>MUAA02000004.1:0-1330506 GCA_014180765.2 Marchantia paleacea
GAATCAAAAGCCAATATAATCAAGTGGCCAATTGATTGCTCTAAATCCTACGATAAGAAAGGAGTTGAGGGGAGGCCTAAGCTCCAAAAGGACCAAGAAGCGGCGATCAAGGGGAAAGCTTCCATGGCGAATGTTGGAGTAGGGTGGTGGATGGATGCCGCCTCGGAGGTATGCACTCGGGCTTCAAGATTGAAGTACACATTAATGGACGTGATGTTTGGGATGTACTAGTGGATGGTGGATCTGCGGTGAATGCCATGTCTTAACGTTTGTTGAAGAAGTTGGGGATGAAGCTTTCAAGACCTTCCAACATCATTGTTGGGATGGCCAACAAGCAAAAGGTGCGACCCATTGGAGTGGTGGACAAGGTGGTGGTAAGTGTGATGGGAGTTCAAACCTTGTTGTCCTTTCAAGTGCTTGAGGAGGCTAGCTACGACTTGTTGTTAGGAAGACCTTGGTTGAGGGTCGTGAGGACAACTGATCGGGTGGCATAAGGGTTACCTTCAGATAGGCCGAAAAACCATCGAAAGTGAAGGTCCCTCTCACAAGTGGCGGAGGAGCGGTCTCGGACTCGGATAGACCTACGAAAGTGATTACCGAGTCCGAGAGTGAAGAAAGTGGTAGTTTTTCAGAGGTTGACACCAACATGTCGGCCGATGAGGAGACATCATCTGAAGATACCTCGGACGATGATGTTCAAGTTCAAGTTCTTGCTGCAATGGATTTACTTCCTAGGCCGGGGTGGTGAAAGATCCCGACAAGATGAAGATGAGTGAAGATGAGATAACTCGACGGCTCTCCACTCTCAAGTTTGGTCCCAAGGTTACTATGGAGGAGAAGTCAAGGTTCTTGGATATATTTCGAAAATATATCCATGTCTTTGCCTTTAGCTACAAGGATTTGAAGGAAGTAACCTTAGAAACTCATCGCATTGAGTTAGAGGAGAAGGCTGCCCAAAGACGTCGGAAGCAACGTCGGATAAATCCACCAACGTTTGTGGTGGTCAAGGAGGAGATCGACAAGCTAAAGGATGCGGGTTTCATCTATGAGGTAGAGAATTCTGAATGGGTTTCTCCTATTGTGATAGTCAAGAAGAAGAATGGTAAGCTACGTGTATGCGTAGATTACAAGAAGTTGAATCTTTGTCACAAAGAAGGATTACTATCCTTTACCTTTCATAGATGAGATTCTAGAGGAGGTGGCGGGTCATGAGTGGTATAGTTTTGGAGATGGTTATAGTGGTTATAACCAAATTCAAATTGCTCCCGAAGATCAGCTCAAAACCACTTTTACCACGCCCATGGGGAACTTTTGCCTTTAGGGTAATGCCCTTTGGTCTATGTAATGCTCCAAAGAACTTTTCAGAGGTTCATGAACAAGGTGTTTGAACCTTTTATTGGGAAATTTGTGCGAGATTTCATAGATGATTTTTTATGTATACGAGAAGAAGGAGGATCATTTTGATCATTTGATCAAAATTCTACAACGGTTGGAGAAAGCCAAGGCCTCGGCTCAATCCAGAAAAAATGCATTTTTGGATGTGAGGAAGGTTTGTTGTTAGGGCACATCATCTCCAAAGATGGTATAGCGGTGGATCGAGAAAGGTGAAACGCATCCTCGACTTACCTTTTCCGGTGACGTTGACCAAGTTGAGGCGCAGCCTTGGAATGGTGGGATACTATCGACGGTTCATCTTTTTCCTTCTCCAACAAAGCTTATGCCTTGACGGTTTACATGAAGAAGGGGACGGATTACGATTTAATCCTCAAGGATGGAGAGGCAGTTGTGGCGTTCGAACTTCTTAAGAAGGCGTTGGTAACGGCTCCTATTTTAGCCAAACCAAATTGGGGTAAACCTTTCATTCTCTACACAGATGCATCAAACATTGCTATAGGATGCACTCTAAGCCAGTTAGATGTAAATAGCCATGATCATCCAATTGCTTATGCTAGTAGACGATGGTGCATCGAGAGAAATTATTCAATGACAGAAAGGGAGGCTTTAGTTGTGATCTTCTCACTCAAGAAGTTTCGACACTATCTATTGGGAGGGAAGTTTACTATCGTTATCGACCACAAGGCTTTGAAGTACATTTTCAACAAGCCTAATCCGAGGGTAGGATAGCGGATGGAAGTTGTTCTTTGGGCGGAGTTTGATTAGATCATTGAGGATCGGCCGGTAAGAAACATGCCAATGCCGATTTGATGTCTCGAGCATACGATGAGGAAGGAGATCAACCAGTGGATGATACATTTCCAGATGAGGATTTGGCGATGATGGACACCATAACAAAGGTAAATTTGAATACAAGGGGATATGGGATTTCATCTCGGAGGGAGAGTTTCCCCAAGGCATGCATTCACGGAGAGGAATGCATTGGTGAAGCGATGTGAACCTTATACCATCATAGAGGGCGTGTTGTTTCATCAAGGAGCGAGATGGACTACTCGAAGGGTTGTTGGAAGGGAGGAGTCAATTCAACTTATGAAGGAGTTTCATGAAGGCTCGGTATGTGGAGGACACTTTGCGGGGAAAGGTAAATCGCATTTAAGATCCTAGATGCGGGCTATCATTGGAAGGGCATTTTCAAAGATTGTGTGGAATTTTGCAAGAGTTGTGATGTGTGTCAAGCTTTTGCTAAAAGTCCATGAAAACCCCTCCTTTGACATCGGGTTCCTATTTTAGGACCTTTTGAAAAGTGGGGAATAGATTTTGTAGGACCCTTGAATCTTACTCCTCGGGGTAACAAGTTCATTGTGGTAGCTACTGATTATCTAACCAAGTGGGTAGAAGCTAGACCTCTAAAATCTACTAGTGAGGAAGAAGTGGGTAGATTTCTATATGAGAGGATAATAACTAGATTCGGATGCCCTCTAGAAATTGTATCGATAGAGGTGGTGAGTTTGTTGGAAGCATTATACAAGCCATGCTAGGTCATTTCTCCATCAAGGCACGGGTGACTACTTCCTACAAACCAAATGCTAATGGGTTGGCGGAAGCGAACCAACTATACGCTTTGCATGATGTTGGCCAAGGATGGAGACATGGACGGGAGCAAGCAAAATTGGGACAAAAAGGTCGCATGCTATCTTGTGGGAGTATCGGACGACTTGGAAGACATCAACAGGGGTACTCACCTTTCCGTATGGTATATGGTGTCGAGTCAAAGCTTCCAATTCAATTTGATTTGACGACCTTCTTAACTATCCAACGGAAGTTAAAGAGGAAGAATGGAGTAGAAGCTATCAAATCAAGATGTCAACAACTGTTGGAAATTTTGGAGGAGGCTGTTTTTGTGGCCATGGTACGTGGAGCGGGCTCAACAATTGCAGAAGAAGTATCATGATAATCGATTTGGGATTTAAGAAGATGAAGATTTTCAAAGAAGGTGATTGGGTAATGCTTTCACGATTCCATTAGATATAAGAGAGCAAGAAAGAAATTTCTTCCAAAGTACTTTGGTCCTTTCATAGTTCACAAGGTGGGGAAACTTTACTTACGATTTGAAGGAGTTGGGAGGACGACATTTTGACCGGGTGAATCACGACAAGTTGAAGCCGTTTCATCGACGATCGATTCTTTCACTCCGAGGACGGAGTGAAATCTTGGTCCGGGGTAAATGTAAGACCTGGGGTTGTACATATAGGATAAAATGAAAGTATATCTAAATTGTGCCTAAGTTTATCTTAGTCATGACTATGTTTAGCTAGTTATGGTTAAGTTGGAGGAAAATATAGAGTAACTTTTGGTGTGGTAGATGAGAACTACTATTTTGTTGTTTAGTATGAGTCAAGGAATAGATTCCATCACATGGGTATCTTGACTTCCCTTGACTTGGACTAGTTTTCATTGGTTGGACTTGGTGAAGACCCTTAAATCTAGGGGCGAGATTGACTTGGTACACTAGAAGTCAATTAGGGAGTAGTTGGGCTTCTAGAAGATCCAAGTGGACCAATTGCATGTTGCCATGTACCCTTTTCATTGGGGTTTGTGATCTCTACCTCGTTTAAACTTGGTAAGAGGAAGTTACATGGTGATTACTTGTAGTTACTAGGGTAAGATTCTAAGTAGTATAAATAGAGAGGTTGAGAAGCACCTCTCAAGTAGTTTTTCAATGGAAGTTAGTTTTGGGAGGAGATAGTGTGGTGATCTTAGTTTTGGGGAGCTTGGTTCTTGGAGATGTCATGTTCGGAGTGGAACCTTGATTCAATGAAGACTTTGATTACCAAAGTATCCTTTTCCTTTTGAGTGATATCTTACTCTTGGTGATAATGTGCATAATAGAGCTTGGACTTTGAGAGTTTGTGTAAGAGTGAGCAATAGGATCATGGGCAAAGGGTGGGACTAAGTCCTTCTAGATTCATGATGAGCTTCCAAAAAGCCATCGGAGGTAAACCTGAGTGAGAGTCAGCCCGGAGGTCACAGTACATGTCAAATCCAGGAAAGATGCATTGGGAAGCTGTGAAGTGGATTCTCAAGTACCTCAAGAGTACTAAGGATTATGGTCTTTTGTTTGATGTTTTATTGGACAATGCCAAATCCTTGTTGGGTTACTTTGATGTTGACTATGGACAAGATCTGGACAAGAGGAAGTCCACAACCAGGTATGTGTTTACATTTGGAGGTGGATGCGTTAGTTGGAGATCTACCTTACAGAAGTGCATAGCTCAGTCAACTACGGAAGCAGCAAATATGTAGCAGCATATCGAATATGTAGCAACAGCGGAAGCAACAAAGGAGGCTATTCGATTGAATAGACTTATCACTGAGATGGGATTGAAACAGGATGTTGTAAATCTCCATTGTGATAGTCAGAGTGCCTTACATCTTGCAGCAAATCAAGTGATGGATAGCACGGTGAAGCACATTGACATCAGATATCACTTTATTAGAGATGCAGTTTCTGCTAGAAAGATTGAGCTAGCTTTGACCAAAGTTATTCCTTTAGAGAGTTTCATGAGGCATTGTGCTACTATGCAGGTTTTGCACAAGGAGCACTAGTAGAGTTACTCTAGCAATTGTTTGATTCTTGTATATGTTTTACTCCTTACTAGTTAGGCTACGGCTTAGTTCTAGTTAATCCTTGTTTCCAGGAGGGCCTATGCTTCAGGTTTCCTTCTAGGACTTCCCGCGGAGTATGTATATGGATAACAAGAGTTAGAGACCCCAAGACATGAGTCAAGGGGGAGATTGTTAGGAGTTAACTTAGGTCTTGAGTAACTATGGTTAGTTTGACTATATTTAGTTAGACTAGGGTTAGGTCTTGTACTACTATATAAGAGGGCTGGTAGAAGCTCTCTGTAACACAAATTAGGGTTATTTAGTAAAGTGACTTTGTGTGTTCCGTGGATGTAGCCTTAGTGAGGTGAACCACGTATTTACTGTATCGACTCTTGCATTGTGTGTATTCCTGATTCGGACCTACACTTTCTCCACAGCAATGAGGTTTCGTCTTGGTCCATCCATCTACATCTTCATTACTCACATGTGAGTGTGGTATCACTTTAGATGCAGTATGTGTTCGTATGACTCGTTGTCCATTCAGAGGGTAGATATCCTCTGCCCTCTGAATATCTACCCATGATGCCATTAGGGATATAGTATTTGCTATGGCGCGAGAGTGTGGATACCTCACATGGAGAGAGCGTTGGTATGCCTTGCAGTCTACTAGAGTTAAGGCAGACCTGTACTTGGTTCAAGAGAACCAGGTCACTGTGACAAATGTGATGGTTACCGATCCTACTAGAGACATAATTTCAGAGGGGGTGATCACCCATCCTCCAATATGGGCGACGAGTGGAACGACAACAACCAATGTCTCCAAATATAGAGGTATACAGAGAGGTCAACTCTTTGTCACTTTAGCTTTGGAATTTTAGATAGCATGTTTCCATAGCTCTACAGAGAGCACTAGCTTATGCAATCCATAGGAAAGCAATCAATTAGATGATGCTTATTCGGATGCTCATGTTGTTGTTTGTAGACCCCTTTGACCTACATAGTTAGAATATTTTAGATATTGTAACACATATTTCCCATTGTGGTACTATTGGGGGCTAGCCCCACCGTTTGGTTCCATCCTTCTCCACTTTGATGGGGTCTTCCCATCCCTTTTGTTATTTTACTTTGTCCCCCATGGGCTTTTATGAGATTCCGGTTTGCAAGTTCATAGATGCTAGCGAATCAACTGCACCCAACAGCCTCTTTCAGTTTTATGGATGTATATCCAGTTGCTCGCAGCATGTTCATGTCAAAACAGCTCAACTGTCTGTAATTATTCTTCCATTCATATAATCAATGATCGTCGTGTTCTCCGGGGGAATAATCACATATCAGTCATCGCAAGTTATAAAAAATCTTCGATTTCTACCATTTTCGAAACGGAATCAAGGCTGACTCTACAACGTACAATAAAAATTCCATGAACAGATCGAACAAACTGACGCTAAATAGAGCGTCAGTTTGTTCTCGACCGATGGTGAAAACTGTTGCTACGTAGTCAATAGCAGTCGCGTCATCAGAACGATCTCAAAACTTTCAAGCTCGGTCACTTATCATGAGGAAGCCTGCTAGTCTGGCAAACTTCAGATAGTTATCTGAGCACAAGAGGATTTGCTGGAACAGTCTTGCAAGACCTACACTCTGGAAGCCAATTACTGCTGTACATAATCTGTCGATCTGGACAAAAGACCAGTTTGACATGTGTCTGCACTTGCTTATTGGTTCTCAAAACCAAATACTCTGAACACACCTGCATGGGAAAAAGGGTCCAGATAAAGTTAGCCAACAATAATATCGGTGGCAACACTGAACTCCCAGAACAATGGTCTATTGTACACACCTGAGCATCAAACATAAAGAGTAATATATGGAGCGATGTTCAGTACCGCTTCTGTTAATAGGAAGATCTCACAGTAAAAACCTAATGATATACCACAGTAAAAGGATCCTCCTTGAAAAAATCGCAATCAATGATTGGATAGAATTTTGCATCAGTCTGGCCAAAAAAGGCGAAGTACCATCAAGAATTAAACGCCAAATGAAGGAAAGGTTTGGCGACAAGATAGACGACTCCTTGGACAAAAATGAACTGCTAGAATCAACGCAGCCATTTCAAAAAGGACAATACATGACAGCTACCTTCATCTGCTTGGTACTTGTTCTTATCGTCAGCAGCAAATGCAAGAAGATTGTACTTCGGATTCCACTCAACGCTGTTCATGGCTGCCCGACAAGGAATTTGGTAGACAGATCTTCCAGTCTCCACCTCAGACTGCATTCGTAACGTTGAAAAGTACTTGTCATTCTTCTGCCGATACAACAACAAAGAGGGGGTTCTAAAAGACCCAGCTAGGTCTATCCAAACTTCTTTGTTGGGCGATTTGAATTCGCAGAACTTTGATCTCAAATACTGAGTAAGAAGACCAAGATAAGTGAATAAATGGAACAGAAAAATGCAGATGTCAAGATGTAGAGATGCTGGCTCCATGTATCTAGTACCCCTCGTGAGGTAATTTCAAGTAGCAAACACAGAACATAAAAGCTACTTGAGACATGTTTCTTGAAATTGAGTCTACAGTCACTTAGGGGTGTAGATCAAACGAGTAAACATGAAACCTCAGACGTACAATATCTATAAAGAGATCTTCACTGGCGGAGGCGATATACTGTCCATCATAGTTGAAGCTGATCGTCCTAACGGGCCACCTGCTCATTCGTGACAAATATCAGTAACATTCCGCATACACAAATGCATGAATAAAGTGCAAGTTCTGACACCTAGACTTGTAAATGACATTTTCAGACCTTGATGTTCTTCGTCACCACGAAACAAGAAATAGAATATTGACCAGAACCTTGACTCAAAGAATGGCTTTCAAATCTTACAATATAGGTATCCACAAACAGACCTACATACCAATCAATAAATTGGAAGGGTGGCACTATTGGAGTAAAACCCCGAGTCTTATAGTTTTAAACATATCGAAGAAATACTAAGTTTACCGGGACCAAATAAGATACTCCAGTAAGTTTGGATAGACTTTAACACTTACTCTAGTTTGGTGAAAGTGCGTGCACAGAGCATTTCAGAAACCTCCCAAAGGCTTACAAGGGCATCCGCGCTTCCCACCGCAAAATACCTGCAACTCAAACCAAGATGTTGGATCGAAACAGTGGTAACTCATGGAAGTGTATCTGCATAACTACTGGTGTACTGATAAAGTCTAGCCACACAAATGGGAATCTAACGACCTTTCCCAATATGAAGAAATGACAGATTGGAAAGGTCCAGTGATGGTTTCTTACTTTCCAGACGGGTCGATTGCTATACAATAGCAACCGGCGGTGTGTGCAACAAGGGTACGCAGTGTGTGTAGGGTTGGATACGCTAGGACTTCAACAGTACCTGCAAAAATCAAGGTTCTTCGAAATCAAAGGTCAAGAACATCAAGACTTCAGCACGGAATCCACGATAATAATCCTAATTGGTTTCCCTATCTTCACTAATTTGTACGGGAAAACTGGCCACCAGCACTACGAGTTTTTTAAAAGTCTGTTACAGCCTACAGGTTACATAACAAGGTGCAGGTAAATGTTGATACCATTCCCGGTTGTCAGGAAAAACAGCTCTCCCGTGGTGTTCCAAGCAATTTCATTGACCTGTCAAACGGAGGAGACTCTAGGCCGTCAAATCACTCTGAAAATGTCTGGATGGATGAATAACTTAACAGTGTAGTACGAAGCTCGTAAATGTGCATACTTAGCAAGCTCTAGGGGTATACAATGAATCATGCCACGGATGATTACTTCCCCCGCGTCAATGAGCGTGTATTATATAAGTGCTTCCCAATCTACTCCGATGAAGTGAACGGAAGTATCGCCTTACGGGATAACCAGAACGTTAAGAAAGGGACGTTTCCAAACTTCTAACTGGATATCAGTAAACCACATACCTCGTAAAGAAACTTGCGCTTGAGGATAGCTTTGAACTTTCTCACGTCAATAATTGTAAGCTCGTCATCCTGCGTGCACAAGGAAGGGGAAAATAACTTGTATCTTGAGAAATCTCACAAACTCTATAAGCCAGTCTCCTCTGAATATCTCAAGATTCCTCAACGTCTCACCATGAATTAAGTAAGATTCATTTTGTGCCCAAAAAAAAGTAAACCAATCCTTCCTATGCCTAAAGATCAGTAACAACAATCCCGGAGATGTAAGAAGTAATCGACAGGCACAATTAAGCTGATGCTCTTCGTAGAAGCGACTACCGATAGCACGAGAAAACTCACTCTGTTGCCAACTGCAATGTGACTCCCATCTGGCTTGAATGTTATGTTGATGTTTTCACCACTTAGCTCCACTTGCTGCGAGCATTTTCCGGCTACATAGTATACAGTTCAGAACAACACACTGACTTACGACATCAAAACGGGCTAAATATCTCTGTATGCACATTCAGATGCAGTAGTGAAATCACAAGGAGGCAATGCTTCTGTAGATAGGACGATAGAGAGGAACTAAAGAGACAAAATGATCCACATAAAAGGAAAGAGAATCAAGAAAAATACTTTGCACTACTCACTGCGGGCATCCCAAAGACGAACAGTTTTATCTCCTGAAGCAGTAGCAAGCAAATCAGCGTGTTTTGGGTCCCAGCAAAGCTGATCCACGCTGTCAGTATGCCCTTTCAGTTCCATATCCTTCGCTTTGCTCTAAACCCCAGAGCAAATACGCGTGTATGAGTGCCATGCATCATGAAATCAACTCTCGTTAACATGCTTCGAACGTAAGCAGACTCGTTGACCTTCAGACCTAATCTTGAGAAGAAAGAAAAGAAAGATGAGACTGGGATTATAATGGTCTCATCTGACTGGAAATTAAGACTTAGTGTTCTATTGTTGCAGAATTTAAGCACGTAACTTCGATTACGGAGCCTTCAGGACTTGCAGACTTGACGACAAAGCATTCTTCACACTTCAATACTAGCATGAAAGCGGAAAAAAGGAAGAAGCTTGTACTGAGCCATGGAGTTCAATGTGCCAGATACGTGCTGTTTGATCTACGGAGCCTGAAGCAAGCCTCTTTCCCTGGCAATTCCATGCGACTGAGTGCACCTGCCGCACAAAATACTGCTCTCGTTAAGACCATACACCACCACAAACCAAGTGTGAATCCAATCCATACAAGAATACAATGCAGTCAATAAAATTTTGAGCTATTACCGTGACTCATATTTCCTGCCACCAACATGGCAGATGTGACATCAACGGATTACTTCGTCCCTCGAGTTCCTCACGTCAAAGCAAAATCTGCTCTCAAATTTCCGCCTCCAGGACTGGGCTAGTAAAGTTACTTAGATTCTCCGTCAAAAAAACAACCATACCTTCTTTTTGTGCCCCAAATACTCTCGCGTATGTAAGTGCTTGAAGGGAGGAGAAGGCTGCCCATTAGAGGTGGCCACAACAGATTCTTCCATCACAGACTACAAGAATCGCCGTTCTTTAGAGCACCAGCACCGAATAAATTTCCAGTGTGTTAAGATCACAACTGTTAATCTTGCTCCTGTTCCGTGCTTTTCGTCCCTATCCGCTCGTCTTGAGATACATTCGAAACGAGGGAACTACAGCACTCCTCGTTCGTCGAGGAAGAATAGTTTACCGTACAAACGACATGTTGTACTTTCCCTTCGGAGGTTCTATTGATTCTCTCGGTTTTCCACCTCTCTTGGAAACTTGGCCATTAGCATCTATGTTTTGGTTTTTGCCTGCCACAATGAGCTAATTGTATGCCGTGAATATCCATTGATTTCTTTGCATCAAGAATGATTCTTTATTAGTATTGAGAAGTTTAGAAATCACCTTAGTGGATTATAAGTGCAATTTTGTTTGGGTATAAGAAATTACACAAGATAAATTACTCATATAACCAATTGGCGAAAATACTTGAGAAAAAATGGTTAAATATTACAATGTAACATTTCATCCAAAGACATAATCTATCATTTTTCTTACTAGAATACATATATTAATTTACACACTAATAAAGCTTAGCACTATTAATGTAAATACCATAGTTCACTTATACCGATGATTCAATGCAAGAACGCCACCATCACTAGTACTCAACCCATACAATATGAGGTTGGTGAGCATGTCTTCTCATGCTCAAGGTAGACATATCCATGTTCCAAATGCTATCTACTCCCCAACATCAATCAGAAATATTTTTAGTTTTAAAGATATACACAGCAACGGTTTCTATTTGTGAACTGATGGTCAGAAATTGTTACTACTGTTGGATGATGAAGACTGTTTGGTGGAAACAATCCATGCCTACTCCTCTTTTTTTTATGTTGCTCTCCTTACTTTGTCACACAAGTGGTAGATCATAGTGACGTGTGTGAACAACCATCCAGTCATGCGACTGGATGGTTGGAGAGATCATGATCAAGCGTATCATCCCCAACACACTAAGTCACGAGCTTCAAGTCTCCCAAACTAGCAAAGGTATGAAACCTAGTGAATTTTGTGCACTAGGGAAGTTATTAACTCGCCCTTAGACGTGAAAACTTCCACATGAACTTCTTGTTATGTTTCAGAGATTCCAGGGAGATATTTGTGGTCCGATAAAGCCTACATGTGGACCCTTTAGATACTTTATGGTCTTGATAAATACATCTAAGAATGGGTCATATGTTTCTTGTTAGAAAATCAAAACTTAGCTTTTGCATGCTTACTACCTCAAATTATTCAAATAAAAGCTAGATTTCCATACCACCCTATCCATACTATCATGCTAGATGGAGTAGGAAAAATTAAGTCACATGCTTTTCAATCATATTGTGAGTCTATAGTGTAAGGTAAAACATTTAGTATATTATGTACATGAGACTAATGGTTTAGCAGAGTCATTTATCAAGCGTTTAAATTGATAGCCAAACCATTACATATGAGGTCTAATCTTTCCTCCTCCACATTGCATTCCATGTTGAAACACTACTTAGGCTAAGACCATGAGCTTTAGAAACCATTACAACTTCATAAGTTGTTTCTAGTAAAGTATCTAATGTAAATCACATACATATATTTGGATGTAAGATTTTATTACATATACCTCCCCCCAAAGAATCAAGATGGGTCCTCAAAGAAGGGATTTATGTTGGTTGTGAGTAACCCAAAATTATCAAATACCTTGAATCCAATACAAAAATCTATTATAGGATCGTTTTGCTGATTATTTTTTTTATGAAGGTATATTTTCATGTTTGATTGTAAACTCTAATCCTTGTAGAGATTTAAACTTTGATAACTTTTTTCATCTCATATGCATATAGATTCACACACTCAAGATATGCATGATTCTTTTAACAATGCAATCAATGTGATTAAGTCATATGTAAAAGCAGCTAATACTCTAACTTTTGTTGAGCCACCTATAGTGAATACTGCATCTTGAAGAGAGGTCTTAGGAATAAGGATCAATAATCACGCAAAAGACGCACTTATGCAGTGTTGCATGTTGCACATGACTTGTGTGGGGCCGAAATAGGAATACACGGAGAAACACATGCAATCAAGAGTCGACACAGTAAATACGTGGTTCACCTCACTGAGGCTACGTCCACGGAACACACATAGTCACTTTACTAAATAAGCCTAATTGTGTCACAGAGAGCTTCTTCCAGTCCTCTCATATAGTAGTACCAACCCTAGCCCTAGTCTAATTAACTATAGTCAAACTAACCAGAGTTACTCAAGACCTGAGTTAACAACCTAACAATCCCCCCCTTGACTCATGTCTTAGGGTCTCTAACTCTTGTTATCCATATACATATTATGCGGGAAGTCCTAGAAAAAAATCTGAAGCATAAACAAGGATTAACTAGAACTAAGACTTAGCCTAACTAGGAAGGAGTAAATCATATACAATAATCAAACAATTGCTAGAGTAACTCTACTAGTGCTTCTTATGCAAAACTTGCATAGGAACACAATGCCTCATGAAACTCTCTAAAGGAATAACTTTGGACAATGCATCAGCTGGGTTGAGTTTACCATCAATCTTGACTAGCTCAACCTTCTTATCATAAACTGCATCTTTGATAAAGTGGTATCTGATGTCGATGTGCTTCACCCTGCTATCCATCCCTTGATTTGCATCAAGATGTAAAGCACTCTCACTATCACAATGGAGATTTACAACATCATGTTTCAATCCCATCTCTGTGATAAGTCTATGCAACCAAATAGCCTCCTTTGCTGCTTCCGCTACAACTACATATTGGGCTTCCGTAGTTGACTGAGCTATGCACTTTTGCAAGGTAGATCTCCAACTAACACATCCACCTCCAAGTGTAAACACATAGCCAGTTGTAGACTTCCTCTTGTCTAGATCTTGTCCATATTCAACATCAACGTAACCCAACATGGATTTGGCATTGTCCAATAAACCATCAAACAAAAGACCATAATCCTTAGTACTTTTGAGGTACATGAGAATCCACTTCACAGCTTTCCAATGCACCTTCCCTGGATTTGACATGTATCTGCTCACCTTGCCCATAGCTAGAGCAATATCAAGTCTAGTGCACACCATCAAATACATGAGGCTGCCCACTGCCTTGTCATAGGGAATTGACGACATCTTTCCTCTCTCAGTTGCATCAATTGGACATTGAACTACTGAGAGCTTAAAATGTGCCTCCAAAGGAGTCCACACTCCTTTAGAGTCTGCCATGTTAAACCTGTCAAGCACACGCTGAATGTACTTGCCCTGACTTAACCATAGCTTCCTTTTCTTCAAATCCCTGTGAACATCCATACCTAATATCCCCTTGGACTTACCCAAATCCTTCATCTTGAATGCAGATTTCAGTTGCCCCTTGCATCTATCGACGTCGGATTGTTCCTTTGCCAAAATCAGCATATCATTCACATAGAGTATTGGAATAATGAGGCTAAAGATCTCATTATTCACCTTCTTCATGTAAACACATGGATCAAACACACTCCCTGAAAATCTTTGTGCTTTCATGAACTCATCAAACCTTGCATTCCATTGACTAGGAGCTTGCTACAATCCATATAGAGATTTGAGCAATCTACAAACTAACTTCTCCTGACCTTTCTTCTCATAGCTAGTAGGTTGTCCCATGTAGATTTCTTCTTCGAAAGATCCATATAGAAAAGCCCTGACCACATCTATTTGATCCATAACTAGACCAAATATCGCAGCAAGCGTACATACCAGACGAATTGTAGCATACTTTGCTATAGGTGAGAAGATTTCGTTGTAGTCCACACCTTTCTCTTGTGTGAAGTCCTTAGCCACCAACCTGGATTTGAAGATTCTCTTCTTTTTATCCGCTAGATTATCCTTCAACTTGTACACCCACTTGATATCAACCAAAGGTTGACCCTTTGGAAGCTCCACCAACTCTCAAGTCTTGTTCTCAACAAGCAATTGCATCTCACTCTCCATAGCAATATCCCACTCAAGCTTATTTATAGAGGTTTGAGTTTCTCTATATGAACAAGGTTCTTTTTCTTCCAAGATCAACGCATTGCCATCATCATTCTCAGATTCAATATCATGATCCTCAAGAATAGATGAATTAGCCCATGTTCCATTCGTTTTGGGATCTATACTAATCCAATTTGATGATCTCCTAGTAGATGGTCCTAGTTGATCTCCGTTGTTTTGTGTTGTGTCTTGAGGCTCAACAACGACAACTTGTTCCTTCAATTCCTGTTGCTCAGGAATTTGCTCCATCTATTTTGGAGCTTCTCCTTGTGGCGCATCATTAAATCCATAATGATCAATCTCCCCCTTAACAACATTAGTGACTGGAGATTTGCCCTTGTCAGTACTAGGAGCATAAGATATCTCCCCCTCTTTCAATGATAAGGGCTCATCGAGAGAAACATCCCTACTGATAATCACCTTACAAGCTACAGGATCCCATAGCCTATAACCTTTCACACCACTTGCATATCCAAGACACTTCTTGGAAGTAGGATCCAACTTGGTCCTATTCTCCTTAGGTATGAGAGGATAAGCCGTACAACCAAAAATTTTCAAACAACTATAATCAGCCCTCCGTTTGTGCCTCAATTCAAACGGTGTCAAGAAATTGATTGCACTTGAAGGAGACAGATTTATCAAATACATTGTGGTATTAACAGCTTCAGCCCAGAATTCATATGGTAAACCAGATTGGCTCAACATATTACGTATCTTCTCCAATCCTGTTCGGTTGAACCTCTCAAAATCAGCATTTTGTTGCGGAATATAAACCGTGGTGAGACGACGAGTGATCCCCTCCTCTTTGCAATAACTTCTAAACTCGTCTGAAATATACTCCCCGCCATTATCCGAACGTAGATATCTCACTTTGTGATCAGTCTGAGTCTCAACTTGGGCTCTCCAACTTTTGAAAGTTGCAAAGACTTCAGACTTGTGTGTGAGAAAATAGACCCACACAAATCTTGAGTAATCATCTATAAACGATACATAGTACCACTTCCCAGAATGTGAGGCTTTAGGAGAGGGTCCCCACATGTCACTATGTACATACTCAAGTAACTCTTTGGAACTATGAGTTCCAACACCAAAGGCTATTCTGTGTTGCTTGTCCATAACACAATGCTCACAAAATTCCATGTCAACTTTACCTAAACCAGGTAACAAGCCCCTATCACGAAGGAAAGTCAAGTACCTGTTATACTGTATCCCATTCTAGAATGCCAAACATGAAGCCATCTCAGGCCGAGATCTGGTAAGATTGACTTCACCACAAATGGTATTGCCCTCTAGCACATTCAGATTTCTGTGCTTGTGTCCTCCTAAGATAATCTTATCATCTATTCTCACCTCCAGTACTCCTTGTTTAGAACTCCACTAAAGGCCTTTTGAATCTAACATTCCAAGAGAGATTAGATTCTTTCTCATTTCAGGTATAAACCTGACGTGAGTCAACGTACGTTTGACTCCATCAAACATGTGAATGTGGACAAATCCAACACCTTCAATTTTGATCATTTCCCATAAGAACTAAACCGTTTGATACTCAGAAAGTATGAAAAAACTCTCTAATGTAACAAATGTGATAAGAACAAGCACTATCTAGAATCCATACATCACCAACGCCCTTTGGTGAGTTGCATAGGACATACCTCTGGCTTCATAGTCCATCTTGAGTGTCATCCTCCTCATCAAAATCTTGAGCACATTGGCCAAAGGAGGATCAATAGCCTTGGTCTTCACACGGCAGTCCTTCTTCAAGTGCCCACTCTTGCCACATTTTCAAAAGACCACATCTTTCTGTCTTGGGATTTACCTCTAGACATGGATCTTCCTCTAGATCCAAACTTCTTCCCATCCTTCTCATTCCTTGATTGTGACAGTCCACGGGTCACATTCAAAGGCCGTACTGTGATGAAGAGGATGGAGTAGAGGGCATCATCATCTTCTGCTGTAGGTCATCAGTCAATAGAGCACTTACAACCTCATTGTAAGTGATCGTTTGTCTATCACAATGGAGCAAAACTCGTGACAATGACTGATATGAAGCAGGTAATGAGCTTAACATATGAAGTGCCTTCCTCTCATCACTTATTTCCTCTCCAAGATTCTGAAGATCAATAACAAGATCACCAAAGACATCAATGTGATCTTGTATCTTCGTACCTCAATCTTTCATCTTGAAGCTCATAAGCTTTAAGGAGGTGTACAACTTGTTTGACAACTCTTTGCTATGAAACTATTGCTCAAGAGCCTCAAACAATAACGTACAATTGTCATATTCATCAACTTGCTTCAACATTGAAGGTTGTAGATGGAGTGTAATAATACTCACTGCTTGCTCCTCAAGGTCCTTCCTGTCTTCTTCATTGAATGTAGAGGGTTTAGGCCTCAATGACTTGTCCAACAGAATGGATCCGGATTCGATTTACCTTGTCATAAAATTGCATTTCTTGATCCGAGGACTGTTCGTATCATCATCGCCTGCTTAGCGCGTACTAAAAGACCATGAATCAGCTGATATGGTTGCCAACAAGCAACAATTCAACTCTCTCACGCTCTTCCGGGCACTCTTTCGAGCTAAGGCCCCAATCAATCTATCAATCTCTCAACATGGTGACCCAATTGCTCTGATACCAATTGTTAGTCCGAATCAAGAATACACGAAGAAAACACACAATAAGAGTCGGCACATGAAATACATGGTTCACCTCACTAAGGCTACATCCACGGAACACACAAAGTCACTTTACTAAATAACCCTAATATGTGTTCTGAGAGAGCTTCACAAAGACTCTTTATATAGTAGTAGTACCCCTACAGCCCTAGCCCTAGTCTAACTAAATATAGTCAAACTAACCATATTTCCTCAAGACATGAGTTAACTCCTAACATCAATCTCATTGGCATGGCTGATGCCATTTTGTTGATGAACTAAAGTCACAATTTGAGATGAAAAAACTTGATGTTACCTCATTTTATCTAGGATTATAGATTGAACATTTTGTTGAGTGAATTTTCCTCCATCATAGTTCTTACATTGGTAAGATCTAAAACTATTTGCTATGATGTAACCATCTTTAGTTAGTAAGAACTAAAGTAGAGATATATAAGGTGGAGATAGATATTTTTGAGTTGACTATTAGTTGGACTAATTAAAGATGTCTCATTAGCAATCCATGTGTTCATTAAATTGTGTTTCTAATGTGTTAATTAGTGTAATAGTTTGAGTAACACGTCAGCAATTCGTGTGCTCGTAGTGATGTGCACCATGTCATTGATCTATGAGGAGTTGGATGGATGGTGGTTGTGGAACTTTATATACATTGTACATTTTGGATGACTATATATGGACAAAGAGAAACCATTGAGATTATCTCTCAACTTCAGAGTTTATTAGCTATTCCAATTATTTGTCCTTATTTCTCTTGTGTTACACATGAACACTGTTTACTCTTTGGGTTCATCTATGCTGATTCGTTGTTTAGATGTGCACATGGATGAATATAGATTTTGCGAAGAGGGGGAGGGATGTCTAGGACTTGAGATTCCATACTTGGTAGCAATTGGAGCACTTATGTACATTACAAATTGCATCCGACATCACTTGTATTTTGTACATGCTAGCTTCCTTTGCGCGAAGCCTATGGAGAGACAATGGAATAGAGTAAAACAAAACCTGCATTACCTCAAAACGCTCAAGACATGGGTTTGTTTTACAAGACTGGAGAGAGAGAGTACTGAGATAGTTGGATATGTAGACACATGTTATTTGTTTGATCCTCATCATGGGAGATCCTGGACTAGCCATGTCTTCTTAAATAAGGAGCAAACATTTATTGGAAGTCAACTAAGCAAACAATGGCTGCAACATCCTCCAAACATGTGGAGATGTTGGCTTTACATGAAGCATCACATAAGTGCTTTATTCGAGATTCATGTGGTTTTTTAAAGGAACCCGCTCCCCCAACCCCATTGTCTGAGGACAATGTGACATGCATTACACAAGTGAATAAGGGCTATATAAAGGGTGATAGTATTAATCACAATGCTCCAAAGTTCTTTTTCACACAAGAGTTGTAAAAGATGTCATATCAATGTGAAATAAGTTTGGTGGGCGAATAACTTTGAAGATATATTTTCATAATCTATGGTTACTACAACCCATACAAAGATTGTATAAGGGATAGGTATGGATATGCTAGCATATCTAGAAGAGACATGTAGAAGATACATCTATATGCTTCCACTTTTTTTTTTCTTAATTGTGAATTTTTTACCCACTTAAAGCATTTTGATCACATAAGGTAGGTAGTATTACATTTCCATGAGAATTGATGTAATGGACTATGTAGAGAGGAGAATCAAATGGATAGTTGTGTTGACATTTCGAGGGGCAGCGTTGTGGGAACCGACGCCGACTCAATTCCTCACTGATGTGAACCGCACCCACATATCGAACCGATTGGAACCGCACCGCCTATGAAGAACCGACTGTTACCGCGACGACGACCGACTAAACTGGAACCTCACCGATCCTCTTCGACACTTCGACAAGAAGTCGAAGTCAATTTTATGTATCTAGGAAAAAATATATAATCGTTTTCGAGAGAGTTCTCACTCTCTTTCATCTCTCGAAACTATGTGGCGTGGCAATTCGTATTGTTCAGTTTTCAAACAATTAGACGTGTTATCAGCAGTAAAGAAAGGGTGGTAAAAGGAAGAAATTGATGAAAGTTAGTACATTAAATGTGAAGCGAAGTGTATGGGATTTCAAGGATACCTTACGGAGAAAGGAAGAGAGAACAACAATAGCCTCAGCACTTCCTGATCAATTTTGATCAATTTTGAAAAGCACGTATTACTTTAGGGCAAAGGGGCCAGCCACAATCCTCTACTGAAGACCCTTGCTCTCCTCAGCTGTATGAGGGTAAAACATCTGAAGGATGGGAAATAGGCTTTCTGAAAACTAGTTTTTTATCTGCTAAAGTTTTGGGACCAGGATTAGAAACGAAAGGAAAAAAAAAAGAAGAGAGCTCACAGTTTGTGTCTTTCCACACAGATATTCCGCCAGAGTTACACATTTTCACAACAAAAGCAATTTCAGAAGGATATCAAAGAATTTTTCTACACGTAAATATGGTAATGATCACTCAAGGATTCAAAAGACTTGATTGCGCGGAAGGAAAATGGGAAACGGGTACTGGACATGGTGATTGCGTGAAGAATTTGTCTAGCTGTTCATAGAATACTTAGCTTTGGCACGACTACACGATCCTACGGTGGCTCTGCTATCACTCTCCATTAACACTCATGTTAATGTAGAGCCCAATACAAGTATTCATAAGTCATGACAAAGTATCGTGAAGTAGAATTCCCTTATCTCTCAGCACTATAATACACCGGAATCATCAGTACTCTAAGAAGATCTAAAGATGACTGGTTTCTGACCTGAACTTGGATTTGCGAGACTACTGCGCCTTATCACCTACAAAATTGCTCCATCAACTAACTGACGGATCAATTTCTCCTAAGTATATCTGCTTATCGCTCCCGCATGATCCAATGATAGGCTCCTTAGGGTGAAATACTGATTCGTTCACAGATCCGCTGTGACCTGGGAGCTTGTATAGAATCCGGCGTGAAGTTGTATCCCAAACGTATACCATTCTGTCGGAGCTTCCAGAAGTAACTTTGCTTCCGTCAGGTGACCAACTGCACTTGAGTAGGTTCTTCTCAAAGTTGTGCTGGTGGCCCGTAAAAGTCTTCACGCATCGATTTTGAGGGGCATAAGGTCGCATATCCCATATTCTCAATGTACAGTCCATGGAGTTGGTCAGTAAATAAGAGCCGTCTGGACTAAGCTGCATACCTGTTATGGTGTCTGTGTGCCCCTGCAACCTCATAGACACCTCGTTCTTTCTCAAATCCCAAACCTTGACTTCATTGTCTAATCCTCCCGTGTAAATCTTGTCCGTTGCGTCTGAAAAACCCACTGCTGTAATTTGATATTTGTCCGGAAGTGTCTGTAAGCATCCCCGGTGCCTCATGTCCCAAAGCTTTGCAGTTCCATCGTCAGAACCGCTAACTATCAAAGGTGGTCCTCTCCTCGCAGGACAGCAACTGTTGACGAAGGACAAGTGCTCTGCCATCTTCTTGATCTGCTTCCCAGTCTCAGCATCCCAGGCACGCACTGTCTTGTCCGCACTAGCGGAAATAATTTGCGAGCCATCATTGGTCCAATGAAGATCTAAGACCGCATTCCGATGGCCCTTCAGGACCATGTAATTATCACAATCACCTTGAACATTCCATAGAAATATCTCCTTATCGTGTGAACCTGACGCAATCACAGTTCCTTGAGGATTGAACTTTAAACTAAACACTGCGCCCCCGTGGCCAGTGAGTAACATAATGGGAGAATCAAGACTAGACGTTCTTTTGACCCCATCACGAGTTACTCCAAATTGTTTCTGACCCTGCGCGAGAAAACTCAACACTATCAGAAAGCTCCACGAAGCCAGGCATTGCCATGCATTTTCTAACATTACCCGGTTGCATGAGCTAAAACCCTAACCCCACAACCAAGAGTGCAGAAGGGCAATTCACAGATACAAATTTCTCGCTCTGATAGGTCAACAAAATAAAGCCCCAGTGTGAAAAACACAGACCACATTCTCAAAGACAGCGATCCTCAACCTAACGTTCCAGCAACGCACTCAGAAGTGATTAACAAACCAACCACACCTCACAAAAAACACCCTTCGAACCACATAAAAAACTCACATTGCCAATATCCGTAAGTGCACCATCTGTGTCGGTCCGCGGACGCTTAGCGATCACGAGATCCGTCTCTTCCGAGGGTCTCTTCGGCGCCAGCATCGTGTACTCTTGTGGGCTGGTCAAATCGAAGCTACCACTCGAACAAAGCGACTGTCACTCTCTCTCACTACCTCGCAAACGTCGTTCAATCAAACATTCACGTCCCAAGTCAAGTGCTGGACGCAAGAAACAGGTTACGGTACCCTTCCCTCCTTCCCACTACGGTCCGGACTAACCCAACGAGAAGCGAAGGAGCGGATACAGAGTGTAGAAGTGGTACTGGGTAACTGGGGGTCCAGAAGCCGGTGGAGGCTCAAGCTCGGAGTGTCCTCCCTACACAAAGCTGTTCAGAGATCTTGAGTTCATTTGATTGACATTAGAGAGGAATTTCATGCAAATCATGTACAGGGTCCGGGGATGTGTCGTCGGGCTCGCAGCCGGGCCCGGCAATGCAGATCCGGGTGAGGCCTGGTGTTCACCGTTGTAGACCTTTTTTGGACACGTGTCATCGCCGAGGAAGGGCATTCTCCAGTGGCGCTCGGGCCCCGGGCTGTCGGAAGGGGTATCGTCGGTGTCGCCCGATATCGGGCGTCGCGTTGGATGTCGGATGCCAGGAACTCGCTTCTTTGAAGCAAGCTATTTTGGAGTCGAGGTGGTAGAAGGATTACAGAGCTCCCAGTTCCCTTTCTCTCTGCCTCGCTCTGTGTGTTCGTATCTTTTGGGATTGCGAGAGCTTGTTGATCCTTGTGACGTCGGGAAAGTCAAGATTATAGAGAACGGAAGCGGAAGTTTGATTAGTGTGCTCTGCGAAGCGGGAGAAGAAGGACAGGAGTTTGCGACAGGTTTGCGTGCTTCTTGCTCGACTGCTTGATCCAGTTTTGGTGCGAGAGTGGTGCGCCTCTGATTTGTAGGAATTTGGGCTTTTCGATTACGAGGCAGTGTGTCATTGCCAGGCGGATGTCGATGGAGGAGAAAATGTGCTGCGATGATCACATGCGGAGGAGGAATCATGATTGAGAGCGGACGATTTTCGACGATCGACCAGCACGGAATTTGGGGATCAAGATGGAGAGTAAACAGGAGGAACTACTGTGCCGAGTTATTGCCAATCATCTGTTCCTCTCGCAGTTTGAGCCGTTCCGTGCCTGTCTTCACACCTTGTACGATATCAATCCAGCCCCCGCGTTAGGAATATTACAGGCCATTATTCAGAATGGCGGGGAACTGAAAGGAATAATTTGGTCGGAGGCAGTTCCATCTCCAGCGCATCTTACATGGCTATGTTTGGGAGAGCTCTTAAGCTTGGAAGGAGAGCGGAAGTTTTCTTTCCGGGGAGAGAGAGCCCGCTGGGCCTCGGATCCACAATTAATTTTCAATAATGTCGAGTTCCTTGTCTTAGTAGAACTCTTGAAGAGACTCTCAGCTTCAAAGGCCTCCATATTGACGCAGGAATCCGCGGATAAGTTGTGGGAGTTGGGAAGAGATGATTTTCGAAAATTCGGGGAGAGTTCGTCCATCTCATCCTCTTCAAGTTCAGGAAATCTTAGGAAGTCGGAGGGCATCGTATTTGATGGATTTTCAGTTGAGGCGAAGAGACAGCAGAGCACAGATGGTAGGAGAAAGGGAGTTGAAGCCTCGAGTAGTGAAGGAACGCTACACGGAGACGGCGAGACGAGCAGGACTGCTGAGAGCCGAGTACCAACAGGGAGTGCATCTGAGGCAGCGCCGGTCTCGGATAAGACCAAGTCCGAGGATGGACAAGGAGACTCTGTCAATATTCAGTTTGGTGGAAAGAAGCTAGAAGAGGCTGGAGCAAAGCTCATGCATGAACTTTCTGATACTGGCTTAGAAAGACTCATTCAGCGATTTAGAAATTTGGATGCAGTGGTGGATCAGGATGATATCGGAGAGGAAGTGGTGTTTGGACCTGCACAGCTTGATGATGGAGAACAGAGAAGAGACGGTACTGAAGGAGGCACTGGCAGGAAAATTGCTGGGGCAGAAGCTGAAACTGTTAGCAAGGACAGATCTCGAGAACAGAGAGATACAAAAGGCAAGGATGCGAGTTCTAGTGCTGACGTGCAACGTCGTCCAACTATTCTGGAACAAGATAGTGAGTCCAAAAGTAGACTGCCTGAGGAATATAGCGCCTGGGTGAGGAAGCTTACTCTGTATCATCCAGACTTGCTCCATGCTCTCTCATCAAATATTCGAAGGCAGCAACACTCAGACCTGCCTATTCCGAAACCAGGCAGAAAACGAAATTTCCCGCAAAATGGGGACGATCCTTTTGAAACTGATCCTGGTAATCAGGTGGAGGATTCAGGCCTCAGTGAAAGAGCCGATGAATCCTCCTCTGTCACAGCGGACCAGGGAACATTTAAGCTTGGAGATATTCTTGGGACTGAAGTGCAAAACGCACATTTGTTGCAAATAAAAGAGGATGTTCGTGGAGGAAGACTTGTGCGGGCCAGTCAACACATACGGTATTTACACATTGATTCTGGCATTGCAGAATCCCAGTATAGGTAAGACACTTCACAGACATTGTATTGTTGTTCTTCAATTATCATTGACCTTACTGGTTAGGATCGGGACTGTGTAGACCGTTTGCTTTAGGATTATGAAGTTAGGAGCGAAGCGGACCTACAGGAGAATGAACAGTACTGCAAATAATGTTCTCATGACCGGAGTCTGCGGTTTATTGCTTGCTGTGCGTAATCGCTAGGCAGTGTGTAAACTACCGTATCAACACCTTGTATCATGACTAGCAGGGATGTGATGCGCCTAATAATGAAAGCAGCGAAGAAGAGTATGGATCCCGGAAGATCTCCGCGGGATCGGGTTAATGACGCTTCTGTTCTTTGGATATACGAGCAAGTTACTGCAGCCTGTTCTGCCAAGCTTTTAACACAGGCAGAGGTACGAAGTTGAAAATACGTTTTTTCCTTCTTACTTCTTACAGGACTTGCGGTGTCGTATTGACTACCTTACGAGGGTTATCGTACAGGCAGTCGAAATTTTGATCGAAAAATAAACTACTGTGTGAGTATGGTTAGCATCTTCAACTAAGCACTGTGGTGAGGATCTAAGTAGTGTGCTGAAACAGAAAGGACAACTTCAGTGTTATGCCATTAAGAACTATAGGCCTCTAAATTTGAAACGTCAAATATTTGCATATATCATTGAATGAAAGCAGTTGGTATGTATATGTTTTTGCAACTGTGAGAGCCTAAGAGCAATCTCCTTTCGAACATTGTGTTAGGTAATTCATTCTCAGTTAGATTTATTAATTGTACTTGTCAGACGTTTAATGCAAGGCACAAGTTAACTTGTTTTCCATCATGCCTAGAAAGGTGACAGCATCACGGTATTGGATGTTTCTCTGCCTTAAAAACTTTTTAAAAACTTCGTTCGACTGTTCTTGATGGCGGACCAGTGTGCCCAAGATGACCTCATATTGGAAGAGGTTGAAGAGAATAGGACAGGAGCAGGAAATCCATTGCCACCACCTCTGGAGAAACTTCATAAGCAGCTCCAAAGGCCTCGTCCTGTCACTGCTACCAGTATCGTTTCAACAGATGCTTCATCAATTCGAACGTGTAAGGTGGATATGTTTCAGTATGCTCGAGTTGTTGGGGAGCATGTTTTAGAAGCTGTTGTGGAGGCTTCATTCAACTCAATCAAAGTTCTTCAGCTTCAGAAAGCAGCCGACGTACGTATATTTCTACACCCTACGTTTGTGTCCGAGTCAAATCGATTCAAAATGACGTACTCAAAGACGAATTTATCCCACACTTTACCAACTCTATATTCTCGACCACGAATGTCTATGTCTTATTGAGATGATCAGAACATACATAATATTGTCGTATCTGTAACACTTGTCCCAACTATCAATCGGGTTTTCTGGTGAAGATGTGTTAAAACACATCTTTACGGCTCAAAAATTACAGTCGTGTTCATAGTACAGAAGCTTTGCTCTTCCAGTATCTAACTGCATTTCTGTGGCGGGTATCGCTTGATGCCCACAGCGAAGAATGTTTAGCACTTTGCACGTTGCATATTAGATTGGTTACAGGTTTTACTTGTGTCTTCAGTCACATCGTTCTAACCGTTTTTCAGGGTCTTGAGTGCGAAAGATCACACAATCGTACACCACATTCGGTGCATACGTTGAGCCGCCCTTTCTCTGCAGTGACTTAGCTGGCTTGAGGAACAGTGACTTCAGAGGTCTAGCACGTCAGGATCCAACGTTTTTAGTATGTCCAACTGCATCTGTGTTGCCTGGATTACAGTGCAATCTTTCGCAACCGACAATTTATTTTTCTAAATAGAGATTGTTTCACTTTCTCTCTGTGTCATGCTGTCATTTATTGGAGAAAGTTGAGTTTTATTCTGAACGGCGATGATCTCTATAGTACCTTTCAAGTTCATGACACTAAGCCTGTTTCAGGCAAATTGTTAACCAAATTAGTATTCAAGCCATGACGTGAACCAGACGAAGATAGCCAAAGTTGGTTGTAGAACTGATCCTGGGACCTTTCAGCAGTTAAGGACCTCTAGGGTAACTGGGTAGAGGTGGAAGCTATAAAAGGAGAAGTGACCTTGGGACACGTGGAATGGGATCAGGGTTTGCTGAGAATTTTCTTTACTGCACGTGCGAGTGCCTCTTGATATCTTCTCTCCGAGGTCCAGTGTTCTTGGTGTTGTGCTTTTTGTATCTGAAGGTTGCTTCCCATCCTCGTTTGATGTACAGGCTGGCTTCGTAAGTAGTAACGGATGAGTATTTCCCTCTCAAAGCAGGTCCTTGCTCCGTTTCCTCGCCTTCAGCCATTGGTCACTGTCATGGGTTGGGACTTGCTCGGTGGCAATACCTCAGGACGTCGACGGTTGGTGGAGCTTTTGTGGAACAGCAGGCAAAAGTCTGGAAGACTGGATGGTGGATCCATACCCGGAAGACCAGCCGAGGAGGTGACATCCTCACTACGTTTACCTTTCTGCCGTGTCGGATTTTGTTAACATCCCTGATCTTGTGTTCACTGCAGACCGTAGTTTGACTGTATTAGAGGTGCAAGCAAGCGTTTCTTGGAGAAATTTCGAAGCTAAAAAAGAAACCCATTGTTCGTATGTATAGCAGGAATCATGTATCGAGGAACTATGTCACCAGCTCTGCTATCGATTAGAGCTGGCTTATTTCGCCGCTCTTGTTAATTCCGGAGTAAGCTGGGAAACAGGAGGGGGAAAGATTTTTGGCAACACTAGATCCAAATCCACTGCCAGAAATCAAGAGGAGCAGCCACCTGCCGACCCTTTTGTGGCGAATCTTGTCCTAGAACGCTTAGCAATGCATTCTGCTATTAGAGTAAGTATTTCTGATAGACACATTCTTACCAGCATCGACAGTCTTTTAATGATAAGTTCTAGATCTGAAGTCCTTCCCGCCTTCATAATAGAGTAAAGTAATGATCGGTTGTTTGTAGGTTATTTTTGACGTGGTTCCAGATATCAAGCTTCAGGATGCTATACAACTTGTAGAGATGCAGCCTATCGGATCTTCTACCACAGCTTCCTGGCAAAGGTCAGGGGTCTCGTCTTAATTTCAAAACTAAAGTTATTTGAGTGAAATTGAATGCATGAGAGTTCAGCATGATCTCCTTTTGTAAGATGATATTTATAAAACATGAGATGAAACTGTTGTGTAATATCGCTCTACTGTTGGAGTTCAAGCTGTTTACGGAAGTCACTAGCCTTGATCCAAAGCCCAAAGCAGCCGCACTTTTGTGTCATATTTGCTGGGGCTTTTTTAACCGTCGGGTGGATGAGTTGGTCAAGATATCTTGGCCGATACTCGAAAGCTTAGAACTAATCTCCTCCATAGGGAAAAGCCCACTACAAGAGAGACCCTCTTCACTCTCAAGTAGTCCTCTGTCGTCTCCTCTCATCTCGTCCTCTTCTACCACTCAACCCTTTCATACTAGCACTGTCCAGCCAGGCCGGTCTCTGGCGATAATATTGTGCGTGCAATACAGTAGACTTGGACTGTCCGTTGCTACGGAAATTTGCTGCATAATATTGGCACCTGCCATTCGCTTGCACCATGTTACGTTCAGGGCTTTTTGAAGCCCAATGTCGACTACCTCAGGTTGTTAGATGTCGGATCTTACCTCATGTGACAAGCCTCATACTAATGAGTATAGTTTCACCTCCTTAATATGCCTTTTTCTACCTAATCGGTTCGTATAATGTTATCTCTTCGTTCACTCAATCAATACGGCTTGGCTTGTGGTGTCTATCTTATGCAGGCAACAAGATCTGGAACTCCTGCATATGCACTTCGGAGTACAGGCAGCAGTACACACCCTTGTCTCCATGGAAGCAAGCGCTGTGGAGACGCAGAGAGCCCAAGGTCACAGACGTGCAAAATACTTCTTGTTGGAGCTTCGGCAACATCTGGAAGCTGTGACAACTCCCATTCGCAAGGTACGTCAGAATTTTAGTTGACTTTCTTATCCGCGGCTCTGGAATGCGCAAATCATTTATTCTGCTGTTTATGGTATTGTGTGTAGCATTGGATGCTGAGCATGGTAGTCCACCTTCTTCACATGGACGAGCTTTCATTATCAGTTGGAGCAAACGAAGGTTTAGCCCAGTGGGACGATTCAGATACAGCCAAAGACTCCGCTGGAACATCGAAGCTTTTGATGGAAGAAGAGAAGTCAACGGCTGTTGCCTTTGTTGGTGATATTCTAGTGATTCTTCGCCAGGCCATGTCGTCAGCAGTTTTCGAAGCACAAGGAAAGCGCAAACAAAAGCAAATAACAACGTATTTAGCTCGAGAGGGAGGCAGTGCGAATACAGCCCTTCCCGATAGTGCACGAAAACCGTGGCAACAAAAGATGGCTTTATTACAGAAATTTGTTGATGACTGGGAGTGGCGCCTTGCAGTATTGCAACGTCTCAGTCCCTCTTCACAACGCCAGTGGCAGTGGAAGGAAGCACTGGCCGTTCTCCGAGCTGCACCGTC
The DNA here is from genome assembly GCA_014180765.2 of Marchantia paleacea. Taxonomy (NCBI): domain Eukaryota; kingdom Viridiplantae; phylum Streptophyta; class Marchantiopsida; order Marchantiales; family Marchantiaceae; genus Marchantia; species Marchantia paleacea. The sequence continues at coordinate 28,373 of MUAA02000004.1, forward strand.
AACCCTTCTTAACATGTAAATGTTCTCTTTTACAAGAGTTCCATGAGTTTATCTCGCTTACTTTGCTCATATATTCCTACAGCGATGAAGGCTCATGACTATACGTATAGAATTTAAAATGAGCAATGTTATGTCCATAATTCCGTTGAAAAGAGATTTTTATATTATGTTATGTCCCTCGTCGACTTTTGATTACTTTCGATTTTGACTTCAATTATGCACAATTTTTTTCGTAAAATTTGGACAGAAATTTCTATTCCGCTATCGTATCTTTTAGTACCGTAATCTTAAGCTCGCGTCAGTAGAATGTACGCTCACTTTAGTCACAAGTTCGAAACTGCTCATGCAGGTGTGTCCAACGTGCCCAATATGACCTCGGAGAAGAAGCTGTGCATCGATTTGCTTTACCTCCTGAAGAAGCTGCATCCTTGCAGCTTGCAGAGTGGGTAGATGGAGCTGTTGCGAGAACCTCGGTAAGACAGAAATTGTAGATTACCATAGCCTATAATAATGCAAATTTGAAGTCTTTTAATGGTTGGATACGATGATGTGTTGTGACTTCGATGACTGGATTTTCAAACACACCTCTGTCAAAGTAATCTTTTTCGTTATGGATTTGGTAGATGTCAAACTTTTGATGCAGACTTAAATTTTTTTGAAGCAAGAACAGAGTGCTTGTTTTAGGTAGCATAGAGGAATTTTTTTAGTGCTTGCATATTTCGGATTCAGTCAAACCAGGCTGGCATCGGCCTGACATAATTTAGATTTGGGGCGTTTTTCTGTGAATGCCAGTGCTATATACAAATAGTCCCTGGTGAGATGCATAAACCAGAAAATTTGAACCTTAGTAGAGCAGCAAATGTCTTCTTCATTTGAGGATGGCATTAACGTAATCACGGTCTTACTGAATTTGTCATTTCAAATCAATAAACTAAGATGATGCAGGAGCTTAGAGACATACTGTTACTCCTAAGGTGCCAAACTTTTCTCTTTTCACGTCCTAAACTGCCCAACTTTGGCTTGCGACAGGTGGATGACCCAGTGTCCCATGTTGCCGACAGATCATCACCTGATGAGCACTTGAATCTCGTCGCTCTGCAATCACCCTTGGCTCCACTGGCCAGTGTAAGGAAGCTTCTTGTATCGCCTGATTGTGTTAGAGGTTCTGATTTGTAGCCGATGCTTCTTTCTTATTTAATTATTGTTCTGTTGAACAGGTACTTCTTTGCCTTGATGTTGCTGCAGCTTCCGCCAGCAAAGTGGTTATGGCTAAGCATCTCCTGGAGCGGGTAAACACTCACTACAGCTCTCAGTATCTTGGAATTATGAAATGTAGATCCATTTTTTGACCTGCTTGGTGGTGGCTTTCTTCTTTCCTGTCCCTTGGCCTTCAATTTGTAGGCTTGAATGTTGACAACAATAGAAACGGGACAATCAATTTCAGGTCTCGTCTGCTGGTGACTGAGCTATTTTGGTTGAACAAGCTTTGTCTGCAATTTTTTTTCCACTTCACTGACAATCCTAGCATTGTGCACTAACCTGGTACTGCTATCGTGTATGAGTAAGGCGCGTGTTCTTCTCTCACAAATGCCTCAAGGAGTAATTCAGAAGCAATCAAGCTCCTTGATGGAGCAAAAACAAGAAGCATGTCTTGTATTTGTAGTCAAACGGGTTTTACAGCGACTACAAGATCTCCTTGAGCAGGTTAGCCTGAGTCTACCCATTTACTATAAACATGCAAACCTGCGTGTACCAAAAGCTAGAAATAGTGCTTGGGTAATAATGAGAATGCAAGACGCATCTCACTCATTTTCTCATCAAATCTGGATATGTACCTTGGTTTCTACCTTGGCATAATTTCAGAGAAACTCATGATAGCAGAAATTTTCATGACAGGATCGGTATCGACCCCTACAGGCATCTCTCTCAGGCACAGATATGGTCTCATCTGGTCCCGAGGTAGTTCGTCAAGGACCTAGACAACGAGCGCTTGGAATTTTACAACAGACAATTGAGGACGCTCATGATGGCAAGAGGCAGTTTTTGAGTGGTATGTTATGGCTCTGTTTACAAAAATACACAAAAAGCTGATATGAGTAAGAATATGGCGTCACTTCTTTACCTCTCATCATGCTCATTATGGTCAGAAGTAGCCACAGTAATCCTGTTCGATTAGTCGTTCTTATGTTAAAGGCCTACAAGCTCATACGAACTGATGATTTGAAGGTTGTAAATTGATTGTTGTTGAAGACATTTTTTACTGGAACTTCAATTTAATTGAACGCAGGTACGTTGCATAACCTTGGAAAGGCTTTAGCGAACGATGATGTTGATGATACCAGCACGAAACAAGTCAGTTCTCCATCGGAAAAGAAGCAGATGTCAGTGGAACATGTTCTGGGATGTGGTTATGTCGTGTCGCCAAAAAATGCTCCAGTTCCATCCTCTGGGTTGGCAGATCATGCAGAATTCAGTTCACTTGCAGTCAAAACTGCAGGGAAGCGTTTTCTTGGGCCTTTGGGTAATAAGCCAACAGCTTATCTCTCGGCGTTCATACTTTACGTCGCAACTGTCGGGGATATAGTGGATGGAGTGGATACGACTCACGACTACAACTTTTTTTCTCTAGTCTATGAGCGACCCAACGATGTATGTAAAACAGATTTTTGCTTTCTCAATTTGATAATATTCACATCTATAAATAGTTGTAAAAGAGTATTCCATCGTAGCACGTACGCGCACTGTCGTTCGTGATTTCTGTGTGGAATGCACTTATCGTCTGTATATTGTAATTTCGCATCTCTAATCTTTGCTACAGAGGTAACTTGTACGAGTTGAATGGATTTATATGATGTTTGCGCTACAGTATGATCAGGCTCCATGCTGTATGTTTTCAGGTTGTGTGACTCTCTCAGAGCATTTCAAGCATAAGTTCTGGAAAGAATGGACTAACCCATAAGTTGGTAGTGTATATTCGATGCTAACCGTATCGAGTTTCCCGTTTGCAGCTGTTAACACGTCTTGTATTTGAAAGGGGAAGCGCTGATGCCGCTGGAAAAGTTGCTGAGATGATGGGATCAGATTTGGTGCATCAGATTATCACTGCATGTGTGCCCCCTGTCTACCCACCGAAGGGAGGAAAAGGTTGGGCTTGTATCCCACGGCTCCCATCTCGCGTTGTGCATTCTGCAGGGGTTGTTCAAAGCAGTAACACTTTTCCAACTGCTCCTGGGGAGGATGATGCTGAACTTTACCCCCTGCAGCGCGATGTTATCAAACATCTTGCCACACTTTCACCCGTCAGAGCAATTCTTGCTTGTGTGTTTGGCAGTAGCCGCTTCACTGTGTTTGTGAAAGAAGGGGATGGAGATCATCTCACTGTTCAAGAGCAGTCCCAAAAGCAGGATGCGGATCGTTGGTTCTACGAATTTGCCTTGGAGCAGTCAGAACGGTGAGTGCTTCGCTTAAAGGGCTTAACTTGCAGGGACATAGATTTCAAACACTCACCTTTACCTTGCTAAATTCAGAAACGGGTAAAGGATCTGACACAGTTAGACATTATTTGAACACCCCTTGTACTTCGGTCAGGACTTTCTTTCCCTTCTGGCTATCGTCGTTTATTTGTCTCTACTTTGCTCTACTTCAAGGTTCATCATGCGTCTTAACCTGCATCTGCAACTGGAATGTCCGCAACTTAAGATATTTTGTTTACATCGACGCACGGTTTCTGTAGAATTACCTTCGGCTCTTTGGTTGAGTCTGTTGACAAGCATGCGTATCATATCATTATTCACCGTTATTTGCAACTAGTAGACTGCTTCAAAGGCTGAAATGCATGTTGCTTCTAATCGGTAAAGCACAAAGCGACAAATGCGACATTACTTTTCTCATTGGAGATTGAGTTCTGATCCGAATGAATGACTGTATGGTTTGTAGTTACTCAACCCTGAACCGCTGGATCCAACTTCAAGCCAACCTCCAGCGATTATCAGAATCTCCTATCTCCACGAAAAGGCTGAATGATGTGGAAACGCAAAAGGAGGAAGAGAGGAGCAAATCTACCAAGCGGATGCGTGAACCTGAAGAGGACGTTTACTCTGAGGATGAGCAAGAGAAGAATGTGATTATTGGCATGCAAGGTCCACCTGCTGGATGGGAAGGTCTCCAGAGGTCAACAACTGAGAAATCTCCACCTGGCGCAGCCGACGTAAAAGCTTCTCAGACTAGTGCTCCATTCACTGTCTTACTGGATTGGGAGAATGAAGCTCCTTATGAGGAGGCTGTTCAAGGGTAAGAACGTTAGTTTTTTTGGTTTGTAGTTGATGATTGTTTTTCACTCCGAGCGTGTTCAAGTTTGTTGCTTTTGTCAAAAGGCTGGCTACATGAAGAGCTCTAAATCGGTCTTTTTTCCAGGCTAATGGAGGAGGGAAAATTAGTGGATGCCTTGGCCTTAGCAGACCGGTGGCTTCGAGATGGAGCTCCAGATCGGTTGCTCCAGCAGTTGATTGAAAGAGGAGAGGATGGAGGATCTCACTCGAGTCTGGGGTGGCAGGGCCATGGGAGTTCTCATCACAACCTTTGGAACAGCAGCTGGCAATACTGCATACGACTTCGTAACAAAAACCTTGCAGCGACACTGGCTCTCAAGTAAGGATAGCTTTTATGGAGGCTACTAGGTAGATTCAAATTGATATGTTTTTGTGAGCCTTAACTAACCTGTCTAACTCGTTGGCGAAGGTACTTGCATCGTTGGGAGCTGGATGCCGCAATCGACGTGCTGACTATGTGCAGTTGCCATCTGGATCCTAAAGAATCCTTGTATGAAGAGGTATTGACTAACATGTACTCGAATTGCTCTGGGTTAAGTCTTTTGAGAGAAAGTCATGTGTACCATCATGGTCTAAAAAATTGATATAACAGATGACCTCTTCTCCTCTAGCCTTGTGATAGAGAATTAATGTTGGCACTATGTACAAGTATTTAAGAATGTTCCTTCTTTGTGAAAAATTACCTGGACTAAAGTACTCAGCTAGTAATGCAGCCAAATCAATCGCCTTGTTTAGGAGTTTTTGTTGCCAAAGGCCAATGTCAATGTTTCTGCGTGAGGGTTACGTAGTATCGTATACTGCATTTAAGAAGAGATGAATGCAAGTGACTGCTGCCCTGTGAATTCTGGAAATCTTGACAAGGTTTTGGCGGATATCCCTATAGGTAGAGCGACGTGTCTATTCCTTGATTCTTCAAGTTTCATATATGTTCTCATAATTTTCACATCCGTACAAATGCTTGACATGCTACCTGTATGTGGATCTTATTCAGGCAGTTAGAGTCAAACAATCACTTCAGCAGTATGGTCGTATACTCCGTGCAGATTCTCGATTTAGCAACTGGCGTGAGGTACAAATAAAAAACATCCAAGCTATCACACTCTTTTACAACGTTTGTCATCAGTTTTCATTTCTGCTGATTACAACTATGAGGAGTATGCCGTTGTTAAGTCTTTAGTCCAGTTCATGTCAAGGCAACTTCGACGAGATCTTTATTATCAATATTATTTGCAGCGTCCTTTTAACCATACAAACTGCTGTTGTTAATTCTTTTCAAAGTATGATAAAAGTTATTGAGGTATTGCACAGAGAAGAGAATGTGTCACTGGTTGTAGCGCTCTTATATTGAATCATCAATAGCAATCCTTATTTTTCACCATTCTGGGACTCTAGACTGAGACACTCATCTACAAAGTTGCCTTGTTTCTAGCTAAGTCGCCCACTTCCACAGCTTACGCCTTCGTAATGTTGACAAAATATAGGTGGAGGCATTTTGCCAAAGTGATCCGGAAGGTTTGGCCCTCAGGCTAGCAAGCAAAGGCGCAGTGTCAGCAGCCCTAGATGTGGCCGAGTCATTTAAGCTACCCAACGTCACACGAAGAGAACTGCAAGGACGACAGTTAGTGAAGCTCTTAACTTCTGATCCAACTACTGGTGGTGGTCCGGCAGAGGGTTTGAGATTTTTAAGTTCCTTAAACCATCCTGAAGATGCGTTGGCTGTAGCAATGGCAGCCATGGAACAGTTGCCCAATTTGCGCTCAAAGCAGCTTCTGGTAATTCCCCGAACTTTCGTGCTACTTCAGTGAAGTAGGTTACAAAGTAAAGACTAGGGTCATACTAACAAGCTAAATGCTTTCTTCTGAATGAAATCTCTTTAATTTCTAACTCATACTCCTTGTAGCTTGATATTTTGCATCTCCTTATGATATTGGGCATTTGCTCCGCGCTATATATAGAGTAGTCCATGCCAGAATTCTATAGTTCTCGTAACGTCCAGGTTCTTTATGTTATAAACAGGTTCACTTCTTCCTGAAAAGACGCGTCGGAACTCTCTCGGAAGAGGAACATGGGAGGTTGGATCGATTAGCTCTGGGACTTCGCATGCTTGGAGCTCTGCCTTTACCTTGGCAACAGCGTTGTTCTGCTTTGCATGAACATCCCCGACTTATCCTCGAAACCTTACTTATGTGGAAACAACTCAAGGCTGCATCTCAGGTAGATTTGACCATCACCTAGGCTGATATGAACCACGACTGTTGCTTTGTCATCTCTTCGGTGTGTTGAGTTGGTCTAAGTTGCGTCTGGAGTAATATACTTCAAGCTGACCCTGCCGCACATCCCGTTCTGTCATTCGTGGATCGCAGCTTCTCGATGCGTTTCCGAAGCTTCGAGACAATGATTTGATTATCGGTTATGCTGCTAAAGCAATCAGCTTCAGCACTGTTCCTCCTGTTGAACGACGAACATATTCTTCCTCAGCAAACAACAAACCTCCCAGTCGTATGAAGTCAAATATCAGCACTGGTATAAGCAATCTCCAGAGGCGAGCATTTTCATGGGCAAGTCGAGATGCGCCTCCCAAAGTTGTTGCAAAGGAACCTCCAAATCGGAAACGGAAGGGAAGTATGCTTCCCGCCTCTCAGATAGCAGCATGGGAGGCTATGGCTGGGATTCCAGAAGAACGGCCCTCAGCCGGTGCCGCAGCACCTCAAGAGGAGAGGTTAGCACCAGTGACCATGGGAGATGAATGGGTGTTGACTGGAGATCCTTCAAAAGATGATGTCGTCAGAAACTCTCACCGTTACGAAAGTGCACCGAGTTCAATCCTCTTCAAGGTGTGCTAGTAACATGTTCTTGTGGTTTGTGTATGGAAGTTAGATGACAAATTCGTATTAAATTTCTGGCTTTCATAAGAGGAATAATGATTCGTATTTCTGATCATTGGAGATGTGACTGCCCTATATTAATAAGCTGAAGGAGTGTTACCTTAAAAGTCGTCCATTGGCCCGTGGTTATGTCTATGAATTCAGGTCCTTGTACCTTGAATGTCTCGCGTTTCTACTTATCAAACTTGGGAGGCTGTGCTAGTTGAGAATGGAGTCACTCTACAAACTACGGTAGTGGGGCTGACTGAACTGGTTTTGCTTTAGAAGTCTAGCCCCTGTAGGTTCTTTATCACACCCGTATGAGGCTTTTCTGGGCACGATGCCTGGCATGTTTATGCGCCTGATTGAGCCTATTGTGGCTTTGTGCAGGCTTTGCTTTCACTGTGCTCAGAGGAAATAGTAGCTGCTAAAGCAGCAGTAAATTTATGTAAAGCGCAAGTCGGGAAACTGCTGTGTCGCGAACAACTACCTGAGGATGCAACTTCAGAAGTGAAAGAGCGTGCTTTCCATGCAACTGAAGCTTTTGTTCAGGTAAGGTAGCTTTATGAATCATGTTATGAAAGATTTGCTCTTTGAAAATTTTTTAGCTGTTAATAGAGTGAACAAGTTTAATTGTTACTCTTGGACCTCTTTCGATGAGTTGCCCCTCTTATGTTTACTGAATCAATATGTTGCTTATGTCTAGAAGCAATCTCGCAACGGTGAGAGTTTATTGAATCCGATTTCAAATCGGGCTATTATCGGTTGTTCTGCCACGCTAGTGAGTTTTTTGTTTGACAGAAGAGCGATAACTAGTGGTGCGAAATCGCCATTGCCAGCATTGGGCCTGTTTTGGATCTTTCTTCATTGATTATGGGTCTCGTCAAGATGCTAACTTTGGAGCCAAATGGTGTCTGAATGAAGTGACTCATTGAAACACATCTAATACTGGGTTAAGTTACTTGATGCTCTTGGCAGGCACTTCTACACGCGAGGGCACAGCTGAGGAATCTTGCTGGTCAGTCGCAGAAAATGCCAGCAGGTCCAGTCGTTGGCACTGACAGTGAGAAGAAGGATTCTGCGGAGGACGTGGCCGGTCAGAGCAGTCCTATATTTACTGTAGCTCCTTTGACAGATGAACTTCCGGAGCTCTTGATACTTGCCGACGTCTGGCTTAGCCGCGTGGAACTACTTCAAAGTCTACTGGGAGCCGGTGTATCAGCTTCTCTAGATGATCTGGTCAATGAAGCATCTGCCAATTTGCTTCGGGACCGCTTGATTAAAGAAGAGCGATACACCATGGCTGTCCATACATGTACAAAATGCAAGGTTTGTGCTAAAACAAGAGCAGATGTAATCTCCAGCATTTGGACGAATCAAACATAGGTCATGTTTTCTCATCGACTGGTATACTCATATACCCTTTTCCATTTGTCACAGATCGATGCACTGCCCGTGTGGGAAGCATGGGGCCATGCCCTTCTCCGCATAGAACACTATGCGCAGGCTCGAACGAAGTTCAAGTACATCTCTCAAATGCTGAGACATTCTTATCGCTTTAGTTGCAATCAAAATTTATTGAAATAAAAGGGTTCTGCTAGGTTGTAAATCTAAGCGTATAAATCGAACGTATTGATTTGTCATTAACTTGTTTCAATTTCCAAAAACATAACAAGATAAGATCCTTTCTTTGCTATTTAGTACGAACTTCTTCGCTTAGGAAAACTATCCCTATTGGTACGTTTATGAAAGAGGAGGATGTCCATCAGTTTTCCTGACCTCGAAATTTCTAATGTATGTAGGCAAGCACTACGGTTGCTCAAGGGTGACAAAGTTCCTTTCATTCGTCAGATTATATACACTGTTGAAGGCGGTCCACCTGTGGATGTGAGTGCTGCTCGTAGCATGTAAGTTTCACGGAGACCCTTACGTATCATGATGTTTTACTGTGGTGTATAAACCGTTGACAGCACCGTAAATTCAGAAGATGCATATGGTAACGTCGTAGCCCGTGTTGATTTTTTCAATGGATCTGACTCTATCTACGGCATGTAATACCTCAGGTACATACATATGGCAAAAAGTGTTTCTTCGTCTTCAGACGATTCGCTCTCAGCAGATTCTTATTTGAACGTACTGTACATCCCATCCTTTTCAAAGTCCGATCGGTCAAGAAGATCATCAGAGGATTCAGCAGACAGACAGCAGGATTCAGCAGCAAAAGAACCTCCACATTATAACGGAGACGAGCCTATGCAAAGTAATTTAGATAGTGTACGGTACGACGAGTGTGTACACTATCTACAGGAGGTAAGACTACGGACATCTTGTATAGGGCGCGGTTTGAGGTGTCTATCAACGCAGCTAGATTTGAACATTCTAGAAGCTTCTCCTTTTCTTCAGTTTAGATAAAGTAGCTGAATCTGGATGAAAGTTTATACTTCTCCACAGCCGGATATTGTTGAAATCTGGATAGCCACTTAGCTTCAAACTTATTTTGAATACTACATGTGTCTAGAAAACAATTTTCTTAATTTTATCACTAACTAACTACGAATTGGATTTGATTGGATTGATTGTGTGAACAGCATGCCCGCTCCGATTTGCTGCCTTTCGCATTTCGACATGGTCGTTACTATGAAGCATGTCAACTCTTCTTCCCAGCCGACTCTGTACCTCCACCACCTCTGCCATCTCCATATGCCACGCAAGCGGCTGCTTCATCTTCACCTCAAAGACCAGACCCTTTAGCTACGGACTACGGTTCTGTTGATGACCTTATTGATCGCTGTGTGGCTTATGCAGTTGTTTCAGTCCTTGAGCGTGTTCTTGCCATCAGAGTCGATAGTCCGGATGCTGCTGTTAGAGAGCACACCAGTCTTGCTCTTACGCGTATTTGCAGTTACTGCGAAGCTCATCGAAACTTCAATCATCTCTATCGGTTCCAGGTTCGTGTCCATTATGGCTTGAAATCTGCATCTGCAAGTTGTCATCTGACAGCTGGATGAAAAATACTCAAGCTTTCGATTTCTTGTTGGCGAGTGTAGCTCCAACCTTGAGGATGGGATTTTTGGGCAGTATGCTAATCCCTTGCTTTTCAATTCTCTTCAGGTTCTCAAGAAAGACTACGTAGCTGCTGGCCTCTGCTGTATCCAGCTCTTCTTGAATTCTCAACATCAAGATCAAGCTCTCCGTCAACTAGAACGTGCAAGGGTATGGCTCCTTTCCTCTCCACCGCATCTATTTTCCCATGTTCAAAGTTTCCTTTCTCATGAAAATGATAAGAGTTACATCGCCCATTCACTTGCGGCTGAACGGAAAAAGTTGTGGTTATTGTTTTAACATATTTTAAACTCTAAATATCTGATTTATGCATAGAATGAAACTTGATTTTATTTTTCTGTGCAGCAGCCTGACTTGAACCTGATTTTTTTTCCCAGATTAATGCTTTTGTTGGGAAAAACATATGCTTCGTAGCTATCTGTTTGCCAGTGCCATCGTTTTCATTCAGTCTTATCCTTCAACTCATCACCTCATTTGTGATCTATTGTTTGTATAATAACGTTTACTTTCTTATCGTGTATTTGTAGGGTCATTTCGATGAAGGTTTGGCAGTCCGCCAACAAAGTGGAGACTTGTCCAAGGGTGGGACCAAAGTTGCTCGAGGCAAACTTCCCTCTGATAAACTGACAGAGGAAGAACTAATCAAGTTTACAGCTCGTATCAACGTACAGGTACATTTTTCATTCAACATGTTGTTGGAGTTTTTAAATCCTGCAAAGTATCCATAAGTATCCTGAAGAAAAACCCTGAAACTGTCTCGAAAAGCCATTTGTCCTTAGAAAGGAGCATCCGTGTCTTTTCCAACTATTATCGCTATATCATCGCAGATGGACGTCGTGCGAACATTCAGTGAAAACGAAGGACCGTTGTGGAAGTGGTCACTCTTTGGTAATCCAAACGACTCCGATACTTTCAAGTATGTACCCTGCTCTTTGGAATGTATATTTGGATAATAGCAACTTAAGATGAGGCTAGGTTTTCCCTTTTTACGCATTCCCTATCCGAGTAAAATCATTAGGTACACGCAAAAGTTTGTAGTGTTTTGAGGTTGGGAGACAAAACCCCACTGAACTCGTATGCTTGTTATGATAAAAATGCTGCACCTAAACCAAAGGCAAGATATAGTAGTGTAATCATCAAGGTGCTCTAGTTGACTCTCCTGTGGGAATGCTTTGTAGGCGGAGGTCTGATGTCGCCGAAGCTCTTGTCGAGAAAAGCTTTGATCTCGCCTTTCAAGTTATCTACGATTTTCAGCTCCCAGGTACATTTTTAACGTCTCTACTCATCAAAATCGCCTCATACGCTTTCATTTACAAGACAATCAGATACTGATCTGTTTTCAGGATTCATGTTTCACAACAGCAGGAACCCTAAACAACAGGACCATGATCTGCCTACTCAGCGTTGTCTACCTGTTCTTACCTTGAATTATCTGTCTGTATCTTCCGATTGCTCCTTTTACCTGTATTTATTCCGGATATCTGATGATTATTCGAACATGGCAGCGGTGCATATTTATGCCGGGGTAGCGGCATCTCTTGCAGACCGGAAAAAGAGTAGCATATTAACAGAACTTCTTCGAAATATCAAAGGAACAATTGATGACGATGATTTCGATCAGGTTTGTCGCTGGTAGCTTCTGATCTGATAGACGACACTGGAATGTCTAAGCTGGAGCTTTGTAGTTGAAATGTATCTTTTGGATCTCTCCGCATCTTTGGTTTTTGTTTGCTCTCTTTTGTTTCTTAAATTTGCTAACAAAGCATCATTGCCTCTCCTACCGCGTACAAAAATGTGCATCGTATTCATCCGTTGTCTCAATACTTACATTATTAGCCTATTGCACTATAACAATGTAACGTTCCTCTTTCTTGGTCTGGGTAAATTCTCCATCATTGGTTTTGCATATGTATTCTAGCACCGCTCAGCCATGGCGCAGGGTCTAAGATCTCAGGCTATGACCGGAAATTAGTAATGATCACCGCATGTATGTCATTGTAGGTTCTGGGAGCTGCTATTAACGTATACGCAAAAAAGAGGGAACGTCCAGACAAGCTTATTGACATGTTATCCAGTAATCACAGGTATAAGGTGGATTCAAGTTTTTCGCATTATGCACTCTCTGTCAACCTTTGGACCGAATTTAACCAACAATTTGAGGTCTTGCCAATAAAGTTTCGAACTATTTTTTACATTCCAGGAAAGTGTTGGCTTGCGTCATATGTGGAAGATTGAAAGGCGCTTATCAAATTGCGTCTCGAAGCAACAGCGTTTCAGATGTACAATATGTCTCCCACCAGGTGTGTATCTGGTACTTAAGTCAAATTGTTAACCCCCGCAACCTTGGAATTTCAAGTTACTATCCTAAGATGCACACGATGCTCTGTCTAGCTAGTATGCTCTATTGCAGCCGCGCTGAAACGGAAGGTTTGATACACGCCAAAATTGCCATCGTATCGCCTACTCAATAGCAGAACTTTCTGAATTTTGTTAATCCTTCTGCACGATCATGGTGTGAGTATCTTTTTAGATTGTGTTTTCAATATCGGCTCCTACGCTAACCTTGGACAGTGTCCACGTGTTTCATGAGCTTGTTGTGCAAGCTCCTCTTTGTCATACCTAATATACCGATGTGATTAGACGTTTATCTTTCTCTTGAAAGGTGGACCATCCTTGTCAGCGAATCAATCGAAACTGTTAAACTTAAGCGATGAATCAATCACTCAGTCGGGAATTTCTTTTATTTCCTGCATTCAATATCTATTATAAGGTGCATACATAGTAACCACAGTAGAAACTTATGGCATAACCTGATCCAGTCAGTTGATTTGTTTGAGATATACATAAATAACTAGGCCTGTGTGATGTTTGTTTCTTTGTTCAGGCTCGACAATCGGGAAATTTTTCTGTCCATGAACTGTGCAAACAGTGGCTAGCTAAAAATTCTTAGGGTGCAAGATTGGAGTAAGTGCAAAATTTGCTTTTGATTTTGAGTGTATACTAGCAGGCTATCACAAAATTAGATTTGGGCCTCAACATTAGAAGAGGCTTCTTTTGATAACAGTTGCCTCGAGCAGTAGATTCTGCTAAATGTAATTTTCCACTAAAGTTCACAATGAGATTCTGTTGGGTGAGATTCTTATAACTTGTAAAACACAGACAGCAGTAATCCTGAAGTCATTGGGAACACCGAAATTCTATGCCCGTTTTCATGACTGGAGAACCTTAGAAAAGTGCCACATTACATCACCTGCATGGAATGGAGCTTGCAAGGACTTCTTGCTTTTGAAAGTAGCCGGCTCCAATGACAACAGTCCGAAGCTTGTCATCCACTTTGGCAATGATTATGTATGATGTATACAAGTATATTCTTGTAAGTTCCAATTGAAAGCAAGATGGTAACTTTTGGTGGTTGTACCAGAGTTGATACATGAAGTATCTGTACTTTCAGTTTCCATCGCCGAGTTGCCTCCTTGACTCTTTACTGGAGAGAGAATCTACATATACAGTTGATGAAGGCAGACTACCTACCACTCCAGAAGTTTTTTAGGAATAATAGATGTTGTCAAGTATCTGAGACTACCTGCTGCCAACTGTCTGCTGGGCTCTCCAGTAAATTCCGGACACTAGAGTCCACTGTCGTGAACGTTGACATGAAATATATTTTTCTGGCGCCGTTGAAGTCAGTGGGGAGCGGTGGTGCCTTGATTACCACTTTACAGTTGATGACAGGTCGTGGGCTTCTGAACGTATCAACAGATTCGTTCATAATGTGCTTGTCTTTTCTGAAATTTAACTTCATGCTTTGCAATATCCAGCAAATATCACTGATTGCAGTTTGCCTTTTACATTTACGTCTCTTCTTCTGTTCTCATACTTTCTTCTGTTTCAAGCATAATACTCTGGTCTGATCGTTTTGCGCGTCTGCTCCAAGTGCTGCATTTGCTGACATTGTGGTGCTGCAGACTCTATTCATGTTACTACTTTTCTGAAGGTTCTCGCTCATATATGTACTCCTATAGTGTTCTCACCGCCTAAGCCTGTGTTGAGTTTATATCCAAACTTATCCAAGCGTAAACAGAGTCTGATGTCTGAATTTGCATCCAAAGTCTTAGATATTCGAAAGAGAATTTTTACGTTTAGAACATTAAGGTTGGAGTGAGATGCTTTCTTCAAGTTTCAGCGTCTCGAAGATGTTCTTAACATTTTGAGTTGAGAAGACTGAAAGCTTAATCTGAAGTGCAGCGACGATAGGGTGGGTACATATGTTTAGTTACCTTGACTTCACATTTTGACTATGGTAGGCTTTTGTCTTGAAAGAGTCGGTGGTTTACTTCCTGCTACATTCAGGATTTCACCATCAGTGGTAAGACTAATGTCCTCTATTGAAAGTTTTGAAAATCAGTGTGAGAATGTGATCCATACAGATCATTTATAGATGATGTTTCTACCACAGCAGGTCATGTGGACTCCCTTGTACTTGCCATAGCTTGTCTACACTCAATCTAACCCTCGGGTACATTTAGACAATGCTCTTGAGATCAAAACTCTCAATGTAGCACTCCCCACCTTGAACCAAACTCCAACTCGATTTCAGCTAGATTGCTATCACCACTTCCACATCTTAGTAATCTAACAGCTAATAGGTGTGATCAGTACCTGAAAGAATGATCATTGGCAAGATGAATACTCTGACCTGATTGTTTTGCTAACTCATCAGCAATATATATACTTATCAAGTTGACATTTGAGCTAGTAACACAAATTCGAAACCCTAAACCATGGTGGTTGGAAACTCCTTAGTAACAAAGGTAACCTTAAATGAAAAAGTCTAAATTTCTAATTTACTGTCAATCCAAATATACACTTTACTTCTATTGAGTTACTAATCTGGTCTGACTCTGAGATTAATTCACAACACTCTCACTTAATGAAGAGTCAGAAAAAGACCCATCTCTCTTACACATTTCCTATGTTGCTCTTTTGAGAGTGCTTTGGTTAGCACATCAGCAGTCATGTCCTCAGTTGGACAGTAAACTAGTCTAACTATTTTTTTCTCTTTTTCTCCTCAAAAAATCTTCTACATATAGAGATGTGCTTAGTACGAGGATGATGAATAGGGTTTTTTGTGAGTGCAATAGCTCCAGTGTTATCACACATCAGTATTGTTGGAGTTTGTTAAACAAAACCTAGTTCACTCAACATACTCTTGGACCAAATCCGCTCTTGAGTAGCAAGTGAAGAAGCCATGATTTCAACTTCTGTTGTGGACAATGCTACTGATTTCTGCTGTTTGCTTCCCCAACTAATAGCTCCACCAAAGTAAACAGATAACCACTAGTGGATCTACTGTTGTCTAAATCGTCACCCCAACTAGCATCAGAAAAACCTTTGAGAGTAGGTTTACATCCTAGCTTCCTGTATTCCAAATACATACCTAGAGTCACTTTCAAATACCTCAGTACTCTCTTGAGACATCTCCATCACATTGGAGATGTCTCAATTGGAGTTGGACAATTAGTGTACTTGGCTAGAGCTCCCACTGAGTGAGCTATGTCGGGTCTTGTACAAACCATAGCCAACATGAGTGAACCTAGTGCATTCTTATACAGGAACTGCAAGTCTTCAATGGTTTCTTTGCTAGTTTCATCCATCTCCTTTTTTAACTTGCAGCCATGTTCCAAGGGAGTAGAAATAGGTTTTGCGTACTCCATCCTATACCTATGTAGAACCCCCTCAATGTACTTGGTTTGGCTCAACCGAATCCATGCTTCCTTTCGATTTCTGTCAATGTGGATGCCTAACAAAAACTTCACTAGACCAAGTACTGTCATTTCGAAAATGGAGCAAAGATAAAAGATTAGACTCTTCACAGCTCTTACTCCCTTCCCCATCAACAACAAATCATCCACATTGACTGCTATGTAGAGTTCTTGATCCTTGTTGTAGACACTCAAGTGTGAGTGTGCTCTCTTGAAGCCTTGTATCCTCAAATAAGCATCAAGCTTATGGTACCAACTCCTAAGGGCTTGCTTCAGATCATACAGAGCTTTCTTGAGCAAGCAAACTTTCCCATTGGAGGTGGAGTAGCCATCTGGTACATCCATGTAGATTTCTTCCTCTAGGTCTCCATTCAAGAAAATTGTTTTCACATCTAGTTGCTCTACCTCCCAATCATTGCAAGAGCTAACAGCATTCAAATAGAACCATACCTTGCCACTGGAGCAAAGGTTTCATGGTAATCAACATCAGGTTGTTGACTGTACCCCTTGGCAACTAATCTTGCCTTGTACTTCAAAATCTCACCAGCAGCTCCTCTCTTCACCTTGAAGACCCATGTGCATCCAATAGTCTTTCTTCCTTGTGGAAGATTTACAAATTCCTATGTGCAATTCTGCTGTAGAGATTCTTTCTCCTCAAGTATGGCTTGTTCCCACTTCTTCCAATGTGATCTTCTTGCTACTTCAACATATGATGAAGGTTCATCATCTACAGAAGTAGAGATGGATTCCTCCATGACAATATCATTTTGAAGAGATACATTAGTTGTATCTGAAGCAATCCTTAATCTCTAAACTTGAAATTTCTATCTGTTGGATCTTCTAGGAGCAATTTCTTGCTCCTCTAAAGAATCATCAGCTCTTGGAACCTCAGCGTTACCATGCTTCCCTGTCCTTCTGATGTAAACCTTCATTGGAAAAGGCTTCAGTTGAGCATCAGGTAGACCGTCTACCTCTTTTCCCAAGTCTACTTGAGGTACCATTTCCTCTTCACCTTCAGGATCAGGTATCTCCTGAGTACCATTGTGTGCTTGTGATGATGCTCCATCTCTATTATCACGAGCACCTGTTAGTGGTAAACTCATAGGTATAGAAACAGATGAAATATCTACTGTTGGTGTGATACTTCTCTCATCTCTGTTTCTCCAAGTACTTTCCTCATCAAACAACACATCCCTAGAGCGTATTGTATGATTAGTTCTTGGGTTGTAAAGCAGGTATCCCTTCAATCCTTCTTCATATCCAATGAAGATAAGCTTCTTAGATTTCAATCCAAGTTTGCTCCTCTTCTCCTTTGGGATATGTGCATAGGCTGGACAACCAAACACCCTCAACATGGTAAGATCAGGTTTCTTACCACTCCATGCTTCTTCTTGTGTCATGTTGTTCAATGTTGTCGTGGGACTTCAATTTCTCACATAGTTAGCATCCTTGATAGTTGCACCCCAAAACTGCATCTCAAGTTGAGCATGTTGTAGCATGCTCAATGCCTTCTCTTGCAGAGTCCTATTCAACCTTTCAGCAACTCCATTCTGAGATGGACTATCTCTAGCTGTCACATCTGACACTATCCCCTTGCTTTCTAGAAAAGCAACAAACTCCTTGCTATTATACTCAAGTCCTCCATCAGATCTGAGTCTTCTCACCTTCTTTCCTATTTGAGTTTCTACCATTGTAACAAAGACTTTGAATTTTTCAAGCACATTGTCTTTGCTTTTCAATAAGTATAGAAAACTCTTCCTACTCTTGTCATCTATAAAAGTGAGATAATATTGTGCACCTAGTAAGGACTTGTGAGGTATCTTACCACATACATCTGAATGTATGAGATCCAGTAGCTCCTCATACCTGTGCAATGACTTCTTTGGGAAAGATGTCTTGTGTGACTTCCCTTGAGCACAAGCACCACAGAATGCAAGTGATCCTTTTGATAGCGTGAGTCCTCCCACCATTTGCTGTAAGAGTCTCATGTTAGACTTAGAAAGATGTCCCAACCTTCTGTGCCATAACTCTAGTGACTTTTCATCTGAGAGATAAGGTTTCTCAGATTTCTTGTGCTTCACCTCTAGCAATCTGAACATGTTACCATCAGCAACTCCATTGCAAACAACCTGTCCATCCTTCTCTATGGTGCAAGACTCCCTTCCACCCCAAAAATGTACATCAAAACCAGCAGTTGTGAGCTTGCTCACTGACATGAGGTTTCTGACAAAATCAGATACATGTTTGACTTTCTCCAATATCAAAGTATGCTTTCTGTCCTTATTTTCTCCTCGAACAAAAGCCACAGGGACAGTTCCTACTCCAAGAATTGGAGATTCATCACCATTTCCACTCTCTACATATCTCAACACCTTCTTCATGCTCTTAAACACATGACTCTCATAACTTATATGAGAACTACAAGCAGAGTCCAAGTACCAACCAGGATATCTCACTTTCTCATACTTCCTCTCAACACTCATGTTGCTAAAATCACTCTCTTCATCATCTGAAAAAAGTTCCTCAACCAAGTTGGCCCTCTCCTTCTTCTTCACCACTCTCTTGTGCTTCACCACTTCTCTTGGTCTCTGATTAGCCTTGGAAGAATCTATGCTCTTCATGGACACCTTTTTGCACTAGAAGCTCACGTGACCTCTCTCACCACAGGAGTAACAGCTCCGAGTCTCTTTGTTCTTCCCTTGTGTACCACTTTTCTGTCCCCACTTCTTCCTTTTGTCAACAAGAAAAGCAACTTCCTTACTAACTCTATCAAATCTAGTAGCAAATGTGACTATCTTGTTGTATGCATAGTCCCATGACACTTGTTCATCATGAAGAGAATCAAGTGATAGAATAATGGGCTCATACTTTGGAGATAGGCTAGCAAATAGATGTGCAACCCTGAAATGTGGAGGAATAATTAGACCTGACTCACCTATTCTAGTAAAGCATGAATGAAGCTTGGCCATGTGCCCTATCACATCATGACCATCATCATCAAGCTTCAAGGTAGACATCTCTGCCCACCTCAACCTTGCATCGGCGAATAATCCGATCTTGCTCACATATTTGAGCTTGGACCAAATATCCCATGCATATGGAATATCTTCCACCATCTTAAGGTTGGCATTGTTGAGAGTATCTTTCAAGAGCTTGAAAGTGACAAGATGATTATGTTCAAACACCTCATCAGCAAAGCTCTCCTCAATGTTCTTAGGGGGAGAACTGCAATATTTCCAGTATTCATACAATTTCAAAATCTCCTCCATGTTCCAGGACCATCTTTTGTAGTTGAGTGTGTTCAGCTTCTCAACTCTGTCAATCTCTCTACCCCAATGTGGGCCCATAACCTTTTGAAAATCAGTGTGAGAATGTGATCCATATAGATCATTTCTAGATGATGTTTCTACCACAACAGGTCATGTGGACTCCCTCGCACTTGCCATAGCTTGTCTACACTCAATCTAACCCTCAGGTACATTTAGACAATGCTCTCGAGATCAAAACTCTCAATGTAGCACTCCCCACCTTGAACCAAGCTCCAACTCGATTTCAGCTAGATTGCTATCACCACCCCCACATCTCAGTAATCCAACAGCTTACATGTGTGATCAGTACCTGAAAGAATGATCACTAGCAAGATGAATACTCTGACCTGATTGCTTTACTAACTCATCAGCAATATATATACTTCTCAGGCTTAGTTTTGAGACTGGTCACACAAATTCGAAACCCTAAACCATGAGGTTGGAGACTCCTTAGCAACAAAGATAACCCTAAATGAAAAACCCTAAAGTAAATTTCTATTTACTGTCAGTCCAAATTTACACTCTACTTCTATTGAGTTACTAATCTGGTCTGACTCTGAGATTAATTCACAACTAAACCCTTCCCAAATAAAATTGGGAAACTTTCAATAGAGGACATTTACGGTGGAGGATGATGTTCTTTGGTTCGTGCTTCAATTTTTTAACTGGAGTTGAAGGTTGGTAGTATCATATTCCACAAGATTACATTCTGATACTCCTGTCCAAAAGCTGCCGGATCCACCCGAAAGTTCCTCTTTGCTTAAATGGAGACATTTTCATTTTTTAAAAAAAAATTTATCGGATGCTGTCGCTTTCAGCTTCATTCACTCAAGTTCATGCCTCTGGATTTCTCTGATGTGCGTAGTTATGGAGGGAAGAGTGTTAGAAGATGGGAAGTATATGCAGGGAAGTTATGGTTGGAAGCGAGAACGCGGGAGTCTTTGGGAGACAACGAGAGAAAGAGAATCTTTGATTTGTGAAAGGTAAAGACCATCGGAGATCCAATATGAGCGAGAGAGGCCAGAATTATATAAAACATGTGAGCACACACACACAAACACATAAACTTTTTATTTACTGGAGGTATACTTATTTATAAGTACAAGTACCGAGGGTGCACAACATAATAGAGGTCCAAATATCCCAAGAGAAAAAGGAGAGTCCGAGGTCAAACCTGAGAAAAAGAGAACACCCATGGTCCAATGGAATGGATGTTGTCACTTACACGTTCTTGAAGATGTAATACGACGCTTAATGTGACCTTGAAACAAAGCCCGAGGAAAACACTATAAAAAATAGTCAAAGCCTAGGACAGTGCAAGGATTTCGATATCTGTTGGCAATAATAATTCGTCAATATATACGTGTATGTATTGTCGTGTCGTTGTAATCCGAGTTGCTCGTATAAATTCATCCACCTGACGATGAAATTATCAAAATGGATTGAAACATGAATAAAACGAATATTTTTTAGTGAAGATAATTCGATTTCATACACTATGTATGAGATTCACATATGCAATGAAACCTTCTGTTAGGATCAAGCATTCAGTAGTCCATCTATCCAGTCACATCACGTGTGCGGGGCAAATGGTATATGGGAGCAGTATTGCTTTGTGTTGACTTTGATATATGGGTCCGTTAAACATGTGGAGATAATTTGTTGAGGATATACATTGTACCGAGAGTGGAGAACCTCCTCATGAGCATAAACGCAAGCTCTTTCGAGTCTCTTCCAACAAATGCTCGAGCATTGCAACTTCAACAACCTTTGCAAAGTGCCATTAGGGACGAAGATTAGGCTATCTTACTTTGGTCGAGTGTCCCCTCTTCTCTCGTCAGCACTCTTCGGCACTGGCGCGAGGAAATCAGAAAGCCATTTCCAGCCTGTGGACCCTTCTTCATCAGCCATTTGACTTGGACATAGGACAACACTTCACATAACCACCTATGCTGCAATTTGCTGGAGAGGGACGGCACTTTGTTGAATCATTGACCAAACTGACTACAAACAGATGGCGTGGAGAGAGCAAAGGTTGATGAGAGACTTGAAAATTCAACTGATAATCTAGAAGTGATGATGAATAAATGATTAGTGCAGAATAGGTTAGTCACGGTAAATTTGAACAATACGACGTTCTAAAGCTTATCGTTGGCAGGTAGCAAAAGCTAATTTCCACATCATTAGAAACATGGAAGTTCTTTTAAAATAACTTTTGAACCGAAAATTTAAAATCTTTGATTAAAAAAAATCAAAAATTATTTTAGACTTCCAGATCTAAATCCCTTGACAGGTTTACTGTCAATTATGCAAAACTTTCTTGATTTAATAATATCAATTTTATAAAATGAGGTCTGTGTGAAGTCATTGAATTTACGATGAAAGAAATTTGTGAATTTTTGTTCCAACATTATAATTTTTATTTTATTTTATTTATTTTCATTAAGAGGGCTGTGATTTGTTTAAATAAAATTTTCAGAAAATATTGTAATTCATTTTATTTTTTATTCTAGTAGAAGGTATGTGTGAACAAATCATAGAAATCTTATTGATAATATATGGTATGTCAAATCTTTTTTAAATTATTAATAATTAAATTAATTTAAAATATAATGTAACCAAAAATAAAATTTTATTTTTATTATTTTATTATATTAAATATAAAATAATAGTAAAAATTATCTGAAAATCAAATTTTTATCTCCAAATAAAACACTGAAATATAAAAATGGAAACAAGAGATAAATCTTCAAAAAATTTAAATCGTTCTCTCTATTTTACAAACTTAAAATGTTGAAAACCTAAAACGTACATAGATGTACATCAGTTGATTAAATAAACTTCAAAAAAAATTGACTCATGTGCACCTTTTCATCCATGAACGTATGCAAAAATAATTGGAGAATTGACATTTCTTTTTTATTTACTCCTTGTCCTCCTGATGTCAGTGAATATTTGTAATATGGTGTAAGATATTTTCACTTATACTGAGTAATAAATCAAATTCCATAGTGTAAATCTAGAGTATATATTTTACTTTACTTCAGATAATACCTGATGGCTAGTTTCAATCTTATGCATCAAGGTGTCAAGAGCTAATATGCATCTTTCTAACTCATAATCTAAAAGAATCAATGAATTTGGTTCTCTAACGGAGATGCTCTTCAGTACCAGCAGACTTTACGGTAACATATCCTATGACAATAGTACTTCGTTGTCAAGTTGTTCAAATACTCCGGGGATTGTATCCAAAATAGTGAACTGGTTTGGATCTTTACGTTATCAAGAGTTGAAAAGATTCCATTGCATTGCCCATGAGGCTGAGAAGTTTACAAGCAATTTACCTTTTCCTCAATATGAACAAGCCATGGTTGTCGTCCTTTCGTGTTTTGAGCAATTGGCCATGAGCATTCCAGCCACGAAAACTGTTACTTTACTTTTCTCCCTTCGTGGCCTTCATGGACTCGCGATAAAGAGAGGGTTGGAGGAGTGTGTGTATCATGAGGCGATGCAGCCAATAGAAGCTAAGAAACCAAAACCTCGCGCGAGGAAAATCCCAAAAAGAAATAAAGAAAGAAAGAAAATGGAGGAAACGAGGTGGGTAGTGACTAAGAAATATGTAGGTTCTAGAAGAATAAACACAAGTAGCTGTATATCACAACGATTGACTCTACGTATTTCATTGTTGGTCTTAAGTATCTTGACAGTTAATTTGAATCTGTGTTAGAGGATGAGTAACTCCAAACCCAAAACCTAAAATAAAATTCTACACTAACTGTAACCTTACTTTTTTGCTTTTTTTCTTCCACGGTAAGCATACTGGGGAAATGGTTTAAAACCTGACCGCTATATAACCCGCTAATTTGACACTATTTTTCTTTGACTAAGGGGAGGGACTTTCTTTTCATTGTACTCTTGAATTGATATTCCATTGTATTACATATTATTCCATGTGTCTCATCTGGGATTTCTCGAACCCTTCAACCCAGTGTTGACGGGCTGGACGGATAGCTTATCGGTCAGGTTTCTCCTGAGCAGACAGAACAGTTGACTGCGACAAAAATGGGCACTGTTCGAAAATGACCACGTTACTTAAATCGTCGGGACGTTACTGCACTGGTGCCTATGAGATAACGGGACCTGATACCTGATACCTGATCTTCCCCCTGGGCGGGGTTGACTAACGACCCTACATACATGGCGCTTATCCCCCACTCCCCATTCACCATTTAAATACCCGATGCCATTTAAGAAGATCCGGCACAGACGCCCGTGGCCCCGCGGTCCCACCATCACCGTCCATCTGTAGTGCCACGATGTCCTGCGGATTCCCTTTTGACTTCCCGGTCAATCCCCCCGTGCCCCTACAAGTATTTAGCGGGTGTCTCCCTACCACCTGCTGTTACGAATCTCAGTACGGAGTGGTCGGAATTTATAGTTGAGGTTATACTAATAGTCCCCGACTCCCCATTTCTACATTACGAAGGTTCTTCTGGCGCCGTCCTTCCACGGCTCCACATCAACGCTGGATGAGAATTGACTCACATATTCGGAGAACAAATCTGGTACGAGCCAGCACGATAACCAGCATCTCACATCATTTGTGTACTGTAGTTTGTGGCAACTCTCGACAGTAGATCGCCCTTTCCGGTCTTACGATATTTTCCCCTGATGAGCGGCCATGCACGTTTCCACAATGTCTTCAAGAAAGCTATGAATCCTGTGGTGGAATTGAACTTGGGAGACTATGCTATCTCTGCCTGATTCAATAACGCATATTGGTCAAGGACTTGCAACGAATTAAGGGTTGCAAGTCCACGATGGCGTGGATGGCGAAATCTACACATTATTCTACTGCGGAAGGAACATGATACTAATGTTGCCGGTTATTTAGAGTATTTGTCGATGGACTGGAATGTCGGAGCTGGTCACTCAGCAGTCGTGCAGGTTAATGCCCTGTGAAATCAACGGGGAGGGAGGGAGTGAGTGAGTGAAGGCCAGGAGGCACTTGGAGTCGAGCATCATCATACCAGAACGCGAGCCTCAGGGATATATCGAGAAATCCGGTTGCTGTTTAGATCCGACCGTAATCTTTTTGCCATGTTGAGAAACCTGGGGATCTACTGTAATTTCCAATCTCAGTCTTAGGACCGGCAAGAACTGTGAATGGAGTTCCGGAACTGCATCGAAAACTTTCATCGTAGACATGATGCCGAGATGAACATGAACACCCTCGCTAATGCCGACATGTCCTGCACCGATCTGCTGTTCCTGATTAACTTTCCGTTTGCAGTCATCAGGCTGGGGTGGTTTAGGTGTGACCTTATTACTCCCCGTCTTCTGAACTGCAGTGCGTGCACTGAGTCGGTACAGAAATGGACTTTCCCCCCGTGGAACATTCCGTCTTTCCGCCATTCCAACTTTTCCACCGTTTCCTCGGCTCCCCATCAAATCGACGGTAGTCTTCGTTCCAGTTCCCCATTCCTCAGCTATGCCACCAATCTTCACACACTTGCCAACGATCTTGGCCTTTAAAACTAACCACGTGCTCAATATCTGCACGTCCTCAAAATTTCGGAAATGAATCAAATTTCGGAAATGCAAGAACTATCGTTCGAGATCAGATCGAACGTTCGATAACAGTGGCCACAGGAATCAGGATAACGTTGTATTATTGTTATAAAGGGACAAAGTATAATAACAAGTGATATCACTTTAGATGTAGCAGGTGTTCATATGACTCGTTGTCCATTCGGAAGGCATAGGATAGCTACCCATGATGCCATTAGGGATGTGGTGTTTGCTATGGCGCGGGAGGGTGGATACCTCACATGGAGAGAGCGTTGGTATGTCTTGCAGTCGACTAGGGTTAGGGGCGGACTGCATTTGGTTCGGGAGGACCAGGTCACTTGTAGGCGATGTGGTGGTTACCGATCCTACTAGAGACACACGATTTCAGAGGGGGGTGATCACCCATCCTCCATGATGGGCGGCGAAAGTGGAGCGGCAAAGAAATAAGGTCTCCAAGTATAGAGGTATGCAGAGAGGTCACCTCTTTGTTCCTCTAGCTTTGGAGTTATATGGAGCTATGGACACCGACTTCGACGTGTTTGTGAGGGAGTGCGCGAGAGCCTACCATACTAGGCGACATGGGGTATCATTCTCTTTAGCTCTCTGTATAGCCTATTTTAGGCAACGTGTTTCCATTGCTCTACAGAGAGCACTAGCTGGTGCAATCCATAGGAGAGCAATCACGTTAGGTAATGCTTCTTCGGATGCTCCTGTTGTTTGTAGACCTTTTGACTTGGATAGTTCGGATATCCGAGGTCTTCAGAGGACATATTTCCCAAAGTGTGATACTATTGGGGCCTAGCCCCATGTTACCGGTTTGGTTCCTTCCTTGTACGATTTGATGGGGTCTTCCCATCCCTTTTGATATTTTACTTCGTCTTTCTTCTTATTAATAACAAAAGTGATGGGAAGACCCCATCCAAGCGGACAAGGATGGAACCAAACCTGTCACATGGGGCTAGCCCGAATAGCACTTAATATATCTAAATTATCCAGGTAAAAATGTCAATGCGCCTACTCCTTTCCAAATACCTGTCACACCACAAACAAACGCACCGCCTCTACGTCCGCCAAATCTCACTCCCAAGAAAACCACCTTCTCACATCAAACTCAGGTTAGAGTACTTGTGACGGCTCAGAATACCGGCAATTGCAAAAATGGACGGGATTCTTCTGTTGGTACTGTAACACCCTACCACCGCCGCCCAACCTCTCCTCGGTGACCTCCTCTCTCTCTCTATGTGTGAACAATCTCTCTCTGTGAGTGAAAACTGATCTGTGCCTGTGAGGACAACCTCTCTCTGTGTTTGAGAACCTTGACTAGTGATAGTGATAATGAATGGTGATGTTGTGTGCCGACGGCCCTTTTATATCCGTGGGAGGGAAAAATCCACCTCCTAATTATGGCTTTCACACCGCTTATATTAGCGGTGCACCCAGATTACACACCAGCGTCGGTGGGAAGGCGAGCTGGCAACGGTGGGCTATCACATCCTCCCCAAGCGCAAAAGATCACGTCCTCGTGATTGCAAATCAAGTGCGGTTTTGTATTATCATTGCCAAAAATATTATAAACACAAATGACATATAAAGAACAATCAAACTTTATTTCAAACAACAAACTGTAGAGAGTCTGTTTCTGCGCTATTTCTTGGCATCAAAACCACAAGCGCTTATCAGCAACAATCATAGTTTGCCTTAACTTAATATAACTGTGACATATAGCCACAACCAATGCCTCTTGGGCCTACTACCATCAATGCAATGATCTTCAGATCCCATTGAAGAGTAGCTAATAAGAACTAGCGCTTTTCCAGGCCTACTAACATCGGTGCAATGATCCAAAGATCTGATCGAATAGTAGCCAACTCCAGTCTACGGTCAGGCCTCCCTTTCCTTCTCAGACTGAGCATAGCCTCCCGTTGGAGTGTCCTCCACAGCCAGGGCAGCGCTTTAACAATATTAACAAGTATGGTTAATAAAACTTTAACAACACAACAAACAACTCAGGTGTATTTCAACCGTTTCAGTTCTTCCTCTCTGGCTTTTCTGACCAAAGTTTGCCGCCAACGTCTCAAAACAATCAAATTGCTTTTGAGTGGCAAGGAAGCCAAAGGCTCCCAAGTAGCAGATGCATACTCTTGATATTTCCACTTCACCAGATATTCTTTTTGATAGGTACCTTTTGCGGTTCTAACTAACCTTTCGTCTAGGATTTTTTCTATACAAAATTCATCTGGGTCTGGTAAAGCTCGAGTAGCAGGTGCCCACTTAGCTATCCTAGTTGGGTTGTCGTTGACTACATAACGCTTGAGATTGGATACATGGAAAACAAGATGATAGTTTCGAATACTAGTTGTCAGCTCTAGTTTATATGCAGTCTTCCCTATTCTAGCCTGAATTCTAAATGGTTAGACCCACCGTGCAAACAACTTCCTAGTGAGCTCCTTGGGGATAGTAAGGTTTTTAGTCTTTAACCAGACTAAATCCCTATCCTCGAATTCCACATCTCTCCTCTGTTGGTTGGCATATTTCTTATACCGAGCTTGAGCCTTGTGCATCCTGTCCTTAGCTAAGTCTAACACCAATCCTTCTGGGTCTAAGAAGTCCTTTACAGCTGGAACTAGAGTATCCCGTGGAGGATTAGGTTCCAAACTCCAAAGACTAAGTCCAGTGGCAGTCCAAGGGTTCCAACTACCTCTGTAAACACATTGAAATGGCAATAAACCAATAGTAGAGTGTTTGGTACTGTTATAGCTAAACTCCGCCTTGGATAACTGATTGACCCAATCACTCTGGTCTACCATGCAATAATTCCGTAGCCCTTCTTCCATGATCTGGTTAATCCTTTCAGTTTGCCCATCGCTTTGAGGGTGATAGGCAGTAGAAAAGGATAGCTCTGTGCCCAACCGTAAAAATAAATGGGTCCAGAATTCAGATAGAAACCTAGAATCTCTATCAGAGACTATCTCCATAGGTATGCCATGATGTCGGTGAATCTCCTTGAAGAACAAGTCTGCAGTATGAATAGCAGTGATTGTAGTCTGACAGGGTACAAATTGAGACTGTTTTGACAATCGATCACATACTACGTAGATAGCATTGTATCCTTGAACTTCAAGCAAACCGATAACAAAATCCATGGCCAAAGATTGCCACGGGCCATCAGGTACGGTCAATGGTTGTAGTTATCCAGCCTCATGAGTACGAAGAGTTTGATTATGCTGGCAAACTAAACAACTATCTACATAATCATATACTGACCGCTTTATCCTTGGCCAATATAGATGAGCTTGCTTCAACTTATGTAGAGTAGCTTCTCTTCCCATGTGTCCAGCAGTTGGGACATCATGGTGTTCCACCAATAATTTCTGTCTCAACATCCCCTCTGGAATATACAACCGATGGTGTTTGAACCACCAAAATCCTTCAGCATCCTTGGTAAAGGTATCAGAGAGTACTCATGTACTCAATTATGTTTCCCAAATCTCTGCTTGAGCGTCAGCTATCAAGACAATAGCTACCATCTCCTTCAAATCACTCTCTGGTCTTGATGTTGTAAGAGTGTGCACTCTTCTGGACAGTGCATCGTGGACAACATTTTTTCTCCCAGGTTTGTACCTCACTTCCATGTCAAACCGGGCGAACTCTGCTTGCCATCTCTGCTGTTTTAGTGAAAGCTGAAACTTGGTTTGGAAGTAAATAACTGAAATATTATCAGTATACACTGTCACATGACCTTGTATGAGATAGAATTGCCATTTCTTTAAGCAGTAGATAATGGCAAACAACTCTTGTTCATGGGTAGGCCAACTCTGCTCGGCGTCAGAAAGCTTTTTGGATTCGTAAGCTATTGGCCGACCATGTTGGATCAATACTCCTCCTATAGCCGTCTTGGATGCGTCACAATGTACTTCAAAAGGCTCTCCTAACAACGGTTGTGCCAACACCGGATATGTAGACAGAATATGCTGGAGGTCATCAAACGCATGTTGGTGAACTTCTATCCATGTCCACGGTGCCTTAGCCTTTAGCAGATCGTACAAAACAGATGTGATTCTCGCATAGTTCGGTATGAATCTGCGAAAATAAGTTCCAAGTCCCAGAAATGCTCGTAGCTGAGAAATTGAATCTGGAACTTCCCACTCTAATAAAGCCTTTACCTTGGCCATATTAGCATGAACCCCTTGCTCATCAATCATGCAGCCAAGAAACTCGACGTACCGCTTCCCAAATGAGCACTTCTTCCTCTTGAGATATTGATGATGAGTACGTAATTTCTCCAAAACTCGTCTCACATCTTTCAGATGTTGTTCAAACGTTTGAGAGTAGATAATAATATCATCCAAGTACACTACCACACTCTCATCCAACATATCTCGGAAGATGTCGTTCATGAGGGTACAGAAAGTGGCTGGAGCATTGCTCAATCCAAACGGTAGCATAGTATATTCGAACAATCCATATCTTGTACGAATAGCAGTCTTATGCTCATCACCTTCAGCTATTCTAAGTTGGTGGTATCCAGAAACCAAATCCAGCTTGCTGAAGTACCGTGCTCCTGCCAACCTATCCATTACCTCATCCATCAAAGGCAACGGGTACTTGTTCTTCCTAGTAATCTTGTTTAGTGCTCTAAAGTCTCCACAAAGACGCATAGTGCCATACTTTTTGCTCACAAATAAACCTGAAGTTTCGTAAGGAGATACACTTGGTCGTAGATGACCCTTGTCAAGTAGCTCTTTGAGTTGCTTCTTGAGATTGGCCAACTCGTCAATGGTCATACGAATATGGGCTCCAAAAGAGGGCTTAGCTTCTTCCACCAGATCAATATGATGATCAAGAGCTCGACGAGGAGGTAAACCAGGCGGTAATACCTCGGACAACACATCAGCAAACTCTCCTAACAATCTCTCCAAGTTTGGGTGGACTGATTGTCCTGCCGGATCGTTAGCTAGCGAGTGTAACAAGATAGTGGCCACACTGGCCTCACCTTGACCTCCTTCTGATGTGGTCTCAGAGGTAATCACACGTCCCACATGAATCCCCCAAGCTGCGTCTGCTCCTTTAAGGCTTTTAGCAAACTGCTTTGCGCTACAATGATGAAAAGTCATACGCATTGACCGAAAATGAGCTATAACATGGTCTAGGTCCTCTTCAAAAGTAAGTAGAGGAATAGTGTGTTGCTTCCCCCACCTATGATGACGGCTAGACTTCATTAGCGATGTGGCATATAGCACGGCTAGCATTGTGGCGTTTACAAAACGAGCGATATGTG
Organism: Marchantia paleacea; assembly: GCA_014180765.2. Lineage (NCBI taxonomy): Eukaryota > Viridiplantae > Streptophyta > Marchantiopsida > Marchantiales > Marchantiaceae > Marchantia > Marchantia paleacea. The sequence goes on from MUAA02000004.1 coordinate 58,547, forward strand.
CACTCATCAGCTGGTTACGTGATCAGCTGCAGTGGCCTGACAAAGACGAGACGCAACGAATCTATGATATTTTTTGCCCAAAAAGGATTCCCAATATGCATGGGGCTGGTAGATGAAACCCTCCGGAATGTTTTCACAGCGACCTCTTATTGACGACGAAACCTACTGGGATCGGAAAATAAGATATTTGCTGAATGCCCAAGTGATTTGGGATGACTGTCCACGAATGTTATCATCTGAATTTGGTTACTGATGCCTTGTGTATCGAGTTGTGTATTCTTGTATTGTATGGAGGATTTCCATAGAATGTGTTGTGCATATTAAGATGTGTATTGTACTTGGCAAACAATGCTTACATCGCATTTATGTCTTCCATGTGTGTAGTTTGGCTGACAGTGCTCGACTGAAATTTTGACTAAAGTTTTGAAGATCTTATCGCACCGCATAAAGTTGTAATACGTCTTTTAGACTGTCATGGTTGTCATCTTGCAAGACACGAGTTCTGAGTAGCGTATAGACAGTGAGCCAACAAAAAACAATTTTATGTAGTTTTGTTTTGAAAAACGGCTGTGGTTGATTTCACTTTGTATATTTTCAATTTTGGGGGCATATTGCATTGTGCATGAATAGAACACTCCAACAAAAATCTTTGAAAGTAGAGGACTTTTGCTTCTTTGAATCATCAGTATTAACCCGTGTACTTATGGGAACAAAAAGGAGAGATAATATGAAGAAATCAGTCATATGATTGTTTGTGGATAGATGTATTGGGAGGTAAAATGAAGAAATCAGATTTGTGATTGTTTGTGGATAGGTCGCATTGCATCCCAAATTTTTAGATCTCACCATATGAAAGAAGGATATTAAATGTATTCAACAAAAAGTGTTTTGGTGTGTATTGCACTTTGTTGTTGAGGAGTACCTACAAGATAATTGAAATGGTTAAAATATGACGGTCATACTTTTGAACATGATGTGCATTACACCATATAACTACGGGTAAAAGAGGATAGACCACTTATGTGAATCATACTTCTTGTATTTTGTGAGTGGTGTGTATTGCACCTTGGACTCATGGATCGCAACCAAGAAAATAAAAAAAAAATGGGACAAAAATGATATTTTTCGTGTCCAAAACAATGTGTATCACATTGTGTACCCACAAACCAAAGAAAAAAAAACTTCATACAACTTGTAGTAAATTTTTTTTAGGCTTCATATAGTGTGTATTGCATTGTGAATACACAAATTACATGTAAAAAAATATTTTAAAAAACTCTCCTCGATGCTTGAAAATTATATATCAATCCGTTTCGTTACTATTAGATTTCAACCATCCAACTATTCATAACTTCAAGCTCCGGAGGGCATTTGTCCCAATCTTGATGGAATTAGAAGTGTTGTTTCAAGAGCTTTCCAACCCTATTTTAAGTGCTACAAACTTAGCCTAGATGAAACCAAGGTGAGCCCAAATGTTTCTTTTGTATCCAACCTTTAGAAACTTTTTGGATTTGGCTCTAAAATAAGTGGGTTGTTACTATATTCACAAGAAAATTTACCTCACAATTAGCAATTCACCCATGAAGAAACATCAAACTTGGATTATTACCTTTGATGGGTAATGTCGTCTAAACATTGTATTTCTTCAAGACCTTAGAAACAAACGTATTCATGTTTCAAGCATTCACCTTAGGTTTGGTGCAACTTTTAGCCATGTGTCTTAGTTTCATGCATTTATAAATGGTTAACTTGAACTCATTACCTTTGATTGATATCGGATCCATGGGTTTCTTGGGGACAAACGGGTTCTTTGCTACCAAGGCTTAAATTTCTAAAAAATCCTCTCCCCAATGATTTCATAATCTCTTAAGGTCTTTTTTCTTGTGGACATTTTTTAGGTTGTGACTTGAGATGATTTGTTCATCATTGCTGATGCATTTTACCCACTTCAACAGTTAGACAGAAGTATTTGGAAGTGAATGCATGCAAAAGAATATTTTCTTAGCATTAAGTTTTAGCGCTCCTAAAATAAAAATTCATCAAGTTTTAGGAGAAGATCAAATTTTACAATAAATTTCCATTTATAGATACTCAAAATTTCCACCTATCTCAACCTCAAAAACTCTTCCCCATCTCAAAGTTCTTCGAACTTTAGAGTGAACATGTTCAAGCAAAAGTTGTTTCAACTCATTCAAAAACTAGCCTAGTTAACTTTTCTAGTATTACAATGATATCATAACTAATTAATTTTTTTATTTGAGTGTGAATTATCCCTCTAAAATAGCAAAATAATGATGATAGCTTTAGATTTTTGAGACTCATATAGGGATGAACAGAGATCATTAATTTGTATATAAAGAAAGGGGGGAAGAGAAAAATTGTGGGTTGCACATATGAATATTCTAGAGGGTAATCCTAAATCAAATGTTATGTTTTTCAAATTGTTTAATATTCAATTTTGATTCATGGAGATATATACTTTCAAATTATACCTTGTGGACTTTCAGATTTATGACTCAAGTGATGATATCAATAGTGTTAATGATACTTCCAATGATCAATTATGAAAAAATGTGAGACTGTTGTACTTATATTGTATAATGAATGTTGAATGAATTTGAATGGCAAACCATCCATACCGATTCTATTCAATATATATGTAGGGATTAAAATTATTTATCAACAGAAGAGAGTTTGGAGAGTTTCAATTGTTAGTATATGCAAACAATTTTGGTTAGTCATAGTAAGTTTAGCCAAATTGTATATTTGTCACTAAATCACTAGGTGTGTTGCGCATGATAAAAAAAAAAGGTAAACTTTGGTTTGCATGAATATATGATGAGGTGGCTACCATGCATTGGTGGAATAGATAAGATGCTATATATTCTTTAAGAATCAGTTAGGATAAGATAATGAAGTATACGATCTCCGCATGTTAGCCATGTGGAATAGATTGGATTTTGGATTCCTTTTAATCCCCTAGTGTATAAATCAAGGAAAGATCTTGAAAAAATATTCCATCTTTGAAAGCCATTTTGAAGTCATTACCTTCACTATTACAATGGTATCAAAGCAAATTTATTATTTTTATCAGTATGAATCACCCATCTTTGAAGAGTAATCTTGATTGGTACTATAATTTGAGTATACAATGGTTGTTAGAGGTTAGCAAGGACCATTGAGTTACAAGTATTGAAAGATGATAATTGTGGATGTAGGTTATGGATGGAAGAGATAGAATAGTAAAGAGATTTTTTGTTCTTAATCCTTTTTATATCAAATTATTATATATTGAGAGAGTATATCAATCAAGAGTAAAAGTGCATCCATGCTTCTTGCTCGTTCAAAGTAAAAGCTCTAAAAATGTCCTCAATAGTTCTATTAATTCTTTCTATTTGTTCATCTGTTTGAGTATGATAACCCGTTGACATGGCTAATTTTGTTCTCAATAATCCAAATAAGCTTTTCCAAAACATGGTAGTAAACTGAATGCCACTAGAAAAGATGAGAAATGTAGCTTAACCATGTTGAGGTTAAACCTTTTTCATATAAATACGAGTAAGTTTTGATGTAGTGATTGTCTTTATTGTGGGCCTAACATGAATCATTTTGCTTAATTTTTCCACAAAAATCTTATCAAATCATACCAAGTAGATGTCATTGGCAATTCACATACAATGTTCATGTTTATATGCCCCATCTTCTAGTTGGTGTTGGTAGAGATTGTAGAAAATCTATTGATTTCTGATTGCTAATTTATTCTATTGATATGCTAGGCAACTTCATACATAACTCATGACATCATCTCTTACGCTTGACCAAAAGTATACCCTCTAGATACCTTTGATGATCTTCTCCACTCCTACATGAATAGTAATAGTCTAATCATATACCTCAAGCAAAAAGTTTTCTAGGTATATAAAACACCAAGTTCTGGAAAACAAAAGAAATCTATGAACCCTTTTTTCTCAACAATTTTGGTGAGGGAAATCATAAAGCTAGCTCAAGAAGTGGTAAAGACAAAGAAGCACCTTGTGCTTGGAAATGCAAAAAAATGTTCTTTGGAAATAAATTATCTGATGAACGTATAATGTAATAGACGGATGACACATCACCTACAACCTGCTATCATTGTTATATGTAAAACAACATCCACGGAGATCCAAATATTTTCCTTATGGAAAACCAATCCATGTACCATCTGTGCTTTATCCTCCAGAAAGGCTTGTGCAATCTTCTTATTCTTCTTTGTCACTTAGTTCAGGTTCTCCCACCATTGAGAGTAAATTTTGACCTTTGTGATGTAATTAATGTTTGATATATGTGTCAATGCATCGGTAAGCTACTTTTTTTCACACACAATCTTCATATTAAAACGTTGTCTTCATTTGGTTCAACAAATCTATCATTTTGAGAGATCCCTTTAAGTTTTTAAACAAACTAAAGGTTTGTTATCTATCTCATCCATAACTTTTTTTATCTATGAGAAAGTATTTCCAATGTTTAGTAGCCAACAAAATTGCTAACTTCTCTTGTTTAATGGTATGATAATTTTGCTCCGTCGGTAAGAGCTTCAATGAGAAAAAGCAATCGGATGCCATCCATCTTTTTATTCTTCTTGTATCACTCCTCCAATCATCACATATGATGCATTCATAACAAGTTTTGTTGGTTTACTTGGGTCATATCATTTAAGCATCAATGAATGTCAAAGCGTATTTTTCAAAACTTGAAATGTAATTTCTTGAATTGTACCCCATTATCATTTATGGCTTTAGCCTAAGAGATTTGTTAAAGCTAGAGCAATGGGAGTTAAAGTTTCAAAATGTTCAACCTAAAAATACAATTATGTTCAACCTAAAAATCTCCTTACTTAAGTTTGATTCTCTAAAGCACTTCATTTTTGAATGGCTTCCATTTTTTCATTCATAACTTAGATGCTTCTACATTAATTCTATGTCCTAAATAATCTACGTCACTTTCACCAAACTCACATTTTGACATCTTAGCATGCAAATTACTTTCTTTCAATACTTGGAGGACCTCTTGTAGATATTTCTTATGATCTTGTAGATAATTGTTATATATCAAGATATCATTTAAAAATACATCATTGATTTATCTAGATACTTACAATAATATCATTCATAAGTCCCATGAATGTGGCAAGGGCATTGATTAAACCAAAAGACATAACTAGATACTCAAAATATTCATATTTTATTTTAAAATTTATCTTTTGTACATCTTCCTTAATTATTCTAATTTTATTATACCACTTTCAAGATCAAGTTTAGTGAAATTTTTATCTATGTGAAGTTTATGAAACAAGTCATCCATTCATATTAATGAATACTTATTTTTCACCATTTATTGATCAAGAGTATAGTAGTATATGCACATCCGCATGGAACCATCCTTCTTTTTCACAAATAACATAGTATCTCAATATATTCACACATTAGGTTGGATAAACCCTTTTTATAATAACTTCTTCAATTGTGCCTTGCATTCTTCTTGCTGGTTTGGTTCGAGTTGATATGGATTTTTACAAGAAAGAAAATTTCATGATAAGATGTTAATCTTATAATCCAATATATTGACACACTAGGTAGATTATCTAGAAATACGTCTTGAAATTTATTCAAGATACAAATAACCTGCTCAAGTATAAAAGAATGATCTTTTGGGCAGCTTACATTTCTTATTTATCACAAAAGAACATAAACCTTTGTGATTATAGCAGTTTTTCTTATCACATATAGAGGAAAGTTTTTTTTTTCTGATTTTAGTCTACGCCCAAAGATACTTCAACTAATAATTTTCAATATGTTCCTTTTCCAATCCACATCAAGATTATATTTTTTCCTCAATTGCTTGGCAGTACTTAGAGGAGGACATATGTGTGTTGGATTTCTTTTGGGTGATCATGATAGATTTAGCTGACGTTTTATAGTCTAGCATACGAGTACATCAATACTTGTATATGGATCAAGATGAGATTACGAGGCATGTTTCATTATGCCATGTGGCATAGTTGGTGCAATAATACTTAGATCTTTTATCATTGTTTGTCATTCAAGGATTCAATAGGCCTTGCTATGAGATATTTTGTTGTTGGAGCACAAGACATTATTCGGCATGGCACCATACATTTGATTATTGCTAGATAGCCATGTTAGAGATACACACGGGATGTTAATGGTCATGGGCTATTGGATTCACATTCTAGCATATTTTGGGAGATGTTAAGTGTGTTATGATCTCTTGAATCACAATAGACGTATTAAAAAATATTCATTTTGGACTTTGTTTCCTTGTTGGGTGATCTACGTGCATGAATGCACATTAGTTGTGGTCATAGACTAGACCAACGGTATTGTTGGATGTAGCAAGAGTAGAATTTTATACAGATAGTTCATGTATATGGTGGATAAATCTTTTTCCAAGGAAGGTTCTATTACAAACATATGTTGGAGTGCAAACATCCTCATATCTCATAATAAAATATTTTGGCTGTGGATAAGCTCTCCCATGTAGTGGTTTGTGATGACATGTTATCCACGATAGTGGTGAATCTTGTGGGACAGCCAAGAGCTGCATTACCCACATTGTTGAATTATTGCGTTTCCCATGCATACAAAGAGGACAGACATGGACTTGTATGGAATTTTTTCGTATATCGGTTATTGGAACCACATATTGTAGTGTTATGATGTGGTTATTATGAAAAAATAATGACATATGTCACTTTGCCGTTGTTATGACGATGATACTTTATTCCTAAGAATCTTAAGAGCTCACAATTGGATTGACTTTGTAGAGTGAGGATATTGATAAGGCTCCAAAAGATATTATCTTGGACCTTTTCAAATATAAAACGTGGTCATGATGCAAAGGAGAAGAGAATGATCTAAAACCTTGTTTTGTTGACTAAAAAGCTTATCAGATCAAGGATTAATGGAGGCACTTAGGTGAAGTACCTCAAGGTTTTGAGGAGTTTTGAAAGCCTTGTCGTGAACCATTTGGAGATTTGAGGAGAGGGTTGAAAAACTGACGATGAGAGCTACGAGCTACAAGCTGCACTTAGGAATGGAGGCAATTGAGTGGATTGCCAATCTATTCTGATGATTGAAATTTGGAGAGTGAAATTAAGATCCAGGAGTGTATTTGAGACTCTTTTGAGAAACCTACATTATCGTGTTGTGACACGGCTACTATGAAAAGATGATGACATGTGTCATCTTCAGACTTGTTGTCATGACGACGATACTTTAGATCTGGATAACCAACAACTCATTGTAAGTCAGTTAAAAGCCCACGGTTTGATCGATTTTGTAGGGCCATGATTTTGAAAAGGCTCCAAGATATATTATCTTGGACCTTATCAGATATAAAACACGGTCAAGGTGGCAAGGGAATGGGAGAGATCTAGAACATCACTTTGTTGACTAAAGAACTTATCTGATAGAAGTGGAGCCAACATAGGATATGAATAGAGGACAACATGATCCTCTAGATGTACCGATGTCCAATCCATTTGTGATCAATATCCGGTATCTTCATCATGATCACTTTCGGCCGTGGTTAGTATATCACTTTGGAGATAGCTTTATGCAACAAGTGATAAACTCTCTAGACCCGATTATTCTTCCAGTTGTTTTCTACGGCGTGATTTGGGACCTAACAGTGTACGTTTTGATTTAGTTTGGGCGCTATGGATCTGAACTTGCATGTAGTGGTGGCTTTTAACACTTGGGTTCCAATCCATCACTAATATTTATCAAAAATAAGCCATAGGGAGTTGATTGTTAGGAATTTTGACAATGAGTATTATTCTCAAGTTATAAAAACCTAGTTCTGTTTGTAATTCCATTCATACTTAGCGGATTTCAAGTTGATATTTTGACTCTTTATTAGTGATAACTTATATTGTGTATATGATGGTTAAGTAGTGTGTTAAGTATAGTTTTAAAGCTTTAAGTTAATATGAAGCTAATTTGGCCCCACTAGATGTCAAAATGACACTCATCATTCTCATTGATCTTGGAGTTTGGGCCAATGAGAGTATTTGGTCAAGTTCTTTGAGATTTTGATGAGTTTTGAAAGCTTTTATGGAGATATTTAAAATTTGGGAGATAGGGTTGGAGAGCTGACGGGAAGAAATACGATGTGGGCTAAAGAAGCGGGTTGGCACTCAGATATGGTGATTCAAAGATGGAGAGAAAAATTTAGATCTTTGAGTGTATTTGGGGTGATTCTGACAATCCTAAAGAGGTTTTGACAAATCTAATTTAATTGAGATATAGATTACAACTCATGCTTGTGTTTGGATTGAAATTTTGACTCAATTGGGTGAGTTTTGAGTACAGAGTGATAAGTTGAAGTTTGTGCATATAGTCAGAGTTGCAGGATTGCACTTAGTGTCATGAAGTTAGTGATCATAACCTTTGCTATCAGAAATTTTCATCAATAAAATTTCCAGAGTTGAAACTTGGATGATGAATGATCTTTTCATGAAATTTGAAAGCAATTGGAGTGAAGGATTGGGATGTGTGACGGTTTAAGTATACAAAGATTTGCATATCACATTGTGATATAGTATATATCTCGATAATTTTTTTGAAAGATTTGGAGAAGAGAAACATAAAAAAAATTTTTGACAAGACAAGAAGATTGTAGAGCAATTCTTTGTGAAGTTTGGAGGAGAGTTATTGGTCCAATTTTTGAAAATCATAAACTTCTTCTGCTGAAGTTTTACCGGTTGCAATGAAATTGAATGTGGAGTGATGAGGAGGAGAAAAAGATTGTGTTAACTCACATGAGGATCAATAAGAGTTCTTTTACAGCCAAGCACTCAAGCATTCTTAGAGAAAAGTTATGTCTTTACGACAACATGGATTTTGATAGATTTGATTTGAGTATCATATAGTTTACAATTCAAACCTATGTTTGAATTGAAATTTCAACTCAATTGGATGAATTTTGAGTATAGACTTAAAGCTTGAAGTTTGAATACAAAATCATAGTTGTAGGACTGCACTAATTGTCAAAATGTTAGTATAGTGATCCCAACTTTTGTTATCAAAAGTTTTCATCAATAAAATTTTTTAGAGTAAAAGCTTGGATGAAAAAAATCTTATAATGAAATTTGAAAGTAATTACAATGAAGGATTGGAATGTGAAATGCTTCTAGTATACTTGGATTTGTATATTGTCTTGTGATATACTTTATGATTAGAGAATTATTCCGACAAATTTTGGAAAGAGAAACGTGAAGAAATTTTTTGAGAGCACAAGGACGTTGTAAAGCAAATATATGTGAAGTTTGAGCAAGATATAATGGTTTAGTTTTTGAATACCATGATTTTGTTATGCAAAAGTTTTAGTGATTGCAACAGACTCAAATGTGGATTGGTCAAAAGTAGAAGAAGAGAATAGCAACTCACACAAGGGTCAAGAATATTTTTTCTATATGCATAGACGTTCTCAAAGCAAAGCAATCTCCATACAACACCGATATGTAAAAATTGACATAAAAATTAAAAATTGATTCATACATGCATGTTTCAATATTTCATATTAATTAATTTTTAAAGAATATTTATAATTTTCATATATTTGACTAATGTATGATAGCCAAATTGTTTTGGTTCTATGCAAATCAAAGTGAATTTCATTTTTTGAACAATTAATATTCTATTGATTCAAATGAGTTATTTAATGACATGACTCATAAAACAAAGCTATCATTTACCATGAACCTAGAGTTTTTTATCAATTTTCAAAAGATATTTAAGACATTGAAATGTTATACCAATGCATGATAGATAACTTATTTTGTATTTATGCAAGTTAAAGGTTAATTTTATCTTTTTGGATCATGTGCAATACTATTTTTTTTATTCAGTTAAAGACAAATCTAAAATTTGGTTCAACTTATTGTAGCTGATCAAGATTGTTTGGACATATCATCCATCTTTCATCATGAATTTTAACACTAATAGTTATGATGCTATAATGGTTTTCCAAGATGAGATGGTTTCTCAAGGCATTCTCTTGTTTTTATAACTAGAGAACTAAAAAGAGTTCAAAATCTGATTTATGTCACATGTCTATCATGTATTTGTCATATGCTTCATTATCGTCTCTTAGCCAATTTTAAAAATTCATCTAGCACATTAATCTATTCCACCAAAGCATGGTAGCCAACTCGTTTTGTCTCCATGCAAACCAAAGTTAGCTTTTGCTTCTTGGATCATGTGTATCATTATTTTCTGGGTTAATGATTTAGTGACAAACACAAAATTTGATTAAATTAACTATTGCTAATCAAGACTGGTTATAAAAATTGAGAAGATACATGTTACAAAGCCAAGAAAATCATCAACTTGTAAACATAATATAGACGATAACATCTTTTGCACCAGTGCATTGTGAAAAAAGATGAATCATTTTTTAAGATGAAGATTTTGCTGATTGTATGAATTAGAAAAAAGGTGGAGGCAAAATGAACCTTTTCATCAAAGTACACACACATTGTATTTATTACTGGTATCTCTTTTTTTAATTTTACTTTTTTATCGTATGCTACTTTGCATGTTGCAGTCCCCACACTCATCCTTGTGTTCGATATGGTACGTTTTTCAACAAGTGATTGAGATCTTTTGTTTTGTGATATTTTAGTTTTACTACGCCTATGATAAGTATGTCATACATCAACAACCAACAAATGTAAGAACCAACAGGTTCAAAAAGTTCATTCTTAAAAATCAGCGTGTGAGGAAAAGATGAATAAATATTTAATCAAGATGCTACAATCAAAAAGATGTTCTTTGCAAGAAGGGAGTTTAGAGAAATTATGCATGTATCATTTTTTTGGATGGTATTTTCTATGTTGCAATTAGATGAAAAATAACTAAAAAATGATACATGTGTTTGTTCTCTCAATAAAATTAAAAACATTGGAAAGTAGATACATGTTTTATTACACTAAAGAGAGATTATAAAATATCAACATGCATAGTTTTTTTCATTGGCAATGGGAGAGCAGTGATACATTTTTCACTTCTTTCAACTCAAGAGACGAGAATTGATACATGTATCACTTCTTTCCATGACAACTTAAAAGTGATATATATATATATCATTTTTGTGGGGTGTAATCTGTGTTGGCATTGAAGTAATAATTTTTTCAAAGATTCATTACTATCAGCTTATTAACATTTCTAAGATGATAGTTTTAGTCACACAAAACAAGAATGCTTGAAAAATAATTCATATTCTTTTCTATTTCTTGCAAACATTTCATTTCAATCCCGATTTCCAAAACAAATAAACATCGATTTCAATTTACAGTCCACGATTCTCATCACTAGATAATTCATTCTCTTAAATCTAAAATAGTTTTTTTCAAAAGCTTGGTTACTTTTACACTAACTGATTTGTTTTTGTTTAAAATTTTTCTAGCCAAAAATTTCGAGGTCAAGGTAGAGGTCGTGGCAGAGGAGCCGGATATGGTGGTGGTAGAGGTCGTGTGCAGAACAAGGCACCCAACCAGCCAGTGCGCCCACCGCTGCCGGAAAAGCAAAAGTTAACACCGCAACTACTTGTCACAAGAATGACCACTATGCCAAAATTGTTACAAGCGCCGAACGATTGGCGGCGCTTTGGGGCCAACAGGCCATGTAGCCGCTGAAGAACGACTACTCATTGTGACACACAGAGTTATCTTTGCTTTCGCACTGATCTGATTGGGTGATCAATTCCGAGCTACCGACCACATGACGCCGCATCAAGAATGGTTTGCGTTGCTCGACACTGTGGAGACTTCTCAGTTCATGGTGACTGGAGATGATACCAAGCACGAGATCAAGCATAAGGGTAAAATTCCGCTTGACATTCCAGGATCCCATCTATCTGGAATTGGAAATGTATTACATGTTCCTACCTTAGCTCGAAATCTGTTATCAGTAGGACAGATGGTAGAACAAAATTTCCAAGTGCGTTTCAACAAAGATGGATGCTTTGTTGAAGACTCCACAGTGCAATTGTTGTAGCTCGAGGTAGCAGGAGTGGTAGACTGTTCAAGCTAGATGCTACATTTAATGTAAAAAGCCAACTCATGTCATTACAGAAAGTGGCTTTGTAGTATCTGACATAGATATTCGGCACAAGTTTAATTGGGCACATGAACTTTCAGAAACCGAAGACTCTTCCCGGTTCAGATCTAGTCACGTGTTTGCCCAACTTCATACTGCTTTCCCCACCTAAAGTATGTCCCGCTTGTCGGGTTCGGCAAGCAAGCTAGACAACCCTTTAAGGGATCAGGTAGGAGAGCAACCAAGCTTCTAGAGCTGGTTCACACTGATGTATGGACTGCTTCTCAGCGAAGTTTATCTGGTTTTGAGTACTTCGTGTCCTTCATTGATGATTTTTCTCGCTACACCTGGGTTTACTTCCTTAAGAGCAAGAGCTCTTCAGATGTGTTGTCAGCTTTCCAGACTTTCCACACCTTTGTGGAGAAACAGTCTAGACAATCTATCCTTTGTCTACGTTCCGATGGAGGAGGCGAGTTTCTTTCTGGAGAATTCACTGCTTACCTACGTAAGCATGGCATACAACGCCAGGATACTTGCAGTTATACTCCACAACAGAATGGCGTTGTGGAGAGGAAGAATCATCACATTGCAGAGGCTGCTCGCGCTATGTTGAACGAGAACCCGCCTAGACCGCGGAAGCGTAAGTTTCCGTTGCGGTGTACTTGATGAATCGAACTCCGACTGCAGCAGTTCACAACAAGACCCCGATGGAGGTATTCATAGGCCACAAGCCTGATTACTCATTTCTGAAAATTTTCGGTTGCATCTGTTATGTACACATTCCGGATGAGAAGCGCAAGAAGCTAGATCCGAAAGTTGAGAAGTGTATTTTCCTTGGATATGCCTTAGATACGAAAGGATATAGATGCTATAATCCTTCCTCTAGGCAATTCTATATCAGTAGAGATGTTGTATTTGAAGAGTTGCAATCTTGGTATGCACCATCTTGGTATATTGTTCCGGTCATACCCACTCTTCCTGCTGAAACTACACCAAGGAGTCCATCCACTGTACCTTTGCAGAGTGGAGTTTAGTCACACAGTCTAGAGCTGAGTCTAATGTACCTGGAGCTGCTACGGATGAAGTTCACCGAGCACCATCCAGACCGACTCCTAGACTTGAGGATCATCTTATTTTGCAACATATGATGTCCTCACCACGGATTACAGGTATTCATCCGTTGGATGAAGCATCCCAGAACGACGCTGTTGGTACCTCAGATCTGAAGCAAAGGGCGACAAACAGTACATCTGATACTGCCCTACAAAAATCTGAGAGAGTTCGGCATCCTGTTCAGAGATTTATGCATGCGAGTTTCCTTGCTGTTCACCATGCATATATGACTCACGTTCTTGCCGAGCCGAACCGAGTACGCTTTGAGGAGGTGATGCACAAAAATGAGTGGATTGAAGCCATGGAGACGTAACTTTGTCGCACTTCGTCACCAACAAACATGGGAATTGGTGGACTTACCTCAAGGTAAGAAAGCGATTGGTTGCAGATGGGTCTTCAAGGTCAAGCGCAACTCGGATGGCACTGTATCTTGATACAAGGCCAGAGTGGTAGCCAAGGGCTTCGCACAACAGCATGGAGTGGACTACGAAGAGGCGTTTAGTCCAATTGCCAAGATGGCAACAATTCGTACGGTGGTTGCTATTGCTGTCAACAAGGGATGGCGACTGCATCAAATGGACTTCAAGAACGCCTTTCTCAATGGAGATCTTGGCAAGGAAGTCTACATGCAACAACCACCTGGTTACGAAGATCCCAAGTTTCTTTCCCGCGTTTGTAAGTTAAGGAAATCCCTCTATGGTTTGAAACAGGCTCTGAGAGCATGGTATGAGAATATCAATTCCTTTCTCATGTCTCTTGGATTGGTAGTCTGTCATTCCGACTCATCCCTATACTGCATGAGATCAGGAGTTCATGTAGTGATGATTTCCATCTACGTAGATGATCTTATTATCACTGGGAACCATGAGGAGATGATTTCCCGCATCAAGAGTATCTTATGTTCCGAATTTGGTTTACAATACTTAGGATATCTTAAATTCTTTCTTGGTTTGGAGTTTATCACAGAGGGAAAGGATATATGGCTAATACAACGCCAATATGCTTTAGATAAGCTTAAGGAGTTCAAGATGTCTGATTGTAAACCAATAGACACTCCTCTACAACAAGGTCTAAAGCTAGAGTTAGACGATGGAGAGTTACTTGCAGATCCCCGACTGTACAAACAGATGGTTGGGAGTTTGATTTATCTGACTATCACTAGACCGGATTTGAGCTATCTTTGTTGGTCTAGTCCGGGGTTCTGCATGCTCCACGGCACCGTGATATGATGGCGGTTAAGCGGACTCTCCGCTATGTAAAGTCCACACTTCATTTTGGACTTCGATACAGATTTGGAGGTGAGCTGAACCTGCATGGCTACACCAACGCTGATTGGGCAGGAGACATTTCTGGTAGGAGATCCACGTCTGCATATGCGTTTGGACTTGGGAGCATGGGCCGTGAGTCGGGCTTCTAAGAAGCAACCGACCGTGGCACTGTCTTCCACAGAGGTAGAGTATCGTGGTGCTATGAATGCCACTTGTGAAGCAGTTTGGCTTCGTTCCTTGCTTTCTGATATTGAAGTAGATTATCCTAGTCCTACGCTTATCCTAGGCGATAACATTAGCAAACATGATGTTAGCCAACAATCCTGTTTTTCATGCTAGGACAAAGCACATTGAGGTGCACTATCACTTTGTTAGGGAGAAGGTCCTTTCAGGTCTAGTAGATCTTAGATATATACATACAGGAGATCAGGTTGCAGATATCTTCACCAAAGCTTTGCCTAGAGAGTCGTTTGCTACATTTCGACATTGTCTAGTAGTTCAGGATGTACAGTTGAGCTTGAAGGGGAGTGTTAATATCCCAAGCTCATTGAGTTGATCTAGGGTTGTTACGTACCTATGGTACAGATCTGTTTAGGGCTAACCCAAAATTAGGGTTTCCTTGTACTCACCCTATATATATACAAGGGAAGGCAAAGCCTTCTTCATCTCATTCCTGTACACTCTCTCTTGTCCCTTTGGTGTGCTCTCCTCTTCTTGGAGTGATTCTTGAAGAGTCGATTTCTCAACAAATAGCAATCTCTAAGATGCTCATATACCATCTGTCACAAGCCCCATGAACATATGCGTGGGGTTGTGCATAGAAAATGGGCAAAAAGTGATTTATGAAGACATAATGGCTCCTCGAACTGATACTCCAAGACCTCTATGATACTCCCTTGCCCATGGATGGATGTAAAAGGCATAAAGAGGAAATATTCTCTTTAGTAGAACTCGCCATAGACAAAAGATTAAGGGCTCGTGCGGCTCTACTACACTCTCCTGCATATCCCCAAATCCTACACCGTCGTAGTTGAGTGGAATTTGAAGTATCATGTGGTTGAACTTGACTCCTAACTTGTGTGGCCCGTACAGACTCGTCTTGCAATGTAGCACAATCCCCTTCTTGGAATCTCTAAAATCTAGCTGCCTGTTGTGCACATACATATCGCATCATAACATACATCGTCCAACTGCCCTCCAAGGAGCCCTAATTCGAACTCTACCCTTTGAGCCATAGGACCCCTAACGGCGCTGTCGGCCCTAACGACAGTTACAGTGCAAACGGCGCTAACTGCACAACCGACTCTAACTGCTATGTCTGCTCCTGCATACGTGCACCTAGCTAACTAGAGATGCCGCTACATAAGTAGTGACAGCTGTCGTGCACATACATATCGCATCACAACAAACATCGCTATCACATCAAACATCACAATACATAGATCGTCATACACCAACACAAGTGTATCACAATCGTCCCCCTAACTCGCGGTTAGGTCCCTCTAACACCAGGTAGCCATCTAGTCCATAACATAATATGCCCTTCGTGGGGCTAAGATTAGAAGGCCGGGTGCTACAATGCCCCATCGTTAGTCGCCTATCTGCAATCCATATCATGTAATGGTCAGACCTGTTTGCCTGCTAAATGCATCGAGGACATCTCCACCGCCCACTGGGCACCTCATTGAGAGGAGGTGTCAAATATGACATATGCCATCCTCTCGAACAAGAATCATCAATCAATATACTGGCTGCTCCACCAGCTGATCCACATAACATACATCTCAAGCCTGCACGTACAACTGCCAGGCTTGGATCCCTAGTACCATCAATGTTTGGAAGGTGACATGACGCACAATTACACACATGATCCTTCCAAATCACACCATCACAACCCTCCAGTATCAAAACTCCAGAAGGTAAAACCTCACGTACTCGTAGAATCGTACGATTAGCCGTAACATCCAATGTGGTCGGTGCACTCTACTGCAAATAAAGGTCATCACCAACATGAAATCTGTGAATTGAAGGTTGATATCCACCTCCTCGGATGGTAGCATAACGCAAAGTATCTCTATGCTGAGAAATAGCCAAGTTCTCAAATGCCATGGGCATTACTCTACGGAAGAGTTTTGCCCTTTGAGAACACACCCTAACCCAAACATCAAGATTATCCAAGTCCAAAACTTCAGCTAACTCTCAACGAAAAGCTGCAGGTAAGTCTAGATCTCTATCATATAATAAAAAGTACGGTGAGAATGACGCTAGAGATGCTTGCCGGCTAAATCGATAACCCATGACCAACCATGGTAGCTGGATGTCCCAGTCTCCCAAATGATCTTTCTCCAAGCCAAACTTTCTTAGTCCTCTCTTCACCGTCTGAACAACTCTCTCTTGCTAGACCATCAGCCTTGGGATGATCTCTTGAGTTGATACGATGATCGATCAACGCTCAATCACGCAAAGCCTGAAACTTGCCCAAAAACTCAGTACCTTGATCAATCAACACTTCTGATGGTGCACCAATTCGGCTAAGCACTACAGCTAAAAACACATAAGTTGTTCCCTCACTTGACTTGTCGGCCAAGGCCACCAACTCAATCCACTTGGAGAAATGCTCCATCATGACCAACACATATCGATGATGTCGTATAGTCTATGGCAAAGGTCCTACAAAATCCAAGCTCCAACGATAACCAAGTCTCATAAGCGGTAGGGGATGTAATTGTGATGTAGGGGCATTGAATGATACTCGAACACGATCACATACCAAACACCTAACCATAAACTGTGGCACCTAAGTTTGCATACCTCTCCACCAATAGTGACTTTGAAGTAAGCTATATGTCCGCTTTACTCCAAAATGACCCAACTCCTCATGAACATGTCTGACCAATTGTGCTCTCTGAGATAGAAGTGGCATAACATCACCTTCTCACTCTCTCCTTGCTTCAAAAAGGTGACTTCACACATCAGCTTCTCGTAACTTTCATCCGGAAGAAAGTTTTCAACAAGATTCTCCGTCAAACTCTCCCAAGTGTC
Organism: Marchantia paleacea; assembly: GCA_014180765.2. Taxonomy (NCBI): domain Eukaryota; kingdom Viridiplantae; phylum Streptophyta; class Marchantiopsida; order Marchantiales; family Marchantiaceae; genus Marchantia; species Marchantia paleacea. The sequence continues at coordinate 76,071 of MUAA02000004.1, forward strand.
TTCCTCCACATGCACCTTCTTGTACTCATTGTACCACTTCAATGCAGAATCCTCCAAGAAGTCGGGCAAAAGGATAGCCCATTCGGGTTTCCTTCTCTCATTGTTTCCTATACATGCCCTCTTGAAGTCTCTCACAAAAGATTCTACATCTTCTTTCTCTCTCCCATAGAACACCGGAAGCTTTTCCATTTCCAACTCCTTTTGTCGTTGTTGTTGGAAATTTATACGGGACTCCCTAATACAACACAAACAAAACTAGCTCCATTCTAAAGTAATTCATCAATGGCAAAATGAACGGAATTGGTTGGTCCAAGATTGCCATGGCTCTCTCCTCTCCTAAACACATTATGAGTCTTACCCTCATCGACATCTTCTCGATCATTCTGAAAATGATCTCCATCTTCAGTTAGAACTTGAGCCACCAGGAGATTTCAACTTTTCGGTATCTGCACTCAATTTATCTTCAAAGCCCTCCACTAGTGACTCCAACAGAGCTTTCACGCCACTACACAATTGAATCAGGATTTGAAACTTTGTATGATTGTTTATCAGGAGCTAAGCTACATGTGGGTCCAAATTTTGTTGAGAGATCATTTTTATAGAGAAAGTTATGATATCTGAAGTATAGGGGGGTATAAAAGTGAGCAAAACCGCTTTACTTTTCAGATTTACTTTTTCCTTGTTTATGGTCATTTCGAGAGAGTTAGTGCATGGGTGTTTTGCATAGTGAGGATGACTTGACACTCATTGGAAAATGGGAGATCAACCTCTTTGGAAGATCCCATTGTCTAAGATACCTCAAGGGCTGGACGTGATTCTAGATTGAGGTCCCGGCAACAGAACAAAAAATGTGACCTCCGGGCTGACTCTCACTGAGGTTTACCTCCGATGGCTTTTTGGAAGCTCATCATGAATCTAGAAGGACTTAGTCCCACCCTATGACCATGACCCTATTGCTTACTCTTACACAAACTCTCAAAGTCCAAGCTCCATTATGCACATTATCACCAAGAGTAAGATATCACTCAAAAGGAAAGGGATACTTTGGTATTCAAAGTCTTCATTGAATCAAGTCTCCACTCCGAACATGACGTCTCCAAGAACTAAGCTTCCCAAAACTAAGATCACCATTATTGTTTCTAAAGGATTCATGGAGCTCATGCAATGCTTCATCGATCACTTTTTATACCATTAGGATTAGATCTTTGATCTATTTGTTGAACGTTGTACTATCACTGTCACTATCATGTACTACAAAAAAAATTATATTTATGTGAAGAAATCATTGTACATCGGGATCAAAATCGACACTCTTTCACCAGATTGCAATATGTAGAGTGATAAGTTGAAATCATGTACTTGCAATGTAAATATTGAATTTAATGAACCCAACCAAAAAGAGAAGTCAAGGATTTTGCAAGTCATTTCTCTTCTCTCTTACGGAAAAAAGTCTACAAAAAAGGTGGACCAATTCTCAAATTAGCTCGAGGAGATTTTTGCGAAGTTCAAGAAATCGGATCTTAGCTACCAAGGGGAGTGAAGATGTTGCAAGATCAATACAGCATCCTCAAACTATAACATATTTTTAAGAATCTAGAATATTTTTTCATGCTAGATATATTCAGTCTCTTCCATGAACTAGTTGAGTTCTCCGACTTCACAATCTGTATCTTAGTCTTGGATTTTGTAATTTCTTGGATTTCATAAAAGAAATCTTCCATTTAACACATCCTTGTATAGTTTTCTCAAAGCATATTTGTTGTTTAACATTTAGGTGCAAATCTAAGGCCTCCCTCTTAATGGTATGATATTTTTCTCATCTCTCCACAAGCTCTATTAGAAAAAGCAATCACTTTAAACCTTCCCAACTCTTCATGAGTGATGTACTTAACTTTTACATTCATTCATTTCTCCAAACAACAACTCCCCTTTGCAAAATGGCTTATTGATATTTTTTTGACGCCTTTTTATGCACATTTGTAAGTTGTTCTCACATCAACTCTCTCCTCGTGGACTTAAAAAAATTATGGTATTTGCCATGAGGAATAACACCTCTAATTATTAATTGGGATTCTATTATATACCTTTCAAATCCATTCCACACATTTGAGCATGATAGACACTATAGTCTTGTCTTTGTCAGCTTCAGTGTAAAAATCAAAGCAAGTTTTTATTTATCATTGCAATAATGTTAGCAACGTCCATTATTTCACCACTATCATAATGAAAATTCAGCACGGGTTGCAGTTGATGATTCCCAATGTCATCAAATATATCTATGTTTTTTTGTTTATGAGAGATTGAAGGTACTTCTTGCTCACTTCAACTCATGCTCTCACTTTTTTCAATCCAATTATAACTCTAGCACTTTTCCTTATATATTTTTCACTTTCTTTCTCCATCATTCAATCTTGTAGATAGCTCAACAAATAAATATCTTTGATTGAAAATTTGGATATTTTTACATTGTTCCATGAAATATTATGTCCCCTTCAACACTTCATATGGCAATAAAAAAAGACCATTTAGAGACTTGGATGCCTCCAAAAGTTATTGAGAATTTTTGTGCCTTCACTTCTCTGTTATTTAAAAAAATATAATCCCAAATTTTTTATAAAATGAAAAATTCTCCATCTCTCATTCAATGGTTTGGCAATTCAATGATTTCATGAAGGTTTCCACAATGTATGACATGAGTTTCAAGCTACATGTGATTTGTTTCCTTCTTTTGAAATCAGCTTTCAGTTTTAAACAAAATTTATTTCAATGTTTGTATCTTTGATAAGACAATTATACTATAAATACATGTATTTTTTTCTTTTCATGAAACACATATTCAAATGTACTCAAACCTAATTCTAAAATCTTGAGTGAAGTCTCAACAAGTGAACCAAAATTAGTAATGCAAATATCATTTCGCTGCTCTTCAAGCAAGTTTTGTTAATCCTAGAACATAGATATCATTTGTGAAGCCATCTCCATACAATAGTATCAAAATTCATGAAATTAATATCAAAACATTTTTTAAATTTTTGTGTTTAAAATCCATAATTTTTTTAACATCATCATATTCCAACAAGATTATCAAAAGAAATGATATTAATATAGCTTCTCTTCTTATTATGTCTGTTTTTCAAACATATTTGATGACATTGTTTTATTTTCACTTATCTTAGCATTGTTACATACAGTCGTACACAAACATATTATTTTTCTCCATTTTTATTTACCAACAAAATACTCTTTATTTTGGTTTTTGAATCGCGATGTGAACTTTTCATACTTGTGAAATATAGTGTTATATAAAATTTTCTTTTTTATGCATGCTCTTGATTTTTTAAACCATGATCCTTGCTATCATCATGAGAGGACAAATACTTATGTGCATTAGTAATATATGACGGCATCAGAAGTGTAGAAATCTTAAGCAAGGTCTCCAATATCAAACAAATAAGACTATCTTGTCCACAATTAATAACTTCTATAAAGGAACTTGGAACTTGGATATGCGAATTAATGTCATCATGCACAAATTTCCAACAATAATAACTAAATTCTTTCATGGAGGACTGCGTAGTTGATGAAAGATGGAAAAATAAAATATTTTTCAATATTTTTTTCTTACCATCATTTCTAAAAAGTTGATTCTTATGGATTAAGTGTGGACTATCATGTATTAATTACAACATTTTTAACTTTAATTTAATCACAATAGATTATGACATCTTCAAATGAATCCAAATGTCATCCAAATTTTTCTTCTTTTTTTTCAATTCATCATTGATTTCTCAAATTGCGCAAATTTTTTTTTTAAAAATGATACATGTATCACTTTTCAGTTATCTTGTCTTTGTTTATATGCATGTTTGACCATACTTATCAAAATAATTATTTTTCAGAAATTCAATTTTAAGCAAAAATCAAAAAATTATATTTTGTATCAATTCCTTGAGTGCTTTAAAAAATTCTCTCCTATGTCATTGATATGAAAGAAATGACAAAGGAGAGAATTTTTATCCGTCTAGTTGGTCATTTTATTAGATCTATCTTCTCTTATTTCCAGAAAATAATTTCACTTTGCAACGTTTGTGCAAAGTCTTTGCACACTTTTTGTGCAAAATCTTTGCATATTTTTTGTGCATGATTGGTGTTATCATATCATTTGCACTATTGTACATATGTTTGTTTGGTGAAAAGTTTCATTTCTCCTCACATATCTTTCTCCTCTAACTTTGTAAACTTAATCTTTAACTCATTCATCCCATGTATAATCTCCTTCATGGATGAATCTTTAATGTTGGCTATTGGAACTATAGGCAATAGGTCCATGAGCAACATAAGTAGCAACTAGGAAAAATCTTCGCACTACAATCTTTGTCGTGTACATACATATTGCATCACAACATATATCGCTGTCACATCAAACATCACAACACATAGATTGTCATACACCAACACAAGTGTACCACAATAATCTTTTCTACTCTCAAAACGTCCACAAGGACACTCCGCTCATAAACATAACATAAAAAGGAGATTACAGTCAAGCCAAACCCACTTTGAACTTCAAAGACTCCAGGTTCCTACACTAGCTACTATCCACCATAGCCACACTCTCAAAGGCTCAAAAACCGGCCCTCCAAGGAGCCCTAATTCGAACTCTACCCCTTGAGCCTTAGGACCCCTAACGGCACTGTCGCCCTAGCGGCAATTCCAAAGATCTAACGGCGCTTAAGCGCAGACACTCAAGCTCTAAATGTTGTATTTGCTCCTGCATACGTGCACCTACCTAATTAGAGATGCCACTACATAAGTCGTGACAGCTGTAGTGCACATACATATCGCATCATAACATACATCGCTGTCACATCAAACATCACAACATATAGATCGTCATACACCAACACAAGTGTACCACAATCGTCCCCCTAACTGGCGGTTAGTTCCTTCTAACACCAAGTAGCCATCTAGTCCATAACATGATATGCCCTTCGTGGGGCTAAGATCAAGAGGCCGGGTGCTACAATGCCCCATTGTTAGTCGCATATCTGCAATCCATATCATGTAACGGCCAGACCTGCTTGACTGCTAAACGCATCGAGGACATCTCCACCACCCACTAGGCACCGCATTAAGAGGAGGTGTCAAACATGACATATGCCATCCTCTCGAACAAGAATCACAAATCAACATATTGGCTGCTCCACCAGCTGATCCATATAACATACATCTCAAGCTTGCACGTACAACTGCCAGGCTTGGATCCATAGTACCATCAATGTTTGGAAGATGACATGGCGCACAATTACACACATGATCCTTCCAAATCACACCATCACGACCCTCCAATACCAAAACTCCATAAGGTAAAACCTCACGTACTCGTAGAATAGTGCAACTAGCCGTAACATCCAATGTGATCGGTGCACTCTACTGCAAGTAAACGTAATCACCAACATGAAATCTGGGAATTGAAGGTCGATATCCACCTCCTCGGATGGTAGCATAACGCAAAGTATCTCTATGTTGAGCAATAGTCAGGTTCTCAAATGCGATGGGCATGACTCTACGGAAGAGTTCTGCCCTTTGAGAACACACCCGAATCCAAACATCAGGGTTATTCAAGTCCAAGACTTCACCTGACTCTCAACGGATAGCTACAGGTAAGTCTGGACCTCTACCATATAATAAAAAGTACGGTGAGAATGACGCTAGAGATGCTTGCCGGCTAAATCGATAACCCATGGCCAATCATGGTAGCTTGATGTCCCAGTCTCCCAGATGACCTTTCTCCAAGCCAAACTTTCTTAGTCCTCTCTTCACCGTCTAAACAACTCTCTATGCTAGACCATCAGCCTTAGGATGATCTCTTGAGTTGGTACGATGATCGATCAACACTCGATCACACAAAGCCTGAAACTTGCCCAAAAACTCAATACCCTGATCAGTCAACATTTCTGCTGGTGCATCAAATCGGCTAGCAATGTAGCTAAGAACGCATAAGATGTTCCCTCACTTGACTTGTCGGGCAAGGCCACAAACTCAATCCACTTGGAGAAATGCTCCATCATGACCAACACATATCGATGATGTCGTATAGTCAATGGCAAAGTTCCTGCAAAATCCAAGCTCCAACGATAACCAAATCCCATAATCGGTAGAGGATGTAGTTGTGGTGTAGGGGCATTGAATGATGCTCGAACAGGATCACATACCATATATCTGGCCACAAACTATTGCACCTTAGTTTGCATACCTCTCCACCAATAATGACTTTGAAGTAAGCTATATGTTTGCTTTACTCCAAAATGACCCAACTCCTCATGAGCATGTTTGACCAACTGTGCTCTCTGAGATGGAAGTGGCACAAGAATGTTGCCATCTCCCCATACTCGAAGAAGATATCTATCTTCCCATCTGAATCGTCGAGCTCTCTGTAAAACTCGATCCCGCTCCTTTGCACTCAAGGTGCCTAACAAAGCACCGGTACGAAAATACTCCAACACCAGCATGTCATCATGGATGTTTCGGTTAACCATCAAACTGTCCTTAGTCTCAGCGTCCAAGGCTAACATATATGCTTTCTGACCCAAAAGAGATATCATATAGCTCTCAAGCGCCAACATACTCAAAAAGGCAGATGCATGCCAACCCGGCACCATCTCCTCATCAGTATCACCATGCCATCGAGCCCCAGTTTCGTCAACTTGACTTGTACATGGGTTTCAACTTAACCCATCCGCATCACGGTTCACCAATCGAGGTCTATGAACAACCATGAAATCATACTCTTGTAGGATAAGAGCCCATCGTGCAAGCTTTCTTGTAAGCATCTCTGATTCCATCAACCATTTCAATGGTTGATGATCAGTGATGAGAGTGAAGGAGTTTCCAAACAAATAACATCTGAAATGTGCCACCGTCCAAACAGCTGCCAAACATTCTCCTTCATAAGAACTATACTTCGACTCAGTTGCATTGTTGGAACGACTTGCATAAGCCACTACAAACTCCTTCCCCTCATCATCATGTTGGGTAAGCACTGCTCCCAAACCCAACATACTCCAATTAGTATGTACTTGAAACGGACGATCTCTCACAAGTCTCCTCAAAATAGGGGCAGATGTCAACCTTCCCTTGAGCTCAACAAAAACTCTCTCCTGTTCATCTCCCCAACTCCACTCTTGATCTAGCTTTGTCAACTTTGTCAAGGCTTTGGCAATAGTGCTAAATCCTCGGACATATCAATGATAGAAGTTTGCAAGTCCAAGGAAAGCTTGCACCCTACTCACATCTGAGGGTTGTGGAATACACAAGATTGCCTCCACCTTGGTTTGCTCAACTCCCAATCCTCCTTGGTATATGATATGACCCAAGTACTCTACCGGCTCCTGAAAGAACTTGCACTTTCCAGGATGCAACTTGAGGCCATGAGCAATCAGTCGCTCAAATACCTCCTGCAAATGTATCTCATGCTCCCTCACTGTAGCACTATACACTAGAATATCATCGATGTAGGCTCGGTGTCGCATGGACATTTCTTTGCTCTGAGAAAGCTTGAGTCGAAATTTCTCAGAGCAAAGAAATGTCCATGACAGGCCCAAACTCCAAGACCAATGAGAATGAAGAGTGTTATTTTGACCTATAGTGTGGCCAAATTAGCTCCATTTTAACTTAGAGCTTTACAACTATACTAAACACACTACTTAGCCATCCTATACACAATACGAGTTTCCACTAATAAAGAGTCAAAATGACAACTCGAAACCGGCTAAGTATGAACGGAACTACAAACGGAACCGGGGAGTTTATAACTTGAGAATAATACTCCTCGCCAAAGTTCCTAACAATCAACTCCCTATGGCTTGTTTTCAGTAAGCAATAGTGATGGATTGGAACCCATGTGTTGAAAGCCACCACTACTGGTAAGTTCAAATCCATAACGCCCAAACTAAATGAAAACGTACATTGTTACGTCCCAAATTGCGCCGTAGGAAACAAATGGAAGAATAATCGGGTCTGGAGAGTTTATCACTTGTTGCAGCAAGTTATCTCCAAAATGATACACTAACCACGCCCAAAAATGATCACGATGAAGACACCAGATGTTGATCACAAATGGATTAGGCATTGGTACATCTGGAGGATCATGTTGTCCTCTATCCATGTCCTCGTCGGCTCCACTTCGATCAAATATGCTCCTTAGTAAGCAAAGTGATGTGTCTAGCACTCTCCCATACCCTTTCCATCCCGCTTTATATCTTTTATAGGTCCAAGGTCCAAGATAATATCTCTTGGAGCCTTTTCAATATCCTGACCCTACAAAATAGATCCAACAGTGGGCTCTTAACAGCCTTACAGTGCGCCGTCGGTTATCCTAACCTAAACTATCGCCATCATGACAACAGCTCTGAAGATGACGCATGTCATCATCTTCTCATAGTAGCCACGTCACAACACGACATCCATCCCCTCTAAACCTGTGCATCCTCCGGTATGCACCAAGAAGTTAACCAAGGTGTGCGCGGTGTCAGATAAGATCAACCTGATCTTCTGCTCTTGCTAGATCCTCCCCATATGACTTATCTTCACCAAAAAGGTCAAACTCCTCCTCAACTTGGCCGAGGTCGATCTTCTTATCCCGACTTTTGAAGATCTTTATTCGCTTTCCTGCAATAGGCACCTTCAGCTTTGTACCATCCAACTCTCTTAGCGAATAAGTAGCATTGTCATGGACATTGATCACCACATATGGCCCAAACCACCTCTTTGAAAACTTCCTCAAGGTGCTATGTTGGTTATCCAGACTATTGTCATACACCAACACCCAATCACCTTCTTTAACCTCCTTTGGTCTCAGCCTATGCCGTTTGTCAAATCTGTCCTTGTTTTTAAGGCGTGCCTCTCTAAGTCTCTACATTGCCAATTGTACATCCTCCGTTCTCCTCTCCAGCTGTCGAATGCGTATCGCCAAAAGATCTTCTCTACTCAGATTATCCTCCCAAGGTAATACACTCCATGTGGGAATGTTTTCCTCTATTGGCATAATCGGCTTTTGGCCTTGCATTAACTATGATGGCATATGGCCGGTCACAGAGCTATGGGTTGTACGATCAGCCCATAATGCAAAAGGTAACAAACGAGGCCATTGTCCAACCTTCCCCCTACATGACTTCACAATTGCTTTGATAATAGGTGGATGACCCCGCTCACTCTTCGCATTCCCTTCTGGATTATAAGCAGTGGTGAGAGACAGCTTGACTCCACATCTGTCAAAGAAGTCACGTGCCTCTTGAGCATTCAACTCTCCTCGATCAGCGGTTATCTTCCCAACACATCCATAACGACAAATAACATCCTCAAAGAGAAATCTGCAAACCCCTTCTGTTGCTTTTGATCGTAGTGCTCTCCCCTCCACTTGATTGGATAGATCCTCCTTGCTAACACCAAATATCTCATCTGCCCTAATCCCATCGGCATGACCACCAAATCCACAACCCACTTGTAATGGATAGCAAGTGGATATGTAGGATGCAAACCATCACGGTGTCTGATTATCGAATACATCTGACATGTCTCACAAGTCTCCACAAATCCTTTCACATCCTTGTAGATGTTTTTCCACCAATATCTCTCTTTCAATTTCATGAAAGTGGCATATATCCCCCTGTGGCCTGCCCATAAGCTCTCATGAAACTCCCGCATCAACTCCTGTTGAGCCTCCTTTCCACAAATCACACGTTGTGGCATGTCACCCTTCCGCTTCGATCTCTTCCATAGGTATCCATCTTGTAACATATAGTTGTAGGCCTTCCTTCTCACATGTTTGAACTCATGATCACTCCAACCACTTTGTCGTGCTAGTGTGCTGAGATATTTTCCAATATCTAACCACTCACCCTCATACAAATCCTCCAGAAACATCTCCAAACTTTGTGTTACTCCTTGCTGATGAGCCATAGAATAAAATATCGTTCCAACATCATCAGTATCATCAACCATTTCTTCTTCTCCCTCATATCGAGCTCTTGACAACATATCTGCCACCTTGTTATCCTTTCCTGCCATATGCCTGAACTCCGGATTAAGCGTCTTGATGTATGCTATCCACCTCAACATTGCAAAATCCGATGTATTGCAATTGGTGATCATCCCCAGCAATGGTAAACAATCCGTCTCCACAATCACATGCTCTCCAATCAGGTAGTTCCTTTCCGACTTCATGGCCGTAACAACACCCCACAATTCCTTCTTCACCTGAGGATAACTTTGCTGTCTTTCACTCAAGACCTTGGCTCCAAATCTCACATCATACCTACTCCCTTCATCTTCGTCATCCTGCCCCACAGCCCATCCTATAGCAATAGGACTGGTATCCACCGTCAATATCACTGGCTTGTTACCATGATATTCTATCCTTCGCAACACCGGAGGTGATGACATACACCTCTTCAACTTCCTCATGGCCTCTACATGTCTATTCTCCCAGACAAACTTCTGATTTTTCCTTAACAACCCATATAACGGATCTGTTATATGAGCATAGTGAGGAATCCATATGTGATAGAACACAACAACACCTAAAAACCGCCTCACTTCTGTCAAGGAGTTGCAGATTTCGCGCATCCTTTGAATAGCATCCACCTTGTTGGGATCTGGTTTTCTGCCGTACCATCCACACAAATGACCAACAATGACAACCTCTACTTTTAAATATAGATTTTGCTCCTGACAATGTAAGATGAACCTCCTCCAATCGAGATAATATCCTCTCACAATCTTCAATGTGATCCTTCACAAACTTCCGACAGCCCCTTTGATCGATGGTTCCATCCTTCTCCTCTTCTGTACATCCTTTGATTGGCACATCATCTAGAAAAGGCATAGTCTTCTCCGGAATAAAGTCCCTTAACACTTTATTCATCCCATTCATCATGTGTGCTATTGAATTTGTGACCCCTTGTGTTGAGAAAACGACTCTCTAGGAATCACTCCAAGAAGAGGAGAGCACACCAAAGGGACAAGAGAGAGAGTGTACAGGAATGAGATGGGGAAGGCTTTGCCTTCCCCTCGTATATATAGGGTGAGAACAGTGGAAACCCTAATCTTGGGTTAGCCCAAAACAGATCTGTACCATCAAGACGTAACAACCCTAGATCTACGGCTTTGTAGTCATCGGGCAAAGATCGACCTATATCAACTCGATGAGCTTGGGATATTAACACTCCCCTTCAAGCTCAACTGTACATCCTGAACTCCTAGACAATGTCGAAATGTAGCAAACGACTCTCTAGGTAAAGCTTTGGTGAAGATATCTGCAACCTGATCTCCTGTATGTATATATCTAAGATCTACTACACCTGAAAGGACCTTCTCTCTAACAAAGTGATAGTGCACCTCAATGTGCTTTGTCCTAACATGAAAAACAGGATTGTTGGCTAACATCATGCTACTAATGTTATCGCCTAGGATAAGCTGTAGGACTAGGATAATCTACTCCAATATCGAAAGCAAGGAACGAAGCCAAAACTTTCACACGTGGCATTCATAGCACCACGACATACACGCCTCCGTGGAAGATAGTGCCACGGTCGGTTGCTTCTTAGAAGCCCAGCTCATAGCCGCACTTCCAAGTCCAAACGCATATCCAGACGTGGATCTCCCGCCGTAAATGTCTCCCTGTCCAATCAGCGTCGGTGTAGCCATGCGAAGTTCACTCACCTCCAAATCAGTATCGAAGTCCAAAATGAAGTGTGGACTTCACATAGCGGAGAATCCGCTTTAATCGCCATCATATACGGTACCCGTGGAGCATGCAGAACCGCCCGACTAGACCAACAAAGATAGCTCAAATCCGGTCTAGTGATAGTCGATAAATCAAACTCCCAACCATCCGTCGTACAGACAAAGGGGGATGCGCAAGTAACTCTCCATCGTCTAACTCTAGCTTTAGACCTTGTTGTAGAGGAGTGTCTATTGGTTTACAATCGAGACATCTTGAATTTCTTCAGCTTATCTAAAGTGTACTGGCATTGTACTAGCCACATGTCCTTTCCCTCTATAATGTACTCCATCCAAAAAAGAATTTGAGATATCCTAAGTCTTGTATCTCAAATTCGGAACATAAGATACTCTTGATGCGGGAAATCATCTCCTCATGGTTCCCAGTGATAATAAGATCATCTACGTAGATGGAAATCATCACTACATGAACTCCTGATCTCATGCAGTATAGCGATGAGTCGGAATGACAGACTACAAATCCAAGAGACATGAGAAAGGAATTGATCTTCTCATACCATGCTCTCGAGCCTGTTTCAACCCATAGAGGGATTTCCTTAACTTACAAACTCGGGAAAGAAACTTTGGATCTTCGTAACGAGGTGGTTGTTGCATGTAGACTTCCTCGCCGAGATCTCCATTGAGAAAGGCGTTCTTGAAGTCCATTTGATGTCGCCATCCCTTGTTGACAAAGAATAGTAACCACTGCATTTAATGGTTGCCATCTTGGCAACCGGACTAAACGTCTCTTCGTAGTCCACTCCATCTTTGTTGTGCGTAGCTCTTGGCTACCAATCTGGCCTTGTATCGAGATACAGTGCCATCCGAGTTGCGCTTGACCTTGAAGACCCATCTGCAACCAATCGCTTTCTTACCTTCAAAGTTAGTCCACCAATTCCCATGTTTGTTGGTGACGAAGTGCAGCAAGTTCCGTCTCCATGGCTTCAATCCACTCATTTTTGTGCCTCCTCAAGCGCACTCGGTTACGGCTCAAGAAGAACGTGAGTCATGTATGCATGATGATCGGCAAGGAAACTTTCATGCATAAATCGCTGAACGGGATGCCGAACTCTCTCGATTTTTAAAGGGCAAGATCGATGTACCGTTTGTCTCCCCTTGCTTCGGATCTGAGGTTCCAAAGAAGCGTCGTTAGGGGACGCTTCATCTAACATGAATGAATATCGGTAATCCGTGGTGAGGACATCATATGTTGCAAAATAAGATGATCCTCAAGCCTATGAGTCGGGCCTCCGATGGTGCTCGGTGAACTTCATCCGTAGCACTCCAGTACGATGAGACTTCGACTCTAGGCTGTGTGACCGTAAAACTCCACTGCGTGGAAGGTATAGTGGACGGACTCCTTGGCGTAGTTTCAGCGGGAGAAAGTGGGTATGACCGAACAATCGCAGTGCATACCAAGATTGCAACTCTTCAAATACAACATCTCTATCGATATAGAATTGCCTAGAGGAAGGATTATAGCATCTATATCCTTTCGTATCTAAGGCATATCCAAGGAAAATACACTTCTCAGCTTTCGGATCTAGCTTCTTGCGCTTCTCATCCGGAATGTGTAAATAATGATGCAACCGAAAACTTTCAGAAATGAGTAATCAGGCTTGTGGCCTGTGAATACCTCCATCGGGGGTCTTATTGTGAATCGCCTGCGATCGGAGTTCGATTCATCAAGTACACCGCAACGGAAACTTTCCGCCCATAATGGTCTAGGGGGTTCTTCTGCTCAACATAGCACGAGCGCTTACGCGCTATGTGATGATTCTCCCTCTCCGCAACGCCATTCTGTTGTGGAGTATAACTGCAAGTCTTCTGGCGTTGTATGCCATGCTTACGTAGGTAAGCAGTGAATTCTCCAGATAGAAACTCGCCTCCTCCATCGGAACGTAGACAAAGGATAGATTGTCCGCATCTGTTTCTCCACCAATGTGTGGAAAGTCCGGAAAGTCGATTAACACATCTGAAGAGCTCTTGCTCTTAAGGAAGTAAACCCATTTGTAGCGAGAGAAATCATCAATGAAGGACACGAAGTACTCAAAACCAGATAAACTTGGTTGAGAAGAAGTCCATACATCTGTGTGCACCAGCTCTAGAAGCTTGGTCGCTCTCCTACCTGATCCGTTAAAGGGTTGTCTAGCTTGCTTGCCGAACTGACAAGCTGGACACACTGCAGTGGGCTGAGCAGAAGTGAAGTTGGGCAAACCTGTGACTAGATCTGAACTCGGAAGAGTCTTCAGTCTCTGAAAGTTCATGTGCCCAATTCGCTTGTGCCAAATATCTATGTCAGATACTACAAAGCCACTTTCTGTAATGACAGGAGTTGGCTGTTTACTGACATTAACTATAGCATCTAGCTTGAACAGTCTACCACTCCTCCTACCTCGAGCTACGACAGTACCTGTGGAGTCTTCAACAAAGCATCCATCTTTGTTGAAACGCACTTGGAAATTTTGTTCTACCATCCGGCCCTACCGATAATGATTTCAGTCGAGTAGGAACATGTAAAACGTTTCTAATTCCAGAAAAATTAGATCGTGGAATATCAAGCGGAATTTTACCCTTATGCTTAATCTCGTGCTTGGTATCATCTCCAGTCACCATGAACTGAGGAGTCTCCACAGTGTCGAGCGACGCAAACCATTCTTGATGCGACGTCATGTGGTCGGGTGGCTCGAATCGATCACCCAATCAGACAGTGCGAGAAGGCAGCATAACTCTGGTGTGTCACAACGAGTAGTTGTTCTTCAGCAGCTACATGGCCCTGTTGGCCCGAAGTGCGCATATCGTTTTGACGCTTGTAACAATCTTTGGCATAGTGGCCATTCTTGTGACAAGATAGTTGCGGTGTTAACCTGCCTTCTGGCAGCTGGTGGCGCACCTAACTGGTAGAGGGCCTTGTTCTGCACACGACCTCTACCACCACCATATCCGGCTCCTCCGCCCGACCTCGACCTACCTCGACCTCCGTAACCTGCAAAAACACACCTTCTTGCGGGTCGGGACGAAGCACCGTAACTGCCTGCACTGCACTTCTTCTCCCAACATCATTGGGACCAGTTCTTCGAACTTCGGAAGAGGTTCTCTTGTCGAAATGGACGTAATGAACTGCTTGTACTCGGTAGGCAGTCCCTGCAATGTCGCACCGATAATCACAGTCGGATCAAGTTGAACATTGACAGATGCTAAGCGATTCGCCGGTTGCTTGATGTGATTGACGTAGTCACTAGCACACACGAGCCTTTCTTGATGTATTGAATTGCTGCGGCAAGCTGCACTTTTCGAGCTGTTTCGAATGGAACATCTCAGGACAACAGCGTCCCAAGCTTCCTTGGGTGTGTCGCGATCTTGAATGTGACCAATCATCGAGCCTGAAATCGTGAGCGCAATGTAGTGGATAGCTTGATACGACCGCTTTCTCCACTCACGCAATGTCTGCTCACTGCGAAGATCACCAGCAACCACTATTGGTGCTTTCTCCTCCCTGGTCACAAGCTCCCATAGCCCTTGGCCTTGAAGGAAGGTCTTCATTCGAAATTTCCACGTTTGGAAATTGTTCTTGTCGAGTTTCTCTCCAGTGATCATGCTCACGGATTCTACCATGGTTGTGGTAACGAGCGGAAATCACGACCCCAACACGGCAAGTACCTGCACAGACACAAAAAAAACACCTCCGCGACTAGGGTGGAAAAAAAATAGCTCCTCTGCACCTCGATCAAGAAACATGCAAAGCTCCAGAAACTGGCAAAATGCGCCTATCTTGACCTGCACATGAAGAGGGAAATGTGTTTGCGATTCTGCGCAATGCGATTTCTAAGCGAAAATGACGAAAAAAGCTCGGTTTGACCCGAAATTTTTCGTGGTAGGAGCTTTGACTGAGGCGAGCAAAGTTCAGTTTCTAAGGTTAAGGCGGAAGCCTTGGCTTCAGTAGAAACACTCAAATCTCCAAAAAAACTCGTTTAGGCCTCCAAACAACTCCTCAAAGATTTTGGAAAAGGCGATAACTACCACCAACAACTCCAAATCGCACGAAAACTTCATGACTACTAAATTCAACCATTCTGCGCAAGACGACTCCCATAGAGACTTCGGCGATCAGAAATAGGTCGAAAAAGATCATCTTGACCTCCAAAAACACGATTGAAGATTCTGAGAAAACTCGAAATGGTTCCCCATCAATCTACTCGCTTCAGCGGGACGGCCTCCTCACTGATCTCTAGCACTCTACTATGTCTAATCTACAAAACTAATGCTCCCACCAAGCTCTGATACCATGTTGAGAAAACGACTCTCTAGGAATCACTCCAAGAAGAGGAGAGCACACCAAAGGGACAAGAGAGAGAGTGTACAGGAATGAGATGGGGAAGGCTTCGCCTTCCCCTGTTTATATAGGGTGAGAACAGGGAAACCCTAATCTTGGGTTAGCCCAAAACAGATCTGTACCATCAGTAGGTAACAACCCTAGATCTACGGCCTGTAGTCATCAGGCAAAGATCAACCTATATCAACTCGATGAGCTTGGGATATTAACACCTTGTGGTAGCGTGCACATCCTTACCAAGCCCAAGGGTGTTCTCATTGTGGTAACATCCCTACTTCCTTCTGATAGTTGAAATTGATCATACCCAGAGTAAAGATCCCCCATGGAGTAGATAGCTCTCCCTGCAAAGGCTTCTGCAAACTCGTCCACAATTGGTCCCACCCCCATATTCCTGATAGTCACTTGATTCACCGGTTGCATGTCTTGAATGAATCGTAGTGATCCATTCTTTTTGGTACTTTGTAAACCATCATTTGGAATATGGTGCAAAGGACGGCTCCAAAATCCTCATCCTCATCCTCATCTTCTCCTTCAACAACTCAATGAGTTTTGGAAGATGAGCTCTAGGTCCTGGGATCGGTCTCAAGTCCCAGGGCGCATGAGGCACAGTAAAAATGATCATAGGAGCTACTACATTTGGACCCACACACCCTATCTCCTTTGCTTCAAAAGAGAATGCTTTTCCATGTCTAGCAAGCATCTCTTTGAAACACCTTTCCTCATTTGCAAGAAGGAAACCATCAGATCCAACCTTCAACTCCTTCATAGTGGTTTCAGTAAACTTGTGTCCCTTTTTACTAGGATCCCTCAAGTTACTTTCTCTGCTCGCTTGCTGCACTTGTTCCTTTGAGTCGTTTGGTAAAGGAGCAGCTATCGGTTTCACCTTCTTATCAACCGTTTTATATCTAGTCTCCACTCGAACCTCGGGTGCTTGGAACATCTCAATAGTGGAGTAGAGCTCTCTAGAGTGAACCTCCACTATCTTGTCTTCATCCCCAAATCCAATCTCCATCATCTCCTTCAACGAGTCTCCCAAACCAAACTCCTCATAAACTCCTGATATATATTCACCTTCCTCAAGAAGCTTCAAATCTGCAAGGTTTTCTTCATATCTTTGCAGTTTGTTCTTCTCCCATCTTTTCAAATCAGCGAACTCCTTGTATGTAGCACATCCATCATGCGAAAACTCCATCAACCCTGTACAAAAGGTACCTTTCTCTTGCGTAGGTGAGAGTACCTTCTCCTCCGTACCACTATATCCTCTGTCTACAGCGGTACTTCTCCAAAATCCTCAAAATCTTCAGATTTTGAGAAAGCTCCCTCTCTCAACCGTGCTTTGTTTCTCTCACGATTTGCTAGAATTGTTAGAAACTACACCAACCGCTTCCCATCTTGGCTGCGAATTCGTGCATATGCCGATCCATCATCAAGCACTCTTGTCTCCATCCTCAGTGCTATGATGTAAGGTTGACCAAGAATCAATGGGTATGATGGAGAGTCTTGCACGAAGAAATTCTGCTCAGCTACTACATCTCCAACCTTCACCGGAATATCAGGGCATGCTCCATACAAGCCCCCTCGAGTATTGTTGGCTGCCCTAATCACCCAACCATGATTGGTGTCTATGGGCCACTTCCCCTTCTTGTAGAGCTCTCTCGACATTATATTGATCTTTGATCCATGATCAATTAGTGCTAACACCGGTTCACTGAGATCCCCTAGCTTCACAAGGGTTTCAGTAGTTGCCCTTGCCCAATGCGGTCGGGTGTAGTGGCTAGACACCTTCACACCTTCTTCTTTTGCCTCATCCTCAAAGCGAACCTTCTGAGATTTCAATCCACAACACTCTACCAGCACATCTTCTTCGTCCCTTGATATCTTTGTACCCATAGCATGAAGTAGAGCAGTCTCATTGGAAATATGCCGTTTCCTCTTGATGATATCAATGATAACATCATGAAACTCCCTCTTTGCTATTCCTAGTATCTCCCTCAAGGTAAACTCTACCTTGGCATTCAAAATCCTCTCCTCCAAGACTTCCTTCAAATCTGTCGCCGCCTCAATATCCGATTGTAGTTTGTAAGCTGGTACCTTCCCCTTGTCCTTCTCACCCCCTTTGGTTCTTTCCTTCAACCTCGAGGGACCAGCTTCCTCCATAGCGTGATCAGGTGGGAGAGGTGTATCAGGTCTGATACGTTCTCTAGCCAACCTCTTCAATGAGAGTCCTTCGCTAGAATCCTCCTCTTCCCTCCGTCTCTTATCTTCCACCGATGCTTCATATTGAGTCTTAGCAATATAAGCATGAACCGATATGGTTTCTACTGGATCTTCCCATCCAGTAGTAGCACGTATTTCCGCCGATGTTCTTAGAAGAGTCTCTCTAGCTACTTTCCCTTTCTCCATCGTAGCGAGAGCACTTGACCATAGGCCATTAAGCGGTACGTGGCCTTCAAACTCCTCTCCTGCTCCTCTAATCTTAGCACCATAGCTAAAAGCTTCAACTGATGCCACTGCATGTGCACTATGGTAATCATCCACAATCCTTCTCATCCCTCCCTTACCAAAATTGGTTTGGATGATTGCTCCGGTGTCCTTGAGGGCTACCTTCCCTTCTTTCTAGAAAATTTTTCCACTTTGCAATGTTTGTGCAAAGTCCCCACAATCCCTCCGTGCATGATCAGTGATGTAACACCATATGCACCGTTGCACATACGCTTGCTTGGTGGAAGTCTTCTTCTCCCCTCCCATGTCTTTCTCTTCCAACATTGCAAATTTGATCTTAAACTCCTTCATCCCTCACATGATCTCATCGATGGATGATTTTTCCTTTCTGTAATTCACAACCGGAGCTTGAATGTTGGAGTTTGGAACCACTTGCCTAGTAACAGGTGTTGGAGCAATAGAAACAGCCGTGTGAAGGGGTCTTCTCATCACAATCTTTTTCTCTCCTCCTTCTCTCTCTCGCTAAGAGTCCAACTGCCTCCTCGACATCCTTCCAACTACCTCTCAGCCCTTCTTCCTCATTTTTGTCTTTGAGAAGCAACTCCAACTTCTCTTGCAACTCCACATCAGCAGCTCGGAGAAACAACTCTATTTTATGTGACTCCAAGGTGATCTTCTCCAATCGAGACAATTGTGAGAATTGTCTCTCAAACTCCCTAAGAAGCTCAGTTGCATGAGACTTCTTATTGGGCCTTTCGACCCACTCCATGAAGGACTTCTTAGTGACTCTATCAGAATCTTCTAAGAAGTACTCATCCCTCAAGGCACGAGAATAGGTTTCCCAACCCTCACCAAAGTGTTCCTGCAGGGATTTCACATGGCTTCTAATCTCCGGTGTCGTGTTGTGACGCGGCTACTATGAGAAGATGATGACATGTGTCATCTTCAGAGTTGTTGTCATGACGGCGATACTTTAGGTTAGGGTAACAGATGGCATTGTAAGGCTGTAAAGAGCTAGGGAGATCTAGAGACATCACCTTGCTGACTAAGGAGCTAATCTGATTGAAGTGGAGTCAATGTAGGACGTGGATTGGGGACAACATGATCCTCAAGATGTACCATTGTCGAGTCCATTTGTGATCAACATCCGGTGTCTTCATCGTGATCTCTTTTGGGTATACATAGCTGGTTTCAAGTTGTCATTTTAACTCTTATTAGTGACAACTCATATTGTGTATAGGCTGTCTAAGTAGAGTGTTTAGTATAGTTGTAAAGCTCTAAGTTTCAATGGAGCTAATTTGGCCACACTAGAGGTCAAAATAGCATTCTCCAATCCCATTGGTCTAGGAGTTTTGACCAATGAGGGCACTAGGGCAACTTTTCAAGGTTTTTAGGGATTTTGGATACCTTCCAGGGAGACATTCAAAAATCAGAGGATAGCGTTGGAAAGCTGACGGGACGGGCTTCAACGTGGGCTCAAGAATGGATGCATTTGAAGGATTTGTCACTCTGAAACGGTGATTCAAATTTAGAGAGAGAAATTTCGACCTTTGAGTGTATTTGGAGTGTTTGTGAGAATCTGATGAGGGTTTTGGGAGATCTAAGTCAACAGAGATACAGTTTACGACCCAAGCTTGTGTTTTGATTGAGGTTTTAACTCGATTGGACGAGTTTTGAGTATAGAGTGATAGGTTGAAGTTTGTGCAAGCAGTCAGAGTTGCAGGATTGCACTGACCATCACAAACTTAGTACATCAATCATATCTTTTGATATCAGAAATTTCTGTCAATAAAACTTTCTAAGGTTGAAGTTCGGATGATGAGTGACCTTCTTATGAAATTTGAAAGCAATTGGAATTGAGGATTGGGATGTGTGATGGGTTTTGTACACAGGGTTCTCCATATCGCCTTGTGATACAGTGGGATAAATCAACAATTTTTTTGAGAGATCTAGAGGGCAAAAACATTTGAAACTTTTCTGGCCGATTGAAAGGGTTGTGAGGCAATTTTCTGTAAAGTTTGAGCGAAAGTTATTGGTCGAATCATTGAATATCATGATCTTCTTCCGCTGAAGTTTTACCGGTTGTAATGTGGAGTGCTGAGGAGAAGAAGAAGAGATTGACAACTCACACAAGGTTCTAGAGGGTTCTTCTACAGCGCTCGGGCGTTCTCAGAGCAAAGAATTGTCCTTTGCGACACCGGCACTGCAGCAAGATGAAACATTTCTATCATCTCTTTTTCAGCAACACGATTCAGCTCCATTTCCCTTACGTAGTATCTCAAGTACTTTGAGACATCCCTCCCGTCAAACTGATCCATCTTCCCCACCACAGCTTGCAGTGCCCTTGTGGCTGAATTCTCCCTTGGGTCCTACAATTGTTGCTATTGAAGGAAGAGCGTGAACGCTTGAAACATCTCCGCTGTTGCCGGATCAAGCTGCACCTTAGGTACCTCGCTTGCTCTGCTTGACCCCTCCCCACTCATTGTAACCGTCCTTGTGATCCCGAACATCCACTCAGCTTGTTGTCAATGAAAAGCCGTCTTGATCGTTGACCCCTCAAATTTCCCAAGTATCCAACCTTCTGCGTCTATCTACTCTGATCTAAATCTAGATCCCCGTGGTCTGTGCCTAATGGATTGGGCAACCTAACCTGCCATCACCTCAAGCACTCTTGGGAGAGTTGGCCATCACTTCCAACTTCTCACAAGAGAAATACGCAGCACGCACTAGAGTGGTAACCGGTGATCAAGTCCGGAGCACTCCTATAGAATCAGGCGCCCACACAAATCCAGCATGGCGCACACACAAGAAGCCAGTATGGAGGGGATCCAAACATAAGAAGCAAGCAGCGACCCTCCATACTTGAATTTTCCCAACCCACCCATGACTGACTCTTGCCAGCACTTGGCATTTGACATATCATAAAACTCAACGTTCTACGCTAAGCTATCACTATAGAGTTCTTACAATCTGATTTCAGACTAATTTTATATCTCAAGTCCAAACAAAACTTGAACTTGCCCCCTAATATCTCAAGGCCAACCCACAACCTAACCTTGCAATCTACACCTAACTCTAAACTTGGAACATCCAACCATAAACCGAAATTCATGAAACTGAGACTCAACAAGAGACTCATGAAAGTTCCTCCACCTCAGAGGTTTCACGTCGAGTTCACCACTTATGTTGCATGGATATTTCTTTGCTCTGAGAACGTCCGAGCGCCTGGCTGTAGAAGAACCCTCTAGAACCTCGTGCGATTTGACAATCTCTTCTTCTTCTCCTCAACACTCCACATTATAGCCGGTAAAACTTCAACGGAAGAATATTATGATATCTGATGATTCAACCAATAACTTTCGCTCAAACTTTAGAGAAAATTGCTCCACAACCCTAACTATCACTCAGAAAAGTTTCAGATGTTTTTCTTTTCTAGATCTCTCAAAACAATTGGTGATTTACCCACTGTAACACAAGGCGATATGCAGACCCCTGTGTACAAAACCCATCACACATCCCAATCCTTGACTTCAATTGCTCCCTGATTTTATGAGAAGGTCACTTGTCATCAGAACTTGAACTGTGCAAAGTTTTATTGACAGAAATTTCTGATATCAAAAGATATGATCTGTCGTACTAACTCGTGACAATCGATGCGATCCGCAATTCGATCAGATACACAAACTTCAAGCTATCACTCTGTTCTCAAAACTCGTCCAATCGAGTCAAAACTTCCATCAAAACGCAAGCCTGAGTCAAAAAATATATCTTTATTGACTCAGATCTCCCAAAACCCTTGTAAGGTTCTCAAAAACTCCCCAAATACACTCAAAGGTCTAAATTTCTCACTCTAACTTTGAATCATCACTTCAGAGTGACAAATCCTTCAAATCCATCCATTCTTGAGCCCACGTTGTAGCTCGTCCCATCAGCTCTCCAACCCAATCTTCAGATCTCCGAATGTCCTCCTAGAAGGTCTCCAAAACTCCTCAAAACCTCGAAGAAGTTGCCCAAGAGCCCTCATTGGCCCAAACTCCAAGACCAATGAGAATGAAGAGTGTTATTTTGACCTCTAGTGTGACCAAATTAGCTCCATTTTAACTTAGAGCTTTACAATTATCCTAAACACACTACTTAGCCATCCTATACACAATACGAATTGCCACTAATAAAGAGTCAAAATGACAACTCAAAACCGGCTAAGTATGAACGGAACTACAAACGGAACCGGGGAGTTTATAACTTGAGAATAATACTCCTCGCCAAAGTTCCTAACAATCAACTCCCTATGGCTTGTTTTCAGTAAGCAATAGTGATGGATTGGAACCCATGTGTTGAAAGCCACCACTACTGATAAGTTCAAATCCATAACGCCCAAACTAAATCAAAACGCATTAATCGTTATTCGTCCCAAATCGCGCCGTAGGAAACAGCGGAAGAATAATCGGTGCAGGAGAGTTTATCACTTGTTGCAGAAAGTTATCTCCAAAATGATACACTAACCACGCCCAAAAATGATCACGATGAAGACACCGGATGTTGATCATAAATGGATTAGGCATCGGTACATCTGGAGGATCATGTTGTCCTCTATCCATGTCCTCGTCAGCTCCACTTCGATCAGATATGCTCCTTAGTCAGCAAAGTGATGTGTCTAGCACTCTCCCATACCCTTTCCATCCTGACTGAGTTTTATATCTGATAAGGTCCAAGATAATATCTCTTGGAACCTTTTCAACATCCTGATCCTACAAAGTAGATCCAACGGTGGACTCTTACTTGACCTTTACAGGTGCGCCCGTTGGTTATCCTAACCTAAACTATCGCCGTCATGACAACAGCTATGAAGATGACACATGTCATCATCTTCTCATAATAGCCGCGTCACAACACGACATCGGGCACAATCAAGTCCGGCTAGGATCCTATCCATCACTCTTTGGAACTCAGCAGGTGCATTCTTCAACCCAAATGGTAAGAACTTCCACTGATACAACACATCCTTGCCATGCGAATCAATTGCCCAAAAGACAGTCTTGGCCTTATCCTCATCTCAAATCCGCACCTGATGATATGCTGCTCGTAAATCCAATGTACTGAAAATCTCTGTATGCCCAACTGCATCAAAGATCTCCTCAGATGTAGGCATAGCATATCAATCAGATTTTGTCTATCGATTGATAGATCGATAGTCACCACACATGCGTCTATTTGTATAATTGCCATGTATATCCTTCTTGACTGGCATCACCATAGCAGAGGCATACTCTCCATATGATATCTCCACTAATCCAGCCTCAATCCTTCTTGACACCTACTTTGGATCATATCTCTCACCATATCATTGTATCGATAGGAATGACCGAAGACTGATGCATGTGTTGTCAAGACAATCCATATGCCACGTCCCTTCAAACAGCCTAAATCCATCATACTGAAGGCAAATTAGTTGTTGAAACTCCTCAGAAACCTCCACACCCTACGTCTTTCTTCTCCTGTCTCTTTGGGACCAATCTCAATATCCCAAATCTCCTCTCCATCAACACTAGAGATAGAAGACGTAGTATCTGGTTGCTAAATGATAACCTCTTGAGCAAAAAGCTTTTTCTGCTCTCTCATACCAGGCTCCACTATCTCAATGTGAACAACTCCTGCTGTTGTAGCTGTAACCTCTTGTGTTGTATCACAACGGTCTAAAGTGGTAACCACCGCTTGCTTAACTCTAACGATACTTGAAGAAGACCCTACCTCTCCTTCTCTAACATCCCCATAAGATCAAGGATGAAATCTTGGGCACTTCTCGCCCCCAGCTTTTGCCTCCACCGTCCCTGTAAGCAAAGAGCTTACTAATGATCTTGCAGTCATACATGTGGATCACATGCATCTCTGCTCAGCCAATCCAAGGCTCACAATCCATGTCAAATAGTTCAAGTCCATAACCTGATCCGACACCTGACGTCGTGATGCCTCTGACAATGTAGGTACTGCTGTAGCATTGGTATAAAATCCCATAGCTCGCTCTCTCTCGTTAGCATTGGGTTCCACTAACCACTGCAAGCAAGAATCCCATACAAGTCTAGGTCCTCCCTCTCTATAAGCATAGGAAGCTGGGTAACTCAACAACCTAGGTAATGCAGCTCTTAGCTGACCCACAAGATTCACCACTGCCATGGGTGACCATCGGCATAGATAGACTTTGCTTGGGAGTGTTACCCACATCCAAAATACTCTCCACTATGAGATGTGAGGGCCTCTCCACTCTGTCATATGCTCGTAATAAAATCTCCCTTGGAAGAAGATTTGTCCACCATGGACGTGGAAGGTATGCACGAGATTCTACTCTTGCTGCATCCAGCAATACTGTTGGTCCAATCCATGACCGCACCTGATGTGCACTCGTCATCATCCGTGCACATGGATCATCCAACAAGGGAACATTCTCCAAAATGTATGCTAGAGAATATGTTTGCTGTGACTGGAGAGAACGTAACACACGTAACATCTCCCAAAACATGCTAGAATGTGAATCCTGTAGTCCATGACCATTACCAGCACGTGTGTGTCCTTGACATGGCCATCCAGCAATAATCAAATGTATGGTGCCATGCCGAGCAAGGTATTGCGTCCCTAGCAATAAAATATCTGATGGAAAGGCCTGCTGATATCCTTGAACTGCCAACATTGGTAGAAGATCTGGGTATCTCCGCACCAACTGTGTCACATGGCGTAATGAGACGTGCCTTGCAATCTCATCTCGCTCCACATACAAGTATGGATGTACTCGTATGCCAGACTATAAAACAACAGACAAACCTATGCTAATCCCTCCAAACAGATCCAGCATACATATACCCTCCTCTAGATACTACCAAGCAATAGGCATTGTATCTAAAGATGACAACATAGTGGAAGTGGGAATAACTTCCTTCATCTCCTCCCCCTCTTGAGCAAAAGACTCACTCCAAGCCTGATGTATGAGCTGATCAGGCATGTGTTGTAGCTGCATACATGAAGTACCTAGTGTTCCATCCAACGTGGATGACACTACTCCACTAAGACTTGGCATGATAGCCACATCCTCTCGACCATGACTATCATGAGCATCCATGTTACTCTCCAACAAATCACCAAGCCAAGTAACACAAGTACTGAAGGCTGCAACATACGCCAAACCTCCACTTGGTAAAGGCCTAGAACCGGTTATGAATTGTACAGGTAATCGACTCACTCGGCCCTCACCAGATTGCTCACCTCGTTGGCAATCTGGTGAGGGCCTCGATAAGAGGCTGTCTCCTCCCAATAATCAATGCTAAACCCCATCGGCTATAACAATGCCGCACCCACCAATACATCATAGGACTCTGCAAGTGTAACTATAGCACGTGCTCGCGTTGTAGAGCTATCCGTGACATGATCCGGTTGCACTTGCACAGTCAACCCCACCCGGGTGATGTATGGTGCCGGGGCATCACTAGAACCTCCAAGAGATGTTTGAATCTGGAATGGACATATCTCCACATCGGTCTTTCGCAAACCAAGACCAAGCAGTGCATCCTTACCCAACATAAGGGATTGTGCACCAGAATCCAACAACACGTGTTGAGTTCGATAAACCTTTCCTGAAGGTCCAACCAAACAGAAGACACCACTTCTGTTATCCAACATCACCGCACTTGGGGACACCCTAGTACGCTCGTATGCCGGCCTCGCTAATAATTCCATCATTCGAGTAACAGCAGCTTGCCAAGTTCCACTAGTTGCTGTCATGATCCCAGGATCAACACTGCTAGTGCTCACACTACTAGAAGCGACCAACACATCCTCTTTGCTTTCGAAAAGTATGGCTGCCAATCATAGAACATGGGATGATGACACCCCCAACGCCAATAAATCCTTGGCTGAGAAAACAGGAGAATGAACAAGAGTCTTTGCCGCCCCCAACATTGCTTTTGGATGCTACCTCGGGGCGATGTTGATGGCTGGTCTGTAAGACCCAGGGTTGTACATATAGGATAAAATGAAAGTATATCTAAATTGTGCCTAAGTTTATCTTAGTCATGACTATGTTTAGCTAGTTATGGTTAAGTTGGAGGAAAATATAGAGTAACTTTTGGTGTGGTAGATGAGAACTTCTATTTTGTTGTTTAGTATGAGTCAAGGAATAGATTCCATCACATGGGTATCTTGACTTCCCTTGACTTGGACTAGTTTTCATTGGTTGGACTTGGTGAAGACCCTTAAATCTAGGGGCGAGATTGACTTGGTACACTAGAAGTCAATTAGGGAGTAGTTGGGCTTCTAGAAGATCCAAGTGGACCAATTGCATGTTGCCATGTACCCTTTTCATTGGGGTTTGTGATCTCTACCTCGTTTAAACTTGGTAAGAGGAAGTTACATAGTGATTACTTGTAGTTACTAGGGTAAGATTCTAAGTAGTATAAATAGAGAGGTTGAGAAGCACCTCTCAAGTAGTTTTTCAATGGAAGTTAGTTTTGGGAGAAGATAGTGTGGTGATCTTAGTTTTGGGGAGCTTGGTTCTTGGAGATGTCATGTTCGGAGTGGAACCTTGATTCAATGAAGACTTTGATTACCAAAGTATCCCTTTCCTTTTGAGTGATATCTTACTCTTGGTGATAATGTGCATAATAGAGCTTGGACTTTGAGAGTTTGTGTAAGAGTGAGCAATAGGATCATGGGCAAAGGGTGGGACTAAGTCCTTCTAGATTCATGATGAGCTTCAAAAAGCCATCGGAGGTAAAACCTGAGTGAGAGTCAGCCCGGAGGTCACATTTTTGGTTCCGTTGCCGGGACCTCGTCTAGAAGGAGAAGAGATGTTCGAATCCAGTTTATTGCCCGTGAGAGCGCAACGATGAGAACTCATATGGAGAGGACTGTGGGGGAAGAGCGAACCGAGATCATGATGCATAGTAATGTACCATTTGTGTATCCGGTAGTGTTATATGATAGCCTGGAAGTTATTTTGTACATTTTGTTTACTTAAGTGTTGTTTGGGATGAGGCGAGAGTGCTATAGTACGTATTTGGGAGGAAAACTTTATTTTCCAAAGTTTTTCCGATAATTTTATTGGTTTTAGATTAGTAGATGGGATACGTTTTGCACTTGAAATAACAGTCATATCATGTCTAGATCAAAAGTTATGATGTTTAGAATTTGCTAGGGTCTTGACGGGTTTTGAAAGATAGCTCTCGGGAAAAAGTGTACAGAGCTTATCAATTCGTGCAAGAATTGAATCAGGATTTGAAACTTTGCACGATTGTATATCAGGAGCTAAGCTACATGTGGGTTCAAATTTCGTTGAGAGATCATTTTATAGAGAAAGTTATGATACCTGAAGTATAGGGGGGTATAAAAGTGAGCAAAACTGCTTTACTTTTCAGATTTACTTTTTTCCTTGTTTATGGTCATTCCGAGAGAGTGAGTGCATGAGTGTTTTGCGTAGTGAGGATGACTTGACACTCATTGGAAAATGGGAGATCAACCTCTTTGGAAGATCCGGCTATCTAAGATACCTCAAGGGCTGGACGTGATTGTTTCAGCGGATTCGAACACGAGGGAGTTCAGAGTGGAGTTTGAAGAGAGGACACTAAAAAGTTCCCGAGAGCGAAACGTGAGAGTTGCTTCTATTGTGGAGAGGAGGGACATAAGCTTGTGAGTTGTCCTTTGAGGACCAAAGATCGGAGGTTGAGAGAGAGACGAAATGTGGGAGAGCTAAACCTTCATCCAGGACCATCATCTCCCCCATGAATCCAAGAGTGGAAACTATTGTGAAAATTGTGGAGTGACCGGACTTCCCTTAGGACACGAGTGTAGTGGCGTGAAAGCTCTGTTGGAGTCACTAATGGAGGGCTTTGAAGATAAATTGAGTGCAGATACCGAAAAGTTGAAATCTCCAGGTGGCTCAAGTTCTAACTGAAGATGGAGATCATTTTCAGAATGATCGAGAAGATGTCGATGAGGGTAAGGCTCATAGTGTGTTTAGGAGAGGAGAGAGACATGGCAATCTTGGACCAACCAATTCCGTTCATTTTGCCATTGATGAATTACTCTAGAATGGAGCTAGTTTTGTTTGTGTTGTATTAGGGAGTCCCGTATAAATTTCCAACAACAACGACAAAAGGAGTTGGAAATGGGGAAGCTTCCGGTGTTCTATGGGAGAGAGAAAGAAGATGTAGAATCTTTTGTGAGAGACTTCAAGAGGGCATGCATAGGAAACAATGAGAGAAGGAAACCCGAATGGGCTATCCTTTTGCCCGACTTCTTGGAGGATTCTGCATTGAAGTGGTACAATGAGTACAAGAAGGAGCATGTGGAGGAAGACACTTGGGAGAGTTTGACGGAGAATCTTGTTGAAAACTTTCTTCCGGATGAAAGTTACGAGAAGCTGATGTGTGAAGTCACCTTTTTGAAGCAAGGAGAGTGAGAAGGTGAGATCATACGTGAGAGAGAACGGAGAAGCCGGAGTCACGCTTTCGTGTGGTGTTGAGAAAGAGTGGAGACGAGGTCGAGCCAACCATGGTGGGGATTGTGGCGATGTTGACAAAGAACTTCATTGGAGGTTTGAAGCCTCGGATTCGAAGCAAGGTGAGATATGAAAAGCCCTCTTCTAAGGTTGAGGCTATTCGCATTGCTATTCGAATGGAGGAGAGCCTAGAAGACGATGATTCTAGCTTGGTGGCTAGAGAAGCATCACCACTGTTGTGGTTAGAATGGCAACTCCCTATTTGTTGTTGCTGCGATGGTAGTAAATTCTCCAGTGGTAGACTTGCACCATGAGTTGAAATCTATCACGTAAAACACTCGCTGATCTCAAGATTAACGTAGTACAACTATGGGAGAGGAGGAATCAGAATGTAGGGGGAGGATCTAGAGGGTATGGGAATTATCCTCCAAAAGGAAATCCACCACAAGGGAACTTCACAGTTTCATGCTTTAGTTGTGGAGGCCCTCATTTCCAACGAAATTGTCCTAATCTCGACAACATGATGGAGTTAGACACAACAATTCTACTCTGCTCCAAGTCAATCGAAGGATAAGGGAGTAGCGTCTATTGATGTGTTTCCTCATCAGTGCACGTTTGAGAAGGAGAGAGCTCTATAAGTTCCGAGTTGATATTCTTGCACACGAGAAGAAGAGAGCAAGATTTGCAGAGGAGTCCATCTCAATGGAAGATCAACCAAGCGAGCACTCGATCCGGTGGTGTGAGTCAACCGAGAGCACCGAGAAAGAAGTTGGGAATGGATGATTTCTCCATTTCATCTACCCAGCTCAAATACGACGTGGTGGAGGATGTGGGGAATCAAAAGCCAATATAACTGTTGGCCAATTGATTGCTCTAAATCCTACGATAAGAAAGGAGTTGAGGGGAGGCCTAAGCTCCAAAAAAAGGACAAAGCGGCGATCCAAGGGGAAAGCTTCCATGGCGAATGTTGGAGTAGGAGTGGTGGATGCCGCTGCCTCGGAGGTATGCACTCAAGGCCAAGATTGAAGTACACATTAATGGACGTGATGTTTCGGATGTACTAGTGGATGGTGGATCTGCGGTGAATGCCATGTCGAACGTTTGTTGAAGAAGTTGGGGATGAAGCTTTCAAGACCTTCCAACATCATTGTTGGGATGGCCAACAAGCAAAAGGTGCGACCCATTGGAGTGGTGGACAAGGTGGTGGTAAGTGTGATGGGAGTTCAAACCTTGTTGTCCTTTCAAGTGCTTGAGGAGGCTAGCTACGACTTGTTGTTAGGAAGACCTTGGTTGAGGCTGTGAGGACAACTGATCGGTGGCATAAGGGTTACCTTCGTATAGGGCCGAAAAAACCATCGAGTGAAGGTCCCTCTCACAAGTGGCGGAGGAGCGGTCTCGGCACGGATAGACCTACAGTGATTACTCGTAGTCCGAGAGTGAAGAAAGTGGTAGTTTTTCAGAGGTTGACACCAACATGTCGATCGATGAGGAGACATCATCTGAAGATACCTCGGACGATGATGTTCAAGTTCAAGTTCTTGCTGCAATGGATTTACTTCCTAGGCCGGGGTGGTGAAAGATCCCGACAAGATGAAGATGAGTGAAGATGAGATAACTCGACGGCTCTCCACTCTCAAGTTTGGTCCCAAGGTTACTATGGAGGAGAAGTCAAGGTTCTTGGATATATTTCGAAAATATATCCATGTCTTTTGCCTTTAGCTACAAGGATTTGAAGGAAGTAACCTTAGAAACTCATCGCATTGAGTTAGAGGAGAAGGCTCGCCCAAGACGTCGGAAACAACGTCGGATAAATCCACCAACGGCTGTGGTGGTCAAGGAGGAGATCGACAAGCTAAAGGATGCGGGTTTCATCTATGAGGTAGAGAATTCTGAATGGGTTTCTCCTATTGTGATAGTCAAGAAGAAGAATGGTAAGCTACGTGTATGCGTAGATTACAAGAAGTTGAATTTGTCACAAAGAAGGATTACTATCCTTTACCTTTCATAGATGAGATTCTAGAGGAGGTGGCAGGTCATGAGTGGTATAGTTTTGGAGATGGTTATAGTGGTTATAACCAAATTCAAATTGCTCCCGAAGATCAGCTCAAAACCACTTTTACCACGCCATGGGGAACTTTTGCCTTTAGGGTAATGCCCTTTGGTCTATGTAATGCTCCAAAGAACTTTTCAGAGGTTCATGAACAAGGTGTTTGAACCTTTTATTGGGAAATTTGTGCGAGATTTCATAGATGATTTTTGTGTATACTGGGGAAGAAGGAGGATCATTTTGATCATTTGATCAAAATTCTACAACGGTTGGAGAAAGCCAAGGCCTCGCTCAATCCAGAAAAAAATGCATTTTTGGATGTGAGGAAGGTTTGTTGTTAGGGCACATCATCTCCAAAGATGGTATAGCGGTGGATCCGAGAAAAGGTGAAACGCATCCTCGACTTACCTTTTCCGGTGACGTTGACCAAGTTGAGGCGGTTCCTTGGAATGGTGGGATACTATCGACGGTTCATCTTTTTTCCTTCTCCAACAAAGCTTATGCCTTGACGGTTTACATGAAGAAGGGGACGGATTACGATTTAATCCTCAAGGATGGAGAGGCAACTGTATGCGTTCGAACTTCTTAAGAAGGCGTTGGTAACGGCTCCTATTTTAGCCAAACCAAATTGGGGTAAACCTTTCATTCTCTACACGGATGCATCAAACATTGCTATAGGATGCACTCTAAGCCGCTTAGATGAAGATAGCCATGATCATCCAATTGCTTATGCTAGTAGACGGATGGTGCGCCGAGAGAAATTATTCAAGGATCGAAAGGGAGGCTTTAGGTGATCTTCTCACTCAAGAAGTTTAAACACTATCTATTGGGTGGCAAATTCACTATAGTCACCGATCATAAGGCTTTGAAATATATTTTCAACAAGCCTAATGCAGAGGGTAGGATAGCCGGATGGAAGTTGTTCTTGGCGGAGTTTGATTACATCATTGAGGATCGGCCGGTAAGAAACATGCCAATCTTGATTTGATGTCTCGAGCATACGATGAGGAAGGAGATCAACCAGTGGATGATACATTTCCAGATGAGGATTTGGCGATGATGGACACCATAACAAAGGTACCGCTGAATACAAGGGGATATGGGATTTCATCTCGGAGGGAGAGTTTCCCCAAGGCATGCATTCACGGGAGAGGAATGCATTGGTGAAGCGATGTGAACCTTATACCATCATAGAGGACGTGTTGTTTCATCAAGGAGCAGATGGACTACTCAGAAGGGTTGTTGGAAGGGAGGAGTCAATTCAACTTATGGAGGAGTTTCATGATGGACCTGTATGTGGAGGACACTTTGCAGGGAAAGGTAACCTGCATTTAAGATCCTAGATGCATGCTATCATTGGAAGGGCATTTTCAAAGATTGTGTGGAATTTTGCAAGAGTTGTGATGTGTGTCAAGCTTTTGCTAAAAAGTCCATGAAAACCCCTCCTTTGACATCAGTTCCTATTTTAGGACCTTTTGAAAAGTGGGGAATAGACTTTGTAGGTCCTTTGAATCTTACTCCTCGGGGTAACAAGTTCATTGTGGTAGAAGCTGCATTATCTTACCAAGTGGGTAGAAGCAAGACCTCTAAAATCTACTAGTGAGGAAGAAGTGGGTAGATTTCTATATGAGAGGATAATAACTAGATTCGGATGCCCTCTAGAAATTGTATCTGATAGAGGTGGTGAGTTTGTTGGAAGCATTATACAAGCCATGCTAGGTCATTTCTCCATCAAGGCACGGGTGACTACTTCCTACAAACCAAATGCTAATGGGTTAAAGAGCTTAACCAACTATACGCTTTGCATGATGTTGGCCAAGGATGCGTACATGGACGGGAGCAAGCAAAATTGGGACAAAAGGCTGCATGCTATCTTGTGGGAGTATCGGACGACTTGGAAGACATCAAATGGGTACTCACCTTTCCGTATGGTATATGGTGTCGAGTCAAAGCTTCCAATTCAATTTGATTTGACGACCTTCTTAACTATCCAACGGAAGTTAAAGAGGAAGAATGGAGTAGAAGCTATCAAATCAAGATGTCAACAACCGTTGGAGCCGGAGGAGGCTCGATTTGTGGCCATGGTACGTGTGGAGCGGGCTCAACAATTGCGTAAGAAGTATCATGATAATCGATTTGGGACGAAGAAGATGAAGATTTTCAAAGAAGGTGATTGGGTAATGCTTTACGATTCCATTAGATATAAGAGAGCAAGAAAGAAATTTCTTCCAAAGTACTTTGGTCCTTTCATAGTTCACAAGGTGTGGGGAAACTTTACTTACGATTTGAAGGAGTTGGGAGGACGACATTTTGACCGGGTGAATCACGACAAGTTGAAGCCGTTTCATCGACGATCAGATTCTTTCACTCCGAGGACGGAGTGAAATCTTGGTCCGGGGGTAAATGTAAGACCTAGGGTTGTACATATAGGATAAAATGAAAGTATATCTAAATTGTGCCTAAGTTTATCTTAGTCATGACTATGTTTAGCTAGTTATGGTTAAGTTGGAGGAAAATATAGAGTAACTTTTGGTGTGGTAGATGAGAACTTCTATTTTGTTGTTTAGTATGAGTCAAGGAATAGATTCCATCACATGGGTATCTTGACTTCCCTTGACTTGGACTAGTTTTCATTGGTTGGACTTGGTGAAGACCCTTAAATCTAGGGGCGAGATTGACTTGGTACACTAGAAGTCAATTAGGGAGTAGTTGGGCTTCTAGAAGATCCAAGTGGACCAATTGCATGTTGCCATGTACCCTTTTCATTGGGGTTTGTGATCTCTACCTCGTTTAAACTTGGTAAGAGGAAGTTACATAGTGATTACTTGTAGTTACTAGGGTAAGATTCTAAGTAGTATAAATAGAGAGGTTGAGAAGCACCTCTCAAGTAGTTTTTTCAATGGAAGTTAGTTTTGGGAGAAGATAGTGTGGTGATATTAGTTTTGGGGAGCTTGGTTCTTGGAGATGTCATGTTCGGAGTGGAACCTTGATTCAATGAAGACTTTGATTACCAAAGTATCCCTTTCCTTTTGAGTGATATCTTACTCTTGGTGATAATGTGCATAATAGAGCTTGGACTTTGAGAGTTTGTGTAAGAGTGAGCAATAGGATCATGGGCAAAGGGTGGGACTAAGTCCTTCTAGATTCATGATGAGCTTCCAAAAAGCCATCGGAGGTAAACCTGAGTGAGAGTCAGCCCGGAGGTCACAGTCCCTACTTGCTCCATCTCCAAGTACATCCACATTGGCTTGCACCCTCATCTCTCCAATAGGTGGTATAGGAGCCATGGATGAGGTGTTCAATGCCTCAGACAATGTGAAAGACTGAGGAACTTTAACGTGTCGGCTAGCCTCCCCTCTTTGTGGATCCAACTCCACAGACGCTCCTCTAGACTCAGTAGTATGTGTTGCACTACAAGTCACAACAACTGCACATGGTTGTGTCGCTGCGCACATGTACTCCACAACATCTCCATCATATGATGTAGAGGCACCAGCTCCAGAATCTAATCTTTGTTGGGCTATAACCATACTTGCTATCTTCTGCTCCAACTGCTCCAGTCGAGATGCCATGTTCACCTCATGACTAGCCTCATGGGCTAACACTTGAGTAGGGGCTAGTCCTCTACCACCACCCCTGCCACCTTGAACTCTTCGTCCTTTTTCAGGGACTGTCATGGCAACTCTTGTTGATCGTAATTCTGGATGGAGATCAAAACATCGATCCATCATGTGACCATGTCTGTGATAATGCTCACATGATTTTGATCCAACAAGATCCATCCTTCGACCTTGAAGGCAATCCTTCTTGTGATGAGGTCCACCACATGTCCAACACACCATCCCAACCTTGCTGGTTTGTTGTTGACCTGAAAAGGATGGCAATGGTCTGGATGTTGCACCTTCACCACTCTGTCCGGATGGTCGAGACTGTCCCACATGTCTACCATAACCACTCTGGGTTTGTGTTGTAGACTGGTAACGTGAAGACGTTGATGAAGATGGTGAATCCTTTCTAAACCCAACAATCACCGCCTTCTCTTCTTGCATGTTGAGCTCAATACGCTCAGCAAGACAAAACACAATGGCCAATATAGGTGATGTCTCATGTAGTAAGGTGGCATCTCTCACTCTACGTCTCAACTCCCTATCTAATATCCCATACCAATATTGGACAACTTGTACATCTGTCACCCCATTGGTAACACTGATCAACCGACGCATTCGGATGAAATCATGCGCAAAACACAACACCTATGACCACTACTCAAACAGAAACTTAAACTTGATCTAATGTTTGTGACACATGAGGAAAGCTTCAATCAACATTACATGCTCACACGGACAAAAAGAAGGCTTTGCATTCGCATTGCGTCGCATCAGGTGCATTGCGAGTGGATTTTGGCGCAATACTCCTGCAAACCCCACCCATTTAGCCCCTCCAACCTTTCCTGCTATCTCACTGCACCTCAAACCTAACTCTGATGACAAAACAACGGTGCCACTAATGCTCCTGGACCAAGTTATCACCCCTCGAGCATGTACACAAAGTTCTCACCTGCTACGGAAAAAAGTTATCCCATCCTCCATTGACTTTTTCCCTATGTCAGTCAAAATAAAAGTTATGTCCCAAAGGGTCCATGGCATAAAAATCGACAAACGGTTGGAATTGAACCCACTAGTGCGGAAAAACAGTTATGTAGTAAGTTACTACGATTTTTGTTACCACCGTAGTGTACGAAAGACTGGATTAATCAGTCCCGTCATTAATCTGAAGCAAGCAAATATGGAAATTGATTTTTTCTTGAATATTGAAGGAAATCTCTTGTACATCGGAGCTCAAATGCATTACTAGCAAGTTAAGTTTTCATTATTTTACTTTAAAATCCTCGTTACCGCCAGAGATTTACTCCCCGGTACCCCTATCCAATTTATTTCGTTCCCTCGTACCTTGAGTTGCAAAAATTACTCCACAGGGCATGGAAGTGTTTTTGTTTAGCCTGTTGCCAGTTCTCTTGTCATAGATGTTACACTTGGTTAGACCTATATCCCGCCTTACTACAAACATGACACCGGTGGTAGTCCTAGGTCACGATTAGTCGGAAATATCAGTCGCCATGTTACTCAATAGAGCGGTTCAATCTAAAAGATATGTATCTTTTTTTACGTATCATGTTTTTCATAGAGTTTAAGTATATATTCAATACAATAAAAAAATATTTACTTTGACACCTAAGTTATAAGTACTTTCTGTTTAAAATTCCACAGTATAATATAAAATCATGATATCTATCAAAAAAAAATTGTCTTTTTATTTACCCATAAAATTTCGTACAAATATCATTTTAACTATTTTATGGGACAACATAATATGCGGTATATCCTAGGTTGAATCCCCCTAATGAACCATCGTTTCTATGACTAGACATCATCCTTCTGGCTCTGCATAGTTCTCTGTGATCAAAGTTACTACCGGCTATACCAATTTCATGTCCGTAGTTAGGCGTTGGGTCTAGTACTTTGTGTTGTTCTCAGTCTCTTCCAGTGAAGGAGTCTCTCTTCTATTGAAAGCTTTCTCCTTGTTCAGTGACCTCTGGCCCATCCATTTCCGTAAACACGTGAGAGTGATATGAGGGAATACGTTTTGTAACTCAAGGATGAGAAAGCATATAGGTCTGAGAGAATAAATTTGTCTATATCTCTCATTCAAGCTTTGGGTTACGGGCTTCAAACCTACTTTATTCTGATCAATTAATCCACTTAAAATAAAGTTAAGGTTTCACAGAAAGGAGCTATCCAGAATTAGAGTAAGTGAGTTACGCTTTTCCAGGTATTCCTCTTTTGCTACGGTATTTCTGTTTGCTTGCCTCACTTAGGAATTTGTCGAAGGCAGAATGATGCAGTTCTGCGAACACTGGACTTTTGGTTTCTTGTGCACATTATGTTGTTTTTAACATAGATTAAGCCGATGGTACTGTATGGCGACAAGGATGATGCGTAGGTGTGGTCCGGTGGGCACGATACAGAACGGTGACTTATCTATCAATTCCTCACTCCCTTGCAACTTGCTCTTGCATGCGTAGCTTCTTCTCCGTTTCGAGCTGGACTGCGTGCTGGAAGGTCGACGAGCGTGCTGTGCTGAAACATGTGCCCACCAAATTCCTGTTGTCTGCTAAAGTGTGCATTTTCATGTGAACAACGTTCACGGCCCGACCAATCATGCCCAACCCAGCTCCACAAGTCCAAGAATTGGACTACAGTAAGTAGGGTGGGAATCGTGGACAGCAAAATCACCTTTTCAGTCACCTACTTGGTCCGCAATACATCTATTCACTCAGATTCGTGACACTGCGTAATCTACACTACGATGTAAATAGAGTTCAAACTACATCTCCATCATCTTTAGTCTGGACACTCAGTTGCTCGTAAAATAATAATGTGGTTATAACATACTCTCAGTAAAGGTGTCTTCATCTACTTATAATTCTTTAATTCATGCTATAACGAAATGAAATGATGTCATTTTCTCTCTTAAGTTTATGTAGAGTGATTAATGTTCATCTTCAATGTGAAAAAACTATAATTACACGTTTCACCATAATGAATCTATAAACACAATGCTTGTGTGTTCTATCCTAATTGAGGAATGGAAGACAATTGCTATAACTTAAATTGGTTTATTTGGTTCATTTGGTTCATTTATGTTCATTGGGTGCAGCCTAAAGGCATGAGAAGTTGTAGGTTATACTCAGGAACTAGAATGGCGTGCTTTGGGTAATTTTTTTTAAGAACTTAATACTTATGTATTATAGATACCTTAGTAGCTAAAATTTTGAATCAGTCGTAGATATTATTGGTTGTTGAACTCATCCACATAGGTAGATTGCACACTTACAATATGTGCCATGTCACCGTTCACATGTAAAAGTTTATTCTTATTATTTTTGTTAATTTTTTATGCATATCCACACGTGTTGAAGGGATGTGGATAGTTGAAGAAACAATTCCACAAAACATTGGTTTATAATAAGGTGTTTTTGTGACCCGTCGAGAGATAATAATACGTTGCTCCTTATTCACACTAATTAGGTGTAGAGATAAAGAGTAGGGAGTTTCAGAATAAGCAGGTAGATTTTATTGTATGACATAACATTTTTATGAAAAGAATTATCGTTAGTTCGACTCAGTAATAGTCATCCATTATATGGCAAAATACTGAAAGTTTAATTAATTTAATAATTAACACTGCCAGTTTTATGGTTCTTGATGGCTTCCATAGACGCTAAAAAGCTTTTGTGGCTATATTAGAGTGTTTCAGGATAGACCAGTTGAAATTCATGGTGGGACATTAAACTTTGAATGGAGAGCACGTGTAATCTCATGGTTAATACTCTACTCGATTATGGTCACTCTCATTAGGACTATATGGCAAAAAATTGAAACTTTTATGAATCTATTATATTTAGATCCGTAGACACTAGGACTTATATGGTTATATAATTTGGATTAATAGACCAGTTTCTGCTGCATCCCAAGTTTTGGAAAGTCGCGACAAATATATCCAATATTTTAGTTATTGTATAATTTTGTTCTTAAAAAAGTATGGTAATGATTTATACGTGTTTAATACAAGCAGAGGAAGTAGTCATGGTCAACTCTCGCAATCTTATTGATTTCTCTAATTGCAATAAAATTTGAGTATTTTTGTCTCGAAAAACACTATCTGTTGCAATACAAAACAAACCCAAGTTATGGACAACGGACGCCAGATATTTCTACCCATTGGATATTGGATGTAGCCGTCAGTCTTATCCATCAACCCTGAACGTAAACTATTAGAACTAGTCTGACCCCCGCTGGGGATACAAACCGGAAAGCCAAGGTACACAAGGAAAGTAACCAGTAAGGTCTGGACCTTTCTAAATTACTTTTAAGAAGGCTATCCTTGAATGAACACCTTTTACTCACGAACCGTACGAATCTCTATCACTAGCGAGACCTTGCTTCAAATCTACATAAAATGCTCAGAATATGTCAAATCAACGAGTTAGTTTTTTCCTTCACAGGAGTCAAACTTCTCCAAATCACAGTGCTTACATAAAACGAGCATACTGCTTACATAAAATTTAAACTTACACAGCATCCAGATGATTACGCTAGTTAACAATAAAAGAGCATAGTGAATCAGTCTACTGTTGCTGATTTTATCTCCTTGCAGCTTGCAACTTCGGTATTATCTTTACAGCCAAATGTGAGACATAACTATTCCGATACATAGAGGGCCCTCTCAGATCGATTTCGAACAGAGAAGTGGGATTGGGGAAGCTGCAACTCCATGCACTGTAAGTGCAGTACTTTCCAGGAAGAATGTGGGGCCAGAGCACCTACTGCTTAATAATCTTCAGAACCTTAGGCTGTTAAAAGAACAGTACATCATCAAAGGTTTTGAAGATAACCTTGAATATTTGAAAACTAGGGTCTAGCCCCATGTTACCCGTTTCGTTTCCTCCTGTAAGATTTGATGGGGTCTTCCCATCCTTTTTGTCATTTTACTGTGTACTTTCTTCTTTGGAAGAAACCTATTTGAAAACAGACTTCAAGAGCATTGCATAATCTTTCTATCAACTTGACCTTGCTTCATTGTCTATAGCCAGAACTGTTTTTGGCCGCTCCCTACTGTCGACAGATTGACCAGAGCACCGTTGGGTCAAGAGAGTCTATGCTGAATCGGTCCACCCAAATGACATGGGATTTGACAGATAAGCTGTATGTATATTCACATGTTTGTACGAGTTTATGGCGGCAGGTTCAGACCAGCATTCCAGTTAGACGAGACTGTTTCCTCTTTCGCAAATATCTGTCTAGAGAAAAATTAACGGCCAAATAAAATAAGAAAAAGGATGGGAAGACCCCATCAAGTACAAGTAAGATGCAACGAAAAGGGTAACTGTAACTGATTCAAAGAAGCTATGTTTGAGATCTTTCCATTCCCTGTCCAGTAGCTCGTGGACACACCTCGTCCACTTGCTTTACTGACTGGCCATACTGGATTCGAAAGCCTGCTTCATGCTCAGCGAACTTACTTGTGAAATAAACTTCCAAACGTGGGCAAATATTTTCTGATTGTCAAAATCCCTCGTACCGAATTGGGCTTTGTATGTGTATTGATTTTTTGGAACATTCTTGAAAAGCAGCCTTATTTACTCTCAATGACCTCCAGAAACTGCTCAAGTGCAAGTTGAACTGCGCTTGCGGGTTTCATTGTGCTCATTTTCTTCTAAGACGTTTTCATTTACTTATTTGAAAGAAACGATTGTTTCTTGTCGAACTTAGTTGAACTAGGTAATGGTTTACTGTCAAGTGTTATCCGATATACATTTGACATCTGATCTACCTAGTAAACTCAAAGTGACTACAAACTGCATATGCTTAGTATATATATATACCCTCTTCAATTCTCTAAATCCATCGTTTTCTGCTCCATTCGCCGCCCATCCTGGAAGATGGATGATCATCCCCTCTGAGTAGGATCCATAACCACCACGTCTCCCATAGTAACTTGATCCTCCCGAACCAAGTATAAGTCTACCCTAACCCGAGTGAATTGTAAGTCATACCAACGCTCCCTCCATGTGAGATATCCACACTCTCGCGCCATAGCGAATACCATCATGGGTAGCTATCCTCTGCCCTCCGAATGGACAACTAGTCATATGAACATGATATATTACACATGACACATGCTATATTACTTAGACCACTACAACTAAGATCACAGTGGGAGTG
This sequence comes from Marchantia paleacea, assembly GCA_014180765.2. Lineage (NCBI taxonomy): Eukaryota > Viridiplantae > Streptophyta > Marchantiopsida > Marchantiales > Marchantiaceae > Marchantia > Marchantia paleacea. The sequence continues at coordinate 116,939 of MUAA02000004.1, forward strand.
GGAGTGAGAAAAGAGCGGAAAATAGGTTAGGGGCCGAGATTAATTTTTCACATATTTTTGGGATTATATTTTGCTGAAAGTTGAGAGTGTATAAACAATTCTAATTTAAAAAATAAATACACAATTCTATTCAGTTTTCAATTTCGGTTCTATTGGTATAGAGACACTATGGAGAATCGTATAGAGAGATATTAATGATTTTATTATTTTTACCATTTCGAATGATTTTTACAAATCAGGCATATGGATTGGGTTTTTTTATTCCAATCTTTTCATTGCCTTGGTTCTATTGGAACATAGTTGGAAAATTATAAAGATTGGAATATAAAGTTATGAGTTTTTTAGTTTTTAGAGTTTTGATAGTTAACATTTCCTCATGTGAGGTGAGGTGTTAGGGGGTTGTGGTTGTGAAGGTGGGAGTAGATACATGATGGAGTACCATGTGTCCTTATCATTCTATTTGTGCTAGCTAGAGCTTCAGTTTCTCTAATGGGATCATCTAGAGCGGTGCGTGATACATCATATCCAATGTGTCATTACCTCTTTACCTCGCAAGGGGTAAATACCCATGTGAGAAAGATGCACAAAGATTATGATTAGAACAATTTGGATGTGCAAGTGAGGCGGGTAAGCACACCGATATTTGTCACTTTGGGGATCACACAAACTATGTCGATCCCTTCGTTGATCATTTCGGCTATACGGTGTCGTGTTGTGACGCGGCTACTATGAGAAGATGATGACATGTGTCATCTTCAGAGCTGTTGGTCTTAGGTCCATGAGCACTATCAATAATAATGCTTTGCTTATAGGTACGTTCCTTGTGCACACAATCTCAAAATATCATACTTATTTTTTACAAAAGGATTGGTGCAGCATATGATAATTTACTTATTTGGATATACCCATTGCCAAGCAACCTCCTAATTTGCCTTTTAATCTCTGCAAGTTCCACTTGATTGAGTCAATAAGATGTCTTGATAGATGACATTGTCCCTGGTAAGACTTTATTCTTGTCGTTGAATGACTTGTCTTAATCTGCAAATAAGTTCATCTCTATTACTTCCATCAAATTTACACTCCATGATATTTTCTTTAGCAATCTTTGTAGGAGTTTCACTCATGTTTTGCCCTTTACCTTGATGTTGAGTCTCAATGGCTTGTGTCTTAGTTCCACATCATACATATCCTAAAACTTTTTTCCTAATATAACATTGATCACATCCATCTCACATTGTGAAATTCTCATATAGTTCAAGTTTTTTGCACTTAAACTTTATCCCCAACGTCAACTTTGACGTTTCTTATCTTTTACCCTTAACAAACTGCACTTTTAGGGACTTCTCCGAGTTGGTCATCAATAAGTCCAACTTCTCCACCAACTTCATGACGGCGATAGTTTAGGTTAGGATAATCGTAAAAAATTTGTTAAGAGCCCACCATTGGATCTACTTTGTAGGGTCAAGATGTTGAAAAGGCTCCAAGAGATATTATCTTGGACCTTATCAGATATAAAGCGCAGTTAGGATGGAAAGGGTATGGGAGAGTGCTAGACACATCACTTTGTTGACTAAGGAGCATATCTGATCGAAGTGGAGCCGACGAGGACATGAATAGAAGACAACATGATCCTCCAGATGTACCGATGCCTAATCCATTTGTGATCAACATCCGGTGTCTTCATCGTGATCATTTTTGGGCGTGGTTAGTGTATCATTTTGGACATAACTTTCTGCAACAAGTGATAAACTCTCCAGACCCGATTATTCTTCCAGTTCTTTCCTACGGCGCGATTTGGGACGTAACGATTAACGTTTTTGATTTAGTTTGGGCGTTATGGATTTGAACTTACCAGTAGTGGTGGCTTTCAACACATGGGTTCCAATCCATCACTATTGCTTACCGAAAACAAGCCATAGGGAGTTGATTGTTAGGAACTTTGGCAAGGAGTATTATTCTCAAGTTATAAACTCCCCGGTTCCGTTTGTAGTTCCGTTCATACTTAGCCGGTTTTGAGTTGTCATTTTGACTCTTTATTAGTGGCAACTCGTATTGTGTATAGGATGGCTAAGTAGTGTGTTTAGGATAGTTGTAAAGCTCTAAGTTAAAATGGAGCTAATTTGGCCACACTAGAGGTCAAAATAACACTCTTCATTCTCATTGGTCTTGGAGTTTGGGCTAATGAGGGCTCTTGGGCAACTTCTTCGAGGTTTTGAGGAGTTTTGGAGACCTTCTAGGGGGACATTCGGAGATCTGAGGATTGGATTGAAGAGCTGACGGGACGAGCTACGACGTGGGCTCAAGAATATATGGATTTGAAGGATTTGTCACTCTGAAGTGATGATTCAAAGTTAGAGTGAGAAATTTAGACCTTTGAGTGTATTTGGGGAGTTTCTGAAAACCTTACGAGGGTTTTGGGAGATCTGAGTCAACAGAGATATATTTTTTGACTCAGGCTTGTGTTTTGATGGAAGTTTTGACTCGATTGGACGAGTTTTGAGTACAGAGTGATAGCTTGAAGTTTGTGTATGATCGAGAATTGCGGGACCGCACCGATCGTCACGAACGGTTAGTACGAGAGATCATATCTTTTGATATCAGAAATTTCTGTCAATAAAACTTTGCACAGTTCAAGTTCTGATGATAAGTGACCTTCTCATAAAATCTGGGAGCAATTGAAATCAAGGATTGGGATGTGTGATGGGTTTTGTACACAGGGGTCTGCATATCGCCTTGTGTTACAGTGGGTAAATCACCAATTGTTTTGAGAGATCTAGAAAAGAAAAATATCTGAAACTTTTCTGAGTGATATTAAGGGTTGTGGAGCAATTTTCTCTAAAGTTTGAGCGAAAGTTATTGGTTGAATCATCAGATATCATAATCTTCTTCGGCTGAAGTTTTACCGGCTATAATGTGGAGTGCTGAGGAGAAGAAGAAGAGATTGTCAACTCACAAGAGGTTCTAGAGGGTTCTTCTACAGCCAGACGCTCGGGCGTTCTCAGAGCAAAGAAATGTCCATGCGACAACGGATTGGATTTTGGGAGTGGTTAGCATCCTAGTCGGGTTCTATTTGGAGGCTTTTTGAGATGAGATTCCCATGTCCACGCTTATTCCATAGGCTTACTAGTGGATTCAAACTTATGTTTTGAAGTTTTCGGGTCAAAAATAGGAGCAGCAAGCTATCAGATTATCATATAGTGTCCGTTTGATCTGAAATTTTATGGTGTGATGGAAGATGTAAAGTTTGTCACACGGGGGCAAAGACGCTGAGCCCAAAGCTGACAGTGTTAGAATTATGAAATTTTGATGTTTAGGGGTCTGAAATCGAAGTTGAAGATGTTTAGAGTCCCGCGGAAGTTTCAAACGGTGTACGTTTGCGAAAAAAAAATTGTGTTAGATAGCAAATTGAAAAAGACTAGTTTAAGTCAACGCCTTTACAACTCGATTGCTAGTGTCAGATTATCGATCTGGAGAACAGAAGACCTCCAAAATCAAATTTTTGTGTTTTTAAATGCCCTTCTAAGGCTATGTCAGTCCAGGTTGGGTTGGTTTGAGTCCAGGTTGGGTTGGTTTGACCCCTTTGATGGATGTTTTTGTTGTTTGGAGTGTTGGAGCTCATGCGTGCTGCCGATAATGAAGTTGGATTTGTGGACTAATCAGACTATTCATGTTTCTCCCCAGTGAGACAGGACTTGCGGACCTGTAGACTAGGTGAATGCCTGTGGTAATGGTAGGTTTCAAGTTGCCCTTGTTTTAGCACAAGGGTGCCTCGGGTACCTTTTGTTGCGGTTTCTGATTCAAGTTGATGTTTCTTGTTCCAGTTGGTGACCTATTTTTTTTATGGTTATGGAGGTGATATATTAGTGTGATAGTGGAGTTCTCGGAAGGTTTCGGAGGAGAGATTGCTCAGGTTAGCATTGGGAGCACCCGTAGTGGAGTGCGGTACCAACCTTGGCCTTTGAGGTTTACAAAAAACTCTGATTTGGTTTCAGAGAGTGATGGAGCTAAGCTTGGTGATATCTTGGAGTGTGTACCCACACCATTATTGTGAGACATGGACGATATCTATGGGGCCACCAAGAATCCCATACAATATTCGGTTACAGTTGGCATTATTGAGTTGGATGACTTCATCCAGGAGTTTGACTCATGGTGTGATTTACAGCGGATACGCAACTCTCCGTTATTTAGTCCATTCATGGCTTGAAAGGGATTATTCTAGCATTTGGAGGGTCTACCAATGGATGATTATCATGAGTTCTGGCATGAACACCTTGAGGAGATAGAGTTCCGGAGACAATATTGGTCTCCAAACTACATCTCTATTACTTCGTGTACAGTGTTTGGAGGTGCGAGTTCATCCTTTGTACCTGGCACTGATGATACGGTTGGAACTAGTAGAGTTGGAAAGAGTTCATAGGTCCCAACCATTAACCCTATTCTAGAGTTCTTCGCACGGTTGAGGAGAGACTATCAAGGGGTGAGAATTGACAAGCTACGAGGCTTGCATGAGTTTCAACAGAAGACTGGGGAGAGTCTTCAAGAGGCATATACCCGAATGCGTCAGTTGCTCAGTGTTACCCATGGGGTGACAGAGGCACAAGCTATCCAATATTAGTATGGGATATTGGATAGGGAGTTGAGACGTAAAGTGAGAGATGCTACCTTACTACATGAGACATCACCTTCGTTGGCCATTGTGTTTTGTCTTGTTGAGCATATTGAGCTCAACATGCAAGAAGAGAGGGTGGTGATTGCTGGGTTCAACAAGGATTCACCATCTTCATCAATTTCTTCATGTTACTAGTCTACAACACAAACCTGGAGTGGTTATGGTAGACATGTGAGACAATCTCGACTATTTGGACAGAGTGGTGAAGGTGCTGCATCCAGACCATTGCCATCCTTTTCAGGTCAACAATCAGTTGTTGGGATGGTATGTTGGACATGTGGTGGACCTCATCACAAGAAGAATTGCCTTCAAGTTTGACGGATGGATCATGTTGGATCAAAATCATGTGAACATAGTCACAGATATGATCACCTGATGGATTGATGTTTTGATCTCTATCCAGAATTACGATCAACAAGAGTTGCCATGACAGTTCCTGGAAGAGGACGAGGAGTTTAAGGTGGCAAGGGTGGTGGTAGAGGACCAACCCCTACTCAAGTGTTAGCCTATGAGGCTAGTCATGAGGTGAACATGGCATTTCGACTGGAGCAGTTGATAAGAAGATAGCAAGTATGGCTATAGCCGAACAAAGATTAGATTCTGAAGCTGGTGCCTCTACATCATATGATGGAGATGTTGTGGAGTACATGTGCCCAACGGCACAACCATGTGCAATTGCTATGACTGTAGTGCAACACATACTACTGAGTCAAGAGGAGGGTTAGTGTAGTTGGATCCACAAAGACGGGAGACTAGCAGACAAGTTAGACTTCCTCTATCTTTCACATTGTCAGAGGCATTGAACACCTCATCCATGGCTCCTTGACGACCTATTGGAGAGATGAGGGTGCAAGCCAATGTGGATGTACTTAGAGATGGAGCAAGTAGGGACCAGCCATCAACATCGTACGAGGTAGCATCCAGCACAATGTTGGGGGGGGCAAAGGCTCTTGTTCATTCTACTGTTTTCTCAGCCAAGGATTTATTGGCGTTGGGGGTGTCATCATCCCATGTACCGATCTGGAGAGATGTCCATTTCAGATTCAGACATCTCTTGGAGGTTCTAGTGATGCCCCGACACCATACATCACACGGATAGGGTTGACTATGCAAGTGCAACTGGATCATGTTACGGATAGCTCTACAACGCGAGCACATGCTGTGGTTACACTTGTAGAGTCCTATGATGTATTGGTGGGTACGGCAATGTTATACCCAATGGGGTTTAGCATTGATTATTGGGAGGAGACAGCCTGTTATCGGCCAGGTTGGCAATCTGGCGAGGGACGAGTGAGTCGATTACCTGTACCAAGTGGAGGTTTGGCGTATGTTGCAGCCTTCGGTACTTGTGTTACTTGGCCGGATGATTTGTTGGAGGGTAACATGGATGCTCATGATAGTCATCGTCGAGAGGATGTGGCTATCATGTCAAGTCTTAGTGAAGTCGTGTCATCCACGTTGGATGGATCACTAGGTACTTCATGTATGCAACTACAACATATGGCATATTAGCTCATAGATCAGGCTTGGAGTGAGTCTTTTGCTCCGGAGAGGGAGGACACGAAGGAAGTTATTCCCACTTCCACTATGTATGACTATTTATAATGAATGTTCTAACTGCTACTCCTAACTGCCTCTACATAGATCGCTCTCTCCTAAGTCTTCTACTCTGATCTAAGCTGCTCGATCGCACCTCCACTCCTTGCGTGATTGCATCGATTCCTAACTACATTTCATGTACATTGGCTACGATCTCTTGTTGATGGAGAGCCATGGCTTCCGTGAAATCTTGACCCAACGCTTTGTACATCTCCTTTCTCCGATCCTTTGAGTCGCCGGGATTCTCCATTACTGCCTGCACTGCTCCAACCGCTATGTTAGAACAACTTGATCACATCATGTGAACAGATGTTGTGCACATCTGTTAGCGAGGTTCTCCAACTTCGCAAGTGCCTCCACATCCACCTGAATCAATCTTCACTTTAGATCCTGCACCGTCTCCCAAAGTTGAGCATTCTCCTTCTCTACAAAATGGATCTCCACACCCCGAATACGGCAGATCTCTTCATAGGCCTTCTTCGCCTCTTGAACCTTCTTCTCCATCTCAGTCTTCTCCTTGGACAGCTTCTCCACATTCTCCGTCAGCTCTCGCACTTTGATGGACTGGTCCTCCTCTCCCAAAGCCAGCCGGTTCATCATCTGAATCAACTCCATATAGCCATCGGCTTGAGGGTCCCACCCTGACATATACATCGGCCCCATCTCGTTCAACTCTAGCAACACCGGGACCACCATAGCTTTCAACTTATGCGACAGCTGTAGTACCAAAGCCATAGGCTCCGCAATCTCCTTCAAGGCTTTCGGCCCAGACTTCATTACCATCATCTTTGGCCGAGAGGTCTTTGGCGGTCCTACTTACTCCACCTTCTTCTTCCCCACATCTCTTCGAACTGTCAAAGTGGCTAGGGATAAAAGCAACTCCATAGAAACTCGCTATATTATAAACGTAAGATTTTACAATGGTTAAGGTTAGCATTTTTTCCAGAAAATGGATTAGTACCAATTTTGTAAAAATGCTAGAGTTATCCGTCTTTCAAGGCCAAGGATATCCATTGCAACAGCTTACTGGACTGTCCTCCACTACTCTCTTCCTCTTCCTCTTCCTCGAAGTTCCGATTACTTCCATGTCCGAATCCGAATCAGACTTACTCTGCACCGCCGGCATGACTTCTCCCGTTCTCTATGGTTCAAGAGGAGCACTCGTCCTCAAACTCCTCGTCGACCCGCTACTAGCACTGTCGAGGTCTACCTCCAAGTCTCACAGTCTGCTCTCCAATCGATACAATTGCCTCTCTCTAGGCGTCAGCCTCTCTAGGCGTCAACCACTCCAGCTTCACGTACAGATGCACTAAGAAAGACGAGAGATAGACTACACTCTTATTGTCTTCTCTTAGCTTCGTCGCCATCGCCTGTATGTTCCTCGCAAAGATCTCTCCCCAGTTCATCCGAATAGTTCCTCCTATGAACCCTTCTACAATCCTCACCTTGTGCATGCTTACATATGTCGTTCTCTACGGTGAGAAAAGCTGATTCAAGGTGAGAGTCACTTTCCTCATGAAGACATCTTTGATTAAGTCCAGCTTGTAGCCATTCATCCCCTTCCTCTCCCAAGGGTTGAACCACTTCTGCTCGTTAAAGGTAAATGCTGTGTGCATCGCCGATCCCTCCCAATCAACGCCGCCTTTGTCTTCTTCGTGGTTGCGTCCCAGAGCCTTCGCCCACAACTTTGCATCCCACTTCTCTGGTTGAGCTATGCTTCCAATTGCCGTCAGCGCTTTTCCTCTCCAGACTTCATCACACAGCTCTGGGCACATGTAGTCCCATCGCCATGATAGAAATGCTCCCCTGAGGTTCTTCAACCTCAGCAACTCCGCTGGAGTCCAATCCGCCATGAGAATAAGTGGTCGAATTCTCCCCATCGTTGCACTTCTTCCTGCTGGAACTCTTCTGGTTCGACGCTTTGACATTGCAGCTCTCTTCTCTCGCTCCGGCCTCTAGGTAAGTTCTTGGCATCAACTTCAATCCGCCGCTCAAACGCGCGCTTAAATTCCCTCGCAATTCACTCGTGTGAACTCCCTAATGGTATTCCTGTCAAACCAACATATATTTGGACGAATACCCTCATGAGAACTCGAATATAACTCTGTATTCACAAAAATAAAAAAAAATCCTACTTATCCTAAGAACTATGCTATTACAACTACATCAGTACCTACATTGTTAGAGGAATCATGACGTCAGGTTATGGGTCAAGCTATGGACCTAAACTGTTTGATATGGATTGTGAGCCTCGGATTGGCTGAGCAGAGACACATGCATTCCACATGTGTGACAACAAGACCATTGGTAAGCTCTTTGCCTACCGAGACAGTGGAGGCAAAAGCTGGGGCAAGAATTGCCCAAGATCTCATCCTTGGTCTTATGGGGATGTTAGAGAAGGAGAGGTAGGGTCTCCTTCGAGTATGGTTGGAGTTTTTTGCACGGAGCAAGCGGTGGTTATCACTATAGACCTTTGTGATACAACAGAAGCAATTACAACTACATCAGCAAGAGTTGTTCACACTGAGATAGTGGAGCCTGGTATGAAAGAGCAGAAAAAGCTTTCTGACCAAGAGGTTGTCATTTAGCAACCAGATACTACGTCTTCTATCTCTAGTGTCGATGGAGAGAAGATTTGGGATATTGAGAGTGGTCCCAAAGTGATAGGAGAAAAAAGACGTAGGGTGTGGAGGTTTCTGAGGAGTTTTAGAAACTGTTTTGTCTTTAGTATGAAGGATTAAGGCTGTTTGAAGGGACTTGGTATACGGATTGACTTGACAACATATGCACTAGTCTTCCGTCAGTCCCCTATCGATCTGATGATATGGAGAGATCTGATTCAAAGTAGGTGTCAAGACCTTCTTTGGGCTGGATTAGTGGAGATATCATATGAAAGGTATGCCTTTGCTATGGTGATGCCAAGTCAAGAAGGATATACATGGCAATTATACATATGTCTATCTGTATAATTGCATGTGTGGTGACTATCGATCTATCAATCGACAGACAAAATCTGATCGATATGCTATGCCTACACTTGAGGAGATCTTTGATGCAGTTGGGCATGCAAAGGTTTTCAATTTAATCGGATTTATGAGCGAGGATATCATCAGCTGCGGATTCGAGATGAGGATAAGGCCAAGACAGCCTTTTGGGCAATTGATTCGCATGGCAAGGATGTGTTGTATCAATGGAAGTTCTTACCATTTGGATTAAAGAATGCACCTGTTGAGTTCCAAAGAGTGATGGATAGGATCTTATCCGAACTTCATTGTGCGCGAGCCTACATCGATGATATTCTAGTGTATAGTGCTACAGTGAGGGAGCATGAGATACATTCGCAAGAGGTATTTGAGCGACTGATTGCTCATGGCCTCAAGTTGCATCTTGGAAAGTGCAACTTCTTTCAAGAGCATGTAGAGTACTTGGATCATACCATATACCCAGGAGGATTGGGAGTTCAGCAAATCAAGATGGAGGCAATCTTGCGTATTCCACAACCCTCACATGTGAGAAGGGTGCGAGCCTTCCTTGGACTTGCAAACTTCTATCGTCGATATGTGCTAGGATTTAGCACTATTGCCAAAGCCTTGACAAAGCTGACAAAGTTAGATCAGGAGTGGCATTGGGGAGATGAACAGGAGAGAGCTTTTATTGAACATCTACCCCTATTTTGAGGAGACTTGTGAGAGGTCGTCCGTTTCAAATACATACTGATTGGAGTATGTTGGGTTTGAGAGCTGTGACCTCCGGGCTGACTCTCACTCAGGTTTACCTCCTATGGCTTTTTGGAAGCTCATCATGAATCTAGAAGGACTTAGTCCCACCCTATGACCATGACCCTATTGCCCACTCTTTCACAAACTCTCAAAGTCCAAGCTCCATTATGCACATTATCACCAAGAGTAAGATATCACTCAAAAGGAAAGGGATACTTTGGTAATCAAAGTCTTCATTGAATCAAGGCTCCACTCCAAACATGACGTCTCCAAGAACCAAGCTTCCCAAAACTAAGATCACCACATTATCTTCTCCCAAAACTAACTTCCATTGAAAAACTACTTGAGAGTTGCTTCTCAACCTCTCTATTTATACTACTTAGAATCTTACCCTAGTAACTACAAGTAATCATCATGTAACATCCTCTTACCAAGTTTGAACGAGATAGAGATCACAAACCCCAATGAAGAGGGTACATGGCAACATGCAATTGGTCCACTTGGATCTCCTAGAAGCCCAACTACTCCCTAATTGACTTCTAGTGTACCAAGTCAATCTCGTCCCTAGATTTAAGGGTCTTCACCAAGTCCAACCAATGAAAACTAGTCCAAGTCAAGGGAAGTCAAGATACCCATGTGATGAAATCTATTCCTTGATTCCTACTAAACAACAAAATAGAAGTTCTCCTCTACCACACCAAAAGTTACTCTATATTTTTCTCCAACTTAACCATAACTAGCTAAACATAGTCATGACTAAGATAAACTTAGGCACCATTTAGATATACTTACATTTTATCCTATATGTACAACCATGGGTCTTTCACTCCGTCCTCGGAGTGAAAGAATGTGATCGTCGATGAAACGGCTTCAACTTGTCGTGATTCACCCGGTCAAAATGTCGTCCTCCCAACTCCTTCAAATCGTAAGTAAAGTTTCCCCACACCTTGTGAACTATGAAAGGACCAAAGTACTTTGGAAGAAATTTCTTTCTTGCTCTCTTATATCTAATGGAGTCGTAAAGCATTACCCAACCACCTTCTTTGAAAATCTTCATCTTCTTCGTCCCAAGTCGATTATCATGATACTTCTTCTGCAATTGTTGAGCCCGCTCCACACATACCATGGCCACAGCTCGAGCCTCCTCCAACTCCAACAGTTGTTAACGTCTTGATTTGATAGCTTCTACTCCATTCGTCCTCTTTAACTTCCGTTGGATAGTTAAGAAGGTCGTCAAATCAAATTGAATTGGAAGCTTTGACTCGACACCATATACCATACGGAAAGATGAGTACCCTGTTGATGTCTTCCAAGTCGTCCGATACTCCCACAAGATAGCATGTAGCCTCTTGTCCCAATTTTGCTTGCTCCCATCCATGTCTGCATCCTTGGCCAACATGATGCAAAGCCTATAGTTGGTTCGCTCTGCCAACCCATTAGCATTTGGTTTGTAGGAAGTAGTCACCGTGCCTTGATGGAGAAATGACCTAGCATGGCTTGTATAATGCTTCCAACAAACTCACCACCTCTATCATATACAATTTCTAGAGGGCATCCGAATCTAGTTATTATCCTCTCATACAGAAATCTATCCACTTCTTCCTCACTAGTAGATTTTAGAGGTCTAGCTTCTACCCACCTCGTTAGATAATCTGTAGCTACCACAATGAACTTGTTACCCCGAGGAGTAAGATTCAAGGGTCCTACAAAATCTATTCCCCATTTCTCAAAAGGACCTAAAATAGGAACTGATGTCAAAGGAGGGATTTTCATGGACTTTTTAGCAAAAGCTTGACACACATCACAACTCTTGCAAAATTCCACACAATCTTTGAAAATGCCCTTCCAATGATAGCATGCATCTAGGATCTTAAATGCAGTTACCTTTCCTGCAAAGTGTCCTCCACATACCGAGCCTTCATGAAACTTCTTCATAAGTTGAATTGACTCCTCCCTTCCAAATGACCCTTTTGAGTAGTCCATCCGCTCCTTGATGAAACAACACGCCCTCTATGATGGTATAAGGTTCACATCGCTTCACCAATGCATTCCTCTCCCGTGAATGCATGCCTTGGGGAAACTCTCCCTCCGAGATGAAATCCCATATCCCCTTGTATTCAGCCGGTACCTTTGTTATGGTGTCTAGCATCAGCAAATCCTCATCTGGAAATGTATCATCCACTGGTTGATCTCCTTCCTCAAATCAACATTGGCATGTTTCTTACCAGGTCGATCCTCAATGATGTAATCAAACTCCGTCAGTAACAACTTCCATCTGGCTATTCTACCCTCAGCATTAGGCTTGTTGAAAATGTACTTCAAAGCCTTGTGGTCAAGAACGATAGTAAACTTCCCTCCCAACAGATAGTGTCGAAACTTCTGAGTGAGAAGATCATGACTAAAGCCTCCCTTTCGATCCTTTGAATAGTTTCTCTCAGGCGCACCATATGTCTACTAGCATAAGCAATTGGATGATCATGGCTATCTTCATCTAACTGGCTTAGAGTGCATCCTATAGCAATGTTTGATGCATCCGTGTAGAGAATGAAAGGTTTAACCCAATTTGGTTTGGCTAAAATAGGAGCCGTTACCAACGCCTTCTTAAGAAGTTCGAGCATCACATTGCCTCTCCATCCTTGAGGATTAAATCATAATCTGTCCCCTTCATGTAAACTGTCAAGGCATAAGTTTTGTTGGAGAAGGAAAAGATGAACCGTCAATAGTATCCCATCATTCCAAGGAACCGCCTCAACTTGGTCAACGTCACCGGAAAAGGTAAGTAAGTCGGGGATGCGTTTCACCTTTTCTGGATCCACCGCTATACCATCTTTGGAGATGATGTGCACTAACAACAAACCTTCCTCACATCCAAAAATGCATTTTTCTGGATTGAGCGAGGCCTTGGCTTTCTCCAACCGTTGTAGAATTTTGATCAAATGATCAAAATGATCCTCCTTCTTCCCCGTATGCACAAAAAAATCATCTATGAAATCTCGCACAAATTTCCCAATAAAAGGTTCAAACACCTTGTTCATGAACCTCTGAAAAGTTCTTTGGAGCATTACATAGACCAAAGGGCATTACCCTAAAGGCAAAATTTCCCCATGGCGTGGTAAAAGTGGTTTTGAGCTGATCTTCAGGAGCAATTTGAATTTGGTTATAACCACTATAACCATCTCCAAAACTATACCACTCATGACTGCCCACCTCCTCTAGAATCTCATCTATGAAAGGTAAAGGATAATAATCCTTCTTTGTGACATTCAACTTCTTTTGTAATCTACGCATACACGTAGCTTACCATTCTTCTTCTTGACTATCACAATAGGAGAAACCCATTCAGAATTCTCTACCTCATAGATGAAACCCGCATCCTTTAGCTTTGATCTCCTCCTTGACCACCACAACCGTTGGTGGATTTATCGACGTTGCTCGACGTCTTCGACGAGCATTCTCCTCTAACTCAATGCCATGAGTTTCTAAGGTTACTTCCTTCAAATCCTTGTAGCTAAAGGCAAAGACATGGATATATTTTCGAAATATATCCAAGAACCTTGACTTCTCCTCCATAGTAACCTTGGGACCAAACTTGAGAGTGGAGAGCCGTCGAGTTATCTCATCTTCACTCATCTTCACTCATCTTCATCTTGTCGGGATCTTTCACCACCCTTGGCCTAGGAAGTAAATTCCAAAGAAGAACTTGAACTTGAACATCATCGTCCGAGGTATCTTCAGATGATGTCTCCTCATCGGTCGACATGTTGGTGTCAGCCTCTGAAAAACTGCCACTTTCTTCACTCTTAGACTCTAAGTAATCACTCGTAGGTCTATCCGAGTCTGAGACTGCTCCTCCGCCACTTGTGAGAGGGACCTTCACTCGATGGTTTTTCGGCCCTATACGAAGGTAACCCTTATGCCACCGATCAGTTGTCCTCCACGACCCCTCAACCAAAGGTCTTCCTAACAACAAGTCGTAGCTAGCCTCCTCAAGCATTTGAAAGGACAACAAGGTTTGAACTCCCATCACGCTTACCACGACCTTGTCCACCACTCCAATGGGTCACACCTTTTGCTTGTTGGCCATCCCAACAATGATGTTGGAAGGTCTTGAAAGCTTCATCCCCAACTTCTTCAACAAACGTTCTGACATGGCATTCACCGCAGATCCACCATCCACTAGTACATCTGAAACATCACGTCTATTAATGCGTACTTCAATCTTCGAAGCCTAAGTGCATACCTTCAAGGCAGCGGCATCCACCACTCCAACTCCAACATTCGCCATGGAAGCTTTTCCCTTGGATCGTCGCTTCTTGGTCCTTTTGGAGCTTAGGCCTCCCCTCAACTCCTTTCTTATCGTAGGATTTAGAGCAATGAATTGGCCAACAGTTATATTGACTTTTTGATTCCCCACATCCTCCACCACGTCATATTTGAGCTGGGTAGATGAAATGGAGAAATCATCCATTCCCAACTTCTTCCTCGGTGCTCTCGGTTGACTCACACCACTGGATCGAGTGCTCCGGCTTGGTTGATCTTCCATTGAGATGGACTCCTCTGTAAATCTTGCTCTCTTCTTCTCGTGTGCAAGAATATCAACTCTTGAACTTATAGAGCTCTCTCCCTTCTCAAACGTGCACTGATGAGGAAACACATCAATAGACGATACTCCCTTATCCTTTGATTGACTTGGAGCAGGAGTAGAATTGTTGTGTCTAACTCCATCATGTTGACGAAGATTAGGACAATTTCGTTGGAAATGAGGGCCTCCACAACTAAAGCATGAAATTGTGAAGTTCCCTTGTGGTGGATTTCCTTTTGGAGAATAATTCCCATACCCTCTAGATCCTCCCCCTACATTCTGATTCCTCCTCTCCCATAGTTGTACTCACGTTAATCTTGAGATCGTGAGTGTTTTACGTGATAGATTTCAACTCATGGTGCAAGTCTATCTTTGGAGAATTTACTCTTTGGTGCGGCAACAACGGTAGGAGTTGCCATTCTAAACCACAACAGGTGGTGATGCTTCTCTAGCCACCAAGCTAGAATCATCGTCTTCTAGGCTATCCTCCATTCGAATAGCAATGCGAATAGCCTCAACCTTAGAAGAGGGCTTTTCATATCTCACCTTGCTTCGAATCTGAGGCTTCAAACCTCCAATGAAGTTCTTTGTCAACATCGCCACAATCCCCACCATGGTTGGCTCGACCTCGTCTCCACTCTTTCTCAACACCACACGAAAACGTGACTCCAGCTTCTCCGTTCTCTCCATGTATGATCTCTCATAACACAAACGCTGTCATCTCCCCATACTCGAAGAAGGTATCTGCCTTTCCATCTGAACCGTCGAGCTCTCTGTAAAACTTGATCCCTCTCCTTTGCACTCAAATTGCCCACCAAAGCACATGTACAAAGATACTCCAATACCACCATATCGTCATGGATGTCTTGGTTTACCATCAAACCGTCCTCAGTCTCATCATCCAAGGCTAACATATCTACTCTCTGATCCAAGAGAGATATCACATAGCTCTCAAGCGCTAACATACTCAAAAAGGCAGATGCATGCCAACCGACACCATCTCCTCATCAGTATCGCCGTGCCATCGAGCCCTGGTTTCGTCAACTTGACTTGCAAATGGATTTCGACTTAACCCATCCGCATCATGGTTCACCACTCCAGGCCTATGAACAACCATAAAATCATATTCATGTAGGACAAGAGACCATTGTGCAAGCTTTCCTGTAAGCTTGTCTGATTCCATCAACCATTTCAATGATTAGTGATGAGAGTGAAGGAGTTTCCAAACAAATAACATTTGAAATGTGCCACCGCCCAAACAGCTGCCAAACATTCTCCTTCATAAGAACTATACTTTGACTCTGCTGCACTGTTAGAATGACTTGCATAAGCCACTACAAACTCCTTCTCCTTATCATCATGTTGGGTAAGCACTTCTCTGTAAGACCCAGGGTTGTACATATAGGATAAAATGTAAGTATATCTAAATAGTGCCTAAGTTTATCTTAGTCATGACTATGTTTAGCTAGTTATGGGTAAGTTGGAGGAAAATATAGAGTAACTTTTGGTGTGATAGAGGAGAACTATTATTTTGTTGTTTAGTAGGAATCAAAGAATAGATTCCATCACATGGGTATCTTGACTTTCCTTGACTTAGTCTAGTCTTCATTGGTTGGACTTGGTGAAGACCCTTAAATCTAGGGGCGAGATTGACTTGGTACACTAGAAGTCAATTAGGGAGTAGTTGGGCTTCTAGAAGATCCAAGTGGACCAATTGCATGTTGCCATGTACCCTTTTCATTGGGATTTGTGATCTCTACCTCGTTTAAACTTGGTAAGAGGAAGTTACATGGTGATTACTTGTAGTTACTAGGGTAAGATTCTAAGTAGTATAAATAGAGAGGTTGAGAAGCACCTCTCAAGTAGTTTTTCAATGGAAGTTAGTTTTGGAAGAAGATAGTCAACCGCGCTTTGGACTTGTTCTTTGTCTGTTCAATACGATGCTTGATATGGCAGTTACACCTTTGACCCGTTGGACACCCAACATCATTGGGACCAATTCGTCGAACTTCGGAAGAGGTTCTCTGGTCGAAATTGACGTAATGAACTGCTTGTACTCGGCAGGCAATCCTTGCAATGTCGCACCAATAATCACAGTCGGATCATGTTGAACATTGATAGATGCTAACTGATCTGCCAGTTGCTTGATGTGATTGACATAGTCACTAGCACACATCGAGCCTTTCTTGACCGTATTGAATTGCTACAAAGAACTTCTGACTTCCGAGCCGTTTCCCGAATGGAACATCTGTGACAATGCGTCCCAAGCTTCCTTGGGTGTGTCACAGTCTTGAATGTGACCGATCATCGAGCCTGAAATCGTGAGCGCAATGTAGTGGATGGCTTGATATGACCGCTTTCTCCACTCACGCAATGTCTGCTCATTGCGAAGATCACCAGCAACCACGATTGGTGCTTTCTCCTCCCCGGTCACAAGCTCCCATAGCCCTTGGCCTTGAAGGAAGGTCTTCATTCGAAATTTCCACGTTTGGAAATTGTTCTTGTCGAGTTTCTCTCCAATGATCATGCTCACTGATTCTGCCATGGTTGTGGTCACGAGCGGAAATCACGACTCCAACACGGCAAGTACCTGCATAGATACAAAACGAACAGAAAGAACATCTCAGCGACTACGGCGGAAAAACAGCTCCTCTGCACCTCGATCAAGAAACATGTGAAACTCCAGAAATTGGCGAAATGTGCATGTTTTGATCCGCAGACAAAGAATGAAATATGTTCGCGATTCTCGCGCTCTGATAGCATTTTAAGCGAAAAATGACGAAGAAAGCTCGGATTGAGTTGAAATTTTTCGTGGTAGGAGCTCTGATAGAGGCAAGCAAAGGCTAAGCCTTTGCTTTGGTAGAAACCCTCAAATCTCTAAAAAACCTCGTTTAGGTCTCCAAACAGCTCCTCAAAGATTTTGGAAAAGGCGATAACTACCACCAACAACTCCAAATCGCACGAAAACTTCATGGCTACCAAAATTGACCATTCTGCGCAAGATAATTCTCTTTAGGAAGTTGGGCGATCAGATTTAGGTCAAAAACGATCATCTTGACCTCCGAAAACGAGATTGAAGATTCTGAGAAAATACGAGACGGTTCCCCATCAATCTACTCGCTTCAGCGGGACAACCTCCAATTCTGAGGCACACTCCTCACTGATCTCCAGCACTCCTCTATGTCTTATCTACAAAACTAATGCTCCCACCAAGATCTGATACCATGTTGAGAAATCGACTCTTCAGGAATCACTCCAAGAAGAGGAGAGCACACCAAAGGGACAAGAGAGATTGTACAGGAATGAGATGAAGAAGGCTTTGCCTTCCCTTGTATATATATAGGGTGAGTACAAGGAAACCCTAATTTTGGGTTAGCCCTAAACAGATCTGTACCATAGGTACGTAACAACCCTAGATCAACTCAATGAGCTTGGGATATTAACACTATTAAGCAAATGATTCCTCTACTAATTTCAAAGAGTTATTCTAGGTGGTTACATCAGTTACAAGAGGGGAGATCTTATTGTCAATTAGTCAAATGCTAGATGCTAGTCAACTTCTTGCAATGGAGAAGGACACAGAAGGTATTAGACTGATTGATATTGGGGAGATCTTATTGCGCATTGTTATTCATATTGTGATCTTGCAACATCTTCGTCCATACTAGTTTGGTGTCGTTTGGTGTGGCAGTATCATTAGAGATTAGAGCACTCATAGATATCCATCCGGATTGGGTTGTCTTGTAGATGGACGTTGAGAACTCTTTTAATAGTGTCTAACATGCATCCATCTTTAGAGAGCTTAGAGAGGTTGATGGACCTAGATCAAGCCTTATTTCTTCCGTACTATTTTTCTACGATTCACATTCTTCTCTCTTCTATTAGCATGACTTTTCACATGAGGGAGTTATTGTTCTATAGTCCGTCGCTGGAACTCAGTAGGGAGATCTTTGGGAGGACCTCTATTTGATATGGCTCATTATATAACTCTTCTTTTTACTGCTTTGGCCATGGGAGGTTATGTGTTCCCCTCCTTAGAGGATGGTACACACATTGTGGACCTTATAGACCTTATTAGGCAGACCTTTGATCACTTGACTATCGGGCTTCATCTTGTATGTATGAGAGTCAAGGTGTCAAAGTGTATGGCATGGTCTCCTTTGGACATTCTTCCTCATCTCTAGCTTTCAGAGGGGTGTATGATGTTGCAAGATGGCTTATGCATTCTAGAAGTGCAAGTTGGGTTTGAGGACTTTGTCTCATGTTTCTAGACACAAAACTTACCGAGAATATACCAAATGTAGATGACCTTCCTCTACAAGGGGATCTAAAGGTGACTTTTGGTATATTTTCCCCTAGTATTGCTCGAAGACTCAGCTACCTATTTTGCACCGTTCTTCCTTCATCTGCATTCATATCACATATTGATAGACTTTGATAGGAGGATCATGGGTATTTCAGATTAGGGACCTTCAAGTGTATGACTTGAGACTTGGCACAAAAACATATGTAATAGCACGGATATGTGCTATTCAGTCCGAATACGTATAGATTGATTCGTTTCCAAGGGAATGAGGGATCAAACCACACAAGCGAAGAAGGAAAACAAGCATTTGGACATTTTTCTAACTCTGGACTGCGAAGTCCGAAGAGCATTCACGAAGAAGTTAATCAAGTCAGTCTCAATTCCTTCACAAACCCATCACATTACCAATTCCACCAACACAGCAAATAGATTTCAACAGTTTGCTTTACTTCGGGATGGGGATCTCTCTCATTACAAGTTTGCGTCTCGGCAAAAACACCCTCTAGAGTACTTCTGATGCTACAGACAAGCTTAGCTCGTGGACGAATATCCAGGTAACTTCACAGATACAAGCTTCAGTCATCGTCTTGTTAGCCTACAGACACCAGCTCCTCGAGTGTTTGTTCTACCCTGACTACAATTTGCAATCCAATAGATTGGACACTTGCAAAGATAAAAAGATCCACCACTTTATTTTCTACGACTATTTATAATGAATTGTTCTAACTGCTACTCCTAACTGCTAAGCTAACAGTCTCCTACACGGATTGTTCTCTCCTAAGTCTTCTACTCTGATCTAAGCCACTCGAGCGCACCTCCGCTGCTTGCGTGAATGCGTAGATTCCTAACTCCATTTCCTGTACATCTGCCGCGATATCCTGTCGATGAAGAGCCATGGCTTCCCTGAAATCTCGACCCAATGCCTTGTACATCTCCTTTCGTCAGTCCTTTGAGTCGCCGGGATTTTCCATTGCTATCACCAACTGCTCCAACCGCTGCGTCTCAACACGATCTGTAAGACCCAGGGTTGTACATATAGGATAAAATGAAAGTATATCTAAATTGTGCCTAAGTTTATCTTAGTCATGACTATGTTTAGCTAGTTATGGTTAAGTTGGAGGAAAATATAGAGTAACTTTTGGTGTGGTAGATGAGAACTACTATTTTGTTGTTTAGTATGAGTCAAGGAATAGATTCCATCACATGGGTATCTTGACTTCCCTTGACTTGGACTAGTTTTCATTGGTTGGACTTGGTGAAGACCCTTAAATCTAGGGGCGAGATTGACTTGGTACACTAGAAGTCAATTAGGGAGTAGTTGGGCTTCTAGAAGATCCAAGTGGACCAATTGCATGTTGCCATGTACCCTTTTCATTGGGGTTTGTGATCTCTACCTCGTTTAAACTTGGTAAGAGGAAGTTACATGGTGATTACTTGTAGTTACTAGGGTAAGATTCTAAGTAGTATAAATAGAGAGGTTGAGAAGCACCTCTCAAGTAGTTTTTCAATGGAAGTTAGTTTTGGGAGGAGATAGTGTGGTGATCTTAGTTTTAGGGAGCTTGGTTCTTGGAGATGTCATGTTCGAGTGGAACCTTGATTCAATGAAGACTTTGATTACCAAAGTATCCTTTTCCTTTTTTGAGTGATATCTTACTCTTGGTGATAATGTGCATAATAGAGCTTGGACTTTGAGAGTTTGTGTAAGAGTGAGCAATAGGATCATGGGCAAAAGGGTGGGACTAAGTCCTTCTAGATTCATGATGAGCTTCCAAAAAGCCATCGGAGGTAAACCTGAGTGAGAGTCAGCCCGGAGGTCACATTTTTGGTTCCGTTGCGGGACCTCGGTCTAGAAGGAGAAGAGATGTTTCGAATCCAGTTTATTGCCCGTGAGAGCGCAACGATGAGAACTCATATGGAGAGGACTGTGGGGGAAGAGCGAACCGAGATCATGATGCATAGTAATGTACCATTTGTGTATCCGGTAGTGTTATATGATAGCCTGGAAGTTATTTTGTACATTTTGTTTACTTAAGTGTTGTTTGGGATGAGGCGAGAGTGCTATAGTATGTATTTGGGAGGAAAACTTTATTTTCCAAAGTTTTTCCGATAATTTTATTGATTTTAGATTTGTAGATGGGATACGTTTTGCACTTGAAATAACAGTCATATCATGTCTAGATCAAAAGTTATGATGTTTAGAATTTGCTAGGGTCTTGACGGGTTTTGAAAGATAGCTCTCGGGAAAAAAGTGTACAGAGCTTATCAATTCGTGCAAGAATTGAATCAGGATTTGAAACTTTGCACGATTGTATATCAAGAGCTAAGCTACATGTGGGTTTAAATTTCGTTGAGAGATCATTTTATAGAGAAAGTTATGATACCTGAAGTATAGGGGGTATAAAAGTGAGCAAAACTGCTTTACTTTTCAGTTTTACTTTTTCCTTGTTTATGGTCATTCCGAGAGAGTGAGTGCATGAGTGTTTTGCATAGTGAGGATGACTTGACACTCATTGGAAAATGGGAGATCAACCTCTTTGGAAGATCCGGTTATCTAAGATACCTCAAGGGCTGGGCGTGATTGTTTCAGCGGATTCGAACACGAGGGAGTTCAGAGTGGAGTTTGAAGAGAGGACAGTAAAAAGTTCCCGAGAGCGAAACGTGAGAGTTGCTTCTATTGTGGAGAGGAGGGACATAAGCTTGTGAGTTGTCCTTTGAGGACCAAAGATCGGAGGTTGAGAGAGAGGCGAAACGTGGGAGAGCTAAACCTTCATCTGGGACCATCATCTCCCCATGAATCCAAGAGTGGAAACTATTGTGAAAATTGTGGAGTGACCGGACTTCCCTTAGGACACGAGTGTAGTGGCGTGAAAGCTCTGTTGGAGTCACTGGTGGAGGGCTTTGAAGATAAATTGAGTGCAGATACCGAAAAGTTGAAATCTCCAGGTGGCTCAAGTTCTAACTGAAGATGGAGATCATTTTCAGAATGATCGAGAAGATGTCGATGAGGGTAAGGCTCATAGTGTGTTTAGGAGAGGAGAGAGCCATGGCAATCTTGGACCAACCAATTCCGTTCATTTTGCCATTGATGAATTACTCTAGAATGGAGCTAGTTTTGTTTGTGTTGTATTAGGGAGTCCGTATAAATTTCCAACAACAACGACAAAAGGAGTTGGAAATGGGGAAGCTTTCCGGTGTTCTATGGGGAGAAAGAAAGAAGATGTAGAATCTTTTGTGAGAGACTTCAAGAGGGCATGCATAGGAAACAATGAGAGAAGGAAACCCGAATGGGCTATCCTTTTGCCCGACTTCTTGGAGGATTCTGCATTGAAGTGGTACAATGAGTACAAGAAGGAGCATGTGGAGGAAGACACTTGGGAGAGTTTGACGGAGAATCTTGTTGAAAACTTTCTTCGGATGAAAGTTACGAGAAGCTGATGTGTGAAGTCACCTTTTTGAAGCAAGGAGAGAGTGAGAAGGTGAGATCATACGTAGAGAGAACGGAGAAGCCGGGAGTCACGCTTTTCGTGTGGTGTTGAGAAAGAGTGGAGACGAGGTCGAGCCAACCATGGTGGGGATTGTGGCGATGTTGACAAAGAACTTCATTGGAGGTTTGAAGCCTCAGATTCGAAGCAAGGTGAGATATGAAAAGCCCTCTTCTAAGGTTGAGGCTATTCGCATTGCTATTCGAATGGAGGAGAGCCTAGAAGACGATGATTCTAGCTTGGTGCTTGAGGAGGCTAGCTACGACTTGTTGTTAGGAAGACCTTGGTTGAGGGCTGTGAGGACAACTGATCGGTGGCATAAGGGTTACCTTCCGTATAGGGCCGGAAGCCGAAAAACCATCGAGTGAAGGTCCCTCTCACAAGTGGCGGAGGAGCGGTCTCAGACTCGGATAGACCTACGAGTGATTACTCAGAGTCTGAGAGTGAAGAAAGTGGTAGTTTTTCAGAGGTTGACACCAACATGTCGACCGATGAGGAGACATCATCTGAAGATACCTCGGACGATGATGTTCAAGTTCAAGTTCTTCTTTGCAATGGATTTACTTCCTAGGCCGGGGGTGGTGAAAGATCCCGACAAGATGAAGATGAGTAAAGATGAGATAACTCGACGGCTCTCCACTCTCAAGTTTGGTCCCAAGGTTACTATGGAGGAGAAGTCAAGGTTCTTGGATATATTTCGAAAATATATCCATGTCTTTGCCTTTAGCTACAAGGATTTGAAGGAAGTAACCTTAGAAACTCATCGCATTGAGTTAGAGGAGAAGGCTCGTCCAGTACGTCAGAAGCAACGTCGGATAAATCCACCAACGGCTGTGGTGGTCAAGGAGGAGATCGACAAGCTAAAGGATGCGGGTTTCATCTATGAGATGATTTTTGTGTATACGGGAAGAAGGAGGATCATTTTGATCATTTGATCAAAATTCTACAACGGTTGGAGAAAGCCAAGGCCTCGCTCAATCCAGAAAAATGCATTTTTGGATGTGAGGAAGGTTTGTTGTTAGGGCACATCATCTCCAAAGATGGTATAGCGGTGGATCCAGAAAAGGTGAAACGCATCCTCGACTTACCTTTTCCGGTGACGTTGACCAAGTTGAGGCAGTTCCTTGGAATGGTGGGATACTATCGACGGTTCATCTTTTCCTTCTCCAACAAAGCTTATGCCTTGACGGTTTACATGAAGAAGGGATTTAATCCTTACGATTTAATCCTCAAGGATGGAGAGGCAGCTGTGGCGTTCGAACTTCTTAAGAAGGCGTTGGTAACGGCTCCTATTTTAGCCAAACCAAATTGGGGTAAACCTTTCATTCTCTACACGGATGCATCAAACATTGCTATAGGATGCACTCTAAGCCAGTTAGATGAAGATAGCCATGATCATCCAATTGCTTATGCTAGTAGACGGATGGTGCGGCCGAGAGAAATTATTCAATGATGAAAGGGAGGCTTTAGGCGTGATCTTCTCACTCAAGAAGTTTCGACACTATCTATTGGGAGGGAAGTTTACTATCGTTTCGACCACAAGGCTTTGAAGTACATTTTCAACAAGCCTAATCTTTGAGGGTAGGATAGCCGGATGGAAGTTGTTCTTGGCGGAGTTTGATTACATCATTGAGGATCGACCGGTAAGAAACATGCCAATCTTTGATTTGATGTCTCGAGCATACGATGAGGAAGGAGATCAACCAGTGGATGATACATTTCCGGATGAGGATTTAGCGATGATGGACACCATAACAAAGGTACTGGCTGAATACAAGGGGATATGGGATTTCATCTCGGAGGGAGAGTTTCCCCAAGGCATGCATTCACGGGAGAGGAATGCATTGGTGAAGCGATGTGAACCTTATACCATCATAGAGGGCGTGTTGTTTCATCAAGGAGCAGATGGACTACTCGGAAGGGTTGTTGGAAGGGAGGAGTCAATTCAACTTATGAAGGAGTTTCATGAAGGCTCGGTATGTGGAGGACACTGCGGGGAAAGGTAAGCGCATTTAAGATCCTAGATGCATGCTATCATTGGAAGGGCATTTTCAAAGATTGTGTGGAATTTTGCAAGAGTTGTGATGTGTGTCAAGCTTTTGCTAAAAGTCCATGAAAAACCCCTCCTTTGACATCAGTTCCTATTTTAGGTCCTTTTGAAAAGTGGGGAATAGATTTTGTAGGACCCTTGAATCTTACTCCTCGGGGTAACAAGTTCATTGTGGTAGCTACAGATTATCTAACCAAGTGGGTAGAAGCTAGACCTCTAAAATCTACTAGTGAGGAAGAAGTGGGTAGATTTCTATATGAGAGGATAATAACTAGATTCGGATGCCCTCTACTAGAAATTGTATCGATAGAGGTGGTGAGTTTGTTGGAAGCATTATACAAGCCATGCTAGGTCATTTCTCCATCAAGGCACGGGTGACTACTTCCTACAAACCAAATGCTAATGGGTTGGCGAGAGCGAACCAACTATACGCTTTTGCATGATGTTGGCCAAGGATGCAGACATGGACGGGGAGCAAGCAAAATTGGGACAAAAGACTGCATGCTATCTTGTGGGAGTATCGGACGACTTGGAAGACATCAACAGGTACTCACCTTTCCGTATGGTATATGGTGTCGAGTCAAAGCTTCCAATTCAATTTGATTTGACGACCTTCTTAACTATCCAACGGAAGTTAAAGAGGAAGAATGGAGTAGAAGCTATCAAATCAAGATGTCAACAACTGTTGAGCTGGAGGAGGCTCGATTTGTGGCCATGGTACGTGTGGAGCGGGCTCAACAATTGCAGAAGAAGTATCATGATAATCGATTTGGGACGAAGAAGATGAAGATTTTCAAAGAAGGTGATTGGGTAATGCTTTACGATTCCATTAGATATAAGAGAGCAAGAAAGAAATTTCTTCCAAAGTACTTTTGGTCCTTTCATAGTTCACAAGGTGTGGGGAAACTTTACTTACGATTTGAAGGAGTTGGGAGGACGACATTTTGACCGGGTGAATCTCGACAAGTTGAAGCCGTTTCATCGGCGATCAGATTCTTTCACTCCGAGGACGGAGTGAAATCTTGGTCAGGGGTAAATGTAAGACCCGGGGTTGTACATATAGGATAAAATGAAAGTATATCTAAATTGTGCCTAAGTTTATCTTAGTCATGACTATGTTTAGCTAGTTATGGTTAAGTTGGAGGAAAATATAGAGTAACTTTTGGTGTGGTAGATGAGAACTACTATTTTGTTGTTTAGTATGAGTCAAGGAATAGATTCCATCACATGGGTATCTTGACTTCCCTTGACTTGGACTAGTTTTCATTGGTTGGACTTGGTGAAGACCCTTAAATCTAGGGGCGAGATTGACTTGGTACACTAGAAGTCAATTAGGGAGTAGTTGGGCTTCTAGAAGATCCAAGTGGACCAATTGCATGTTGCCATGTACCCTTTTCATTGGGGGTTTGTGATCTCTACCTCGTTTAAACTTGGTAAGAGGAAGTTACATGGTGATTACTTGTAGTTACTAGGGTAAGATTCTAAGTAGTATAAATAGAGAGGTTGAGAAGCACCTCTCAAGTAGTTTTTCAATGGAAGTTAGTTTTGGGAGGAGATAGTGTGGTGATCTTAGTTTTAGGGAGCTTGGTTCTTGGAGATGTCATGTTCGGAGTGGAACCTTGATTCAATGAAGACTTTGATTACCAAAGTATCCCTTTCCTTTTGAGTGATATCTTACTCTTGGTGATAATGTGCATAATAGAGCTTGGACTTTGAGAGTTTGTGTAAGAGTGAGCAATAGGATCATGGGCAAAGGGTGGGACTAAGTCCTTCTAGATTCATGATGAGCTTCCAAAAAGCCATCGGAGGTAAACCTGAGTGAGAGTCAGCCCGGAGGTCACAGATCACACTGTGTGAACAGATGCTGCGCACATCTGTTCGCAAGGTTTTCCAACTTCGCAGGCGCTTCCACATCCACCTGAATCAGTCTCCGCTTCAGGTCTTCCTCCGTCTCCCGAAGTTGGGCATTCTCCTTCTCCACAAAATGAATCTCCGTACCCCGAATACGGCAGATCTCTTCGTAGGCCTTCTTCGCCTCCTGGACTTTCTTCTCCATCTCAGTCTTCTCCTTGGACAGCTTGTCCACATTCTCCGTTAGCTCTCTCACTGTGATGGATTGGTCCTCCTCCCCCAACGCCATACGGTTCATCATCTAAATCAACTCCATATACCCATCTGCTTGAGGGTCCCACCTTGGAATATACATCAGCCCCATCTCATTCAACTCCAGCAATACCGGGATCACCACAGCTTCCAACTTCTGCAACAGCTGCAACACTGATGCCATGGGTTCTGCAATCTCCTTCGAGGCTTTCGGCCTTGGCTTCAACGCCATCATCTTCGGACGAGAAGTCTTTGCCGGTCCTACTTCTTCTACCTTCTTCTTCCCTACATCTCTTCGAACTGCTAGAGTAGCTGGTGGACTGTCCTCCACCACTCTCTTTCTCTTCCTCGAAGTCCCGATTACTTCAAGGTCTGAGTCCGAATCAGGCTTGCTCTGCACTACCGGTCTCACTTCTCCCGTTCTCTTTGGCTCAGGCGGAGCACTCGTCCCTAGACTCCTCGTCAACCCACTACTAGCGTTGTCGATGTCTGCATCCAAGTCTGACAACCCACTCTCCAACCGGTACAGCTGCCTCTCCCTAGGCGTCAGCCACTCCAGCTTTGAGTACAGATGCACTAAGAAAGACGAGAGATAGACTACACTCTTACCATCTTCTCTTAGCTTCGTCGCCATGACCTGTACATTTCTCGCAAATATCTCTCCCCAGTTCACCTGGATAGTCCCTCTGATGAACCCTTCTACAATCCTCACCTTGTGCATGCTCACATAGGTTGTTCTCTACGGTGACAAAAGCTGATTTAAGGTGAGATATACCTTCCTCCTAAATACATGCTTAATCAAATCGAGCTTGTAGCCATTCGTCCCCTTCCTCTCCCTAGGGTTGAACCACTTCCGCTCGTCGAAGGTAAATGTTGTGTGCATCGTCGATCCCTCCCAATCGACGCCGCCTTTATTCTCTTCGTGGTTGCGCCCGAGAGCCTTCATCCATAACTTTGCATCCCACTTCTCCGGTTGCGCTCTACTTCCAATTGCTGACAGCGGTTTCCCTCTCCGGACTTCATCGCACAGCTCCGGGCACACATAGTCGCCATGACAAAAACACTCCACCAAGGTTCTTCAACCTCAGCAACTCCGCTGGAGTCCAATCCGCCATCAGAATAAGCGGTCGAATTCTCCCCATCGTCGCACTTCTTCTTGCTGGAACTCCTCCGGTTCGAGGCTTCGACATTGCAGCTAGCTTTTTCTGCTCCGACCGCTCGGCAAGTTCTTAGCATCGACTTTCTCTCGATAATTCCTCAATCCGCCGTCCAAACGCGCGCTTAAATTACCTCGCAATTCACTCGTGTGCACTCCCTAATGGTATTCTTATCTAAAAAATATATATTCGGACGAATACCTTCATGAGAACCCAAATATATCTCTTTATTCACAAAAACCCAAAAAAAATCCTACTTATCCTAAGAACTACGCTCCTACAACATACATCATTGTCAATTTTGTGTGGAGGGGTAGGCTTATTATTGATGGAAGAGACAATATCTATAGCATTTTTGACTAGTTGGGTACTTTTGACACCTTTATTATTTTTTTGATTCGTCACGATTTGTGATTATAAATATGTCCATCCTTGAGATGTATGCAAGGGAAGTGGATGGGGGGTCATTTCCTTTATAAGTACTATTAGAATAAATGAGAGATGTTTTATCCCCGGAGATACAAAATGAGCTTTCGTCTTTTTCTCTTTTGTCCAGTGATTGGACTAGAGGTCTATTATCTATCTTGATGGACAAATAGTTCTAGCATGCTCTTCACTTTCTCTTAGTGGATCCAACCATTCCTCGTATTACTAGGACTTGTGCATGCTCATGGATCTTGGCTTGACTATGCATCATGGCTTTTCAACTCATATCAACTATCTTTTCTACAACAATGAGGTTTGGCCTTGGCTTGATCCACAGATCTACATCTTCATTACTCACTTGTTAGTGTGATGTTACCTTAGATGACCATGGATCCATATGACTCGTTGTCCATTCGGAGGGTAAAGGATAGTTACCCATAATGCCATTAGGGATGTGATGTTTGTTATGGTATCAGAGGATGGATACTTCGTATGGAGGAAGCATTGGTATACTTTGGAGTAAACTCGGGTTTGGAAGCATCATGTTAATATTGCAAATGTTGTGGTTACATATCCTACACATGATAGTGTTTCGAAAGAGATGATTATCCATCCTCTTAGAAGGGCAGTGATTGAAGTAGTGTCATGTTGTGACGTGGCTACTATGAGAAGGTGATGACATGTGTCATCTTAAGAGCCTATTTTAGGTTAGGATGATCTAAAGTATGTACTATGTGAGAGGTATGTGAAGTCATGTTGGGGTAAGGCTGGACAATGACCTCGTTTGTTACCATTTGCATTATGGGTTGATCGTACAATCCATAGCGTTGTGATTGATTACATGCCAGCAGAGTTTATGAGGGGTCAAAAGCCAATTATGCCGATAAAGGAAAACTTTTCCAACATGAAATGTGTTGCCTTGGGAGGATAAACTAAGTAGAGAAGACCTTTTGGTAGTACACATTCAATAGTTGGAGAGGAGAATGGAGGACATACAATTGGCAATGGGGAGACTTAGAGAGTCATGTCTTAGAAACAAGGACAGATTTGACAAATATCATAGGCTGAGACCAAAAGAGATTAAAAAAGTTGATTAGATGTTGGTGTATGATAATACCAACATAGCATCTTGAGGAAGTTTTCAAAAAGATGATTTGGGCTGTATGTGATGATCAATATTCATGACAATACTGTTAATATCCCAAGCTCATCGAGTTGATATAGGTCGATCTTTGCCTGATGACTACAGGCCGTAGATCTAGGGTTGTTACGTACTGATGGTACAGATCTGTTTTGGGCTAACCCAAGATTAGGGTTTCCCTGTTCTCACCCTATATATACAGGGGAAGGCGAAGCCTTCCTCATCTCATTCATGTACACTCTCTCTCTTGTCCCTTTGGTGTGCTCTCCTCTTCTTGGAGTGATTCCTGAAGAGTCGTTTTCTCAACATGGTATCAGAGCTTGGTGGGAGCATTAGTTTTGTAGATTAGACATAGTAGAGTCTTTGGAGATCGGTGAGGAGGTTAAATAAAAAGCGAGTAGATTGATGGGGAACCATTTCGTGTTTTCTCAGAATCTTCAATCGCGTTTTTGGAGGTCAAGATGATCTTTTTCGACCTATTTCTGATCTGTTAAGGTCGGCAAGCATAAAAAACTTTATTTATACATTGGTTGCGGGAGTCGCCCAACTTCCTACGGGAGTTGTCTTGCGCAGAATGGTCGAATTTAGTAGTCTTCCACCAAGCAAGCGTATGTGCAACGGTGCATATGGTGTTACATCACTGATCATGCACGGAGGGATTGTGGGGACTTTGCACAAACATTGCAAAGTGGAGAAATTTTCTAGAAAGAAGGGAAGGTAGCCCTCAAGGACACCGGAGCAATCATCCAAACCAATTTTGGTAAGGGAGGGATGAGAAGGATTGTGGATGATTACCATAGTGCACATGCAGTGGCATCGTTGAAGCTTTTTAGCTATGGTGCTAAGATTAGAGGAGCGGGGAGAGGAGTTTGAAGGCCACGCACCGCTTAATGGCCTATGGTCAAGTGCTCTCGCCACGATGGAGAAAGGGAAAGTAGCTAGAGAGACTCTTCTAAGAACGGCCGGCGGAAATACGTGCTACTCTTTGGATGGGAAGATCCAGTAGAAACCATATCGGTTCATGCTTATATTGCTAAGACTCAATATGAAGCATCGGTGGAAGATAAGAGACGGAGGGAAGAGGAGGATTCTAGCGAAGGACTCTCATTGAAGAGGTTGGCTAGAGAACGTATCAGGCACGATACACCTCTCCCACCTGATCATGCTATGGAGGAAGCTGGTCCTCGAGGTTGAAGGAAAGAACCAAAGGGGTGAGAAGGACAAGGGAAGGTACAAACTTACAAACTACAATCGGATATTGAGGCGGCGACAGATTTGAAGGAAGTCTTGGAGGAGAGGATTTTGAATGCCAAGGTAGAGTTTACCTTGAGGGAGATACTAGGAATAGCAAAGAGGGAGTTTCATGATGTTATCATTGATATCATCAAGAGGAAACGGCAGATTTTCAATGAGGCTGCTCTACTTCATGCTATGGGTACAAAAGATATCAAGGGGACGAAGAAGATGTCTTTGGTAGAGTGTTGTGGATTGAAATCTCAGAAGGTTCGCTTTGAGGATGAGGCAAAAGAAGAAGGTGTGAAGGTGTCTAGCCACTACACCCGACCGCATTGGGCAAGGGCAACTCACGAGAAACCCTTGTGAAGCTAGGGGATCTCGGTGAACGGTGTTAGCACTAATTGATCATGGATCAAAGATCAATATAATGTCGAGAGAGCTCTACAAGAAGGGAAGTGGCCCATAGACACCAATCATGGTTGGGTGATTAGGGCAGCCAACAATACTCGAGGGGCTTGTATGGAGCATGCCCCGATATTCCGGTGAAGGTTGGAGATGTAGTAGCTGAGCAGAATTTCTTCGTGCAAGACTCTCCATCATACCCATTGATTCTTGGTCAACCTTACATCATAGCACTGAGGATGGAGACAAGAGTGCTTGATGATGGATCGGCATATGCACGAATTCGCAGCCAAGATGGGAAGCGGTTGGTGTAGTTTCTAACAATTCTAGCAAATCGTGAGAGAAACAAAGCACGGTTGAGAGAGGGAGCTTTCTCAAAATCTGAAGATTTTGAGGATTTTGGAGAAGTACCGCTGTAGATAGAGGATATAGTGGTACGGAGGAGAAGGTACTCTCACCTATGCAAGAGAAAGGTACCTTTTGTACAGGGTTGATGGAGTTTTCACATGATGGATGTGCTACATACAAGGAGTTCGCTGATTTGAAAAGATGGGAGAAGAACAAACTGCAAAGATATGAAGAAAACCTTGCAGATTTGAAGCTTCTTGAGGAAGGTGAATATATATCATGAGTTTATGAGGAGTTTGGTTTGGGAGACTCGTTGAAGGAGATGATGGAGATTGGATTTGGGGATGAAGACAAGATAGTGGAGGTTCACTCTAGAGAGCTCTACTCCACTATTGAGATGTTCCAAGCACCCGAGGTTCGAGTGGAGACTAGATATAAAACGGTTGATAAGAAGGTGAAACCGATAGCTGCTCCTTTACCAAACGACTCAAAGGAACAAGTGCAGCAAGCGAGCAGAGAAAGTAACTTGAGGGATCCTAGTAAAAAGGGACACAAGTTTACTGAAACCACTATGAAAGAGTTGAAGGTTGGATCTGATGGTTTCCTTCTTGCAAATGAGGAAAGGTGTTTCAAAGAGATGCTTGCTAGACATGGAAAAGCATTCTCTTTTGAAGCAAAGGAGATAGGGTGTGTGGGTCCAAATGTAGTAGCTCCTATGATCATTTTTACTGTGCCTCATGCGCCCTGGGACTTGAGACCGATTCCGGTACCTAGAGCACATCTGTCTAAACTCATGGAGCTTTTGAAGGAGAAGATGAGGATGAGGATTTTGGAGCCGTCCTTTGCACCATATTCCAGTCGATGGTTTACAGTGCCAAAAAAGAATGGATCACTACGATTCATTCAAGACATGCAACCGGTGCATCAAGTGACCATCAGGAATACAGGGATTGGACCTATTGTGGGAGAGTTTGCTGAAGCGTTTGCGGGAAGAGCCATCTATTCCATGGGGGATCTTTACTGCAGGTATGATCAGTTTCAACTATCAGAAGGAAGCATGGATGTTACCACAATGAGAACACCCTTGGGCTTGGTAAGGATGTGCACGCTACCAGAAGGTGTTAATATCCCAAGCTCATCGAGTTGATATAGGTCGATCTTTGCCTGATGACTACAGGCCGTAGATCTAGGGTTGTTACGTACTGATGGTACAGATCTGTTTTGGGCTAACCCAAGATTAGGGTTTCCCTGTTCTCACCCTATATATACAGGGGAAGGCGAAGCCTTCCTCATCTCATTCCTGTACACTCTCTCTCTTGTCCCTTTGGTGTGCTCTCCTCTTCTTGGAGTGATTCCTGAAGAGTCGTTTTCTCAACAAATACTACTTATTTGTTGAGAGATTTGGATGGTACAAAGCTAAATGTACATATTGCAAGTCAATGCATCAAGATCTTCAAAAGGCGGATAAGATGATCAACTTTGTGAGTTTTAAAGTGAAATTTTCATTCAAAATTATTAGAGTATGAAACACACGATATACTTCTCGGATTTAACATCCGAGCAGTATATCATTTATGTTTTTATATCCATGACTGCCTGTAGAAACATAAAGAAATATTAGTATGATATAGAGTTTGCGACATATTGTGAAAAAACTGAAGAGACCACTTATGAGCTATATGGACTTTAGAGAGTTGATATTGATTTCTTGAGAATAGTTGGGAGGAAAAAATGCAGAACATTCTATAAGAAACAGACCGAAGAAGAATGCAAAGTCCAAAAAGAAACGATGCTCTAAGACTTGAGATCAAGGTGTCCTATATCCTTGAGTATACTTGATAAGAAATATAGTCATGTACATGTAAGTTAATTTAAGGGGGTTTCATACAAACAAAACCAGGCTTATATGCAACACGGTATCACTCTCACATGAATGTGTTTGACTAGTTATGTGTTAGAGTGGAAAGAGTGACAGTTAAGTGAATAACAAGATATGATTAAAAAACCTGGTTTATTACTTCTATAGCGGAGTCCAACTATTTTTAAACTAACATAATCATCTGGACGGTGTGTAAGTTTTAAATTTAATGTAACCCGTTTGCTGGAAAAATATCCTGGTAGCACTGTTAAAAACACAATATATTGTGAACAAACGTTATCATATGGACGGGGTGTAAGTTTAGATTTTATGTTACCCGTATGCTCGGACAATGGGCAGGTAGCACCGGTATAAACACAATATACCAGTCTGGAGGGACCTGAAAGTGTCCGTACTTACTGAAGCAAGAGTTGTCATGTTCTTTGATGTGTGATGGCCATAGTTTAATTCTCCTGAACATCGTCACAACGACGATGACCAATAATCAGACTGATGAGGTCTTACTGTAGTTTGCATTGTTGGATACTATTTGACACAATCAACAACACAGTAAACATCACATTTCTCTTATGCAAAGGAAAATAAAATATCAAAAGGGATGGAACCATCAAGTCGTACATGGATGACACCGGTAACATGGGGCTAGGCCCCAATAGCATCACATTGGGAAATGTCTTACATCATCTAAGATATCCCAATTATCTAGGTCACACCGTCTACAAACAACAGAGCATCCGAAGAAGCATCACCTAACGTGATTGTTCTCCTATGGAATGCACCAGCTAGTGTTCTCTTTAGAACAATGGAAACACTGAGCCTAAAATAGGGTATACAATAAGCTAAAGAGAGTGATACCCCCTGACACCTAGTATAATAAGCTCTCGTGCACTCCCTCATGAACATGTTGAAGTTTGTGTCCATAGCTCCATATAACTCCAAAGCTAGAGGAACAAAGAGGTGACCTCTCTGCATAACTCTATACTTGGAGACCTTGGCTACTGCCAAGCAATCTTAAATCTATCCAAGAGGATGGATAATCATCCCCTCTGAAATCAGGATCTGTAACCACAATGTCCCAACAATAACTTGATCCTCCTGAACTAAGTATATGTTTGCCCTAACCCGAGTCAACTGCAAGTCATACCAACGCTCTCTCTTCACGTGAGGTATGTTCTCCGAATGGACAAATAGTCATATGGATAATTGTTGTATCTAAGGTAATACCACACTCAAGTGAGTAATGAAGATGCATATGGATAGATCAAGCCAAGGCGGAACCTCACTAATGTAGAAAAAGTAATTGGTACGAGTCAGAAAGCCCTGATGCATGATCGAGCTAAGATCAAAGATCTTGCATCCTTGTTAGAGCAAGAGCGTAAACGAGCCCTATTGATATAAGGAATGGCCAGACCCACCGAAAGAGAGTGTAGAGCATCCTGAATTGTAGATCCATCCTGGTATCCTATAGACCTCTAGTCAAATCAGTCATGCGGGGAGCTCATGTCATCACAAAACATCTCTCATATTCTATAATAATACTGCAGAGTTGCTAAGAGTACCATACTACCCCAAAAAAAATGAAGTTGTCTACTTAAGCTTACCTCTACACGCAAAATGTGCAATGATATCCACTGGGGAATAAGAGAGGTCCCACCCTTGTCTTATATGAGCACCCAGCAATTCCATGAAGATAATAAACAACGTATGATGTACCGTAGTATGGTATTATACGTCAGCCTATTTTCTGGCAGCAAACTTCCATTCCACTAGAAGGACATGCGTTTTGACGCTCATTGAAGATGATAGATCCTGTAATAAAGTTACTCGGCTTACTTTTCACATGTCCACCGGCGAAAAGTCCATAAAAATCTCAGACGCTCGAAACTTAACGAAAATGTGGGCAATATAATTTCTCGTTATTGTATTGTACAAGATAAATCGACTGACTCCACCAATTCGTTCAACGAGCCTGAGGAGAAGGGTTCATGGAGAAAAGGACAGAAACTGTCTCGGGTCTTCCAAGTTCTTAGCAGCTGCTTCGCTCTTGGAGTCTTGGACTCCATCACTCCAGACTTCCCGTCATGATGATGAAGTCTGCACCGGCACACACGGTGA
Organism: Marchantia paleacea; assembly: GCA_014180765.2. Classification (NCBI taxonomy): domain Eukaryota; kingdom Viridiplantae; phylum Streptophyta; class Marchantiopsida; order Marchantiales; family Marchantiaceae; genus Marchantia; species Marchantia paleacea. The sequence continues at coordinate 152,156 of MUAA02000004.1, forward strand.
CTGGGTTCGTCCAGCGTTCGTGGAGTGTGCAATGTATATGGTTCCACGAAGTCCGGATCGTACCCGATGTTGAGTTCAGGTCAAAGCAGGAATTCCAAAAGACGTGTTCCAAAGCCTTTTTGGGCCTGCTGACCTTGGATGGAGAGATCGGAATCAGTGGATGGAGACACGCTAAAATCCGTTCCTGTTTCGAATCTTCTGTTGACTGCAGTCTTTGCCGAAAGTGGAGAGAGTGAGGATTGAGTCCAACCGCTAGAGAGGGGGCCGAGTGACGGGAATCGGGAGTCACGCGTTGGAGTTGTGCAATCAAGGAAAACTTTCAGGCAGAGTAGACGGGGCATCCAAGCCCTTGGAAGAGCGGGAGAATCCGGAGAAGGATTCGTACGTCGAGATTCTGGAAGGCGGGCGAGCTTCAGGACCAGAGTCATGGACGCGCTTAGAGAGGAAGCAGATGAAGACGACGAAGAAGAAAGAAGAAGTAGGAGGAAGTAGAAAACAATCAGAAGCGGCAGGGAGGACTCGGGGAGCATATTCTTAGAAAAGTGGGTCCTGCTCGATGTGGGAGTTTGAGGCTACGTGGGGGATTAGCGAAATGCACGTGCTGCTTTGGGTCCTCCGAAATTCAAGCGCATGGTAGATCCCCTTTAAAACCCGGCGGCCATTGCGCTGCCATTCCAATAACACGGCTACAGGAGTGTGGGAGTGACTGCCTGCCTCGACGACGACGACGACTACTACTGATTGTAAGTGTCGGTGGTCACAGGAGCGAGCACGAAAGAGATTGTAGGAGCCATAGCAGCCAAAGGAGCTTGTTATCACGCTCTGTGACATTGGCAAGCTTGGCTTGGCTCACTAGCAATTTGTTTCGATCGATCGAACGAGGCAAGAACAAGAACACGAACACGAAGCAGCAGAAGCAGACGCAGACGCAGACGCCAGGAAGAATCCGAATTAGTTTTCAGTACAGTAGTAGATTCTGAAGAGAAGATCTGGATTTGTTGTGTATGAGGAACCTCTCCTTTGCTCACCGTTCCTCACGACGGGAGAGCGCCAAGCCTTTCACCGAGGAGAAAAGGAGGCAGCAGCTGGAAGAGGCAGAGGAGGAGGGACGAAAACGATAACACATTCTTGAAATTTCCAAACAGAATTGATTGCGATTGGGAGAGGAGTGCTAGCTTTGCGAAGGCAAACGGCGTGGTGAATTGTAATATTTCCATCTTAATGTGTATGGTGTTGGGAAGCCCGAGTAGAGAGCTCAGCTTATGTGAAGGAGGTGAGTCAACTCCATCCTGCGCTCGTTCCAATTCACGTCTTTGCTCTGTACCTCTCAAGTTGCGCTCAGCCTACATGAATGACTTTGATCCCTAGGCGGCATGAATCCAAAAGTCCAACGTCCCCTGTCAGACGATCATGCCCATCATGCGCCGTTAGATCCAAGGGGCAGATGAGCATCCGAGCGATCGAAGAGCTGTGATGGGGTCTCCGTCAGCCATTCTCGAACGCACAGTGATCCACTTTTTGCTTCGCAGGGAGGGAAGGTCTGTTACAAAGAAGGGAGAGATCTTGGGAGAAGTATTGATGATCTCGTTTCTCAGTTCCTTGCTCGCGACTTCCTTGCGCAGGTCGACACTGCAAGCGCTTGAAGTCGTCGACGTTGAGAATGAATTATGGGGCGTTACAGAAGATGAACAATGGTATTGTAACAGCTCTTTTGGCGGTCGGAGTTGTAAATATCATTCTCTACTTGAGAAATCAGCGACAGAAGCGTTCTAAGTTTGACAGAATCACCCCAAAAATAACGCACTCGGATGCCGGAGTTGTGGTCTCGATCGAGCGATTCGGGGACTATGTCGGTGAGTGTCACTCTGGCTTCCTCTCGGCGCATTCTTCTTGCTCTTCTTTTTGTTTCAAACGCCACCTGCGTCCCTGTTTCTGTTGCAATTTGATTCGTGTCGAGTTGGGTTGAGATTTCAAGAGTCCAGCAAAACTGCGCACCCATGCTCAATCCATCGGAGGAAACAATGTTGCTGATATTTCATTCTGGAACGGAACGTGCAGTTCGACAGATGGGGCTTGATGGGAAGACCCAAGCAGCCATGCGTGTGGCTAAGGTAGCGGAAGATTATCTGAGAGGAGACAAGAGTAGAGCGGACGACAGTCTCGAGATTATCTTTACTTTCCTTTCCTCAATTTGCCCAGCAACCACCGACGATGAGATCGAGTATCTCAATCGACAACTCGTCCAGGAACTGGATGTATGCATGCTCAGCTATTTCAGTTTCCACTGGGAGCATACGAGCAAAATCATCGATCAGGTTCGTCCTCCTCATCACGGCATTCCACTGCATTGCTCTCACTCCCGCCTGGGTTCGCTGTAAGTACCTACTAGCACAAATGTGATCGCAATCTAATCTCACAAAGTAGATCCCATATTGATTGTAATTCAGCGAATTGAATCGAACGCGTCAGAGAATTGTGGGGATGATTGAACTCAATCGATGGGCAATCGCAATGCAGGTCATAAACGTTGAAGGAAAGCAGAAGAGGTCCTTGAAAAAAGCCGTCCTTTCAGCAACGAGGTACAACCATTCAGCTTTCCAGCCTAAGTCCGCTCGGTCCACATTTTCAGATACCGTAATTAGCAGGTACCGAGAGCTATACAAGGAGAGCTATACAGAGGGAGCAACAATGAGAATGACAATCATATTTAGTAAGGAATGGACGTCAACTGACGCAGTGCGATTGTGATTTGGAACTTCCGCAGGAAGCAGCGGTATCAAAGGGTGATGCAGGATCTCAAGACCAAGAGATTTTTCTCAACCATGTTGGAAATGATGAAAGCCATGGGACGTCACAATCCCTCGATTCCTCAGGAAGGAGCCGTGGTTGTACCGGCAGACTCGGCCCATCGTAGTCCCGTTCTTTTGCTGATCGGCGGCGGTATGGGTGCCGGCAAGAGCACGGTCGTCAAAGAGATCATGCAAGGGTACGCACACACAACCTCAAAGACTGGAGCCCATCTCCGTTAGAGAACGTAAAGTCTACATTGTGAATCCGTGCACGGTATTCTTCTCGATGATCTAATTAATAACAACCCCGCGCACATGAAATTCTTGTCGTGCAGGCCTTTTTGGGCAGGTGTGGCTCACAAAGCAGTCGTAGTGGAAGCCGACAATTTCAAGGAAAACGACGTCATTTACCGGGCCCTGAGCTCCATGAGCGCCGGTCACATCTCGGAGGCCGCCGAGCTTGTGAGTGCGCTGCTCTTTCATGCTAGCTCGTTTTGCTTCTTCTTTTTCGTTTTTCTTTTTCATTATTTTTCTTTTCTTTGGGGCATGTTCCGACCTGGAGCTTTTGGCGCTCTTAATGGCACTGAATCCCCCTGCATTGCCCTCCGGTGGAGGCAACCGGGTCCCCATTACAATGTGCCTAGCCGGGACTTGACACGGGTCTGGGACTCCGGGTGGACCAAACACCCGTGCCACAGAGCAAGCTAGGCTCGCTTGGCATGGCCGTTGCCCTTAGACCTTCCATGGGGGCCGAAGCTCGATCTTCACATTTTACTACAGCAGTGAAGTAAGATCCGACAGCATACGCATTTGGACTGATGAGTTGCGGTGGGGTGTGGCAGGTCCATCAATCTTCGACGAACGCTGCTTCAGCTCTGCTGGTGGCAGCACTGAACGAAGGCAGAGATGTGATTCTCGATGGGACAATGTCGTGGGAGCCGTTTGTCCTGCAGACCATCGCGATGGCCCGGGACGTCCACAACAGGCAGTACTGCATGGGTCCTGGCTACAGGGAGAACCCGGACGGAACCGTGACGGAAATGTACTGGGAGCCTGTGGTCGAGTCCGCCAGCGACCCCGCCGATTCCAAGGCCGATGGATCGAGCGACGCTCCAACCAAGGCACCGCAGCTTGCACGGAAGCCTTACAGAATAGAGTTCGTCGGCGTTACTTGCGACGCGCACATGGCCGTCATGCGGGGCATGAGGTGAGACTCTCCTTCACATTGGCAATGTCCAGATGTTAGAAAAGAGTCTTCCAAGTTCAAATGTAGCCACTATCAGTCGCATTCAAATGAAAAACAATTTTCCTTCTTATTTTAAGGATGTTGAAAAGCCCCAGAAGCCCGATGCCAGGCTTCCGATGCCTTGATGCTTTGCTCCTCTCCATTCATAAATATCGTCAAGAATTCAGGTTCATCCAATAGGTCTATAAGCAAAAAAGTCTTACACCACAAACTCGTCTGGCTTCACGACTCTCGATGAGGATTCGAGGATTCCTGGATGAGATCTATGTAATTACGGACTGCATTCAGGCGGTATTCTCCGAGAAAGAGTCAGCGGCCTTCTGTGCAGTGTGCATCATCCCGTGGGCGTGGATAGACTCTGAATCAGAGAAGATCCAAAAATAGATGCCTGACCTCGGACACTGTCGACTAGTACGTTGCGCACCCTATGAACCATGGAGAATCCAACTTTGACAGGCGAACATGGTTTTGCAGGCGGGCTATTATTACTAAAAGGGGAGTTCCGGTAAAGGGACAGCTAAGGTCGCACAAACTGTTTGCAGCTTCGCTAGAGAAGTACTGCGACCTTGTGGACCATGTCAAGATCTTCTCCACGAGTCAAATGGGCGGTCCGGGACAGGTGAACCCAATTCTCCACCACGCTTTCGTCTGCTCCTTTCTGAACCCCTCAGCTTCAGTAGAAAACAGCGAAAAATATTTTACTGATCAAATGGAAGGAAGAAGGGAATTCCCCTTTCGTTGAATGTAAGGAATATATCGTATACATCTTTTAGTACTCAAAGCGATCATCAACCGAATTCCGAATGCCCTCCTGTCATCCGCATATCTTACAGATTTTGAATGAGTCATGTCATCGTGCTTGCAAAGATAGAGAGAGCTAACATCGATCGATCACTGGATTGCGACGCTGGCAGATGATAGCACTCAAGGACGGGAAACACAACCTGCTGACGGATGCCAAGGCGTTTCCAGCGGTTTCGCATCTACAAAGATTAAACGAAAGGGCGACCTCGGTCCTGGAGCTGTACGGCACGGACCCTGAAGACAAGGCCATCGAATCCTGGACGAGCATTGTACAAGCTGCAGACAGAGAATCTCGTCAACGGCTGCTGGCAGCGCAGCTGAACAATGCAAACCTACATCACGACTTCAGTGAGTGGGATCTAACGTCACTAGCGAGTAGTTCGATAAAGAGTAACCTAAGCTCTCAAAGCTCCCTTGCCTCGCAAAGTTCCGTTACTAGCTTGGATAGATTGGAGAGCACCGTCGAGCACGTAAGCGAAAGTATTAACGGTAGCGATGTAGCAAAAGAAGAGAAATAATATCGGAATCCGCTCTTATAGTGTACAATAGATAGGCATAAATTTTGTAAACATGGAGCTCCCGGCCCAGCCCATAGCTGCCTCGATAGAGCTTGACGAGCAACGGATTGTAATCTTCTATCCGAATATGAACACCCAATTTTTTTCTCCAGTACGTGGAGATTGATATATTCGTGTCCCTTCTCTGCCTCGCTGCCTACCTCCTACTGACCTTCCTTACACGATTGAAGCATAATATAACTACCGAAATAGACTCCGTACGCCTCGCAGCGAAGCGACAGTATTGTCATATAGCTGCGCTATGGTTGCCAAGTTTCAGTGATCACCAGGTTTATAAAGTCTCATGGCTAAGTTTACTTGTCGCATGATATATCGATGGGGTGTTTGTTGTGGTGCTCACGATTAGACAGAAAGTTGGCAACATTGCTAGAGATTCTGAAGTGGATTTGAAGGATCTGAGAAGCTTGAGAAGTGGATCATCCCAGCTTGAAACCTACAGCTCTTTGGCCAGAAAACATGGTGATTTCAAAACTACGACAGTCGTTCGAGCTTGTGACATCGTGTCTTTCTATAAATCTGCATGCCGCAAGAACAGTTCGCGATAGTTGCGTCACCTTGTGATTTACGGTTAGAACCTTGGCTACGAGTCTTTCAAAATCTGACAGTCTCAATGGGGGATTGAGAATCCATTTTTTCTTCCCACTCTAGACGCCACTAAACACACCGGAGATGAGTCCTAATCCGGTGGAAGAGACTTGCCGCGGGCACGGTCGATAGCACAAGTGAACTCAGTGAGCATAGCCCTGACCGACAATAGGCGGGATGCCAGGCGTTGTAATGTATTTGCACCCGAGAGGCAGAATAGAACAGGCATTACATGGAAGCACAAGGGGCAAAGTGTTGTGGCTATGTGACAACATAGTGCGTAGTGATTAGTCAAGTAAATTGAGTATACATCCACCCGCGGGTGAGTATAGATACCATTAGAGTATGAGCCATTGTGTATTGATAAATCACTATTTGCCCATTCTTTATGCACAACCCCACATTTGTCATATGGGGCTTGTCAAGGATGATGTATGAGCATCTTCGAGATTGTTTTCATGTGGATGATCCCTCTAGTGGTTTCACATAGTTGTTATAGGTGGCGTCATCAGTTGCGAGAGTGGAGATTCTGTTGTTAGTTAGTCAGGTACTAGGTGCTAGTCGACTTCTCGCGATAGAGAAGTACACTGGGGACATCAGACCGATTGCTATTGGGGAGGTTTTATTGTGTTTACTCAGTCATACCATTGTCATGCAGCATCGTTCACACTTCCAGTAGCATCTTTGTCCACACCAGTTTGGAGTCGCCACACAAGGAGGTTGTGAGGCAATATTGTTGGGCATTAGAGCACTACTAGATATCCATGTGGATTGGGTTGTCTTGTAGATGAACGTTGAGAACGCTTTTAATAGAGTCTCACGTGCATCCATTTTTTAGGAGCTTAGAGAGGCTGGTGGACCTCTATCGAGCCTCATTCCTTTCGTATTGTCTTTCTATGGTTCACATTCTTCTCTCTTTTATCATCATGGCTTTTCCGAGGAGGGAGTGACAGTTCTACAGTCCGCCGTTGGCACTCGACAAGGAGATCTTTTGGGAGAACATGGAGATCCTTTGGGAGGACCATTGTTTGCTATGGCTCATTATAGAGCTCTTTTGTCTACTACTTTGGCCGTGCCAGGTTGTGTGATCCCCTCCTTATCGGATGATACACACATTGTGGGTCATGTAGACCACATTAGGCATGCCTTTTATTACTTGACTACCAAGTTTCATCTGGTAGGGTTGAGAGTCAAGGTGTCAAAGTGTAGGACTTGGTCTTCTTTGGGCATTCCTCCTCATCTCCAGCTTCCAAAGGGATATATGACATCGACAGACAGCTTACACATTCTAGGAGTGCTAGTAGCATCTGAGAATTTTGTCTCACGCTACCTAGACGTTGCCCTTGCCAAGGATGTTTTGCATATAGATGACCTTCCTCTACTAGGGGATCCGCAGGTGGCATTTGGTATACTCTCATATAGTATTGCTCGTCAACCCACCTACCTTCTTCGCACGGTTCCTCTTTCACATACATTCATATCACGTTTGACAGCATTTGATAGAAGGATCATGGACGTCTTTGGTGACATCATTGGATCAGGGTCCTTCGAGTGTGTGACATGAGATTTGGCACGAAGACAGACTTTTTTGCCAATTTCTTGTGGAGGGATAGGCTTATTATCGATGAAGGAGACTTCATCTACAACATTCTTGATTAGTTGGGCACTCTCGGTACCTTTATTATTGTCTCGATTTATGTTTGCAGATAGACCTATCCTTGAGATATATACTAGGGATGTGGAAACATGATCATTTCCCTTACAAGTAATATTGTGACATACGAGAGATGCTTTACCCCTTGAGGTATGACATGAGCTCACGGCTTTTTCCTCTTTGACCACCGAATGGACTAGAGATCTACAATCTACCTTGACAGTTTCATCAAGCTCTACATTCACTCTTAGTGGATCCGGCCATTCCTTTTACTACTAGGGTTTGTGGCTTGACCATGCATAAGGACTTTCATACTCACACTTGCTACTTTCTCTACATCGATGAGGTTTCGTCTTAGCTTGGTCCATCCATCTATATCTTCATTACTCACATATGAGTGTGGTATCATGTTAGATGCAACAGATGTTCATATGACTTGTTGCCCATTCAGAGGGCACAAGATAGCTACCCATGATGCCATTAGGGATGTGGTGTTTGCTATGGTGCGAGAGGATGGATACCTTACATGGAGAGAGCGGTGGTATGCCTTGCAATCGACTAGGGTTAGGACAGACCTGTACTTGGTTTGGGAGGACCAGGTTACTGTGGGGGATGTGATGGTTATCGATCCTACTCGTGACACAGTTTCAGAGGGGGTGTTTGCGGACCAGTCAGACTATCCATGTTTCTCCCCAATGAGACAGGACTTGCGGACTTGTAGACTGGGTGAGTGCCTAAAGTGATGTCAGGTTTTAGGTTGCCCTTGTGAGCACCTTGTGATGCCTCTGGTACCTTCTGTTACGGTTTCTGGTTCCATTTGTTGTTCTGATTCCAGTTGGGGACTTGTTTTTATACAGTTGCAGAGGTGATATATTAGTGTCACAGTGAAGTTCTCTATAGGTTCCGGAGGAGAGACTGCTCAGGTGAGCATTGGGTGCACCCGTAGCGGAGTTTGGTACCAACCTTGGCCTTTGAGGTTCACAGAAGATTCTGATTTGGTTTCAAAGAGTGACGGAGCTGAGCTTGGTGATATCTTGGAGTGTGTACCCACACCGTTGTTGTGGGACATGGATGATATATATGGGGCCACCAAGGGTCCCAAACGATATTCGGGTACAGTTGGCACTATTGAGTTGGATGACTTCATCCAGGAGTTTGACTCATGGTGTGATTTACAGCGGATGCACAACTCTACATTGTTCAATCCGTTTATGGCTTGGAAGGGATTATTCCAGCATTTGGAGGGTCCGCCAATGGATGATTATCATGAGTTCCGGCATGAATACCTTGAGGAGATAGAGTTGTGTAGATAATATTGGTCTCCAAACTACATCTCTATTACTTCGGGTATAGTGTTTGGAGGTGCGAGTTCATCCTCTCTACCTAGCACTGATGATGCGGTTGGAGCTAGTAGAGTTGGGAAGAGTTCAGAGGTTCCATCTCATGACATGATAAACTCGCTCACGTTTTAACATTTCCAATTTCCATGTTGACAAAAACATTTTATGTTCCAAATAATTACAAGCAGAATAAGAAAGATATGTACAGCTTTAAATCTAACTGAATGCAATTTGTATGATACAATTCAAATAAAAAAAAAATTTCAAGACTTCATATAAAAGGTCATATGTGCTTTATTACAAGGCATCAGTCTGTGGGATATCGGGAAAAAAGGGCGGAAAATATACATGAGCCGATAGTGCAATTAGCATCATTTGCATTATACATGTTGTTAGGACCGACAATGCCATTAGGAGACTTAGGACTCAAGGGGTAGAGTTGGAATTAGAGCTCCTTGGGGTGCAATTTTTGAAGTTGAGTCTTTGAGAATGTGGCTATGGTGGATAGTAGCTAGTGCAAGAACCTAGAGTCTTTGAAGCTCAAAAAAGATTTGTCTAGACTATAATCTCTCTTTTATGCTATGATTATGAGTAAAATGTATTTGTGGACATTTTGAGAGTAGAATAGATTATGATACACTTGTGATGGTGTATGAAAATTTATGTATTGTGATGTTTGATGTGATAGCTATGTATGTTGTGATGCAATGTATATGTGCATAAAAAAACTTTAATAGCAAAAGTGATAATCATTGTTTTAATTTCGTAACAATCATTGGGATATTGTAACTCTGACTTTGTACACAAACTTCAAGCTATCTTTAGTACTTAAAACTCTTTCAATTAAGTTAAAATTTCAATCTAAACATAAGTTCAAGTGTAAATAGTCAAACTAACTAGAGTTACTCAAGATCTGAGTTAACTCTTAACAATCTCCCCCTTGACTCATGTCATGGAGTCTCTAACTCTTGTTATCCATATACATACTCCGCGGGAAGTCCTAGAAGGAAACCTGAAGCATAGACCCTATTGTAAACAAGAATTAACTAGAACTAAGCCGTAACCTAACTAGGAAGGAGTAAAGCATATACAAGACAAACAATTGCTAGAATAATTCTACTAGTACTTTTTATGCAAAACCTGCATAGTAGCACAATGCCTCTTGAAACTCTCAAAAGGAATAACTTTGGTCAAAGCATCAGCTGGATTGAGTTTACCATCAATTTTGACTAGCTCAATCTTTTTATCAGATACTGCATCTCTGATAAAGTGATATCTGATGTTGATGTGCTTCACCTTGCTATCCATCACTTGATTTGCTGCAAGATGTAAAGCACTCTAACTATTACAATGGAGATTTACAACATCTTGTTTTAATCCCATCTCAACGATAAGTCTATTCAACCAAATAGCCTCCTTTTTTGCTTCCTTTGTTGCTAAATATTCGGTTTCCGTAGTGGACTGAGCTATGCATTTCTGCAAGGTAGATCTTCAACTAATGCATCTACCTCCAAGTGTTAACACATACCCAGTTGTAGACTTTCTCTTGTCCAGATCTTGTCCATAGTCAGCATCAACGTAACCCAACAAGGATTTGGTATTGTCCAATAAACCATCAAACAAAAGACCGTAATCCTTATTACTCTTGAGATACATGAGAATCCACTTCAAAGCTTCCCAATACATCTTCCTTGGATTTGACATGTACATGCTCAACTTGCTCATAGCTAGAGCAATATTAGGTCTAGTGCACATTATCAAATACAAGAGGCTGCCCACTACCTTGTTATAGGGAATTGACGACACCTTTCCTCTCTTAGTTGCCTCAATTGGACATTGAGCTGCTGAGAGCTTAAAATGTGACGCTAAAGGAGTCCACACTCCTTTAGAGTATGTCATGTTAAAACCTATCAAGCACATGTTGAATGTACTTGCCCTGACTTAACCTTAGCTTTCCCTTGTTCAAATCCCTGTGAACATCGATACCCAATATCCTCTTGGACTTACTCAAATCCTACATCTTGAATGCATATTTCAGTTGCCTCTTGCATCTATCAACATTGAATTGTTCCTTTGCCAAAATGAGCATGTCATCCACATAGAGTACTAGAATAATGAGGCTAAAGATCTCATTATTCACCTTCTTCATGTATACACATGGATCAAACACACTTTATGAAAATCCTTGTGCTTTCATGAACTCATGCCCTCTAGCACATACAAGTTTCTATGTTTGTGTCCTCTTAAGATAGTCTTATCACCTATTTTCACCTCAAGTACTCCTTGTTTAGAACTCCACTCAAGGCCTTTTGAATCTAACATTCCAAGAGAGATTAGATTCTTTCTCATTTCAGGTATAAACCTGACGTGAGTCAACGTACGTTTGACTCCATCAAACATGTGAACTGGACAGATCCAACACCTTCAATTCTGATCATTTCCCATAAGAACTAAACCGTTTGATACTGAGAAAGTATGAAAAAACTCTCTAATGTAACAAATGTGATAAGAACAAGCACTATCTAGAATCCATACATCACCAACGCCCTTTGGTGAGTTGCATAGGACATATCTCTGGCTTCATAGTCCATCTTTGAGCAAGTCATCCTCCTCATCAAAATCTTGAGCCACATTGGCCAAAGGAGGATCAGTAGTCTTGGTCTTCACACGGCAATCCTTCTTAAAGTGACCACTCTTGCCACATTTTCAAAAGACCACATCTTTCTGTCTTGGGATTTACCCCTAGACATGGATCTACCTCTAGATCCAAACTTCTTCCCATCCTTCTCAATCGTTGATTGTGACTGTCCACGAGTCACATTCAGTGCCATACCAGATGAAGAGGATGGAGTAGAGGGCATCATCATCTTCTGCTGTAGGTCATCAGTCAATAGAGCACTTACAACCTCATTGTAAGTGATTGTTTGTCTATCACGATGGAGCAACACTCATGACGATGGATCGATCAAGCGGGTAATGAACTTAACAGATGAAGGGCCTTCCTCTCATCAGTTATCTCCTCTCCAAGATTCTGAAGATCAATAACAAGATCACCAATGACATCAATGTGATCTTGGATCTTCGTACCTGTATCTTTCATCTTGAAGCTCATTAGCTTCAAGGAGGTGTACAACCTGTTCTTTGCAATGAAACCGTCGCTGAAGAGCCTCAAACAATAACATACAATTGTCATACTCATCAACTTGCTTCGTAGGCGAAGGTTGTAGATGGAGTTTAACAATACTCACTGCTTGCTCCTAAAGGTCCTTCCAGTCTTCATCATCGTGACTGCACCTGTTTGTGTCAATTCCTCTACGTCCCTTTTGCTGCTACACTAAATGTTATAAGTCTGTTTTTGCTTCGATCGAAGCCTTGCCACCTCGGTGAACTTTCAAGCCATGCAAACGATTCCACAGAGAAGAGCAACCGCAGTGTCTGTAAGACAGACTCAATCAACCGCACGCTCAAAGCGACGCCTTCAAGCGAGCCCACAATAAACACTGTGGGGATAGGAGAAATTTCCAATTGCTTTGATACCAATTGTAGGTCCGAATTAGGAATACACACAATGCAAGAGTCGACACATGAAATACGTGGTTCACCTCACTGAGGCTACGTCCACGGAACACACAAAGTCACTTTACTAAATAACCCTAATTTGTGTTATAGAGAGCTTCTGCCAGCCCTCTTAAATAGTAGTACAAGCCCTAACCCTAGTCTAACTAAATATAGTCAAACTAACCAGAGTTAGTCAAGACCTGAGTTAACTCCTAATAGAAAGTAGCTGGTGCGAGTTGGAAAGCCCTGATGCATGGTCCAGCCAAGATCCACGAGCCTGCACCCTTGCCTGAGCAAGAAAGTAGACGAGCTCTAGATCTGGATCCACTAAGAGTGAATGTAGAGCCTCTGAAACTGTCAGTCCATCAAGATAGACTGTAGACCTCTAGTCTAATCAGTAGCCAAAGAGGAAAAAGATGGAAACTCATGTCGTACCTCCTGTGGTAAAGCATCTCTCGTATGTCGTAATAATACTTGCAAGGGAAATGATCTTGTATCTACGTCCCTCGCATATATCTCCAAAATAGGTCTATCTGCGATCATAAATCGAGAAGATAACAAAGGTGCAACGCCAAGAATGTCATAGATGTCGTCTCCTCCATTGATAATAAGTCTACCTCCGCACGAAAGTGGCAAAGATGTCTGTCTCCTTGCCAAATCTCTTGTCACACACTCGAATGTCCCTGGTCCAATGATGTCACCAAAGACGCCCATGATCCTTTTATCAAAGGCTGCCAAATGTAATAGAAATATAGGTGAAGGAGGAACCGTGCGAAGAAGGTAGATGGATTGACGAGCAATACTAGATGACAGTATATCAAATGCTCGGACGCGAACGAGTAGTAATTCAGGGTTCCCCGGCTGCGGATCCCCCAGTAGAGGAAGGTCGTCTACATGCAAAACATCCTCGGCAAGTGCAACGTCAAGGTAGCGTGAAACAAAATCCTCAAACCCTACTGACACTCCTAGAATACGTAAACCGTATGTCGATGTCATACATCCCTCTGGAAGCTAGAGATGAGGCGAAATGCTAAAAGGAGACTAAGCCATACACTTTGACACCTTGATTCTCAAGCCTACAAGATGAAGCTCAGTAGTCAAGTAATTAAAGGTCTGTCTAATGTTGTCTACATGGCCTACAATGTGTGTATCATCCGCTAAGGAGGGGAACACATAACCTGATACGGCCAAACCAGTAGACAAAAGAGCTCTATAATGAGCCATGGCAAATAGGGTCCTCCCAAAGGATCTCCCTGTCGAGTGCTAGTGATGGACTATAGAACGGTGACTCCCTCCTCGGAAAGCCATGCTTATAAAAAAGAGAAGAATGTGAACCGTAGAAAGACCATACGAAAGGAATGAGGATTGATAGAGATCCACCAACCTCTCTCAGCTCTCTAAAAATGGATGCACGCGAAACGCTGTTAAAAACGTTCTCAACGTTCACATAAAAGACAATCCAATCCGGATGGATATCTAGAAGTGCTCTAATGCCCAATGATACAGCCTCACAGACTCATGGTGTGGCGACTCCAAACTGATGTGGACAAAGATGCTCCTTGAAGTGTGAGAGATGCTGCAATACAACGTTACGACTGACTAATTGCAATAAGACCTCTCCAATAGCTATCGGTCTGATGCTCCCAATGTCCTTGTCCATCACTAGAAGCCGACTAGCACCAAGAACCTTACTAACTAACAACAGAATCTCCCCTCTCGCAACTGATGCAGCCACCTAGAACAACTCTGTGAAACCACTAGAGGGATCATCCGCTCAATCTCAAAGATGCTCATGACCATCCTTGACAAACCCCTTGAGGATAAGCATGGGGCTGTGCATAGAGAATGGGCAAATAATGATCTATCAAAACATAATGGCTTCTCTGGCTGATACTCCAAGACCTCTAATGGTATCTCCTCGCCCATGGGTGGATGTAAAAGACGTAAAGAGGAAATCATCTCCTCAACTAGCCATGGACAAAGGATGAAGGGCCCATGCATCCCTACTATACTCTCGGGCCTGCCCAAGATCCTACACCGTTGCAATCACGTCGAATCAGAAATATCATGTGACTGAACTCGACTCCTAAGCTGTGTGGTCCAAACAGACTCCTCATGCAATGTAGCCCAACCCATGCTCAGAATCTCCGAAATCTAGCTGCCACCTCTCTATGTCCAGCATAGAGAGGTGTCATATTGGTCCGAATCAGGAATACACGAAGAAAAATATGCAATCAAGAGACGACACAAGAAATACGTGGTTCACCTCACTGAGGCTACGTCCACGAAACACACAAAGTCACTTTACTGAATACCCTAATTGTGCCATAGGGAGCTTCTGCCATCCCTCTTATATAGTAGTACCAGCCCTAGCCCTAGTCTAACTAAATGTAGTCAAACTAACCATAGTTACTCAAGACCTAAGTTAACTCCTAACAATCTCCCCCTTGACTCATGTCTTGGGGTCTCTAACTCTTGTTATCCATATACATACTCTGTGGGAAGTCCTAGAAGGAAACCTGAAACATAGGCCTTGTAAACAAGGTTTAACTAGAACTAAGCCGTAGCCTGACTAGGAAGGAGTAAAACATATACAAGAATCAAACAATTGCTAGAGTAACTCTACTAGTGCTCCTTGTGCAAAACCCGCGTAGTAGCACAATGCCTACTTAAACTCTCTAAAGGAATACTTTGGTCAAAGCATCAGCTGGATTGAGTCAATCTTGACTAGCTCAACCTTCCTATCAAAAACTACTCTGATAAAGTGATATTTGATGTCGATGTGCTTCACCCTGCTATCCATCACTTGATTTGCTGCAAGATGTAAGGCACTCTGACTATCACAATTCAAATTTACAACATCTTGTTTTAATCCTATCTCAGTGATAAGTCTATTCAACCAAATAGCCTCCTTTGCTGCTTCCGCTACTACTATATATTCGGCTTCCGTAGTTGACTGAGCTATGCACTTCTGCAAGGTAGATCTCCAACTAACACATCCACCTCCAAGTGTAAACACATACCCAGTTGTAGGCTTCCTCTTGTCTAGATCTTGTCCATAGTCAGCATCAACGTAACACAGGATTCAATCGTTCTCAGGTTTATGGCCCGTCGTGAATTGCTCGACAGATGTGCGCCCATGAAACATTTGCGCCAATGTAGCCCAAGTACCTGCCGTTTCTCTCCGTATGCTACCTCATCCGGCTTCACCCGCTCTCCTGTTCAACTGGCAAGTTATGCAGTCACAAACCACTTTGGTCCAGGTGCTCTAACGTGAGCTTACAGATGGCTTCCAAATTTCTACCCTTCTCCCTCGTCGGGAATGACTCGACGAGCACTCCATCTTTGTAGAAATGGAACAACGGAACAACCTTGATCCTCAATCTATCTGCTACTTCCGACTGCTCATCATACTCGTCGACGACATTGTGTTTCAAGAATATGACATGAGCGTCATTATTTCTGGCTCCCTTACACAACTTGGTAAACCCTTTTTCAATGTACTTGCAGCTTCCGCATGATGGCCTGAAAAAATCAACAACAACTAGACACCCTTGCTTCTTGGCCTGTCCCAAAAGCTCATCAAATTCGTCTTGCGAGCTGAATTCACATACACATTCCACGGGGCAGAGTTCAGAGTCCTCATCGTCCTCGTCCTCGCTCTTGCTCTCTCCCTGCTCCTGCTTCTTCCACTGTTTCTCCAACCTATATTGAGCGGAATTGATGGCCCAAACGGGCTTGCTCCATTGAGACCCACTAAGAATTGAAGAATTACTGCTTCTCGACTCCTCACAGACACTCCCAAGGCTGATCTGTTGGTCTCACCAACAACCAAGAGCTCCTCATGAGGAATGCACTCCAATCGATTTAGAGGGAACAACGATATTCTTCCCTCTAAATAGTACGCCACAACGAAGACCGAGCCATAAATTCTATTTTAATTAATCTCTATATGAATCAAATTTGAATATTAAACAAGTCGGATCTTGGTTGTCCAATCATAATCTTTGTGCATCTTTCTCACGTGGTTCTTTACTCCTTGCGAGGTAAAGAGACAATGACACACCGGACATGGTGTATCACGCACCTCTTTTGGCGGCCCCATGAGGGAAAGTGAAGCTATAGCTAGCACAAAGAGAACGATAAAGAAACCCAACATCTCATCATGTATCTCCTCCCACATGTAGAACCACAACTCCCTAACACCTCATCTCACATCGGAAAATGCTAACTATGAAAACTCTAAAATCTAAAAACACTCATAACTTTTTATTCAGATCTCCATAATTTTCCAACTAGGTTCCAATAGAACCAATGCAGTAAAATGAAGAGATATGAACAAAAACAACCTGACCCATATATCTAATTATAGAAAAATCACTCAAAACCCTAACAAAACAAAAACACTTATATCTCACTATGTCATTCTCCGTAGTCTTCAATTTAGTTAGCAATGGAACCCAAATTGAAAGACGAAGAGAATGAACTATTCACTCTCCATGTTTGGCAAAGTGTGGCCACATAATATGCAAGAAAATATAGTACACTTTTCTACTCTCTTTCTTACTTTAATCTCCATACACTCCTCATCTCCCGAACCTCTCATATCAAACCGAGGAATTGTCATTTGTGTTGCCATGAGCCTGAAAATGTGTCATTTATTGGACTAATGCCATACGCTCAAGTTTACTGAAACTTCATGTCCGGGAGTCCACATTATCATTCTACAGCATCACACGTGGCTAGGCTATCGATCTCGAGCTAGGTTACGTATAGAATACAATTTTGTAGAGAGGAGATAGAAATCTTGTGCAAGCAAGCATTTCTTTAGTCAACTCCAATATGCAAGACTTCTTTAGTCTGGGTGATTGCATTGAACGTGAAAGGGAATTGAACATCTTTCCTCGCAAATGCAATTCCTGCATTAGGGATAAATCTTCGGCTTACCACTGTTACTCAACGTACAGCTCTCGAATTCTCTTTAAGCTGGATATTGCACAAGAATCCCATCATGAAAGATCTCAACCGAAACCAGCGAGGGGCCTGCTACTACTCAAAGTATCAAGTGAATGTTTTTCGTATATCCAGTATATGCGATCATGAAGGATCGTACATCTGTACTCAAGAAGTAACAATACACTGAAGTCGAATTTGAAGTCAACTTCAAATTCGTTGATTTCGAAAGACGAGACACCAATATTCCGTGTGATGTGAAAACTGGTGTTCTATGCACTGGTTAAAATTTGCCTTTTTATAAGTGGGCCTTATGGAAAGGGAGATGCAATACAAACGTGGAGTTGTTCTAGGGTTCCAAGTGTTGCTCCACCCGGATTCAGTGACTTCATATGGAATGGTTCTTTTACATATGGTGCAAACTTGCGTAGAAATGTAGGAAATCTTAGGTGGAAATCGAGAGAACGTCAATAAAAAGCCTCGACACGCTTCATGAGTCATACTCTACCCGCAGCCTATGAACATACAAACCTATGGATTCTGGAAGACCAAGCGACTAATACATTACAGTCTCACAAGCGGACAAGAATGTGTTTAGAATGAACCAATGACGTGCGGGCACTCGACCACCCGTATGCTCGAACCGAATTTCCCGTTCCCAATCAGACCTCCAAAACCATGGAAACGATAGAAGAGAACAAGACCCAATGGCAATGATTTGAACGTAGATCTCAAGATCTCGAATCCCACAAATAGCAAAGAAGCAGCCTAAGTACAAAGTAAAATAACATTGCTTTAAGGAGAGCAAGTGCTCTCCTTAAAGCAATCTAAGATACCGACAGTTTAGATGATGCTCTGATGTTTGTAGACCATTTCATCTAGATAATTCGGCCATCTTAGATATCCGAATTATCTTATAGTCTTAAATACTATAAGATATTTACCAAACGTGACGTTACTTGCCCCATGTTCCATCTTTGTACGTTTTGATGGGGTCTTCCCATCCCTTTTGTTAGTTACGGTGACCCCACACAAATAACAAAAAGCAGTGAGACTGATCATCGCTCGATGTGATCAAGCCTCTAAAGTTGTCGTCGATTTGGTACAATCTTCTGAAGATTCCGGACCTTAGGTCGTAGGACTAGCGTACAATGATCTCAAAAGGCTGCCCACTTGCGGTATGAAACTGTATAATACAGTATTCTGCATTTCTGTACAGTATAATGGTCACGCCAGTCCAGCGTGCTACTGGAAATGTGACTGTTCTAATGGCTATATCCGGTTGCCGGTATGTGGTATAGGTCATGTTCCGCCGTTTCAGACGTGGCGGATTAGCATTCCCCAGACGGGAGCGCAGATTCCGCTCAAGGCGGGGAACATCGTTGAAGACGCTGTGGCGTATAGGAACACAGGCAGGAGAAATGTGAACTTTTTCCTCGCACTTTAGGAACTTTATAGGAACCGTGCGAGGACCTTTACAACCGCGCGTGACACGGTTTCGGTGAACGTAAATCGTATGGTAGTGGGTTGCTTTCTCGAATCCGACGGCCGTGGCTGGAGAAACTATCCTCCGGAACCATTCCTTGGATCCAGCGCTGCCTGCTTTGGTGGAGCGTTGCGAGCATTTCAAAAGATGGCGTGGACCGTCTGGTCCATGACAGAGTGAATGTCTCCTACTCTGCCAAGAATTTAATCTTCGACCAAATGTTATGCGTGCTCGATTGATCGCTCCGGTGCAAATAAACTTGCAGGCGGGCTTAATTCCGACAGTTTGATCCGTCAAGCTGTTGCACCTTGAACCACCGGTAAGTAGCATTATAGAAAGAGAGGAGAGCAGAGCAGCGGCGGAGAAGATACGTGTTCCATGAAGTTTGACAATGTCTTGGTTGGCCATCTTCGGAGTGAGTCATTTCTGGATTAGATGACGTGTTTTGTTCAAATTGGGCGCCGCCGCGGTTGATCTGATTTCTTCACGTGTTTGTGAGTCGGAGGGAGATCTTTAGCTGGACTGTACTCAATACTCGCATTTTCTGAATTGTGTCAAAGCCTGCACGAGGCTGTTGCAGGCTAAAACGCCTGGATTGCAGCTCTGTCTATCCAACCACTACTGCAGACAGAGCCTCTTCTGGCTCATTACTTCCGCACATGGATTGGGTACCGCTCTGATCAACTTTAGACTGAGTATTTTCCTTTCAAACTAACATCGTGAGAGGACGTTGCTCTGAGTTATGTATCCCAACCGTTTTCTCCCTTGTGGGATTCATGGAAATCGCCACTTTATTACGTTCAGCTGCCCCTTTTATCGTCGGACCTCGTAAGGCTTGCGCGGGTGACGTTGCTGAAATCAGTTTAGGATCTGGGACGAGTTTTGACGGAAGCAAGTGTGGATCAAGAGGGAGGATCAGACTGAGTTTAGAGTCGGAGATTAAATCGACGCGTCAGTTTTGGTACCTGACAAGATTTTACTTTCTCCGGAATAGGTGTGTTTCCAGGTGGAATTTGTGGAGTACTCCTTCACATTCGGATTATTTTCCACGTTATCTGAGGCGCCTGCAAGTAACGGAGACGGGAAGGCCTTCCGTCAGAGGACAGTTGACAGACTTGAAGTCCTTTGCCCTTGAAGCTGTCCAATCTTTCGTTTCAGGGCCTTTATATCATACTCCATTACTTTCAAGAAGGTTAGAAAATTCAATTGCAGGAAGGATTATTTTTTCCTCCTCGGCACGAGCGCATCCACGCAACCAGTTTTCTTCAGAATTAGAGATTTGTAACGGAATGGAAAACTGCGAGAATCTCAAGATCAAAGATGGAAAGCTTCTAGCATACGAAGCTGAAATTCTGTCTGAGGTGCCAGGCAATATTGTCTTTACCCCAGACAGGAAATCCGGCTTGAACAATGGAGCCTTCCTCGGCTTCAAGAATTCCGTGAGCAAGTACACACACACCGTACCGATTGGTGTGTTCAAGTAAGCACACAGACTAAATTACGATGCAGAAAACGTGCCTGTATGCATCTGGAGTTTGATAAGAAGTCTGTTATGCGTTTTAGCTGCTCATGATTGCAAGAAATGAAGGGGATTTCCTTTCCTTCCTCTCCCCACGTTTTGTGGATGTGAGTATCATCCAGTCTGAGGACAACTGGATATTGTCCTCAGGCTGGAAGTACTTAGATTTGTGAAATTACTTCAGATACTTCGACGTTTCGTAGAAGTGTTTTAAGTGATTTGTTAGTGTTGTTTGCTGCAGAATTTATCAAGTTTAACACTGTTTTCTTGATCTACTTTGGATGGTAATCAGAGGCTTACGGTTCATGTGCTGCTTTCGATTCAAATTGTGGTGGATGACCCAAAGGATGGGATCCCTTGGGATGGAAATACCTCTAGAAACTCAGTTTATGTTGGTAGAGAGTACAGACTCGCCTCCAGTTGGGGACGACATGGACTGTCGCTTAGAAAATAATTCCGTCTACACAGTTTTTCTACCGCTACTGGAGGGAGCATTCAGGACTTCTTTGCAAGGGAACGAGAAGAACGAAATTGAGCTGTGTGTAGAAAGTGGTAAGTAAAATAGTGCTCTCAATTTGAAAGTCTCAAATGTGTCTGGTTTTAGTTAACAAAAGATCATAATGTCTTCACCAACAGGCCAATGACAACAAGCTCTACAGCGCGTTTGAGATTTATGCTACGTTTTCCAGTTTGGAGTTTTGGGTTTTAGACATTGTGATAATCTATTGTCTTTTTTCGTAATACTCAGGAGATCCTGTTGCTCACACTTCAGAGGGCCTGCATTCCGTGTATTTAAACACTGGATCTGATCCATTTGAAGTCATAACAGGGGCTATAAGGTAATCCTTTAACCCATCCTGTTACCACGTTTTGTTGGTGGATACCGTACAATGACAACTTTGAAGACTAGTTGATTCTGTATCTCTCCTTTTAGGTAGAAAATTGGGTTAAGGCCTGTCACTTCTGCTTGAAATATACTATGACAGTCGTTCATGTAGAGAAAACCACTAATGAACTGATGGATATATTCTTGTTTTTAAGGGCTGTTGAGGGTCATATGCAGTCTTTTACCAGACGAGAGAACAAGCGGGTAAGCTTGATGTAATCAAGTTTTGAATTTCTAATCTTTCTTGTATCCGTTGGGGAAATTGTGCACTGAGGAGAGCAGTAAGTTAGCTGAGTTGACTGTCTTTGCTGACCACCACTTTTGTATAGATGCCAGGAATTTTGGATTATTTTGGGTGGTGCACGTGGGATGCCTTCTACACAGATGTTACAGCCGAGGGGGTGATGGAAGGTTTAAAGAGGTACTGTTTCTGAAGTTTAGTGCAGAGTTTGTGATCATCGCATGTGATCAATTGCTGTTTCTCGTCGTGAGTCGAGTTACTCTAGGATTTGGAAGATACCATGGAAAGTTAAATTTTGTTGCTTGCACCTCACCCTGTTTAGTCTTTGGTCGCAAGTCTGGCAGAAGGCGGCGCTCCGGCTCGATTCCTGATTATTGATGATGGCTGGCAATCTGTTGCTGCTGACAAGCCAGTAGACGTGACTGTAACTGAAGGCGCACAGTAAGAATCGGATATACACCAATTGATGTGCAGCAATATCCCTAATTCTGAGTACCGATCTTAGTTTTGAGATGCTTTTGAGTTGTTCTCTAACATTTTATTCGCGCTTGCCCTACTTTTTGAATTCCAGATATAGCAGCAGGCTGACAAATATCAAGGAGAATCAAAAGTTTTTGAAAGATGGCAAAAGCTTTGGTCTTCATCACATTGTTCCAGAGGTCAAGAACAAGTTCGACGTCAAGTAAGCAAAGTTGAAGCTCGTTCTTTTTCAAGATTTAGGCAACAATTTTAAATTAATCTTTAGGGTTGAAGATGCAATTCTTTCAAGTTTTCCACCTGTTAATCATACATTGTGTAACGTATGGTCCCGATAAAACAATTTCGCCAACGAGAGAGAGGATATTCTGGAAGATCTTTCACTCCGGTAGGTCTTTTCCTCTTCGTCGCTGAACAGGGCCCTATCAAACTGTGTCCTTTGTCTGTCGATTTCAAATTGTTCTTTTGACATTTTTTCTTAGCTCAACTTAAGTTGATTGTGACGGTATGTTTATGATCAACTGCAGATATGTCTATGTCTGGCATGCACTTGCGGGATACTGGGGAGGAGTGCAACCCGATGGAGAGGGAATGGAGCAATATGAGTCTGTTGTGACTTATCCTGTTCATACACCAGGTATTTTGGGGAATCAACCGGATATGGCCATCGACAGTCTAACAGTAAATGGACTAGGCCTCGTTAACCCTAAAAAGGTTGCAGATTTTTTCAACGAGCTCCACGGTTACCTAAGGACGGCTGGAATTGATGGTGTGAAGGTTGATGCCCAAAGTATTTTGGAGACTCTGGGAGCAGGTTTTGGGGGCCGAGTATCCATCACAAAGCAATTTCACCAAGCGCTGGAAGAATCAATAGCTAAGAACTTTCCCGACAATGGGTGCATCGCTTGCATGTGCCACAACACGGACAGTATCTACAGGTGTGGTGTCATGACAAGCTGAGAACCAAAGTTTGAATTTGATTTTTGTCTAATTCATGCATTTTATTCTTGAGACTTCGACAATTCCATTCTAGTGAGATGTACTAATACTTTTCATTCGCTTTCTGACCGTACGCAGTTCTAAGCAAACCGCCGTTGTTAGAGCGTCAGATGACTTTTGGCCTAAAGATCCAGCATCACATACAATTCACATTGCATCCGTGGCATACAACACCTTGTTTTTGGGGGAGTTCATGCAGCCTGACTGGGACATGTTTCATGTGAGTATCGACTGGTAGAATCTAAAGCTAAGCAAATAGAGGGCATCGATGTGAATTATCCCTCGCATGTCAATGAATGCGAGGGAAAATTCACATCAGCCAAAATGCTAACGAAGGCATGTGTTCTTCTGAATACTGACATCTGGAATTTGTGGTATGTGCTCCAATTTTTGCAGAGCTTGCATCCAGCCGCTGAGTATCATGCTGCAGCTCGTGCCGTAGGTGGATGTTCAGTTTATGTGAGGTGAGATAGTACTGATTTATTCTCAAATCAATACTTTCACTTGATTAATCTCAATATTAGTTGTCTCGGCGACGTGTGCATAGTTTGCGGGATCTGAATGGAATTTGGAAGCTATACGAGTACTTTGAGGTCTCGAATCCATTCTGAAGCTTTTCAGATTCCTGCTAATGCAGTGACAAACCAGGAAATCACGACTTCAACTTGCTTAGAAAAATTGTTCTTCCTGATGGAAAAGTGCTTCGAGCTCAATTACCAGGAAGACCTACTCGGGATTGCTTGTTTACTGATCCAGCTCGTGATGGCGTCAGGTGAATCCTCTTCTGAGTTTTGTCTGAGTTTTATGGAGTTCTGTCCAAATAATCAATTGTGCACATTTCTGACACGTGGTGCGCTGGTTCGTTTGCTTAGTTTGTTGAAGATTTGGAACGTGAATCTATTCGGGGGAGTTGTAGGCGCCTTTAATTGTCAAGGTGCTGGTTGGTGTAAGGTTAACAAGAAGAATGCTATACATGATACTGCTCCAAAAGCCATTACTGGGAGTGTGCATGCAAGTGACGTGGACTCTCTAGCCAAAGTAGCTGTAGATGGCTGGAAAGGAGATTGCGTTGTGTATACACATCGTGGAGGTAAGCAGTCTTATCTTACTTCAGTCGCCAAAGTCAGTAGTATACTATCTCATGAAATAGCTTAAGGAATCTTTTCAGGGAAAGGCAATGACCAGGAAGTATTGCTGGTTTCCACTAGTTACACATTCTCTTCTGAGCTTCGATGTATTTACTTGACATATGCAACGCGAACCCTTCTTGTATGCTGGTATGGGATTCTAAACAGTCTCTGAATGGTGTGTTTTAGGCGAGTTGATTCGCCTGCCGCGAGGTGCCGCGATCCCTCTGACGCTCAAAGTTTTGGAGTTCGAGATTTTTACATTTTCTCCTATAAAGGTGCGTGAAGATTGACCCGTTGTAATGGAAAGTTCTGTCTCATCCCATAAACTGTACTATTTGCCTATCATAGCCTGAAGACCCTAGAACCTGCATCTCATCGATACCTCGGGGGTATCGATGAGATGGCATATGGGGAAAATAGTTGCACCATATTTGTCAGTGTCTTTACGAACTACAAGGGAGTCACTTCCAACTCCGATCTTACTTCTACCCGGGCTGTTCGTGTGAGTGGTCTTCTTTACGAAGGAGAAATCTTGATGTCTGTTGTAGATCTGGCCCTTAAGACTGTAGGCCTAAAATCAAGAGACTAATCAATCGAAGTGGTCTCTTAAACTTAAAAAAGTAGTTTTTCTGTACTTCCACACTTGTCTGTAACTTGATTGAAATTCTCATTTTCGTGAGCATGAACTGTGTGCAGAGCTTAGCGCCGGGTATGTTTTTCGCCCCAATTGGACTCATCAACATGTTCAACTCAGGCGGGGCAATCGAATCACTTGGGTATGAAATACTGGAACACGACCTGCTTAACATGTACAACATGAGTGGAGATTCGGAGCCTATTGAGGGCTTGAACGAGAACATGACATGGAGCAATGATTTTAGCCAACAAGCCAGTTCAAATAACACTCAAGTGCCATTGGCGTTAGTTCGAATGAAACTAAGAGGATGCGGACTGTTTGGAGCGTACTCATCAAAGCGGCCAAGATTGGTATTCGTGAACTCTGAAATTGCAGAGTTCACGTATGACTTTCAAACTGGATTTTTGAAGCTGGATCTACCAATTTCAAAAACGGGAGATAGTTGGGACGTGATTGTTGAGGTGTAAATGTCTTATATGGTCTTAGAGATTATTCATAGTTGTTAATTTACAATGGGGAGAATACGAAGAACAACAGTCATATGTCTCTGAAGCTAATATCATGTTCACGCCCACCGACTTTTGAGCCTCTCCCAAGTTGCTGCTCCCGACCATACGACTCAACTTGGTCAAAATCCCGTCCCCTAATTTATCACTCATTGATGGTTAGGTGTGCTGAAGGCAGATTGCCCATTGCACTACCGGAGAGGGAAACATACTCTGGAATCTTTTCCCATAATTAGGAAGGAGAGATATGAGAGTTTAGCCTAGTTGGAATCGCTGAATGGATGGTGAAACAATGTTTCTACTCCAAGGGAAGGTAGAGACACTGTCAGTCCTGAGAAGAAATGTGGTTTAGTTGTAAAGTCCGAGGTTAGGTCAGTTATTTTTTCATCTCCGCGTGTGAGCATGATTCTTTTACCTCAATTTGAAGTGCGCATGTATGAAATAAAATAAATAATGGAACATATAGTCGTAAACATATATTGTTAAGCATGGCCTTTGATAGTAATTATTCTTTGTAGCATGACTTTTGCTAATAGTTAACTTGTCAGCTACCATGCCTGGGCAGATTTTCATCCCGTCTACTGTTCACGGAGTTATATTGTGTAATTTCATTTTGCTGATTTATGAAGGCGCAAACTGGCTTAGCCGTTAAGTAGTGGGTAATGCAGTGCACCATTGAAAGCCTGGTACCTGACCTTCGACTTCGGAATTTAACACTCTCTGCATGTTCAGTCAACGTGGAGCACGGTTCCTGATCCATGGATACAGGAGGTCACCATTTGTGTGAGGGAGTTGGAAACCTTACTACCTGAAAACTCTCTGCTATACAAACACTCTGTACCATCACCAGCAATCAGAAATTGCAGCTCCAAGAAATCTTGCAAATGAAACCACTGTGTCTAAATCTGTCGAAACTACCGAACTCACGATTTTCATTTTCACTTGTGATGACCAAGTATTCAATTATTGTTAAAGCCTGAGCCTTCTGAGGAGACTAATCCCGCTACTGCACTTATCCACGGACGAGGATGTACAAGGACGACGTAACTCCAGCGGATTTCCGGCAGATGTCGCACGTATGGCGGAGACTGCTGCTTTTAGATAGAATTTCAGAAGCTAGACCACGTGGCTTTGTTAGTATTGAGAATCAGGAGTTCTCAGTGTCGGACTGCACATCAGTTTCTGGTACACATGTGGTAGCGTTAGAAGTCGGACTCAGTGTAATTTTTCTGGACGTTTCTTTGAGAAATCTACCGGGATTTCACTCATCATCCGGTATTGAAAGCAGTTTCGGTGAGACAAACGGTCGAAAAGCCGAATATAGTATTTATTATGCGGAGAGATGAATGCTTGAAAGTTCTCCAAAACTTATTCATACTTCACGTCCCTGCAGTAGAGGCAAGTTTCAAGCCGCAATCGCGAACTGCCCTTCACAGCAGTTCCGAGTTCATTCGCTGTGCTAAAGGCAGCGAGAGGATAAACGGCTGCGGGAATTGAGAGGCACGAAAAGAAGACGAGTGACGAGCTTGTCGGTCTCCCAATGAGGAACAGATAGATCAAAACGCCCTGTCATTGGCCCATACAGGATAGGCAAAAGCCCCGTGTAGGAACACGTGGCGGCCTCTCAATGGTTTCTCTCGCGGGAGCTTGGAAAGGGGACCCAGGGGCGAGCAACTGCCCGGTGCCACGGGCAGTCGCTCCGTCGGACAGCGAGCGAGTCCACGGAGCCAGAAATCGCCGATTCGCCGAATTTCAGATTTCTAGCAGCAGAAATCCGACAGGAAATCTCGAGGCCCGGGACAGGGTGTAGGAACTCGGAAGCAGCAGCAAGCGGAGGAAGAAATGGCGTCGGTGGTTCAATCCACTGCTCTCTCGTCCGTGCAATGCATCTGCAACCACAGCCTGAGGATTCAAAATGGTGCGGGAGCTGCGTCGGCTATGGCCGCCTTCCCCACCGCGTCCAGCAAGCCAATTGCCCGCCTTGTGACATGCGCCGTTCAGGAGGGTGCGGAATCACACTCCTCCTCCGACATTTCGAGAAGAGAGGCCGTTCTGTCCGGAGTGACTGCATTGATCGGAGGCCTGAGCCTGGTGCCTGCCGCATTCGCCGAGTTTGAGGAGGATTACAAGAAGGAAACGCAGGCCGTAATTGAGCAGGTCAAGGGAACTTTAGCTCTGGAGAAGACGGATCCCACGAAATCCGATGCCGTAGCAGCCCTGAGGCGGTCGTCCAATGACTGGGTCGCCAAGTACCGGAGGGAGAAGACCGTCGCAGGAAGGCCCAGCTTCAGCAACATGTACTCTGTGATTAACGCCATCTCTGGGCATTACACCAGTTACGGCCCCAATGTTGCCATTCCTGTCAAGCGCAAAGATCGCATTTTTGAGGAGATCGGCATCGCCGAGAAGGCCCTGAGCAGAGGAAGGTAGATTCAGGGTTTTTTTTTCCCGTACCAGAACGCCAAATGTCAGCTGCTGACATAAAGTTTAGAGGTTATTAGTCGACTTTCCTTTCCCATTCACTTCATTCAAAGACTGCGCAGGGCTCGTGAGACAAACATCATGAATCTCATCGCCACCTGCTGTTTGTTAATCAATGGAAGTCTTTTTCTCTTGATTGTATCATGTACACCTGGCTCTAATGGAAATTCTCAGCCCTTGTCTGACCCACTGTAATCTTGGTCACTCCCTGTAAATTGTCCTCCCGTCCGGTTTGTTCTTCTCTGATTTGTGAACTGTGTGGGATCAACTACTCCTCCTCAGAACGTATCTGTCTTGGACATGCATAGAACTGAACTGATGCCTGGGTACACTGGATTAACTGGTCCTTCACCATCAGAGCGAATAATCTTTGTCTCGTCCGACCGGAATTGAAGAACTTGAAGAAGCAGGTAGTTGGGTCGATAGAGGGGAGGTGAAGGATGTCACCCGAGTCAAATATGATGGGATTTTTTATTCCCTTCAAGCCCTTTCCTGGCTGTGTCTCGGATCACACCAGTTGTCTATTAGAACAGAAAATGTTGCCTGTGACTTGTGTTTTTCACGAAGATGCTATTTGCATGTTTTATCATTTGAGTGAGTCACGCACTCTTTGTGTACTTTCGACTTCTTCATGCCGATGATATAAGCACTTGATAGCTTTTGATATGAGTGGGATATGGAATCAGTGCACGTCACTCGAGATGGACGCTGTATTCCAAGCAACTGACCAGGTTAAATTTAGCCAGAGGATCAAGTACGAACACGGAAACTGGTTTGGCTTGACGGGCTTTCATATAAAGGGATGAAATCTGACCGGTTTTCTTTCTGAACGCTCTTACAGTTATGAAGAAATGCGTTACTGATTGAATTTTGCATGCCTTTGTCGTAGTGTAGGTGTCGTTTCTCTTGTTGCCCGAAAGTCGTCATGGGCCATTTTCTGTAATGATCATTCTTATCAAGTTCTTGTATACCAACGCCCAGTACTCCATTGGAATAATGCGCTGTCATTCGCTTGCCAACCTTGCCTGATGGAAAGTGGTACTAACAACCCTAGCAAAGGAGTTCGCTAGCTACACTACCGATCCAGGAGTCTCTAGGTGGTATAACGTTATCTCCGAGGAAATTGCCTGTATCGACACATTTGAACAAAAAAGATACTACCTTCATGTAGAGACCAGAAAAGAAATACACAATTTTGTAACAAATGATTGAGAACGGAATCATGGTCTCAACATCCAGTAGTGCAAAGCTTCTCATCTGTGAAACCGAAAGTCAACTGCAGTGTAGTGTCTATTCCAGAGAACGAGTAGACAGCGAGGCTGAGTTCAAAATCGGGAGTTGTCCATCGTTCGTGAAATTAGAGTGGACGGGCAGCTACTGTAAAGAACAGAATAGAACACATTGTACCGACTTAAACTTGTTTGAGCACTTCGATGAGAGTTCAAACAAGAGAAAGTGGAGATTAAAGCAAGCATTTAAGTCACAGAAACAACGATGGTTAAACCCAGCCATCGGTCATCCGCATGATACTTTCCAATAGCAACCGTTTTGTTCTGTTAATAGATTAGAGAGGCTGTGTTTCAGTTACCAACCAGTAGTACACCGGGGACTTTATTTCCGCGATCAAATGATGCACACTACTATGCAATGAACATTTGCACAAATTTTCTGATTTGAGCTCTGCTTCAACACATCCCTTCCCAGAATGCAACCTTTTGAACCTATGTCAAAAAAATGTGTCTGACAGATGCTCTAGGTTTAAGACAATGTTTTTTTGACCTCAAACTAAATCTCAAGTCGAATGGTCCAAATTTCGCGAAGATTTTCTTCACAAGTATGTAAGCCAAGGATGACTAACAAAGTAGCGGATGTCATTCTGCGTTATGGATGGATAGAAGAGCTCAAGTTTGAGGTTATCGAATATATAGCCCGAGAAAGTATAATAACAAAAGGGATGGGAAGATTATTTGAGGTTATATCTTCTATATTGAGTCGTACGGATGGGGTTATAAGATGGAAAGCGGAGGGGTTGCATGGCGCTTGGATACTCCTGGTGTAAACTAAAGTCGTCCTACCTCCCATCAGCCTGCAAAAAAAATTTTTTCGAACCTTCCGCTTTCGCGGATTAAGTGAATCAAAACATGTGGTGATGTTTAAGTCCAAAGAATTGTATGGTCACATGTTGAATTTAAAAGAAGGGAATAGGTCCCATTTTGTGTTTGTATTGTTTTGTCGTCAAAGTCGTCCACTTATCGAGTATCCACAACTGATCAGCAGTACACTCGATACTCTAAAATGGAAAGGAACTTGCAATGTAAGGAATACTGTAAAGTCTAGAGAGCAAAAATCTTGGTTTTGATTCGTACTGGTTATAAACATTTTCTAGAACCTGTGTGTTGTAGTCCTGACGGTTCACTTGTTTTTGGCTTTGGAAAAAGTTATACCTTTCTTTGAAATACACAGGACACTTTATTAGGGATCGGTCGTACGAGTCTATAGTTTATTAAAGGGTGTCATAAGATTTTAGTGAGACTTAGACAGAATGGACCATTCTAATTGCATTCTCGAAGGTCTTTGGCTTATAGAATCGGAGTTATGAAAAGACCGAAATACTCTGCTCTTGTTCGGGATGTGAATGAACGGATCAGATAGAAAGAAGGAACAGATTCAGAAAGAGTTCACTTGCTCTCTTTGGTTTCTTCCGTTGGAGTAAAAAAGTGTTGAAAAGTGTAATGAAATGAGAATTATCCACAATACAACTTCATCTTGAATCGCATCATGAATGTACTTATTTCCTTCATATTTTATTCTAATCTAAGTGTTTATTCTAACAGACATGTAAACTTATCGAGACAATATATACCATGTCACCATTTACACACGAGAAATTTCATTATCATTGGCTATGTAAACACCGGGCATATATCCATGTAAAACTAAAGCGGATAGCTGCAGAATCCACGATATAACCAATGCATGTCTATCACCGCTAGAAGTCATGTCACCACATACACATGAGAAATTTTAATATTATTGTTCATGAACACATCGGACTAAAACTATCGTGAGAGCTGCAGATTTTACTACACAAAATATTGGTTTCTAGTAGGACACGGGATTACCATGATACAGTTTTTACTACTAACACTCACGATTTTAAATTAAAACCGTCGTACATAGTTTCTCAAAAACCTCCTGTCACAGCTTCTTGTTACTCATATGCTCTCCATGTACATACTCATCGTTCTCATCATAACACGCATTATTTATAACACTCTGCGTTGTTAACCAAAGTCGTCAACAAATGCAAAACGTAGCTTCATAACTAAGAGGGTAGAATGAGTATCGGCAGGGGAACTACGTCAGTAACAAGGAACAGAGCTCAAGTCCCATGGGAAACTTTGTAACTGACTGACAGTAAGGCTAGAACGATGTTGAGGTAATCGTCGTGCAGAATGATAGCATACACGGCATAGAAGTCGGCGGTTCAGTGCTGCTACAGTACACTCTAATGTCATGAAAATGTTCACTAGTCGTAACATCTTACCTGTCCAAAACTCGTCTTCCCCATGTGACAGACCACAAGAAGTGGACAAAGGTCTATCGAACGTGTTTCCACAACAGGTGTATGAGAGGCAGAACCTACAAATTTACTCCAACAGCTGTATTTGAAAAAGTGGTCCACTGAGTCGAGGGCTTCCCAGGTCACGAGAAACAAGAAATCTAGTTCAAGAAAAAGAGACGAGGACAGATGTCTGCTTCAACCTTTGAAGCTGGAAAAGCCATGGTTAATCAATAACTGATGCAGAAACAACTTTCAAATTCCTCCTAGGTCAACTGCTCAAAAAAATTTGAAGAAGAGTAGCTTACCTTCGTCGCGCTTCCAATTGACAGAGTTGAGAACTACGAATAGAGAAATGTAAGAGTCCATCGAGTTTTATTCTCAGTTCATAGACAAGGAGTGGTGCTAAGAACCGGAAATACTCACAACAATATACAGACAAGTGGCAATGATGTTAGGAATGTACTTTCGAGGGCAAAACTTGCTTTTGCCATTGGGAGCCTCAAGAGACCCATTCCTACCTAAGGAATAAAAGTACCCAGCCCACTTT
Organism: Marchantia paleacea; assembly: GCA_014180765.2. Classification (NCBI taxonomy): domain Eukaryota; kingdom Viridiplantae; phylum Streptophyta; class Marchantiopsida; order Marchantiales; family Marchantiaceae; genus Marchantia; species Marchantia paleacea. Next base: position 184,137 of record MUAA02000004.1, read on the forward strand.
TATGGTTTCCATGGACTAGTGTCCCGCTCGCATGATGACGTAGGGGAGCAGTCCTTCCTTTTTCTGAACTAAGCAGACAAAGAAAACATGAAAAGCATAAGGAATACGAGAGGCCTGATTTAGTCAGCACAAAGCTTGCTCTTTGAAGCAGAGTGGGAAAATTCCACTTCACTTACTTTACATACTGGACCTCGGGACCACAGCGGTTTGTGTGTGGTCATCAACTCATTTGACTATCAAAACTATGTAAAACTGACAAATACAAATCCTAATGTCATGTAAATGCAGTGCTACCCACATTCCTACGCTGCTGTGTGACACTCCAGACTCTAGAGTGTCGCTAATCCTTGTTTCTCTACAAAACTCTCACAGGATGACGATGACAATTGCTTCTTGTCACGTAATGGGGCAATGCTACTTTTGACTGATGTATGTACTGAATAATCAATCGCCTGTGTCGTAAAGATGAAATCCTCAGGAATCGAGCTCCGACATATGTACAGAAGAATGTGACAGGCAGATGTAAATGAATCGGTTGCCAAGATTGCACCCTAAGATTCAATCTATGATGAACTCCATGGTACACGGACAAAACTGACCCTCCATTCCTGGATCCGTTGAGTCTCCGCAGCCACTTATGCCTACAGAATTGTGGCTTGTACGTGCCAAGAGAGCGAAGAAGCTTATCAAAGATGTCGGCGATTGTAGATACAGGTGGATGCTCGCTCTCTGATTCGCGGAAGACAGCAGGAGGTCGAGGATGGCAAATACTACCAGATGTCGCTCAGGGCCCCTGAAAATCATCTCGACGACAGCTACACTCTATCAACATCCTGTGTGTAGCTCCTCATAGATACCAACCTGTATGTATGTTTTGTTGCTCCCGGAGGAGCCCACTTAAGCACAAGCCTTTCAAAGCTCTGCAGCAGAACACATTGCAATGTGGTATCAATAACTCGTCGCCACAGCCTAATATACAGTCTGCACATGGTTGGTCGTAGACACTTCATAAGCGTACAGAGTGTCGCATGAATTAGTCCTTCCACAAGGAGAGACAGGCCCAGCGCACGTTCAAAACGTTTATTACTGAATCTCTTAATTTCTGCCGCTCAACAAGCGCTGCGTAATCGACCCTGCAATTAGCAAACAGAAGAAACATTCGATGAGTTGGCCTGTCCTGCCTATCCACGGACTGTCTCAATTTCGATCGTACGAGAGCATTCCACACTCGTACAAGCACAGACGCTCGGTGCTCGTATTGATCAGACACCGGAAGCATCAGAGCCATCCTTATCTTTCGTACTCTCGAGTCCAAGGTGTGGCCAGAACCATGGACTCAAGAGCACGCTTCTGCCGCTCGTGTCCATCTGGTGGCCAGCCAGATGAACACAAAGGCAGCTCTCAGAGGTTGTCATCAGTAGAGTACTCGGCAGGGGCAGATTGCCCTCCACCGTCAACAAACATGGGAAAAACGAACGGCTACGACACAAAACCATCAGAGCATCGAGATAGAGATGGAGACCCACCGTTTGATTCGTCCTGCAGAATTTGTTTGGAGAGAACCGGGTGGTCGGTGTGGATCTTTTCGCTCAGCTCGGCCCAGACCAGTCTCGAGAGAAGAAGACCGGCGATGGCAGCAGAAGCCATGAGGAAGATGAAGACCGCATCCCAACTGTACTCCGCTACATACCCTGTAATCAGTGGACCTACGGCTGCTCCTACCGAGCCTGTTCCATCGATGATGGCCGTAACCGTGGCGAGAGCGTTCGGGTTCCCCTTCAGTGAAGAGTGGGTTCCGAGATCTGCTGAAACTGCGGTCGTGATGAGCGCGTAAGGCCCATTGACGAGAATTCCGGCAATCATCATCAGGAAAATGTTTGTGTAGAAGGAGACGCTTCCGAAAGTTCGATACATGTAGAGAGCTGGAATAGCCATGTACATGAAGGCAGCTGCCGTGGTCGCTCGAGCATTCATCTTGTCAGAGAGATGACCCGCCAGTATGCCGCCTACAACACCTCCCACATCAAACAATGTTGATAGATTCCCGGAAGTCTTGTCGTCCAGGTACTCGCCAGCGATTTCTGCAAGAGCAGGAGCCAACCCAGACTGTTAGGGCCAAAAGATGTGAACGAACAATGCACCAGCTCTGATCTGTTCCTCGCAAGGATGCAACGAGAGAAACACGTGTGGAGTGCACTCACTTGTTTGGGCAATGTAGAAGGGGAGCCAGTTGAGGAAAGTGTAAGCAACCAGCTTGGAGAAGAAGAGGCAGAAGGCGAAAGGAGTCACTCCGGGAATTGCCCAAGCTTCTGCGAAGGTGACAGCCTCGTCCTTCTTCCTTTCCACGGGAGTTTCATCGCTCTGAGGTACACCGCCCAGAAGCCCCGTCTCCTCATCGGCCGCCGCCGCCGCAGCCGCTGGCACTGCTTCTTCTGCTGCTCTGCGGGCCTCCTCGTCGCTGCCATTCGCCGCCGCCGCTTGTCCACGGGACGAGGTTGGGCTCGAGGCTGGGTCGGCTGTGGCGGAGTGCCCGGACTCCAAATCGCCATTCTCGGCTCTGGCAGGCGAGAGGATGGCTCGCCTCTCAGAGTCCGAGGTTTCCTCACCGTCCCGCGGGATGTGCAGCCCCACATCTGCGGGCTCCACGACCAAGAAGCAGAACATGAGGATTCCTCCGCACACTTGCAGCAGGCCAGGCAGCAGAAACGACCACCCCCACCCGTACTGCAGAGCTCCAGCGGCCAGAAGCGAACCCAAAATGTTGCCCACCGAAGTGTGCGCATTCCAGATTCCCATGATCAGGCCTCGCTTGCTCTTTCCGAACCATTTCCCCACAATGGACACCACGGAAGGCCAACCGGTCGATTGCACCAACCCCGCGCACACTTGCACCACGATGTAATACGACAGGTAGTGAATATCCAGCCAATAGCCCACGCCAAACATGGCCACGAAAAATCCACTGGCCAGCATCCCTCCGGTCAGGAACAAGCGCAAATCTACTCTGTCTCCGAAGTGCCCGGCGAAGTACATTCCCACGGCGTACGAGGCCAGAAAGGCGAGATCGACGTCGCCCAAGAGGCCCTTTCCGCCCTTCTGGTTGAATGGAGCCCATCCGCCGGCATTCGGTTGCGGATCGCTGACGTTCGCCGAGGAGTTGAAGAAGGAAGACGCGTGCGAGTTGCTGTATCTGAAGTGGTGCGGGTGGAATCCTCCTCCTGCGGCCTCGTGCCTGGACGCGAGGTGGTTCATCGGCATGTACTGGTAGTACTCGGCCAGAGACCGATCGACGCTGGTGATGTTGCCAACCTCGTCGTAGTCCAGCACGCTCTTGACGATGCTGAGCGGTTTGCGCGACGCATGGTAGCACGAGTAGGCGATGAATGTCATGATGAGGGCGGCATATCTGTACGTGCTGAGGTCCGCATCTCGTCGCCACAAGGTCCTGATTACCCTGACTCCAATTGGGGGCATTCTTTTCGTCACCTCATCATCCCGACCGCCCAGACACCGCGCCATGTCTCTGCCTCGCTAACCTCGAATTGAAGACGGCGCAATTCCTACCGCCCGCCTCCGCGATAAATCAACCGAGCCAAATCTCAAGACAGAAATTAAAGATAGAGAACTGACTAGCAACTATCTGAAAAAAAAAAAAAAAAAATCCAATCCGCCCCACCGGTCACCAGAATGAGAACGAGTTGTCGCCCACTGGCGAGGGATCACGAGATCGAAGAGTCGTGTCCTGCCCTAGAGCAAATGCGTAGAAGGACTAGCTTCCAGCAATTGGACCAGAAAAAGTGCCCAAATCAGCACCGAGAGAGCCCAGAATTGAGTCCGGAATCTCCAGAACGCTGCTTTGGGGTCGAATTTATAGTCGACCAGGGAGGAGGGTGTCGACTGCCAACGAGGGGAGCGCGCAGCCGCGACCACCTGAATATCGTGAGAATTGACAAACTGTAACACCCCTCTGCTGGGAGTAAATAGAGCAACCCAGAGAAAGTCCCGGCAGAATGCACTGCACAGATTTTTCCTTCACCGCCTCCCTCGAATCCAGTAAAACCAACTTTCCACCACTCACAGAATATCACTCACTCAATCTCTCAATCACCAAATCTCCAGAATCCACATACAACCCTGTGGCTGATTGGTACTGCACGTGCTGCCCTCTTTCTTCCCGTCCGCATGAACAAATTCCTTCACCGAGGACGGAACGATGCCATCTCCGCGGGTCGGAGAGGAGAGAAGGAGCCGACGATAGACAAGGGACCGTCGACTAGGACCCGCAGGCACGCGAAGCCAGGCGAGGCCAGCAGGAGCAGCGACTCTGGCTCTGGACTGAACTGAAAGGAGCTGAACTGGGCTGGGCTGGGACCGAATGGAGGGAGAAGAAAGACGCAGCGGACACTTCAGCAAGCAACACCAGATTTTGACGCTACGGAGAGCAGGACTCCAGATATACAATTCAGCAGATCGAATCTCTTTCTCCTCTCTTCTATTGTGCGCTCGATTCCTCTCTCACTCTCACTCTGTCTGTCCTCTCCCCTCTTCCTTCCTTCCTTCCTTCGCTTTGCCGCTTTCGCCTCTCGTATCTTCGCTTGCTCCGCGCAAAATATAATTATACAATCCTGCAGCCTTGCTCATGCGCACGAGCAGCACAGCGGGCTCTCTGAGGGAGGTCGCGGCTGGCTGCTGGGCTCGCTCGCTGTCCTCTCTCCTGTCCCCAGGAGATGGTCCCCGGACCCTGTTTGCTGTCTTGTCTGCTCAAGGAAGCGATGACTCTCCCTCTCGCTCGTTGCGTCTCTCTTTCCTCTCCGTGTTGGTCCCTCCTGGGTCCCCTGAGCTGCCCCTCTGCTCTTCTCACAGGGTTTTACACTTCTGGCCGCCTCCGGACCATTTTTCTGACCTGCACCGGAATCTGGAATTCTATATGGATGCTCCCCCCTCGGCACGAACAGATGCGAACACGATTCTCTGCCAATAAGCCTGCGCTGTTCTCACTAATCAATCCTTCCTTCCTTCCACTGCACTGCGCTCCGCTCCCCTCCTCAGCCCAGAGCAGGTCAGATCTCTCAGCTCACCTCAGCTCACCTCAGCTCAGCTCCTCCTACCTTCGCGCTTCGTTGCCCTTCCTTGTCCTTGGCCTGACTCTCTTCTCTCTCCTGCTTCTGCCGGACCCTGCTTCGAGTTTATTCACTCTCTCGGGCTCTGTTTCGTGAAACCTCGTCCACCGGACTCGGGTTACTTTGACCACCCGTGGTGCCCCCAACCCCTCGCGCAAAGCGCTCGACTGTAGTGTTGCTAACGAGGTACAGTTGTGGCCAGACTGGGTTTCTCGCCTCCGTGACCTGCCTTCCAAGGTCGAAGATCGAAGCTCGCAGCCCCGTATCCTTTTGTCCGTTCCCGGGCGTTCATGGCTTTCCGCTTTTCGGGTCCCAGGCGCCATCCGGAAATCTCGGAGCGACGATTAAGGAGGGAATTAACCGAGAGTGGAAGGTGGGAGGTGGGAGATGTGAAACTGACCGGGATTAGAATGTGGGTTTACTGGGCACGGATCTGGTTTTGAAATTGTGTCGTGTTCGGCAGGCCTGGCCGCGCCACGTGTTGGGAGCAATATTCAGTTGAGGAGTTCTGGAGATGAGGGTGGCCTATCTCCGGTGGGGACGGGTAGCTAGTTCTTTCACGAGTAGGACTTTACCGATGAGGAAGTGAAAGTGGATCTGCACGCTTGTGAAGCTCGGACGTAGACACCTAGCACGAGATGGCACGAAGACAGACTGAAAGACGAAAGAAGTCCCGGCGGGGCTGGACTGCAAGGCACATCAGCGGCTACAGCGAACTGCTACCCAGTACTAGACCTCGGCCATGCCTGGTCACCGGCGAATGACCGACCCACCATACAACGTAAAGCGTAGATCTGCGGGCAGTTTTACGCAGGTCGACGCTTAGTGTTATGTCGCGACGACGGCTGTGGTTGGGTTGGGTAACTTGGGTTATCATCGCAGACCCAGTAGAGTCAAGGTGCCATTTGCTGTGAACGTTCGCGGCAACTGCTGCGTGCATTCTCCGACAGTTGTGATCTGAGATGGAACGAGCCTCCTCTCCCTCCTCCCAAAGGCCGGATCAGGTGAAGTTACTACATTCTTCGTCCTTGGATTATTGGCCCCGCCTGCTTCATTACTGGCCTTGCAAACCGGTGGACGAGCTTATCTCTCACATCTTATTTTACTTGGGGAATTTTGACGAATGTCGTCGGCCTAGCCTCCCATTCTGTTGTGCCACTAGATGTCCATTTTGGATGGAAAGCTGTATTAAACAAGAGTTGTTCCGGTGGAAATAAGACTGATGGTTTCTAGTATTGTGGAGGAAGGGAAGTCAGCGGGACGACAGTAGAAAGCGACCGTGTTTTCATCAGTGTGGCCTTCCACAGCTCAGGGAGGCGAAAAAATCAGTTCGGGGTTTGGCCTGGAAAATTCGCTTGAGGTTATGCGCAGAGCGAGGTTTGTTGAGGGCGACATACCGCAAGCTAACGATTCACTGCCGTTGGAGGCAAAGAAACGGTTTGGATCTACCCACATGTCCGAAAGGGCGAACCAAGGGCCATTCATTTCTGAGACGTATCTTCTGCGGGGCTTAAAGTTGAAGGAAAGGTCAAAAGCAGGCCAAACACAACAAAGTGCTCTGGGAAATGGAAGAGCCTTGTCCATATGACATCGTTAGCCTCGTCTAACAATAAGTACAGTACAAGCGTACAATCATACAAGCAACCGAATGGTTAAGAGCCACTGAACAATAATCCGACTGCTCTCTTTTTGTTTGAAACCGGAAAACTTTGTTGCAGTTAAAGAGTATAGTAACCGAGAAAAGAACTTGGATGATTCGGCAGTGCCATCTATAACCCAGAACATGGATGAAGCTCTCGGAGAATTCGGTACCTCCTCGATCAACATACGGCCCACTTGAGGAGGAGAGTGATACGACGCTCGCTTGCTAATGCACTGCTGCTGCCTTTGGCGTCCACTCTAAACCTCGAGCCCTGTACTGCGCCTCGAGGCTCGACGTTCCACTGTGACAACAGCCGAGGTTCATCAGGACCAGCAGCAACAGCAGGGAAGGTTTCAGTCTACACTGTATAGAACTGTCCGTTGTTGTACATCTGCTGTGACTATCGGCCGTGGTCCAATAAAATAAAAAAGTGCCATTTCAGGAGGCCATGCCCTGAGTCCATGACCTGCATACTGTACAGAGATACGTCCATGGCAAAATTAGACGACGGTGAGTAGATGGATTGCATGAGCTTAAAAAACTGAAGTTTCCCCTTTGGCACAAGACGATTCTCCTACAGGCACCGGGCTCAGTATCGCGACGATGACGTCCAATCATGGGTTACGTGGTGCCAACTGGTGGTGAGAATGCAGAACGAGTCTTGCGACTTCTATATTCTCCATTCGAACTTCATGTGGAATGGGAATATGCCGAGCTGATGCTCGGATATGCCACTGCAGATGCTCGAACTTAAATTGCACTCTCCTCCTGACTTACTGGCAAGTCGAATGTTCCGGTATCCTTCAACGAAGATCCGCAGACCACCGTAACTGGGTGCGAGTCTGTGTTGAGTGTCCTCTGTTTTCTTCTACCCCAGAGCGAGACATGTCGAGGAGAGGGATTTGTCCTCACAAGCAAAGTGGCACATACTCGGGCACGCCGCCATTCAAATTTAGAGCTCAATCTCCTGAAGCGATTACTGTAATCGGACACAATCTCTCCCGGAGTCCCGGGCGGGCTGGCGGTCTACGTGTGCTTTGATTGAGCGCATAGGATGCTCGGATCTCTCCAAACGTCCAGCTAGAGATTCTTAAACACTTGGGCCAATAGTAGCACGGAGTCGGGAACCTTGGAATCCGTATAGAACAAGATGACTTCTCTTTCAGATACGGTCTCCGTTTACCATTTCCTGACTTCCTCATTCGGTTCGTGGGTTCTGTGACTACTGCATGTTGAAGACAATTATCGATAAGTGAGTGGTCTTAGGTTTTACTTATCCACTAAATCTGGCTTTCAAAAGCATCGCCCGCGGGCAGCCTTCCGGGCTTCTGCTGGTATTCCTGCTTTGACTTTGAACAACCTGGACTGGCTTTTGCTGCCGTCAGAGCTCTGCTGAGATAGTGGTCCTCTTGCTCGCGTTTCTGAAGTTGCAACTTGCAAGTGCATTTCTTGATACTGTACATAAGTCCTTGCTACGTTATTTTACCGTGTCTTTCTTATTTTACTGTGTCTTTCTCTCGAATTTCTTGATACGGTACATGCTTTCGTCCCCCCATGCTGTCAGAAGGAAACTTTGAGCCTGACGCTGCACGATCTTATATACGCAGTTTGATTGAGTTTGAGCCTTTGGACCGATTGGCCAATGACGGACGATTGTGTACAGCTGAATGTGTTGTCAGTATGTGAGCGTAATCTTTCTCACTATGCTGCATATTCCGTCTCGGAAAGCTCAGGAAGTCATAGAGACCTCATCGCCCTTGGTAAAAGCCAAATTCTTCCTCTTTACAGATCCCGTAGTCACCGCTGCTGCAACGCACCTATACCTCAGCACATTAAGTACCCTGCAGGGTACTAAAAGTGCTGAGGTATAATGCTTTCAACCATGCAATCCTCGAATACGTTACACTCGAGTTCATAGGACCCTGTTGTAGTTCCCTCAACAACCACCAACACTCAGAGTTCAAATTGCAAACAAGTAGATGAAGCAGTGGAAATGCACTAAGCATCCTCCAAAAATTAATAGAAATAAATTTGGAAAGAGAAATTTTGCTCTACTGTGTGACACTGCACTTTTTAACCCAAAAAAAAAGGGGAGGAGGAAAAGAAAAAGTGTGAAAGAAGAGCTGTAATCCGTTCCTTTTTAAACAAACAGACAAGACCAGCTGCCGCAAGTAGACACGCACGCAGATCTATCTACACCTCCTCAAACGAGGCCTCGCTAAAGAAGTGCGTTATGAATGTTCTTAATGGTCCTCATCATGAATCTGATGACTGAAAGCAGCTGAAGGCAGTCAAGTTCGTTCACATGCCGTCGGTCAGTCAGCCACTGCCCTGACTCTGTGAAGCATGTGGACGAAGGATGAAACGAGAAAGTCTCCAGTTGAGAGGTAATTGGCTGTGATGTTCTGACCGATTGGAGCTGCAATGCAGATGCCCTTTTGCCGTGGGGTCGCAAAAAGTCACCGACTCACACATTCATGAAACATATGCTTTCACCCTCCGTCCGTCCTCCACCAAAGCGGTGGTCTTGTGCGTCGTGACCGAATGGAGGTGCCCGAGTCCATCAGACGAACGTTTTTAGAATGGGCCTCCACGTCCTTCCTGCCCGTGAAGTTGTCCATTTGCTCAAAATAATGTCCCTTCCTACAAACGAAAGAAGGACAAAGGGACGGATAGAGATTTAGAATGCTCAGACTGGATATGGGCCAATTCCGTAGACGTCGTTCAAGCATCCCTTATCCCTAAACCCACAAATACATAATTCCTATCTAAATGTCTTATTGTCTATTTTGATTCAAAGAAATTCCTGAGGCACACATTTATACAATAAGGAACACAAGCAATAGCTGCACACAATTTGTCCATATGTATGTATATTTGTAGTAACCATTATTTGGTGTTTACTTTATCCCTAACACCTTTTGGACTAGAGTTCTTCGGTGTACCTTGATGACCTAAAGTCTCTACATTCACTCTTAGTGGATACTTCATTCCTCATACTACTAAGACTCGTCTACACTCGTGTTTCGGCAAGGGTGAGTGTTCGTGAATCTTGGCTCTACTATGCATTAGGGCTTTCCTACTTGCACCAACTACTTTTTCTATAACAATGAGGTTCCGTCTTGGCTTGGTCCATCCATCTACATCTTCATTACTCACATGTGACTATGGTATTGCTTTAGATGTAGCAAGTGTTCATATGACTCGTTGCGTATTTGGAGGGTAGAGGATAGCTACCCATGATGTCATTAGGGATGTGGAGTTTCCTATGACATAAGATGGAGAGAGTGTCGGTATGCATTGCAGTCGACTAGAGTTAGTACATACCTATACTTGATTTGGGAGAACCATGTTACTATTGCATATGTGGTGGTTACCGATACTAATCGTGACATAGTTTCAGAAGGGGTGATTACCCATTCTCCTAGAAGGACGGCAAGTGGTGCGGCAGCAATCAAGATCTCCCAATATAGGGATATGGAGAAAGATCATCTCTTTGTTCCTCTAGCTTTAAAGTTATATGGACCTATGAACATCGACTTCTACATGTTTGTGAAAGAATGCGCAAGAGTCCACCATACTAGACGACAAGGCTATCACTCTCTTTAGCTTATTATATAGCATATTTTAGGCGAAGTGTTTCCATTGCTCTACAAAGAACACTAGCTAGTGCAATCCTTAACTTTTTGTATAGCATATTTTAGGTAAAGTGTTTCCATTGCTCTACAAACATCACTAGCTAGTGCAATCCATAGGAGAGCAATCATCATAATAGACGGCAGTGGTATCATTCTTTTTAGCTTATTGTATAGTCTATTTTAGACAAGGTGTTTCCATTGCTCTACATAAAACACTAGCTAGTGTGATCCATAGAATCTACATAGAACACTAGCTAGTGCAATCAGGGTATGTGATGATTCTTTGGATGCTCATGTTGTTTGTAGACCGTTTGAATTAGATAGTTGATTATATATAAAATGTGATTTAATGTATAACTAAATTTATTTTAGTCATGATGATATTTAGCTAGTTATGATTAAATTAGAGAAAAAGAGAGTGTAACTTTTGATATAAGAGAGTGGATGTTAATAACAACTATTTTGTTGTTAAATGGGAATAAGTGTAATATTCCATTACATTGTAGTGCCTTAAAACCATGGGGAGTCTACAGAACATGACTCAACCATCATGATATGCAAGTAAGTCAGTCCACTTTTTCCAAAACTTAGACTAGAATGGTTTTTCGTATAGCGGTTTTTCTTATGTAAATGAGCGTTAAATATAGCACGCTCAGTTGTTATTTTATGAAGAAGATTTCTTGTATGCATGTTCGAAACCTAGGAGTTCACTTTGGATTAAAACATTAACCTTCGAAAGTGTTTTCTTCTGTCCAGGTCAATGGCAAAAGTTTTCGGTGGCTATACGATGATATACTTTAGTTTCAATCATTGACAGAAGCTGTATGACGTCAAGGATAGATTGGGCTAGCAAGTCGTCTACGAAGAGGCTTTGTATACGGGCTTTTACTGCGAAAGTGAAGAACTCTTATTCAACCTTTCACGTCGATCGTTTGTACTTACACTCAAGACTTGAACAACTGCCACTTGGCAAGAGCATGCCTCTTTCCAAACTCCTTCGACCAAGTTGCTACGAGAATGTATGATGTTTGAGTGTCCTCGAATCTCATACTGTATGTGCGAGCATTTTCTTGTCCTGTATTGACCCGAACCTGCTTAGTTCTTGCTTTCCATCAAATCTTCAAAGCCTTCACAGCGGACGCAAGTACCTTCTGAAGGGATGCATCTGATAAATTTGTGAACACACAACTGCCGCGCAGCTTCTTAGAATCCGTCATGGAGCTGCTGACGGGGAAGAAAAACATATACGAAAGTACATGGAACGCGATCGAAACTAGGGTATGCAACACTTTTGAGGAGTCGAAGATCTTTTGGGAAGCAAGGTGTAGTTAGTCATCCTTCCACTGAAATCTTTTCCAATGAGAAAGAGGCAAATAGCATAGTGGAAACTGCACTGAATTATCATGAGCAGACTAACAAGATGATAGTGGTACGAGTCCCCAGGGTTGCTTCTGTGACACCCCACCTTCACAGGTACGTACAAATGCTGTGGACTCACTCAACCTGACTAGACGAAATTCCTCGCCCACAGCAGCGAGTGACAGAGTAAGATAAGTGTCGCCCCTCGACCTTTTAGCACCGCATCTCTCTTTCCTTCAGTATCCAATTATGAGGGAGCTACTTTTTGAGCTCAGATATTGACTTTGCTCCCTTTACTGCTCTCAAGACGAGCCAGCATCTATCATGTGGCTTGACATTTCATTCTTTCTCCGTATTGGGGCACGATAATCGGGTTGAAATATGTACACTGGACACTCACATGCGGGGCTGAACATTGGTTGCGAGCAGTGTACACCAGATCCAAGGTTACATACCAGCCTCAGATCTTCTGTCAGAGTAAAAAACATATGCTAAAAGTTGAGAACAAACCATGAAAAGAAGCCCCCTCATGATGCTGGTTACCTCCCATGAGTCTACTTGACAAAGAATATAAATGACAGTGCGAAGGGAAGAATGGAAAGAAGTGGGATAATATTGGGAAGTAGGATAATATTGCTGAGCTTGACGTTTGTTGCTTTTTTACATGCGGTAAGGCCAGAATCAGATCCAGCGTGATGTGAAAGAAATCATGGAGTTTATCTCCACATTTATCCCTAGCTTTCAATTTCAGACTATTGTTTCTGAGTCGAGGAATGCAGTACGTGTGACGAGCATCCGCGGGAATGATGTACACCTATCCTTCAGTTCTCCAACGTATCCCTACGTGTTGAGACTAGAGCGTTCATGCTCTGCAGTGTGCATATATCTTACCTTAAGCTGTTTATTTAATGCTTCGGCGACATCCAGGCTTCAACGAAAATGCCATATATGGACATATATGTGGTTCTTTGCCTTTGGACAAACCTTGTAAAGTATCTTTTGACAAAGGTGAGTAGTCTGTGAAGCAAAAGCTCTTTTTGCCGCAATCCTTTTGAATGTGTGTACTGTCCCACAGCCTGGCACAATTTGCGAATTCAACACTCGTTTGACAACACTCGAAGTACGGAACCGAAGAAGCAAACAACTCTTTCGCATGTTATTTCTAAAAATTCTTTTTAATTGTTAACTATAATGGCCGACATTTACACGGTAATTACGTCCATTATTGTCTGAAAAGGCAAAAACTTGAGGTTCTATGCTTTGCACTTTTATCCAATGAAACCCCCCAAATGATACCACTGTTTATTACTGGCAAACCTCCGTCAAACATCTGGAGTGCTCACGTAGATTCTGCGCTCTATCCCCAACAACAGCTTTTAGACCGTGTCGTGACACTGAAACCTGAAAGTTGTCTCGTCATGAAGGGTATGCGTGAAGAGTACTTTAGAATCTCCGAGATTGAAACTGACTCAGGCAAGAGTGCCTCCCTCGTCTATGACAAGTGGATGGAGAAGGTGATGTGGGTTTGGGTCTATGCTTTCTTTCTTTTAAGAGTCACATATTTTATTCCTCGTTCGTTACAAATGCGAAATGTCAATTCTGGCCGGTAATGTGTACGCATACACAAATTCAAAAAGATATCAGAATGTGGCATCTTGTGTTAGCCCTTGTCACAAGTCTACACCTTGGACTCATTTGTGCCACCTTCGCTGAATCCCAAACTAAGATTTTTTCACTCCTCTATTTTACCCAGAATATTACCGTGGTAACAGAGAACTCAGTGTACAACATCCTTGAACTGTTGCGATTCAAGTTTTCTTAAAAGTATCTCCTGAATGAAAATGGTTAATGAAAGTTATTTTACAAGCATACAGTAGGTTGTTATAAAATTGACGATATTATCCAATTTTTGCAAGTACGAAAGACCATCACTTTTGAGAGTATGTTGGCACTCTTTGTTTTCAACTAGGTTATGTCAGTTACAACGAAAAATCTTCTTCTTTATAACGGAAACTTCAGTATTTTACTCTATTTAATAGTGTCCTGCGCAAGATCGCAAATTCCTACCGTGAGGGATTTGCTTCTCATTCTTTCGGTGAACAATTCAACATTTGAATCGTTTTGTTAACTAGACGTGGAATATGGTTCTATTGTAGTCTAGAATAGTCCCTTGTATATTCTAGGTTGGGTATCTGGGCTGCTTCTGTTTCCTTCTTGGAAATGAATCTTAGTTTGCTCTTATTTTTCTCAAGGCTTTTATGTATCTTGATGCTCCACTTAAATGTATGTCGAGTCTAAAGTGGTATATCGGTGAAGCTGGAGCAATTACTTCAGTTCCGAAAATACTCAACGTATCACTCCGCTCGTGAACCAGGAGATGGGGACTGGACCGCAAATGATGAAAGGTCAGGTTCCATGGATTCTTTTGGCGCCGTCGCGAAACAGAAGGCGCGAAAATGCTGGACGACATGATAGGACCACAGTTTTCCGGCAATCACGTGCAGGGCGAGTAGTTGCAAGGGCGGGAGACTCTCAAACAGACTAGCACCCACTGACGGCGGCCCATGCCACACTTCGTTCAGTCAATCTGAAACATGTTAGAGGAAAAAGTGACATCCGGCAGTGTGGGATGAAATAATTAAATAAATCAAAAGATAAAGTGGGGGGGCATTATTCACGTCTCAGCACAATTCGTTCGAGGAATTGAGGGCCGTATATTAGTTCGTCAATCGGCGTGTGGGCGTCCGCGAGGTCCCAACTCTGCTAGGACTCCATGCTCGAGTCTGTTCAGTCTGTGGTCTCGAGAAGATTCTTCACTGCTTGCTTGTCAAAGAAGAGATATAAACCTGCGCTTGTTTATGGGGACTCACTTGCAGCAGTCACTGTTGTGCATGCGTCCCAGCTAGAGACGAGAGCCTTCCTGTTCTCAGTCGATCGTCTTCCATCGCCACAGCTTTGGTTTCAGTCCGTGATGTCCGTGATAGATACTTTCTCTTTCTCTCTATGGGTTTTGGAGTGATTGACGAGGACACACTGCGAGCTCGCAAGGCCGTCGGATTCGAGGAGCATGGAAATGAACTCAGCATTGTAAATATTCGTTACATCAGTGATTTGCCCGGTCCAGCAGTCAAGCAAGCATAAGCTCACAGTTGTACTGCCAAGCTATATACGTTTTTTCCCGACGTGCACAGAGCAATCGCCGGCAAAATGCACGTAACTGCAGTTGGACCTATACATTCAGCTGCATTTTTAATGTTGTTTTTCTTCCGATCGGATCATGGACGAGTCCAACTCGTTTGGTACTCTACTGCTACCGAAGTTCTGCGTGTCGACCCTGAATACTGTGACCGTAGGTCGTAATCAGCCGGACCTCAGACTCAGGGCCCAACCTTGCCAAAGTTAAAGCAAGAGTCAAACAGATCAGAGCGTTTGATCGGGTCCGCGAGGTTCCTCATGATGTGTAAAAACGGGCATGTGGAGAAGGGCAAGCCTTCACTCTGATAATGCTGACCAATGGACTAGCACGAGGAAATTAGGCAGGAGCTAAAGAGGCTAAGGCTGTATCTAACAGTTATGATTGTGGGAGATCCATGCCGAGCCCAACCCCAGAGCGGAGTAAGGTCGTGTTGTCCGCACGCGAAAGGGTGGTGGGATCCAGAAGAGGCTGGGGCTTGGGAAGGAGTGTGACACTGGAGCTCGGCTCTAGTGGCATTCACAGCCTCAAGTCCGGAGTCCTGATCACTTGAGTGGAGCAGGAACTGACGTTGAATTATTTCATGGTGCCCCGCCCACAAGTTCCAGTGGACATCCCGGTCTCGGGACCTGGTGGCAACACAGACCCAGAGGCTGCTAGCCACGAACGCAGAAGCGAGAGGGTTCTCACAAAATCGCCAGCGATCAATCAGAACTCCTCCTCCAAACCAGGGCCAGTACCCGACAGCTAGGACTCACGGAGACAGACAGCGAGCTCGAGAGCAGCCAACGAGAGAGTGAGGGAGGATTGAGAGGGAGTTTAACAACAAAACGCACAGTGGATTCCCACAGTCTTGGATCACTACTCCCTCACTACTCACCAACCATTTCGGTTGCCATCTCGATCTGTGGGGGCCCAAATTCCTGACAACTCCCCGTCACCGAAGGTTGCACAAATTGCATCTGATGTATTTTCAGTTGTAATCTGAGGCCGGGAGCAGCACCTGGCACCCGGCCCTCGCTTGGCAGCTCTCAAGCCTTGGATATGCACCGAGGCAAGCGTCAAATTCTGCATTACAGAAGGCCCAGGATTAAAACATAGTAGTACAGAGTCCAGAGCCAGGGCCTTATCCACCCCACTAGTGGACACTTTCCACTTCTGGTCGTGGGAGATTTTCGCTGTTCTCAAGGTTGTTTTTCGGGGGAGAGGGAGGAGGAGGCCCCGATCCCATGTGACCGCACCGTAAGAGTACAAAGGCATCACGATCCGTCATGAGCCAGCAGCACAAGCAGCAGTGAAATGAACGCAACGGCGCCCCACCGAAAAAGACCATACCAGACCAGACCGGACCGGACCACGTACGTCGGCATGACACACCGCCAGGGAGTATATCCGGATATGTCTGAAGGATATGCTGCTGCGACAAAGGATCTGCCGAGCATATGCCGAATCCCGCCCCCGGGTGGGCCACCGTCGGACCGAATCTTCCAACCGAGATCCGGCATTTTTAAACTGCTGCAGCAAGCAAAGCAGACAGTCGAAAACGTCCCGCACCCACCTTCTGCCATGACAGACAGCCCAACCAACTCCAAGCCCAGCAAATGGCCTGGATTCGGGAAGCTGGTCCTCGCGGTTGCGTGATGAAAGAAACCCGGTGGATAACAGTGAAACTAAAGTTGCGTACTCAGTGTGTTCGATTCACGAATCCGTGCAGCAGATTCGAGGGATCCGCCGGTATATGCCACCCAGATCCCAGCCACACAGGTACTTGTCACTGTCGGTTACAAGGAGCTATGATTAGAAAGCAGAAGAGTCGCGGTGGAAAGCTGGTCTCATCGTTATGCCCCAGCGAGTCTCGGATGAGTCAAAGCCACATAACGGTAGTACGGCGTGTAAACTTCTCCTCCGAGCCCTATGGAACATGCGGGCCTCAAATCTGCAGGTGTTGTAACACTAGCTACACTTGTAGCCAGACGTATCACCAACGGAAGCTATTCACCTCTAAGCTTCTTTCCAGGCTTCTAGTCGCCACTCGGCTCAAATATTATCACGAGTTGACTGTAGAGTAGAACATGCCGCTGAAGTACATGAAATTCTCAAGTCCTTACTCGTTGTGGGATGGAGATAACAAGCGAATCACTCTGATCACGGTGAGTCCATGGTTTATCATAAGCCCGTCACGGCATCATGGACACCAATCAGTGTCATTTCTAGCCTCACCTTCAGATATTTGGCTGGTTATTTTGACAAGTGATGAAGGAGTAGGCCGGTGATTCAGAACAGTTTTGTTGGGTAATCTGAAATAATCAGGAGTAGGTGTATCTGCTATGTGTGAAGATGGGAGGAGGGTTATTTGGTCAACAAGATCGACAACGCATTGCCAAGCTCTTTTCAAGAAAAATCCCCGCAGAGATTGCTTGTGATGAGCTCTCGATTGAATGGGAATAAAGCAATACTGATGAGATTTCATCCGAAACTAGCTCAGATGATCAATTAGTGAGCCTCAGGGGACTTTGTCCACCCGAGTGACCGAACCGTTCATCAGTTAGCTTCTTCAAATCACAAGCCATGGAACAAAAGACGAGAACCAATTACAAGCAAAAGGAAACCTTTTCAAAAGCCTGCATGCATGCTGTGCTCAAAAGCCAAGACAGCTCACTCGTCTTTGAACTTCTGTCTGCATAATGAATGATTGGGTCCATTATCCACGCGCTGAATATTTGCCAAACATGCTTTCCATGCGGGGGCCAAGGCCTACAAAATTCTCACTCATGCAGGATGTGATATTCAAGATCCTTTCCGTCAAACTCCCAGTGGAGTCGAGTCAGTTCTTTTGATATCGAAAATAGAGAAGAGACGGACTAGTTTTGATCTTTATATTGTCGACCATCATCTGCATCGAACTCCACCAAACAGCAAACAACGCTATCGACTCGTTGCAGATTCGACTTTTGGCCAAGACCTAGGGATAAAAAGAAGAACAATCTCTGCGAGTCTTGGTGCTGGACTCGCAAGTCATCGAGTTCGCTGTTTTCAGAGTCAATGACGCAGTCAGTCTTCATCCCCTCAGTGTCACCAAAAGTCCCTCAATTGGACGACTTCATAAATTCCTCTCGACCCATCAACTCTATTAGTCGTCGTTGGTGTACTTCCCATCGTCCGTGTACATGGCGTAGTCGACTGTTATATCAATAACTGGCGTTCCAGACTTGCTGCTGTCCACCACTGACATGCACATCTGAAAGACCGTTAGGTTCTGTACTGGAGTCCATGATAGAGGCTTGATCGGCAAGGAGCTGGCTCAGGCCCGCCACACCAGCTGCTGCAATCATAAAGCTTCGAATTTAGTGAGCGAAAAGAGCACCAGCCACCTCGTTTCGCTTGCTTCGACTTCTCGTCTCATGTTTTCTGAAGGAAGCATTTGTAGCCTCGTGAACTCTACGCATGGCCTGTCACATCGTTTTCGTGTTTCGTTCGTGTCCAGAGGAACAGTGAACGATGCGATTTTCAATCTGGAGTAAAAATACCATCCTTGTCTGGACTGTTACAGAGCCTCCAGAAAGGGCACTTGAAGTCAAGTGTGGCTTTACACATCACACATTGTGAAGAGGTTTGAGGTCATCTTTTACTCGAACCTTGTGCTTTCCTTCTCCGAGTGGATTCAGCGGAAATCCATGGTTGTGTAATTAATCCTCACTGTCGTAAATGTACAGTGTAAACGTTCACATACTTTTCGAAGATTCGTTCTCTCGGAACTTGTCAATGAACTTACTGAAGCTTGACAACGTTCGAACCACGTACACCTCGCATTGGCTGATGAGGGCAGGCGACGTTGCTTGGACCCACACTACTCTACTGCGGATTTTGGATTCTTTCATGTTCAAGTTCCCAAGAAATCTCATAGGCACACTGCTGCCACAAATGTTTCTTGACTCTGGAGTCATATAGGTCGCACCTCACCCTCACGATCTGTTCCTCAGTGATTGCAGCTTACAGATCAAGGTGATCTGGGTCAGATGTTGTAGCTAGGCTAGAATTGTAATGATAAGAGACGCTCGCCCCGCACACGTTTTTTTCTCGCAGTCTTCCTTACTGCCGCTTCAATCATTTCCTGCATTGATGTTTGTGCCTGTTTCGGTTCCATATGTCCTTCGGGAAACTCGTGGATCTGAAAGTGCTCAATTCCTCAACTCTAGATCAATGTCAGAGTATGTTTACCCCTGTCTCGTATTTTGTCTGTCGATATATATGGACCTCTCATAACCAGCACAAGAGTACTACTCAGCCGTCGGGATCATTTCAGTGGATCAATCCCAATGTACAGATTTGACGAGATAATGGATCTTGTCACAATAGAGCATTGGCACTCTAGCAACTCTCATGAAATTGGTTGCTAGAGTAGATACAAAACTTAGAGGTTTTAGCTGCAAAGAGTTCGAAGTACTCGTTATAATCCATTCTTAACTGCGGGCAGACCGAATTTGAACTGAATAGCTGTGATCTCAGTAAAGTCGTATTGATCGCATTGTATCACAAGACTTCATGTCGTTGTTATAAATTTTAGTAGCTAGAAGTTGCTGTTCTTGCTTTCATTTGTAGTGGCAGAGTATCTTCAGGAATGTCACTGAATAATTTCTTCGTCCAATCAGTCCCTACTACTAAAAGAAAGAAGGAGCTTCTTGTCGCCACCGCTCAAGAATACCAACGAGTTCCCCCAGATCCCATATCAGGATCTTAGACTAAGTCTTCTAACTCTCGGAAAATTAATTGTGTTGCATGAATTGGGTGAATCATGAGACACATTCAAGTACCTGAGAGGATTCAGTCTGCACTCAAAACTGGATGAAGAGGAGAGAACCATGTGGTTGTAACTGAAAAACAACCGAGACAAGCAACGATTGACAGGTTCTCCGCTTGAGGTCATCAGTTGAAAATCATGTCAGAGATCCTGACTTTCTGTAGCAGGTATGAAGCTAGCTAGACGTATTCTACCAGCTCACCTCTGAACTGCCGAAATTGCGCCATGAAATGCTTGTGTACTGATTGAATGGTACAAAAGATCCAGAAGAAGGCAGCATGAGACATCAGCTGTTAACGACGTGCTCTGCTCCCGTCAGGTCTGAAACACAGTTTCCATGGAGTGAGAGTAGTTTCTAGAAAGGTGGATGCAAAATGAGATGTCCAGGACTCGATTCCAGTGGACTCCTACAGTACGTTTCCAACAGGAAAGGGAATCGAATTCTATCTCAGCTCTGCTTTGGAGAAACACGAAGAATGTATGATAGGATTACCGACAAAAGGAGGGACAAATTATCTCCCAATTTACTCCTACAGTACGTTTCTAACAGGAAAATGAATTGTACTTTGTATCAGCTTTGCTTTGGGGAAACACGACGAATGTATGATGCTGACATTAAGGATGTATGGGAAGTAAGGGAAAGTATCTCCCCGTTTACTCCTTCCTGCCGATGATCAATTTCCTTTCTGAATCCTTGCTGCAGATACTTTTGAACTGTTGAACGTGTTAAACTGCAGAGCCATTCTCTGTAAACTTTCTTCACTTTCTTCAACCTCATGAGTGTAATGAAATTACATTAGGATATTGAACACAGCTATTGTCTATAACAGTTAGTGAAAATGGAAGCTACCGGTGAGTTCTCACGACATGGCTTTTCGAAGTAACAAAGTCCTCTTTCTACCTATCACTCCCTTGATGCAACTTATAATTAGATTAATTATATGGGAGGCTTATAGTTGAATTCCCAAGGCATTTTTTAGGGTCTTATCACACAAATTTTATAACAGATTCTTGCTTATGGGCATATGGAGAATAGCTTTTGGATGTAGAGGCAACAAATTTAATGTCCATGAACTTTTCGCGGGTGGACATCAATAAAAACAACTGTGTAGAATCGCAAACCTGGGAGAGGTTCAAAACGTGTAGAGTGGGTAGTATAGTTGAAGGGATGAATTGTAAAGGCTCACATATGCAAGAGTTAAGTGACCACCTGGCTTGTTGAACTCGACTTGCCAAGGTCATCATCAAAGATTCATTTCGTGGAACCCCTCAGCCATCAACTTGTGATTTTCAAACAATTTTTTGTACATGTGGCAGAGTCATAAATGAAAGATAACTCCTAAAATATTTTGAAGAGGATGTAATGTGAGAACTCATAGTCCGTGCTGAAAAACATATGAGCACTAATTAGTAAAAGTCAATGGACACAGTAAAATAACAAAAAATTATTTGAAGATCCCATCAAGTCGGACATGGATGAAACCAAACGGGTAACATGGGGCTAGACTCCAATAGCAAAACAATGGGAAATATCTCATACTGCACCTAAGATATTTGAATTATCTAGATCAAACAGTCTACAAACACCATAACATGCGGAAAAAACATCAACTAACATGATTGTTCTCCTATCGATTGCACTAGTTTATGCTCTTTTTGAGCAATGGAAACATGTTGCTTAAAATAGAATATATAATAATCTAAAGAGAATGACATCACGTGCCGCCTAATATGATAGGTTCTCACGTATTCCCTCACAAACATGTCAAAGTTGGTGTCAATAGCTCCATATAACTCCAAATCTAGAGAAACAAAGAAAATAACTCTCTACATATCTCTAAACCTGGGTACCTTGGCTATTGCCGCTCTACTCGCAGTCCATCCAAGAGGATTGGTGATCAGCCTTCTAAAATGGTATCATGTGTATGATCGATAATCACCACATTTGCCACAGTCACTTGGTATTCTCTTACCAAGTATAGATTTATTGTAAACCTAACGGATTGCAAGGCATATCAACGATCTCTCAATGTGAAGTATCTACCCTCTCGCGCCATAGGAAACACCACATCCCTAATGGCATCATCAAGAGCTATCCTCTACCCTCCGAATCGGCAACGAATCATATGAACATGTGTTTCATCTAAAAAATACCACACTCACATCTGAATAGTGAAGATGCAGATGGATAGACCAAGCCAAGATGGAATCTCAACGTTGTAGAGAAAGTAACTAGTGTAAGTCATAAAGCCCATATGCATGGTAAAGCCAAGATCCATGAGCCTATACCCTTGCCGAGCAAGAGCGTAGACTAACCCTGATAGTACGAGAAATGGCCGGAGAAAAAGAGGAAAAAGATTCGAGCTCATGTCGTACTTCCAAGACGAGAGCTCATGTCGTACATACATGAGATAAAATCCTTGAAACCTACTTGCACTCCTAGAATGTGTAAGACATCTGCCGATGTTATACATCCCTTAAGAAATTGAAAATGATGAGTAATAACCACATGAGACTAAGCCCTACACTTTGACACATTGATTCTCGAGCTTACAAGATGAAGCTCAATAGTCAAATAATTAAATGTCTATTTAATGTGTTCTACAATGTGTGCATCATCCATTAAAGAATGGAACACACAACTTGGCATGGCCTTAACAATAAACAAAAGAACTTTGTAATGAACCTTGGAAAATAAAGATATTCCCAAAGGATCTCGCTATTGAGTAAAAAACGATTGATTTTATAACTAAAACACACTTGAAAAAAATCATGTTTGATAAAAGAGATAAGAATATGAACCGTAAAAAAAAATAAAGATCCATCAACTTATCTAAATTCTCTAAAGATGAATACACGTGCTACACTATTAAAAGCATTCTCAACATCTATTTATAACACAACCTAATTCATGCACATAAACAAACCACATCAATGCTTGAGAGCTTATCTTGTCCGATTTCCTTGCCTTGTATCTAGATGCTATATATAGATCCGACTATGTATCTCTTTGTCTACACTCTAAGACTCTATAAAGCTTTCGCCCGACAGCCACATAGCACCCAAAATGTCATCAAAGTTTCAATTACATCCAAACTACCGAAGATATGTGTTTCAAATGAAGTGTAATTCAATACCAATGCATGTAAAGACCAACTATTGTGTGCACTGGTGTAGAAACAACAAAGTTTCAGTTCTGAGCCAACAAATACAATAACCAAAAATTATTGTGTCCGCGTTGGTGGTCAAAAATAAGAAAAAATTGCATCTTTCTCCAGGCAAGCGATATGGGCAATCTACATTTCCACAAACTGCACGTTTTTTAAATCGGACAATAGATTTTCTCTTTGGATTTTAGCATATTGGCATGACAAATCTGCTTGAATAAACGGACTTTTCAGATTTAATTTTTGATACCAATTCATCACTTCTAATGCGACGATTTCAAACTGATGAACCCAAAATATTATTGAAAATATAAACAATTTTACAAGATTAACAAAATGCAATAAGATCTCCCCATAATAATTGATCTAATTCCCTCAATATTTTTTTCCATCTCAAAAATATTATTAACACCCAACACATTATTAATTAATGAATTGAATAATTCTATAAAATCATTAAATTTATCATTACTTTGAAAATAATCTCAAATATAATCATATAACATCCTTAACATATACACTAAAAATAAACATGCATAAAAAATAGACAATAATATCTATTAAAACATAATAAATCATTGATTAATATTTCAATATTTTAATTATATTTTTTCGTCCATTGATAAATATTAAAAATATATAAAAAAAATTAATTTTTCTTATCAAGACTAACCATAGACAAAAAATGAATGGTACATGACCTTGTTATAAAAATTCTACACTTTGTAATCTAATGAGATCAAAACCATCATATGATTAATTATATAATTCTTAAATTATATAAGTCATACAAACTTCCTCTGCCATGTAACCCAATCTACTCTTCAAAATATCCCAAATGTCTAACATATCCCAATGTATAATATAAACATCATTGTGAAAATAAAAACAATAAAATTCAAATCATTTCATTCATAAGATCCCATAATCACATCGAACAATATAAAAAAAAAGTCTAACTTATACAAATAAATCTATGACATAAATATATAAATTTATTTTCAAAAAATACTATAATAAAATCTGTATGAAATGTTATCAATATATTTAAAATAATCAGTAAATAAATCCATATAATTTTCATGTTTTTGAAATGACAAATATTAATGTTGATATGACTATATTTATCACCCAAATAATCTAATTATATTTTTTATATATATTATAATTTTTATTTTTAAAAAATAAAATACATTTCATACACTAAATACTCTTCATAATGAAATAAAATTTATATAAAATTATACAAACACAAAATATTAGAGGATTTATTTCCAGTTCATAATTTCAAAAAATAATAATTATAAAAACATTACACATTTAAAAATATTTATAATTTTTTTCATAAAAAATATTTTAAAAAAATCACTCAAATATTTATATAAAATTTTCAATTTAAATAAAAATTATCTAATATAAATAAACAAAATCTCAAATAATCCATAAATAACTTATTACTTTGAGAGTAAACTTATTATTTTCATAGCTGAAAAATTTGAATTTGACAAAACTTGAATTTTAGAGGTTATTTTAGTTTAGCATTTTATAATATTCATTTTGGAAAATAAATAATAATTTTACATTCTGAAATATCAAATTTGAATGAATGAATAATATTACCTGCATAACGAGAGTGAAATAATGCATATAAAAATCATTAAATTGCAAGGTATAACGCCAATGAACGGATCAATTTATTCTTACATTTTGTAAAACATACATATGAAAACTTCCTCGTAACAAGTTTAATTATGACAAAACATCTTAGCTTGTATCTTTAAAATTAGTAAAAAATGTCTAAATAACAATCATAGAATTTTAATATAGATGTACATAAATGTAAAAGTAATAAAAATCAAGTTTTTCTTGATCTGTGAAACCCAACAAGTTTGACAAAACCTTTTACTCGAGAGAGAGAATAATCAACCTTTGTTTAATCCTTACGAGTGGTTTAAAAGCCTGTTTGGGGCCGAAAGGCTCACAAAGTGGGTTAAGAACGCGCCATTTTTTCTCATCAAGGGACACGGGGAAGCAACAGAGGATTTTCGAAGATCGATTATATTGACTTTGTTCAACCACCACTTGATATTTTACACATATGCAAACTTGCCACATGGAGCTGGCAAGTTAAAATGTTGATGGTATATCATGTCTCCAGATTTGAGTTTTCTTTCGACCCATAAGCGTTGTGATAAGAGTTGAAAAGAGTAATAAAAGGTTAGACGGGAAGGGATGTAATATGAGTCCTAGAGGAATTACCCCATCAAGAGAAAAGCATTTCACAAGGGTAGAACGCAGCCAAAATTTTGCAAATGTAAGTGAAATTGGGCTATCAAGAAGCCACTCACTCTTTTACCAGAGGACCAAACCAACATGCAGTTTAAAGGTAGTTTTGAAATAATATAAATACTTATATTGACTTTCCACTCACTAATTAGTGTGCAAATCCACTAATATTATGCATAATTGTCATTCACACTATTTGTGTTTTTTGCCAAATATCATAAACTAGAAGAATTTGTGAATCACAAAAATTACAATTCTGAGCATAATGATTAATCAAGAAGCCACTCACTCTTTTACCAGAGGACCAAACCAACATGCAGTTTAAAGGTAGTTTTGAAATAATATAAATACTTAAATTGACTTTCCACTCACTAATTAGTGTGCAAATCCACTAATATTATGCATAATTGTCATTCACACTATTTGTGTTTTTTGCCAAATATCATAAACTAGATGAATTTGTGAATCACAAAAATTACAATTCTGAGCATAATGATTAATCTACATCAAGGATTAGCATGTAGGGAATGATATACTTTTATCCAAACGGGGTCCGAAGGAGATGCGACACCATCATTTTGATCATCCAAAAGCTTTGAGACATGCCGGAAGGGAAATTCTTCAGGTTCGTGTCCAGGATAAACGGTAATCGCTTGATTTTCAGGCACAGTTGATTCAAGTTGAGTTAGAGTTAGTATTCACCTCCAAACTATAGTAGAAAGATCCATAAATGACTCTGCGAGCTGCGATGCTTGTTAGAACTGCAACGAAGCCTGCTTTTCCTAATAAAGCTTAATAAGGACTATCGTAGAAAATCAAGTCATTGTCAGTATAACAAATCATTCTAGAAATCTCTCTACGACTTTCGATTTGATGTGACGCACATCTATGCTTCATAAAACGGTAAATCGTTTCCCTCTGCTGACTATGAAAAAATAATGAGCGATAAAACAAGACGTGGAATCCAGTGGTCGGACTGGTTTAGGGGACTCGGATAATCGGCCTCACATATACTTCACTTCCCTACACGTACATAAGAACACACAGATAAGAGGAAGTAAAAGCTAGCTAACTGAAAGTATGATAAATTACGCAACATCAGGTAGATGTACTTTCCCCTGAGGGTGAAAAAAATCCGTGATGGGTTTGGACCTCAGCAGCTTGGAAGTACAGGCAACAGTCTATCCCCAATTCCCAATACAATTCGATTCAAAGAGAAAGAAACATTCCACCACGTCTAAGGAGTCAACTCGGATATCGTTCCAAGTTGCATCATGAGGGAAGTGAGAGAATCACTGAGGTATAGTATCTCATGAACTCTGTTTCCCAAAAGCTGTGATGAGCATTGCATAGCGATACAAAACGCTATTTAGAAAGGCATATGTAGGAACCTGATGAGCTCACAACATGTTAGAGGATTATACCGCACAAATGACAGAAACAGTATGTAGGCTGCATATATTTACCCTAGATATATACAAAAGTAACACAATCATTCTTCCAAAGGTCATAAAAAAACAGTGAATAGACAACACTAGCAAAGAACTCAGCAAACAAATTGTCCAATGTTATGTTGATCTCGGAAGAAAAGAGGTCAGTGAGCTTCTTTTACATACACATGTACGAGCAGCAAGTATCTTCACCTGAGTGGATGATCTTGTCTACAATTAAACTATGAAGATTTTGTGGTAGATTCAGTTGTCGGCAACAACCCATGCAGATTGGAGATCCAAGACATGTACTGGTACTAAAACCTTTCTCAAAAGCAATGTTTCATGGAACCTACAGTAATAGGTTCTGACCAATTACAGATTCAGGAAGCACATCCGTTGGTTAGGTAACTACTTCCTGTATAAGATAACCTTGACGACGTCAAAGTGGAGATGGTAGATTCCCTCACATCAAGCATACGCGAATGCCTCGAGGAAAGACAAAGACACTGGAACAAGAGAGAAAGGAACGACGATGATTAGTCTCAAGGAATAAACAACGTAAAATATTTGTTATCGATCATCGGTCCACAGCTTTTGCTAAAAGAAGCGTTTCTTATACACAGTTAGAACTCCTCTCAAGTGTTTCGCTCGTGAGATTTCAGATTGCTATGAAAGTCATGAGAGAAAAGAGAGAAAAAGAAGAAATCTAGTAAACTGCTACACCAAGTATCTCTACCGCTCATTGAGGAACGATACTCCACAAGACATTGACAAGACTTCACGTGCCGTTAACCGTCATCTGAACATCTCTCTTCAGGTGCTTCGCTCGGTGGAAATTTGAGAACGCATCCATCCGTTGCATCCACTAACTGTCATGATTATGGAACTCACCGTTGCAAGATGATGCAGTCATGGTAATACCTTCTGAACACCTACATGGGCACACATCGGGGCACCCACTGGTATGTGATGGACTCGAGAACCGGTTCCTTCCAACAGGGTCAGCGCAGGTGATGGAGCGGATGTAACAGCAAAAGTTTCCAGGCCCACATTTGCGCTACTCGCTACTCTTCCCTGAAAATAAACTTACGACCAGATGGCTAGAGAGGGAAACAGGACCAAGAAGAGCGAAGGAAATCAGCACCAAATTCACATCCGCTACGAAACACAAGCAGACTTGCACGGACCCCTGGTGCAGGTGCATGTGACGAACTACTTCCACTCCAATCTGCTGCATGGAGTCGTGAACTGAACCCTTCGAAGCTCAAACGCGCATACGCATTCGCTGATGGAGCTGCTCAAGCTCAACGAGCACAAAGAGCCAGCCAATTGAAGGCCAAACTCGTCGAGAGTCGAGTCCAGTCGCGGACTTCGGCTCCGTGAATTGCTGCTTTCCACGCACAGATTGAAAGCCATAGAGGCAAAATTGATCACAGGCATGACCTCGAAAACTGTCGGGCCCAAGCCAAACGGACACCATTATTGGAGCTCGTCGCTGAGTTAATGGAGACAGATTCCGCAAGTACATACGTACCGGGCCGTAGCGAGTCACATGAAATACAGTACAGAGAAAAGGGTTTAGAGAGGGCAGAGAGGCGAGCAGCGAGACAGATGCTTCAATGGCCCTGGAATTATGTGAAGCTGTGGAATCAAATGATCGAACGCACATGTCTACTACACCGATCGCGAAAGACCCTTACGTTACCTTGCATTCGATACGCCAAGGGTACGCGTACGAGCGAGCTACGAATCTGGTCAGTGACTGAGTGGCCATCCGTGGTGACGAGCTCGATGCGAGCCTGTCAGCGAGATTCAGATATCAGTACATGATAATTCTGACCTCCTCCATTTCCATTGAATCCATTCATGTACCGCACGTGTAAAAGCCCGGCCCCTCAATCTTCGATCATGTGCTTCAATGCCTGGATGCCGCCGTTCCGGCGGGTGGACGCTCACTGATCTGTACCGGCATACACAATGCGGTACGACCTGCAGTATTTCAGACTCCAATTTCATGATTGCGCAGCATGGAACCCAGAATTACGTCCCCACGATCTGACTATTCAAGGCCCGGCATTAAACAAGTAAAAGAAGTGAACTGCCAGTGCGCGAAAAAAGTAGCGAGTACACACGCGGAAACCAAATCGACGGCGTGACGATTATGAAAGCCTCGAGAAAGGGCCGTTGCTTCCGTTGACATGCGAGCGCTTCCTGCCTCGCAAAGCCCTTATAGACCCGTCCATCTGCTCTGCCGGCAGCAGCAGCAGCAGGCGATCTCTCGGGGCTTTGCGTTCTGGCAGAACTCTCGATCTGAGATCCCTGTCAGCGTTTGGTGACCATGTGTGTTCTTCAGCCTTGCGCGGATCCCGATGGAGTTGGGGCTTGGTGGAGGGATGACACCTGCTGGAAGAAGTATGGGAGGGACCATGAATCGCAGATTCGAAGCGCTGCTTCTGCAGGGTTGCGGTCTGTCGACTTGGGACTTATCAAGTCGTCCGTGCATCCCGGAGGAGCTCGCTACACCGCGAACCTGAAGAAAATGGAACAAGTGGCCGTCAGCAGCGGTCAGGTTAGGCCGATAAAGATCATCGACGGGAAGGAAGAGCAGAAGTCCATAGCTCCCAAGTCTCCTCAGCTCGTGAGTATCACTGTCATTTGGTTTTCTCGTGGTTCCAAATTATTCCGTGTCAGGTCTCTCGATTTGTCAGAGAAGCGCTCGTCTCTCTGAGCCATGATGTACCGCATTCTGTAGAGCTTGGCATCCAACCTCAATTTTGCACAACGTGCGTCTGATTTCATTCTTTCAGTTGCACCGGGGCCTGTAAGATTGTTTGCCTTGCTTGCACAGACCCTGGAGCCACCACCGCCACCGCAGAGCGGTCCCATCTCCACGGCAGTCCACTACAGAGATACGTCGGGTGCGCTACGACAATACGACCAAGACGTAGCCACCGCGTTGCTGCAAGCCATCGTCGGTAGGCAGAGTTCGCTGGTGTTTGAGAGCTCCAGGACGGGGAGAATTTTGCACTTCGATATTCCGTCGATGAGGCAGTGTTTTGTCGACTCGGAGCGTTCTGTGCTGGACGACCCGCCGGTGGACGTGGTGATTGAGGTTCCATGGAACCCACAAGCAATGCTCTTCCTATTCAAGAAAGCGGATGGGGTCATGATCAGAAAGGCGAGTGTAGTTTCCCTGCCGTTGCCTTCGCAGTCTCCATGTCTGATTACGTCTCCAGGTTTAGACCCTCTTCCTCTGATGTCGTGTGTTTTTACTGTCCGCAGCGAAGGCAAGTCCATGCAATATGCCCGACCATATATCGAAAGATCTCGTCTCATGCTCGGGCTTGGAATCTCTGCAGGTTCTGTCTTTGACCGTAGATCAATACCGGAGTGAGGAGTATCTGAATGCCACTCTTCCAGGCCAAGCATTTCCGAGGAAGATTATATCGAAATCCTTGGACTCTGAGATGAAGCCGGGGCACCCGTTCTACGAAGGCTTTTTGGATGCCCTAGAAGCTAATTTAACCGCGTTTCCAGATGCCTTAGGTGACTTTTCCCTTCATTTTCCGCCTGCGGAGCTTTGCTCGCAACCTTTCTGCGTGCTTGTGTTCACAGGGGGTAGATCAATTTCGGAGTATTCGCGTGAAGGTCAATGGGGCTAACTTCGTGGTTGGCATGCAGAGTCATTCATGTATAGCGCAGTTCCGACAACTCGTAGTTGTCGTAACGAGTTGTCGGTAGTCCGGACGGTTTTCAAGCCTGCGCCGAGGAAGAAGAATGTTTTACCTTCCGAGAACAAGGAGAGCAGCAAGATGTCTTTTTGGTCGAACATGGCCGCACCTCTGGCTGCTGCCCACTCACTTGTGTACGGCGCGGCCATTCAGCTGCAAATAATGGTGTACCTGATCATCACTCCTAAAGCTGAGCTGATGGAGAAGAGCCCCGCCTGCGTGTCAGAGGTTGTTCAAATCAAGCGGCAAGAGCATTGCTTGTCTCTGGCTTTGTTGAGAGTAAGTTGTCGTTGATGTGGAAGGTTTCGATAACGCCTGGAGGGTGCTTTTCTCGTCATGTGCGGGTGAAGGTGGACATTAGTCATTTACTTGACGAATATTCGACGGAGTTCTCGTTGAAGCGCGATCAGCGGCCTCGGACGCTCCTCGCTGTTCAGACTCGGTATATGGGAGTAATGCGGAGGGTCGACGGTTTTTGGCAGCTTCATTTCATGTGCACGGGATGCAGTTAGCTTGCTTTCGTCTGACATTGTCCATGGGCGGGGTACAAGTCAAGCAAGTCCTGCATCATCCTACGTCATGCGAGTTTTGATGCCTGTTACATCGCCTTTTCAGTGGCTGGTGGGCAAAATGGCACTTGTACAAATTTAGATTGGTCGTACCCTCCGTGGTATTCCTCCTCCTTTTACTAAAAATGACAAAATTCGGGGGCCTGAGGATTTTCTTTCAACTCTCTTTGAAAGATATTTGTACAGAGTTAGGAAAGAGAAGAGACAGGGGAGTATCCAATTTTGTAATTAAGTACTCGGTGTATACATGCCTTCTTTTTGACTTTATCCCTTTCTGCGTTCGGAAGTTGTATCAACGTGACGTTTGTTAATGGTATGTGCATTCAATAGATTATGTTTAACGATGCAGGGAGAATTCGGGAAGATGTTTTATTGGCTGAGAATGATGTATGTTTTTCATGTTGATACATCGTAGGGAGAAACTAGAATTTGGAACTAAAGACTTGAGCCAAGTTCCAAACCAAGTGCGGCATGAACTAGAAATAAAACCATAATACTGCTCCCGAGATATGCGTGGATGTTGCGGAGTTCCGGTTTTCCCTGCGTAGCAAGGAAATTTGAGTCAGCATACTATGTACTACTATGTATCGATGGTCAAAAGACCATCGATATCGGACTAAAGAGGGGGTGTTTTCTACTATCAGCATCGAGGGTTTACAGTCGCAGTAAGTAAGAGAACGTTGAAATCTTACCTCAAATTGCGAAGATAAACCTGTTTGAATTGCGAGAAGTGTCAGGCCAAGCAGCCCGGTCAACGCATGAGTACTGCGGCGCAAATGGAGGAAATATGAGAATGGGAAAATGGCCATGTCGTGAAATGCGGAAATGTTAGTACACATGACGGGGCGAATGAGTTGCTCGTGTACCTCTCGAAGATGGATTTTCCTTGTGTCAGCAAAGATATAACTCCTCCCGTAGCTCCCGCAGAGAAGAAGAAGAAAAGTCCTGCGAAAAGCTTTGGGTGTAGGTCCTTGGCAGTCACCTTAAAAGCCTGCACGACGTTTCATATTTGTGAGGAAGAGAAGAACAATCTGAAGTAAGGCAGAATGTAAAATTTCAGCTTCTGAATGCCACATTGCAGGCAGAGGAAATTCTGCACCCACCCAGAATTTACTCCTTTCTTTATGAGACTGTTAAGAGAATTTTCACCAAAATTGAGTCTTGACTGAAGATGCTCACCATATCATCTCCAACACGTATTTGCCATCCCAAGTATGTTCCATAACCTCCCATTGCAAACAAAACGACGGCCTGCGTGGAAGTTTACGAATTTGTGGGAAATGTTAATCGTAAAACGAACTAACAACATGAATCGCAGCTGCAATGCGCTCAAAGTTCAAAGCAGAAGGAAGTACCATATTGCCGGGGTGACCCCAGTGTATCAGCCACTCGGGAAGGTTCCATGTTCTCACAAGCTCAGCGAATGGACTAAAAAACCTGGTAACTTGCTCAGCTATGAATGGTCAGTGAAGCTAAACAATGTATGTGAAAAATGTTGATGCAAAGACACTGGTAACTTGCTCAGCTATGAATGGTCAGTGGAAGCAAACGATGTATTGGAAAATGTTGGTGCAGATGAAAATTCCTTGCTTGCAAACAGAATAACATTGCGGTTTAACTTTCGAATTTGCAATTCGCTCCACTCTTTAGAGCAGTCCACGCTTGTCATCAAATAATCTTCTCCGACAACTTTGTTATATTCTTGAGTTCCTGCGACGCATTCTCGCGACGCATTCTCTTCAACGACGGGACAGCCGGACAGGAATCTGCTTGAAGGATACCACCGGGGAGAGCGGCAAGGGCAAAAAATGAGAGCGGAGAGACGGAGAGCAACAATGAGTTACTCTCAGCTGTGCAGTCATCTTCAATACTTGGGAAAAATACAAGCTCTGCAATCTCTTCTTTCTTGGTCTTTGCAGTGAAAACGTTGTCTGTATGCCTGGATGGACAGCTGACTGTGCTTGAATTTTCAGTTTGATCTATTTCTGCACCGAAGAAAATAATAAAAATTCAACTGTGCGGTCAACGTATAGTAGGAAACAAGTAAAACTGGCACGAATTGAGTTCAGCTCGATTTCGACTGTTGCAGACCATCCACAGCCACACTGGATTCATTTCAAATGGCAAACAGAGCAGAGCACACTCAGGAAATGAAAGGGTGCCCCCACCTGGAGCGCTGCTCTGACGGCCTGCTGCTAATCTGCTCGGCCTGCTGCTAATCTGCTAATCTGCTCGGCCTTGGGTCACGGGACAAGTATGGTCGAGGCAAGACTGGCACTCCCCTGAGGGAGCTCAGGCCCACGGATCCACGAAGCAGCGTATCCATGTCGTGCTGCACGGCGCAGAATTACAGCGTGCTTGCTAGACAGGTGTTGCAAGAACGCTGTGACAGATTTGCAGAAGTCTGCAAATCACAACTATCGATGTTGCTCCTCTCTGCCTGAGTATCAATGCACAAGTATTCGACTCACTGATCGACCCTTCGAGTGAGCTGGGCCTTGGGCTTAAGCTTCTTGGCGTCACTGGTTTCAAGCAGGAAAGGGGTTGTGGTTCGGTACCAGCAGGTCCCACCACAGGACGTTGAAGGTCAGTAGAGCTGAGATGGAAGTTGAAAAAGGTCGGAAAACCTGCGTGGGTCACATGCCCACCACACGCCATTTGGTAGGGTTCCCAAGTGATTCATCTTTACCTTATCACAAGAGCTTTCGGACAGTAAGTTTGGACGTACACGCGTTCCCCTTCTTCACCAATGCTGAGCAGCTGTCAGATGTGCCCTGTTTTCCAGCACGAAAATGTGTCATGTGGCACGAAGAAATGATGCTCTCCTGGTGGCTACCGTAAAACTGTACGACTCTTCCTCGAGCTTGTACTTCTGGCTCCTGGAATAGAAATCTCTGCGACTGATCATGACCATCAGCATGCCAAACTGGATGCAGCATTATCTGTTCAAGGTCATTACGGTTCACACTGTTTTCTGAACGATGTGAACCGTAATGACCTAAAACGTAAACCGCACTAACCAAGAACTAACCCTGCATTCTCTCCGTGTAATTTGTGATCGTAAGAAAGTTATGAATCCCTCCATTGTAATCTAAACGCTGTTTTCACGTTCTTTCCTTATTTTAGTGTTCAGTTAAAACTGGAAGTCTGGGAAAATTAATTCAAATCATGAAACGTCCCCCACTCCTGGTCCTCGCCACGAGAAATATATGTTATCACTGCATCTGGCGTTTGGATATAATTTACCGAACAATATAGAATACGAGTGAGAAATCTATACAGCGGAAAACGTGTATGAAGACCGGAGAAAAAACTAGGAAAATCTAACGTAGTAATGGAGGCGACAAGTAAATCATTGAACAGCTGCCGAGCATATGACTGAAACTTTGCGGATGTTATGTACTTTTTTGGTGGGAAAAGCCGTGCGGCCGTTCACACAGTCTTCAACAAATTTATACACGATCGAAAGCCAAGACGTGTGAAAAACACGGGGTTGTTGACTTACACACAACGATAGGTCCCAAACATGAAAGACAAATCAATTTCGTGGGCCACTTTTGGGCACAAAAAGAGCAGTGAGCATGTTCCTATATCAGTCGCTTTATAACCGATAAAACACTTACTAATTCCGGCCTCATCTAAACTCCTCTCTGAGACACGTCACTAAAACTAATGGTTCATGTACATGGCTGCCAGTGACAGCCTGGATATTGGGGGCCAAGATCAAAAAGCGAGGTATGTGGCTAAGGTGTTTCCTTTGGTGTCCATCAAACGCAAACTTCACCCCGCATCAAAGGTTTGACAGAGAGGGGCCCCCGACGCACAGCTAAAGAGCGTGAAGTTGAGGTAGAATCCCAAGGATTTCAAGATTGGTGCTTTGGCTGTTACTCAATGATGCCGACGCGGTACGCGGGCAGTCCAAAGAAACAACTGCCAAGCTTTCCAAGGTGTTCGAGTTTGCTGCAATCTTGCCTTGGCGAATCGCCTACATCGGGAACTTCTTTCAGGAAACCTTCAGCCCCTTTTCAGCAAGCCATAGCAAGGTGTCCTGGAAGTCAACATTCACACCCTCAGTTACAACCGGCGAAGTCCGACTGTCTCTTGTCGCCAACCAGAGATGCGCGAAGATCACAGCCCAGGGCCGGGAATACTGATACAAAGGATGCCGACATTGACGTATCACAGGTAATGACAACACGAACAAAGCAATGAAATTTAGAGAACCTCGAACTCTAGCAACGCCTATTCGTTTACCTTCGATGTCTTGGGTCCAGCCGTGGAATTTGTCTGACGACTTTGCGTTGATCGAACAGCAGGTAAAAGTTCTAAATTATCTTTCCTTCAATGGTTCAAATTCATGCATTTTGCACTAGTAGTTCGGGTTCTTCCTCCTCACATACAGCTTTGTTCATTAACTCCTTTCTGCGTTCTTTCCGTCTCCTCCTCTTCATCGCTCTCCTGCTCACATAATCGGCCGGCTTTGGCGAGGCAGGTTCCGTAGGACGATAATTGTGCCATCGCTCATATTGTTGTCTCGATATTAAGGGCCGCAATTTTGGAGCTGACGAGCATTCATCAGAGCAGCATCCTTTATATTGTGCTAAACACTCGTCGCAAGTCCTGCGATATTAACCAATAACCATGAACAGCAAAACCTCAGAATATGGACACAAATCTACCACTAGACAGCATACATGATGTAACTAACCTCTATACAGGAAGACTGTAAGTGGTCGAGGGACTTAGAAACTTAGCCAAGCACATAAATCCTGGATGTAGGTTTCTCTTCGTCCCCAACCAATACATCGTTATATACGACGCGATTTACTCATGCTTTAAACTCAAAAAATTAACACGTGCTATGAGAAAAATTAAGTCATTCAACCCCCTGACAATTAGCGTGCCTCTACATGGGCCGGTATGTCAATTTAAAGAATGCTATTAACAGCTTACAAGAGCTAGATCTTCAGACTGAAGAGTGCTATACAATTTTAGATCCCAGGACTGAATACACCCGTCAAGTGTCATAACCACGTCCTTTTATAGTGTTCAAAATCCAGATGCTCTGTGTCTGTATAGTTTCCGTGATACGAGGTTGTGACAACAAACACGCAGAGACTATGATGAATCTTGGTTATGAAGACGTACAGATAGAGCTGATTGCAGTCGAGGTTGGCACAGTTGCGATGTCGAGGCTCGAGGATGTGATCTCCGCACAGTCGACACCTGGCAAAGGCCTCGTCTGTCCTGGATTCTTCAAAGTTCTTAAGAGAGTCGTCACTCATGCCACCTTCTTGACTGGGATTTTCGTGGTAGACCTTGGGAGGAACTGCCAAACGTGAGTCGAACACAAACAGGTTTCCAGCCCACTTCTTTGAGCCTTCCTCTTTGAGATAGTTTGAAATACCACCCTTCAAAGAGTACAGGTTTTTGAAACCTTTTGCTCTGCAGTGAGCACGGCTACGATGTATCAGAAAACATATGACACAAACTGACTTGAAGGAGACTAATTCATGTTGTAAGGCAGAAACGCTTTAACGTTTGTATTGTTTGCCGTTACTCGTTCCCAAGACATGTTTCCATTGGCTTCACTGATTCTCTAAATTATGGTACCCCAACAAGTAGGACGGTGCAATTTTTTCAAACTTCAAAAATCCTATCAGGGTGTGTTTATCTTGAAACAACAAACACAACAACATACTGCGTTGCTACTCGCCATACTTCTAACGCCATACATGGAGTTAGCAACCACTTACGGAGAGGACACGGAACATTAAGAAACTCCTATTTCAGATACCACAAAAGTACAGATCACATACCGTAACATAGTAGAGTACACATCACAGCGTATGCCACCTGTGCAATACATCAAGACATCAACTTTCTCCTTGTCGACATCTGCCAATGGATCGTCGCGAGCATCCTGCACAATTAATAGTTTTTTAAAAAATTAACCTCACTAGAACTGTGAAGCACAACAAATGCATTACAGAAGCAGGGAAAGCTGCCAGAGTAAGAGGTCGACCTCCTCTTCTACAAGTCCAAAAGCAGTACTCTTGAAGCAGTCCACATTGGGCCTTTGTGCTCCTTTGAAATGACCAACGTCCCATTCGTATCCTGTGACATGCCGGCTATTAACATCAAGCCCACCCTGTGTACATCAAAAGGTTCATACAAGACTGCGACTCGAGTAAAATAGTAGAAGCATAAAAAACAATGAAAACTCACCATTTCGCACATCCAGTAAAACGACCTGCCTTGAAGAATCCGTGTGTTCATCATCCAGATTTGAATCCATTTGCTTTGAAACTCTCTGAGTTTTTCCAACAAGCTTGGCTGCATCCAGCCTTTTGGTCCACTCGGAAGGTGAGAGTGGCACTGCTCTTGCCGTTGGATCTGTCACCGGAAGATGTTGAGTTCCACCTTCAACCTGAATATGAAACCCCATGTCACTTTTCAGATTTTTTTTATTTTTCTCTCCTGAGGCTTAAGTTGATACGTTAAATGCATTTAAAAATCAGTATTCAGAAAACTGCCTACAGATAAGTAAATAGGATGCACGACATTGTTAAAATCTGTAATGGGAGATCAACAAATAAAATTTGAAATGGGAGATAAGGCAGTTGGAAAATCTGCAATGTTCACTTATACTGCATAAACTTGCTAACATCGAAAAAGCAAAAGATTTCTGCTCAAACTCAGCAATAAACTGTTGGAGGGCTCAGAGAACAAAGAGTTGACACATGATCTCTTTTCAAGCATCACTCGTTGTATATCGATTCTGACAGTGCAATTGACCATATACACCCAATGCCATTTTTCTGCGACTTACTTGTACCAAAGAAGGTTTGTAACGCAGCTTCAAACGAGGAAATGCATGTCCTTCAGGAGAAGGTGAAATCTGCACTAACAGTTCCGATAAGCGAGAGTCTTTCTTGACCCACTCAGCATACTCCATACCAGCCTTCCCACGACTACTGAGCTGCAGATTAGTTAGGGAAATGATTAGTCTGAAGCGCATGCGACTGTAAAAAAAGCTTTATGTGGCTTAGAAATCTTAAAATCCACATGATACAAACGAAGCTTACATATCATTGAAAGTCACCTGAGCGTTGATACCCTGCTCATTGATATAAATTCGCCCACGGACATCATAATTCTGCAGCACCATATTGAAAAATTGCCAGCGACGCAGCGTTACAATCTCCAGCTAGCTCATATATTGCTCGAGGTATGAGGAATAATGAAACCGATAATGGTTACGAGAATGAGTCACAGGAGGTAGACTTAGGTAATAACGCTGGAAGATGGCATGCACAAACTCTCCACTCAGGAGTAAATGGACAAAGTACTGGGTATGTAGAAAAGTAAAAGTAGAGGACCAATTCGCTCATTTATTTAGAATCAGTTTGAGGTAACTCCCAGGGAAACTGCAATTGGAAACCACTAAAACCTTGGAAAGAACAACGCACTTTCAAAAAATCCGTATGTCGAGCCACTTCCAGGTGAGGATCGTCAATGATGACAAAGTGGTAAAAGTTAACAACCCAATGCTCGGAAGTCGAGTCATCTGCAACGGTGGCCTCAAAACCGACATTGAGACTTTTGGCAGCTGCGCGGGCTGCCTCATTCTCGTCCTCGTCTTCTAGTTGACTCTGAACACTATCCACGGATTCATGGATGATTTCATCTGTGTCAAATCCCTTCTCTTCCTTACCGGCACATAAATATCTCCCCTCCGGGATGGAACAAGTATGGAGCCTACTCGCCAAACCGAGGCGAGGGCATACAAAAATGGAGTGAGATCGACAGGCAACACTTTTCCTCAGAGACAAAAAACACCTTGAAGCCGCCCGGGCCTTGTTTCCAACATGCGAACAAGAACTGAATCCTGGGGGTTTCTCGAACCTCTGGCAGTGCAAATTCCATTGAAAAGCATCCAGCGCTGGGGACCGTGCGAAGACCGCCATCTCACTCGCGACTCCTCCACACCGTGATTGAATGAAGGAAATTGCAGAACCCACAGACGCCCTCTTCACAAAGACAGCAGAATCTCGCAGCACTGGACGTGCCCGGGCGCCAACAGACAAGCTTCTGCTGAAGTTGCGAGACCGCAATGAGCCCCCGCCCAGAGAGCCCACGCAGACCGACCCGCGCAGAACCGTCATCTCCATTCCCTCCGCAGTGCTGAGTTTCAGCCTGTGCGCAAGGCGCAGAGACAACGCTCATGCCAACGCTCACGGCGCCTTTGAAAGGGCCTGTCCAAGATGTCCTTCGTGCTCCGAGCCGGGATCTTGAAGGCGCCATGACTCTGTCGATGACCATGCTGATGTCTGCGACGCAGGCGCCAAGTGTTGAGGCCCCGCCACCAATCAGACCCAGTTATTGAACTATCTGCGCCGAAATGAACTTCTCGATTCACCTGGCAGGGTGAACAACCAATAGGAACCGCAGCGGCCACATGAACTCAATTCCAGAGCGCAAGTTTCGCTGCAATATAGGCAGAGTAGCTGCGACGATAAGTGGACAAGATGGGACCTTCGTATGACGACCTCGCGCCAAACGACCGCGCTCCAGTCAGTGCTAATTCGATGGAATCATTTTCAGTCCCCGACAAGCCATACTGGTAAACGGGTAGGTTGTTGAATATATATATATATAGACTGTGGTTTTTCAGAACAAGATGCGCGAAACTGGCCACAAGCAGCAACATTCAGAAAAGGACCACATCCAGAAAAAATATTCATAGTATATAAATGCAGAGACACAAGGAATAGAAAAACGCAATCCAACCTGATTACTAAAGTACAAGGTAAAGGCTTAGGAGAAACGACACGCCCTGTATTGAAAAGAAACCAATAAAGTTAATCCATCTCGTGATAAGACATTATCTCATCTCAACTCTAAAAAACTGGTGAGTGCTAAGAGTAATGGAGTGACCTGAACAAATATATATCATCAATGCAATCTTCCCGCTCAATGGCAGAGGCCAAAGTTATTTGGAATACTATACTACCTCAACTTTTAAAATACTGTACAAAAAATGAAAATGATAAATGTACCAAATATCTACTAGACAGGTGTACTGGAGAATAAAACATCCAAGTCACGTACCTCAGAACTTCAGAAATAGTAACGCCGTCAATATACGAATATAAACCACTGTCCTGAACATGGGCATGCATAGTGGATATGGTTGTAAACGAACTGAAGGTCTGGAGTTGCATGGAGTTCACTAACTCCTATCGCCATTGAGAGATATGTGGCTCTTGCGGGAGAAAATTGAGCGGATTCTTTGTTGAGTGTGCTCGAGATATTTACAGGAGAAAATGAGCAAATTTCTCTTGATTGCTGAGGGAGATATCTGCGAGCAGTTTTCATAGCTCTTCAAAGACAACGACCGGGCCATACATAGTTCGATAAGGAGATGCTTTTGCAGAAGTCATTTAAGAATAGGACGGATATAGTGATAATGTTAGAGGCATCTTGTTATAGGTTCTCGTTGTTGCGGGTTTGCGCTCGGGGCTGGGGAATTTGACTGCCAAATGCCCTTTCCATTCTATGTCCCTTTGATAGATCTCCAATCGCGTGTTCTTCACTAGTACAAACTTTTCCTTCCGTCACGGTAAGGATGCGGTGCAGAAGGCAGGTTTTAGCAAGAAATAAAGTCTGAGCTTCGTCTACTTCAGTCCGCTCGAGATAGTCTTCAGTTTTGGCTACAACGTACATGCCTGCTACATTTCTTCAATTGCTCGCATTGTCGAATGGCTTTCAGCTTCCCCCGACGCGCCTCTCGTTTGGACGAAACGGTGAATGGACGCGAGAACTATTCGATTCGACTACATCGCAACCATTGCCCTCAATATAGAGATCGCACTCTTAGTAGTGGATGTACAATGCTGATGTTGTTTGTAGGTTGTTTGGTCTACAAACAACCGTTTAACTTAGATAGATATAACTTCAGTATATCTTATATTTCCCAGTGTGTGATGCTATTGGGGCCTAGCCCATATTACCGGTTTGGTTTCATCCTTGATTGGATCTTTCCATCCTTTTTGTTATTTTACTGTGACTGGATCAAGTGTACAATTGGACTCGGCAAAGAGCGATTAGTGCTGCCGCTCTGACGACGAATAGAGCAGAGCCCCCACTCCATCATATATATGATAGAGTACCATGTATTTTTATTGTTTTCTTTGTGTTAGCTTTAGTTTCAATTCTGCTCGTGGGCCGTCTAGAGCAGTGCGTGATATTCCATGTCCAGTTTGTCATCATCTCTTTGACTCTCAATGGTTAAAGACCAATATGGGAGAAATGCACAAAGATTTTGTTTGGATCACTTGGGTGGACGAGCAATCATATCGACATTTGTCACTTCATGGATCACACACACTATGTCTATCCCTTCATTGATCATTCCGGGTATACCAATCAGACCGTGGGAGTGGATAGTATCCTATATTCTATTATGGGGCTTTTTGAGCCAAGGTTTCCATGTCCACACTTATTTCATATGCTCTCTTGTGCACTTCATGACGAGGCTAGATGTACTTTTTGTTTAGCACTTGATCCCATGAACGAGTTAGCATGATTTTTGTTTCTCTTACTTCCACAATGATGTATACCTTATACTAAGGGAGTCGTGTTGGACATATAGAGCTGGCATCTAGATTTCGGAGATTTTAAGCAAAGGATTGGGTTACATTGCAGGAGGAGTCCATAAGGACCACACATGTTAGGAGTAAGGTTCATCCATGTGATACTTCATATTCGGCTCAATTGTGACAATGTAAGATCTTGGGCATATTGGGAGTATAGTAGAGTTGCACGGGCCCTCCATCCTTTGTATATGGCTAGTCATATTGAGAATACTATTTCCTCTTTATGACTTTTACATCAACCCATGGGCAAGGGAGTATCATT
This sequence comes from Marchantia paleacea, assembly GCA_014180765.2. Taxonomy (NCBI): domain Eukaryota; kingdom Viridiplantae; phylum Streptophyta; class Marchantiopsida; order Marchantiales; family Marchantiaceae; genus Marchantia; species Marchantia paleacea. The sequence goes on from MUAA02000004.1 coordinate 225,996, forward strand.
AGAGGTCTTGGAGTATCATCCAAAAGAGTCATTATGTCTTGATAGATCATTTTGTGTCCATTGTCTATGTATAGTCCTACGTTTATATTTAGGCGGCTTATCAAGGATGGTATATGAGCATCTTAGAGATTATTTTCAAGTATATGATGTTGAGAAACTGACTCTTCAGGAATCACTCCAAGAAGAGGAGAGCACACCAAAGGGACAAGAGAGAGTGTACGGGAATGAGATAGGGAAGGCTTCGCCTTCCTCTGTATATATAGGGTGAGTACAGGGAAACCCTAATTTTGGGTTAGCCCTAAACAGATATGTACCATCGGTGCGTAACAACCCTAGATCTACGGCCTGTAGTCATCAGGCACGGATCGACCTATATCAACTAGATGAGCTTGGGATATTAACACTCCCCTTCAAGCTCAACTGTACATCCTGAACTCCTAGACAATGTCGAAAAGTAGCAAACGACTCTCTAGGTAAAGCTTTTGGTGAAGATATCCGCAACCCGATCTCCTGTATGTATATATCTAAGATCTACTACACCTGAAAGTACCTTCTCCCTAACAAAGTGATAGTGCACCTCAATGTGCTTTGTACTAGCATGAAAAACATGATTGTTAGCTAACATCATCTTCGCTAATGTTATCGACTAGGATAAGCCTGTAGGACTAGGATAATCTACTCCAATATCAAAAAGCAAGGAACGAAGCCAAACTGCTTCACAAGTGGCATTCATAGCACCACGATACTCTGCCTATGTGGAAGACAGTGCCACGGTCGGTTGCTTCTTAGAAGCCCAGCTCATAACTGCACTCCCAAGTCCAAACGCATATCTAGACGTGGATCTTCTGCCATAAATATCTCCTGTCCAATCAGCATCGGTGTAGCCATGCGGTGTTCAATTTCACCTCCAAATTTGTATCAAAGTCCAAAATGAAGTGTGGACTTCACATAGTGGAGAATCCGCTTGACCGTCATCATATGCGATACCCGTGGAGCATGCGAGGAGAACGGATCGACTAGACCAACAAAGATAGCTCAAATCCGGTCTAGTGATAGTGAGATAAATCAAACTCCCAACCATGCATGCATGCAGGCGGGGATGCGCAAGTAACTCTCCATCCTCTAACTCTAGCTTTAGACCTTGTTGGAGAGGAGTGTCGATTGGTTTACAGTCAGACATCCTAAATTCCTTAAGCTTATCTAAAGCATATTGGCGTTGTATTAGCCACATATCCTTTCCCTCTGTAATAAACTCCACACCAAGAAAGAATTTAAGATACCCTAAGTCTTGTATCTCAAATAAGGAACATAAGATACTCTTGATGCGAGAAATCATCTTTTCATGGTTGCCAGTGACAATAAGATCATTCACGTAGATGGAAATCATCACTACATGAACTCCTGATCTCATGCAGTATAGTGATGAGTCGGAATGACAGACTACAAATCCAAGAGAAATGAGAAAGGAATTGATCTTCTCATACCATGCTCTCGGAGCCTGTTTGAAACCATAGAGGAATTTCCTTAACTTACAAACGCGGGAAAGAAACTTCGGATCTTCATAACCAGGTGGTTGTTGCATGTAGACTTCCTCGCCAAGACCTCCATTGAGAAAGGCGTTCTTGAAGTCCATTTGATGCATTCGCCATCCCTTGTTGACAGCAATAGCAACCACCGTACGAATCGTTGCCATCTTGGCAACTGGACTAAACGTCTCTTTGTAGTCCACTCCATGTTGTTGTGCGTAGCTCTTGGCTACCAATCTGGTCTTGTATCGAGATACAGTGCCATCCGAGTTGCGCTTGACCTTGAAGACCCATTTGCAACCAATCGCTTTCTTTCCTTGAGGTTAGTCCACCAACTCCCATGTATGTTGGTGGTGAAGTGCAGCAAGTTCTGTCTCCATGGCTTCAATCCACTCATTTTTGTGCATCGCCTCCTGAAGCGTACTCGGTTCTGGCTCAAGTAGAACTTGAGTCATATATGCATGGTGATCAGCAAGAAAACTCCCATGCATAAACCTCTGAACCGGATGCCGAACTCTCTCTCGATTTCGTAGGGGCGTATCGGATGTCTTGTTTGTCTCCCCTTGCTTCGGATCGAGGTACCGAATGGCGTCGTTCGGGGACGCTTCATCCAACGGATGAATATCGGTAATCGGTGGTGAGGACATCATATATTACAAAATAACATGATCCTCAAAACTAGGAGTCGGTCTGAAAGGTGCTCGATGAACTTTATCCAGAGCGACTCTAGATACGATAGACTCGGCTCTAGATTGTGTGACTCAGCACACTCCACTCAGTTAAAAATTACGATTGGGACGGACTCCTTAGTGCGATTTCAAAGAAGAAGAGTGGGTATGACCGAACACTCGCAGTGCATACCAAGATTGCAACTCTTCAAATACAACATCTCTACTGATATAAAATTTCCTAGACGAAGGATTATAGCATCTATATCCTTTCGTATCTAAGGAATATCCAAGGAAAATACACTTCTCAGCTTTCGGATCAAGCTTCTTACGCTTCTCATAGGGAATGTGTACATAGCATATACAACCGAAAACTTTCAGAAATGAGTAATCAGGATTGTGGCCTGTGAATACCTCCATCGGGGTCTTGTTGTGAACTACTACAGTCGGAGTTCGATTCATCAAGTACACCGTAACAGAAACAGCTTCTACCCAGAACGGTCTAGGCAGATTCTTCTCGTTCAACATAGCGCGAAAGAGCCTTTCGCTATGTGACGATTCTTCCTCTCCGCAACGCCATTACATTGTGGAGTATAACCGCAAGTCTTCTCAAGGCCAGATGCCATGCTTATGTAGATAAGCAGTGAATTCTCCAGACAGAAACTCGCCTCCTCCATCCGAACGTAGACAAAGGATAGATTGTCCAAACTGTTTCTCCACCAAGGTGTGGAAAGTCCGAAAGCCGACAACACATCCGAAGAGCTCTTGCTCTTAAGGAAGTAAACCAGTGTAGCGAGAGAAATCATCAATGAATGACACGAAGTACTCAAAACCAAATAAACTTGGTTGAGAAGAAGTCCATACATCCGTGTGTGCACCCAGCTCTAGAAGCTTTGGTCGCTCTCCTACCCGATCCCTTAAAGGGTTGTCTAGCTTGCTTGCTTAACCCGACAAGCGGGACACACCGCAGTGGGCTCAGCAGAAGTGAAGTTGGGCAAACCTGTGACTAGATCTGAACTCGAAAGAATCTTCAGTTTCTGAAAGTTCATATGCCCAATTCGCTTGTGCCAAATATCTATGTCAGATACTACAAAGCCACTTTTTGTAATGATAGGAGTTGGCTGTTTACTGACATTAACTATAGCATCTAGCTTGAACAGTCTACCACTCCTGCTACCTCGAGCTACGACAGTACATGTGGAGTCTTCAACAAAACATCCATCTTTGTTGAAACTCACTTGGAAACTTTGTTCTACCATCTGTCCTACTGATAACAGATTTCGAGTTAGAGTAGGAACATGTAAAACGTTTCCGATTCCAGAAATATTAGATCCTGGAATATCAAGCATAATTTACCCTTATGCTTGATCTCGTGTTTCGTGTCATCTCCAATCATCATGAACTGAGGAGTCACCATGAACTGAGTAGTCTCCACAGTGTCGAGCGGCGCAAACCATTCTTGATGTTGCGTCATGTGGCTGGTAGCTCTAAAATCGATCACCCAATCTGTATCAGGTGCGAAAGCAATATAACTCTGGTGTGTCACAATGAGTAATTTTTCAAGCCAGCCTACATGGCCATGTTGGCCCAAAGCGCAGATCGTTCGACTAATTTGTAACAATTTTGGCATAGTGGCCATTCTTTGGACGGTAGTTACTTGTGTGTTAAACCGCTTACAGCGGCAATTGGTGCACTGCCTTTGGTTGGGCACCTTGTTCTACACACGACCTCTACAACCACCGTATCCGGCTCCTCTGCCACGACCTCTGCCTCGACCTCCAGAACCTGCAAAAAACACACATTCTTTGCAGGGCTAGACAAAAACTAGTAAGACGTCTGCACTTCTTCTCCCAACATCATTGGGACCAGTTCGTTGAACTTCGGAAGAGGTTCTCTGGTCGAAATTGTCATAATGAACTGCTTGTACTCGGCAAGCAGTCCTTGCAATGTCGCACTAATAATCACGGTCGGATCAAGTTGAACATTGACAGATGCTAACTGATCTACTAGTTGCTTGATGTGATTGACGTAGTCACTGGCACACATCGAGTCTTTCTTGACCGTATTGAATTGTTGCAGCAACTGCAGCTTCCGAGGTTCTATTCCCGAATGGAACAATGTGACAATGCGTCCCAAGCTTCCTTGGGTGTGTCACAGTCTTGAATGTGACCGATCATCGAGCCTGAAATCGTGAGCGCAATGTAGTGGATGGCTTGATACGATCGCTTTCTCCACTCGCGCAATGTCTGCTCACTGCGAAGATCACCAGCAACCACGATTGGTGTTTTCTCGTCCCCGGTCACAAGCTCCCATAGCCTCTGGCCTTGAAGGAAGGTCTTCATTCAAAATTTCCACGTTTGGAAATTGTTCTTGTCGAGTTTCTCTCCAGTGATCATGCTCAGGGATTCTGCCATGGTTGTGGTCACGAGCGGAAATCACGACCCCAACACGGCAAGTACCTGCATAGACACAAAACGAACACAAAGAACACCTCAGTGACTATGGCGGAAAAATAGCTCCTCTGCACCTCGATCAAGAAACATGCAAAATTCCAGAAACTGGCGAAATGTGTCTGTCTTGACCCGCAGACGAAGAAGGAAATGTGTTCGCGATTCTGCACATGCACAGTACTTAAGTGAACACGACGAAGAAAGCTCGGATTGAGCTGAAATTTTTTGTGGCAAGAGCTCTGACAGAGACGAGCGTTGTATCGTTTCTAGGTAGGAGCAAAGGCGGAGCCTTTGCTTAGATAGAAACCCTCAAACCTCTAAAAAAACCTCGTTTAGGCCTCCAAACAGCTCCTCAAAGATTTTGGAAAAGGCGATAACTATCACTAACAACTCCAAATCGCACGAAAATTTCATGGCTACCAAATTTGACCATTCTGCGCAAGACAACTCCCTTTATGGAGTTGGGCGATCAGAAATAGGTCAAAAACAATCATCTTGACCTTCGAAAACACTATTGAAGATTCTGAGAAAACACGAAACGGTTCCCCAACAATCTAATCGCTTCACGACAAAGCCTCCACCCCCGAGGCACACTCCTCACTGATCTCCAGCACTCCTCTATGTCTAATCTACAAAACTAATGCTCCCATCATGCTCTGATATCATGTTGAGAAACCGACTCTTTAGGAATCACTCCAAGAAGAGGAGAGCACACCAAAGGGACAAGAGAGAGTGTACATGAATGAGATAGGGAAGGTTTCGCCTTCCCCTATATATATAGGCGAAGTACATGGAAACCCTAATTTCGGGTTAGCCCTAAACAGATTTGTACCATCGGTGCGTAACAACCCTAGATCTACGGTCTGTAGTCATCAAGCACGGATCGACCTATATCAACTAGATGAGCTTGGGATATTAACATATGATACTTCTAGTGGTTTCACGAAGTTGTTCTAGATGATTATATCAGTTGCAAGAGAGAAGATATCTCTATTAGCTAGTCAAATATTAGGTACTAGTCGGCTTCTCACGATGGAGAAGTATACTAGAGGCATTAAACCGATTGCTATTGGGGAGGTCTTATTGCGTCTTGTTAGCCGTACCGTGATCTTGCAACATTCTTTTCACTTCTAGTTAGTATCTTTGTACACATCCGTTTGGCATCACCACACTATGAGGTTGGGATGCATTAGAACACTTATATATATCCATCTGGATTGGATTGTCTTGCAAGTGGACGTTGAGAACGCTTTTAATAATGTCTCATGTGCATCGATATTTAGAGAGGCTAGAGAACCTTTGTCAAGCATCATTACTTCCGAACGATCTTTCTACGGTTCACATTCTTTTTTCTTCTATTTGCATGACTTTTCACATGAGGAAGTTATTGTTCTACATGAAGTCGCTAATATTTGAATGGGAGATCCTTTGGAAGGACACCTATATGTCATGGCTCATTATAGAGCTCTTTTTTCTACTCCTTTGTTCATGCAAGATTGTGTGTTCCCTTTCTTAGCGCATGATACACACATTGTGAACCATGTAGATCTCATTAGGCACGTCTTTGATTACATGACTACCGAGCTTCATCTTGTAGGCTTGAGAGTCAAGGTATCGAAGTGTAGTCATGATCTCCTTTAGGCATTGCTCCTCATCTCCATCTTCCAAAGAGATGTATGACACGACAAACGGCTTACTCATTCTAAGAATGCTAGTAGGGTTTGAGTACTTTGTCTCTCGCTATTTATACATGGCACTTGTCGAGCATGTATTGCATGTAGATGATCTTCCTCTACTAGCGGATCCGCATGTGAGGTTTTGTATATTCTCCTCTAATATTGCTTGTCGATCTATCTACCTACTTTGCACGGTTCCTCCTTCACTTGCATTCATATCACACTTGACATCATTTGATAGGAGATCATGGAAGTCTTTGATGACATCATTAGACTAGAGACCTTAGAGTGTATGAAAGAAGATTTGGCACGAAGACAGACATCTTTGCCGAATTTGTGTGGAGGGGTAGGTTTATTATCAATGGAGTATATGGCAATTATAGTATTTTTTTCTAATTTGGCACTCTTAGAATCTTTGTTATCACCCGATTTGTGATTGCATATAGATCCATCCTTGAAATGTATGTGAGTGACGTGGATGAGATGTCATTTCTTTTTAATGATACTATTACGACATACGAGAGATGTTTTAACCCTCTAAGCTATGACATGAGCTCCCTTTTTTTTCCTCTTTGCCCACCGATTAGATTAAAGATCTACAATCTACTTTCGATCATTCCTCACACTACTAAGGCTCTTCTACACTCTTGCTCCAACAAGGGTGCATGCCCGTGGATCTTGGCTCGACCATGCATCAAGGCTTTCCAACTCGCACCAGATACTATGTCTACATCGATGAGTTTTCATCTTGGCTTGTTCCATCAATCTACATCTTAATTACTGACATGTGAGTATGGTACTAGCTTAGATGCAGTAGGGGTCTATATGACTTATTGCCCGTTCAAAGGGTAGAGGATAGCTACACATGATGTCATTAGGGATATGGTATTATCTATGGCACGAGAGGATGGATACCTCACATGGAGGGATCGTTTGTATGTCTTGCAATCAACTCAGGTAGGGCATACATATACTTAGTTCGGGAGGATCAGGTTATTATTGCAAAAGTTGTGATTACGTTTTGAAGGGGTAATTACCTGTCCTCTGTATGGACAGCGAGTGGAGCAACAGCAGCCAAGATCTTCAAGTATATGGATACGCAAAGAGGTCACCTCTTTGTTCCTCTAGCTTTGGAGTTATATGAAGCTATGGACACCGACCTGGACATGTTTGTGAGAGAGTGCGCGAGAGTCTACCATACTATGCGCCACAGGATATCACTCTCTTTAGCTTATTGTAAAGACTTATTTAGTTAACGTGTATCCATTGTTCTACATAGAGCACTAGTTGGTACAATCCAAAGCAAGCACATTAGGTGATGCTTCTTTGGATGCTCATGAAATATGTAGAGTGTTTGGCCTAGATAGTTCGGATATCTTAGGTACAATAGGACATATTTCCCATTGTGATGTTGTGAGGGTCTAGACCCATCTTTCTCCTTTGGTTTCATCCATGTACGGCTTGATGGGGTCTTCCCATACTTTTTGAAAGTATTTCTTACTTCGGAGTCTTTTCAAAGTTTAGCCCATGTGGGAGCATCAGAGTTGCATGAGGGATGTAGCTTCACCATGAAACATCTTTTGTACCCATCTTGTATCATGACACTATTTCCTTCCCTAGTTAGAGTTTGTATTCGCTCTTGTTTCAACAAGTGAGCGTGGGCTATGGTTGATTTCAAGATTGACAATCACATCATTATGCATAGCACATTCTACATTCATAATATCAATGCGACTTCGACTTGTTTTGAATCAACATCTAGTGTCTCCGTATGTGACTGCAAATGCAACTTGAATATACTTGGGATGCATTAAGCAAGTTTTAGATTTTAAGGCCAGAGATAATTCTCAAGATGTCAATAAAAAAGTTGCTTTTGCTTTGGAACAGTGTGGTCACGCAACGTGAAAAGAGATGTACATACATATTTCCAATTCTATCGTTTGCACTGAACCGATCCCTACATGTGGAAGGATAAGATTTTTGTTGCGGATGTGGTGATCACACCCATCCAACCTCACTTTCGATACCGACATTATTGATCGTCAAATTGGGAGGGGTTGACAAATTTCGCACTCTTCTTATAATACGCAGGCATCATAGTTTGCAACAAAATTACATTTTTTTCCCATTTTCCTTAAAGATACATGGTATGGTAAGAAGTGATATATTCCTTACTCGCAAGTGCGTGTCATCTGTATCATTATAATAGACATAGAACACAATTGTTCTTGTAAGTATACCTACAAAGTTTTAAAACTCCAGTTGAAATAGGTTTACATAGAATATTGTACGCAGCAATTGCACTCTGATCACTGATGGTATTACTCTCAATCAGGTCCTTCCATTTCCATTCTAACCATGATGAACAATAGAGACAAGAGGTACAGACTTGGTGAGATAGTGACCTATCATGAGAGGGCTTAGCTCTCTGTCTCCTTTTGCATTCCTGGCGAGCGGGACTCTTGCCATGAATGTTTCATTGGGTTTGTTATTCCATGTGTCCCTGGGAATCTGTGATCTGAGTACATGGATATACGCTTCGTCAAGGACGTAATTAATTTTTGAACTTGGACCGGCCTTTCAATTTTTGTGGATGACATATATCCACCGACAGGGATTGGATAAGAAAGCCAGAGATTACATTGCATATTTGGATGGCCTTCACCTTCATAAACCGAACTTCGCAAGAAAACGTAAAACCGTATGCTGTCCATGGACCAAAAAGCAGCGTAAAAACACGCAACCACGAGACGAAGGAATATCAGACCAAGCGAGATTGGCGACAGAAACTGAACTGGTCGCTCATGTTCATACTGCCTCATGTACTGCCCAAGGACGTTGGAATTTTAGTGTACAATAATTGCTAAGAAATGTGTGCATATACTTTTTCAAACACAACCAAACTAGAGACTCGGACCTGTCTGAACAATATACAAATTATCTCGCTTCCATGTTCGGCCGTCGTAGAGAAAGAACTCCGTAACAAAAATGCACTTAACACGCTCTCATGGGCAGCAATCATATATGCAACATCGTTTACTCTCACCTTAAATTTCAGTCCCTGCTGCTACTAGACCTTCCCCGTGTACTTAAATTGCTGTGTGTATTCGCGCCTCAAAGCCAACAAAGCGTTTCGTCGTGGCCCCTCTGCACAATCATAGAAATAATGAGTCTCCTAAGGAACGGGTTTCCAATATTAAGTCTTCTTCTGCCTTTGACCTCGGCGTGATCCTTGACAGGGATTGCTACTGGAAATTGGTAACCTGCAGCACGACTGGGATGATTTTGCTCTCAATCTACGACACACACATAGCACATTACAGTAGTTAGTCTTGCTATGTGCCACAAGCTTATCAAAATAATTCATGAATGTGAACATTACCACCAAGAGAAGCGTGTAACTGCTGCAAATCATTAGCTGAGCAAGCATCAACTAACACGTAAGCTCCGGGTCGAAGAGCTGCTTCAACCTCTCTGAAAGTGCAAACAATCACATTGATCCGATGTAAATCGTCAGAATGCAGGTCGAACAGTCCTACTCATTGGTATGCAGTGCCATGCATAATACATATCTCAAAAATCCTGATGCCAGGAAGAGAATTCTTTGCCTTAACAGGTGGAAATTAACGATTATTCATAACGATTAACACTATACAGTGATGCTGGTAAACCTAAGCACAGGATCTCTCAATCACCCAATACAACAAAACAGTCCTAGATATAGACTTCATCCGCTTCATAGCAGTTCCTAAAGTTAAAGGCTCGCAACTGATGATCAAGAAAGCACACGATAACAAGCACCTTCGAATCGTAGTTCATAACACGCCTGATTGTTTCCTAGAAAAGCATACCTCATCAAACCAACCGCATGTGTACCATGGCCAGAAAGAACAGAGAGGTAATCTGACAAGATGTGGCAGCAGTACTTCCCGAGAGTCTCCTTATGTTCGCCCATCTGCAGGACCATAACATATGATTACAAGAGAACATGACATCTAAGTAAAGATCTTCGGAAAAATCTGGACATCCGAAGAAACATAAACCTGAGCTATCTTCTCTTCTTCGATAGAGACTGCTTTTTCATTGTCTTCCCCGACTTTCTTTCCTCCGTCATCCATCAAAAGCTGCTATGGTACCCACAGGACATCCATCACTCACTTCCAGACCTCGGTAGGTGAAAATATGTTCTAGTTTGTGTTCTCTTCTCACAAAATAACAAGTCAAAACAGTAACATTTTTCACCTCTTCGTAAATTCGTCGAAGCCAGGTGGCACAATAAGTAGCCATTTGTGTACTCCAAAGTCTGGAGGGCCCATCGGACATAGGCCAGTATGAAGCTTCGAGGCAATGCAAAAGTACGCGTGCCGAGTCACCAAGAAGGGCAATACAGTGACCACTTTCCCTGAAACAACAACGCCGTTAGCTCAACACACAAGAAATGATCACTAAAGAGCATTCTTGTCTGTGCCATTAGTGGACACCACATGATTTGTTATCGGACGCATTGGGGTAGAGAGAGAGGATAGGATATAGCTGTTTTGCATAACGCAACTGGTGTCCGGCATGTTTACTACATTATTTGAATCATGCTTCCGACTGCAGAGGATCTTAAATTGCATGGGCACAAGAGGATTGAAATGTGAGTAAACTTCGGCTCACTTTATACACAAGCTAGCATATCCTATGATTGGGAGATATACCAGCAGGTAGAATTTCGAGGCCCCCCTGAGAAGAGAGGCAATTGTACATAATCTAAACTTCTGACTGAACTGGCTTTGCCTGTGGCCTTTGAAAGGTTTCCAGTAACGCTTTGAGAAAGAGGGGACATGTTACGAAGTTGACCTACTTAGGACATCAATAAAGCAAGTTCATGGAGTGCACGTACCTACGACGATGCCTGATGAGGCTACACAGAAGCCGGCAGCAAGCCACATACAGCTTCACCCCCAGATCCGTGCCTATTCTCAGTCTCGTCATAAGAACTTCTCTTTCCGTCTTGGTGGCTCCTGACTGATCATATGCTAGAAAGGTTCTGATCGTCCTGTGTTTTGACAACCCGGATTGAACGACAGGCGAAAAAATCCTTGCAGGGCAATGCAAAGCCAATGCAACATAGCAGGCTTTTAACGGATATATATTCTCTCTAGACGCCACGCTTGTCATAATCTGAATACATCTTAGAATTACAGCGCCTGACTGAACCATTCCCACTTGACCTTCTCTAGGAGGCGTGTCGTGATGCAACATATCGTTGTCGTGAAACAACTTTGGACCCGCTAAGCGCTCGATCAAGTTGAAAATTGCGCCGGAGAACTCCTTGAAATGATTCGCAAGTAGCCGCAGGCGCTTTGTTCCTGATGGATCACAACCAAGCGACCAGGTTAAACTCTTCACTTAACCTACTGCAGCTGTATGCACTTGCGGCCCCCAAAGAGCATATAAATCGTACCTGAAACAGCCTCTAGAGCAATCGACAGTGACTGGACGCCAGCTGCCACGCCTCTCCCAACTTTGCCACTCTCGTCTCCACATAACTCGAGCCCAGATGATGATTTAGAGTCCTCTGAAGCCCCGACCAATGCTCTTGTTATAGCCTGCAGTGCTAGAACCGAATGGTGCCGGGGAGCTGTTTTCATCAACAAACCAAGAGAAGTCCTCACGGCCTCCCTCAGGACGAAGTCCGAAGCTCCTTTTGCTTCACCTTTTGTCACCCCATCAGAGAGCATATCAACTGCAGTTGACAGCTCCAGTTGATCTATGACATCTAAAGGTTGGGATTGGCTGCGATGGTCATTCTCTGCTGGAGACAGAGATCCTAAGAGGTATATGTGCATGGTAAAGAGCTTGTTGAAAGCGGCAGGTGTGAGAAGTGATTTAACGTGAGGCAACAAGGCTTCTATGGACTCTATATACTTGACCACCCCTACAAGCCAGCCAAATCCAGAACACTGTCCCGACCGCATCCGCTCGGCAGCTTTGAGTAGAATCCAGCATCCAGCCCCAAGAAGGACACCTCCACCTGGAGGCAAACTTCCTGAACACTTGCTTGTATCCTTACTGCGTGACAACCTAAAGGCCTCAAGCTTGAGATATCCTGCTGCTGCCAGATAAAGCTCGCCAATTAGGTTACACATTCCCATGCTACTACCCTCCAGCAAGGTGTCAAGAGCCACTCTTTGTACAGAACTGTTTTTCGAGAATTCTGCTTCTGCTACGTTTATAGCACTTGTCACATTTTCCTGTTCTTCTTCTTTAAAAATAACCTCATCTTGCATGGCATCCATTTGCTCTTCATCATCATCATCCTCCTCCTCAATTCCACGCCTGGAATCTTCTTTCGGTGATGCTAAGGGATCCGAAGCTGTTCGATAGTCATCATCATCAGATTCTTCTTCGTCGTCGTCTTGATCCTTCATGTTGACCTCACCTTCATTTATAGCCTGACCACTATCTACTCCTAGCCTCCCGTCAACATGTGAATCAGTCGACTGCAAGTTTCTGTCCACATCGGCCTCGCCGACTATAAGCATGGCATGTGAGCCATCGGGTACCAGGGCCCTGACCAGCGTTCTCATCAATATGTGTCCGAGGGCGTTTATGTCACCACTTGATGTTAGCAGCAACCTCACACGGTTTTCTAGCAAAGTACTGCCTTTTACAAACTTTTCACCAGAGCTAACCAAACTCCAGAAATAGCTGCACAAGGATGTTGCAATAGAAAGGCCTGCATACCAGCTTTTGAAATCACCAAGACATCGGCCTCCTGCCGCCTCCATTGTAGCAGAGTGGGAAATTTGTTCAACATTTCCTCTTTTCTGTACAAGTTGATCAATCTTCGTGGCTTGTAGTCTAAGCATTTCATGTAGACCATTTAGGGGTTTTACGAAAACGACACCATCTCCATTAGCGGCTAGCTTCGATGAGTGTTCATTACCGGCAGAGCTAGCAACTTCGCCTCCACTCTCCGCTGTATGAACATTCCCCTCTTCTAACCGAAGATTCTCTTCACAGATGTAGGTAAACAGAGAGGCAGTTCTCTTTAGTGCAACATGGAGCAACGTCTCTCCCAAGGACAGCTTGTTCAACTTCTCGTTATCCGATAACTTGCTGCGCTCAACCACATCCACAACGCATGTTGCGGCTGCGTGAAGTGATTGTGACGGCCACTTAACCAGCGCAAAACTCCCAGAGAGAACCGTCAAAAGGGAACATACTTTATCATTAGAACACTCCGTGCCAGAGGAGGTCAAGACCAAAAGTGCACTGCGACAGCTGCTCAGACCTTCTAGCACCGCGAAAACAGTAGAACAATCTACTGAGACCGTTTTATGGCCACCCTGCTGTAAGTCGAGAGCAGTCAGATGCTCGTGAAGAATGCTCTGCACCAGCAACCTAATAAAAATCACAAAACGTTGCAGATGTCAACTAGCCACTACAGAAACCTCTGCATCCCAACATGGAAATGCGACCTGCAGGTTTGTGGTTTGAAGCTACATGTAGCAAAGTTTCTAGTTCCATGACCAGAGAATACACATAACTGTACTCATTAGTATGTGCTTGTCATGGCCTGAAGACCCTATACACAACGTTATTTCAAACACTGGTCGACGTTTTTAAGCGCACATTGGCTGAACAGCTAGAAACTCCCGAGAGTACACACCCAACTAACTCTAATCTTAATGCTCGTTCGCATTTGAAGTGCTCGCAGTCTATGTTAAACGATGAAGAAGTATTTGAAGCCTCAGAGCTAGCTTTGAAAAGGCCGAACCGACCTCGGATGGAATTAATGAACAGACACCTTCTTGAGGCCAGCAACATGAAAAAAGTTCACAAAGCGACTAGCGACATACCTTTCAAAACACTGGAGAGCATATGCACATCGACTGGCTTCAGTGGATATCAGATAACCTGATGGCAGAACTGAAAGTTGGTCCACCAGAGCAACACAGTTCCTCAGAGCATTCAAATTGAGCTCAAAAGAATCTAACTTCCACTTCTTCCTCTTCTTGGCCAGAGACTTAGACCGACGAGAGACTTCGAGGTCTTTTTCTTCATCAACTTCTCCAACTTGCGCTTCAACTAAATCTGACCATTCACTTGCAACCCTGAAGAGTACTTCTTTGTCCAGAAAGTCATCAGAAGTGTACCACACAAAGGGCCAATTCCCAAAAGCTGAGCACACTGAACTCTTTAAAGCCTCCAAAAAGCTGGACGCGAAGAACCTGCGAATCGACTGGAGGTTGAGAACCACCAGAAAAGTTTCATGAGAGGTCAAAAGTAGAACCACCTAAAATTCAAGGCGCAAGCTAAGGTTTTGGAAGGAACAAAGATTTTGATCTAGGGGCTGAGTTGTGGCCCTGCCAGTTCCCAATTAACCGAGCAGATGTAGAGAAGATTCTTCAAAACTCTCCGTACGAACAATTAACTAACAAACGAATTGTTCAACCCACGAAAGTACTCTCTTATCACTACTACTGTAACTCACCTCCTCTTCGAAAAACAAGGAGTTACTTAGCAGGTCATTCGCGATTTTCTGCATACCAGTCACTTCAGGTCTCGATGATCCACCATCTCCCTGGCGACTGGCCACATGCGCAGAGGTAGTCATCACCGAACATGCGAGTAGACAGGTCAGAAACTTCTTCAAGTCCTTATCAGCTGCAAATTTCGCCCACAGGTCAAAAGTTTGACAAAGCAGACGCCATCTACGCACAGCTAAACTCTCTGCGGTAAGAGTGGCATCGACATGGTCCCAAGCTAGTTGCTCCCAATCTCCTTCTGAACACATTGTCGAAGTCCGAGACTGGTCCGTGGCATTATCTGCCGGGCAATTTGAGACGGTTGCGAATAGTGATGACTCCAGCTGCCATGCATCAGATATCGGCGGGAGTCCTTGTAACAACGTCTTTGCCAGCTTCCGACTTTCCAGCTTCATCGACTTGTGAAGCTTCTGCAGTTTTCTCAGGATCTCAAAATCCACACCCTCAGCTTTAGGCGGTGAGGGTGCTTCATTCCCCTCACTCAAAATTCGATTCGACACCCTTTCTTCGTTCAGAATAGGAGAGATCTCACCGTACTTCGTGACGAGAAAGCTTACAGCTTCGACGTGTCTGGCAAGATCAACAAGACTCTGAATCGCAATGCAATCTAAACAATAATGTAGAGCTGGACATTCTAACAACTCATTGTCGTTCACCTTTGCCTTCAGTCCAGCCAGAAAGTCCGAGACTTTGACAGAACTTCGGCCAACTGCGGAAAAGAACATTCCGGCGGTTAAAGAGGTGACCACGTTTTCAACGTCCAATTTGTGATAGTCAATAAAATAACCACCCAATGCTAGATTTGCCTTCCTGACAGCTTTGGGAGGCATCAAGCGTAGACATTGTGAATGAAGGCTCCTGCTAGACATAAACAACCGAAGCTTCAAGATTACATGCCATGTTCTCAATGAACCCTCGACGTCTTTCTCTTCCTTCCCTAACTTTCCTCTTCTATAAATATCAAGTGAGCTTGCACCGCGCTGTTTTGAATTCTCAGAGTTCAAGCAGGAATCAATAAGCTCACTCACGTTTTTAACAATTACACCCCTCATAAAGCTGCTGACTGCTTTGCAGCATAGCAAACTGTTAGTAGCTGTGATATTTACATTCTCCAGCATGCAGCTGTAAAGCTCAACAAAGCCCATTTCAAACAATGCAGTGTTCGTACTGCCATCCCCAGCCCCTTCCAGTCCTTCCTGCCTATACTTGATACTGTCGTCTATAGTTGTTATACTTTCCAGCGAGTCATCCGTCAGTAACCTAATGAACTCTGCCACTTGACCTTCTGGTAATGAGCGCATAGCTCTTGCTACAGCTGAGAGAAAGAATCTGGCACAAACCAAAAACCCAGAGGCTTCCAGATTAGGGCTAAAATTTCGTGGTGCATATCTTGCGCTCATCCCATCTTGACTGGCTAAATTCGAAGGCGGATGAATAAACGTCCTCAAGGTTCCACAAAGTGTGAACAAAGCTCGATCAACCTGCACAAATGTTTCATAATTGGCAAGTAGATTGCGCGTAAGTAGATCCATTTCCACAAATGCAAGAACAACGAACATCAAAGAGCGTACTTCTTGTTCCAAACGGTTCTATGACCAAATCACATTGTTCTATCAAAGAGAATAGGAGCTAAGTGAGGGCTCCTGTGGTGTAGAAGCTGAGGAGCATGGGTTGTCAGATTAAAATGACCGTGTAACACAAACCTGTCGCAGGTCACTGTATGTACTGATAATCTGACAAGCCACCCTGACAGCATCCTGACTCGCAGTCCCCGCTGATTCTCCATCAGCCGTTTTATTCTTCTGACTAGGCTCATCAAAAGCAGCCTCATGCAAGAGAATGAACCATACATCTTCTAGAAAATTCTCGGCGACCCTGTACTCCAATTCTAGCATATGTGTGGTGGCCCCGATTATCTCCCTCAGCAACGCCCCGATCGAGGATCTTAATTTACGTCTATTCTGATTTCCTTCAACAAGCCCTCCCTGTGATTGGCAATCATCATCCTCAAAAGTTGCCTCATCCGTATCAGAACCATTCAGAAGGGCAGGCAGCAGATTACCGAAGTCAATCACTACACTGAAACACTTCTTCAAAAATGTGAAGTGAGTGTGTTTAGCACTATCCTCGGTCGGCACGTAGGTTCGTTCCGTCACCGCTGCCTTCAGTAGACTAGTCAATGCACCTAGCAAAATTTTAGCCGTGAAAAGGTGCTCATAAGAGAAGCTCACTTTTGTAGCTGACCAACAGGCTTGCAAGTCAGTCAGTACGGGTCCTGTGAGTTCTGCAAAGACTGTGAATCGTGCCTCCCTGTTTAGATCCTTCTTCTCTACAGACCGGGGACCTGCTGCTGAACTGTCCGCCACTTTACCGATTCCCTCCTCTGTGACTTCTACACCTTTCTCAGCATTTACATTATTTGAAGAATTCTGCAGCTTTCCTTTGGTATTTACGCCAAAAAAATCGAGGGCATCGGCGGCTTGATGGATTTTCAAACTTCGAGAGTAGGTCTCAAATATCCAGCCCAGTTCCGTCAGAGCCGATTCCACTCTCTTTTTCCTTATTTCATCCAACTTTCTAAACATCAATTTCTGGTAGCTAACCATATCTCTATCCTCATCTCCCTTCTTCGACCTACCACCCTTTTTCAAGTCTTCTTTCATGCTTTTGACCTTAGAAGTGGCATCAACCTTGCCGGAAAGAAACGTGCAGACTCCATGAAAGAAACCGGTATGCACAGGATGAAATAAACCCTTCTCCAAAATCTCCTCTACGGCTTTCAGAAGCCTGTTCTGCCACATTATCAGATCACCAGTCAACATGAAATGGGGCTGTTGACGACTAGGCAGAGTGAGATGCCCATGAGCAAGTAGCAGGGGCTCGAGCAAGTTGTCTACCAGACTAACGAAAGTCTTCTTCCTATTTGGATGGATGGCAATGAACCCAGAAAACCCTTCGAGAATATGAACGAACAATCTATGCGAGAGAATGACTTCGTCATGAGGAGCAATGGTGACGGTTCTCCAAGAACTTAATCTCGCCAAGGCTGTGACAGCTAGTGAAATCCAGTGATCCAAGTCGGGTCGGAATGATCTCTGGTTAGCGAAAAGGAGGACTTCAATTGATCTGACTGAATCTTCGTTCATCCAAGTCCCTCCCGTTGAACTGTCAGTAGAACTCGTGTCATCAACTGCAGCACAGTTTCTAACGTACAGATCCACGGATCTCATTAGACCAGGCGACAGACTTGCGGATTGGGGAAGATTCCCAGATGAGATACACCAGCTCAGAATGCCCCAATAACGGTAATCCAAATGAGGAGGGCAAGTTGTAAGACCTCCTTCTACACTGGGAGCTGACAATTTGGAAAGTGTTTGTGGCCTCGATGACCAGAGAATCGCATTTTGTACCCATTCGAAAAGAAAGGATACAAACTGTGGCATGGGCATGCTGTCAGCCTTTCTGATTTGAGCTCTCGGGTTGCTCCGATCAGCTGTCGTGCTTACCATTTCCTTTTCATCCTTGATGAACCCATACGCCGCTTCTATTTTACTGCACAAAGATTTGGAGTCCATTCTAACATCAGAAACGTGTACATTTTGAAAAGTAAACAAGCTGAACCAAGCTATTCAATTTAACTCAAATAGTCAAACTGTAGCTCCAATGGGGGCGTCTAGCAAGCTGAAACCTTGGCTTCGGTATCTTCGTATTTTGCAGCATACGAACGAGCGCAAGGTTGGAGATGGGCCCAGTGGGAGAAATGTCGGATTTGACAGCTGCCTCTCCAACTCCCCCATGGCACTGCCGGTTCGATTCCTCGTGATCAACCTGCATTGTAGACACTCCGGCCGAAGCTTTCTCGAATTCAGTTCCGTTTTGTTTTGGAGATCCCCCTTCAACGCCATTTTGCTTCTTCCTCTTTTTTCGTTCTGGCGATTTTGCAAGTTGCTGTTTGGCACAAATTCTGTGACTCTCATGGTTTGAGCTGATGCCAATTTTCTCTAAAACTTGTACTTTCTCAATTGCCCCGCCGCCGTGTGGTCTTCCACCCGATACGGGCGTATGGAAGCTCTCTGAATCTCTTGCGTGCTTCTTATCTCCATGAATAACGCCTTCGGACAAATTCTGAACACTCTCGTGAAAGTCCCTTTGCCTTTTCCTCCGAGAGTTTTTCTTAGTGGACTGCATTGCAGCAGCATCCACAGAACTACTTGAATTAAGGAAGTCTTTTCATCGACTCCCTCTTACACATAAACCCTCCTCACAACCTCTCTTCGGTCCTGACTTTTCATCACCCAATTCAGCAGGTAACAAATTTAATCACCTGGAAGTGTAAGACACTGACTTTCCCTGTCCTTGTTGACAGGGTTTAGGGTTTTAAAGGCTCTATCACAACCGCAGTTGAAGTTGGGCCTACTGTGACTGCGGTCAATAAGTACATGCAAGTATGCTTACGCCTGCAAGGAAACGTTGCCCACTGCTACTGCGCTTCACTTCATAATCTTCGGTTCCATGATTACAGGTTTTTCGTCATATCCCGATTCCCGTGACTGCGCACACAGTGGCCCTTGGCTAATCTCCCTTCTTAGGATAGGTTGTGGTGAAGGAAATAGTGCGTTTCAGTCTATCAAATAAGGATTTTGTAAGTTACCCTGTACGGTCTCCTCCACTTGAGGATTTCGTTTCCTTATAGAAATAAAGACTTAGAATGACATCCTCCTTACAGAGGTGTTGTTAGAACATGGCGCCCTAATAAATAAAGAGCAGTTTCGGAATTGAACCGGCCCTTACAGTATTTCCAACGTCCGGTCGGCCATTGCCACCATGTGCTGCCGGGGAGTCCTGAATCCTAGGGTGGGTGGAGCTTAACCCAACCGCGATGAGTACCTTCGCACAAGCTAAACTTGAATTCAAACGTCAATGTGGGGATGGTTTGGTGGTGGGCTCCATGTATAATGTATGGCTTGGCTATGGTGGTTGAATCTCAATGCTTGTGTTAGAGTTTTGTTATTGATTTCTCATGTGACAATGTGAACATCAAAACATGTGTATCTTTAGAAGCTCATAGTAAGAATATAAAGAACACATGGTTGGATTGATTTATTATGGTGAGTATATTGATAATGTACCAATAGATATTATTTTGAACATTGTCAAATATAAAATGTAGTTATAATGTAAAAAGAAAATGATAAATTTAAAATAGCATCATAGTGAGCTAATCGAATTACTCTCCATTCCAACGATTCTTTGTATTGTACAATCTTCAACTCCATTTTTCTAGAAATGCTCTCTGTTTGCCGTTTGGCAACTCTATTTTTTCACTCTCATCTTTCTCTAAAGCTAATCCCAACTTTATAGCAATAGATCGAGATAGTAAATTTTTTGTAGCTCCTAGGTCAATCAATACTCTCACTTTTACTCCTTCTATCTCGCCATCCGTCACAATCAAACATGTTTCCTTCTTTCTCAAACCATTCACCTCATGTTTGTACTTCCTTCCCTCGCCCTTCCTCCTTTTCATCCAACCAATAAGGCTGCGAGGCAAGGTTACTGGTGCTCGTCTATAACATCATTTTGTTGACTAATGAGTTTATGTGATCGAAGTGGCCAGATGTGGGACATGGATAGAGGAGAACATGATATTTTAAATGTACCCATGTCCAATCCATTTATGATTAACACCCGATGTCTTCATCGAGATCACTTTAGGACGCGGTTAGTATATCATTTTGGATATAACTTTATAAGATAAATGATAAACTCTCCGGACCTGATTATTCTTTGCGTTGTTTACTTTGGTGAGACTCTCAATCCAAAAATGATATCATGAAGATTTCTAAAAAATCTCACAAAGTTTTCCCCTTGTAAACCTTTATATTCACATTTACTAGCAGCGACAATAACATATCCAATCCTATGAAGCTACTCTTGCTAGAACTCGGGTACGGCAATTCATGACAATGTGACCAAATCTTTCACAATTATAGCATTGCCTCATTTCTCATCTTCCCTCCACTCCGTCTTCTCCTCTTGAATTTCCTTCTTGATGAGGATTCGAGTTGCGACGATCTCCTCCTTGTGCTGCTCACTCCCCTTGGAATGAAATCTTCTCTCCTCCTTATGTTGCCCAACTCAGAGTAAGATGGGTCCATAGTATTGATTCGTGGGAACTGATATCTCTCCACCGTTGTGGTAGACGTTGAATATTCGTTGTGCACAAGCAATAGCCTCGTTCAAGTTGCTTGGATTGTCCCGAATCACCTCATATTGAATCTTTTTCTTCAATCCTCTCTTGAATAAATCAAGGGCTTCAACTCCACTCATATCTCTTATCTGAATTTGAAGATCTCGAAATTCCTCAATGTACTCCTCCACACTTCCCTTATGTTCAAGTTTCCACAACCTCATCCGTGTCGTGATGATGGGATCAACTGCTTGAAAATTC
Organism: Marchantia paleacea; assembly: GCA_014180765.2. NCBI lineage: Eukaryota > Viridiplantae > Streptophyta > Marchantiopsida > Marchantiales > Marchantiaceae > Marchantia > Marchantia paleacea. The sequence goes on from MUAA02000004.1 coordinate 247,304, forward strand.
TGAAGAAGACCTCATTTCATTGCACTCCAAGTAACATGTTGGACTGACTCATTGAGCTCCATCATCCAACCATGAAACCAAGTAGATGCTTTCTCCAACAACAAAGTACGAACAAAAAGACCTGCAATCTGATCGTTGATATTGAACAAAGCAAGATGATACTCCATTCTCTCAATCCAACCTTCCAAAAGTCCCATGGTTCGACTACTTCGGTAAGGTTCTATCTTATAAGCTTTTGGCATCTTCAGAATCATGGATGTCTGAAGATCTAGCTCTCTTGCTCGTTGTGTTGCTTGGGCTTCAAGAGCATGGGCTCTCATTGTTTCTTCACTCTCCACCATGGATGGTGATGTCTCCATCTCCATTTGAGTTTTTCTCATTCTCTCATTTTCCATTCCTCTCGTTTTGACTGTTGTCAATTCTTGAGGTAACTCTTGTATTTGAGTTTGGCTTTGCACAATTGCGTTTCTCAAATCTCTCAACTCCTGAATCATTTCTCTCAAAATGTCCTCCATGATTCGTCTCCGTCCACTCTCTTTCAGTATAAGGTTAAGATGAACACTCTCCAATTTCTCAAGATTGGCAACACAAAAGTAATAGGTGATGCTATCACCTCATGGTAATACTCCTCTCCAAAGTTTCTAATAACTAGGCTCTGAAACATAGCTTTAGGATGATACACACAATAGATTTCACACCGTGTGTTGAATCTCACAAGTGGTGGTCTATTGAGGTCCATCTCTAAACTAAAATGTAAATCGTGAGATCCCAAGTAACATCATAGGTGACTATAGGTAAGATAACAAGATCTCGAGATCTCATCACTTGGTCCATGAATTTGGCACCAAAATGATAAACCAAATACTGAATCAACCTTGCTCTCTCAATGTATAACCGTTTGACATGAAAAGGATTAAGAAATGGGAATCTCGGTACTATTCTATCTCCCCCATCCATAACATGCACCCACAATAACCCCCTTCCACTACTTGCAGCTCAATGGCCACTGCCTGCCTCTAACAAACACTCTCTCCTCAAATAATTATACCAACCCAGACTATTCTTCCAAGAGGGGTGATCCACACTCATAGGAACAATAAGCATGCTCTGATACCATTGTAACACTGAAGGCAATGACTCCGGAATGACTTCCAAGATGAGAGATCTTCTCAAGACCTCTCCTTGATTTATATACTGTAGGACTAGAGGAGTCCGAAATCCAAACTATGCCACATGGCTAACATGAGTATGTTGCATGTTTTGTTATCTTATCCTACCCAATTTCTAACATACGTCTAGCACACAATCTGATCCACCAATGCATGGTAGCCACCTCGTCATTTTCACTTTTGCTTTTTGGATAATGCACATCACTATCTTGTCTTTTTTGTGATCTAGTGACCACTCTATGTTTTGGCTAAACTAACTATGATTAACCAAGATTGGTTATAATATTCAATGAACTATTATGTTGTGACACTACTACAATAAGAAGATGATCACATGTCATATTTAAAGTAGTTTGTCATAACAATGATATTCCATGTCAAGTTAATTTTTGATTCATTTTAAGACTTCACATTTGGGTTGATTCTACAACATGAGGATATTAATAAAAGCTTACTCTATAAGGTGGAGATATTGATAATATTACCAGAAATAATTTATTGAACCTTGTAAAAAAAAATAAAAAATGGACAAGAATGAAAACAATTCAAGATATTTTTTTGATGAACATGAAGTTTTACTTTACTAGATTGGAACCCATCTGAGACATGGATAGAGTATAAGATGATACTTTATATATATCAGTGCTCAACCTATTTATAATCAATATCTAGTACTTCACAAATATTATAGTCATGATTAATATTTCATTTTGTATATAATTTTGTGTTCCAAATGATGAACTCATCAAACATGTTTATTTTTTTAATTGTCTTTTATGATGAGATTTGGAACTTAACTATACCTATTTTGATTTGGTTTGACATCTATAGATTTTGAACTTGTCAACTAAGGTGATTTTCAAAACATAACTTCTAATCTATCATAATTGTTTATCAGAATTAAGCAAGAGAGTGTTAATTGTTAGTATCTTTGGCAAAAAGTATTACTACCAAGTAATAAACTCCTCCGTTATATTTATAATTTTATTTATATTTGAATAATTTGTGTTGTTATTTTGACTATATACTAGTTAGAACTCAACTCATTTATACTATGAGTAATTATTTTAATTTTGTTTGATTTAAAGTTTTAAATTAAAATCAAGCTACTTTAGCCACATTAGTTACAAAAAGTCGGGACCAATGCATGCAGTTTGGGTAATTATTTTAAGATTATAATCTATTATAGTTTGACAAGTAGCATATCTCTCATTATTTTTTGCATTCATTATTATATGAGGTTTAGGTTAACAACAAAGATTGAAAAATCAACTCTTAATTAAATGATAATTCTGAGTAATATTTTGTAGATACATGTATAAACAAGCACCAAAGTTGAATAGAAATAAGTTTTAATCTTAAATTTTATTCCACAACAAGAGTGCATCCAACTCAAAGACTCCAATTTACTCTACCAATATTACAATATTATAAAAAATAAAAATTTAGTTTAAAATTGATGCCTAAAAATAATAATAATAAGTTTGAAAAAAAACATTTTTAAAAGGTGAGAATTGGTAATCATGAGGAGGCAATGGCAAAAAATTCCAGTATATTAAAAGGTTGTCACTAATGGTGTAGGAATCAAACACATGCTTTTGGGAGGTAGTAGTAATCTAGAATAATGCCCTCCCGAACAATTTAACAGCTCATCTCCAAGATCTGTAGGTCCTCTAACTTAAAGTGGGTAGCATTTGTGGACACTTACCACCAATCAATATGAAATCTGTGGTGGGTCCCAATAATATGTAATTTACAAGAAATCGAGGGCCATCATACATGTGGCTTCACCGTTTGTGGCCGTGACAATATAAACTCCTTGACGATGACAGTTGATTTGCAGAGTTCCACAGCGAAGAAGACAAAGTTTTCTTGCTATGATATTCAAGCGGTAAACTGTAAATGGCACTCACATATACATCAAGTCAGAAATGACAGTCGACCGATAAAAATGGGAAGGAATGTAGTCAGAATGCAAGATGATGATGGACCCTACTGATGTATGAACGAGATCCAGTAGCACACAATCCACAGATGAACGTACCCGGATGCGTACAGTTACAAAATGGGCCCGAATCTACCCATTGGACACTCGACGACAAAGCTATTTTGGCGTGCTTTTCGCCATCAGATCCTGTTTGGAATTTGTCGAAAAGAAAGGGCAAATCTTAGGGCTGTGAGCGTGGGACAGAATTCAACGTGCAGTATATGCAGCCCTTGGAAGTTAAAACACGATAACAGGATGGATTATTTAGCAGTGGACAGGAACACGGCTGTTGGTTGCCACGCGATGAGCCGGAAGGGACAGGAATCCAAGTAAAGATATGTAAATGGCAGTAATAGAGTGAAGACAGCAGAAAGGTAGCTCAAGATCCGTCTATTAAGGCAGTAACACTGGCCTGTGGACCAACGAATGTTTCTGCCATTTGAGCTTCAACTCCCAGGAATGCAGAGGGCGGCTTCACAGGCACAGGAATATACGCACTTGCATTGCTGGAACCTGCGCCCTACTCTCCTCGGCGCCTTCTCTTTGATCCGCCATGGGGTTCGGAGAGGGTGCAGTTCCCCCCAGTAAGCCGATGAGCATTTTTGAGGTCGAGGAGTTTCGCCAGTATGCACACAGGATGGTTGACTTCATTGCAAATTACTATCGAGATATCGCAGAATACCCCGTGCGAAGTCAGGTGCAGCCTGGTTATTTGAAGCCTCAGATCCCGAAGGCAGCCCCTGAAGATCCTGAAAGTCTGGATGATGTGCTTGCAGATGTGCAGAGCAAGATCATTCCAGGGGTCACGCATTGGCAGAGCCCGAGCTTCTTCGCCTACTACCCTTCCAATGCTAGCACGGCAGCATACCTGGGAGAAATGCTCAGCGGAGGTTTCAATATCGTGGGGTTCAGCTGGATATCATCCCCAGCTGCCACGGAGCTGGAAAACGTTGTTCTTGACTGGCTTGGCAAGCTGTTACGACTCCCTGAGGAGTTTCTATCCTCTGGAGGAGGTGGTGGTGTGATTCAGGGCACCGCAAGCGAGGCAGTTTGTGTAGCGATGCTTGCTGCCAGAAAGCGCTCGGTGGCTAAACTCATGGCGGAGGGAGCTTCTGAAACCGAGGCGTTTGGGAGGCTTACAGCTTACGTATCGGACCAAACGCATGTTTGTGTGCAGAAGGCTGCGCAGATTGCAGGTGTCGCTGCCAACCTCCGAGTTCTACCGACAGATTCCTCGACAAACTTCACTCTGTCTCCAGCAGCCCTCCGCAAGGCCGTGGCGGAAGATGCTGCGAATGGATTTGAGCCCTTTTTCTTGTGCGGTACCGTTGGAACAACATCATCGTCTGCTGTAGATTCCGTGTCAGAACTTGGTGACATCGCCTTAGAACATGGCATGTGGTTCCATGTGGACGCTGCATATGCAGGGAACGCTTGCATCTGCCCAGAATTTCGCCACAATTTGGACGGGATAGAGAAGGCCGACTCTTACTGCATGAATCCTCACAAATGGCTTCTCACAAATTTCGATTGCTCTACACTTTGGTTGAAGGATCCGAGACTACTGGTGGCAGCTATGTCAACGAGTCCTGAGTATCTACGTAACAAGGCAACAGACGAGAAGTTAGTCGTGGACTACAAGGACTGGCAACTACCTCTAGGCAGAAGGTTCAGGTCATTGAAGCTGTGGTTTATAATGCGTTTGTATGGTGCATCAGGCCTGCGTAACTATATAAGGAAGCACATTTTAATAGCCAAGCATTTGGAAAGCCTTGTGCAAACGAGCGACAGATTTGAGATGGTTGCTCCCCGCAATTTCTCACTGATCTGCTTTCGACTTAAACCTCTCGAAAATGACACTGACAATGGTAAAACAGTCAATGCTACACTTCTGGAGGCCATCAACAGTCGTGGTGATTGTTTCCTGACACACACTGTTCTGGATGGAGTGTTCACTTTGCGAATGGCCGTAGGATCGACTCGTACAGAACTGCAACATGTGAACGAGGCGTGGACGGTAATCAACACTGAAGCAGACCGTCTCATTGAGCAGTATTTTCGACGATTAGCTACTTAGTGCAGATGGAGCAATTTGAAGCTCATTACAGTACTTCCATAATATCCTGTCGGTGCAGGTTCGGCTTCTCCTCAGACTGGACGTTAGGTCCTTATAAAACCAGACGCATTTATTTCCATTATGAAAATACTGTGGACAAAAGAGAACGCTGTCTCCTGTCAAGTGGTTGCAGCACAATCAGGGAATGTAAAGGAATCTGCCATGCCTATCAGGTGTACAGTTTCTAAGGAGTTAAATCACTCTGAACGAACGTCTTCACACATTAGTTCAGGGTCTGCGAATTTTGGCCAGGGAAGCAGCTTGAGATGGATGAAAAGTACTCCATTTTGAATTGCTTCGTGGTAATACTTTCCACAAATCAGACAAACGTGCCAGGGGACCGAGAACCACCGAAATTTGTTAACCCACGTGGACATGCTATGTAGGAAGCTATTTGACGATCGAATACAGAGGGCGATCAATCAAGCGAATAAGCAAACTGTACTTCTTGGCTACTAAAATACGGTTCGCACTAGACTTGCCCTTCGGCACCGTCACTCTCTTTCTACGGTGCAACCGCCGAACTATAAAGTGCCCGTGGCTACGCTTCTGGGGTACTGTGTCTATGATGTTGTAGAAATCGTCACAGGCTGAAAGTAAATTTGATGAAGTGTGGTCAGGAAGAAAAGGAAGGATTTTGTAATTGCTTCAAACCATCACCGACGACAGATAAGGGGCTTCGGCCGTTGAGGCTGCACATAGCTTTCTAGCTCTAGATAAATCATTTGTTGTCACTTTTATACAAGCTTTCATTAACATCCTCTGCTTTACATAGACCTTGGAAACTTGACTGCAGGAGTAGGCGGCATATTTTGGACGAGAGCAAATGCCTCAAGGGGAAAGGCTGCCTTGAGTTCCTTTGGGGTTATGCGAGAAAGAATCTACACGTTGCTTTGATGTTGCCGATGAGGGAACAAGCTGAGTGATAAAGAGGAGTTTCAATTATATGCTGTAGGACGTCATGGGACCACAAAAATGTGTTCTAGTATTAGCTCTTTTTACTTCGTTGGCGGACAGTGACGAGGTTTGACCAGGATTGGATGCATGACCCAAGACTTTAGATTTTTGGACCACAGTTCTACCAGAAGTTGACCAGCGTGTCTTCTAACTACCTCGCATGTATTAATCACGTTCGTGGATTTCGGATTTGCATGCTCTCTTTTCTAAAGTGATTAATTTCTTCCTTTCGTGTAGAGCTGGTGGCTGGTCGGATGAAAGCTTGCGTGAGTCTGGACAGTAATGAGCCTGAACTCAAGCTGTGGAATTTCAAAGTCGATTGTGGACAAATCTCCTCATCCACTACTGCATCTGTGCTTCGTAACTCGATTCAAAATGACAGTTTCAGACACGGCGTAGACAAACATAAGCCAAGACTTTGTAGACAACGATCATGACCATCAAAGCCAAGGCGTCACGAAATCCACCCTCCAGAGACATATCCTTGAAGATGGGTGAATCTTCAAACCGTAAGCATCCCTCCAAAGCTTTGCAGTTGTAAGTTTGGTCGGGAGAATACTGAACTCTCTCCAGAAGTCTGAATCCATAGTACACTATGGAAAGGTAACGTATCCAGTTCATAAACACAGGAATGTTCTGCAAGCAAAAAGCGTTAATTAGAAAGCCTGATCCTCAAGGTAGATCAGAAAATGCCAAAATCCGAGCTCCACCATCTAGCTGCAACAGGTTCTGTACCTTCACGTAGTAGCCTCCAGCAAGGAGGAAGATGAGCATGATCATAGCTGAGATGATTCCAACCCTCTTGATGTTCAGTGTCAGTGCACCAAAAAACTCTCCGAAGGCCTGAATAACCAGCCGTGAACTCTGTCAGTCGACATACTGGATTACATTGCTCAAATCTAAGGAAACTCGTGAAAAAGGATTAGCTGGCAGTCTCATATGTCTAGAAGCAACTCACCTGAGCGGTAATTGCGATGAGGTAGACAGACAGTAATGTAAAAATGAACGTGGAAAAGTCACTTTTCAAGCCCGCCATGAAGTACACAAGTGGCACAAACATCGTCGGATGCACGAGCTCGGCCAACAAGTCGCAGATGGTGCTGCTGACGAAGTAGGCACTTAGTCGGTACATGTCTGCCGCTCTCTCCTTAGCGAGGTAATTTTTCTCTAGTGGAAATACCATCATTGTGGACCACATGGAGAATGTACACCAGAAGATGCACATGTAGAATAGAAGCCCCACCTGCACAATTGTCCCGTTTTTAGGCCCAAAATCTTTCCAATGCCTGTCCTAATCTCTGAGACTGACCTGTATACTGTATGCTAATCGTTTCAGGGAGCTGAGTAATGACTTGGAATTGGAGGAGAGGCTTACTTGGTCTCGGATGTCCTGCTCCGTGTCTAGGTTTGGTCGCCACCACAGCATGCCAAGAAGCAGAGCCACGGAGACGCCTTGCGCGAACCTTAGTACGTTGAGGTAATCCTTCCTTCTCTCCTTGCAATTCCGTCTGCTGAGGATGAAGAATTGTTCAAACCATGATGATGTCCACCACTTTTTGACAGAAATCGCTGTCTTGAGCTCCGGAGCAATGACGTCTCCCGTTTGCAGCTTCTCTTTTACTCTGGGTTCAAGCTCGTTTCTGTATTTCGAGCGTAGAAGCTGCATCAACATTGTGGCTGAATGAGTAACACAATAGAAGCTACGATTGCTTTTGAAAAAAGAAGAAATTCGCAATTAGTCATCTAATTTCCAGGATTCGGAAAGTGTTGCCTCTGTCAAGGACACACGAAAGAGAGGTCAAAGTAAGAGGAATTACCTTCAAGACCAACTGTCGTTGATTTTCTTCATTACTCGAATCAGGGCTAGAATCTATGCTGGGATATGTGGCCACGTTTGCCTCCTGCAGAGAAGTAGCCACTGTTTCGGACTCTTGCAGGGTATTCGCTTTGGTAACTGGAGAACTGCTACTCATAAAAGTCTTTTGTTTAAGCTCCGGTGGAACGGTCATGTCGAATGTGAGTCCAGTAGCCAAATCAATCAAAAAATCAGCGGGGTTCATGGGCAGAAGCGGAATGAAATGCTGGGATGCAAAGTAGTCCAATGCGTCTTTTGCAAGTCCGAAGTACAGCGGGTGGCCCTCCGAAAGCAGAATCAACTTGTCAAACATCGGAAACATCCGGCTCGATGGCTGGTGAATCGTTGTCACAATCACCCTTCCCACCTGCCACGAGAGAGACAGAGATAGCCATGATCAGATCTGGCTCGTAATGACGAGAATTTTATCTGTGTCTGTGGTACCTGCATACTCTGAAACAACTCGTCTGCATGATTTTCTAGTCGATCATTGCAAATCATTTCCAAAAAGCAAAGCTGTACGTATGCCATGTTCCAACCCGTGAGTTGGCTATAACGCGACTCCGTGGAGTTCAATGACTGCGTCGCTCGTTGGATTTCTGCAATGCTATCGATAAGGCTTGGAAAAGGGGAGTCTCATGCCTCAGCCGAGATCCCCAGGACGGCCAGGAGATCCACTCATTTTCCTCTAGCAATCATGGGATATGAGTGAAGGAGCTTTTCCCTAATAATCCAAACCGAGAATTTTCTGCTGAGTGGGAAGAACTTCATGATCAACGTTAGTGAAGTATCTAGCATGCAGACACTCATAATGGGTACTAATGTCTTCACAGCCGTTCACTGCCGAATCGTACATCTTGATACATTCGTTTTCCTTACGCTGAACTCCATCGCGGAATGGCTCTAAGAATTTCAGTCCACTCGAAATTATTGCGAGTCGTCGAGGAATTGCTACACCTAGTTTACTCAGGACATCTACACAGAAAGGGAATGGATTGTTTACTTCTTACTGTACAGACGTGTACAGTAGGTGAAACTCGGGCCAGTCCTCACAAATTACCTCCTGCCTTTAAGACGCATCTTTGATATATAAACTATCATAAATTCCTTCTCTCGTCCTCCTGTGAGCAAGGATGGACCTGCTCATGATTGCTATAAGCCACCGGAACCCATAAAGATTTGGTCTAAATGATGAGGCAGATTTTAGTCACGTGAAGACCAATTACCTGAGCATTAGCTCTAAGCACTTGCAGAATCTTGAGAGCGGTAGACGAATCCAGACCCGAGGTGGGCTCATCCAAGAGTAGAAGAGATGGATCCACCAGTATCTCGTAGCCAATGCTCGTTCTTTTACGCTCTCCTCCAGAAACTCCACGTACAAACGGGCCGCCCACTATCGTGTTCTGACACCTATATGGCAGATTCAGACGAGGCCCGGTAAGCAGATTAACTTACAGCAAAGCGGTTCAATGTCTTCAATAATATTCAATGCACACCAATGTAGAGTGGCTAGAGTGTATGGACAAATGTATGGAAACGAAGGGATGTCCTAGTGTCGACTCAGAGCTAGGGAACTGCCCTTTGAATGGCGACAGGTAACAAACAGCACTGAGAGCTATAGCGTGATAGGGTGAACGAACTTGGCAATCAACTGCATTAATGCTTGGAGTGAAGGGAAACGTGTTACCTCTCAAGACCGAGCTCTCGAAGCACGGTTTCTGCGCGCCGGATTTTCTCTCTGTGGCTCATCTTCGGGGAAAGACGCAGCAAAGCAGCAAAAACCAGCGTTTCTCTCACTGTCAAAACTGGGAAGAGAACGTCGTCCTGGGTAACGAAGCCAATCCTGCAGCCATACCAGTTCGTCTCGCAATTAAACACATAGCTGGAGACCTGGAAAAATTCCGACTTGAACGTGTACATGACATTGTGAAGCACAAGAACCGGAGCAGCACTTTCATGAAAACAGGTACTTGCACCTGGTCTTCGATAAAGTATTCTAGATAATATTGATTCCTGATAGTTCCTGTAAGGAGCTCAAAGATTTGTCCAGGGAATTCAAACCTGCTCTTCAAAGCTGAAGTGTAAGCAGCTCCGTTGTAAGTGATATTACCAGAAAGTTTGTCATGACATCTACCTCCAAGACTGTTCAGTAGAGACGTTTTTCCACTGCCAGACGGACCCATCATTGCTAGAATTTCTCCAGGAGCCACGAAACCACTCACTCCGTTGAGTATCACTTTCTCTGTTGACTGCAGTTGTTTACGACGATGTTTCCTGAAGTCGACACTGAGCTTTTTCCGAGGTTTGAGCATCACCTTATATTTCACATCTTCAAACTGCAAGCCGGAAACTGTGATCAGTATCACCTTCCAAACAACAATTTTAGAGGATTCAAAACGAGGATTAATAAGGCTTAATCTTTTCAAGTTCCACGCTCAAAGACCTCACATGGGCAAATTGCCGAAGCTAAAAGCAATGCATTAAAGCTTTAACGTTTTTCATATGTTAACCTCCTACCATGTGGAAGTAGCAAGAAACCCTCTAGTCTGAGACTTGTTATTTTCGGGTTATACTGCTGACAAGTAGATAAAATTAGTGTCGAACAATTGGATAAGGTCTCAGTAAATGGAAAAGACAATTACAAATGCAAGTATAATGAATCGGCAGTATTTGCTCGTCATGCCATGGTCTAGGATTTCACAGAACCTGTTATGAACAGCATGACTCAAGCACATCTATTAGAAAGCACAATTATGAAGGAAATTTCTAGCTCAAAAGGTGCAGTCGCTATCACTGATATTTAAGCGTAAGTTCGAACGCTGTAACCACTTCGAAAAGAAGCTGATGAAGCTGATATCACAAACTACAAAATATCTGATTGAATCGAACCTTCAAGAAAATCTGAACCAGAGTCGGAAAGTTTGTAGAAGTGGCGCTATTTGGACCGTCTTGCTCTATGTTGACGACAGCTACTTTGTCATTAAACAGCTCGTTGGTATGCATTGTGACAGTAGTTGGGATGGTAGCTTGGGTGTCATTTCCTGTCTTTAACTCTGCAGAGCGCTCAAAGTCACAATTGAACACCCAGAAAAGGCAAACGCCTTTCAGTACGCACGTACCGAACTTGGCAACAATGAAGTAGCCTACTTTTGATTTGCATTAGTTTGTAAATATTCTTAGTGATCGAATTCTGAATCTGAACATGCATTTTGTTGACAACAATTCACAAATTTTAAAAATGAAACACGGAGGCCTGCTTCTTGTGTGTGATGTATGATCAGATCAGAATGACCCAAGACACACCTGATTGGAAAGGGGTGAAGTCCCCAGCTTCTGGAATGCGAATGGATGGAGTGCGCAGAAGGAAACGTAGAGATAAAGCTTCTCCTTCTGTACTCAACTCTTCACCCGAGTAATATTCACTGCCTGCCTCCTCTCTTTCCTGCTCGGCATTGTGAAAGACCTCGTCCTCATTCCCCTCTTTCTGCTGCTCCTCCTCCTTGCATCCGGAGCACGAAAGTCTCCACAGTTCATCTATAGTCGAGCTTTCTAGTCGTGTATCCATTTCCAAACTCGTCACCACCAAGCAGTATAGTTCTCAGACTACTGTGACGTATTTCGGAATTCTGCACGGTACGAGACTAAGATACTCTAGCTTCTTACTTGTAGTCAAGGTTTCTTAAGAAATGACTGCAAATGACACCATGTTCTTGTGTTCTGTTTTCATTCTCACAGTTTCCAGCTGGGGTACGTGAACTTGGAGCATGAACCGATGTCAGACGCAGTTATCCCCACCAATGGAGTTACGTAACTTCTTGTGACAGAGCTGGTTTGGCCAAGCGTGTACTAGCCGCGTGAACTCACGAAGATTTCAAAGGGAGAACAAATCACCCAAACGCACGTAACATGTAGGCACGTAAATGGCGACGATCTGATCGTGAATGAGACGTCGGTGTATCCGCCAAAACTCAAGAGGCAGAAAATCTAGAGCTATGGACTCGTGGTCCCAAAGAGTTCCCTACGTCCGCCCTCCTGCCGAAAGGAAAGAAACGATGAGTGAAAGAACGTTCGAAACTGAGGTCCGTGAAAAGAGCTTCCGAATTCCAACCACGAGCACACACCCTTGGACTTATACTCCAGCTCATGATGACGGTCAAAAGCTTCCACACTTTTGGGACCGAACCAAAGGGCGAGAATTCAAACGACCGGACCCGCAGATTCGTTCAAGTCACATCTACGTTCAAAGCAGCTTCTTAAGCAGAAGAAAGCAGCAGCAACAGCAGCAGCATCCTTCTAGTGCTGGCTGCATCGTTGAACTTTGAATTTGCAAACAGTCATGCTCGAGCCCGAGCTCGAGCAGCGGCTGGAGATTAAACTCGGATTCCCATGCAAAGGGAGCTGCACGGCGTCGACGGGCAACGGTCCGTCTTCGCAGCCGGTCAAACAAAATCTTCCTAGGCGGTGGCCGGTCGTGCATGGCTCACGCCGTTCTTCTGTTCACCGACCCTCGGGGTACACCATTTTGGACCCTTGCTCATTGTGCCGGCGAACTCCACCGGCAAACGGAGCCCGCAACTACCGGCGTCTGAAAGAGCGGCGAAAGGCACCGATTCCTCCCCTTGGGGCCTAGCCCCATATTAACCCTCTGGTTTCATCCCTGTACGAATTGATGGGGTCTTCCCATCCTTTTTGCTATATTATTACTCGGTTTCAATTGGATCGCCTTTGCCTTTGCCCAGTTTCTGCACTCTGTTCACGAGAGCGCTGTACGGAGATCACAATGCGCAACGTGATCAAAGTCAAGTACCTAATTTTATAATACGACGAAGTATGAACTTTGGGGCTGCTTTCCGTATGGAAGCCGATATGCCCTGCCATAGTAGTAGACCCCTGCGAACTATTCTCGTTGAAACAAGCGATCCGAGGTATACAAACGAAAACATGATCCGAAATGACTTTTATATCAATCCTCCACTAGATTGCATCGATCTCCAAAACCCCTTTGGATTGTAAACTTCTCTCCTTTCCCACGTTTCCTAGCTGTAGGTTTCTGCCAGGGGTAAATGTTACTCTGAAACGACGATACATTCTTCGCTCACCACAGTGGATTTTGCTGTCCAGCCAGTTAGGATCGATTGACTTCATTATTGTCAAATATTGTTCTCTAACTTGTGCCTTCGGCCCGTAGAGTGCAACGGTGATATTCTTTTCGAGTCAACAAAGAACAATGACAAGAGAAAAATTAAGGTTTCCGGAGCTTTTCTAAAAGATGTCCTTCAATACTTGTATGGTCAAAAATCAGTTTACAATTATTGACTTTTGCATGAGAATATGCCTAAGGAAAGCGATTACGATCTATTAACCTTGAGTAAAAGCTGACATTATTTTATTCCTTTGCGCAGAAATATGTATAAGTAAATCTTTTGATAGAACCATCATTCCTGGGGATGGTGTATAGATCTAAAGCATTAAATATCCCACCAGAATAAAATCGGAATTATTGGCTTTATTTTTCTTGTTCTATAGTGTGAGGAACATCAATCGAGTCATTACGTCATGCAATATTCCCAACAAGTCAAATTCTTCAAAGTTGGCAGGAATCTCTTATGCGAACCCCTCTTCGCATTCCGATTTGCAATCGAATGCTACGTACAAGTGTCGTCTTGTTCATTTTCCTTCTTCTTACACGTTTCATTTACACACAATCTATCTACACAATTTTCTCAAAATCTTTTCAGTCCACCAGAGATTACTCTCACTGAATGTTGATCCATATTAAGCTTCTCATCCACTAGAAGAAAACTGAAACGTCTCAAAAATATAATATCTTAATGACTATTCCATGATAGATACAACCTGCGTGACATCGTTTAAATAGTTCTCGAAGACAATGTCCAGTGTTTTTGTTATCTAATTTTCTCATATCAGAACAAATGAAAACTTCTGGTCGCACTATTTATTTGTCAAATCACAAGAAGTTAGTCACTTTTCGATAATCAAGTGGTGTTTTATCATATTAGGTAATTACATATTAGAGTGGTAAAAAATTAATAAACAGGGATTTCCGCCTATATAAATCAAATTTATACAGGAATTCTGTTTTTCTAAAAAAAATAATTTCATACATTACTATCTGAAACAAAAAAGCTTGATACAATTTTTATACAAAAAACCACATTCCTTATTTAAAAAAATTCAGGATCTTAAAAAATTAAATGGATTTCTGCTCATTAGATGTTTAAAGTCATAGCTCATCATTAAAAAAATTATTTCGCAAAAAATCATTTAATGGTAATAAATATACGAAATTCAGAGAATTCAGAGAATTCTCTGAAACTCAGAGAATTCATTATATTCTAATATAAACTTTGAAATCTTTTATAATATTTATGTGTATATCACTTGAATTTTTTTAATATAAATCAAATAAATATCATAATATTATTTCCATTAAATCTAGTTCTTCGAAAATAACGCTTCAGTATTAAATACTCTTTCAAACTGAATTTTTTTTGAAAAAATATTTTTCAATTAAAGATTAAAAATTTATGTTATTTTTTAAATATCTTAGAGGTAATGCAATAAATAGATTTCTTTAATAATTACTAAAATTATCTAAATAAATTTAAAAATTATGTAACAAAAATGCATTACTCTTCAACAAAAGAGTATCACATTTTCACTGATATAAACAGCCCTTTTCTACAGAATTTTTTCTAGTACTTCTGATAACCGTAAACAATTGTGAATGATTAGACAAGTAACCCATGTGTTTGTTATCTGCACCTCTATTATGATTAAAAAAAAATATACATATATGACTGTACCTTAACATATAATAGTGTGTTTCAGAATGAAATTACTCAACTTTTATTGCTTTTTGTTAAAATCAATAAGATTTAATAATCCGTAAGTATGTTTGCAATAGATTGGTGAGACCCATATCATTTTCATTTTATTTTAAAAGAATGTACTATAGATGAACTCATCGTTACGTTTGGCACCGGCTGGCCCAAACCTGGGTTTGCACTATAATCTAGTTTATTGCACTGTAATATACAGCCGTAAAAACTCATCATGTATATGGAAGCCAAAAATATGCAGTATTTTACCATAGACCTGCAGGCAGGGAGGATGACCATAACTGGGGAGAGTATATATCACAAATTTCCCATGATTTTCGTAAAAGCATTTATGTATCACCATACAATTGTAGCTTACTAATATTTCATTCATGGTATTATTATTGAGTTGAAATGGCGTGTTGATTGTTTCTTAACACCAAGAGTAAGTTAACAATCTTACCTATATTATGCTCGGGTGAGGCCTTACATCAACAGTGTATATTAAATTTGTGTGCATGAGATGTAGGATAAACATAATTTTTTTTTATTAATATGGAAAACGTTAGTTTTTTTACTTTGAATTATTTAAACTTAGATATGTTACTTCATGATAAATTTAGTCATGTCTTCTTATTTAATGAGTTTTTAAATTTGAAAATTTTTAATATTTAAGATTAATAGAATCTTAAAATAAAAAATTAATTTTCCTTTTTTTTAAAATTTATTATTATTTAATTTTCATTACAAATAATTTATTATTTTATATCAATTCTGGAATATTTAATTTTTTTCAATTATCATACAAGATTTTTTGAAATTTCTTTGAAAATTTGTATTTAAAGAATAATAAAATTGATATTAAAAATAAAGGTTCAATTGGTTAAAAAATATATTAGTATAAAAAATTATCATGTTGCAATTTTCACTAAAAAAGAAGGAAATTTATGCATAATAAATGTCAACAATGTGGGTTTGTGATGTTTTTTTCTAAAGTAATTTTTTTTTAAGAAATAATATCTGATTTTTTATTATCTGTTTTGTAAAATATTATTTTATATGTGAAATTAGATGGAGTCATCTTTTTTCAAATGAAGAAGTATTATACTATTTTAGTATATTTTATATAATATCGCCTTTATTCTGGGAGTTTTCATTCGTTTTTAATAACGAGAGTTAATTGTTCCATGAAATTAGTTCAAAAACTTTGACATGCTATTGCAAGATTCTTATTTTGACACAAGTTGTTTCAAATTTTGCAACGTTTATTGAATGATTATAAGATCAACTCCATCAAAATTACACTATTTAGCGACTTTATATAATTATGATAAATTGAGCAATAGCGAGCATTATTGGATGGAAAAAACATTTCCCTAGTGTACATACGTGCTGAGCATAGTTAGTGCGTTATACGGCAATTGGCGAGACCGTAATTAAGCAACCTAAAATTTTGCTGATGCGTTTGGCCAGATCTGTGGATGAAACGTTGACAAAGTGCAATAGCCATAGCGGTCTGTTTGAAGCGTCATGGGGAGATGCTTCAAGTACGTTAGATTTTTCTGACAGACAATAGGTGAATTTTCGCTATGCATTTGCATAGTTAACCGGCGGTTTGGGAGTTGAGCAAGAGACAAGTTAGTAGTGCATTGTCGTCAATCCCAGATTAGTTTCTTCTCCGTGAGTCGCATATTACCCGTTTATGATTCTAAATCCACTCATGTTTACTATTTTGAGTCACCAATTTAATCATAAAATATTTTTTATAGATCCTGAATAAAATTGCTTGGGCAGGAGTTTTTTTTTTTTTAACCAAATCTTGGATTAAATTAAAACTTGCTATGTGATCAAATTTGTCCTTGCTTGGTCAGCCGATTTTTTTATGTCTACTTTTGAGCAGAACTTTCAGATGGAAAGTTCATGGAAGCATAAGTTATTGTTGTGGTATGTCCAGATTGAGTTTTGGTTTTCTAGTTGATGTTTTTCATAGTGATACCCTGAAATTGGTTGATTTTCCGATCTAACAATGGATATGAATGTATGACTTTAAAAAGATGTGAGGATATATGTAAGTGTTAACTTATAGGCGCTAATCATACATGGTTCTATATCACCTCCAACTCACTCAAAGTTGAAATGAATATATCAGTGTCACTGATGATGTCACTGTAAGACATCTTCATGTATGGCGCTGTAGAGGAAGTAACTTCACACCTGCCACCAAGATTAGGCACTACGGCATGTCGATCTCAGGAAGGTAAAGCATAAAATTAGGCTAATTTTCAACGCAGTGTTTCCCCGTGCGTGGTTCTAAGTTTAGATGCACATGGAGGTCTACAAGTCAGCATGATGTTTCACCAAACTTAACCAAACGTAATGACCCCGTTTAATCCCTCCTTCCGATCGTACATCAGTGTACCAACGACATGAATTAGTTGAATTTAAAATTCATGCAGATTTACTCTTACTCTAACTTTACTTCTCACAGTGCTTTTAAACACACAGAAGCACATGCTGACTGCAGTGATCAAGAGTCTCCGTCCATGCGCATGACCATGTCATGTATACACATGGACGCGCATAGCACACGTGTCACAGCACTCTGTTCCACCCCTCCCGCTTCTGGCGGCTCCGCAACCTTTTCCGCCCCTTCGTTGTTTTCCACCGAATTAGGGCTCCATTAGGAAGATTGTGAGTACAGGATGAAGTTGATTACATCATCACCACCGTGGTTTCTTAGGTCTACTGTAGTTACCTAGATTACTGCACAGGAGTACCGTTGTTCAAAGTCTGTGGCTTTTGTGTCGTGTGACAGCGGATGACACGGTATGGCCCTTGAGAAGATGATCACAAAATGAAAATCCTCAAATCAGAGAGTATAGCCTCTCTGATTTGAGGATTTTCATTTCATGTTTGGGTGCTCGGATTTTACACCAACACTTCATGTATCCTGTTTTGATAAAGTCACTTGTGTTATGTCATGGGACGCTTTGAATGATAAAAGAGGGCTCTAGACTTTAGGCTATGATATGTAGGCATACACGTGATAACAAAAATTGGCACAGTCATCGAAAAATCTGGAACAGGTGCCTCTGTCGAACCCCAAGTGTTTGAACATACTGTAGAAGCCTAATAAATTTAATGGAGTTCTATGAATATAAAACAATTTGTCGATCCTCCTTGGATTAAATCTGTCAAGTTTGGTCACAAATGTAGATCTTCATTCTTCCATTTAATGACCTGGCGTTGCGAAGGAGGTTCCATGATGTTTGCCATATGTTATTTGACCTGAAATTATGTTCCAGCCCGTATTGTAGGTTCTTTACCTGGGGAGTAAACGAATCACGGTATCCCTCAGAACCACGGTTAGGGTTGAACTCCGGTCGGTAACTCCTTGTTGGCGCAGTTCGTTTGAATATTAGTTGTCGGCCACGTCCCGTGACATCGCAATGAATAAGAACATGATTGTGTTTGAGGTTGGTAGAGTACAAGCTTTTTATGACCTCGTTGGGATTGGTGAAGAAACCTGACGTTCTCCAGTCTTTACTACACACATTGTTCGTTCACACCAATACCACGAAGTTAAGGAACGACATGGAGATCCTTCTCCCCTGTTTACATATATGAGGAGGAGATGTGACCCAGGAGCGTGCAGATTGCCTTTGCCAGGTAAGCAAGATCCTTGCAGAGGCGAAGAATTACCGCACTCAAAGAAGAAAGTGAATGTCCTACTTCGTACCTACCGGGAGCAATGCAAAGGTGGAGAACGCATTTTAAGTTTATTTTGCAGTCAACAAAATGTTAATGTTCTCCATTTCCTTTTCCATCGTTTTCAATTATTGGAATACGAAAATAATTTTGTGTTTGACAAGACTGTGAATAGGACCGAGGACTTACGGAGGCGTATGTCACCACCGCAAGTCTGGTCAAAAGTGTGAGTTCCACAACGTTCGCGAGAAAAATCGTTAGCACTGGCGTGGAACACTGAAACAAAAATAATCAACAAACAGAACTCCTCTTTCACATTCCCATCCTCTTTGTTATTTTACTGTGTCCATTCCTCATTCTCGCTGGGAAAGTCAGAGATGTGAGGCGGCTGTGGTCATTAGAACGGATCTCTCCTTTGGGTCCTCGACCAGATCTAACATGCTCGCTCAAGACTGGATTTCCCATCCTGCTTGCATTACAATCTTCCTACAAAATCCACAACTATAGTCGATAATCATGTGAATCTACGTTCTCGTGCGTCCTTGGCAGCCCAATAGGTATGAGCGAGATTCCACCAATTACCAACCTCATTATCCCAAGAGGAATTGAGAGGGAAGACCGGCCCCACAACACAACGAGGGTTTACTTCACTGCAGTACTCCCCTACGGGCACCGAACCCTGGTTAGACATTGTCGGGGAGTTAGTTAGGGGTTCGCCTCCCGTCTTCTCCCCTCCTGCAAGTGGGTTCTGTCGTTTTATTGGTCCAGACCATCGCAAATAACGGAAACTGAGCTACGTCCAGAGAGCCGTCGGATCTCTGAAATCTGACAGCATACCGATTTTAAACTCCCATTAAGTCGAAGAATTTAATATACGAACAATATTGCGCACTGCGGGGAAGCAATAAGGCGGAGCACACGTGGACGGTCATGCCAGCCATTCACAAACGGCCATGTCATCGGAGGGAGGCGTTTGGGTGCGTGGTTGAGTCGAAAATTGGACGGCGTCGAAAATTGGACGAGGTAGCAGTGGAGGTCGAGGGGAGGGCCAGGCCAGTGCCAGCCCAAGCAGCAGGAGCAGCAGAGGCAGCGCACAGAGATGGGCGAAATGATCTGGAGTGACCTTCCGATTGGAGCCTTTTGATGTTCGGCCCGTGCAGCGCACCGGAAGTAGCGAGCGAGCGACGAAACCAAAACAAAAGCCGAGGCTTTGCAGGCCGAAGGTGCTGCTGGCTGGGCCGGGACGGTAGCGGAGAAGGGAGATGAAGCCATTTGTTTGAGACAGCGAGGGAAGGAGGAAAGAAGGAGGAAGCGCTTACTGATGGCACTGTGGGGATTAGGGGGAGCGGCGGTGGGATAAACTAATTTTGAATTGCAAGTGTGCAGTGAAGTCGTCTACACTGGCGAGATGTCGTAGTTCGGCTGCTTGGTCTGGTTTGGTCTGGTCTGGCTGGGCCGGGCTTGGCTTGGCGTGGCAGGGCTGCTTGGCTGTCTTGGAGTGGGAAAAGGGGCGAGAGAAGGGAGACGGGAGGAGACATTTGGGGTCGTTGCAGGAGAGGAGGTGTGGAGCGAGGGAGCGAGTGCATGAGTGAAGGAGAGCCTGGCGGGCGGCCAACAGTCTGAGCGTCTGAGGAAGGAGTTGTAGGAGTGGGAGGTGGTCGTAGAGGAGAAGTGTGGTGCTGTAAGGGAGGATGAATGGGCTTGCGTTGCTTTGTTCGGTTGGTCGCCCTTGAAAACTGGTCAATTGTTCGGGACGGGACTCGCGAGGAGGAAGAGGAGGAGGAGGAGTGTTGAATAGAGGCTCTGGCGGGGAAGTTGTTCATCAGGGCTCGTGTGATACGGGTGGTGTTACGGTGGTGGTTCGGCGCTGAAGGTTCTGGTTCTCTCTGCACTGCGTACCGGGTTTGCGTCGAGCGCGGCCCACGGGCGAGGAGGTAGTTTTCTTTGAGATAGTCCGTTGCGCTCTGTCATTCGGTTGCGCAAGCGCACTGCCCCGGCCTGGGTCAAATTATTGTGGTTTTGAGTGTCCTTTCGGATCTGTTCCGTTGTCGCGCTAGATTATTCATCGTCTTCTCTGTTTGTCTCATCACCCCTCATCCCGCTCGCTCTAGCAGGGATGAAGGAACGGAAGCGACATGGGGCCGGTTAGAGGGACTGGAACTTTTGGTGTTCATGAGGCTCTCGCCCGGGCTCTATGGTGGGCGGACATGAAGCTTTACAATGTTCTGCTTATACGCACTGGAGCTCGTTGATCTTTCGCTTTGGAGGGACCGTGTTTCGATGTTATTTCCTTCACTGTGAAACTCATTCTTTCTCTTGCGCCCTTTACCCAGTTCTCAGGTAGCGTCGCAGGTAGGAGTGAGCTGGAAAACTACCCAGTTAATCACGGCTTTGGAACACTCGAACGCTCGATCGTCGCTACTATTGGTAACGAGGACGAGTGGTGTCTTGTCCAGAAATTAAGTAGCTCGTCTGATGGAGGGGGACCACCACAGGGTTCAACACAAGAACAACTGTCCTCTATTATGGTTCCATTCGGATAGTAGATCGAGTTCCGTATTCTATGTTCTTGTGAGGTTGGCGGCGGTTAACAGAAGCAAAAGGGTGAGCGAATGTGAACTCGCGTTAATTCCGGCTGCAGGAGGATGGTTTGGAGCAGAGAACTAGCGTTTCCAGTGTCAGGTATAAAAGTAGCCACATCTTTGGCAGCGACTGAGCCGGAGAAACGATCAGGGAACTGCTATTGCCATTTCGTTGCATCTGGAATAAGGTGACTAGTACAACGACCTGGACTTGGTGCGGTCTACGGGCCGGAGACAGTCTACTTAGGATGCACTACTAGATACAGACCTCTGAAACCAGGGTGTTGCATTTTGCCTTGAACCCTGGACCCGGAACTCGGCAATGCGATGATGGACGATTCTGACTTCCTCTCAGAGATCTTTCGTTGACGCAATGTGGTAGGTCTCGTCCCCGGCTGCATTGGATTTCCAGGTAGAGAGGAGGTAACGCGGGCGGAAGATATGCTTGCGTAAAAGACAGGTTCTTCTTGCAGGCCTTTTTAGGTTTGAGAAGGTCGTGTGGTATCCTTATTGGTATGGCGTTCTAAGCAGGAGATTTTTTCTGAAAAAGCTAGGGCGGAGTTGGGGCTTGTACGCAAGATAGTTGCGTGACACGCTACATGCTGAAGACGTAGTACTTGCGTTTACACGTGATCTCAATCATTTGCAGCCATGGCGGATTCGGTCAATGCCATCCTGGAGTATTTGCGGAAGCACAATTTCTCGGAGGCAGAAAACGCCCTTAGATCAGAACTTACCGCACGGCAGACGGTGAATGGTCCACTTGCTCT
Source organism: Marchantia paleacea (assembly GCA_014180765.2). Lineage (NCBI taxonomy): Eukaryota > Viridiplantae > Streptophyta > Marchantiopsida > Marchantiales > Marchantiaceae > Marchantia > Marchantia paleacea. Next base: position 269,290 of record MUAA02000004.1, read on the forward strand.
CCCCCTCGAGGATGATTTGGACCTCAATGCCAACATATTTCACAAGGCGATGCAAGAGAGAGATGCTCAACATCAAGGAATCGTCTGCCCCGAGCCTGAGTTTATTCTAGCATCTCCGGAGGGATCGAAAGGTGCACAGGCAGGTTTCAATTTTATACACAGCAAGCCAGAACCGCGCGATGGTATAGTTTTCCGGGGGAGTTCTCAACAACTCTTCGAGGAGAAGGCAGTGTTCGTTGATTCTGGGATTGAAAAACTCAGCTCGCCAACTTCCCCCAGGTCTCCGAGGGACGAAAAGTCTGGTGCTCAACTCCCGGCAGGCTTTGCCATCGAAAAAGTCAACTCTACGGGAGATGTTCTAGGGTTACAATCTGGTCCTCATGGATCTGATTTTAGTCGTGGACCTCAATTTAAGAAGGCAACGGCTGTCACTAAGCAGCCAAAGAAACATCATGAAGAGGCCTCTGTTCGGAGAGAGGGAGCGACTTCTATATTTGGTGAGCAGGTTTTGCATAATGATGCGCCTGGTGCAGGGGAAGATTTGAGTCTTCAGGTCGTTGCAAGTGACGTGATTCGACCCGTTCCGAGGAAGCTCGAAGATGTGAGCTTTGAGGAAGTAAGATTGGTGGAAGCCCACCAAATGCAAGAAGACGCAGTCGAGCAGATTGGAAGTCCTCAATGGATTACCACTTTGCAGCAGGATAGACGAGGGGTTCCGCCCCCCATGATGGTCGTGGCTCCAAAGACGATCAAACCTGCGACGAAGAGACCTAGTTCTGATCAAGACAAACGGGATATATTGAACGAAGTCCCGGACAACGGAGTTCAACACGAAAATGGTGGTCACCACACTGAAAAGCCAATGCTTGTCCGTGATTTAATTGCTAACGAACGAGCTAGCAAAGGACAATCTTCTATAGACGATGCCGAAAAAGCTCACCATGGGAGGAGCGGCGGAGGTTCTCATGTTTCCAACCTCAAAGAGAAGGGGATAGTCGAGAATGGTGGGGTAAGTAGAGACAGTACGTCCATAACACCTTGGAAGGATGTTCCCATCAAGACCAGCTTTCCTTTCTGTCCTCCAGAGTCTTCGTCGACCTGTGAGCCTCCGATTGTGGAAACATCTGTTGTTGAAGGTGTCAAATGTCCACCACAGGAAGAAAAACCACCACAAGAAAAGACGAAAGCAATGGAGGGGTCGAACAATGTACATAGTGGTAGGGGATCTAGGGAACGTGCCAGGAGCGCAGACGGAGCTTTGAAGCTTTTAGAAGGGACGTCGAGGAGCTTCCCTGATGCCCAAGAAGAATTGCCGAGGCTGCCACCGGTCAGACTTAGGTCAGGTGATACTAAGCCAACAGATTCTGGTGGTGCCAATTCGAGACCATCTGCCGATTCAGGGCTTTTCGTGAATATTGGAGGTTCTGCCGAAGCTGCCTTCGGATTGGGATCCTTTTTGGATATTCCTGTTGGCCAGGATGTGTCGTCTTCAGGTATGAAAATTTGGATACCCATGTTTGCAGAATAACCTACCGATGCAGAGAAGCTCTTGTAGTAATCTGCAATAGTAAGGGCCTGTCTGTACTCATGGCATTTGAGCGGATATTCGATGCTATCTGTCGTCGTTCGTATGCAAGTGGTGCGGTTCTCAGTGATGGATTGTTTACTTACCTCTGGCGCTTGATAAACTTTACCACTTCTTCCGTTGTCCTGGTTCTCGCATAGTCCACTCCGCAGGTGATAGCAAACTTGTCTTCGCCGGACTTTCCCGTCCTGCTCTCAGTTTCTGGTTATTATTTCCAATTGATTCAAACCATGTGTACGTCAGCCATCTGGAGCTGCCACAGTGAAGCCGAAAACTACCTAGTATTTGATTGTATTGTGATAATGTATGACAACTAAAACTCTTGGGGTTCTTACGTATGCGAAGTATGAGCAGGAGAGGTTCCCAAGCTAAGATTCCGATTGTATGCATGGCCCTTTTCAGGGGCAAGGAGGCTTAGTGGAGGTAGCCGTCCATCTGTGAGCCAAGGCATCGTCGAGGATGCCTCGGAGAGGCTGTCGGGTTTTGCAACAGTTGGGGACGGTCAAAGCGAGTCTCTTGTAGAGTATCCTGACGAGTACTGGGACTCTGACACCTACGATGATGACGATGACCCTGGCTACCACAGGCAGCCAATAGAAGATGAGGAATGGTTCCTAGCTCATGAAATTGACTACCCCGATGAAAGATCCAGCCCTGGGTTGGAGAGCAGTCGAAGCCATCATGACAAGGATTATGGTAAGTATGAGGATGATGATCGCTCCATCTTGGAGGAAGAGTCATATTTTTCTGGAGAAGAGTATTATCGGATGAAGAGAGGTGAGCGCAGAGAGGTGCAAAATGAGATGGATCGACTTGCTGCCAATGATTTGTACAGTCGTGTTGAAGAGAGTCAAATGGGGGCTTTGAGGAGGCAGACTGGGGCTCATTTGCGTGAGACGCCTGACTATGATGGGCAGCTGCTGGATGTGGAGGAGCTGAACATGATACAAGGGGAGCCAGTTTGGCAGGGGTTTGCTGCTCAAGAGAGTCGTCTTGTTGAAGGAGATGACAAAACTGTACAAGAGAGAGCCCGGGAGGATGTTGGTTCAGTAAGGTCTGGTGGTGTTGGCATTAGCAGTGAAGTGGCTGAGTTTGGCAGCGAAGTAAGGGAGAGTGTAGTCGATGGGAGCAGTGAAGGGGATCTAGAGAGCCTCAAGGACCGTGAGATGGGGGTGTATGGATCAGCTCATGGTAGAGAAAGTAGTAAATCCGAGTCTCCTAAGAATAGATTCAATGACGTAGGAGGTAGTCACAAGGTCATGAAAGATGCCTCTGATAGGAATCTTGATGAAGAGGAAGTTGATCATGATCATGAAATGATTTTAAGATTCTACAACGAGACCTGGTCCCACAAAAGGGAAAGTGCTGACAGACAAATCTCTGAGAGGGACAGGTTGTATGAGCAAGAGAAAGGTGGAGGTAAGGGAACCAATGGGAATGCCGAGAATCATTTCCAAGAAGAGCAAGAAATAGGTGGCTTTGGGTTTGGTGGGTTTTCTTTCCCATCTCCGTCTAGTGCAGGGGAAATTGCTGTGATGTCCAGGGCAGATTCGGGTAAATCGTTGTGGTCAGTGAGGGATATTGTCACCCCTGGTCGAGGTGATGAGGGTGATGAATATGCTAATGGAATTGTTGGTCCAGATGACACTCTCGCTGTATGGAAACGCAAGAGCAATGAATCATCCCCAATTATCAGTCCTCGAAATGAGACCCTCCGAAACTTGACTCTTTCTACCGGCTCTACGATTTCAGCACGATCCACCGATGGCTATGGGAGTGGAGAACTCAAAGAAGGGGATGATGACGAGGAAGTGGAGATGAATAACATCAACAAGGAGGAAGCCGATGCTGTGGCAGCTGATGACGAGGAGGCCGCTGCTGTTCAGGAGCAGATACGAAGAATACGAGCTGAAGAAGAGGAGTTTGAAACATTCAATCTCAAGATCGTACACAGGAAAAACAGGTCCTCTGTTCCTATCACTCTTAACTTAGAATGTCGTATTACACAAAAGAAACATACTATATCGCTCCATGTGTCTTTTGTTTACCAAGTACAGAGTAACTAAATGACATTGTCGACTCAATTGGTTATACTCGGCCTTGGAAATTTTGTGTTTATCTGTCTTTCTTTGTTCAAGTTTTTTAAGCAGTTGGCTCCCATAGCTTGTCTTAAGGAAGTGATCTTGGAGGTTCATGATATCGAACGATATAGAAAACCGCATTTCCAAGATATTTATATGTGCGTTATTTATTGTTATGTTGTGAATATGTACCATATGCACGTTTCTGGTCTTTCCTTTTGACATTTTTTCGTTGTTGATCAGAACGGGGTTTGAGGAGAACAAGGATTTCCCAGTGGTGATAAACTCCGTAATCGCTGGACGGTACCATGTTACTGAATACTTGGGATCAGCTGCTTTTAGCAAGGCTATTCAAGCGCATGATTTGCATACAGGAATGGACGTTTGTATGAAAATCATCAAAAATAACAAAGACTTTTTTGATCAAAGTTTGGACGAGATCAAACTGCTGAAATATATCAACAAGCACGATCCTGGAGACAAGTACCACGTCTTGCGTCTCTACGACTATTTTTATCACCGGGTATGCAGTTTTCCTGCTATGAATTTAAGCGATAGAGGTTGTCCTATGTCATTTACATCTGGGTCACACTGCCTCAACTACGATTTCAAGTAGTTTTGAACTCTCGGAAGCATGCAGCTACTTTCTAGACTTGGCCACTGAGAAGGTTCAGAGCCTTTTGGTCGGTACCCTTGCTTGTCGCACGATTATTGGAGAAACGGTCACGACCTTTTCTCCACAATTCGGTTATCGTAAGACTGGACGTTTGTTCTCCTTTGTCCATGCAGGAGCATCTCTTCATAGTTTGCGAGCTTCTCCGAGCTAATCTGTACGAGTTCCACAAGTACAACCGAGAGTCTGGTGGGGAGGTTTACTTTACAATGCCTCGACTCCAGGTAGTGCCTTCGCATAAATAGTTCTCAGCAGATAATATTCTCAAATTTCACTATATAGTTATCGATATTTGACATCTAACTAATCCTTTGTTCGCGTTTCAGTCGATAACACGGCAGTGCCTGGAAGCGTTAGAATTCATACATGGACTCGGCCTGATACATTGCGACTTGAAGCCTGAAAATATACTGGTAAAGAGTTACAGCCGCTGTGAGGTGAAGGTGATCGATTTGGGTAGTAGCTGTTTTCAAACAGACCATCTATGCTCGTACGTGCAGTCGCGATCCTACAGGGCTCCTGAAGTCATCCTGGGACTTCCTTACAATCAAAAAATCGATATGTGGTCACTAGGCTGCATACTGGCAGAGCTTTGCTCAGGGAATGTAAGTTTATGAATGTGCACTATCTCTTTCTTTGTGCGGATATAGATAGGCCTCTCTTGCTGATAGTCTGAATGCAAATTTTTTGATACATTGACTTCAAGAATGGACGGTTTTGAATTGTGATAGCGTTCAAACGGGCAGTGCCATTTCATTTCATAGAATTCACATTTCTATTTGGCGTGTTCCAAGTGCTATTTGGTTAAGTGGATTGTGTCGATATAGAAAGCAGGGTCTGTGCTTTCTTTTTGTTTTGAAACGAACTTAATTTTTTGGTTGCAGGTTTTGTTTCAAAACGACTCTCTTGCGACTCTTTTGGCTCGGGTTGTTGGAATTCTAGGACCTATTGATCCAGAAATGCTGTCGAAAGGTCGTGATACACACAAATTTTTTACAAAGAATCACATGCTCTACGAGCGAAATCAGGTAATCATGCATCAGACTTGTTAGCCAGCAACGCATGTAATATGTTACTTTCGTTGCTGGCTGGTCCTTGGAAACATTGAATATGTTTGGTCAGTTGGTCTACTCATAGTCATTAGCTTGAAATTTCGACAGTTTCGCTTCCCACATCTAGAAAAGCTTGCTCAAGGTGCTGGCCATGGGGGTTTTCTGACGTTATTGGTCCCGTAGATTAATCATTCTCGGTATCGAGAGGCCATTCCGAGTTGACTTTCATGGCTGTAGTTCTTCAGTGGTGTCGTTCAGTACCTTCTGCTTTTGGTTGCTACTCTTAAAACTAACCTGAGTATTTGATTGTCTCCCAGGACACTGATCAACTGGAGTATCTTCTACCAAAGAAAACATCGCTTTCGCACAGGCTACCCATGGGGGATCAAGGATTTGTCGAATTTGTTGGATACTTGCTGCACATTACTCCAGCAAGCCGACCTACAGCAGGAGAAGCCCTCAAACATCCATGGCTTTCATACCCATATGAACCTATCTCCGCTTGAGAGTTATCTTTCAATCAAGTCGTATGGTTCCTTTCTCTCTCTTTCTGCGCTGTCTCTCTTTGTAGCATATTTTCTTAGGAGACGATCAACAATTCTTTGCTGGATGCTGCACTTATTGTAGCAGTAAGCTTTTTAGGGCAACTTAATGTTCCTGTCTCCTTCCTTCCATGTCATAGGGTTTTTGCTAAGATCAGACTATCTTTCCCCTTGAAGTGGCAGCAATGGAGGTTGTCTCGGGACAAGAATAAGGTTATTCTGTCCCATATTGATTCCGTCATACTTTGTAGCCTTTGTTGCTAGCGAGCTTCTGAAGTGATTTAGCTCAAGGTCTTCTTCCTGTAGATTGCAAAGGTTTAGTAGTCTGATGGGAGGAAGCTGTCATTGTACAGTTGATTGCATTCTCTCCAACATCGTGTTCTGCCTTCCTCACCTAGCATTTACTCTTTAATGGCAGAAGAAGCCACATACATCTTGAAATGGATCAGTGTTAGTCCACAAGAATGTACTCTAGTGCTGAGCTGATCTTTCGAAGCTTCTACCATCTCCAGCCTTCACTAAGGCTGTTTCAATTGTAATCTCTCTGCATCTGATTCAGCGCTCAAAACTACGCGCTGAATCGAGGTCTTATCAGGCTGAAATGTTCTTTTTCAAGGTGGCAGTTCATCGCTTTTCCCGAGTCTGCCAGTACAGTCTCAATCAAGTTACCATGTGCGCATGGTCCTCACAGCTTACAAGACTTCTATCCAAGTTCTAGAATCCCTTCCGAGGAGGGAATTCGCCTCAATGAAGGAGATGACCCTCTTTTGCCGACTTGGCATGATTGCAGCAGTTACGACCATGCTTGGCCTTAGAACCCGGTTGCATCATGGACACTTGTTATTGGTATTCTGCCAGTGATCATTTTGTTGCAACACTTCCTCAACAGTACCCGTTTCTGATGTTCGGCATCAACGCATGAAACAGCCAGGCCCAGTTGGGTCTATTCAACTCGAGACTTGGTTATTTTATGTCTCGTTGCTTGTAATATAGCTGCTTTCTATCCAAAGGCTCACTGAGTTCTTGTTTCCAAATCACCCGTGAGGCTGAATTATTTAAATTGTCTGGGGTATTTGTGTATATGGCCTTTTCGAGTTATCTGTACGACTTTGTGGTCTTTCTGAAAGCAGGTCCCAATTCCAGGAATATTGAAATTGCAAACCTCCAGTTAGTTTTTGTGATGGTAAGGAGGTAGGTACATTGTATAGCTGGCGGTTTGTGGATCAGATGTTGAGATGGGTGTCAATACTCAGTTCCAGCGCTGGATGTCTGTGGTTCTGGCTGCATTTGAGATTTAGAAGATACTAGTACATCTGGAACTTCAAAATCTTCCTAAGGAAAGACTAACTGGAGGTGTGTTAGTACTTAATATAGAAGTCACTGCATTCCTCATCTACCCTGCAGTGAAAACTTACCGTCGTTATCATATTACTAGGTCGGAGTTAACACCTGTCCTAGTCTACCAAGTGGTGTAGCCCAAGCCCCGCAATGTCTCCGTATAAACTATTTGCAAGGAACTATTGCAATGTCGGGGGGTGTTTGTGTTGTGGTCTTGTAGTTATTCCCTCTAACCTGGTAATCGAAGGGTTCGTTTCTGAAAGGAGGGGAGAATTGATTTTTGTCTCGGGGATCTTGTGTTTTCACGGCAGTTAGTCGCCTTCTCAGCACATTGTATTCTCCAGTTCGATGGTCAGTGATGAGTTTTAGCGAAATCTTTTAAACCTCAAAGGAAGGCATGTAGTTTCACGTTGTTTCATGAAGCTGTGTGGGATTGTTTGTTACCTTCGTGCGGGCTTTCCAACGTCGTGGGTTGCGGATACAGTTTTGCAGACGTGCACTCAGTACTCTTGGCTCTCCCAGTACACGATACACAACACAACAGGAAAAGGCATATTCATCGATTATCCCCCCACTGATTATCAGTGTTTTCGGCTATGAGAAGAGTGAGTTCTGCAAGTGAGTCCAGGTGATTTGGACACATTTGCAGTTCATTGTAACCGCCACGGATGTGGCGCTCAGGAGTGAGTGGCAGGTAAAGGAAATAACAGGGAGTTAACGATATTCTATATATTCGTAATTTGGAGTTCTTGTTATGCTACTTCAATTGTCGTACCGGAGCTGAATTTTGAGCTGTTTTCACCGTAGCACAGTTTCTCAAAACAATAAATACAACGGGAGTTGAAATGTCGCCAGTAAGCTAAAACCCAGCTTTATCATCTCTCCTGGGTTGCACTGGGAAGAAGTGGCTGGTTTGGATGTCCAAAATGCCGTTGCACCCTGTCACACTTAGTTTCAGCCCAGTGATGTAAATTACGGTGGGAGGGCTGTCACCCCTAAGACAATACCGAGCATATGCTCAATAAACTGAAGGCTGGACAACAACCTTCTGACGCTAATCCAAAGAGGGTACTGACTGGTTGTGGACAAGGCCTATCGAGGGTAAACCGAACTCGAGTTTCGTGTTCGGTTATGTAGATGACTTTATTATATTGTTACTTGAAGAATCCTCAGTTGAAGAGTACATTAGACGTGTCCACTCTAGAATCCCAAGATGCACCGCCTGAGGAGGAATGCAGACTCTGCACAGGACATTGGAGTAGGGACGGTGTATGGGTGGCAGAATTATCTCAAGAGTATGGTAACGACCAATCGACACATCCGGTATATGTTATTGAGACACATAGCACTGAAAGCAACGAAGAATACATTAATTAAAGGAAACAAAGTCCATTAAGCAAAGACATGAAAACAACACGAAAGTGGTAATCTTCTCACGAGAAGATAATTTCCACTGGTTAACTTAATATGTAATTTATGAACATGAGTCTAAGCTATCCCATACGAGCAGGGTGCCACAACATCTTCAGCTCACGTTTTCAACTAAGTGCTAAAAATTGGGAAGTTTTTGTGTAACAAAAGAATTAAATACAAACCTTTGTCGATTCTGATAGTGTAAACATGGCCACAACAGCAACGCACATTCACGTATTCTACACGTCGAGTATGTATAACGTAACTGTTCACTTAGCAAGTATTCATCTTCTGAAGTCTGGCAGATAAAACAGCTCCAAGTTTAGAGTAATCCTACATGGACCTTTGATTTAAAATCGTTCTTCAATTCATTGTATAAAATATCATCTTTGTATGTTACATCATCTCAACAGTTTAAACAGAAACATTGTCTCAGCAGTAGGTGAAACTCATTCGCTAACTTTGAGAAAGCACGGTAAGATATAATATAATTTGGAGAGAATTAAAATTTCACTCTAACTCATACAGTTAGAATTGCATTTCACGTTTTAATATGCCAAAGTATATAAAAGAATTGTACGATCACTATGAGTTGATCAACTCACAGTGATCATAGGATTTTAAACTAATAAAGGTTTGTTGATTCACATTATTGATTAGTTGAATCTAGTCTTTATTTCATAAAATGAAGAAATCTTTTTCTGTTGTTCATTGATTCCTGTTAAAATAGATATTTAAATATGTTACTAATTTACGAACCTATCCGCTAAATTTCTAGTACTTTTTTAATGATGTAAGGAAAGAATATCAAATCAACTTGATAATTTATCAAAATATAACTACTTTGAGTTGTAAAGATAAATAAGTACTAATTCACAATCAATTATAAACAATATTTGATAAAATATTTAATACTGATTCACAATCATTCAACAATAATATTGAAAAAAAATTTGGTTATGTGAACAAAAGAATAAATCAATGTTAACTTATGTGATTTGAATTGAACAAGTTCAAATAAAAAAAAAAAAAATCAATGAAAAAATTAGAATTTATTTTTTATTAATTATGAAAATTTCGTTTGAAAAATATAATGATATAAAAAATAATATTGATTTAAGGAAATAAAATTTAATTATTTTTAGAAATAATAATATTCAGATAAATACATCGATTAAATTTTTTTTGACAACAAAATAAATTTTGTTGATTTTTATTTAAAAGTTGTTGGAAGTAAAGACAAATCAATTTTTTAATATAATTTTTTTTGTTAAATTAATATTTAACAAAAAAATTTACATACTAATGTATGTAATTCATGAAGGTGATATTTGTCAATAAGATTCATATTTAATACAACTCAATAAGTTTTTTTAATTCACTGAACATAATGAATAACCATAATAATCTTAAAAAAAAAATAAATCAGAAAAAATGAATTAGATTATTTTTATACCAAGTACATCATAAAGCTATAAAAGAATTGAGGAGAGTAAATTATCTTCATTAGTTCAAAAAATTTAAATTGCTCATGGATTTATGAAAAAAAGTATCACATAATATTTTGAATTAATTGATAAAATTTAATAACACTTAAATATTTAAGTATTGTGTAATGAAAGAAAACAAAATTTTATCTTCATGATGAAAATTTAAAGAGTTCACACAACATGAGTTATCTAATATATCATTTGTGTGGGATAAAATGAAATTGATAAATATTATCATGCATGAAAACAAGTGAGTGTTAGAAAATTTAGATTCCATAACCATGAATAAATTGGAAATTTGTTTAAAATCAACACAATTTGTGCATCAATCATTAACACAAATAATTTTAACAAATAAGTAACAATGATATGAATTATATTATCATATTGATATGAGTTTTTTTGGATATAGTTACTGTTAGTTTGTACGAGTCACATTTATCTTAGTGACATGTCACATATTTAAAAAAATTTAGCACCTTTAATTAACTTTATCTTTCTAAAATTTATATATTTGAAATGATATTTAAAAAAAAACTTTTGATTTACATAAGAATCATTTACAGCTTTCCTTTCTTTTATTTAAGCTAAATAGATATATTTGAAAGAAAAGACATTTCAAAAAATTTCATTTCAAAAATGAACTTAGATTTATCAAAATCTCAAATTTAGAAGATAAAATTGCAAATATAGAGGAGAAAAAACATCTTTGAAGTTATTATATGGGAATAGAACACAATGTATTTAACAAGTTTTGCATTTATCAAATGTGTAAAAACTAAAAAAATACTACCAAAGTTGTGTGTTTTAATCTTGTTGATTTGATTTCAAAATAAAAGTCATTCATTTTGTGGAGCACATACACAAAGTACCATATCAACCAAAGAAGAAGTTGGTAATTACTTAAAATCAACAAAAATAATATGCATATACTCATCGCAAGGAGTTAATTTTTAAGATTGGAGATCAAGTTGGTTATCCACAACCAATGTGTCACTTGTAGGAACATCACCCTCAATTCATTGATCCTTTTTTGGTGTTGAAACGCATTGGCAAGGTGTTTTACAAATTGGAACTCCCGTTATATATGAAAATACATTTCATATTTCATGTGTCATAATTGCAAAAATATGTACCATGACCCAAGCTGTTCACCAATTCATCAACACCTCCTTCTTTACCTACAATGATAGTAGATCACTAAGAATTTGAGGTTGAAAAGATACTCAATAAACGGATTCATGGTCATAAATACTTGAAAACATAGTATTTGGTTCAATGGAAATGATATCCATCATATAAATCAACTTGGGAAATGGCTAACAATTTAGCCAATCCACAATTAATCATTCAAAAGTTTGAATGTGGGTACAATGATGACGTTGCATCTTAAAAGACATGATGTTTATAACCATCTAAAATATATTTTAACGCAAGATGGAGGTAGATTGTCTTGAGTTGTCTAATAGTAGATGCCACATCATCAATCCGTGTGCTCATTAGGTTGTGTTTCTAATGTGTTAGTTGGAGTTACACATTAGCAATCCGTGGGCTCATAGTGATGTCAGTCACGTCATCGATCCACAAGGAGTTGGATGAATGGTGGTTATGAGACCTTATTTATATTATAACTTTTTGGGGACTATATATGGAGAAAGAGAAATCACTGAGGTTATCTCTCAACTTCAAAGTTTTTGAGCTATCAGAGTGTTCTGCCTCACTTCCCTAATTTTACAACAGTTTCTTGTGAAGAGCAAGACACACACAACATAAATAAGTTGTGATGTCTATCAAAAAAATAATTTGATTTTCTAGTATGATTGTGAGAGATTAATCAATATGCTTTTCAAGGGTTGCATAAGTAAAAATAATTACTTGATATAATTTCTCCAATTTACATGAAATATGCATAATTCTTGGCAACAAAAAAAAATTAAAAATTAAAATTGACGTATTACACTTCAGTTTGAAACACAACAAAACAAAAGTTATGACTTTGTTTATCTCCATTTTTTCAATTTACAAAAAGTATACACAATTCTTGTCACAAAAAAAAATCCTGATGTATCTCATAGTAATCTTAAAAAAATGTAGAGAAATTATATTCAATATAGTACATAGTGAATTCAAAGGAGATATAATTTTATCAACTTGGATCAATGAAAAATCCATACAATAAGGATATGATTTAGAAAGAAGGCAGTCCCAAGAAAGTATAATAACAAAAGGGATGGGAAGATCCCATCAAATCATACAAGGATGGAACCAAACCGGTAACATGCTACAAACAACAGGAGCATCCGAAGAAGCATCACCTAACGTGATTGCTCTCCTATGGATTGCACCGCCTAGTCTTCTCTCAGAGCAATGGAAACACGTTGCCTAAAAATAGGCTATACAGTAAGCTAAAGAGAGTGATACCCCATGTCGCATAGTATGGTAGGCTCTCGCACACTCCCTCACGAACATGTCGAAGTCGATGTCCATAGCTCCATATAACTCCAAAGCTAGAGGAACAAAGAGCAAGGACCTCTCTCGCATACCTCTATACTTGAGACCTTAATTTCTTCGCCGCCGCCTCCCTCGCCGCCCATCTTGGAGGATGGGTGATCACCCCTCCAAACCCAGATTCTAGTAGGATCAGAACCACCACATCACCCAAAGTGACCTGGTCCTCCCGAACCATGTACAGGTCTGCCCTAACCCTAGTCGACTGCAAGACATACCAACGTTCTCTCCATGTGAGGTATCCACCCTCTCGCGCCATAGCAAACACCACATCCCTAATGGCATCATGGGTAGCTATCCTTTGCCCTCTGAATGGAAAACGAGTCATATGAACACCTGCTGCATCTAAAGTGATACCACACTCACATGTGAGTAATGAAGATGTAGATGGATGGACCAAGCCAAGACGGAACCTCATCATTTGTGGAGAAAGTAGGTTTGCATGAAGTCGGAAAGCCCTGATGCATGGTCGAGCCAAGATCCACGAGGCTGCACCCTTGCCCGAGCAAGAGCGTAGACGAGCTCTAGTAGTACGAGGAATGGCCGGATCCACTAAGAATGAATGTAGAGTCTCCTGAAACTGTCGGTCCATCAAGATAGATCGTAGACCCCTAGTCCAATCGGTAGCCAAAGATAAAAAAAAGATGGGAACTCATGTCGTACCTCCCGTGGTAAAACATCTCTCATATGTCGTAATAATAACTGTAAGGGAAATAATCCCATATCGACGTCCCTCGTATATATCTCCAAAATAGGTCTATCTGAGATCACAAATCGAGAAGATAACAAAGGTGCAACAAAGCCCCAACTCGCCAAGAAAGCCGCAGGTGCCGTCTCCTCCATCGATAATAAGCCTACCCCTCCACACGAAATTGAGAAAGATGTATGTCTCCTTGCCAAATCTCCAGTCACACACTCGAATGTCCTTGGTCCGATGATGTCACCAAAGACGCCCATGATCCTCCTATCAAAGGCTGTCAAACGTGATATGAATGTAGGTGAAGTAGGAACCGTGCGAACAAGATAGGTGGATCGACGAGCAATACTAGATGATAGTATACCAAACGCCACCTGCGGATCCCCTAGTAGAGGAAGGTCGTCTACATGCAAAACATCCTCGGCCAATGCAACGTCAAGATAGCGTGAAACAAAATCCTAAGTCCCTACTGGCACTCCTAGAATACGTAGGCCATCTGTCGATATCATACATCCCTCTAGAAGCTGAAGGTGAGGCGGAATGCCCAAAGGAGACCAAGCCCTGCACTTTGACACCTTGACTCTCAAGCCTATCACATGAAGCTAGGTAGTCAAGTAATCAAAGGCCTGCCTAATGCTGTCTATAGGGCCCACAATGTGTGTATCATCCGCTAAGGAGTGGAACACACAACCGGGCACACAAGAACTCGATAATGAGCCATGGCGAATAAGGGTCCTCCCAAAGGATCTCCCTGTCGAGTGCGTGCAGCAGAAAGAATGATCTATGATTTGATTCTATTGCACCATCAAAGAGATATCTGATATTTTCAATTTTTTAATTTATGAATCTTAATATAATTTTTATAATATTATAAAAAATATTATGAAAAATAATTTTTTAAAATTTTAATTTTTACATCAACATATAATAAATTTTTATGTATTTATTATAAATTTTATCAATTAAAATTAAAATAATATATATAATAAAATATAAATATATTATATATTATAAAAAATATATAACATAACATTAATTTATAATTCAATAAAAAATCTTAATTGCATCCATGAGAATTGTTATCCATGTTACATGTACTGCCTTGAACTGGTCTTTTTTACAGTGTTTCCAAAGGGCACGAAGACGCTCGGTCCAAGCCGAACCTTCTCTTCTACCAGGGAGAGAGCTAAAGCTTAGAAAGGCCAAAGGCCTTTGCCTTTTCCGTATCTCCATTATTCGGAGCAGAATCAAGCTTATTCTGGGAGTAATCCCGGCCTTTAGTTATGAATCCATCCCAGGTAAGCCCTTAAAAAGAGCAAGTGCAAGGGGCGCTACGCGCACCGATGCCCTTGCACTTGCTCTAACAGCTTTTGTGTTTCACTGCAGGGTTGGAGCCGGCCCCCCGGCATGTAACATGGATAACAACGAAACTTCGTGCGCATTTTTTTATACTCATTTTTAGCTGGAGGTTTTGACAAAAAATGTTCATTTTATGAAAAATAAAATTTGGTAGTACCTCCCTCCTAGAATGTTTTAAAAAAACTCAAGTGTTAAGTTTACTAATACTAACTAAGAAGTTCAAAATACACCCATTGAGTTTATTTTGTTTGATCTAGAGGGTTAAATTTGGAACTTGGAGCATTGATTATTAGCAAATCTTTGAGTGCATTAAATAATAAAA
This sequence comes from Marchantia paleacea, assembly GCA_014180765.2. Classification (NCBI taxonomy): domain Eukaryota; kingdom Viridiplantae; phylum Streptophyta; class Marchantiopsida; order Marchantiales; family Marchantiaceae; genus Marchantia; species Marchantia paleacea. The sequence goes on from MUAA02000004.1 coordinate 284,350, forward strand.
ATTATATTTAATTCATATGAAAAAATTGACTGCATGATTTAGCCACATGAAAAATTTAGAATCAAATTAAGAGTATAAAAACGGATGAAATAAATAAAAAATAAAATAAAATAAGCGATATATCATTAATTCTAATAATTATGATGAAGTATGATATAGTGATAATATTTTTGAGTTTTCACAAAATTTATATTAAGAATTTAACATATTGTATAAATTTTAGCATTTTATAAAGGAACACTTTTTAAATGTATAATTTATATATTCTTTGATATATGTTAAAAATTCTCAAAATTTAATGAACATGTATTTAAAACATAAATAATAATTTTAATTTCAAAATTATTAATCAGTTGTAAAAAATCCATTGATGTATGATTCTATAGAAATCATAATTGGTTGATTAAACTTAAAAATTAAGTAAGTAAGTATATATATATATATATATATATATATATTTATTTATTTATTTATTTATTATTTCAAATTTAAAACATAAGAATAATATTCAATGTAATAAATAAAGTAGTGTCAATCATTTACATCACATCCAAGACTCTAATGCTTGAACATTTCTAATATTTAACATTGGGATTTTGAATTTAAGAATATTTTAACTTTAACGGGTATTTTGATTTTTTTTGGTTTCAAGAATATACCTTGTCATACACAAAATCATTATTTTTGAAACTTATGTCTATTTTTTACAATCTAGTTCTGAAATGTGTGAAACAGAATGTAACATTAATTTCAAATTAAAATGATAAATTTGTAAACAACAACTGTCCATACCCAAAAAAAATAATCGTGAGATAAAAAAAATCTTTCCGCTTGTGAGATATTTATCCTAGGGAAGATAATGCACTGTAGTTGTGTGGATACGTCATGTTAGGGACTGAATTTCAGGTTAAAATAAGGGACCATAGTAAACTGTCAAGAGGCCTGGTACGTACGCAGCCTAAATTTCTGGCGCTTGTCATGACAGGCCTTCATGACTGCATATGTATTACAGATCATATTTGTAGTTTCTTGGTAACCGATTCAAATTCCCCGATTCTAAATAAAGCCCGTCAATGTGTACGCGATAGGGAGTTTGAACTTTGGTCTCCCAACCGATGGCTACATAACTGGGATCCCTGTCTGCTCGAATAAAGAAGGTACAAAACCAATCAGATCGTTGGCATCAATAACAGTAACAGTAATATTTCATGGCGGAAGAAGTAATTTTAACGCGTCGGGGAAATCGGTTTCTTGCATCTCAAGCTGTCTGAACTCACAAGTCCGTAAGACCAGGTGCCCTTCAGCAGCATGCTACTCGTGAAGGTTAGGCCAGCTGGGATCAAATTTCTGTCACTGTATTCCATCATCTCTGTCTCCTCGGTCGTGTTTTCTGTCAGCTGCATTCAGCCGCTCAAGGTTCAATCCCTCCCTGATACCTTTGTCTTGCTCCTCTTCGTAAGATGCGAATCCAATCTTTCATCCGGTTTGCCAACACTCGGTAATGCGCGTCGAAGGACCCCTTGTTCTGGATTTGTTTATTTGGAATTCCTTATTGTTGCTGGAGAGTATGAATGAAGCTTTCTCTATTTTCTCGGACCCTACCCTAGAAGCATTTTCTTCTGCAGTGGATCTTCGTCACACCATACTTTCATGTTTGCCACGGAGCAGCGATTGACTTCACTGGCATGCCGAAGTACCTTCGAACATCTCGCACGTCCGACTCTGGTGAGATTTTCATTAACTTGGCTGATCACCGAACGATGCAGTAGAGAGAAGAGGTATTCCTCGAATACGAGTGTCATGTTTCGAAATAGGGATATCATGGTCACAGTGTTACTGTCAGTTCAGAACAATTCACGAAATAAGCTACAACATGCACGCTTATTTCGTGAATTGAAATAAGCGTGCATGTTGTAGCTTGATAAACATACAGTACACGCAGATTCATCCAGATTCATCCATGGAACCTTAACGTGTCTACACCATGTCCTCAGTCCAGTATCCATGCTGGATCTGAATGCCCGCAAGGAACCATCGTGGGACCACCAGTCACGTCGTGTCTTCCCTCCCTTCCCCGTCATCTCCAATTCTTCTCATCTCAGATAGCGCGACTTCTCTCCTCTATGGACCGTAACACCTCGCAGCTCATTTGTCCACAAACCTCGGAGCAGTCTAATCATGCAACGCGAACACGGACCAGAGGTGACACAGGAACCGTTGGAGTCAACAAATGCCGGAGATCACACTTCCGCGGAAGACAAAGGAGAAGGAGAAGAGGTCAAAGACTGGAGCTTCCCGGCGCTCTGGCAGAGCTCCTCCGACGGCCAGCGGGAGAGCTGCCACCCGTGGAAGAGATCCCGGACCTAGGGGATCCTGAGTACGGCGGGTTCTTGGTTTTGAATCCTGTGTGGCCGGGGGCAGTCAAGTGGTGGGGCCTACCCGTGGTTGGAAGAGGACAAAAGTTCCACTGAAAGTGCTGAGGGGGCTGGGCACGTGCGGAACGATCGGGATCGTCCGCGCGTGGAACTTGGGCCATCTCACCGCAAGTGAATGGGAAGGGCTCTTGGCGCCACGCTGGAGAGCAACGGCGCGCGGGACGACTTGTACTACGACTACAAGTAGTCGACGGAAGTGGGCAAGCTGTGGCCGAGCTCGCTGCCGTATTCGCCGCCAATCGCCACCCGGCGTTGCAGAATCTGCACGTAGGAGTTGAAGGTCTACGCCACGCCGCGCGAGTCGTCTCTCACGCACTCCGGGTCTCGCTGCTGCAGATCGAGGATCTCAGCGAATCGGACGACGCTACGATTCATGCTCTGTCCGAAGCATTGATCCGGCCTGCGCAGTTGGAGGTCATTCGGCTCCTGAATCCCAGCAGAGCAGTCGGCGAAGCCGTCGTCAAGGCGTTCTTGGCCTCCGCGGCCTTGGTCGCAGAGAAGCTTCAGATTGTCGTGGAAGGACGGATCGAAGGATGTACGTCCTGAAGGCAACGCCACCCTGGAAACCATCGAATTTCAGTGGACGCTTCGTAAACAAGAAGCCAAAATGGAAGCCAAAATGACAATTGTGAAAGCAAGCAGAAGAGAGGTCTTCGTTAGATTGGATAGAGAATTTCGTATTGGAACGATGTTCGCTTTACGCGATTCCAAGGGCCGAAGGCCGGAATGCTAAGGCAAGGAATCCCTGAGAACATGTTGTCAAAGAACTTGCAGATTATTCATATGCTTACACTTACCTACATACATGTATTGTTGATTGTAGACTAGGATATGAAGTGTTGTAGTAACGTGTAACTTATGGCATTGGCACATTAGCATTCCTCCATTGTTTGTGTGTATCCTGTATGATTACGAATTCGGAATTTTAATAAACGTTTAAGTTGAAGACGAGGGCAGTATGTAGCTTTTACAAGAAGTAAATAAGGGGGTGGTAGTACAAAAAGAGTCCAAGACTCTCCAATTCTACACACCCAATCGCATCATGCCTAACAAAAAAGAGTGTTTGTCATCATAGAACCGGGATCCGGAGCGCACATGCATCATACGTAGGACATTCTGTACATGTATCAGCAATCTTCCGTACTGGATGTTCTGTACATGCTTCAAGAAACATACCAAATTTTCAAACGAGGTCGAGACCTTGACGAGTGCTGTTCATCTGTAAGAAATGTACAGTTACTTATGGAGCGGTCACAGCAGTCAGCAGAAATACAGAACTGCAGAAATAGAAACTCTTAAGGTGCGGTAATGGCGGCCAACAAAAGAAGTCAGTTGGAATAAATGATAACCAATACGCATTCGACAATACACCGGTGTGAAAAGCTAGGACATCCAGGTAAATAAAAGGTACATTCGAACCTTTGAGAACTGAAGACGAATGATAATCTTTGAACTGCACAACTATAATTGAGAAGGAATGGATTCAGAGTGGGAACTACTAATTCTATGCCAACATTTTCGAACATCCAGGAATTGCATTTGACAGCTCTGTGACACATAGGAAAGCGAGAAGTATAACAATACACATCCTGAACAGCTTCATTAACGAAGGGTACGAAACACCGCAACTTGCTATCACTGACAATTACATGCAAATTCACGCAATCCGAAGAACTCAAAAAATTTACTCTTCAATCTTGGTAAATAAAACACGAGGCCCTCTTTCTGGTGGTAGAGTATTTTGTGGGTCTCTCTTGACGTCGCTCGATAGATCTAACAAAGCTTGTGCAGCGGCCACTTGTGCGGTAAATGGGAAAGTACAGGTCCCTCCATTAACTCCAGCAACATAGTACTCCGATTTCAACATAGCATTCAAACTCTGTCGCAATGCTTCCACACCCTGAAGCTCTGTGCCGTCTATCTCGATTCCTAATCTGTAGCAAACATGAGAGAACATAATGATGTGAGTTAAAGGACCAACAAAGAGAAACCTCACTAGTATGCTGATCACATGGAAGTGAAAGAAATATCAGAATAAAAAGGTAACAATCCGACATGATGCGTCCAGTGCCACCGTCGCTTCTTGGTAAGCTAAAACAAAAGAAATCTCCAGTACAATATTTCTACTTGGCACAATCTCTACAAAATGGCAGAAAAGGAGATTAGGAAATACAATAAGTGTTCACTGAACGCGAACCAGCATATCTAAGCATAAATCATGAAAACATGGATCACCCAACTTCAAGCATTGTCGGTCATACCACTTTATGAAATTTTCTTTCATTGTAGAAGCAAATGAAATTAGGAATTTTCGACTATACATGAGGCATGAGGACAGACAGCAACTTAAACCTAAAGAAATTGGTAACAAACAACTTTGACTTGGTTAACAGATGTCCTTAAGCAGGAAGAGTAAGCTCCTGTATCGGAGTTATCTACGCAAACAAAACCAACACCGACAAAACAGAACCGAGACTTTCGACCTGAGCCCAAGGCAACAATGCTACCAATCGGACGATGACCACCAACCCACGGAAGTAGTCCACTACTGAATCCTCAGTGAGGAGGAGGACTTACGATTAATTACATCCTTACACGTACTGTAAAAACCGTCCAAGCAACCTTGCTTGTGTAATCAACAGGTTTCAAAACACGGGGCAGAAATGAAGACATCCAAATCAGGCCAGCAAACTCGTGTATATTGTGCAACAAGAACTAAAATACTCAAACTCTGGCCAGTTTACAGAACAACTTCCAAAACCCAACAAACCCAGGGTGACGCGTCCCAAACAGTTTGTAACCCCCGAGACACGATCATTCATTCTTGAATGTAAGTTTCATGCTGAGTAAGAATATAAGCCTTACCGGCCAAAAATGCCAAGCGATTTTGCGACCAACGCCACCGTTACTTCATCAGCTCCAGGTTGCACAAGTCCCCAGAGATGTTCCACAATCAACTCGTTGTAGGTCCACTCCCATCCCTAATATATCAGTTCAGCACATACATGAAAACAGCGTTAGTCTTCGCTTGCTCCATAACATATTTCTGGACAACCTGTTCTGAGGTCACGAGTTACAATCAGGTCTTCCGGATTGTCTACGGAACAGAGGAAATGACCACTTATGATTTAGGTGATGGTAAACTTTCCGGCGGCCATTTAAAACCAAAAAAACCTAAACTCTCCAGCGTGGGCATCAGGAACAAGCACAAATAATAATAACAACCACATCCTCCAAATACAAGAGTTTCAAGGAAGAAAGACAATTGTCCTAAGAAGGCGTGCATACCAGATGGCAGGCAATTAATTCCAAGGCATGAGTGACCTCGTGAAACTTTTGCTCCCACGCGATGCGAGGGTATCCACTCCTGATCTCCGGGTCCTTTCTCTTCATAAACAGTGGCCCAAAGTTGTACCTATCTGAGTAACTACAATGCCAGCAACACGCGTTCTTTTCCTCTATGTGGACCTTTTGACACAATTGAAGGGATGCTCCTTCGCGAGTTGGCACAGCACTTTTGCTCGTAGCGCTGGAAGCTGTCAGCGGTCTATCACTCTTATCAAGATGCTCTATGCAAAGTCGGTCTGCACAGCAGTGCTCATGATCTGAGAGAGTCCTTATAAAGTTCGGCATTACTACATCTACGAACATCTGCAAAATTTTCGGCAAAAACACCTCAAAGTTGAGGTCATGTTTGCATTCACCTAAAGTGTCACGCAGGACGTGCAAATTGGACGAATAGCTACTAAAATCCTCTTCTAATCCAATACAAGTGGTCATTATCTTGTCATGTCTATTCTCCGATACATCATCCACGTTCTCCGAACGGGCATCTGTTCCTGTTGCCTCAGTGGCTTCGGCATCATTGAGTAACTCTGAGATTACGACCAGAACAGCCTGGCCGGCTATATCACCCTCGTCCACAGAAAGAAGTTGCTTTCCGCAGACTGATACAAAGGAGGAAATGGCAGCCAGAAGCCACGTGCTATCCTTGTCACAAAATCGAAGTATCAGGTGTATACATTTGCGTAAATAGTCCGTCTTCCCCGCCTTAAGACAGAGAGAAGCAAGCAGCTTACTTCCTTCTATCGCGGTTCTAGTCTTCACATCAGAGGTGGATGCGGGGACTTGAAACTTCGCAACTTCTCTGCTACAATCCAATAAAATGTGTACGCTATCTAGACAGATGTCTGGTCTTTTCCCGCCCTGTATCAAGAAGTCCTGCAAAAAATCTAGAGCTGCAAACACTGATGAAAGAATCTGTACTCGGTCACCTTCCGACGTGGGTACCTTGTTTGCGTCAGTCCTCATATTGGATGAAACAGATTCACCCAGACTTCGCCCATCTGGAAAGTAGTGAACATCAACATCTTTGATCTCTCCTTTACACACTTCTGAAGGCAAAATTAGTTCTTTGAAACCTTCCGACCTGGATACACCGTCTTCGTCAGCCCTGGTATTGCCTGAAGCTGATTCATCCTGATTGTGTTTATTTGCAATCATCTCTGCTTCACAACCTTTTGAACTTAGAACATGTACTTCGGCACCTTCCGACTTGGGTGTAGTATGTACATCAAATTTCTTTGTACCTGAAACAGGTTCATCCATACTGTGTGTGTATGAAATGATATCTTCTTCACACCCCTCTGTTAAAGGACCTCGTACTTCGACACCCTCCGACCTCGGTACACTGTTTCCGTCCGCCATCATCTTGGCCGAAACAGATTCATGAAGCAAGTGTGTGTCTGAAATGCTCCCTGCCTGACACCCATTTGATGGGAGAACATCAACTTGAACACCCTCCAACCTGGATGCCTTCATTACATCAACCATCATATTCCCCGCGATAGATTCATCTAGACTCTGAGTATCTGAAATAATCCTTCCTTCACACCCTCTTGATGGTAGAACAAGTACTTCTACACCTTTCGATCTGGAAACACCGTTTCCTTCACCACTTGTATTGCCTGAGAAAGATTCATCCAGACTGTGAGTAGCTACATAAATCCCACCTTCACACTCCTCTGATCGGAGATCTTGTACTTCGACACCCTCCAACATGGGTACACTGTTTAGGACAACCCTCAAATCGCCTGAAACAGACTCGTCCAGAGAATGTGCATCTGAAAAGTGTTGAAACTTAGGATCTATAATCTCTCCAAACCGTACTCCGGGAACAGGCGGCAGCACGTCTAGAAAGAAGGCCATCTCTTCCAAGCTCATTGCGTTTGAAGATGGACAAGCCAAGCTAGTGTCTAAAATTGCCTGGTCAAGATCGGTGGATGGCTGGAGTTCTGGAAGAGTTGGAGACAGTAGAACTCTTTTGGTGGTCAACCACTCCGGGTCGAAATCATCCTCACTGAGGTCAGATTCGGTGTCCCATCCATGTCCTGTTATCTCCGATATATCATGAATATGTTTGTCCTGACACCTGTCAATATCCATATCATGCGTACGTTCCCTCTCATCCCCACTCATTCCACCTGTTCCAGGCAGATCCGAACTGCAAGTAACAGTCCACTTATTAGTTCCACCATCAAATCCAACATCCCGACACCAATTTACTCCCTCAGAGTGATTACCCCCACCAGTTTCCATATCTTTTCTTAGCTGCGTAACAAGAACACTGCGTCTCTCTCCAACTGGATGCGAGACAGATGCGAGAGGCCTAATATCACGTCCACTGACTTCCATACTAGCTTGTTCCTGAACTTCTGCCGTCATGAATATTTCAGCAACAACACTTTCGCTAACCTTCGGTAGTGCAAATGGTGGTGTCGACTGCACTGGAGTTGCAGGATCCGCTGTCCTAGAGTCTTTTGATTTGTTCCTGGTTGATCTCTTACCAGCTGCACCAGGGTTACCTTTCACAACGTGAGCGGCTTCGATCTGAGGTCCATTCCGAGGTCTCGCATCCTTCTTCGATGCTTGATCACAAGCTTCATTCAGTCTCCTCTTACTATTCTTGTCAGAACCCTTCTCTCTCCGTTTGCGCTTCCTTGTCTCCTGAGCTGAAGTTTCAGAGTTGTGCTTGCCGCAAGCCCCACTGTTCCCACCGGTTTGTAGAACCTTTTCCAAAGCCATGAATTTGGCCTCCATCCTTGAATGAACTTTCTTTTCTCTACAAAATAACTTGGTGATATCTTTGAGCAAAGCAGCTGGGAGCTTCACCCTTCTCTGCCCTTTGGGATCCTTGACCTCTCCTTGTTTGGGACTCTTCAAAGCCTTGCCATCTTCGATTACTCTCAAAGTAGCAGTTTGAGAACAGTTCTCATTGTCTATCGCGCCACAAATCCTTTGCCTACCAGAAAAGTCGGACGTAGTCGGCCGAGATGCTGAACATCTTCTGGACGATACATTCATGCCAGTAAACCCAGTAGTTTGAGGAACACAAATATCCATAATACCTGGATGGCTTTCCCCCAATTCTCCACGAGATGGCTTTAAGCCATTGCTACTGTCCACCTTCACCCTTCCTGATGCATCACTACCTAGCTTGGAGGCGCTCGGGATACATTCCTTTCCAGACGTACACTTCAAAGATCGGGAATCCACGAGACGTCTGACAGGTATATTTGCAGGTTTTTGAAAGCGAGGAGCACCAGTGCTCACAGGAGGGGATGTCATTAAAGGTTTCTTCACTACAGCAGCAACGGAAGGCTCTCCAGTTTCCTTACAAACCTTGTTCTTCTCAACTACGTCAAGTTCTCTTGAAAATGTACTCGTGCAACCGGAAGAAGAGCCAGAATCTACCACTTGGATGGACTCAGAAGGGTGGCATTTAGCCTGCGCGGTAACACCAGTTAACCCCACAAAAGTCTCAGCAGACCCAGCAACAGACTTCCCGTTTGAAGGCTTCGGAGTGTCCAAACCTGCCCCATTCAGATGTTGATTCTTCGAGAGCACCATTCCCCTCCCCGGTACTTTCTTGGCCTCATGAGCAACCGGCGCATTCAGTGCTCTAGTCCCGCTAGACGAAGCTCCGACATTTACATATCTAGTGCGCAGCTCTTGCTGCAGAACGTTCAGCCGCTGAGTAAAACCTGCACTTTCTTTTTGCACAGCTGCGACTCGTGATACCAAGGATTGTGACATTTTTTCAGCTGCGATGGCAGCAACATGAGCCGCCCTCGCATCCGATTTCACACATTCCGCCACCGATAAAGCCTTGGAAGACTCTTGCTGAAGAGTGTTCAAGCGCAGATCAAAACCTCCGCTTTGCTTCTGCACAGCTGCAACTCGTGACACCAACAATTGTGAATTTTTCTCAGCTGAGGCCGCTACTCCATGAGCAGCCTTTGCATCAGAGCTAACGCTTTGAGCCAGCGAAAGAGCTTTCGAGGAGGTAGAGACCGCAATATTGACCTGTGAATAGACATTCCGCAACGTTAGCGATGCAAAGGACCAACTGGCATATGCTTCTCTACTGGTTTCAGGCAATGAAGTGTAGTTGAAACCATCCCCAAGATACAATAAAAACAGTGCACTTCAACGTGCTGGATTTCAGTGCAGTCACCGGGTTCTGATGACAAGGGAGACACTTGTTGCAGGTCCCAAACATGGTTCAGAAACATCGGACACTAAAACACAATCGAGCTTCAAGAAGAATACTATTCTTGACTTATATCACACATGCCAAATTAAAGAACATACGACACTGGGGATAATGTTCGAAAATACACCTTGTCTTGTACAGTTTTCTCTAGACCCTGAAGAGAAAACTGGGCCGCTTCTGCGACTTGCAAAGCTCCACTAAGAGCTGACACTGCCTGCTTCATCTGCAATCCATCCAAGAAGCTCAATAAGAAGTAATATAGATTGTAAAATGGCACCTTCTTTTGAATCTATCATAATATTCCGGACCATCCATGACATAAAATGAGCAATCAAACTTCCTTTATTAATTGGAAAAAAGCCAATGACATGGGTGCAGAAATAATCAAGCATAACAACACCAAATAAACAACAATCCTACTATTTCCAAAAGGTGTATTACCTCTCCGCGTAAACGGTCAGTCTCCAAGCGATCGGATTTACTGTTTCTTTCAACAGCATCTAAACGTTGAAGCACACGAGCGAGTTGCTCCTTTACGGAAAGGCCCTCCTTCTCAATTTGTAGTCGCAACGCTTTCTCTTCCTCAGCCTTCTTCCTCTCGGATTCCGCACGTAGTCTTTCTTTTTCACATTCTGTCAGAAAAACAGCAGAGTAGAAACATTCAATCGGCATTCCCGCTAGTCGAGCACGAAGGGGATCAGACCTATGTAGCGGTGTTCACGCCAGCATTTTAAATTTTTTTTATACTGAAAGCAAGCAAACTACTCAATACAAGAGGGTTGAGGCTTGTTACGCCCTGCAATGATGGCTGGGAGTTAAAAACCGGATACGAGACATTAGCCCTGGAAGAAGGTATACCTTGCCGGAGAGTCTCATTGACTTGCAGTACCTTCTCTGTAGCTTCCATCTTCTCCTTGAGCATAGTGATGGCTTGTCGGAGTTTTTTTCGACCTGCTTCCGACTTCTCCAGCTTTTCCGCCATCTGTTACAAGATTGCATACTAGTCAGAACGACACCAACAATGAAACTATGTCATCAAAATCCTGTTCACAGAATGCACTGTCGGTCTCTCCTGGATCTCCAATCGGAACCTTCAAAATATTGAGTGGGGAGACTGAAACAACGAAAAAATTAAGAATGAAAATTCATGCTCGTAGACGATGTTCCTGACGTCCTCACCTCTTGAAGCTTCTTATTCTGATCGTCCATCGCAGAAGGCTTGAGGCTCCCAGCCTGACAATCACTTGAGACGAACGCTTCTCCTGGCATTGCTTCCTGCAGCATCCTTCACACGATACTGCACAGACCCCTGCTCCACTGCTACAGCCGGGCGGATTCATTGAAGAATCGTCCGGATCAACCTAGGCATCGGAGCGCCATTCTCCACGAAACTTTCAGCAGCGCATGGGCGCTCGAATTTCTGGTGAACACCCATTCTTGCAAGACTCTTACACTCGGATCTTGCTGTAGGGTTAGGGTTTAAGAGAAACGCCTCGACGTTTCAACTGATTCTTCGCTCCCAAAGTTCCAAACACGAAAAATTGTCGACATTTTAGCTCATTCAATCGAATTTGTCCTCGTCCGTCTCCTCTTGGGTTTAGGCTCTCACAAGGGCCCGCCATGAGCACCCCGTTACGTCGTTTACAAGCTCGTCCCTCACTGGACAGAAACTCCCTCCCTCTGTTGCATCACTGCGGTACTAACAGTAGATCTGCTGATGGAGTACGAGTCACGCACAGGCGAGAAAACCGCGCTTACATTAATCGACAGAACAAAACAGAAAATTTGTTATTCCATAATCCATATTTCTCCCGTTACTTCCAAACACGAGGACACAATACAGTTTGGAGCACAACTAGTTATTCTGGATTTGCATGACAAAGCATTCAAGAGTTATTTACCATATGAGTAGCATATAATATAAGATATAGTTCATTCCATAGAAAGTATGTGAATTAAAAAAAAATAAAAAAAAATCCATGTATTATACAAACACCATCGTTGATTAAAAAAAAAAGTGAAGATACTTACAGAACATTTTAGTGTTGAAATTATATTTAAATATATTTATTATTTTCATTAAATCATAAATCAGTCATGTAAACTTATTTAAACAATTGAAAATTTGTTGAAAATAATTTGAAACATATATTTTATAACCTTATCTCACTACAACTTTCAATAAAATCATGATTTTTATAACATATTATGCTTCAATAGTCATGATACCATGTACAACTTAAGTAGTATTAAGTTATGTTTTATCTAGTGGGAAAAAATCTTCATGAAATCAACTCATTTTCACTTTCATGTTCTTTTCTTTTTTGGTAAATCCTCATATATTATGCTCAATTAACTAAAGAATAAAGTCAAAAAACTTATGAATTTTTTTTTAAAAATCTATGTTTAACTCTTATCCATAGTTGGTATAATCGAGTGTACCTTTGGGAGCTAAAGACCAAATGCACATAAAAGTGATAAAAAAAATTACATGGGATGCAAGAGTGGGTACTATCCGTGTCTTACCATGAACTGCTCGGGGCGGTTAAATTGATAAATTTTATATAAGTGCTTAACATGAATAACAAATCAATATCCCTATTGGAGAGTGAAGACTCCAAGATCAAAAATTTGAAATTAAAAGCATTTGTGAATGTGAAAATTAACATGTTGGCGCATGACACATCCAAAGAGATTCAATATGATTCTCAGCGGTTCAAGGATATCAGCAAGCCTTTCCGTCATATATTTTATTGCTGGGGACGCAAGACCTTGCTCGACATGACACCATACATTTGGTTATTGCTGGATTGCCATGTCAGGGACACACACGTGATGGTAATGGTCATGGACTAGAGGATTCATGTTCTTGCATGTTTGGGGAGATGTTACGTGTGTTACGTTCTCTCCAGTCACAGCAGACCTGTTATCCGGCATACATTTTGGAGAATGTTACCTTGTTGGGTGATCCACGTGTACGTGTGATGACGAGTGCATATCAAATACGGTCATGGGTTGGACTAACGGTATTGCTGGATGCAGCGAGAGTAGGATCTCATGCACACCGTTCACGTCTATGGTGGACAAACCTTCTTCCAAGGGAGGTTTTATTGCGAGCATATGACAGAGTGGAGAGGCCTTCACATCTCACAGTGGAGAGTATTTTGGATGTGGGTAGACACTCCCATGCAATGGTCTATGCTGACATGTCACCCATGATAGTGGTGAATCTTGTGGGTAAGCCAAAAGCTGCATTACCCACGTTGTTAAATTACCCAGCTTCCCATGCCTATAGAGAGGGAGGACCTGGACTTGTGTGGGATTCTCACTTGCAACGGTTGGTGGAACCCAACGCTGAAGAGAGAGAGCGAGCTATGGTATTTTGTACCGGTACTACATCAATATCTACATATTGTTAGAGGCATCACGAAGTCAGGTGTTGGGTCAAGCTATGGACCTGAATTGTTTGACATGGATTGTGAGCCTCGGCTTGGCTGAGCAGAGACGCATGCGGTCCACATGTGTGACTGCAAGACCATTGATAATCTCTTTGCCTACCGAGACGGTGAGGCAAAAACTGGGGGCGAGAAGTGCCCAAGATCTCATCCTTGGTCTTATGGGGATGTTAGAGAAGGAGAGGTAGGGTATTCTTTGAGTATGGTTGGAATTTTTTGCGCGGAGCAAACGGTGGTTACTATTATAGACCTTTGTGATACAACACAAGAGGTTACAACTATAGCAGCATGAGTTGTTCATACTGAGATAGTGGAACCTTGTATGAGAAAGCAGAAAAAGCTTTCTGCTCAAGAGGTTTTCATTTAGTAACCAGATACTACGTCTTCTATCTCTAGTGTCGATGGAGAGGAGATTTGGGATATTGAGATTGGTCCCAAAGTGACATGAGAAGAAAAACATAGGGTGTGGAGGTTTCTCATGAGTTTCTGAAAGTGTTTTGCCTTCAGTATGAAGGATTTAGGCTGTTTGAAGGGACCTGATATACGAATTGACTTGACAACTGATGCATCAGTCTTCCGTCATCCCTATTGATACAGTGATATAGAGAGAGATCTGATCCAAAGTAGGTGTCAAGACCTTTTTGAGGCTGGATTAGTGGAGATATCATATGGAGAGTATGACTCTGCTGTGATGATGCCAGTCAAGAAGGATATACATGGCAATTATACAGATAAATGCATGTGTGGTGACTATCAATCTATCAATCGGCAGACAAAATTTGATTGATATATAATGCCTACACCTGAGGAGATCTTTGATGCGGTTGGGCATGCAAAGGTTTTTAGTACATTGGATTTACGAGCAGGATATCATCAATTGCGGATTCGAGTTGAGGATAAGGCCAAGATAGCCTTTTGGGCAATTGATTCGCATGGCAAGGATGTGTTGTATCAGTGGAAGCTCTAACCATTTGGGTTGAAGAATGCACCTGCTAAGTTCCAAAGGGTGATAGATAGGATACTAGCCGGACTTGATTGTGCCCGAGCCTACATTGATGATATTCTAGTGTATAATGCTACAGTTAGGGAGCATGTGATACATTTGCATGAGGTATTTGAGCAACTGATTGCTCATGGCCTCAAGTTGCATCCTAGAAAGTGCAACTTCTTTCAGGTTAAGGTAGAGTACTTGGGTCATAACATATATCTAGGAGGATTGGGAGTTCAGCAAACCAAGGTGGAGGGAATCTTGCGTATTCCACAACCCTCAAATGTGAGTAGGGTGCGAGCCTTCCTTGTACTTGCAAACTTCTATCGTCGATATGTGCGAGGATTTAGCACTATTGCCAAAGTTTTGACAAAGCTGACAAAGCTTGATCAAGAGTGGCGTTGAGGAGATGAACAACAGAGAGCTATTGTTGAGCTCAAGGGAAGGTTGACATCTGACTCTATTTTGAGGAGACATGTGAGAGGTCATTCGTTTCAAGTACATACTGATTGGAGTATGTTGGGTTTGGGAGCAATGCTTACTCAACATGATGATGAGGGGAAGGAGTTTGTAGTGATTTATGCAAGTTGTTCCAACAATGCAGTGGAGTTGAAGTATAGTTCTTATGAAGGAGAATGTTTGGCAACTGTTTGGGCGGTGGCATATTTAAGATGTTATTTGTTTGGAAACTCCTTCACTCTCATCACTGATCATCAACCATTTCATGATTGATGAAATGGTTGATGGAATCAGACAAGCTTACATGAAAGCTTGCACGATGGGCTCTTATCCTAAAGGAGTATGATTTCACGGTTGTTCATAAACCTGGGGTGGTGAACCGTGATGCAGATGGGTTAAGTTGAAACCCATGTACAAGTCAAGTTGACAAAATCGGGGCTCGATGGCACGGTGATACTGATAAGGAGATGGTGATGGGTTGGCATGCATCTGCCTTTTTAAGTATGTTGGCGCTTGAGACCTATGTGATATCTCTCTTGGGTCAAAGAGCAGATATGTTAGCCGTGGACGCTGAGACTGAGGACGGTTTGATGGTAATCTGAGACATCCATGACGGCATGGTGGTATTAGATTATCTTCGTACATGTGCTTTGGTGGGCATTTTGAGTTCAAAGGAGAGGGATCGAATTTTACAAAGAGCTCGATAGTTTAGATGGGAAGGAAAACACCTTCTTCAAGTATGGGGAGATATCATTGTTCGTGTTCTGCCACTTCCATCTTAGAGAGCTCAGTTGGTCAGACATGCTCATGATCAGTTAGATCATTTTGGAGTAAAGCGGACATATAGCTTACTTCAAAGTAACTATTGGTGGAGAGGTATGCAAACTGAGGTGCAACAGTTTGTGGCATGTGATGGTATGTGATCGTGTTCGAGCATCATTCAATGCCCCTACACCACAATTACATCCTCTACCGATTATGGGACTTGGTTATCGTTGGAGCTTGGATTTTGCAAGACCTTTGCCATGGACTATACAACATCATTGATATGTGTTGGTCATGGTGGAGCATTTCTCCAAGTGGATTGAGTTGGTGGCCTTGCTTGATAAGTCAAATGAGGGATTATGCATTCTTAGTTGCGGTGCTTAGCTGATTTGGTGCACCAATAGAAGTATTGAATGATCAGGGTACTGAGTTTTTGGACGAATTTCAGGCTTGTGATTGAGCATTGATCGATCATCGTACCACCTCAAGAGATCATCCCGAGACTAATGGTTTAGCAGAGAGAGTTGTTCAGACGGTGAAGAGAGGACTAAGAAAGTTTGGCTTGGAGAAAGGTCATCTAGAAGACAAGGACATCCAACTATAATGGTTGGTGGCCATGGATTATTGATTTAGACGGCAAACATCTCTACCGTCATTCTCATCGCACTTTTTATTATATGGTAGAAATCCATACTTACCTGCAGCTGCTATTCGTCGATAGTTAGGTGAAGTCTTGGACTTGGATAAGCCTAATGTTTGGGTTAGGGTGTGTTCTCAAAGGGCAGAACTCTTCCGTAAAGTCATGCCCATGGCATTTGATAACCTAGCTATTGCTCAGCATAGAGATACTTTGCTTTATGCTAGCATCCAAGGAGGTGGATATCGACCTTCAATTTGTAGATTTCATGTTGGTGATTACGTTTACTTGAAGTAGAGTGCACCGACCACATTAGATGTTACGGTTGGTCGTACGATTCTACGAGTACGTGAGGTTTTATCTTTTGGAGTTTTGGTATTGGAGGGTTGTGATGGTGTGATTTGGAAGGATCATGTGCATAATTATGCGCCATGTCATCTTCCAAACATTGATGGTACTATGGATCCAATCATGACAGTTGTATGTGCAGGCTTGAGATGTATGTTATGTGGATCGGCTAGTGGAGCAGCCAATATGTTGATTTGTGATTCTTGTTCTAGAGGATGACATATGTCATGTTTGACACCTCCTCTCAATGCGGTGCCTAGTGGGCAATGGAGATGTCCTCGATGCGTTTAGCATGCAAGCAGATTTGACCGTTACATGGTATGGATTGTAGATATGCGACTAACGATGGAGCATTCTAGCACTCGGCTGTAACACTGAAGGCAATGACTCCGGAATGACTTCCAAGATAAGAGATGTCTTCTCAAGACCTCTCCTTGATTTATATACTGTAGGACTAGAGGAGTCCGAAATCCAAACTATGCCACATGGCTAACATGCGTAGGTTGCATGTTTTGTTATCTTATCCTACCCAATTCCTAACATACGTCTAGCACACAATCTGATCCACCAATGCATGGTAGCCACCTCATCATTTACCCTTTTTCTTTTTGGATAGTGCACATCACTATCTTGTCTTTTTGTGATCTAGTGACCACTCTACGCTTTGGCTAAACTAACTATGACTAACCAAGATTGGTTACAAACCTTCCCCCATTTAAGTTGCAACGTCCTCGTTGCAAGAAGACTCAAAAATCTCTACAAGTATCTTGGCATTTGTAAGATTTGCCAATGGTTCCCAAGTAGCTTCATAAAGTGGATAACCTTTCCATTGGACTAGATATTCCACTTTGGGGTTCCATTGACCTCTTGTCCGTTTCTTGAGGATTCTCTCAACCTCATATTCCTCTACACCATCAATCATGGCTAATAAAGGAGGAGGTTGATGTGGGTTGCCAAAGGAAGGAGATCGTGGGGTATACTTCCTCAAGAGAGACACATGAAGAACGGGATGTATTTTCATGTGTGTTGGCAACTCTAACTTGTAGCCAACTTCTCCAATCCGTTGGACAATCAAGAAAGGTCCAATAAACCGTGGACATAACTTTCGAACCCCTATTAATGACAAATTGGTAGTAGACAACCACACCTGATCGCCTTTTTGAAACTCCACATGTCGTCGATGAGCATCAGCATATTGTTTTTGCCGATTCTGGGCATCAGGCAATTGCTTTGCCTGATGCAGTCCTCGTTGGACTTGTGCCACAAACTCGTTCACTGCTTCCACTTGGGTTGATGGTTCCTGCATGTGACCTACACTCACCAAACTAGATGATGTGATAGCGTGTTCTCCATACATCAAGAAGAATGGGCTGACTTTTGTGGATGCATTGATTGAGTTATTATAAGCAAATTCAATCAAGGGTAAAAGTGCATCCCAACCTTCTTGCTCTTCCAAAGTGAAAGCTCTAAGCATGTCCTCAATATTTCTATTTGCTCTTTCAGTTTGCCCATCTGTTTGAGAATGATAAGCTGTGGACATGGCTAGTTTTGTTTTGAATAGCCCAAATAGGGTTTTCCAAAACATGCTAGTAAATTGAGTGCCCCTATCGGTGATGAGCATTGTAGCTAAACCATGTTGAGCAAAAACTGCATCCATATAAATTTGAGCAAGTTCAGGTGCAGTAACTGTCTTTGATGTGGGCCTAATATGGATCATCTTGCTCAATTTATCCACAAAAATGACTATCGAATCATAACCCGTAGACGTCATTGGTAACTCACATACAATGTCCATACTGACGTGCTCCCATCTTCTAGTAGGTGTTGATAGAGGCTATAGTAGACCTGTTGGTTTCTGATTGCTAGCCTTGTTTTGTTGACAAGCCACACAACTTCGAACATAGCTGGTGATGTCCTTTCTTAGTTTTAAACAAAAGTATACCCTTTGGACGCCTTCAATGGTCTTCTCCACTCTTACATGGCCCGCAATAGCTGAATCATGTGCCTCCTCTAACATTGTTGTACGGAGAGCAACATCTGAGGGTATCCAAATCTTTCCCTTATAGAACGCCAATCCCCGTTCTAAATGTGCTCGACCTTGTTGAAGGGCTTGTGCAATCTCCTCATCCTCCTTGGTAGCGTATTCAAGATTCTCCCACCATTCGTAGTGAATCTTCACCTCCGTGATGTGATTAATGCATGGCATTCGTGTCAATGCATCGGCAAGCTGCTTCTTCCCCTCCACATACACGATCTTCATGTTGAAACGTTGTTGCCATTCAGCCCAACGAATTTGCCGCTTTGAGAGGTCCTTTTGAGTTTCTAAATAAACCAAAGGCTTGTGGTCTGGCTCAACCACAAACTCCTTATCTCCGAGATAGTGCTTCCAATGTTTAGTAGCCAAGACAATGGCTAACTCCTCCCTCTCTGTGGTATGATAATTTTGCTCCGCCGGCAAAAGTTTTCGTGAGAAGAAAGCAATTGGGTGTCATCCATCTTTCCATTCATGTTGTAACACTCTTCCAACTGCCACATCTGATGCATCCGTAGCAAGTTTTGTTGGTCTAACTGGTTCATACCATTTAAGAATTGGTGCATGTAAGGCGCATCCTTCAAAGCCTGAAATGCAATCTCTTGAGCTGTACCCCATTGCCATTTCTGTCCTTGGCCTAAGAGACTTGTTAAGTCTTGAGCAATACGAGCAAAAGCCTCCACAAACCTTCTATAGAAGCCGGTTAAACCCAAGAAACTACGTAGTTGAGTCGATTCTCTGGGGCAGTCCAATTTTGGATGGCTTCTATTTTATCACTCATGACTTGGATGCCATCAGCACTAACTCTATGGCATAGGTTATCTACTTCGCTTTTGCCAAACTCACATTTTGACATCTTAGCATACAGCTTATTTTCTCTCAACACTTGGAGTACTTCTCGTAGATATTTCTGATGATCTTGTAAGGACTTGCTATATATCAAGATGTCATCTAAAAACACAATCACTGATTTATCTAGATATTTACGAAAAATATCATTCATCAGTCCCATGAATGTGGCAGGGGCATTGGTTAAACCAAATGGCATAACTAGATACTCAAAATGACCATATCTAGTTCTAAAAGCTGTCTTTTGTATGTCTTCATCCGCCACTCTGATCTGATTGTATCCGCTTCTTAGATCAAGTTTGGTGAAATACTTAGCTCCATGAAGTTGATCAAACAAGTCATCCATTCGCGATAATTGATACTTGTTTTTCACCGTTTGTTGATTTAGAGCACGATAGTCCATGCACATCCGCATGGAGCCGTCCTTCTTCTTCACGAACAATACTGGAGCTCCATATGGTGACACACTAGGTTGGATAAACCCCTTCTCCAACAACTCTTCCAATTGTGCGTTGCATTCCTCCAACTCGTTTGGTGCAATTCGATAGGTACTTTTACAAGGAAGAGAACTTCCTGGTAAGATCTCTATCTTGTGATCCACTCTCCTTCTTGGTGGTAAACCAGGAGTCAAATCATCTAGAAAAACATCTTAAAACTCGTTTAAGATACAAGTTAACTCCTCATGTATAAAAGATTGCTCTTTTGGAGCGCTTATATCTCTTATTAGGCCCAAAAAACATACATCTTTGTGACTGATAGCGGTTCTTTGTATCACATAGAGAGGTAAGTTTTTGTGTCCTGATCTAAGTCTATCTCCAAAGATCCTCCAACTGATGGTTTTTACTATCTTCCTTCGCCAATCTACCTCAAGATTATATTTTTCCATCCAAGGCATACCCAAAATAGCATCATAGCGAGCTAATCCAATTACTCTACACTCCAACGATTCCTTGTATTGCCCAATCTTCAACTCCACTTTCCTAGAAATGCTCTCAATGCTCTCTATTTGCCCGTTTGGCAACTCTACCTTTTCACTCTCATCTTTCTCTAAAGCTAATCCCAACTTTATAGCAATAGATCGAGATAGGAAATTTTCTGTAGCTCCTAGGTCAATCAATACTCTCACTTTTACTCCTTCTATCTCGCCATCCGTCACAATCAAACATGTTTCCTTCTTTCTCAAACAATTTACCTCATGTTTGTGCTTCCTTCCCTCGCCCTTCCTCCTTTTCATCGAACTAGTAAGGCCGCGAGACAAGGTTACTGGTGCTCGTCGTTTCTCGGGTTTCCATCGGTCACTTTGTCTCCATCTTCAAGATTGTTGAGAGTTCGTCGATAGGGGGGTCTAGCTCCTCTTGCTAGAACTCGGGTACGGCAATTCATGGCAATGTGACCAAATCTTCCACAATTATAGCATTGCCTCATTTCTCGTCTTCCCTCCACTCCGTCTCCTCCACTTGAATTTCCTTCTCGATGAGGATTCAAGTTGCGACGATCTCCAAATCTTCTCTCCTTCTTATGTTGCCCAACTCCATAGGCATGGGTCCATAGTATTGATTCGTGGGAATTGATATCTCTCCACCGTTGTGGTAGACGTTGGACATTTGTTGTGCACAAGCAATAGCCTCATTCAAGTTGCTTGGATTGTCCCGAATCACCTCATGTTGAATCTTTTTCTTCAACCCTCTCTTGAATAAATCAAGGGCTTCAGCTCCACTCATATCTCATATCTGAATTCGAAGATCTCGAAATTCCTCAATGTATTCCTCCACACTTCCCTTCTGTTCAAGTTTCCACAACCTCATCCGTGCCGTGATGATGGGATCAACTGCTTGAAAATTCTGAAGAAGACCTCGTTTCATTGCACTCCAAGTAACGTGTTGGCCTGACTCATTGAGCTCCATCATCTTACCCTGAAACCAAGTAGATGCTTTCTCCAACAACAAAGTACGAACAAAAAGACCTGCAATATGATCGTTGATATTGAACAAAGCAAGATGATACTCCATTCTCTCAATCCAAGCTTCCAAAACTCCCATGGTTCGACTACCTCGGTAAGGTTCTATCTTACAAGCTTTTGTCATCTTCAGAATCATGGATGTCTGAAGATCTAGTTCCCTTGCTCGTTGTGCTGCTTGGGCTTCAAGACCACGAGCTCTCATTGTTTCTTCACTCTCCACCATGGATGGTGATGTCTCCATCTCCATTTGAGTTTCTCTTATTCTCTCATTTTTCATTCCTCTCGTTTTGACTGCTGTCAATTCTTGAGCTAACTCTTGTACTTGAGTCTGGCTTTGCTCAAATGCGTTTCTCAAATCTCTCATCTCCTGAATCATTTCTCTCAAAGTGTACTCCATGATTCGTCTCCTTCCACTCTCTCTCAGTATAGGGTTAAGATGAACACTCTCCAATTTCTCAAGATTGGCAACACAAAAGGAATAGGTGATGCTATCACCTCAGGTTAATACTCCTCTCCAAAGTTTCTAATAACTAGGCTCCGAAACATAGCTTTAGGATGATACACACAATAGATTTCACACCGTGTGTTGAATCTCAGAGGTGGTGGTCTATTGAGGTCCATCTCTAAACTAAAATGTAAATCGTGAGATCCCAAGTAACATCGTAGGTGACTATAGGTAATTCTATCTCCCCATCCATAACCTGCACCCACAATAACCCCCTTCCACTACTAAGAAATGGGAATCTCAATTCTATCTCTCCCCATCCCGCACCCACAATAACCCCCTTCCACTAACAAACACTCTCTCCTCAAATAATTATACCAACCCAGACTATTCTTCCAAGAGGGGTGATCCACACTCATAGGAATAATAAACCTGCTCTGATATCATTGTAACACTGAAGGCAATGACTCCGGAATGACTTCCAAGATAAGAGATGTCTTCTCAAGACCTCTCCTTGATTTATATACTGTAGGACTAGAGGAGTCCGAAATCCAAACTATGCCACATGGCTAACATTCGTAGGTTGCATGTTTTGTTATCTTATCTTACCCAATTTCTAATAGACGTATAGCACACAATCTGATCCTCTAATGCATGGTAGCCACCTCGTCATTTACCCTTTTGCTTTTTGGATAGTGCACATCACTATCTTGTCTTTTTGTGATCTAGTGACCACTATACGCTTTGGCTAAACTAACTATGACTAACCAAGATTGGTTACACCGGCCTCCTGATCTAAGCCCCATGAAGAACATATCATGTTATGGATTAGATGACTACCTGGTGTTAGAGGGACGTAGGCGTCAGAAAAAATAACTAGTACGAGTTGGAAAGCTTGATGCATGGTCGAGCCAAAATTCACGGGCCTCCATCCTTACTTGAGTAAGAGCGTAGACGACCCCTAGTAGTACAAGGAATGGTTGGATCCACTAAGAGTGAATGTAGAGCATGCTGAAACTATCGGTTCATCAAAATAGAGTATAGATTTTTAGTCCAATCGGTGGGTAAAGAGGAAAAAGACGAGAGCTCATGTCATACCTCCGGGGATAAAACATCTCTCATATGTTACATCCCTTACATCTCAAGGATAGATTTATCTACAATCACAAATCGAGAAGATAACAAAGATGCGAAGATTGACCAACTAACCAAAAATGCTGTAGATGTAGTATCTCCATCAATAAAAAGCCTACCCCTCCACACAAAATTGGCAAAGATGTGTATCTCCGTGCTATGACCTGATTGACTCTCACTAAGGTTTACCTCTGATGGCTTTTTGGAAACTCATCATGAATCTAGAAGGACATGTTCTTACCTGATGACCATGATCCTAATGCACGTTCTTACACAAACTCTCAAATTCCAAACTCCATGATCCAAACTCTCACAAAGAGTCAAATATCACTCCCAAGAAAGAGATTCTTTGATGATCAAAGCACTGAATCAAGGTTCCACTCTCAAATATGACTTCTCAAAAAACCAAGCTTTCCAAAACAAGACCTCTCACAGATAGAAGAGAGAAGAATGTGAATGAGGCTTCCAATCATGATGGATATCTAGAAGTGATCTAATGCCTAACGATACCGCCTCACAACCTCTTGATATGGCGATTCCAAATTGGTGTGGACAAAGATGATGGTGGAAATGTGAACGATGCTACATGATTATGATAAGATCTCACCAATAGAAATCGGTCTAATGCCACTAGTGTACTCCTCCATTGCGAGAAGTCGATTAACACCAAGAACTTGACTAATTGATAACATAATCTCCCCTCTCGCAACTAATGCAGCCATATGGAACAATTCTATGAAATCACTAGAGTGATCATCCGTCAGACCATCCTTAACAAGCCCCTTGAGGATAAGTGTGGGGCTGTGCATAGAAAATGGGCAAATAGTGATCTATCAAGACATAATGGCTCCTCTAGATGATATTCCAAGACCTCTAATGATATCTCATCATCCATGGGTGGATGTAAAAGGCATAAAGAGGAAATAGTATCATCAGTAAAACTAGCGATAGACAAAGGATGAAAGACCCATGCGACCATATTATAATCCTGACCTGCCCCAAGATCCTACACTGTCGCAATCGAGCCGAATCAGAAGTATCATATCGTTGAACCCGACTTCTAACCTATGTACCATTTATAGACTATTTTTGCAATCTAATCCCATTCCATGCTCGGAATCTCCAAAATCTAGCTGTCACCTTCCTATGGCCATCATGTCCTCCCATCGTGAAAGTAAGAGGAACAAAAATCACATTAACTCGTCCATGGGATCACGTGCCAACCGATCAAGCGGTAAACAAAAAGCATGTCTAGCCTCGTCATGGAATGCATGAGGAAGCATATGAAATAAATGTGGACATGGGAACCTAGTCTCGAAAAGCCATATAATAGAAACTACATGGAAAGTTAACCACTCTCACGACCAATCGGTATATCTGGAACGATCAACTAAGGAATTGATGTAATCTATATGTTCCCCAAAGTGATAAATGTCGATATTAATATGATCGTCCTCCTGATGTGCACATCCTAAGTGGTCCAATCATATCTTTGTGCATCTTTCTCACATGGATCTTTACCCCTTACGAGATAAACAGATGATGATACACCATACATGGAGTATCACGCATCATTTTTGACTGTCCCATGAGGGGAAGTGAAACTATAGTTAGCACAAAGAGATAGATATGGACACACAACATTCCATCGTGCTCTAGAATAAACATCTTCCTTCTAATGACAGTACCTAGAACACTAAATACTATACTCCTATTGTAGTACTGCAATTTGTAATTGTGGATCATACTTACGAAGGTTAGTTGGAGGATTGCACACACTTATGAGGCGTAGGACATGTGAGTTGATGCCACCAAGCTTGGACATTGAGAGATTCTAGAGTGTAAGTGTTACTGGAAGTAAAGTCTTCAACGTTTGCCATGGACGGTAATGAAAGTTTAGTGCCATCTTGAGTAGTCCCAAGTCCATCAAATTACAACAATCGCCGTGGGAAGTCTCGATGAGTGCGCAAGATTGTTGAAGGTAAATGACCCCAATGGCTTGAGACGAAAGATATCATCATTGAATTATAGGATATCCAGAACAAACAATGTAGCTCCTCCTACATGGAGAATCACAACCCCCTGACACCCCACATCACATGGGGAAATGCTAGTTACCAATGGATCCGAAATTGAAAAACGAAGAGAATAGTCTCTTCACTCTCCATGTTGGGCAAAGCATAACCCTAATATGTAAAGAGTATATTGGCTTAATCAAATTCCAAAGATAAATGGAACTCCATACTGCTTATGGGAATGATGACTAGGTTTTATGGGAATCATTCGATCCAAGTCCATTATGTTATTTGTGTACTTTGAAACCCCTTACTATACAAAATCTTGGATGAGGACAACCATCCTTGAAATCTTCACTTTCGTTATACTTTATTGTATATTATATTATATTACTTTGTCAAACATGGAGAGTGAATAGTCATTTCTCTTCGTCTTTCAATTTGAGTTCCATTGGTACCTAAATTGAAGACTATGAAGAATGATATAGTGAAATATGAATGTTTTTGATTTTTTTTAGGGTTTTGAGTGAATTTTGAGTGATTTTTTTCAAATTAAACATATGAGTTGGGATTTTTTTGTTCCAATATCTTTCTTTTCCTGCATTGGTTCTATTGGGACCTAGTTGGAGATCAGAATAAAAAGTTATGAATATTTTTAGATTTTAGAGTTTTCATAGTTAGCATTTTTCCATGTGAGGTGGGGTGTTAGGGGATTATGGTTCTGAAGGTGGGAGTAGATACATGATGGAATGCTCAGTGTCTTTATCATTCTCTTTGTGCTAGCTATAGCTTCACTTTCCCTCATGGGACCGCCAAAAGCGGTGCGTGATACATCATGTAAGGTGCGTCATTGTCTCTTTACCTCGCAAGATGTAAAGATCCTTATGGGAAAGATGCACAAAGATTATGATTGGAATACTTGGGATGCACACATGAGGAGGATGATCACATCGACAATAGCATTTGTCACTTTGTGGAACACGCTGATTACATCGATTCCTTCGTTGATCATTCAGGGTATACCGATTGGGTCATGGGAATGGTTAGCTTTCCATGCAAGTTCGATTCTAGGGCTTTTTGAGACTAGGTTTCCATGTCCACGTTTATTCCATAAGCTCCATCCTACACTCCATGATGAGCTTACCTCTTGATTAGTAGGCATGCAATCACATGGATGAGTTAGCTTGATTTTTGTTTCTATCACTTATGCAATGATGTCTAGGATATACTAGACGGGGACGTGTTGGACATAGGGAGGTGGCAGCTAGATTTTGGAGATTCCAAGCAAGGAATTGGGCTACATTGCAGGAGGAGTCTGCTCGGGCCACACAAGTTAGGAGTCGAATTCAGTCACATGATATTTCTGATTCGGCGCAATTGTGATAATGTAGGATCTTGAGGCAGACCGGGGAGTATAGCAGGGTTGCGCATACCCTTCATCATTTGTCTATGGCTAGTCCTACTGAGGAGATGATTTCCTCTTTACGCCTTCTACATCCATCCATGGGCGAGGAGATACCATTAGAGGTCTTGGAGTATCAGCCATATGAGCCATTATGTCTTGATAGATCATTATTTGCCCATTCTCTATGCATAGCCCCACGCTTATCCTCAAGGAGCTTGTCAAGGATGGTATATGAGCATCTTCGAGACTACTTTCAGGTGGATGATCCCTCTAGTGGTTTCATAGAGTTGTTCTAGGTGGTTGCATCAATTGCGAGAGGGGAGATTCCGTTGTCAATTAGTAAGGTACTAGGTGCTAGTCGGCTTCTCGCGATGGAGAAGGACATTGGGGTCATCATACTAATTGTTATTGGGGAGGTCTTATCGCCATTAGTTAGTCATACCGTTATCTTGTAGAATCGTTCACACTTCTAAGAGCATCTTTGTACACATTAGTTTGGAATCGCCACATTAGAGGCTATGAGGCGATATCATTGGGCATTAGAGTACTTCTAGATATCCGTCTAGGTTGGATTGTCTTGCAGGTGGACGTTGAGAACGCTTTTAACAGTGTCTCAAGTGCATCCATTTTTAGAGAGTTTAGAGAGGCTGATGGACCTTTATCGAGCCTTATTCCTTTCGTATAGTCTTTCTATGGTTCACATTCTTCTTTTTTTTATCAGTATGGCTTTTTCGAGAAAGGAGTCATCGTTCTACATTCCGCCGCACTCGACAAGGAGATCCTTTGGAAGTATCGCTATTTGTCATGGCTCATTATAGAGCTCGTTTGTCTATTGCTTTGGCGGTGCCAAGTAGTGTGTTCCCCTCCGTAACGGATGATATACACATTGTGGCCATGTAGACCACATTAGACATGTCTTTGATTACTTGACTAATGAGCTTCATCTTGTAGGCTTGAGAATCAAGGAGTCAAAGTGTAGGGCTTGATCTCATTTGGGCATTCCTCCTCATCTCTAGCTTCCAGAGGGATGTATGACATCGACATACAGTTTACGTATTCTAGGAGTGTCAGTAGGATCTGAGGATTTTGTCTCACGTTACCTAGACGTTACTCTTGCCGAGGATGTTTTACATGTAGATGACTTTCCTTTACTAGGAGATCCGCATGTGGCGTTTGATATACTGTCATCTAGTATTGTTTGTCGATCCACCTACCTTCTTTGCACAGTTCCTCCTTCACCTACATTCATATCACATTTAACAGCCTTTGATAGGAGGATCATGGACGTCTTTGTTGACATCATTGGACCAGGACATTCGAGTATGTGACAGGAGATTTGGCACGACAAACATTTTTGTCAATTTTGTGTGGAGGAGTAGGCTTATTATAGATGGAGGAGACGACACCTATAATATTCTTGGCTAGTTGGACACTCGTTGCACCTTTGTTATCTTCTCAATTTGTGATCGCAGATAGACCTATCCTTGAGATATATGTGAAGGATGTGGATACATGATCATTTCCCTTACATGTATTCTTGCGACATACGAGAGATGCTTTACCACTAGAGGTACGACATGAGCTTCCGTCTTTTTCCTCTTTGGCCACCGATTGGATTAAAAGTCTACAATCTATCTTGAAGGACCGACAGTTTTAGGAGGCTCTACATTCATTTTTAGTGGATCCGGCCATTCCTCATACTACTAGAACTTGTATACGCTCTTGCCCTATCAAGGGTGCAAACTTGTGGATCTTGGCTTGACCATGCATCAGGACTTTTCGACTCGTACCAACTACTTTTTCTACAACGATGAGGTTCCGTCTTGGCTTGGTGCATCCATCTACATCTTCATTACTCACATGTGAGTGTGACATCACTTTAGATGTAGCAGGTGTTCATATGACTCGTTGCTCATTCGGAGTGTAGAGGATAACTACCCATGATGTCATTAGGGATGTGGTGTTTGCTATGGCGCATAGGGTGGATATCTCACATGGAGTCTCCACTTGCAGTAAGCCGGAAGACTAAGTGCTAGCTAACACCGACTAGCACTGGATAGAAAATTTTCACAACTTACTAGAAAACCTCCAACACTCGGTAGTTTACTTAGAGGGAGGAGACCATCAACACAAGGGGGGTAAGACTTACCACGACAGTCTGAACTCTTGAAGGAGGGGCGCAATGTTACAGTTCCCAAGCGAACGGGTAAGAATGGGATTGACTCACCTATCCGACCGGCCGATCCCCAACACTAGGGGGGAAAAAGCACAAGGCCCCCCAGTGGGCGCAATGTTACACACACACACTCCAACTCATAATCTCCGGAGCGGAAGGATCGTTCTGGATCTGGTGGGAGGGAAAGGCAACAGGAAACAGCAGGCGAATACAGAGTCCAGACCTGCTCTGACTTCTCATGGTACAGTCGGGTACAGTCGTCTAGTACCCATCCCAAATCACGATGATCCCGATCTCTTCCCTTGACTCTGATGTTTGTTTGTACAGAACAGGAATTGAAGTCAGAGCTGGGTGATGGTGGCAGCTTTGTTGGGCATATTCAGCAACACGGTCTTTGAAGAATCTCACTATCAGGAAGGCATGAGTTGTTAGCACACTTCGGAAGTGTTTGATACAGGATTTGCTGCGCTGGGCTCGAGGGGCTGGGGCTGGGGCTGGGTAAACTCCAAAGGGAATGCATCAACTGAACGATGAAACCGATCAGGTGATGTGAGGAAGTACGAGGTTGAGGTGGGGAGGTCAGAAAGGAGGTATGAAAATTTTCAGCGATGGCAGGTGACAAGAATTGAGCTCCTACGGCGAACGAGGAGGATTAGGTAGTGGGTGCTCTGTGATTATGTCTTATTTTGTACCGCCCTGTAACTATGGCATGGTGGAACACGACCTCAGCAGATCCGGGCAGTGCCATCAGCTGAATTTTCCCTTTCTGGAACGCCTCAATCTGAAGACTGTCATCTATCTCTCCAACGATGAGCCTTCACAACCCTTGTATGCTTATATTCTCCTTCTCCTTCTATTGTGAGGACGTCAGATATTTCTGTGAAGCTAACAATCTAGTAAAGGTTTCTGAATCAATTGCTCAACCCCATCAAGCGCATGATATTGATGTGTATTCGATTTTGGGCTGTTGGCTGTGATGTATGTTAACACGTAAGAAATTCTGCTTTGTGTGGCAGCTTAAATTTTCTCCTTGATCAAGGGATCGATTTGGTGAGACCATCGGGAGCTGACGAACAAACAAACCCTGGCAGTCCAATGTCTGAAGCCGAGGTTCTTTCCGCATTGCAGGTTTTATCAATTTTTTTCAATTATCACACCTCGATCAGAATATTGTACTTTGTTTCCCATTAACTCATTATCTGGGGGCAAGTTTTCCTATTGACTATGTGTTTGCAGGATAATTTTCATTTCGTGGATTTGTTCTCATGTTTCTGTATAAAGGTAGCCCATGGCTGTTATTATTCTCTTATACTATTGTCATTTGTTTCAGGTGATTCTTTCTCCTCAATATTACCCCTTACACGTAATGTGTAACTTGGGCCGACATAGAACAGGTGAGTAAGTAATGAGCATGAATTCATGACATTTCACCATCTTTGGTTTTCATTGGATCAGTCCTTCCGTCCACACACATTGTGGATTGCAACAAATGTGGATGAAGAGAGGCTGTTGAGAGCTACTAGCAATTCGGTTAAAGATTGTGAGGTGTGGAAGCAGGTACCGTCATTGGTTGCTTGAGGAAGTTGCAAAGGTGGAACCTAACAGCAATATTTGAGGAGTACCGGCGGTATGCAGGTAGCAAGGTCCGACTCCTGAACGAACAGGTATGCTCCTATTATGTTTAAGTTCAGAAACTGTTGGGTGACCCTCAGAACTAGCAAGCTAGGAAAATTGTATGTGACGTTAAGTCATATTTCATTTTCCTAGCTGACCGATCAGTGTCTGACTGAAGGGAGAATCATTTTGCAACTTGACTGGATCACAAGAGATTCACAATATTTCTCTCGATGTCTTCACTAGCAATGTGCACCACATACACAAAAGGCTTTCCATCTTTAGTTAGTTACCTTGAATTATGATGGCGCAAATGCAGAGTACGTTTCTCTTTAGGCTTTTTTAGGTGACAAAAAGTCAATGTTGTGTCCTCCTGTATTCATTTACCTGGCCGTCTGTAATTTATGCAATATTTGTGCGACCGCAGTTTATTGAACTCTTCGACACGGATCTTGTCCGCATTCCAGTTGAACATCCCGCTTGGCTTTGATTATTTGAGGAGCTTAGTCGACCAACTTAAAATACCAATAAGGCCACTCTCAGAAGAACGGGTCTTGAGTAGGACTCCTGTAGGTAGCCAATCTACAATGTATAGGGCTTATTGCAACTTTAGTCAAATCTTAAGTTGCAGTGCAAGATCCTGTGAGTGACATCATCATGTTCCATGAACTTGTCACAGATACGGAGAATCAGATCAGTTCAGAGAATCCTTTCGAGGTGGATCCTCCAAAGAAATTTTGTCTTAAGGTTCTTGTTCATTCATGCGAGCAGGTTG
The DNA here is from genome assembly GCA_014180765.2 of Marchantia paleacea. Taxonomy (NCBI): domain Eukaryota; kingdom Viridiplantae; phylum Streptophyta; class Marchantiopsida; order Marchantiales; family Marchantiaceae; genus Marchantia; species Marchantia paleacea. The sequence continues at coordinate 315,397 of MUAA02000004.1, forward strand.
CTTTCACATCTGTAAAAATTATTTACTTTGGAAGCTTTTCTGGCCTCCATGTCAAAATGTACCATGTTTACTAATGTATTCAGTAAATTGCTGAATTGTGAGTTCTGACAGATGATCTTTTAAACCTGTCTTTGATGTGAAAAGATTTGGTTTTGAATTGGGTTCATTTGCATCTGGGGTTGGGGTTGAAGTAATGTTGTTAATGTTCACTTCTGTGGGATCACTGAATGTCAAGTATGTAAGTAATCCTATTGAATCCAATCTTGGACGTAAACTATTTTCATTATTGGTGCATTATTGTACGGGGATCTAAAGCTTCACATCGGAGGTATTGAAACTTGAGGATAGCCCCGAGAAACTTACGTGGCTTTCTACGTCTCGCCGCTGCACGTCGACGTTTGTAGCATTAGACTGGTGTTTCATACTCAACGAATACAGCAGATAGAGAGTAATGTCTTATTTCACAGTTTAACAGTTTCATGAATATAATTGTGACTGGCAGGCTGTCAACAGGCTTGTGTTCCTCGTTTAACTGTCAAACGAACAGAACAGAAGTTACTCCAGGTACGGATGAATAACCCTTGTGTGATGCTTTGTCGGTGGATACGCTGTGGTTTAGTCTCTTCCAACTCTCGATCTCAGCTTCTATGTTGGAAGTGATGGACTTCTTTCGTGTAGTCCTAATCAGCCAGGGATCTGAAATCTGAAGTATGTACTTTGAGCACCTCCGTACCCATTTATAAATTCCAACAAAACCGTCAAGACACTTCATGAAGAGATTTTCTCTTTCAAGATTAGAAGATTTCAGAACCAGACAGAAAATCAACTCCGTTTTGTTGAAACTTTCAAGTCCTGCTCAAATCATGATTGAATATCATACTCAGCCTTTATATTGGCAGAGGACTTCTTTATGTATTCCCAGTCAGTGAGGGTAACCATAAAGTTGGAAGTTCCTGTCGAGTGAGTAACCCGGTATTTGTTCAAACTCCAAAACCGTAATGACATCTTAAAGAGAAATGTTCTACTTCCATTTCAAAGATGAGAAAATTTCAGAACTAGATAGAAAATCAATTCCCTCTTGCGAAACTTCCCAATCTGTACTGTAGATAGCATGATGCTCGATCATTTACAATGCCTATACAAATAATTGTCATTCCATACACTCACAAAAACACATCATCATAGCCCTTCATGTGACACAGTACCTGCAATGAAGACTCAAACGAGGATTTGCTTGTGATGAAGAAGAATCTAATTAAATTTTGGGTTCTAAGATTTACAAATGAAGTGGAGGCACTATTGTGGTCATAAGAGACTCTCTCACTGCTACTCATGAACTCACATATCTTGGGCAACTGTTAGGTTATGATCTCAAAAGTAATTTTCCTCCTTATAGTCCACCCAATACTTAACAAATAATTGATGAGTGTCAAACAAGGTCGTAAAGATGGAAGTCAAAACATGCAAACTTTACAACTTCTTTGTTATCATCCATTAAAGCAACCACACGTCCACCAGATCACAGTAAGTAATCATTTGATAAATGAGATACAAGCACACTAGAATTCGTTAGCATAAGCCATACCAATTTCAGAAGAGGGTTAGAGAAAGATGTTTCAGATTGAGTTTCTTAGTGATGAAGTGAATGTTTAGTAGAGCGATTCGGGAAGTCCGCAAGTCCAAGCCATCAATTGTATATTTTTGTGCGGCAGACTATTTCAAACTGTCAATTCTCTTATCAATATCGTTTGAACTATATGTGAAGTGTTCAAAGTTTGACAAGGAAGTGCTCAGTTACTGATTTAGAGTAGAATATGACCAATCGTTGTCGGAAAAACTTTTATAAATCTGTGATTATTCAAGAACAACCCAGTCGAGCAGACTTTCTAAGGTTATACCCAGAAGAACATCAATAGTGACTATCATCATCGATTGAACTATTCAATCCTGTGAGTTCTACGGTGAATCTTGACATCAGAGAAACCTCATACACATCAGATCAACCATATGACAGAAATCCGCACTACACACACCGAGCAACCGAAATGTTCGAGCAGTAGACACTGAAGACGAATCAAGAACTAGTATTCAATAAATTGCAATGTAGTTTCCCAATGTCCTCTAGATGGTGTAGGATCGAGAACAGGTACCCCATGCGATACAGACCTTGAGATTGTATGCAGAGTGTAATCACTTGGAGCTTACACCCATATAATTTCGTCCCGTTCTCTTCGCGTATGTTGTTCTTGCATGCGTGTACGTCACAATGGGGCTTTTCTCATCATCGTTAAAATCACGTGTATCTTTTCATCCTCTAAATGACTACTTCAGTTCGTCCGCAGCAACATGGTCCTCATCCAACTTTTGCAACGATGCACCTTCTCATGGGCAACATCGTTGGCTGCAAGTACTTTCTCCTATAACAGAGGTCACCCTGCCTAGAGTCCCACCTCACTTCCTTCTGTGCATTGCAATTACTGCTCCTCTGTTACCTTGGAATCAGTGGAAGCCTTCGTGTAAAGATCTCATTCATAGAACAGAAAATCATGGCGACAATATGATCTTGACCATAGAAACCTATCACTTCACGAACGGTGGTCGTCGCTGGACGCTTTCCAAAGTGGTGTACCAGATACATTGTACCTAAGAAGCGAACCAGCCACCGTCACTGAGTTTTGGCTGAGTAGTGTTCAAGAATTAGGCTTTCTTACGTGTAGAGAAAGGCGGTCTGTTTGGACTGGCCTGTCTTGAGGATCGATGTACAGGTTAGAATAGCACGGATTTTTTCACGGCAAAAGCATGCACAAAGCTTTCAAAAACCATTAGCGTATGCATCCAGTGAGCTGAAACATACCTCGCGAGGAAAAGTTGAATTCTTCATCCTGAATTCAAAACTTGAGAACTATTCCTGAACGTTATTCCTGATAGAAAAACTCCGTCGACTCCTGGAAAATGCAGCAGCTGCGAGCATGTTCAGTAGTATGGTGCTATCCTCTACTTTCCACTCTCTTAGTCTGGAGTGCTAGATTTTGCGAAGGGGCCGATGTTAAGATTTGACAGACGACTTGAATGAAAACAGGACTTGAATTCCTCAAGGATAACCCAGTCCGCAGTGAATCTAAATTTTGATTATCAGCACATGCAATCAAATTCAAGTATGTCTACAATCTGTGCATTTAGATCCAAAACAAGAATCTTACATGAATCAACATCGCGAGATGAGAGTAGATCGCTGAAGCTGTACAAGATACTTACAACACATCAGGTACATCGACAATTCATGTCACAGACATGAATACTTCCAACTGACCCAAAAGCACCCAAAGGATATTTTTGTGAAATCGAAAGTCCAGTTTTGCCATCTTCTGGTCCAGGAGCGGGATCTACTCTACATTAGGTGGAAGTGAGCCATCGAAGAGACAACGATCAATGTTCCTGCAGGATGTAGCGAACTTGAGGTGCTTTGAATCAAATCCAACACGTAAGGTACTAGTTGTGCTGGTGAGGTGAGGTAGGATAGACCTTTACAGCAGCACATTCACAATTTCTCACAGCTGGCAAAAACTGGACCGGCGTTCAACCAAGAGAAAAGTAACTCAACTAAAAGTTTTTGAAAACAAGATAGAAAATACACCTTTCTCATCACCCATTGCAAGGAGGATTTGTGCGAACAGAAAACAAACCGTAGTAAGACTGAAAGTGCTGAAAACATGAATATGGATTTGTTGCATCTTGAATCAGCTGTAAGACTTGTGAAATTAGACGATGAGAGAGAGAGAGAAGGCCATCTAATCATAGAAAAGCTGAATTCTACTAAATTGAAGCTGCAGCCAGATGTTGGCTGCTCCATGCCTTGTATTCAGCTGAGATTTCTTCGGGGTTTGTGGTCCTTGGTCCTCTGCTGAATAACTTCCTCCCTTACCAAGTAAACTCCACCACCTGTTTTTCAGGCTCAATTTACGAGGTTTAACACAATGTCACTTTAAATGGAAAAATACCGGAATACCCTGAGTACATGTTTGAGAGCTTGTTGAATTCCAGATGTTGTTAACTTCCGGCTTCAAAAAGACACTCGGTATCAAACACCATCTATCTATCAGATACTAAACGACATCCGCCTTTCATTTTATGCGTCTCCATTTACCCCATATACGGTGTACAAGTAAACCTTCTTGTCCTTTGATTTCGACATTCATTCAGTAAATCTGCTTACTTCCGCAAACCAGATAATTCACGTTCATTCACTGGATTCCAGTGAACGCGAAACACCAAATTTTATTTTTCATTTTTTTTCAGCGAAAACTGAAATAGAATAATGCTCCAATTCTTATGTTTACATAAATATTCTTAGAAGATTTATAATGAATGACATAAGTTATAATGCATTTTAGAAATACTATGATTCACACTTGTATGTGCGTTGTATAACAAAATCAATTTATTTTTTTAAACAGTGAGCATTGTTATTCAGGAGTCAGATTACGACATAACACAGCATGTGGTTGATAGTAATCAGGAGTGAATCGAATGAAGGTATCGATTGGGATTTATAAGTTTATATGAACGTTTAAAAAGACATTGAAGTTTTTGTATGATACCATAATATGTAGAAACAAGTAACATGCGGATAGGCTAGGTGAGATTATTTACTATTCACATACGCTTAAAAAATTTAATAAAAAATATGAAATACATCTTCCTTTATAAAAGATGGTGCACAATCTTTGATTTCTTAATGAAAGATATGACTATGATTACGATCACAAAACAACGTACACTATGACTTAGTCTAGTTTGATAGTTTTTCTTTTGTATATTCACCACTTTAACATATTTCCAGGTAATATTCAATTTTCATCTGTACGTTAGATTTTAATGTTTGAATTAATGTACATGAAGCAAATGCATCAGTTGTAATTTATTTTTGACTAAGTTGATGATTTATCTACCTGTTTGTTGGTTAATATTACAAATTGAATCATACAATGCATCTATGTTTTAAGAAAAATAAACTATTATAAATTCATATAGTTAACGAAAGTGGCTTAGTGCTTCAAAGAAGAACCAAGACTCATATGAGACTAGCTGACAAGTTATACTTTCCAATAATTTATCCCATTAAGTTAAAGCTCTCCTTGTACTCTAGCCAAGCCATCACGCGCACTTATGAACCTAAATTAACCACACACAACATATGGAAAGCTCAGTAATAATGATAGGTGGTAAGAGGATTTAAGCTGAGGTTTTATTGGTGTTACATATAAAATGGTAGTGATATGGCTATTATGAATCATGTTTATTTTAATAGATTAGTAGATTTCTCAGTGTGATTGCAATGTATTTGTGTATAGTTGATCTAGTCCCAGCCCTGAACATGATAAGGTTATCCACATTCCACCTTGTTCATGAAATATGATGTGACAATATGTGAAATTAATGAACATTATGTTTTTCCTTGAGTTGGGGTTGGAGTTGTGAATTTTGAGGGACAATTTTGATGATATTGATGTTTGACTTGAGGTGAACGAGGCATGTGCATGAGTTTAGAGTGAAGCTTTTGAAAAAGGACTTGAAGGGACCATGGTTGCGTCTATTGTCGCTTTATTTGTTAGCCTCGTGTGTATTTGAAATAAGTGTTCCTTAAGGCAGTGTGCTATGGTTTGCAATGTTTTTTTTTTACTTGCAATGCAAGAGTAATTTATATGATAATGTGTGTGTGGCGGCAGAGAAGATATAACATGTGTCCATATAAGATAATAAAAAAAAAAATTTGATTAGCTAAAGTCTAATATTTTTTTTGTATTTTTAATGATGAATTTTTTATTAAAAGTTTCTTGTATGCTATGTATTTAATTCATGTTTTGATGTTGAAGATTGTGATGACTTCATGTATAGTGCTTATGTGGGACGAAAAATAGAATGAATATTTTTGGAATGTGTTATTTTTTTTGGCCAACAAATTTGTTACTTAATTGTTTTAAAGTAGTAATTCTTTTGATTTCAATATGTGCTCTAACTTGGTATAGGTGTATGTTTTGGACATTGAATTTGCGAGAATGTTGTATATGAATCGTAATTATCAGACTTTGCAATATATGTTTATTATGAATGGGTGCCACGATATTGTTGTTTGGGTGAGAAAAAAACATATCTTATTATTTTAAAATGAACTAAATTTTCTCGGACAAATCTAACTTAAATAGGTCTAGGAGAGCTATGATAATATATACTAATTTTTGAGGCTGTATATCCCTTATAGCCTGATGTCATTCCTTTGAAATTTTGAATTATGAGCTAAGACAAAGGTTTTGCTTGATCTTGTTGATTTGTATGTATGATGTGAAAAAAAGGTATATTTATTTAATAGTATTTATAAAATTTAGATGAAGGTTTATGTATGGATAATAGTATGATGATGAGTGGATTTTTGTGAGTTGAGGTTGGTGATCCTTTTAACCTTCTACTGACCTTGTAGGTACCATTTGTGGATCTTCCGAACTTGAGATTGAGTTATAGTCAGTTGTAAACTTGTTGGGATTTTGACTGATCAGTTTGTAGAGGCTTGCATTGAGCACATTGTGAGTTGGCGAGTTTGCATGAGAAAAAAAAATGGAAACCTTGTTTTTCTATAGTGGAATGTCATTTCCTGCAGAGAAAGCTATAATGGTTTGTAAAAATGGTATGATCTATCTAATTGGAAGTTGTGATAGTAAGTGAAACTTTTTTGGTAAACAATTGCAAGTTGCAATGTGACGAGATTGATTGCAAGTACATGATGCTCCTTGAAGTGAGATTTTCTCGGCAATTAGTTCTAGACAAGAGAATATACGCCTTGTCGAATCTCATAATCCATGATCAAATATTAAAAATACCAAGTGTCTAAATGGCATACTCAAACAAGAGTATGAAAACAATGAAACAAGTATTCGGTAAGAAAACTTAGAGAAAGTATAAGAGAAGATTTGACCCAACGGTTAGAATAAGTGCCCACCCATGGTCTCTTCCTCAAATGATAGAACAAGAACGATGCCCACGATCATAAAAACACCATAAGATAAGTTCTGATCCATGACACATGACGCATGCCCACACATTCCCCAGATGATAGAACGAGACGACCCCCACCATCATCAAACGAACTATAAGAGAAAACAACGGTCTAACGGTTAGAAAAAGTTCTGATCCATGCCCCAAGAATAGAACGAGGACGACCCGCACCGTCATCACGAACCGGAACACAAGACGGCCAGCCAAACAATTCTCCAAATTCTTGAAGAACATGCGCAACCAAAAAACGCCACAAACATTGCATCAAGCAAAAAACGCACGGACGAAGACAAGCGAAAACTAGAGAGTGGCGACCAAGAACTCACCAAAAACGGGCACGACAGACCTTAACACAAAGCTATCAAGTCAAGGAGGTAAAAAATACCCATGAGGGGCATCCTGAGAAACGTCAACCTGCTCCACAAGAGAAGCGTCAGCAGTGAAATTGATCAAGCTGCCAAAAATAAGGTTATGGCCTTCAGAGCGAGCTACACGACTGCAAGGTAGAAGGCAGAGAATTTGGCGGTGTAAGGCAAAAAGACACTGCTAGGCACAAGGAGTATAGGGTAGCCACTATAGTAAGTGGTGACCAATTTCAGCGGGACGTAATAGAACAGAAAATTGGCTTAATGTGGAAGACTGGGGCTTAAGACAGAGGTTAAGTTACGTGGGCAAGCCTGTTTTTAGATAATATTCACAAGCATGAAGTTAGATGTGGTAAGTATGGCCAGTTTGGTTTTGCTCGAAGAGGACGAGTGTTACATTTTTTTCAATCTTGGCACAGTGGAAAAGCAGTTTGAATTTTCAGTCAGGAGTTATTAGTAAAGGAGCAGAATTATGTCATCATGTACCAAAGAAAATTGTGTGAAAGAGGCGTAGGTTAGGCTTTTTGCCACGTCGAAAGAAAAGGCATCCAGACAAAGATTCTATGTGTCAATACTCTCGATGAAATCTTACCTGGTGGCTCAGAAGCAACTTGCACTGGCGACGGTGCCCTCAGCCCCACAAGTCCGATCCCACGTGGCGACCGCACGCGATACCTCACCACGTCGGATCCTCAACATATCAAAATCCTTGCTCACATGGCCCAAAGCCTCCAACTTGAAGGTTATCCAGACCAGCTTCCCACTACGCTCGCACTCCCTGTTCGCACTTGCCTTACCGTTATGGCGTCTAACTTGGCCGGCGGCTCCCCCTCCCTCCGGTATGCAAATCATTTGCATACCCTGCCCTGCCCTGATATACTTTTCAATTTGACGTCCCGAGGCTAGCTCTGAACCAGGTTCAGGTTCGTATAGTTAGTGACTAGACAAGGCCAGTTGGAACGAAGGCTCGATCTGACCAGTGACTCCGTAGGTGCTTATCCGCCCGCCGTTCCCAATTCACCGTGACTTTTCCCGGAGAAATAACGTTTCCAGGCCGTTCTTTCTCGAGGTGAAACGAACAACTGAGCTAGCACAAGCCACCGTGAGGTGAAGGTCCTTACAGTGGTCTTTCAGACGCCACGAAGTCCTTGTGGGATATTCAGCGATTTTCCCCTGTGGTCAGAGTTCTTTTCGGCGTTTAGGTCCTTGTGCTTTCTCCCTGCCCTAGAATGGTGGTTGTGACTGAACTTTACGAAGAGATTCGAAACGAATCTTTGTCCTTCTGATCACTCGCTCGAGTCGCTCGTCCTCTCTCCTTTTGTCATCATCTCAATAAAGAACACCCCTACGGTGACTGCGTGTTTGACTGTAGCCGGTAAAACTAAAATTGGACCTAATCTAAACCAACACACCACCAATTTTACTGCAGTGTAGGCCCAAACATTTGATTGCAGTTCAGTTTCGTATCACAACTTGGCCACTCTCGGAGGTTTCACGAGGAGGACTTTGAGGTCTGTGTGAGAGTAACTGCGGTTAACTGATAAATCCCTGGGGTGGTGATATTCTATATCTTTATTGTAAGAATCCGACACATGAATCTACTCCAACTTTTCTTTCTTTTAAATGTGGAGGAGACGGTTCTTTGGAAGACAATCACTCCTATGGAAACAACAAAAGTTGTTGATTGATGTTCTTCTTCGTTGCGATAGAGGGGCTGATTCTCCAAGTGCAGACCCTATGGCTTGTTGCATTGTCTTTTTACAAAGATTGTGCGAAGGTAGAGAGACGGATGTTATGACTGTCATTCTGCGATCATGGGCCCAAAGAATCTGATGGACAATGCACGATGCCAATGTTAAAAATTCTACTGGCACTGATTTAAGTGCAGGAATTGAATCATAGCCACAAGTCAGCTTGGCCTGCCGATCCTTAGAGAACATGTCAAGAATAGTCCGTTCGCACTGTCAAGACATGGAGTATCTTTAAGTAGTTGTGCTCTTGAGTTTATCACTAGTATAATCTCCTGATGACATGAACCGACGTTGAAGTTAGACAGTTACTTAACTAACAAGTATTAAAACCTAACGTCTTTTTCTACTCACTCTTACCTTCAAATTTGTAGCAGTTTTTTCTATTGTCAAACTCTCATGGAGATGAGTATTCATAAGTTACGTGTACTCGAAGAAGCACAGCTGCCAATTTCAAAAACTGGAAGACATTCCCTATAAGATGATGTCAACGGAAGAAGACCATGATTGAAAGTGCAGAAACTAAAAAGAAGAGCCCAAAGTTCGATAGATAAGCTCTTTCAAGTCACCAAAATGTAAAAGAGATCAACTTGTTTGACTATGCAAATGAATAATCTGGTTCTAAACAACCAGACTTTCTTTACGAGTTCTTAGTTTTACAATCAACATGTCAGTCAATAAAAAGTAGTAATCCTCGTCTCCTGAATTCCCATTGCAAGAAGATAGGCGCATAAATGTAAGTGAGACATGTAGGAAAAATTAACATCTCAAATAGTGATGCACACGAGGGGTGTATACTCTTTTTTGTCCACAATCATGAGACACAGACCTAAAAATCTCTGGAACTAGAAACAAATAACGAAACCGTACCGGTATTAACCATGGAAGAATGCATCTAGCGTGCCTTTCACCATCAGGCGTGGAACTCACATCATGTCGGAAACGCATTCTGGACCTGATCAGGTTATGGTGCAGGATGGATCCAGCATCGGAGGTGGTGAAGAAGGAGAAGAAGACATAGGTTGATAGGAATATGGGAACGTCACAGAGCAGCAGCAACCAGATATATGGGGGAACAAAGTAGATATATACTAATGATCGATAGTAATTGAGCACTCTTTGGGGCCGCATGAGTGAGGGACCGAGGTTATGGGGCAACCTGTCCCATTGTGGAACATAGAGAATCAGAGATCTCTTCTCGACACCCTACTCGCTTGATTGATGTGTGGACCGAATGGCCAAAGAGTTTGTGTGGCCAGAAACCGTCCAGCGCACTCTAGCAGCAGCCTCGAGCGCGTCGGGGGCCCGGGAACGGTGTGTGGTGGTCCGTCTGTAGACAAGGGCCGGGAGGGCGAGGAAACTCAACGCCGGCGGCCAACTCTCGTTCTTCGCCGACTCTTCGGCGACTTCTCCAGGAAGGAAGCCTAAGGAACCAGAGAACGTGTCCAGAGTCCACCGTCCTTCGTATGATTCAGGCTGTCCGTGTTGGATGGAGTCTCGGAGTTAGTAGGCATGGGTACCGTCACTGTCGAATGAGTCAGTCAATTCTGCGAGACTGCGACGGGACCGAGAAAAAGGTAATTGATTCGGGCGGCAGCTTGTGAGAGGTACCGAACTGTCGAGAACGTATCTTTGTAACCAATCTACGGCCCTTCACTGGGCACTTACTGTCGTTGAGATATTTAAACTCCGGAGCCAAAAGAGCTCGTTACCCGTCCCGTCGACCTTTTAACCTACATACAATCTTCTTGACAAATCATTCCTATACGTACATCTTCGCCGTCCATGTCATGTTTCCAATATCTATGTACATGCAGTGGTCCTTTTTCCCAAGGCCACACAAAGTTTCTAAGACGCAAGCATTTCGGGCCACGAACCCAGAGAGATCTTTTATGATGCGTTGACATGTGCCCCAATTAAGGTCTCTAATTCGATATTCCAAGTATTTTTTTTACAGAAGATAACTTACTGTTTGCCTGTTCGTCGTAGGAACCTGAGCTCACCCATGACTGAAATAACGACCTCACCATCACGCCGTCCCTGATCATGTATCTCGGTTTCATCAAAAGTCCTCAAAAGGGTCATAACATAACCTAAAGGTATATCGAAGTCGTGCGCTGAACAATTAAGTCTCCACACATTTAAGTATTGAAAAATTCCATATTTGTTGGATTTGAATCCTCTATCCTCACTGTTTCCTCCAACTTCCTGCATTTCCGAATCTTCGTATTTTCATCAGTCTTTATCAAATTTGTATGCTCAATGTTGCACCAAGTTACCAACTTGTTTCGAAATTTTCAACTATATACAATAACTCAATACCTATGTTTTATTGGTTAATGGTTACTAACGCCAGTGGTAATAGTTCCATGCAGAAGAGTAATAATCAAACTAAATAATTGATTCAAACATATTCCAGTTTGGGCCGTTTCTTCCATACATCATTATTTTGGAAAAAATAGAGGAAGTACATGTATGGATAAAATTTTAATCAACGTTTGATAGAAGTTTATTAGATAGGAATGATTTGACGTTACATGAAAGATCTGACGTTATTCGTATAGAGGAATTTATAAATTGGATATATGTGATATGTTATTATCCATCAAGAACGGTTACCACAAGCCTTATCGGAATTGGTTGCTTAGAATTTATTATAATATTAGGATAAACACAAGAATTATTGATGACCGAACCAATGTCGCAAGCTTTCTCGAGTATAGGTTGCTGGTGATATTGAACATTACGCTACTTTGCGGTTTACATTTATGAAATTTCATGTCCACGTGATTTGTGCACATCGTATTATCCGAGTTGTCCACCGATAAGAAGAACAATGGGGCTAGCGAGTCCCGAAGCCGCATCCCCTTCATGAATATTCACCGTGTCATAGAAAGAAATGGGGTGCATCTGCTCGGTTGATGGGCACATGGAGACAAGACAGGAAGACAGTTAGCCAAGTCTTCTTTCTTCAAGTAGAGCATGACTTTCGGTACAAGAGTGTGTACCCGATGATGTGTCAAAATTCGCATGTTCAGCCTAATATTTAGAGAGACATTTGCCAAAAATAGAAGCAAAGCACCGTTAGCACAAGCGGGTTTGACGTCAGCGCGACGGTGTATGCATTTTGAGCCGTGAAAGAACGACTGAAGCACAAACGCGGGACCAAAGAAAAGAACAGGCCATTGTGGAGCCTCGTCTTGTCCGTACCACGTACCTACCTCGGTGCAAGTTCTTCTGTTCGCAGTGCCCAGAACGTTTCATTGTGGTGGAGATCCTTCCAGCCTCGCACCATTTCAACGCTACTGCGCTTTGCCACTTGTCTATCTCCCGTCGACGTAGAGTTTCCTCGCATACTTGTTGTGATCCGTGTGAGCTTGCGAGTATAGACAGGGCCCATCCGATCGATTACATGGGCCCTCACTCGTTCAAGGTGTCACTCCCAGAACAGATTGGCACAGACCTTGTAATCGGAAAAGGGAAAACTACGAGATACAATACCTTACAAGACTTTAAATATGCTTTCTCAGAAATCTTGATGTTTACATGATTAGATTAATAAACATTTAGAAAAACATACATGAAGCAAATGGCCAAATGAACAGGATATAAAAGGAAGCGTGCAAGAGTCAGCGAAATATATGGGCTACTAGGCTTATCATCTTGAGCAATTATATGTGTTCTCGCTGCCGTTATTGCTAGGGTACAATAACGAAGCGTGTTGTATAAGGTATTTTTTATATTTGTATAATTTACATCTTTGCAGACGGAAGCTTAAATTGTTCTCAATGTCCACATTCTTTGCCGTGGAGATCGTTCAAATTTTCTCAGTTGATAAGGCCTGTTCTTGAACTCTCATTTTTACGGATGACACAGCCTAAAGCGGAATTGACGTTAATACTAGTTTCAAAATCATGATGCTGAAGCTTGGATATATTGCGGAGTATGAAATTCTTTTTTTGCTCATTGTGAAAGCAGTACAACATGGGCTAATTGTTGACCAATTGGAAAATTGTTGACAATTTCTGAGCTCTTCACTCTCTCTTCGTCTCAAAAGAAAATTCGAATGTAGATCAGATTAGCAATAAACGTTCTGACCCTATGTAAGTATAGGTTCGTTTCATATTGGAGAAGAGTAGAAAGAAAGATGCTTTTCGTGTATACTAAAGAACACAGTTTTGATCGTCAACATGGATAAGTCAAAAGTTAAAAAATAATCTCGGTATAAGAATGTGAACATACAACGTAGATATTCGAACGTGTCCAAGAGGATAGTCTTGTTTCTCGTTGCTTCCTAAACCATAGACAGACATGGTAGACTTCTGTCACTTACCAAGTTTGAAAATCTTCTGCAGAGCCAAATAGCACTGAAAATATCAGAACGTTAAACGGACGGAGATAAAGCAGGTATCAATCAAAATGTGGACCCCGGGGAGAATGAAGATGTTAACTTTGGGACTCCTCGGTAAGAGAACGAGATTTTCATACAGCAGGAATCAGGGGATTTACCAATGAACAGCCCTGGCTTGTCCTTCACCCACGTCACCCCGTCCCTCCTCTCCGCTCCGACTACGGTACTGACTCGATTCAGTCAGTCCTTGGTGACCGTAGGCTTGGGCTGCCCTGCCCAGCTCTGCCCGCTTCGGCAGACGTCTGACCCACCATCTCCGGGGCATGCCCTTGGCAGCCTTCTCTCGCCCCGTTCTCCCCTTCCTTGTCGGGCGGAGCTACGCTCGATCCGCTCGCTGGCTCAAAAGCCCGTCGGAGAATCTGCTATCCTGCATTCAGCCCCTCACTTGTCAAAAGTTTACCACTATACCCCGCGCTCTCCTCCCGTCTCACGTAACAAACAAGATACACTTCTCCTGCTCGCTCTGAGACACCAAGTCTTCTCTCCTGCAAGAAAATTCCCGCAGCTGTAGGCTGGGTCGATCGCCAGCTTAATCTTCCTCCCTTTTCTCCCATCCAACGCGTTTTCGACCGAGCTGATAGTTTCTCCTTGTGCAGTAGGCTTGGCATTTGCTACGAGGGTACAGGCGCACGGACCCATCGTCGGCTGTTCATTGGCATTTTCTGGGTGGAAGAGGAACTTGCACGAACGAATGAGGTTTTCCTTGTCTACCTGCATCAGTAGGGTAGGATGAATGCGCTTGGGGAAATTGACACACACTGGTCGCTGGTTTAATGAACATTAGCCTGGTGCGAGAACTACTTCGTCATTCTTATACGACGTTGGGATCTGAGTTTCGCGACGTTTCCTACAGCTAGATCCCTGGATCGTTGTGCTGCTACAAGAGTGTGGGGGTGGAATATCAGTATAACAGAACTGCGTTTCGAAATTCTGGCGCGGGCGTCGGTTTGAGTCCCTTGGTTGTCGGCTTGTCATTTCGACTTGTACACCGGTCTCTTCGCGGGCTGCATTATAGAGGATCGAAGTACCGTCATTATCTGCTAGCAAGGCGGATAGAAGTTGAGATGGAAAAGAAGTGTGAACTTTGTGGAGATCGAGCAACACTTTATTGCGCTGCAGACGATGCTGATGTGTGCTGGAGCTGCGACGCGAAAGTTCACAGTGCAAATTTCCTGGTTGCACGACACGCTCGTTCCGTTTTGTGCACACGTTGTTGCCAGGAGACAGACTGCAAGACATCAGGTCCCCATCCGTCTCCTCTTTCTCGTCTGTGTTCCCGTTGCAACCCCTCCACTACGAGAGCAGTTGTGAAAAATTGCAACGGTGACAGTGAGGAAATGGAGAACAGCGAGACTCTGAGTTACCCGAGCGCTTCAACTGAAGCGGCAGACTCAGGATGCACCTGTGCAAGCCAGGAGAGTCACACCGGTGAGCACTTATCCCGTCAAGGCAGAAGGAAGTCAGCCGTAGAAATGGTGGGGCGAGCAAGGGGTTCCCGTAGATTTCACGGTGCTGAAATTAAACGATTTTGGGGTGTCGAGCGAGGGAAAACTATCCAAGGAAGAAAGATTCAAAAGAGGAGTAGCTCTCCAGTAAGTGTCATACCTGTGGACGAGGTGTCTTTGAGGTTGTTGAAGAGGACCTTAAGACCTGATGTTGTGGAGGAGCAGTTAGACTTGTCTCGGATCTGTGTTGCTGTGTAAGATGTTAGCGCAGTTAAGAACCCGGATCTGTTTTCAAGACCTTCATTCATCTGGAGACAGTAGTATTTTGTATATGTGTAGTCAGACACAAACACTACTTCATAGTGATTAGTTCGTCGGAGAAACTGGAAAGCAATCGGGAATCTTCATCGGTTCTTGGTCCTTACTAATTCACTTTGTTTCATCGATACGTTAGTTGTCATACTTGTATGAGCCAAATGTGAACTGCTGCAGCGAAGACGACGATGTGGACGACTTAAGCTACGTCGCTGACGTCTCTGTTGGTGTTGATGTACGTGCTTACCCAGACTGGATTGGTAATCCAAACCCTTCAACTGGAAACCCGCAGCCACCGCGCTGATCGAGATTTTGTGGACGGATCTGGAGTGGGAAGCAACTCAGTATCGCCGACAAACGACCCTTGTCATATACCACTTTCCTGCGAACTCACGGACGAGGCATCTTGCGTTTCGTATCTTGAAGAGGAAGGTTCTTACAACGAAGATGTCTTCTGAAGTTCCGGGAGTTCACCACTGCCAGCGAACGTGGACCGACTTGGAGGGAGGTCCTTGTACATCGGGACTCACTGCGGCCCCAAGAGAGTACCGTACCAGTTCTGAAAGGAAGAATGTGACCGGGGTCTTTTCATCGGTTTTTCTGGTCGATAGCACCATCGATTCATCGACAATCGATTGTCTATTACGCACATTGGTGCCTTCCATTTGTGGATTTAGCGGACACATCCAATCCAGCATCAGCTTGGAGTTTGATCGGGGCCAGAAACTCAATGTGAAGACGAGGAAAGCGTATTTTTGTTCATAATCTTTACAGTAGTTCTTAGATGTCCCCTACGGGGTTTACAGCAGCCGCGGCTTTCAGTAGTAGCTTTTTGGTATACGGCGGGCGACTCGGCAGAGTAGGTCACAGGCCGAAGATTTCACCAATGGTCAGCATTGTAGAGAATCAAGACAAGCTTGTCATATTTTTGAGAGCTCTCGAACTAACCAAAATAGTTTAGCTTGTTAACTTGCACGATGTAGTTCTGCGATTGTCACAATTACCTGGATAGTTACATTCTACGAGGAGAAGATTAGTAGTGGTGGTATTTAGCGCTACTTATCTCCAGTTTAGCACTACATGAAAGTAGTAGAGTACTATTTCCAATACTACTTGCATTCTGTCCTTGATAAAAGGCTTCTTCCAGCAGATCACTGAAGGAGGTGCCATTCGCAATATTCTGTAACGTGCTGTAAATGAGGATTTTCAATTCTGCTGTTGCTCCCAAATTCTCTTACCACGGGAAATTGGGAAAAAAAAGGACTGATGTTTTTTAAACATTGTTTGTCTTGGATATTCTCTTTATTTGAGTAGTAATAATCAGTTGCTCCTAAGTGAGATGGGCGAACAAATTCCACCATAATTTCATATGTCATACCAGCAACAAGTTTGAAGCATGATAAGTCAATTCAGGAGATAATGTCTATATATACACGAAGATGCATGCAAACACGTCTAACAACTGTCAAATATCAAAGGGAAAATGCAAACATAAAGAAGATAAGGAAGACCCATAGTCGGTCATCATAATTGAAAGATAGAAAGTATCCCTTTTCAAGAGAGACGATATTTCTGTAGTTGCACATTGTTGTAAACATCTGAATCAACTTCTATATCCCTAGACGATGTACCTCAACAAATGTTACATTTTGGATAGTTCACACATGTTTCCGAGAACACTAGCTAATGCAATCCATAGGAGAGCAATCACGTTGGGTGATGTTTCTTGGGATGCTCCTCTTGTTTGTAGACCTTTTGCCTTGGATGGTTCGGATATCTTAGGTGATGTAGGACATATTTCCCAGTGTGATACTATTGGAACCTAGCCCCATGTTCCATCCTTATACGATTTGATGGGGTCTTCCCATCCCGTTTGTTATTATACTTTGTTTGCTTCAAAGATAGATCACAATCAATGAATAGTGGTTGGTGAATGTAGCTTTCAAGAGAAACAATGCACAATCAATGAATAGTGGTTGGTGAATGTAGCTTTCAAGAGAAACAATGCGAGTAATAGAGAAGTCGATATAATCATCAACAATAAAACTTGCATGTTTGGACTAGGATGAAGTGTCAATAAAAATTAATCATAGCAACTAGTAGAATATGTATGTATGATCCTTTAGTCCTCAATAGGAATATCACCAGCACTTATGAAAGATGTTTTGTCATTAAAATTAATGTAATATACTTACTTTTAAAATTCACTTGCAGCAGTCACGCAGAAGTGCATTCTAACTAATAAAATAGGAGGATTTTGAGTTCCAACTTGTATAGACTTTGTATGTTCAGTATATCTTCCTCTCATATTAAATATATATAAAAATTAACTTGATTTTATTTTATTACTTTGATATAAGTAAAAAAAAAATGATAGTACCTTAAAGTGGAGTGAATTGATTATTGCTTTGGGAAGAAGGAGAAAAGGAAAGATGTAGAAGCGATGGGATGGGAAGATTGTAGAAAAGAGAGAATTACAAGAATGACTCATGCAATATAGAGTGAAAAAAAAATGGGTGATTAAGGGAAAATTCCTATATTTAAGTCTAAAATATAATTTTCAATTAAATCAGATGAAAATGTTAATAAATGTGATTTATTATGTACAATGATTATGTTATAGAAGACACATGAAAAAAAAGATCAACAACTTGTTCAAAGAATTCATATTTAAGCTAAATTTTGTTACACATGTTCATTATATAAAAAGATTTTACGAAAAAAAGAAGAAGAAAAAAACGTCAAAGTATGGAATGAATTTAGTATTTAAAGCATTTAATATTTTTTTCGATATTCATACATACATATATATGATCTCTCGATACATTTGGCTCTTTAAACCATCAAAAGAAAAATTACGGACTGTGAGATCTGTATGTATTTCATGAATTTGCAACAGATGAAACTTATCTGATGAATGTTTAAGTGTTATAGCATTATGTTCTATGAAATTAAGTTTACTTATGATCATTCCAATGGTGTTTAAAATGTAGGCAACTTCTTTTTTGAGAGCTTGTCTTCGTACAACTCGCGATCAGTTTGTGTGTTATGACCCCAATAAGATTGCTCTAAGTCTGGATAACAACATGGTCTACTATTATATTTTCGTAAACCAAGCACTCATTTTGAAAGTTTTGTGAATGGAAAGGTTCAAAGTCTTATAGTCAAATTTGACTCCTAGAATTCGGAGTCACATGTCTAATCCCATAGATAGCTAGTTCCCATGAGGAGGATAACCTATTACAATTTATGAACCTTTGAAAGTGGTGATGCAAATAATGAAGATATTAACTCCAAGTCTGATAATAATGAACGCATTCACCCATTCTTCATGAAATATTTAACATTGTATGCTTGATGGCACTATTAAAAAATGCCAAAAACTTGCATGTAATTTTTACATCCTACTTTTGGCTCTCGAAACCACCACCTCCACCCAAGTTTTTCAAGGGAGCATAGACAGTCAGGAACATTCAAAATTCGAAATCATGAGAAGATCAAGCCAAACTTGGTCGATTGGGTTCTCCGCATGCAGATTCGACTGCTTGCTTTCTCGTGTTCTATGAGCCATGAGAATAGATTCCTAGTAAGCGTCCCTCTCTCACCCGGATGAGTACGAGATCTGCTACCCTTTGGATAAAAACTGTGCTACTCCTTACCTCAGGACGGTGGTAATGAAATGCAGCATTCCTACGTGGCTCAGTAAAGCTGACATGGAAACTCGTGGGTACTGACTCGACGACTGTTTGTGGTCGTTTTCTTCTGAACCACCAGCCTCAGGACATATCATGGAGATCTTTCAAAGTTGCATACAGAATCCAACCTGCTCAAAAGAAATCAGTCAGCCCTCGGAGAAACACAGTGAGGCTGAGGCAAATTTCATCTCGACAGATGAATCTTTGTGGAAGTAGATACAGAACCGTAAAAATGTATTCGGCAGGTCATCTTTCCCTTTGCTTCGCCACCCACTTGTCAGATGGTCAAACTTCGTGTTAATAACAGTACACTTCATTCGCTCACCCAACGGGAGGATCTACCGAACGATGTTGACATGGAGAATCATGGGCGCGGACGGGGCGTCACGTTTGTGGTCGTTTTGATGCGAGCCACGAGAACAGATCTCTTGGAAACTCCCCAAGAATCACGTGGATACATGCTCGGATGACATGGATAAGTGAACGTGCTGATGCTTTGTGGTAGTTTCTTTTCGAGCCACCAGAACGCGGCTCGAAAAGAAACTGGAATTTCCTTGTACTGCAGTTAAGCTGAGGCTTTCACCAGACAATTTTCACAGACAAACTCTTGGACTTTCCAGAAAAATATCATTCTCCCCGACTGCTCCTGGCCATCCCTAAACTGAGATCTGTCCTGTTAGGATAAGTCATTAAACTTTGTTTATACATTTCCTTCTCTTATATTGCGTATGACCCTCTCGATTTCTAGCTCTCCTTCGCTTATTACTTCCACTTGTGGCTTTCTCCTTGGCTTTGTCTTCGTCTTTCCATTGGCCTTTGCTTTCCCTGGCCTCGTCGTTCTTTCCCCATTTTTCCCCTTTCCTCTGTTCTTCTTTCATTCCACATGATGGGTTTTGGCGTTATAGCGTTCTTTTGGTTGCATCACCACTTTATACACATAGACAACAATTGGACTTGGCCAACGCCGTTTCGAAGCACGTATCGAAGCACGTAGAACGTCGCTGCTATTCTTTACCGTGAGAGTGGGTTTCATGGGACTCTAGGTCCCGAAGTATGTGAAGGAGATTCCCTACTGCCCATTTTCAGAAATTTCAAATTCTTACTTTTCGTTCGAATATCCAGCAGGCTGGCCAGGGCTGTACGAGGTGGGCAATGTTGCAAGAATTTTATTGAGATTTGATTTCCAGCCACAAGAGTAGATCTCCTCAGAAAGCATATAGTCTCACGTGGACAAACAAGATTGACATGGCAAATCATGAGTGACGAGGCTAAAGGTTTGTGGTCATCAGCCTTTTGTACACTACAGAGCGTACCATACTAGGCAACATGGGGTGTCAATATGTATTCATTACTTTACATACAGTTTCAATCCAAAGTAGAGCAATCACTTTGGGTGATGATTTTGGGATGCTCCGTTAGTATATATAGAGTATGACCTTGATATTTTAGTTGCACTATGATATATTTCCCATTGTGATGCTATTGAGACCTAGCCCCATCTTACCCTCTTTTGTTTCATCCATATACTATTGGATGGGGTATTCCCATCCTTTTTGCTATATTACTTGGTTCGCCTATATACAACATAGCGACATGGCGAGCATAATCATTTGAACCAACCACACATTTTCTCTATTAACAAAAATGACTTGCTTCCGTGCTTACTCTACTGTGAGTATACAGTACTTCGAGATTTTAGGATGTAGTAAGACCATAAGCTATTTAGACAATGCAACTGGAGCATCGAAAGAGTAAATGGCTCCTACGTTAAGGACTAGGACTTTCGTGTGCTCAAGTCCGTCCAAGAGTCTTAGAATGTCCAGCTTCATTTTCTCGTGCACTTTCTGTTTCTCCTCCTCCGTACTTATGTATTCTTCTTCTCGCATGTTATTATACTAAAATATGATTTATAATTAATCAACCTCTTCTCCTAAAAGAAATTAGGCTGTTCAGACTTGACCACTATACGCATTGTAGGATATGTGTGACTAGTGCTTCCAGTCAGCAAATTAATTGTTTTCAGAATTGAGGATGAGGCGGCGAAATCATGGGAGATGTTACAAAGTAACTTCCAAAATTACCATTCAAGCTAATGTATACATGTTGAAAAAGAACAGAATTTTTGTTGTGAATGTGGTGCTAATAGATTTAATTATAGAAACTATAGCTTATAAAATTATTAGATGTCCATGATGGTTCGTGAAGATATCCCCTTTACTCAATTGAAAGACGAAGTATAATAACAAAAAGGATGGGAAGACCCCATCAAATCGTACAAGGATGGAACCAAACCGGTAACATGGGGCTAGGCCCCAATAGTATCACACTGGGAAATATGTCCTACAGCACCTAGGATATCTGAACTATCCAAGTCAAAAGGTCTACAAACAACAGGAGCATCCGAAGAATCATCACCTAACGTGATTGCTCTCTAATGGATTGCACCAGCTAGTGCTCTCTGTAGAGCAATGGAAACACGTTGCCTAAAATAGGCTATACAGTAAGCTAAAGAGAGTGATACCCCATATCGCCTAGTATGGTAGGCTCTCGCGCACTCCCTCACAAACATGTCGAAGTCGTTGTCCATAGCTCCATATAACTCCAAAGCTAGAGGAACAAAGAGGTGGACCTCTGCATACCTCTATACTTGGAAACCTTTTCTTGCCGCTCCACTCGCCGCCCATCACGGAGGATGGGTGATCACCCCCTCTAAAGCGTGTCTCTAGTAGGATCGGTAACCACCACATCGACCCAAGTGACCTGGTCCTCCCCGAACCAAATGCAGTGCTGCCTAACCCTAGTCGATTGCAAGGCATACCAACGCTCTCTCCATGTGAGGTATCCACCCTCCGCGCCATAGCAAACACCACATCCCTAATGACATCATGGGTAGCTATCCTCTGCCCTCCGAATGGACAACGAGTCATATGAACACATCTTTGCATCTAAAGTGATACCACACTCACATGTGAGTAATGAAGATGTAGATGGATGGACAAAGCCAAGGCGGAACCTCATCGATGTGGAGAAAGTAGGTTTAGTGCGAGTCGGGAAAGCCACGATGCATGGTGAGCCAAGATCCACGAGCACGCACCCTTGCTCCGAGCAAGAGCATAGGCGAGCTCTAGTAGTACGAGGGATGGCCGGATCCACTAGGAGTGAATGTAGAGCCTCCGAAGCTGTCGGTCCATCAAGATGTTGTGAGACCCCTAGTCCAATCGGTAGCCAAAGAGGAAAAAGATGGGAACTCATGTTGTACCTCCCGTGGTAAAGCATCTCTCGTATGTCGTAATAATACCTGTAAGGGAAATGATCCCTTATCGACGTCCCTCGTATATATCTCCAAAATAGATCTATCTCCGATCACAAATCGAGAAGATAACAAAGGTGCAACTAGTGCCCAACTCGCCAAGAATGCCGTAGGTGCCGTCTCCTCCATCGATAATAAGCCTACCCCTCCACACGAGATTGACAAAGATGTCTGTCTCCTTGCCAAATCTCTAGTCACACACTTTCGAATGTCCCACGGCGATGATGTCACCAAAAGGCGCCCATGATCCTCCTATCAAAGGCTGTCAAACGTGATATGAATGTAGGTGAAGGAGGAACAGTGCGAAGAAGATAGGTGGATCGACGAGCAATACTAGATGATAGTATACCAAACGCCACCTGCGGATCCCCTAGTAGAGGAAGGTCGTCTACATGCAAAACATCCTTGGCCAATCCAACGTCAAGGTAGCGTGAAACAAAATCCTCGAGACCCCGGCACTCCTAGAATACGTAAGCCATCTGTCGATATCATACATCCCTCTTGAAGCTGAAAATGAGGCGGAATGCCCAAAGGAGACCAAGCCCTACACTTTGACACCTTGATTCTCAAGCCTACAAGATGAAGCTCGGTAGTCAAGTAATCAAAGGCCTGCCTAATGATGTCTACATGACCCACAATGTGTGTATCATCCGCCAAGGAGGGGAACACACAACCGGGCACGGCCAAAGCAGTAGACACAAGAGCTCTATAATGAGCCATGACAAATAAGGGCCCCCCCAAAGGATCTCCTTGTCGAATGCGGTGTGAATTTGTAGAAACGGTGACTCCCTCCTCAGAAAAGCCATGCTGATAAAATAAAGAAGAATGTGAACCGTAGAAAGATCGTACAAAAGGAATGAGCCTTGATATGGGTCCACCAGCCTCTCTAAGCTCTCTAAAAATGGATGCACGAGAGACACTGTTAAAAGTGTTCTCAACGTCCACCTGCAAGACAACCCAATCCGGATGGATATCTAGAAGTGCTCTAATGCCCAACGATCTTGCCTCTGACCTCTGGTGTGGCAACTCCAAAGCGATGTGGACAAAGATGCTCACGGAAGTGTGAGCGTCTTTGCAAGACAATGGTGCGGTGACTAATCGCAATAAGACCTCTCCAACATCAATCGGTCGAATCTTTGTGTCCTTCTCCATCGCTTAAAGAAGCGGACTAGCACCCGAGCGACTAACCGACAACGGAATCTCCCCTCGCAATTCTTCACGACCACGGAACAACTTCGTGAAACCACTAGAGGGATCGTCCACCTGAAAGCAATCTCGAAGATGCTCATATACCATCCCTGACAAACCCCCAGAAGATAAACGTGGGGTTGTGCATAGAGAATGAGCAAATAATGATCTATCAAGACATAATGGCTCCTCTGGCTAATACTCCAAGACCTCTAATGGTATCTCCTCGCCCATGGGTGGATGTAGAAGGTGTAAAGAGGAAATCGTCTCCTCAATAGGACTAGCCATGGACAAAGGATGAAGGGCCCGTGCAACTGCTATACTCCCGACTGCCCCAAGATCCTACACCGTCGCAATCGCTTGAATCAGAAGTATCATGTGACTGAACTCGACTCTAATCTGTGTGGCCCGAACAGACTCCTCTGCAATGTAGCCCAATCCCATCGCTTGGAATCTCGAAATCTAGGCGCCACCTCTCTATGTCGGCCCGTCCCCCAGCGATGGTGTCTCACGTTATAACGTAGACACCATCGCTGAAGTAATAAAAATAAAAACCATGCTAACTCGTCCATGGGATCCTATGCCAACCGTGATCAGCGGTGGCGAAAAACACATGGGAAGCTAGCCTTTGTAACCAATCTTGGTTAGTCATAGTTAGTTTAGCCAAAGCGTAGAGTGGTCACTAGATCACAAAAGACAAGATAGTGGTGTGCACTATCCAAAAAGTAAAAGGGTAAATGGCGAGGTGGCTACCATGCATTGGTGGATCGAGATTGTGTGCTAGGCGTCTGTTAGGAATTGGTTAGGATAAGATAACAAAACATGCAACCTACGCATGTTAGCCATGTGGCATAGTTTGGATTTCGGACTCCTCTAGTCCTCTAAAGTATATAAAGCAAGGAGAGGTCTTGAGAAGACCATCTCTCATCTTGGAAGTCATTCGGGTCATTGCTTCGGTGTTACAATGGTATCGAAGCGGGCTTATTGTTCCTATGAGTGTGGATCACCCCTCTTGGAAGAATAGTGCAGGTTGGTACAATTATTTGAGAGAGAGGCTGTTTGTTAATTTGGCGGTGGCCATTGGTACAAGTAGTGGAAGGGGTTATTGTGGGTGCAGGTTATGGATGGGGGAGATAGAATAGTACCGAGATTCCCATTTCTTAATCCTTTTCATGTCAAACTGTTATACATTGAGAGAGCAAGGTTGATTTCGATTATTTGGTTTATCATTTTGGTGCCAACTTCATGGACCAAGTGATGAGATCTCGAGATCTGTTATCTTACCTATAGTCACCTACGATGTTACTTGGGATCTCACGATTTACATTTTAGTTTAGAGATGGACCTCAATAGATCACCACCGGTGAGATTCAACACACGGTGTGAAATCTATTGTGTGTATCATCCTAAAGCTATGTTCGGAAGCCTAGTTATTAGAAACTTTGGAGAGGAGTATTACCATGAGGTGATAGCA
This sequence comes from Marchantia paleacea, assembly GCA_014180765.2. Lineage (NCBI taxonomy): Eukaryota > Viridiplantae > Streptophyta > Marchantiopsida > Marchantiales > Marchantiaceae > Marchantia > Marchantia paleacea. The sequence goes on from MUAA02000004.1 coordinate 340,395, forward strand.
TCACCTATTCCTTTTGTGTTGCCAACCTTGAGAAATTGGAGAGTGTTCATCTTAACCCTATCTTGAGAGAGAGTGGACGGAGGCGAATCATGGAGGACACTTTGAGAGAAATGATTCGGGGAGTTGAGAGATTTGAGAAAGCGCATTTGAGCAAAGTCGGACTCAAGTACAAGAGTTAGCTCAAGAATTAACATCGGTCAAAGCGAGAGGAATGGAAAATGAGAGAATGAGAGAAACTCCAATGGAGATGGAGGCGTCACCATCCATGGTGGAAAGTGAAAAAGCCGGTGAGCCCGTGCTCTTGAAGCCCAAGCGGCACAACGAGCAAGAGAGCTAGATTTTCAGACATCCATGATTACGAAGATGACAAAAAGCTTGTAAGATAGAACCTTACAGAGGTAGTCGAACCATGGGAGTTTTGGAAGGTTGGATTGAGAGAATGGAGTATCATCTTGCTTTGTTCAATATCAATGATCACATTGCGAGGTCTTTTTTGTTCGTACTTTGTTGTTGGAGAAAGCATCTACTTGGTTTCGGGGTTGGATGATGGAGCTCAATGAGTCGAGGCCAACGGAGGTTCTTGGAGTGCAATGAAGCGAGGTCTTCTTCAGAATTTTCAAGCGAGTTGATCCCATCATCACGACACGGATGAGGTTGTGGAAACTTGAGCGAAGGGAAGTGTGGAGGAGTACATTGAGGAGTTTCGAGATCTTGAATTCAGATCACGAGATATGAGTGGGTGAAGCCCTTGATTTATTCAAGAGAGGATTGAAGAAAAAGATTCAACAGGAGGTGATTCGGGACAATCAAGCAACTTGAGCGAGGCTATTGCTTGTGCAAGAATGTCCAACGTTTATCACAACGGTGGAGAGGTATCAGATTCCCTCAAATCAATACTATGGACCCATGCTTATATGGGTTGGGCAACATAAGGAGGAGAGAAGATTTCATTCAAGGGGAGTGAGCACAAAGGAGGAGATCGTCGCAACTTCGAATCCTCATCGAGAAGCAAATTCAAGAGGAGGAGGCAGTGGAGGGAAGACAAGAAATGAGCAATGCTATAATTGTGGAAGATTTGGTCACATTGCCATGAATTCTTTGTACCCGAGTTCGGCAAGAGGAGCTAGACCCCCTATCGACGAACTCTCAACAATCTTGAAGGTGGAGGCGAAGTGACCGATGGAAACAGGGGAAAGCAGCGAGCACCGGTAACCTTGCCTCGCGGCCTTCTTGGTTCGATGAAAAGGAGAAAAAAGCGAGGGAAGGAAGCACAAACATGAGGTAAATGGTTTGAGAAAAGAAGGAAACATGTTTGATTGTGACGGATGGCGAGATAGAAGGAGTAAAAGTGAGAGTATTGATTGATTCGGGAGCTACAGAAAATTTCCTATCTCGATCTATTGCTATAAAGTTGGGATTAGCTTTAGAGAAAGATGAGAGTGAAAAGGTAGAGTTGCCAAGCGGGCAAGCAGAGAGAGCATTGAGAGCATTCCTAGGAAAGTGGAGTTGAAGATTGGGCAATACAAGGAATCGTTGGGTGGAGAGTAATTCGATTAGCTCACTATGATGCTATTTTGGGTATGCCTTGGATGGAAAAATATAATCTGAGGTAGATTGGCGAAGGAAGATAGTAAAAACTATGAGTTGGAGGATCTTTGGAGATAGACTTAGATCGGGACACAAAACTTACCTCTCTATGTGATAGGAAGAACCGCTATCAGTCACAAAGATGTATGTTTTTGGGCCTAATAAGAGATGTAAGCGCTCCAAAAGAGCAATCTTTTATACATGAGGAGTTAACTTGTATCTTGAGCGAGTTTCAAGATGTTTTTCAGATCATTTGCCTCGGGTTTACCACCAAGAAGGAGAGTGGATCACAAGATAGAGATCTTACCGGGAAGTTCACCTCCTTGTAAAAGTCCCTATCGACTTGCACCGAGCGAAGCAATTTGGAGGAATGCAAGGCACAATTGGAAGAGTTGTTGGAGAAAGCGGTTTATCCAACCTAGTGTGTCACCATATGGAGCTCGGTATTGTTCGTGAAGAAGAAGGACGGCTCCATGCGGATGTGCATGGACTATCGTGCTCTAAATCAACAAGCGGTGAAAAACAAGTATCCATTACCAGCGAATGGATGACTTGTTTGATCAACTTCATGGAGCTAAGTATTTCACCAAACTTCGATCTTAGAAGCGGATACAATCAGATCGAGTGGCGGATGAAGACATACAAAGAGGCGACTTTTAGAACTAGATATGGTCATTTTGAGTATCTAGTTATGCCATTTAGTTTAACCAATGCCCTTGCCACATTCATGGGATCGATGAATGATATTTTAAATAAATATCTGGATAAATCAGTGATTGTGTTTTTAGATGATATCTTGATATATAGCAAGTCCTTACAAGATCATCAAAACATCTACGAAAAAAGTACTCAAGTGTTGAGAGAAAATAAGCTGTATGCTAAGATGTCAAAATGTGAGTTTGGCAAAAACGAAGTAGATTACTTAGGCCATAGAGTTAGCGCTGATGGTATCCAAGTCATGAGTGACAAAGTGGAAGCCATTCAAAATTGGACTTGAGGAGAATCGAGACTCAACTACGTAGTTTCTTGGATTTAACCGGCTTTTATAGAAGGTTTGTGGAAGCTTTTGCTCGTATTGCTCAAGCTTTAACAAGTCTCTTAGGCCAAGGGCAGAAATGGCAATGGGGTATAGCTCAAGAGATTGCATTTCAGGCTTTGAAAGATGCGCTTTTACATGCACTAATCCTTAAATGGTACGAACCTGGTACACCAACAAAACTTGCTACGGATGCATCAGGTGTGGCAGTTGGAGGAGTGTGACAACAGGAGTGGAAAGATGGATGGCACCCAATTGCTTTCTTTTCACGGAAACTTTTGCCGGCAGAGCAAAATTATCATACCACAAAGAGGGAGGAGTTAGCCATTGTCTTGGCTACTAAACATTGGACGCACTATCTCGGAGATAAGGAGTTTGTGGTTGAGACAGACCACAAGCCTTTGGTTTATTTAGAAACTCAAAAGGACCTCTCCAAGCGGCAGATTTGTTGGGCTGAATGGCGACAGCGTTTCAACATGAAGATCGTGTATGTGGAGGGGAAGAAGCAACTTGCCGATGCATTGACACGAATGCCATGCATTAATCACATCACGAGGTGAAGATTCACTACGAATGGTGGGAGAATTTGAATCGAGCTACCAAGGAGGATGAGGAGATTGCACAAGCCCTTGAAGCGGGGTCGAGCATATTTGGAGCAGGGATTGGCGTTCTACAAGGGGAAAGATCGGATACCCTCGGATGTTGCCAGCCGTACTTGATGTTAGAGGAGGCACATGATTCGACTATTGCGGGCCATGTAGGAGTGGGAGAAGACCATTGAAGGCGTCCAAAGGGTATACTTTTGGCCAAAACTAAGAGAGGACATCACCGGCTATGTTCGAAGTTGTGTGGCTTGTCAACAAAATAAGGCTAGCAATCGAGAAACCAGCCAGGTCTACTACAACCTCTACCAACAGGCTAGAAGATGGGAGCACGTCGGTATGGACATTGTATGTGAGTTACCAATGGCGTCTACGGGTTATGATTCAATAGTCATTTTTTGTGGATAAATTGAGCAAGATGATCCATATTAGGCCCACAACAAAGGCGATTCTTCGCACTGAACTTGCTCGAATTTATATGGATGCAGTTTTTGCTCAACAAGGCTTAGCTAGAATGCTCATCATCGATAGGGGCACTCAATTTACTAGCATGTTTTGGAAAACTCTATTTGGGCTATTCAAAACAAAACTAGCCATGTCCTGACTTATCATCCTCAAAGCGGATGGGCAAACTGAAAGAGCAAATAGGACTATTGAGGACATGCTTAGAGCTTTCACTTTGGAAGAGCAAGACGGTTGGGATGCACTTTCACCCTTGATTGAGTTTGCTTATAATAACTCAATCAATGCATCCACAAAAGTCAGCCCTTTCTTCTTGATATATGGAGAACACCCTATCACACCATCTAGCTTGGTGAGTGTAGGTCACATGCAGGAACCATCAACCCAAGTTGAAGCGGTGAGCGAGTTTGTGGCACGAGTCCAACGAGGAGTGTGGGCAAAGCACAAATTAGCCATTGCCCAAAATTGGCAAAAACAATATGCTGATGCTCATCGACGACATGTGGAGTTTCAAAAAGGCGATCAGGTGTGGTTGTCTACTACCAATTTGTCATTAATAGGGGTCCGAAAGTTCAATCCACGGTTTATTGGACCTTTCTTGATTGCCCAATTGATTGGAGAAGTTGCCTACAAGTTAGAGTTGCCAACACACATGAAAATACATCCCGTTTTTCATGTGTCTCTCTTGAGGAAGTATACCACGATCTCCTTCCTTTGGCAACCCACATCAACCTCCTCCTTACCCGACCATGATTGATGGTGTAGAGGAATATGAGGTTGAGAGAATCCTCAAGAAACGGACAAGAGGGCAGCGGAACACCAAAGTGGAATATCTAGTCCAATGGAAAGGTTATCCACTTTATGAAGCTACTTGGGAACCATTGGCAAATCTTACAAATGCCAAGATACTTGTAGAGACTTTTGAGTCTTCTTGCAACGAGGGCGTTGCGACTTAAATGGGGGAGGTTTGTAACCAATCTTGGTTAGTCATAGTTAGTTTAGCCAAAGCGTAGAGTGGTCACTAGATCACAAAAAGACAAGATAGTGGTGTGCACTATCCAAAAAGTAAAAGGGTAAATGGCGAGGTGGCTACCATGCATTGGTGGATCGATTGTGTGCTAGGCGTCTGTTAGGAATTGGTTAGGATAAGATAACAAAACATGCAACCTACGCATGTTAGCCATGTGGCATAGTTTGGATTTCGGACTCCTCTAGTCCTACAATATATAAAGCAAGGAGAGGTCTTGAGAAGACCATCTCTCATCTTGGAAGTCATTCCGGAGTCATTGCTTCAGTCTTACATAGCCTCATCATGCAGAGCCCGAGGAAGCCTATGGAATAAACGTGGACATGGAAATCTAGTCTCAAAAAGCCCTAGAATCGAACCTGCATGGGAAGCTAACCACTCCCACGACCTCGGCGGTATACCGGAATGCTCAGCGAAGAATTCGATGTAATGTGCGTGTTTCCCGAAGTGACAAAAACCGATGTCGATGTGACCGTCCTCCTCACATGCGCATCCCAAGTGGTCCAATCATAATCTTTGTGCATCTTTTCCACGTGGGTCTTTACCCCTTGCGAGGTAAAGAGACAATGACACACCGGACATGGTGTATCATCACTCACCGCTTTTGGCGGTCCCATGAGAGAAAGTCAAGCTATAGCTAGCACAAAGGGAACGATAAAGAAACCGAGCACTCCATCATGTATCTACTCCCACCTGCAGAACCACAACCCCCCTAACACACCACCTCACATTGGAAAATGTTAACTATAGAAACCCTAAAATAAAAAAATACTCATAACTTTTTATTCAGGTTTCCATAATTTTCCAACTAGGTTCCAATAGAACCAATGCAGGAAAAGGAAAAGATGGGAAAAAAAAAACCCGACCCATATGTCTAGTATAAGAAAAATCACTCAAAATGTACTCAAAACCCTAAAAAAATATAACACTCATATCTCACAATATCATTCTCCATAGTCTTCAATTTAGGTACCAATGGAACCCAAATTGAAAGACGAATAGAATGAACTATTCACTCTCCATGTTTGCCAAAGTATGGCCACAGAAACTACAATATCAGTTCTTGCACCCGCAGCCTCTCGCCCTCTCACCACTCGGCTCTCCACGCGCTCGCCATCGCTCGCGGAAATTGATGTTCACTTGCCCACTAGAACATGATCAATACACGTGAACACGTAGGATTATACACAATATGTTATTCCAGTGGTCGTTATTCCGTACACGTAGTAGTAGTTGCTACTTGCGTCGGAGGTCATGAATTTTGTAGCTCATGTAAATTAGTGCGGCGGAGTTTGATTTCTGTGATCACACACACTACAGCATTACCGCTAGCGTTCCACATTCACGGTTGCAGTTGAAATTCCCTCATAATTCGATGCAGCTTGAAACGCCTAAGAAGTCACAATAACCATGAGTTTGATCAGGTAACTACAACAAATTATATCAGAAATAAAGTAATATGTGAGAAAGCTTGGAGGGATGAGATATTTTTTTTTTGAGTAATAAGAATGTCTGAATCTAACACATGAAAATTTGAATGATAAGAAGGCACAATAACCAAGAGTTTCATAGGATAACTACAAAAAAATTATATTAAAAATAAAATAAAATTTGAAAATTTGAAGGAATATTTCTGACTTTAGTATACAAAACATAAATAGTTCAATCAGCCTTTTCTCATGAGTAAAATAGCTTATAACTATATTTTCTACGAGAGTGTTTTTCCAAATTTTCCGAGGTTTTTAAATAAGGCAATTCAAATATTTAACCAGAAGTAAATAAATTATTTAAAAAAAGAAAGGAAATATTATAAATATATTCATTTATTAATAAATACCCAAAAATAAAAAATCTAAGTGTTTTCATAATTGATATCTTTTTTGATAGTGGAAAAAATTATGTAAAAACAAGAAATTTTTAAAAAAATATTTTAAATTTTTTTTAATTAAAAAATATTAATATCTGATTTATTTAAAAATATCATCTTTTAATAAAACTAATTCATTGAAATTTAAATAAAGTCAGCACATGCAAACATTAAATTTAGAAATGTAATAAATAAAATATCTTTTATCAATAAAAATATAATAGGATATATTTTTGAAGATAAAATATATATAAAAAATTTAATCTTTAATTATTTTAAAATATTATTACATCCAAGGCCTAAGACAACTAATTTATAATTTCTATCACATTTGTGTAATTCATCCTTCCAATCAGCAATTTACAAAAAATGTCAAAATTAAGTTTCTAGTTTTAAACTTTTTATTTATACTACTTTAATTTTGAAATATAAATTGAAAATATATAATTTTATGTCAAAATATTAACTTCAATTTCATATTTTTATCAATTCTATGTAAAAAATATTTATAATGATTAAATATAAATAATAGTAATGATTAGATAAATATATTTATAGTTATTTATATGATTCATGCAATATCACTAAAAAAGAAATATTATATGTCCAATATATTGTAGGATTTTTTCATAATATATATAATATTTTTTAATAATTATGAATAATTTTTAAATTAAAAAAATAATAAGTGGATAACATTTGCATATTATGATTCTAAGATTAAGTAAAAATATATCAATAATCATGATAACATTAAAAAGTAATTAATTTTCATCTAGTATATCATGAATTTAGTAAAGTTAATAATTTTATTTTTTCATGTACATATTTTTAATAAATATGAAATTTAATCATAAAGAATAAAAAATATTTTATTTATTCATTAATAAATTGAAAAGCTTAAAATAATATTGTTACAACATATGTTACTTATATGATATTTTGATTTCAAAATATGTTGGATAATAAAAATCCAATTTCATTTGATTTGAAAAAATCAGGATTAAGAAGAAAAACAAAACATGCATTGATAACATAAAACTTGAGGGATTTGAGTGCATAAAGTCTACGGGGAGAGAGTAGAGTAGGGTAGGATACTTTCTTGCGTATTTTGTGGTTATGCCAAACATGGAGAGTGAATAGACATTTCTCTTTATGTTTCAATTTGGGTTCCATTGGTACCTAAATTGAAGAGTATAGAGAATGATGTAGAGAGATATAAGTGTTTTTAGGGTTTTGAATGTTTTTCTCAAATTGGACAATATCTTCCTTTTCCTGCATTGGTTCTATCGGGAACTAGTTGGAAAATTATGGAGATTTTAAAAAATTATGAGTGTTTTTAGATTTTAGTGTTTTCATAGTTATATTTTGCTAAATGAGGTGGGGTGTAGTGGGTATTGGTTCGGACGTGGGAGGAGATACATGATGAAATGCTTGGTGTCCTTATCGTTTTCTTTGTGTTAGCTATAGTTTCATTTCCCCTCATGGGGTCGCCAAACTCAATGTATGATATACCATGTCTGGTGTGTCATGGTCTCTTTACCTTGCAAGGGGTAAAGACTCATGTGGAAAAGATGTACAAAGATTATGATTGGACCACTTGAGATATGCATGTGAGGAGGACGATCACATTGACATCAAAGTTTGTCACTTCGGAGAACACGCAAACTACATCGATTCCTTCGATGATCATTCCAGGTATACCAATCAAGTCATGGAAATAGTTAACTCCCCATGCAAGTTCTATTCTAGGACTTTTTGAGACAATGTTCCCATGTCCACATTTTTTCCATAGACTCCATCGTGCACTCCATGACGAGACTAGATGTGCTTTTACCTTATAGTTTGATCAGTTGGCATGTGATTCCATGGACGAGTTAACGTGATTTTTTTTTTTTACTTCCGCAATAATGTTTACGTTAGACTAGAGGGGGTCGTGCTAGACATAGGGAGATTTCGATCAAGGGATTGGATTACATTGCAAGAGGAGTCTGTTCGGGCCACACATGTTAGGAGTTGGTTTCAGCCATGTGATACTTCTGATTCGGCGTGATTGCGACGGTGTAGGATTTTGGACAGACCGGGGAATATAGCATGGCCATGGAGACCCTTCATGCTTTGTCTATGACTAGTCTTACTAAGGAGACGATTTTCTCTTTACGCCTTTTACATCCATCCAATTAGAGGTCTTCGAGTATCAGCTAGAGGAGCCATTATGTCTTGATATATCACTATTTGTTGTAACACTAGGGAAGTGAGGAGAGATCACTCGAATAGCTCAAAAAATTCTGAAGTTGAGAGATATCTCAATGGTTTCTCTTCCTTCGCATATAATCCTCAAAAATGTACAATATAAATAAGGTTCCACAACCACCATCCATCCAATTCCTTGTGGATCAATGACATGGCCAACATCCTTATGAGCACACAGATTGCTGACGTGTAACTCCAACTAACACACTAACTAACACACAAGAAACACAACCTAAAGAGCACATGGATTGCTGACATGGCATCTTTAAATTGTTCACTAATAGTCAACTCAAGACTATCTATCTTCACCTTGCATAACCTCTACTTTAATTTTCAGTAACTAAAGATGATATGTCTCTTTACCTTGCGAGGTAAAGAGACATACCGGACATGGTGTATCACGTACTGCTCTATGTGAACCCATGGAAATATAACATTCTTAGTTCTATTGGACAAAAATCATTGCACTCATAGCTTATAGTCAGAATAATAAAACCTTTGATGTTAGTGAACGGATCACTCTAAAAAATATGATTTTTATTTATGTGAAATCATAATGCTACAATCTACATATATATGTATTTTAATCAATATCATATATAAATAAAATAATATTAATCATACTCAATATTATCTAATATAGATTTATAAATCATAAATTATTGCAATATCTTTGTCCAAAAATTCATATCCAATAAATTCATCCTTGATCACACATAATATCTTTGCTTGCCAAATAAAGATTTTAGTTTAATCCAACAATCAAGAAGGATTTGAATATTAATTAACTGTGAAAGTTAATAAAAAATAAAGATATATATTATATCTAAGACATTCTTTGGCTCTGGATATTAAAATTATGGTGGATATAACTCTTTTTTTTCTTTCATCTTCATGTAAGTAAATTATTCCACATAAATTTCAAATGAATATTCTGAAAGTTTTTTTCACTTAGTGTATTTTATTTTGCACTTTTGTTGCTTCATTTTTATAATTATATGCTTGTTGCAAAAATAATGATAATTTTTTTTCTTTTAATTATTATAAGTTATTTCATATTTAACACATATTTCATATTATTCAAACTGATCTTGTGTTTGTTGCACAAAATATTATGAATTTTTTAAACATTTAATTATTATAAGCTGTTTCATATTGTACACATATTTAATATTATTTGAAATGATTATATTTTTGATAATTAACTATTATATATTATGACTGCTTAATATAAAAATCAATCTCATTTGATAATCAATCTTAATTCTGTGGTGGTTTATTTTACAATATGATGAGCAAATGCATAGACAATTTTACAATCAATGCATCTATTGGATTAGTATATATTGGTGGAACAAACAATATTAAGAAATTATTTTTTAAAAAACTATTTAAAAAAATAATTAAGATTGAAAATCAGATTTTTATTTTGAGATTTAGAGATAAAATAAATAATTTTTTATTAAAAATATTACACAAGCTAAAATAAAAAATTTCAAATTTTTTTTTCCAAAGAATTGCTCTATCACATGTTAAAATATATCACTTTTACACAAATATAATTACATATGGTTTAAATTTTTATTTTGTATCATGGTATATTATCATTGAGTTGAATTTAATTTTATCCAATTTAGTTAGGTTTCATACAAAACTTTCATTCAAGTAATATGCATCTCTAATGGTGTATATACCATCAATCATATGTCTACAATAATCAAACGACCTTTAATTTATGTATAAACCACTTTAACTCTCATGAATGTATATTTTTTGATTTATGTATACCAGTTTAGTATAATAAGGGATGGAGATCCCCAAAACTCAACACCAAGCAGTGTAATATATACTAACTTTACTAAATTGTAAGTAGTGTGGAGCCGGTTTCCATCTAAACCTGATTTTAAGGGTAGCGCAAAGGATTCATCCCTCACAAATGTTCTTTTCTTAGAACAAAGCTTTTGCGCATTATTCATGTATCCACCAGCCAACAAACGCTATCCCATATTCTTCTGTGGTTCATTCTCGCTTTGAACTTCAACTGTCAGCACAACGTTTTGCATCATTCACTTCTATCTACTGTACCAAGCCACCGCCATCTCAAATAACTTTTGATTAGTTCTTGTTCGCATATTTATGAACGTCCCATATTGACATTTGTTTGTGGTTTTTATGAATTAATAGTCTAATTTTTACTCCCACAAATATAGCTATCTTTTGACACACATTAAGAGGAAGACTAGTGTAGTGTCTAACCTTCTCCGTTACATGCAGTATGTAACTTTTTACTAATAACCATGAATTTGTGTCTTTAATCCATCAAAGTAAAGGGGTGGGGGCGTACAGAGTCGGTGGAAAAGTCCGAGACTAGTTTAATACCTCGTAAATTCGGGATTGCGTGATCAAAATCTGCATTGGGGCTTGTGCTAATCCACCCACGAGTTTGTAAAGCTTTCCCGCTTAAAATGCCGAGATCGGCAGGATTCGGAAATGCACGGGCAGAGCCCACATGATTTCTAGTCAGGCCCGAAAACCACTCCTCCACGACCACTTGACCATGAAAAATTTATTCCTTCAATTCATTATTATTCAATTGAAAATATTATAAATTAATTTCGTTTGAGAAAATTTAAGATCAACAGAGATTGCACTTGAAAAACTAACTGCAACTAAAGTTCTAATAAATGAGGGGACAAAGTATAATAACAAAACGGATGGAACACGACTAAAGTTCTAATGGAACACGACTTTAGATTCTTACTCATACGTTAGAAAAGTGTTCCATTCTTCAGATCAGGGCAAGACTGAAAGAATAGAAGCCCATAAAATAAATGCGACGCACACGGATTTTTCTTTTCAAAATGCCAAACTTTTTACCAAGTCATGATTCTCCAATGAGTTTAGTTATATTTATTCCTTGCTCTTAACATGATTTTAATATTTTGTGCAATTCCTACACAGATATCCACATGATTTTTATATCCGTAAAAGTATATAAATTATTCTTAGCATGTGAAAAGTGTAAAAGTTGCATGACTTATACACATCAGTTTCAACCTATATACATATTCAAGTTATCTATGTATTATTCAAGTTATATTCATGAAGGAAATCAAAGTTAAATATATAAGGACCAATGCGCTTTCCAAAAATAATCCAATCTATTATAAGGAGTGGAAAATATGTTATAAATGAAATGCATGATAAAACGATCAATACTGACCTATTCACATATTATAAATTAGAAGAATATATTGATATAAAATAATAATAATTTGAAATAAAAATATGAATTTTATTCATATATGGATATAACATATGAAAGTTTTACAATGATAGTAAGATAATTTTTAATAAGATATATTTTCATATTTTTATTAAATAAAATTTTGAATTTAAAATTATTAAATATGAAAATAATCATAATTACGATATTATATTGGCATACGAGTATATCGATAGTTGTATGTGGAGCAAGATGAGATTGCAAGGCGTGTCTCATTACACCATGTGGCACAGTAAGTGCGGAGATACCCAAATCTTCTACAAGTGTTGGCAGTTCAAGGATATCAGCAGGCCTTGGCGTCAGATATTTTGTTGCTGGAGACGCAAGACCTTGCTCGGCATGGCACCATACATTTGATTATTGCTGGATGGCTATGTAAGGGACACACGCGTGCTGGTAATGGTCATGGGCTACATGATTCACGTTCTGGCATATTTTGGGAGATGTTATGTGTGTTACGTTCTCTCTAGTCACAACAGACCTATTCTCCGGCATACATTTTGGAGAATATTTCCTAGTTGGGTGATCCACTTGCACGGGTGATGACGAGTGCACATCACGTGCAGTCATGGATTGGAATAGCGGTATTGCTGGATGCAGCAAGAGTAAGATCTCGTGCACACCATCCACGTCTATGGTGGACAAACCTTCTTCCAAGGGAGATTTTATTGCGAGCATATGACGGAGTGGAGAGGCCCTCACATCTCACAGTGGAGAGTATTTTGGATGTGGGTAGACACTCCCATACGGTGGTCTATGCTGACAGGTCACCCATGGCGGTGGTGAACCTTGTGGGTCAGCCAAGAGTGGCATTACCCACATTGTTGAGTTACCCAGCTTCCCATGCTTACGAAGAGGGAGGACCTGGACTTGTATGAGATTCTCGCTTGCAGTGGTTGTTGGAACCCAAAGCTGAAGAGAGAGAGAGCAAGCTATGAGATTTTGTACCGATACTACAACAATACCTATATTTTCAGAGGCATCACGACGTCAAGTGTTGGATCATGCAATGAATATGAACTGTTTGACATGGATTGTGAGCCTTGGATTGGTTGAGCAGAGATGCATGCGATCCACATGTATGACTGCAAGACCATTAGTAAGCTCTTTGCCTACCAAGACGGTGGAGGCAAAAGCTGGGGGCGAGAAGTGCCCTAGATCTCATCCTTGATCTTATGGGGATGTTAGAGAAGAAGAGGTAGGGTCTTCTTCGAGTATCGTTGTCTTGTTGTGACGCGGCTACTATGAGAAGATGATGACATGTATCATCTTTAGAGCTGTTGTCATGACGGCGATACTTAAGGTTAGGATAACCGACGGCATTGTAAGGTTGTTAAGAGCCGGAGAGATCTAGACACATCACCTTGCTGACTAAGGACCTTATCTGATTGAAGTGGAGTCGATGTAGGACATGGATAGAGGACAACATGATCCTCAAGATGTACCGATGCCGAGTCCATTTGTGATCAACATCCGGTGTCTTCATCGTGATCACTTTCGGGTATACTTAGTCGGTTTCGAGTTGTCATTTTAACTTATATTAGTGACAACTCATATTGTATATAGGATGTCTAAGTAGTGTGTTTAGGATAGTTGTAAAGCTCTAAGTTACAATGGAACTAATTTGGCCACACTAGAGGTCAAAATAACATTCTCCATTTCCATTGGTCTAGGAGTTTTGGCCAATGAGGGCACTAGGACAACTTCTTCGAGGTTTTTAGGGATTTTGGAGACATTCTAGGGAAACATTTGAAGATTTGAAGATATGATTGGAGAGCTGACGGGACGAGCTACGACGTGGGCTCAAAAATGGATGGATTTGAAGGGTTTGTCAATCTAAAATGATGATTCAAAGATAGAGAGAGAAATTTAGAAATTTTGTATTTGGGATGTTTCTGAGAATCTTACAAGGGTTTTGAGAGATCTGAGTCAAGAGAGATACAGTTTACGACTCAGGCTTGTATTTTGATTGAAACTTCGACTCAATAAGATGAGTTTTGAGAACAGAGTGATATGTTGAAGTTTGTGTATACAATCAGAGTTGCAGGATTGCACTAACTATCACGAAGTTAGAACATCGATCATATCTTTTGATATCAAAATGTTTTGTCAATAAAACTTTTCAAAGTTGGAGTTGGATGAATGATCTTCTCATGAAATTTGAGACCAATTGGAGTCAAGGATTGGGATGTGTGATGGTTTTAGTACACAGGGGTCTGCATATCACCTTGTGATATAGTGTGTAAATCGACAATTATTATGAAAGATCTAGAAAAGAGAAACATATGAAACTTTTTTGAGAGATTGAAAGGATTGTGGAGCAATTTTCTGTGAAGTTTAAGCGAGAGTTATTGGTCCGATCATCACTGGATATCATAATCTTCTTCAGCTGAAGTTTTACCCGTTATAATGAACTCGAATGTGGAGTGCTGAGGAGAAGAAGAAGAGATTGTCAACTCACACAAGGTTCAAGAGGGTTCTTCTACAGCCAGGTGCTTAGGCGTTCTCAGAGCAAAGAAATGTCTATGGGACATCGTTGGAGTTTTTTGCGCGAAGCAAGTGGTGGTTACCACTTTAGACCTTTGTGATACAACACAAGAGGTTACAGCTATAGCAGCAGGAGTTGTTCACACTGAGATAATGAAGCTTGATATGAGAAAGCAAAAAAAGCTTTCTGCTCAAGAGGTTGTCATTTAGCAACCACATACTACGTCTTCTATCTCTAGTATTGATGGAGAGGAAATTTGGGATATTGAGATTGGTTCCAAAGTGACATGAGAAGAAAGACGTAGGGTGTGGAGATTTCTGAGGAGTTTCAGAAACTGTTTTGACTTCAGTATGAAGGATTTAGGCTATTTGAAGGGAAATGGTATACGGATTGACTTGACAACAGATGCACCAGTCTTCCGTTGTCGCATGGACAAAGCTTTACTCTGAGAACGCCTGAGCGTCTGGCTGTAGAAGAACTCTCCTCGTCCTCGTGTGAACCGACAAATCACCTCTCTTTCATCTCCTCATCTCTCCATGCTCAACTCGTTGCACCCGGTAAACTCCAGCGGAAGAGGTTCGTTGTAACCAACGATTGAACCGTTAACTCTTAGCCAAACTTCGCAGAAAAGTACTTTGCAACCATTCATAACTCTCGGGAAAGTTTCACATGCTTTTCAATTCTAGATCTCTCGTAACAAATGTCGAACTATACCCTGTGTCACAAGGCGATATGCAGACCCTTGCACACTAAAACCACTATAAACTCCAATCCTTTGATCCAATTGCACTCAAATTTCGCAAGAAAACGACTTATCATCCAACCTTCAACTCTGTCAAGTTTTATTGACCAATCTTATTGATAGCATGAGTTATGATCGTCGAACTAAATCTGTAACGATGCATTGCAATCACGCAATTCAGGCGTGTACATAAATTTCAAACTCTTGCTTTGCACTCAAAACTCAACCAATCGAGCTGAAATTTCGATCAAATCGCAAATTCGAGTTGTAAACTCTGTGTCTATTGAATCTGATCTGTCAAAGCCTTCATAGAACGCTCAGAATTCACTCAAACTCTCCTATTGGTCCAAATTTCACTCTCCCACTTCAAATCACCACACCGGAGTGTCAACTTGCTCAATCGCCTTCATTCTTGAGCCAAAATCCTAGCTCTCCTTGTCAGCTCTCCAACCATATCCTTCAATCCTGAAAAAACTCCCTTCGAAGGCTCCCGAAACTCCTCAAAACCCCGAAGAACTTGCCCAAAGTGCTCTCTTTGGTCTAAATTTCCCAACCAATGAGAATGAAGAGTTCCATTTTGACCTTTAGTGGGCCAAATTAGCCACAACTAACTTAGAGCTTAACAACTAGCCTAAAAACACTACTTAGCCATCATATAGGTAATGAGTTGTTGCTAATAAAGAGTCAAAATAACCCTTTCGAAACCGGTTAAGTATATATAAGAACAACAAAAGGGACCGGGGAGTTTATAACTTGAGTATAATACTCTCGCCAAAATTCCTAACAATCAACTCCCTATGACTTGCCTTTGGTAGGCAGTAGTGATGGATAGGGACCCATGTGTTGAAAGGCGCCACTATCGGCAAGTTTAGGTCCATAATGCTAATATCAAATCAAAGCGTATCATTAAGTCCCAAGTCGCGCCGTAGTAGGAAACAATTGGCGAGAATGAAAGGATGCGGGGAGTTTATCACCACTTCCATAAAGCTATCTCCAAAGTGATACACTAACCATGCCCTAAAGTGATCACGATGTAGACACCGGATGCTTATCACAACGGATTTGGCATCGGTATATCTAGAGGATCATACCGCCTCTATCCATGTCCCACGTTGGCTCCACTTCTATCGGATAAGCTCCTTAGTCGGTCGGCGTTCTAGACCTCCCCCTTTCCTTTCGACTCCAACCACGCTTTATATCCGATAAGGTCCAAGATGATATCCCTTGGATCCTTATCTACATCCCTAACCCTAGGATGACAATCCAACCGTGGTATCTTCTTAAACTTTTTACAATGAGCCGTCGGCCATCCTGACCTAAAATATCGCCAAAATATCGCCGTCATCTCAACAGCTCTGAAGATGACACATGTCATCATCTTCTCATAGTAGCCGTGTCACAACACGACACCGTCGTCCCTATCGATACAGTGATATGGAGAGAGATCTGATCCAAAGTAGGTATCAAGACCTTCTTGAGGCTAGATTAGTGGAGATATCATATGGAGAGTATGCCTATGCTGTGGTGATGCCAGTCAAGAAGGATATACATGGCAATTATACAGATAGACGCATGTGTGGTGACCAATCTATCAATCGACAAAAAGAAATCTGATCAATATGCTATACCTACACTTGAGTAGATCTTTGATGCAGTTGGGCATGCAAAAGTTTTCAGTACATTGGATTTACGAGCAGGATATCATTAGTTGCGGATTTGAGATGAGAATTAGACCAAGACAGTCTTTTGGGCAATTGATTCGCATAGCAAGGATGTGTTGTATCAGTGGAAGTTCTAACCATTTGGGTTGAAGCGTGCACCCACTAAACCCACTAAATCATAGTTTTTTTAATTTGCTACCTAACGGAAATTTTTTTTGCAAACGGACACGGTTTGAAACTTCTGCGGGACTCTTAAAATCTTCAACTTCGATTTCAGACCCCTAAAGGTCAAAATTTCACATTTTTGACATTGTCAGTCTTGGGCATGACATCTCTACTTTCGCGCCACAAACTTTACATCTTCTATTACCCCATCAAAATTCAGATCAAACGTACATTATATGATAATCTGATAGCTTGCTGCTCCTATTTTCGACCCAAAAACTTCGAAATACCAAATCTTGGACTTCGAGCACTTCTGTCCGAAATATTTTTTTGGCCAATCTCGGATTAATGTCCAAGACAACTATAAGCATCAATCCACTTTGTCAATTTTCTACAGTGCTTCCGCCCTCAAAAATTCATAATTCGGATTTACACTAAAACAGAAAATACAGAAATTCTAAATCGATAAGATCAACTTCAAATCGACTCTACTTCTAGATCACCACCATGAGCTGCACTCCATCAATGCCTTGCACACTCAACAGCCAACAAATCGAAGCTACCATCGGTCCAAACTCGTCAAAACATCTTCAGCGCTCCAAGAACTCATAGTTCTCACCACAACATCCAATTTGAGTTTTCGAAGTAATCTTTTCTACTCTCAAAACATCCACAAGGACACTCTGTTCATATCCATAGCATAAAAGAGAGATTACAATCAAGCCAAACCCACTTTGTGCTTTAAAGAATCCAGGTTCACGCACTAGCTACTATCCACCATAGCCACACTCTCAAAGGCTCAACTTCTAAAGCTTCCATCCAAGGAGCCCTAATTCGAACTCTACCCCTTGAGCCCTAGGACCCCTAATGGCGTTGTAAGCCCTAACGGTAGTTCCCGTGTGAATGACACTAACTGCACAACCGGTTCTAAGTGTTGTATCTGCTCCTGCATACGCGCACCTACCTAACTAGAGATATCGTTACATAAGTCGTGACACATGTCTAGAATTAAATATGCGGCATATTGTCAAGATAAAGATCACTAATATCATATATTGATAACATTACACAATGAATACATAATCACCCTTCCCAAATTCATACTTTGTGAAACTTGATATTTATCTACCTAATGCTAGTGCTTAATTCATGTACATTAAAATAAGATTTAAAATACTGAATTTTGTAATCAAATTCCAAATAATTTTTTTTGGAATACATTGACAATTTGATGTTCAATTTTCATACTTTAATATATTTTTTAATTGCAAGAAATTTTGGTCATGAATAAAATAATAACAACTTTTATATTTTTAATCTTAACATAAAATTCAAAATTATTTATCAAATTAATGTATTTTATGTTATTTTCATAAAAAACGAATGAGATTTAAAATACTCAAATTTCTCCTCAAATAAATTTAATGTGAACACATAGATCATTTGATGTTTAATTCTTACATCTCTAATATATTTCTTGTATTTTTGGTAATGAACATTAATCATAGGGGAAAAAATCATTTGCAAGATAGTTGAAATTTTAGAAGTAAATCAAATACATAATAACATTTAGACATTTTTATTGAGAGTGATATAATTTCCATCTTGATTAAAATTTGGTTGGATAGTTGAATTTTTAGAAAGTTCAAGTGTATCAAATGCATATTATCATTTAGACATCTTCATTAAGAGTTATAAATTCCACCTTGATTAAACTTATGGAACAAGCTATGTTTTGGTATTAAAGAATATCATTGCATCTATACCATAAGATGGAAGAAATTTGATTCAAATTAAATGTTACATACGTTGTCGCATGGACATTTCTTCGCTCTGAGAACGCCGGAGCCCGGGTCAGAGAAGAACCCATCTAGAACCTCGTGTGAGTTGACAATCTCTTCTTCTTCTCCTTAGCACTCCACATTATAACCGGTAAACTTCAACGGAAGAAGATTATGATATCTGATGATTCGACCGATAATTTTTGCTTCAACTTCACAAAAATTTTATCCACAACCCTTTAAATCTCTCACAAAAATTTCATATGTTTCTCTCCTCTACATCTCCATAATAATTATTGATTTATACACTGTATCACAAGGCGATATACAGACCCATGTGTACAAAACCCATCACACATCCCAATCCTTGATTTCAATTGCTCCCAGATTTCATGAGAATTTCACTCATCATCACAACTTGAACTGTGCAAAGTTTTATTGACAGAACTTTTTGATATCAAAAGATATGATCTCCGTACTAACTTCGTGACAGTCAGTGGAGTCCTGCAATTCTAACTGTATACACAAACTTCAAGCTATCACTCTGTACTCAAAACTCATCCAATCGAGTCGAAACTTCAATCAAAACCCAAGCACAAGTCGTAAACTGTATCTCAGTTGACTCAGATCTCCCAAAACCCTTGTAAGATTCTCAGAAACACTCCAAATACACTCAAAGGTCTAAATTTCTTACTCTAACTTTGAATCATCACTTCAGAGTGACAAATCCTTCAAATCCATCCATTCTTGAGCCCATGTCGTAGCTCGTCCCGTCAGCTCTTCAACCCAATCCTCAGATCTTCAAATGTCCCCCTAGAAGGTTTCCAAAACTTCTCAAAACCTCGAAAAGTTGCCCAAATGTACTCATTGGCCAAACTAATGAGAATGAGAATGAACAAAACCAATGAGAATGAAGAGTGTTATTTTGACCTCTAGTGTGGCCAAATTAGCTCCATTTTAACTTAGAGCTTTACAACTATCCTAAACACACTACTTAGCCATCCTATACACAATAGTTGCCATTAATAAAGAGTCAAAATAACAACTCGAAACCGGCTAAGTATGAACGGAACCACAAACGGAACCGGGGAGTTTATAACTTGAGAATAATACTATTCGCCAAAGTTCCTAACAATCAACTCCTTATGGCTTATTTTCGATAAGCAATAGTGATGGATTGGAACCCATGTGTTGAAAGCCACCACTACTGGTAAGTTCAGATCCATAGCGCCCAAACTAAATCAAAATGTATATTGTTACGTCCCAAATCGCGCCGCATGAAATAACTGGAAGAATAATCGGGTTTGGAGAGTTTATCACTTGTTGCAGAAAGTTATCTCCAAAATGAAACACTAACCACGTCCAAAAGTGATCACGATGAAGACTCCGGATGTTGATCACAAATGGATTGAGCATCGGTACATTTGGAGGATCATGTTGTCTTCTATCCATTCCTGCGTCGGCTCCACTTCGATCAGATAAGCTCCTTAGTCAGCAAAGTGATGTGTCTAGCACTCTCCTATACCCTTTCCATCCTGACTGCGCTTTATATATGATAAAGTCCAAGATAATATCTATTGGAGACTTTCAACATCCTCACCCTACAAAGTTGATCAAACGGTGGACTCTTAACAACTTTACAGTGTGCCGTCGGTTATCATAACCTAAAATATCACAATCATGACAACAGCTCTGAAGATGACACATGTCATTATTTTCTCATAATAACCGCGTCACAACACGACAACGTATTGAGATTTTATAAATCCAATATTGTAATGTAAATCAAGAAAATGTTAATGTTTATTGTTCAATGGACTAACAAACAAAATTTGATTAATACACTATGCTTAAACTTAAAATACTTTGATGCAATTGAAAATGTAAATATCTTCAATAAATTGAATCTAGGTGAAGAATATTATGAGGTTACATTTTTAATGATATTTAAGTATTATCTAAGACGAGTTTCAGATAATTTTGATAAAATTGACTAACTCTACTTGTCAAGTTGTAGAAAGAATAGTTATATGATATTCTAAGTGATTAATCAAGTATAGATTTTTTAATCCAAAATTATAGAATTTCATTTTTCAAAAACATCTTATAATATCTTGTTTAATTGAGATTAAATTCTTTGTGATTTTAGGATCAACGATAACTCAACACAAAGAAATGCTTCATATCATTCTCAATAATAAAATTATAATATCATCATATTTATAGATGAAAATAAATAAACAAGTGTCTTGATATCATATTTTGTACTATCTAATGGCTTGTCAAGTGTCATAATGTTAAAGCATAAATCATGGAGTCTCCATTGTTGATATAAAAGGACATTCCTTGTTTGATGTTATGTGATTCAAAGCTCTTGAATTAATGTACTAGTTGGAGTTGATACAATGGTGTATCATTTGAGCACATGTGTCATTACCTAAATAAAAATCACTCATTATTTACAAGTGTTTAATTAAATTGAGTAAAACTCAAATACATGATATGATTTTTTTTCTTGCCATCTTTAATCCAATGATCTTTGACACCGAGATAGTTACAAGAGACGTTCTTGTACCGTGGTATTGTACCTATGCCAAAACTACTAATGCATATCTGATCTATTATTGCATCATAGCTTCCTGTGCCTCTGAAAAGAATAATTTTGCTTAAGAGAACATTGGATTTGATTGTTGAAACAATCTTTATAATAATCTCTACCTATAAAGTATTTGACTACATCTATGCATACTACATGAACATAGTCTTGCTTATTGTATAAGATATATTGTTGTGCTAACACAAAAATGTATTTTTTTTAATTTTCTATCCATTTTCAAAGATAATAATATTTTATATTTACTCTACTCACAAATTGTAACAATCAATTTTTGAGACATTGTATCGATCTTATAATCCAATTGGACTAAATTATATGATGTATATTATAGAACTAAAGATAATTAATTATAATTATAGATATTAAATATATCAATATCAAAAATATTCTTGTATTTGGATGTTGATTTTTGATAATATTTTCATTCTTGATTATTGAATTTTCAATTTTTGATTGTATTATAATTTTATTTTTAATAAATTAATGATCAATATAACTATTAAAATGATTTTTATGATTGTTATAAAATTATATTGGTTTTATATTATAGAATTGATCAACAATTTATTTGATATTATCAAATTATAATATTTACATATTCTTTGATTTAATATATCTATCAATATTTAGTAAAATACAGGGTTTATTTATTAATTATTATTAATAATAATTTTATTTTTTATTCATTGAATCATAAAATCTTGAATTTAACAATACTATAACAAAATATAATACATAAAAATGTCTCATTCATAAATTATATATCTTCAAAATTATATTTTTGAAAATATATAATTATACATATAAAATAAATAATCATAATTTTTATTTTAATAATTTTCATATGATAAAATTAAAATTTATTAAATAAAAAAATGTATCTGAAAAATTTTGAAAAAAAAAATTTATTCATATATAATTATATTATTTAAATTACAAAAAATATATTTAATTTTTTTCTATCATGTTATAATTTATATTAAATTACAAATGACATACATATATGCATGCAATTCATAATAGATTATTTTAAATTAATTTAAATTTTAAAATGAAATATAATATATAAATATGTAATACTATTTATCGTATAAAATTTTTGATATTTAATTAAAATTTTATTATAAAAATTTATCATTAAATAATAAATACAATAAATATATTATAAATAAATCATATTATTTTATGTATTAAATATAATTTATTTAATTTTTATATTATTTTAAAATTAATTAATCAAATTTATTTAATGTATTTAACTTTAGATCCGATGACAATATAAATCTTAGAGAATTTAATATATCAAATCTAATTCTAATATTGAAAATATTTGAAAACAATATCACTACTCTGACAATGAGCATCTTAACGAAACGCTCGTGTTTGCAACCTTTCCACTATTGGGTTATCAAAATTATGAAAAAATGATTATTGACTTGATCGCAGCACAGGTACCCAAGGTTTCAAAGTAGATGAGCATGAGCATATATCTTTAACATTTGTAATCATAATTTCTTGCCTATCCTATGTCTGTTAAAAGAGATGAACCAGGGACCACTTTTGACAAATGTAGTAAGAGTCAACAGAGAGATGATGGGGATCACTTGAGGCATGAGCTGATTACTTCAGAATGATACTTATTGTAAAATTCGTTGGACAGCTAGGTGCGTCATAATCATCACACAATCTATCCGCTTCCCATATTCCTTAAGGTATTGACATCTGAAAAGCTACTACAGTTGTTGCACCAAATGAAGTCAACCGACCTGAACATTTCTTCAAGATCAGGTTACAATGAAGGCAATATTTCTACAGAAGAGTTCACTCGCATCAACATCGATAACAGTACTCATACATACATCAATGGTGGAACAAAGCGCAGAATTATTATTCAATAGTTTCTTCATAGGGGAAGTTTCTCTTTACACCACTAGCAAGTTTGACATCGATCACCACTGCTGAAAGTTCTGGCATTGTCAGATGGGAAACAAGAACAAGTCCAAGAGTTTACCAATTCAAGGAATCGATTCACACACGGTCGCAGTCCCCACGAGAAGTAATGCTGGTCAACCTAATTCTCGACAGAAAAGGGGGTGTAAAGACGGACAGCAGACGAACAGACGTAAACAGGAGTAGATATCTTCCCACCTCTTGCATCGCGCCTTTTATTCCATGCGTCTCCTCTTTCACCTGCTTGGCGACCGTTGCCAATTCTGCGCGAGATTGCTCGTTGACAGGTCTCCAACTTTCAAATTGAAGTCGCACTCGGGCCCCACAGGAGGCCCCACCTTGATTGCGAACATGTTGGGCAACTGTCCAAAGCCAAAAGTTGTTATGGAAATATCCGAAA
The DNA here is from genome assembly GCA_014180765.2 of Marchantia paleacea. Classification (NCBI taxonomy): domain Eukaryota; kingdom Viridiplantae; phylum Streptophyta; class Marchantiopsida; order Marchantiales; family Marchantiaceae; genus Marchantia; species Marchantia paleacea. Next base: position 364,319 of record MUAA02000004.1, read on the forward strand.
TTCAGATTTGTTAGTCAATTCGTTTATTCTCGACAGGTTGAGATGTATGACAAAGCAATAGAGTGTGTCTTCTCGATGTAAACGAGGTATCACTTGAGTGGGAAGAAACCTGTCAACCCCTAGCAGGCCTTCAACTTGAATCTTCAGTGAAACATTTTCATAGTAACGTTCTGTTGTCTTTCATACTTTCTGATCCCTTGGTTGTGCCGTAGACATTTGCTTGAGGATACAACCTGTAATTTCATCAGGGGGTGCCATTGGTGTAAATTTGTGCAATATAAACGAGACTTGGCTTGGAACCTAGGAATAAATCTACTGGAGGGTGAAATATCACTGATCGGAAGCTGAGCATCAAGGCTCTTGACTAGCGTATCTTCTTACAAAACTTAAACTCAGAAGTCAACAGTAAAGCTTAGGTTTGGGGATAAGTAGGAACTCTCTTGCTGACCGCAGTCAAAGTTTCAGTGACAACGAGGCGTCTAAAGTTCACTGGCTCCAAGTAGGCTCGTGAACTTTATTCATGTATAGAATGATGATGAGAATAAGAATGATCCTGGACGGCTAAAGGTTCTTGGGCCATACAAACAGTACGAGATTCTGTCCAGGACTTACCTATTGCTCTCTGCAGAAGGTAGAATATCAATCCATTTATTGTACAAGAGTCTACTGTAGGATAATCGTGAGCACACGCTACCTGCAATGCCGTTCTCGTGAAAATTAGAAAAGCTTTTGGCTGATGGAACCCATCGTTCAGATCTTTCTTCGCTTTTCAAAAGTTCGTCACTCATGAGTGTCAAGGTCTTCGTCGAGTCACGTAATGCCTTCAACTTCACTTCATGACTTGCGATGCCCTGCCAGAGGTTGGTCGAAACCCCAGTATCACGTGTTCCACTCACATGCTATTTCTCCTCGGCTTGTGAACTTGTGATAGAGTGGGCTTCTGGGGCGTGAAGTGCACTCCTCATGAAAGGAAGAGATGAGTTATACAAGTAACCAGGCTAGTTTACCTGGTCTTGCTGCTGGTTGTAACTCGATGAGTGGTTTGAAGATGGAGTCAGACTTGTACATCTTCGTTTGAACGATGAGACGCATGGCTGGATGAGATGAGACGCAGCTGACAGCTAACATGCCAATTGTCGCTCGGTGTGCTCAACCGCCATCACTTCAACGGGTTGAGAAGCACCTTGTGCAAACTTAGTGGCTAAAAAAGACCATTGTAATGGCCCAACACTAAAATATACGAAGGCAGATTTCTCTGAGATTAGGTTCAGGTTCTTATCACGACAGCATCTGCAACCAAAGAAATAGGTGAAAACTCCATACTCTCGTGAGGTTGCACAGGAGAATAATATCACCATGTGACCAGCAGCAAGCCAAACTCGTGCAATCTTCGTCGACCCAAGCATCCAAACCACCGACGAAGACAACAAAAATGCACACAACTGTTCCTCGTCATATGAAGGACACCAGAGCTCATTCGCCTCAGGCACTTTGGGGCCATTCAAGACGCAGCAACTGAAGGACAGCTGTGGTGATGGCAAGCCATCACAAAAGTAATAAACAGAGGAATTTGGAGCGAAAAGGTCACAAACAATCTAATATTTCCTCTCATTAGATGAACTTCCGAGGTCCGAACAACATGAGAACAATACACTCGGATAAAAAAGTGCATACTGGAAACATGCCCCAACTACCGCAACAATGCCAAACTAATGAAAGAATACAAAACGCTCAAATCGACGGAAGCTAAAGCATTCTCACGATGCAATGCCGGCGGCAAGGAGGAAGTGACATGAGCTCATCATAAGCCGGAGGAGGATACTGGAGGACGTACCAACCCGACCCACCCTAACGAAACCCGAGGGGGCGATCAAAGCAACCCGAGACAGACGCAATGATAGATCTGAAAAGCGCTTGACTTTCAGGCAGGGGGGCGGACGGGTTCCCTTCTCGCGCAGAGGAACACTGGACCAGGAGCGAATGTTCTTGTACGAAGATCCGCGTGGGGACAGCTGCAAGTTGGCTCCACTATCGAAAGCAAAGGAGGGGAAGCGGGATCCAGTCTATCATCCGTTCTTGTGTCGCTGGCGGTGCGTTGCCGCGTTACCCCACCTGGCTGGCACTGGCACTGGGCCTGCGACCCAGCAGCGTTCAGCGTTCAGCTCAAGAGAAGCGCACGCACGAGACGAGACCAGGGGACGAGGCTGGGCAGCCAGGGCAGGGCAGGGCAGGGAAGGAAGAGCAGCGGCAGCAGCAGCTGCAGGAGAACAAGAAGAGAGACGGGTCGGGGTTGGCGAGAGATTCTTTATTCGTTCGATGCGCACCAGAGCTAAGGGAAAGAAAGAGAGGGGAACGAAAGGAAAGAAGGATTAGATCGTTGGAGTAAGAGTTCCGATTTCGATTTGAGCTTTGCAGAGATTTGGCCCGCGGACATCCCGATTGGTTGATTGATTGATTGCCGTAGAGTGGAGTGGAGTTGAGCGGAGCGAAGCAGATGTGTTTGGGAATGAGGCGGGTGGCTCCTCCGTAGCGCAGGGCGCTGTCGTCGAGAGAGACAGGCAGACAGACACACCACTCAGAGGAAGACGATAGTGCGGGAGGGGAGGAAACATTAGGGGTGGGGGAGGGGGTAGTGGAGGAGGAGGAGGTGGTGGAGCTGCAGCGGCTGCCAGGAGGACGAGTAGAGGTAAGTGGAAGTGAGTGTGATGATTCGAGCCCGATCGTGTTAACGAAGAATAATCACACTTTAGGCATTGTAGTGAGACCGAGGCGGTAAAGACGGTGTTCTCGATCCACCCACCGAGTTTGGGAGGGAAGTTTTTAGATCACCTCGCCTCGCATTGCCGCGCAGCGCAGGGAGAGCAGCATTGAAGTGAAGGGAAGTGAAGCGAGGCGAAAGAGAGTCACGAAGGGTAAAGACCCGCAATGGGGCCAGGGGTGGGGTTGGTGTACGACGAACGCATGTGCGAGCACGCAAATCTGGAAGACCCTTATCACCCAGAAAAACCCGAGCGCATTACCGCCATTTTTGAGATGCTTGAGTCCGCCGGAGTTCTCCAAAAATGCAAGCGCGTGGACGCCAGGGAAGCCACAGATGCAGAGCTCGCTTCGGTGCACACGCCGAAGCACATCGCTGCGATGCGGGCTGTCAGCAAGCAGGCTTATGACCGAGAGGAGAGGCTCTCTCTGGCGCGCCGGTACAATTCCATCTACTTCAATAAGGGCTCCTCGGGGGCAGCTCTTTTGGCCGCCGGGTCGCTGGTGGAGCTCGCCACTCGAGTGGCGCAAGGGGAATTCGGGGCCGGTGCCGCAGTAGTGCGGCCTCCTGGTCACCACGCCGAGGCAGATGCAGCCATGGGATTCTGCCTTTTCAATAACGTTGCCATCGCTGCCCATGTCCTCGTCCACGGACAGCCGCGTTCAGGTGTCAAGAAGGTGTTGATCGTGGACTGGGATGTGCACCATGGGAACGGGACCCAGCATATGTTTTGGCAAGATCCCAAAGTGTTGTACTTTTCGGTCCATAGGTACGACGACGGTTTCTTCTATCCAGGCAGTGAGGATGGGGACTCGGACAAGGTCGGAGGAGGCGATGGTGCAGGTTACAACGTGAACGTGCCCTGGCCCCGCAAGGGGTATGGAGATCTCGACTACCTCGCAGTGTTCGATCACGTGCTCATGCCCATCGCCCAAGAATTCCAGCCAGATCTGGTTCTGGTGTCCGGGGGGTTTGATTCTGCCAAAGGAGATCCCCTTGGAGGATGTCAGATTTCCGCAGCAGGCTATCACAGAATGACTCAGAGGCTGATGGAGTTAGCCGGTGGGCGTGTCGTTTTAGCTCTGGAAGGTGGCTACAATCTGAAATCTATTTCGGAATCGTATCTGGCGTGTATGAAGGCCTTGCTCGGGGAGCCCTTGGAAGAAAACGTGTCGGGGGAAAATAGTCTTTTAGCATCTACGTGGTCGTTGATAAAGGAGGTTCGGAGTCATCTGCGGCCTTTCTGGCCTTCGATGTCCAAGGAGGAGGAGGATGACCTCGATAGAGTGCCCGAGTATTTTGTAGTGCACGACGACATTGCGCTCATCAGCTCGTCCAGTGACTCAGAGCACGAATCCGACGACGATGTCTTCGAGGATTTGGCCGAATCTTTTAGTGATTTGCAAGTGGAGGAAATCTCCGGCGATGATTATCTGGACGATGAAGGTATGAGACCGGAAGAGGAAACGCGCACACCTTTGATCGAAGATCTGATCAACCATCTTCACTTAAGTGATATTAAGGAGGGAGCACATAAAGCTCCAGTTGTCGAGGAGCCACCGACGCCGGCGGCAGTGTTGGTTCCTGCGGAGAGGCGGAATCTGTTGGTCCAAGAGCTTTCAGTTTCTGGAATAGGGGAAGGTAAGAGTGACGCAAAGCAAGATCCGTCTGTACCTGTAATTGTGGAAGTGAATATTGATTCAAAGCAGATTGATTCCAAGTGAAGACAATTACGTCGAGTTTCATGTCACCCGGTCACAGGAAGAGACATGAAAACTACATCACTTTGAAGCCCGAGTGCCATTGTAAGGAAAGATTTTGAGAGCTGCATTTTATGCTTTCGTCATAAGAAGCACATGTACAAATAGCTCAAGCGTCCATTTATGAAAGCGATGTTGCTGCAGCTTGGTGTCGAAGACTTGCTCTTTGCACCTGTTTGAGCCTCATTGATCAGTAAATCTCCCGCATCAGATTCAGTCGTCGTGTCTAGAAAAGTACCTGCTTTCTGTACTGGTTCTTTCGACAAAGGATATGGTGCATCACGAGATGGGGACGACGGCTCCTCTCCTGCACATCGTGTCACCTACAGGCCGAGGCTATGTGTGCATAGGATTAAATTACTGAGACTTTACAAGTCTGTTGACGATTCTTCTGATTCTAGACAATGTTACTATATTCAGAGTGAACCCCGAGCCTCCTCCCTCTTCCTTCGCAGTCAATGACAACTTCGTGCACCTGCGATTTGACAATCACCTTATGTACTTTGGCGGACAATCTTCAAATGAATAATAAACCAAGCACACTGAATTAAATACCTCACCTACTGATCAACAGCAACTGAAGGCGGATCAGTCATGCTCTAAAATCCTCGAGCACTTACTCGTCAAATGCCACCTTCACGGTCGGAAAGCCAGACTAAATGCCCTCTTCGTAAAAGTGACCCTGAAGCGAATTACACACATTGTAGCTACATGCCCTGAGGCAGTTCGAGCTTGTTTGCGGTAGTATACTTACCAACTCAGGATACTTAATAGTCATGGATTATTTCAATCTTTTTATACTTCATGTGCAACTATGTTTTTAGAAGTCGCGGATATGACAGGCATTCATTCCATCTAATGATATCTCATCTTCGAAGAGAGTTCCTGTTTAGCAGTAATCTTGGAGAGCAGTGCTATTTAGATCTAAAACGAAATGATCCAGAGGTTATAACTATTCGCGGTTATTGCTCGGATAGCGCTCATGGATGGATGAATAAGAAATAAGTAAATGTGAAAACAGGAGCATACCGTAAGTTCAGGACTTGATAACGCGTCTATAAATTTAGGATGGAGAAAGAAAGTATAAGCTTTGGCACTAACTTGTAGTGATTCATGTTATAGTTATTATTATTTTAAAGAGGAGGCGCAGTAAAATAACAAAAGGGATGGGAATACCCCATCAAATCGTACAAGGATGGAACCAACCTGGTAACATGGGGCTAGGTTCCAATAGCATCACATTGAGAAATATGTCCTCGAGCACCTTAGATATTTGAACTATCTAGATCAAACGGTCTACAAACAAGAGAGCATCCGAAGAAGCATCAACTAACGTGATTGCTCTTCTATGGATTGCACCAACTAGTGTTTTTTCATGCTAGGATTCATGTTTTAGTTGACATAGTTAGAAAACCAAACCAAACCCATTAATATAGCAAAAAGGATGGGAAGACCCCATCATGTTGTATGGGGATGATTGAAATACTATGGATTGCACTAGCTAGTGCTCTATGTGGAGCAATGCATATATGTTGCCTAAAAGAGGCTACAAAATATGATAAAGAAAGTGATACCCCTGTGCTGTGGCCTAGTATGTAGCCCCTAACGTGATTGCTCTTCTATGGATTGCACCAACTAGTGTTTTCATGCTAGGATTCATGTTTTAGTTGACATAGTTAGAAAACCAAACCAAACCCATTAATATAGCAAAAAGGATGGGAAGACCCCATCATGTTGTATGGGGATGATTGATATCCTATGGATTGCACTAGCTAGTGCTCTATGTGGAGCAGTGCATATATATTGCCTAAAAGATGCTACAAAATATGATAAAGAAAGTGATACCCCTGTGGCCTAGTATGTAGCCCCTCACGCACTATCTCACATAAACGTGTTGAAGTCTGCGTCCATAGCTCCATATAACTCCAAGGCTAGAGGAACAAAAAGATGACCTTTCTACATATCCTTATACTTGGAGACCTTGGCGGAGGCCGTTCCACTCGTTGTCCATCCATGAGGATGGGTAATCAACCCCTTTGAAACTATCACATGTACGATCTATAGGTGATTACCCATATGAAACTAAGTCATATGTAGGATCTGTAACCACAACGTCCACAACAATAACCATGCCATCCCGAACCAAGTATAGGTCTGTCCTTACCCGAGTCGACTACAAAGCATACCAACATTCTCACATGAAATGAGGCGTATCCACCCTCTTGTGCCATATCAAATACCACATCCATAATGACATCATGGGTAGCTATCCTTTGTACTCTGAATGAGCATCGAGTCATATGGAACCCACTACATCTAAGGTAGTACAACACTCACATGTAAGTCATAAAGATGTTGATAGGTGGATCAAGCCAAGTTGGAACCTCATTGATGTAAAGAAGGTAGCTGGTGTGAGTCAATAACCCTTGATGCATGGTTGATCAAGGGTGCAGGCTGGTCGATCTTGATCCATGAGCATACATCCTTGTCGGAGCAAGAGCATAGACGAGTCCTAGTAGTACATGGAATGACTGGATCCACTAAGAGAAAGAGTGTAAAGCATGCTAGAACTAATGGTTCATTAGGATAAACGATAGACATATAGTCCAATAAGTGAAAAAAGAGGAAAAGTACGAGAGCTCATATAGTGTCTCCGGGGACAAAACATCTCTTTTTTGTTGTAATACTAAATGTAGGAAAAATGACCCCCCCAAAGGATACCAAAGGTGTCAAGAGTGCCCAACTAGCAAAAAACACTACAAATGTCATCTCCTCCATCGATAATGAACCTACTCCTCACACAAAATTGGCAAAGATGTCTATCTCGGTGTCGAATCTCTTATCACACACTCAAAAGTCCGTGGTTTAATGACGTCATCAAGTATGTTCATGATCCTCATATCAAAGGTTAACAAGCGTGATAGGAATGCATACGAAGGAGGAATCGTGTGAAATAGGTAGGTGCATCAACAAGCAAAACTATAAGAGAGTATATCAAACGCCACATGTAAATCCCCTAGTAGAAGAAGGTCTTCTACATGCAGTACATACTTGGAAAGTAATGTGTCTAGGTAGCATGAAACAAAATACTAAGACCCTACTGACACTCCAAGGATACATAAACCATATGTTGATATCATACATCCCTCAAGGTGTGAGACAGGACTTGCGGACTTGTAGACTGGATGAGTGCCTGTGGTGATGGCAGATTTCAGGTTGCCCTTGCGTTAACACCTTGTGGTGCCTCGGGTACCTTTTGTTGCGGTTTATGGTTCTAGTTGCTGTTTCTGGTTCCACTTGGGGACCTGTTTTTGTACAGTTGCGGAGGTGATACATTAATGTCACAGTATAGATCGTATAGGAGCCATGGATGAGGTATTCAATGCCTAAGACAATGTCAATGATTGAGAAAATCTAACTTGTTGGCTAGGCTCCCCTCTTTGTGGATCCAACTCCATGGATACTCCTTAGATTCTTGCACTAGATGGAAGTGACACAACACGAACGCAGCCATCTCCCCATACTCGAAGAAGGTGTCTACCTTCCCTCTGAACCATCGAGCTCTTTGTAAAACTTGATCCCGCTCCTTTGCTCTATCTCCTCAAGGTGTTCACGCCGGAACTCATGATAATCATCCATCGGCGGACCCTCCAAATGCTGGAATAATCCCTTCCAAGCCATAAACGGACTGAACAACGTAGAGTTGCGCATTCCCTGTAAATCACACCATGAGTCAAACTCCTAGATGAAGTCATCCAACTTAATAGTACCAATTGTATCCAAATATTGTTTGGGACCCTTGGTGGCCTCATAGATATCGTCCATGTCCCACAACAACAGTGTGGGTACACACTCCAAGATATCACCAAGCTCGTCACTCTTTGAAGTCTCTCCTCCGGAACATACTTTTTATTATATGTTTGAGATCCATACATACATGTAGCTATTCGTCGAGAGTAAGTTGATGGTAGATGGATATCCAAGTCTCCCACATGACCTTTCTCCAAGCCAAACTTTCTTAGTACTCTCTTCACTATCTAAATAATTCTCTATGCTAGACCATTCATCTTAGGATGATCTCTTGAGGTGGTACGATCCTCGATCAACGCTTGATCATACAAAGCCTGAAATTTATCCAAAAACTTAGTACCTTGATCAATCAACACCTCCGTAGGTGCACCAAATTGGCTAAGCACCGAAGCTAAGAATGCATAAGCTGTTCACTCATTTGACTTGTTAGACAATGCCATCAACTCAATCCACTTGGAGAAATGCTCCACCATGACCAACATATATCGATGATGTTGTATAGTAGGGGATGTAACTGTGGTGTAGTGGCATTGAATGATGTTTGAACACAATCACATATCATACACCTAGCCACAAATGTTGCACATCAGTTTACATATCTCTCCACATATAGAACATATCGAGAGTAAGTGAGAATCCGATGTCAAGATGACGAATGATGCGAATACCTACAGTGCGCAAGGCGACAATAGGAAGAATTCAGCCATTCATCTTGATGGCGGATTGAACTCCGGTGGAATTGTTGAGAGAACTAGGGGAGCCTTCTTGTTGTGGCGATGGAATTACATTTGACGAGAGTTATGCGAGGAAGTGCACCGAGGGAAAAAAAATCTCCGTAGTAGGAAGCAATGGGATGCAAAACTATGGGCCAAAGCTCTAGGCCGAAACTATGAAAAAGATAAGGACGAAATTGATTAGGAAGGATCGATATTGTACACATGGTTCAACTTTTATGAGAAGAGGTGGTTCAATCCCAAGGAGCGGAAGGGCACGAATGGATACAAGATCAATTTGATCAAAGATGTGTTTAGAAGGAAGACAATTACACCCTAATTGTTCTCGCCTCAGCACACTACATACGTAAGTATGCATAAGGTGCTTATTGAGTACTGCTTGGTTAATTGGTTTATTAACTACTTGGTTAATGAGGTACCTCATTCCGTTGGGAACGAACTCACTTACATGAATTCAACTCACTAATGCATCTCTATGTTATTACACCATCTCAAAGAGCATAATTGGCCGGACATGTTCATGAGGAGTTAGGTCATTTTGGAGTGAAGCGGACGTATAGCTTATTTCAAAGTCACTATTGGTGAGAAGGTATGCAAATTGAGATGCAATAGTTTGTGGCCAGATGTATAGTATGTGATCGTGTTCGAGCATCATTCAAGACTCCTTCACCACAATTACATCCTCTACCGATTATGGGACTTGCTTAACGTTGGAGCTTGGATTTTGCAGAACCTCTACCATTGATTATACAACATCATCGATATGTTGGTCATGATGGAGCATTTTTCCAAGTGGATGGAGTTGATGGCATTGCGTTCAAGTCGAGTGAGGGAACAACTTATGCGTTTTTAGTTGTGGTGCTTAGCTGATTTGATGCACCATTGGAAGTGTTGACTGATTAGGGTACTCAGTTTTTTGGTGAGTTTTAGGATTTGTGTGATCGAGCGTTGAATGATCATCATACCACCTCAAGAGATCATCCCGATATTGATGGTCTAGCATAGAAAGTTGTTTAGACGATGAAGAAAGGATTAAGAAAGTTTGGCTTGGAGAAAGGTCATATGGAAGACTGGGACATCTAGCTACCATGGTTGACCATGGGTTATCAATTTAGCCGGCAAGCATCTCTAGCATCATTCTCATCATAGTTTTTATGATATGGTAGAGATCCATACTTATATGTAGCTATTCGTCAAGAGTCAGCTGAAATCTCGGACTTGTATAACCTTGATGTTTGGGTTAAGTTGTGTTCTCTGAGGGCAAAAATCTTCCATAGGGTAATGCCCATGGCATTTGTGAACCTGCGTACTACACAACATAGAGATACTTTGCATTATGCTGCCATCTGAGGAGGTGAATATCAACCTTCAATTTGCACATTTCATGTTGGTGATTACGTTTACTTGCAGTAGAGTGCACCGACCACATTGGATATTATAGCTGGTCACACAATTCTAAAGATACGTGAGATTTAATCTTTTGGAGTTTTGGTATTAGAGGGGCGTGATGGTGTGATTTGGAAGGATCATGTGTGTAGTTGTGCGCCATGTCACCTTCCAAACATTGATGGTATTATGGATCCAAGCTTGGCTGTTGTGCGGGTAGACTTGAGATATATGTTATATAGAGCAGCAAGTATGTTGATTTGTGATTCTTATTCAAGAGGATGGCATATACCATGTTTGACACCTCCTCTCAATGCAGTATCTAGTGGACGGTGGAGATGTCCTCGATATGATTAGCATCCAAGCTGGTTTGATCTTAACATGGTATAGATTGCATATAGGCGACTAATGATGGGGCATTATAGCACCCGGCCTCCTGATCTTAGTTCCACAAAGGGCATATCATGTTATGTACTAGATGACTACCTAGTGTTAGAGGGACCTAGCTGCCAATTAGGGGGACGATTGTGGTACACTTGTGTTGGTATATGACGATCTATGTAGTGTGATATTTGATGTAACAGCGATGTATATTGTGATGCTATATGTATGTGCACGACACGCCAAACCTGTTGGTCGGAATTATGAATACGCATAGAAACACTCATGCAATCAAGAGACAAGACAGGAAATACGTGGTTCACCTCACTAAAGCTACGTCCACGGAACACACATAGTCACTTTACTAAATAACCCTAATTTGTGTTATAGAGAGCGGCTGCCAGCCCTCTTATATAATAGTACAAGCCCTAGCCCTAGTCTAACTAAATATAGTCAAACTAACCATAGTACTCAAGACCTGAGTTAACTCCTAACAATCTCCCCCTTGACTCATGTCTTGGGGTCTCTAACTCTTGTCACTATATACATACTCAGCGGGAAGTCCTAGAAGGAAACCTAAAGCATAGGCCCCACTGTAAACAAGGATTAATTAGAACTAAGACGTAGCCTAACTAGGAAGGAGTAAAGTATATACAAGAATCAAACAATTGCTAGCGTAACTGTACTAGTGCTCCTTGGGCAAAACTTGCATAGTAGCACAATGCCTCTTGAAACTCTCTAAAGGAATAACTTTGGTCAAGAATTAGCTGGATTGAGTTTACCGTCAATCTTGACTAGCTCAACCTTCTTATTAGAAAGTGCATCTCTGATAAAGTGATATCTGATGTCGATGTGCTTCATCCGGCTATCCATCACTTGATTTGCTGCAAGATGTAAGACACTCTAATTATCACAATGGAGATTTACAACATCATGTTTCAATCCCATCTCAGTGATAAGTCTATTCAACCAAATAACGTCCTTTGCTGCTTCCGTTGCTGCTACATATTCGGCTTCCGTAGTTGACTGAGCTATGCATTTCTACAAGGTAGACCTCCAACTAACGCATCCACCTCCAAGTGTAAACACATACCCAGTTGTAGACTTCCTCTTGTCCAGATCTTGTCCATAGTCAGCATCAACGTAACCCTCGTCTGTAACGTAACATCTTGTCCATAGTCAGCATCAAGGATTTGACATTGTACAATAAACCATCAAACAAAAGACCAAAATCCTTAGTACTCTTGAGGTACTTGAGAATCCACTTCACAGCTTCCCAATGCCTTCTCTGGATTTGACATGTACCTGCTCACCTTGCCCATAGCTAGAGCAATATCAGGTCTAGTGCATATCATCAATACATGAGGCTGCCCACTGCCTTGTCATAGGGAATTGACGACATCTTTCCTCTCTCAGTTGCATCAATTGGACATTGAGCTGCTGAGAGCTTAAAATGTGCCGCCAAAGGAGTCCACACTCCTTTAGAGTATACCATGTTAAACTTGTCAAGCACACGCTGAATGTACTTACCTGACTTAACCATAGCTTACTCTTCTTCAAATCCCTGTGAACATCCATACCTAATATCCTTTTGTACTCACCCAAATCCTTCATCTTGAATGCAGATTTCAATTGCCTCTTTCATCTATCAACGTTGGATTGTTCGTTTGCCAAAATGAGCATGTCATCCACATAGAGTATCAGAATAATGAGGCTAAAGATCTCATTATTCACCTTCTTCATGTAAACACATGGATCAAACACACTCCGTGAAAATCCTTGTGCTTTCATGAACTCATCAAACCTTGCATTCCATTGCCTAGGAGCTTGCTTCAATCCATATAGAGATTTGAGCAATCTACAAACTAACTTCTCATGACCTTTCTTCTCATAGCTAGTAGGTTGTCTCATGTAGATTTTTTCCTCCAAAGATCCATATAGAAAAGCTGTGACAACATCCATCTTATCCATAACTAGACCAAATATCGCAACAAGTGCACATACCAGACGAATTGTAGCATACTTTGCCACACGAGAGAAGACTTCGTTGTAATCCACACCTTTCTCTTGTGTGAAGCTCTTAGCCACCAACCTGGCTTTGAAGATCCTCTTCTCTTCATCCGTTGGATTATCCTTCAACTTGTACATCCACTTGCTATCAACCAAAGGTTGATCCTTTGGAAGCTCCACCAGCTCCCAAGTCTTGTTCTCAACAAGCGATTGCATTTCACGCTCCATAGCAAAATCCCACTCAAGCTTATTGATAAAGGCTTGAGCTTCTCTATATGAACAAGGTTCTCCTTCTTCCAAGATCAACGCATTGCCATCATCATTCTCAGTTTCAATATCATGATCCTCAAGAATAGATGAATCAACCCATGTTCCATACCTTTCGGGAGCTCTACTAATCCGATTTGATGATCCCCCTCTTTCAATAATCTGGGCTCATTGAAAGAAACATCCCTACTGACAATCACCTTACAAGCTACAGGATCCCATAGCCTATAACCTTTCACACCACTTGCATATCCAAGAAAACGACACTTCTTGGATGTAGGATCCAACTTGGTCCTATTCTCCTTATGTATGAGAGGATAAGCCGTACAACCAAAAATTCTCAAACGACTGTAATCAGCCCTCCGTTTGTGCCTCAATTCAAACGGTGTCAAGAAATCGATTGCATTTGAAGGAGACAGATTTACCAAATACACTGCGGTATTTACAGCTTCAGCCCAGAATTCATATGGTAAACGAGATTGGCTCAACATACTACACACCTTCTCCAATACTGTTCGGTTGAGCCTCTCAGAAACAATATTTTGTTGCGGAGTATAAACCGTGGTGAGATGACGAGTGATCCCCTCCTCTTTGCAGTAACTTCTAAACTACTCTGAAATATATTCCCCGCCATTATCCGAACGTAGATATCTCACCTTGTGACCAATCTAAGTCTCAACTTGGGCTCTCCAACTTTTGAAAGTTGCAAAGACTTCAGACTTGTGTGTGAGAAAATAGACCCACATAAATCTTGAGTAATCATCAATAAACGATACATAGTACCACTTTCCAGAATGTGAGGCTTTAGGAGAGGGTCCCCTCACGTCACTATGTACATACTCAAGTAACTCTTTGGAACTATGAGTTCCAACACCAAAGGCTTTTCTATGTTGCTTGCCCATAACATAATGCTCACAAAATTTCATGTCAACTTTACCTAAACCAGGTAACAAGCCCCTATCTCGAAGAAAGGTCAAGTACCTGGTACTCATGTGTCCCATTCTAGAATGCCAAACATGAGCCATCTCAGGCCGAGATCTGGTAAGATTGACTTCACCACAGATGGTATTGCCCTCTAGCACATACAAATTTCTGTGCTTGGGTCCTTTTAAGATAGTCTTATCACCTATTCTCACCTCAAGTACTCCTTGTTTAGAACTCCACTCAAGGCCTTTTGAATCTAACATTCCAAGAGATATAAGGTTCTTTATCATTTCAGGTATAAACCTGACGTGAGTCAACGTACGTTTGACTCCATCAAACATGTGAATCTGGTTAGATCCAACATCTTCAATTCGACAGGGTTGATCATGTCCCATAAGAACTAAACCGTTTGATATTGAGAAAGTATGAACAAAATCTCTAATGTAAAAAATGTGATAAGAACAAGCACTATCCAAAATCCATACATCACCAACACCCTTTGGTGAGTTGCATAGGGCATACCTCTGGCTTCATAGTCCATCTTCGAGCAAGTCATCCTCCTCATCAAAATCTTGAGCCACATTGGCCAAAGGAGGATCAGTTGTCTTGGTCTTCACACAGCAGTACTTCTTAAAGTGACCACTCTTGCCACATTTCCAACAGACCACCGTCTTTCTGTCTTGGGATTTACCCCTAGACATGGATCTACCTCTAGATCCAAACTTCTTTCCATACTTCTCATTCCTTGATTGTGACCGTCCACCGGTCACATTCAGTGCCGTACCAGATGAAAAGGATGGAGTAGAGGGCAACATCATCTTCTGCTGTAGATCATCAATCAAGAGAGCACTTACAACCTCATTGTAAGTGATCGTTTGTCTATCACGATGGAGCAACACTCGTGATAGTGACTGATATGAAGCAGGTAATGAACTTAAGAGATGAAGGGCCTTCCTCTTGTCAGTTATCTACTCTCCTAGATTCCGAAGATCAATAACAAGATCACCAAAGACATCAATGTGATCTTGGATCTTCATACCTGTATCTTTCATCTTGAAGCTCATTAGCTTTGTCACAACTTATGTAGTGGCATCTCTAGTTAGGTGGGTGCGCGTATGCGTATGGAGGCAGACATCTGCCAGATTAGAGCCGGTTGTGCAATTAGCGCAGTTCGCACTGGCACTGCCGTTAGAGCCGACAGCGCCGTTAGGGGTCCTAGGGCTCAAGGGGTAGAGTTCGAATTAGGGCTCCTTGGAGGCCGTTTTGAAGTTGAGCCTTTGAGAGTGTGGCTATGGTGGATAGTAGCTTAAAAGGGAACTTGGAGTCTTTGAAGCACAAAGTGGGGTTGGCTTGACTGTAATCTCTCTTTTATGCTATGGTTATGAGCGGAGTGTCCTTGTGGACGTTTTGAGAGTAGAAAAGATTACTTTGAAAACTCAAATTGGATTCTGTGATGAGAACTGGGAGTTCTTGGAGCGCTGAAAGTGTTTTGGCGAGTTTGGATCGATGGTAGCTTCGATCCGTTGGTCGTTGAGCATGCGGGCGTTCTTTGGAGTGCCTGTGGTGGTGATCTAGAAGTAGAGTCGATTTGAGGTGGATCTTATTGATTTTGAATTTCTGTATTTTCTGTTTTAGTGTAAATCCAAATCGGGAATTGTCGAGGGCGGAAGCGCTGGAAATTGACGAAGTGGGTCGATGCTTATAGTTGTCTTGGAGCATTAATTTGAGATTGGCTGAGAAATATTTCGGACAGAAGTGCTAGAAGTCCAAGATTTGGTTTTTGAAGTTTTCGGATCGAAAATAGGGAGCAAAGCTTTATCAGATTATCATACAATGTCCGTTTGATCTGAAATTTGGTGGGGTGATAGATTATGTAAAGTTTGTCGCGCGGGGGTAGAGATGTCAGGCCCAAGGTTGACGGTGTCAGAATTGCGAAATTTTGAGGTTTAGGGGTTTGAAATCGAAGTTGAAGATTTTCAGAGTACTGCAGAAGTTTCAAACGGTGTACGTTTGCGAAAAAAAAATTGCGTTAGGTAGCAAATTGAAAAAGGCTAGTTTAAGGCAATGCCTTACATAGCCAGATTACCAGTCTCAGTTTATCGATCTGGAGAGCAGAAGACCTCCGAAATCGAGTTTTTGTGTTTTTAAATGCCCTTATGAGGCTATGTTAGTCCGGGTTGGGTTGGTTTTACCCCTTTGATGGATGTTTTTGAGATGGAGTATTGTGCTTTATGTTTCTTGTGATTGATATACCTCCATCTCTGCTTCCTGTTTGTGCACCACGTTTGTTTGTGTTGGTTTGTCTCTTGAGGTTCTGGAGGAGAGACTGCTCGGGTTAGCATTGGGGTCACCAACCTTAGCGGAGTGCAGTACCAACCTTGGTCTTTGAGGTTCACAGAAGATTCTGATTTGGTTTCAAAGAGTGACGGAGCTGAGCTTGGTGATATCTTGGAGTGTGTACCCACACCGTTGTTGTGGGACATGGACGATATCTATGGGGCCACCAAGGGTCCTAGACGATATTCGGGTACAGTTGGCACTATTGAGTTGGATGACTTCATCCAGGAGTTTGACTCATGGTGTGATTTACAGCGGATGTGCAACTCTACGTTGTTCAGTCCGTTTATGGCTTGGAAGGGATTATTCCAGCATTTGGAGGGTCCACCGATGGATGATTATCATGAGTTCCGGCGTGAACACCTTGAGGAGATAGAGTTCTGGAGACAATACTGGTTTCCAAACTACATCTCTATTACTTCGGGTACAGTGTTAGGAGGTGCGAGTTCATCCTCTATACATGGCACTGATGATACGGTTGGAGCTAGTAGAGTTGGGAAGAGTTCAGAGATCCCAACCTTCAACCCTATTCTGGAGTTCTTTGCATGGTTGAGGAGAGACTACCAAGGGATGAGAACTGACAAGCTACGAGGCTTGTAGGAGTTTCAAAGGAAGACTGGGGAGGTTCTTCGAGAGGTGTATACCCGAATGCGTCGGTTGATCAGTGTTACCCATGGGGTGACAGAGGCACAAGCTGTCCAATATTGGTATGGGATATTGGATAGGGAGTTGAGACGTCGAGTGAGAGATGCTACCTTACTACAGGAGACATCACCTACGTTGGCCATTTTGTTTTGTCTTGCTGAGCGTATTGAGCTCAACATGCAAGAAGAGAGGGTAGGATTTCTTTGGGTTCAGCAAGGATTCGCCATCTTCATCAACGTCTTCACGTTACCAATCTACAACACAAACCTAGAGTGGTTATGGTAGACATGTGGGACAGTCTCGACCATCTGGACAGAGTGGTGAAGGTGCAAAGCATCCAGACCATTACCATCCTTTTCAGGTCAACAATCAGTTGTTGGGATGGTATGTTGGACATGTGGTGGACCTCATCACAAGAAGGATTGCCTTCAAGGTCGAAGGATGGATCCTATTGGAGTAAAATCATGTGAGCATTGTCACAGACATGGTCACATGATGGATCGATGTTTTGATCTCCATCCAGAATTACGATCAACAAGAGTTGCCATGGCAGTTCCTGGAAGAGGACGAGGAGTTCAAGGTGGCAAGGGTGGTGGTAGGGGTGGTGGTAGAGGACCAGCCCTACTCAAGTGTTAGCCCATGAGGCTAGTCATGAGGTGAACATGGCATCTCGATTGGAGCAGTTGGAGTAGAAGATAGCAAGTATGGCTATAGCCCAACAAAGATCAGATTTTGGAGCTGGTGCCTCTACATCATACGATGGAGATGTTGTGGAGTACATAAAGAACGGCACAACCATGTGCAATTGCTGTGACTCGTAGTGCGACACATACTACTAAGTCTAGAGGAGCATCTGTGGAGTTGGATCCACAAAGAGGGGAGGCTAGCCGACAGGTTAGACTTCCTCAGTCTTTCACATTGTCTGAGGCATTGAACACCTCATCCATGGCTCCTACACCACCTATTGGAGAGATGAAGCCAATGTGGATGTACTTGGAGATGGAGCAAGTAGGGACCAGCCATCAACATCGTCTAAGGAAGCATCCAGCGCAATGTTGGGGGCGGCAAGGACTCTTGTTCATTCTCTTGTTTTCTCAGCCAAGGATTTATTGGCGTTGGGGGTGTCATCATCCCATATACTACGATTGGCAGCCACACTTTGCGAAAGCAAAGAGGATGTGTTGGTTGCTTCTAGTTGTGTGAGCACTAGTAGTGTTGATCCTGGGATCAGGACAGTTACTAGTGGAACTTGGCAAGTTGCTGCCGCTCGAATGATGGAGTTATCAATGAGGCCGGCATACGAGCGTACCAGGGTGTCACCGAGTGCGGTGATGTTGGATAACGTATGGTGTGTTCTTTTGGTCGGACCTTCGGAAAGGTTTATCGACCTCAACGCATGTTGTTGGATTCAGTGCATAACCCCTTATGTTGGGTAAGGATGCCTTTGCTTGGTCTTGGTTTGCGAAAGACCGATGTGGAGAGATGTCCATTCGCATTCAGACATCTCTTGGAGGTTCTAGTGATGCCCCGGCACCATACATCACCCGGATGGCGTTGACTGTGCAAGTACAACCGGATCATGTCACATATAGCTCTACAACGCGAGCACGTGCTGTGGTTACACTTGCAGAGTCCTATGATGTATTGGTGGGTGCGGCAGTGTTATACCCGATGGGGTTTAGCATTGATTATTGGGAGGAGATGCCTCTTATCGGCCAAAGTTGGCAATCGGCGAGGGCCGAGTGAGTCGACACTGCATGCGATTCATCACCGGTTCTAGGCCTTTACCAAGTGGAGGTTTGGTTTATGTTGCAGCCTTGGCACTTGTGTTACTTGGCCCTGGTGATTTGTTGGAGGGTAACATGGATGCTCATGATAGTCATGGTCGAGAGGATGTGACTATCATGCCAAGTCTTAGTGGAGTAGTGTCATCCACGTTGGATGGAACACTAGGTACTTCATGTATGCGGCTACAACGGATGGTCGATCGGCTCATACATCGGGCTTGGAGGAGTCTTTTTTGCGGAGAGGAGGAGACGAAGGAAGTTATTCCCACTTCCACTATGTTATCCCCTTTAGATACAACGCCTATTGCTTTGGCTAAAGATCGAGGAGGGGGTATATGTGTCCGGATCTGTTTGGAGGATTAGCACAAGTTTTGGCTGGCTTTTTGCAGTTTGGTATACGAGTACATCGATACTTGTATGTGGAGCGAGATGAGATTGCAAGGCGCGTCTCATTACGCCATGTGGCACGCTTGGTGCGGAGATACCCGCATCTTCTACCGGTGTTGGCGGTCCAAGGATATCAACAAAGCCTTGCCGTTAGATATTTTGTTGTTGGGGACACAAGACCTTGCTCGGCATGGCACCATACATTTGGTTATTCTTTGGATGGCCATGTCGGGGCACACACACGTCTTTGGTAATGGTCATGGGTTACATGATTCATGTTCCGGCATGTTTTGGGAGATGTTACGTGTGTTACGTTCTCTCCAAATACAAGAGACATATTCTCCGGCATACATTTTGGAGAATGTTCCCTTGTTGGGTGATCCACGTGCACGGGTGATGACGAGTGCACATCACGCAAGGTCATGGATTGGACCAGCCGGTATTGTTGGATGCAACGAGAGTAGGATCTCGTGCACACCGTCCACGTCTATGATGGACAAACCTTCTTCCAAGGGAGGTTTTATTGCGAGCATATGACGGAGTGGAGAGGCCCTCACATCTCACAAAGTGGAGAGTATTTTTGGATGTGGGTAGAGGGTCTATGTCTATCCGACAGTCACCCATGGCGATCTTGAACCTTGTGGGTCGCCCAAGAGTCGCATTACCCACGTTGTTGAGTTACCCAGCTTCCCATGCTTATAGAGAGGGAGGACCTAGACTTGTATGGGATTCTCACTTGCAGCGGTTGGTGGAACCCAACGCTGAAGACAGAGAGCGAGCTATGGGATTTTGTACGGTACTGCCAGAAGCACCTACATTGTCGAGAGGCTTCACGACGTCAGTGTTGGGTCGGGCTATGGACCTGAATCGTTTGACATGGATTGTGAGCCTTGGATTGGCCGACAGAGACGCATGAGATCCACATGTATGACCAGAAGACCATTAGTAAGCTCTTTGCCTACCGAGACGGTGGAGGCAAAAGTCGGGCGAGAAGTGCCCAAGATCTCATCCTTGGTCTTATGGGGATGTTAGAGAAGGAGAGGTAGGGTCTTCTTCGAAAGTATCATTGGAGTTTTTTGCGTGGAGCAAAGCGGTGGTTACCACTTTTTGACCTTTGTGATACAACACAAGAGGTTCTGCCTACTGAAGCAGAGAGTTGTTCACACCGAGATAGTGGAGCACGGTATGAGAGAGCAGAAAAAGCTCTGCTCAAGAGGTTGTCATTTAGCAACCGTGATACTACGTCTTCTATCTCTAGTGTCGATGGAGAGGAGATTTGGGATATTGAGATTGGTCTCAAAGTGACGGAGAAGAAAGACATAGGGTGTGGAGGTTTCGAGGAGTTTCAGAAACTTTTTTTGCCTTCGGTATGAAGGATTTAGGTCATTTGAAGGACCGACATACGGATTGACTTGACAACAGATGCACCAGTCTTCCGTCGTTCCTATCGATACAGTGATATGGAGAGAGATCTGATCCAAAGTAGGTGTCAAGACCTTCTTGAGGCTAGATTAGTGGAGATATCATATGGAGAGTATGCCTCTGTTGTGGTGATGTCAGTCAAGAAGGATATACATGGCAATTATACAGATAGACGCATGTGTGGTGACTACCGATCTATCAATCGACAGACAATTGATTGATATGCTATGACTACACCTGAGGAGATCTTTGATGCAGTTGGGCATGCAAAGCTTTTCAGTACATTGGATTTATTCTGACGAGAATATCATCGGTTATGGATTCGAGATGAGGATAAGGCCAAGATAACCTTTTGGGCAATTGATTCGCATGGCAAGGATGTGTTGTATCAGTGGAAGTTCTTACCATTTGGGTTGAAGAATGCACCTGCTGAGTTCCAAAGAGTGATGGATAGGATCCTAGCCGGACTTGATTGTGCCAGAGCCTACATCGATGATATTCTAGTGTATAGTGCTACAGTGAGGGAGCATGAGATACATTTGTAGGAGGTATTTGAGCGGACCGATTGCTCATGGCCTCAAGTTGCATCCTGGAAAGTGTAAGTTCTTTCAGGAGCAGGTAGAGTACTTGGGTCATACCATATACCCAGGAGGATTGGGAGTTCAAAGAAACCAAGGTGGAGGCAATCTTGCGTATTCCACAACCCTCAGATGTGAGTAGGGTTCGAGCTTTCCTTGGTCTTGCAAACTTCTATCGTCGATATGTGCGAGGATTTAGCACTATTGCCAAAGCCTTGACAAAGCTGACAAAGCTAGATCAAGAGTGGAGTTGGGGAGATGAACAGGAGAGAGCTTTTGTTGAGCTCAAGGGAAGGTTGACATCTGCCCCTATTTTGAGGAGACCTGTGAGAGGTCGTCCGTTTCAAGTACATATTGATTGAAGTATGTTGGGTTTGGGAGCAGTGCTTACCCAACATGATGATGAGGGGAAGGAGTTTGTAGTGGCTTATGCAAGTCGTTCCAACAATGCAACGGAGGCGAAGTATAGTTCTTATGAAGGAGAATGTTTGGCAGTTGTTTGGGCGGTGGCACATTTCAGATGTTATTTGTTTGGAAACTCCTTCACTCTCATCACTGATCATCAACCATTGAAATGGTTGATGGAATGAGACAAGCTTACATGAAAGCTTGCACGATGGGCTCTTATCCTACAAGAGTATGATTTCACGGTTATTCATAGACCTGGAGTGGTGAACCGTGATGCGGATGGGTTAAGTCGAAACCCATGTACAAGTCAAGTTGACGAAACCGGGGCTCGATGGCACGGTGATACTGATGAGGAGATGGTGCCGGGTTGGCATGCATCTGCCTTTTGAGTATGTTGGCGCTTGAGAGCTATATGATATCTCTCTTGGGTCAAAGAGCAGATATATTAGCCTTGGACGCTGAGACTCAGGACGGTTTGATCGTAAACCGAGACATCCATGATGACATGCTTTGGTGTTGGAGTATCTTCGCACCGGCAGCTTTGTTGGGCACCTTGAGTGCAAAGGAGCGGGATCGAGTTTTCGAAGAGTGGGACGGTTCGGGTGGGAAGGTAGACACCTTCTTCGAGTATGGGGAGATGGCGGCGTTTGTGTTGTGCCACTTCCATCTCGGAGAGCACCTGATTGGTCGACATGCTCATGAGGAGTTAGGTCATTTTGGAGTAAAGCGGACATATAGTTTACTTCAAAGTCACTATTGGTGGAGAGGTATGCAAACTGAGGTGCAGCAGTTTGTGGCGAGATGTATGGTATGTGATCATGTTCGAGCATCATTCAATGCCCCTACACCACAACTTCATCCTTTACCGATTATGGGACTTGGTTATCGTTGGAGCTTGGATTTTGCATGACCTTTGCCATTGACTATACGACATCATCGATATGTGTTGGTCATGGTGGAACATTTCTCCAAGTGAATTGAGTTGGTGGCCTTGCACGACAAGTCAAGTGAGGGCGACTTATGCGTTCTTAGGCGCAGCGATTGCTTAGCCGATTTGGTGCACCAGCCGAAGTGTTTGACTGATCGGGGTATTGAGTTTTTGGGTGAGTTTGGGCTTTGTGTGATCGGCGTTGATCGATCATCGTACCACCTCAAGAGATCATCCCGAGGGCGATGGTCTAGCGTAGAGAGTTGTTAAGGCAGGTGAAGAGAGGACTGCGAAAGTTTGGCTTGGAGAAAGGTCATCCGGGGAGGCGGGACATCAAGCTACCATGGTTGGCCATGGGTTATCGATTTAGCCGGCAAGCATCTCTAGCGTCATTCTCACCGTACTTTTTATTATATGGTAGAGATCCAGACTTACCTGCAGCTATCCGTAGAGAGTTAGGTGAAGTCTTGGACTTGGATAACCCCACGATGTTTGGGTTAGGGTGTGTTCTCAAAGGGCGTAACTCTTCCGTAGAGTCATGCCCATGGCATTTGAGAACCTGGCTATTGCTCAACATAGAGATACTTTGCGTTATGCTACCATCCGAGGAGGTGGATATCGACCTTCAATTCGCAGATTTCATGTTGGTGATAATGTTTACTTGCGGCGAGAGTGCACCGACCACATTGGATGTTACGGCCGGTCGCATGCGATTCTACGAAGTACGTGAGGTTTTACCTTACGGAGTTTTGGTATTGGAGGGTCGTGATGGTGTGATTTGGAAGGATCATGTGCGTAATTGTGCGCCATGTCACCTTCCAAACATTGATGGTACTATGGATCCAAGCCCGGCGCTTTATGCGTGCGGGCTTGAGATGTATGTTATGTGGATCGGTGGTGGCAGCCCGTATGTTGATTTGTGATTCTTGTTCGAGAGGATGGCATATGTCATGTTTGACACCTCCTCTCAATGCGGTGCCTAGTGGGCGGTGGAGATGTCCCCGATGCGTTTAGCGGGCAAACAAGTCGACCGTTACATGATATGGATTGCGAGATAGGCGACTAACGATGGGGCATTGTAGCACCGGCCTCTTGATCTTAGCCCCACGAAGGGCATATCATGTTATGGACTAGATGGCTATCTGGTGTTAGAGGGACCTAACCGCCAGTTAGGGGGGCAATTGTGGTACACTTGTGTTGGTGTATGACGATCTATATGTTGTGATGTTTGATGTGACAGCGATGTATGTTGTGATGCGATATGTATGTGCATGACAGCTGTCACAACTTATGTAGTGGCATCTCTAGTTAGGTAGGTGCACGTATGTAGGGAGCGAATCTGCCAGATTAGAGCCGGGTTGTCTGCGATTAGCGCGATTCGCCTTTGGGACTGCCGTTAGAGACAGCAGCGCCGTTAGGGGTCCTACGGCTCAAGGGGTAGAGTTCGAATTAGGGCTCCTTGGAGGCCAGTTTTTGAAGTTGAGCCTTTGAGAGTGTGGCTATGGTGGATAGTAGCTAGTGCGGGGAACACAGAGTCTTTGAAGCACAAAGTGGGTTTGGCTTGACTGTAATCTCTCTTTTATGCTATGGTTATGAGCGGATTGTCCTTGTGGACGTTTTGAGAGTAGAAAAGATTCATTGTGGTACACTTGTGTTGGTGTATGACGATCTATGTGTTGTGATGTTTGATGTGACAGCGATGTATGTTATGATGCGATATGTATGTGCACGAGAGCTTCAAGGAGGTGTACAATGGCTTGCTCCTGAAGGTCCTTCTAGTCTTCATCATTGAATGTAGGGGGTTTAGGCCTCAATGACTTGCCCAAACTGGAAGCCTTCAACTGGCCTTTGACTTGACTCTCCCACAGAAGATAGTCACTCGCCCATCAAATTTGACAATGTCAAATCCGGCTCCTCCTGTCTTTATGACTGCCATCTCGCATCGTCCGGGCGCTGAACTCGTCCCTTGTGTCGTTCGATTGTCAGATGGAACCTCCAAACTTGACTTCTTTCCACTCATATGAGTAAAATGGAAATTTATCCTGGATCAAAATCCCTAAACCTCAGGAGATACTGTTGCTCTGCTTGCTGCTACTACTGCCACAAATAAAAAAGGCATGCGCGCAATCCTCCAAAAACTCAGATCTCTCCCTACATGAATAAATTGCAAAATCTGTAGGAATTCTGGAGCTCTGATGATTCTCGCAGGCGGGCTCGAGACTCAACATCCTCAAAAAAGTCTGGAGCGTCAAATACGCGATGGTTATGTAGGTCAGTCTATCATTGGAGGGCGTGTAGTAAACATGTTCCAAAGAATTCTAATTGAGCTGGTAGCTACGGGCAGTTGAAGCTTTCCACAGTCCACTATGTGTAAAGATTCTCGATCTATGGGAAAAGTCAACCATCAAGACCGTCTCCCGTTCTACAACACGAAATGGTGATTTTTTGGTAAAGACCGGGGATGTGAAGTCCTCATAGCTGTCGAGAAAAAAACCATAGATCTGCACATCTACACCTCTATACTCAGTCCACATTAGCTGCAGACAGTCCAAAGCATCCGTTGAGTCGTAAGGAAAGTTTGGAATCACAACTCCTCTTTTTGCAGCCCTTACGAACCGTGCCTTCCAACAACCTTCAAGAAATGTCACATTTGTGGATCATAAAAGGCTCTCGACGATCCAAATCTCAACATTGCCAGCAACTTTTGAACAACCACTTCCTCTCCGCAAGCTCACCGACTGCTCTGAAGTCCAACGCTTTACTAGTTTGTGAAGCAGGTTATGATTCTACGAGACTCCAGAGTTGTTGGCCACTTTTCTATTTTCGCCAGCCTTCCACAGCGGAGCAAATCTTCCTAGTTCATTTCGTCTCACAAGCAACAACTCTATCGATTTCCCACTCAAACTTTGCGCACTGACAGTTCAAGATTTGGCGGGTGATTTCTCTTAGACAGACACTATTTGCCCACACTCTTTCTTCAGCGAATCCATCGTTGGAATTTCCGCGACCTGAATGGCATTGTACTCGTTCGAGACCTGCTCGTCCCATCCATCACCGATGCCCGCACACCTACAAGCACACCGTCTGGATTCTTGTTTCTGCCGTCATTATCCATGCGGAGCCCCGCCTCCTCGACTCTGATCTCCTTTGCTGCCAAATCCCTTACTCGCATTCGATCAAACTTTCAACATAACGACCCAATCGCTCTAATACCAATTGTTGGTCGGAATTAGGAATACACAGAGAAACACTCATGCAATCAAGAGACGAGACATGAAATACGTGGTTCACCTCACTGAGGCTACGTCCACGGAACACAGAGTCATTTTACTAAATAACCCGAATTTGTGTTACAGAGAGCTTCTGCCAGGCCTCTTGTATAGTAGTACCAGCCCTAGCCCTAGTCTAACTAAATATAATCAAACTAACCAGAGTTACTCTGGATAATCACATATGTTAAAACCAAAAATAAAAATAAAAAAATGAGACTTGCTGAATGTGATGGTGCTTTGGCCTTCACTTATTTCTATATTACATTCGTATTATTTTCATTTTTTGGGTTTACTACTTGACAATATTTAGTCACAAAGTTCATAAGCGTGATGCCTAGATGTGAAGCTAATACTCTGCTGTCGCTCTGAACAAGAAGTCTGGAAAGTAGAATCAAACATAGCATTGAAAATGTGAGTATGTTATTGTATATGGCAACAACACTTCTTGGAGTTGTTGTTGGTTGGATGGTTGCTTGGATTATCTTTCTTTTATAGTAGAGGTATGTCCACATTTAATCCGTTATGGTTTGAGTAGAAAGGATGAAGAAATTTATTCCATGAATGTGCATCATGTGTTCTGAGTAACTGTAAATGTCATTTCAGAGCTTTTTGAAATAATGATTGATAATTTTGTCATTTTTGTAAACTTGGATTTTGCAAGTTTCCAATTTCACAACATTTATGCCATTTTAAAACAAAAATTTAACTCCACGTGTCATCAAAAACCTAACCTTTGTGCAAATTTGGGACAACACCTAGTTTTACTATTATATCAGATTTTATTTATGATTATTGAATCTTCAATGGTATATATATATATATATATATATAATTATAATTTTTACATGATTGAATAAAATGCACATCAACATTTCAACATGTAATTGATAACATGATATCAATAAATTTTTTTTGTGTAAGATTTAGAAGCATGATTTTTAATGTCTAATATCTTTATTAGATTTATAAAAATTCAAAACATATATTTTATATTACAAATATAAAGAATTTAAAATTTTGAATATTTATATATACTATATTTTTCAATATTAATTTTTTCATCATTCTGAGTATATATTTTCAATCATCCGTGTTTTGTTATTTTTTATCATCAATATCATGCAAATAGAAAATATATGCCAAGGATTAATAATTGAGATGTGCAATATACTTCAATTCTCTTTCACTCCTTGATGTCTATGTCATTCCACGGTAGATTATTCATGTAAGTATTTAAAATAAATGTAATCCTATATATCTCATATGAATCTTCTCTATGTTTACATTGCAGTTTTTGTTGTCCTCGTATGCAAAAATAAATGACATATACACAAAGAAATCCGAATAATTGATTGAAATTTTTATAATTTTTTTCAGTGTAAAAATATACATTTATATGTATGGAATTTGACATTTTCATAATTTTGTAATGTGATAAAATTTTATAAATGATAGAATGATTTGTTATGACAAAAAAGAAATTTTATAAAAACATATAATCATTTAAAGAAATTTATCTTTTATATCTCAGGTATTTTATCAAACTAGTGCGTAAAATATGCTAGGAACAGATAAAGATTGAATTATTATTATTATTAAAATTTAATTAAAAGATCTTTTATCATATATATAATGATAGTAGAGGTGATTGAAGTATTCAGTTTTCAAAGTTATAAACAATCATATTGCACATAAAGAAGTTCAGTAGAATGTGTTTTAGGTGTCTAAATTAGCTGTATGTAGAATCACTACTGAGAGCCATTTAGATGCCATAAATATACACACTAATGTTTGAGAATGTGATTTGGAGAATGTAACCTGAAAGTCATGATTACCTTAGAGGCGTACACATAAACCTTCCTTACGAAAACTTCATGATCAGTTTTCTCTTAAGTGTTTGAAATTATTCGACGGCTAGGAAAAACTGCATCCTTGAGTCAAGAAGACAGGTTTTTCTCGTGTAACACTTGATTAAGCTTTATGAAAGCATTACGCTTTATGAAAGAAGTGTATCTCGCTAGATCGAGCGTCAGCTCTGACTCTAGGTTCGACAAGTAAACAAAATATGTGCTGCAGCAGTTGTCTGCAATGTGGGACAAGGGATATAGTACAGCGTGTAACATATATTGCAGATTTGACGTATTGTACGGTTTTAAGTACTGTAGCCGACATTTAATTGTGGTTATTTTAAACGAAGCGTTAAGGACTGGAAATACTTACAATTGTCACAGCCAATGATTGGTGTATCAAAGTTTATTAACATATGAAGCTCGGCAGTACAGTCAAACAGGAGTCTGTCTAGGTGCAGAGATCTCGTTGAGCTAGCAAGTTGCATGCACCTCCAGTGGAAAGAGGAAAGACACTGAAACTATTCAAGTGCACTCATGCCTCGTAGCACTTTGGCGTCCTTTTGATGTTCAATCGGCTAATAATCAATGTGTAACGTGTACTCGGACGTTACGAGCTATTCATCCACTTTTCGTCTACTTTTGAGTGTGCTTGCTTTTAGTTGGTCCAATGAAAACGACAGACAGTGTCGTATGCTGGTGGTAGGACAAGTATCTCAAGATCGAGATCGAGCTGTAGAACTGCCTCATGCAGGCCCGGATAGTATAAAAGGTCAGTCGCCAGAATCGACCAGAAAGGCCTTCACTGGGAGTAGCGAAATAGTTTCTCGAAATGCAGAAGATGACCTCTGACTCGGTACGAATAGCAAGCATACAAGCCTGCAGCTGACCCAACAGCCCAGTATGATATCAGCACCGGAACCCCGAAATTCTGCAACAGCCAGCCAACGAGCGAACAAAACCCCAAAAACGAAACATCAGTTTCTATCACTAAGCATCGATTGCCGCCACGAAGTATGTACTTTCAAGAGACCAGAAGGGTGATGCACCGTTAAGCCGGATACTGTACTTAGCATTACAATGAATGAATGAATGGATGAATGAGTGCAGAGTAACACAGCAAAAAATTAATGAAAGAATGAATGAATGAGCGAATGCAACTAAAGAGTTCAACGATAATTCATCAGCTTTAGAAGAAAAGAAACTCAGAACGGACTAAACCAAGAAAAGGACAATGTGCCAAGTTTTGAGCCTTCTGACCCTGGGGTCTGAGATGAGGATAGCCATGACGTAGGAGAGCATATCCATCAATGATTGTAACGAGTTTTGTACTCCACCCACAACTCCCCTCTTGTGTTCAGGGACAGAGTCCTGTCAACAAGATCATCATCCAGCAGTTTATGCACTCAGGAGGTACATCTTAAATGCATAGACTGTTTTGTAGAAGCAAAGATTCATACCAGGAGGAATCAAGCTTAAGGTTCGCAATGTTCCCAGTGTTCTGCCTTTGGACAACAAACACCGAGGAAGTCGACATCCAAAGAAAAGTAACTTTTTGATACATGCTGCATAAAGAACCCACCATTTTTCTGGGCGAAATGAAGTTTTAAAAAAAGAGTACGAAGGGGTTCGATTGGATGTGCTTGCCTGCATTAATTGGGTGACAGACAAGTCAAACATCCACAAACCGAAGCGTGATGCCGCCACTCCAATGATGAGCATGGCTGACGCTCCAACTCCATTGTGTACAAGAACCGAGATCGCAGATATTGAAAGCAGGGACCACTGTTTCAAAAACAGACCAGTGTCTGTCAGATGGTTTGCTTGATCATGTACAGATTTGCCGTCTTTTCTACGTCCCTTCCCTTCAAGATCGTTATCCCATTCTTATTCTTCACATGCTAGAGATTTTATCTTACACCCAGCAAGCAAAGGTCTCAGTTTCCGCATATGTTTAGGGTTCTTGATCACTGTCAAAGTTTCTATTATAAGTTCAATGTCCACGTTAAGGGCGAATAGATAGTTCCTACACACTTCCTCGATCAATACTTCCGAAGATAAATGAATATCTGTTCTCAAGACTACAGCAAGGTTTGAAGGAGATGAGAACCTGTAAGTTGATTGACCACAATCCTGTTCGTACTGTCTGGAGCTTTGGCTGCAGTATGGGATACGCCACTGTCGCCAAAATGCCTATGATAGCTGCAACTCCTCTGGCCAGACCCAGTACGTAGGCTGGCACCCCTCTCCAGTTCAAAACGGCTGTCATTAAGGATCCAAAGCTGCAACACAGGAATGAAAACTCGCTTATCAACTGATACTGCAGCCGAGTACTTTCAGATGGTATCAGAGGAGAATTATGCTTTGCATAAGGTTCGCAGAGCATTAGTTGCCCTGCTACAATTGAAGTCCTTGGCTAGAACTTACCTGAGGACTGTGAAATATAGAAGAGCCAGAGAAACACCTGCGAGCATCACTTCCTGCTGCAAATAAACCGTCCATCCTTCAATGTAAGGTAGATGAAAACATTTGCTCAGCAGTCCACTCCCGCAGCTCAGGGTTCTATCGATCTGATTTTTATGAGTGATCTGTACAAAATCATGGGTATCTTCCATATCGGCTTCTCGGTTGGTCGGCAAATTCTCATCCAATAATCCAACATCCTCCGCATCTGTAGCCACCATTGTCGGTGCTTCTCTGTGCTGAAGTGCAGGTATGGACCAATATACGGAATGCAGAAGCTTATATTCGATGCCCACAGACACCAAATTCCATACTGCAATGGCTAAAGCACATGCAAGTGCAGAGATGCCGCTCATTAGAAAGCCAACAAATACTGGAGCCAGTAATTTACAGGACAGGTCAATGCGCCGCATTATGCTGTTCAACTGGGTAAGCAGTCCTGGGGCATATTGCTCTGAAATGACGATCACCCTGCGTCAAACGAGTACCGAGTTCAGTCATGGGACATTCTTAGAATTGACAGCATACCCTGAATGCAATACGACTGTACACCATCTGATCCATGATTTGATATCAAGAACACTCCTGCTCCATGCATCTATTAACATGAGCATGCCAATCTGAGGAACGAAAGGGAGAAATATAATCCTATTCATATGAGGAAACTTTCACACAAACTCGAGGACGGAGTGCACGAGTTCATTGTACTTCTGTGTAATAATACATGATCATTACAAACGTTGACTTCTGAGAGGCCCCCATACCTCCATCATTCAGTTACTCCTTCAGAGGGGTTTCAAACTTAGCGAACTCAGTACAGCATAGAGTATTATAAAGTAAGATGGGAGTCTTACCAATCACGTTCAACCACAATGTTGGTCGCAAGACCAGAAAGAGCAGCAAGAGCCCCACAGAAGTTTACCAGCACACTCAAAGCAGCAAAAGTTTTTGAACCTCCTGGCAAAGAATCCGGATATGCTAGCAAACACACCAGAGACAGGCCTGCTATCACAACAGAGCTATTTTGCACCGCAAGAGAAATTTGTACAACCTGAGACAGGAGCACCAGCAAAGGCACAAGCAAGCAGGTACGTTAATCCCGCCACAATATTCATATAGAATCCTTGCGTGTTCAGAGGAAAAAATCAAATGCCTATGACATCTCCACTGGGCCTAAAACTCAAACGTCAGCTATGTCAAATTCCTCGAGGTCTCCGACACAACAACCAAAAAAATTCTTCGTGACGTCACAACTAACATGGCGTTGAAAAGGTGGAGACATAGGGAGAAAACCTTCAATCGAGGCGTTCTGTCCACCCAGTTGCCAACTACAACACCCAACGCAGCTATGGAAGCTGTTTCTGTAAGGCCATAAACGGCCGCCAGAAGTAGGGAGTCGGGCCATATCGTAATCATGAAAAGACCCACGGCAAACTCCCACATCCTGCAGCCAATGACCACACCAACATCATAATCAAACATCAATAACTCAAACAATCAACGAAACAATCCAAGTGGGGAACTGGGAGCCGGTGCAACCTAAATACCAACTAGATTCAAGGCTTCAAGCAACACTGCTGCAAAGCCCTACGGACCTGTCGCCCCATCTCGACAGAAAGTGACTCCAATAGAGGAAGTGCACGAAGGAACTGATGGGAGGACCACTGCTGCTGCTGTTGCTGACATGACTACCCGAGAGTGACACTGCATCGTCTTTCTCCTGCTGCCCGCTGCTTGTTCCTGTAACCAACCTTCAGCTTTAGAATCACAGCCAGAGTTTCAGGTGTCATATCATCTCACCCCGTTCGAGCTATCTGTGTCTGAAATCTCTGAACCAGACATTTGTGACGATTCGCGCTTTTCTGAGAGAGTGTTGAAGGCTACGAGGTTTGACATTGGCTTGACACTGACGATAGTGCACGACGATCCACTGTACCTCTGTCTTCCCTTCCAATTGGCTCGATGCAGACCATTTCAATCTTACAACCGGTCCCCTCCCCGTCCGCTCTTTCTTTCTCTCGTTGGTATGCATCTCTTTCAATCGTGAATGCAGATTCTGGAGGAATGTTATATTCTGTGTAGGATAGAATCACGCGGTAGATCAGATGATTATGGGCAGTGGGAACTGAAACGGCACATGGGCATTCACGTGCATCGCAATGTCAAGCTTGCATCTGTCGCTCAGTTCGGTCGGTCCAGTGGAGGAGGAAGAATGCTCACCTTCACGAGTGCAATTGCAGGACGTCTAATTTCATGTCCATGAACTAGTGAGTGGAAAGATTAATGAACGAGGACGAGACGACGAGACGACGAGACAACGTGAATTAAGGCAGTTCAGATTCGGAGACAAGCATGTTCTCGCTCAGTGGTTCTGTGGAGAAAAACGGCAATGAGACCTACGTCTTCACCGGATCGAAGACCACGATCAAGTGGCTCACGAAAATTTTCGCAGCGGCAAATGAGAATCTAAAATCGCCGCCCGCACAGTTTCAAGGGCCAGGGAAGAGGAAGGCTGCCGCTGGATCTCGGGTGTCCAAATCTTCTCAAGAATCGTC
Organism: Marchantia paleacea; assembly: GCA_014180765.2. Lineage (NCBI taxonomy): Eukaryota > Viridiplantae > Streptophyta > Marchantiopsida > Marchantiales > Marchantiaceae > Marchantia > Marchantia paleacea. Next base: position 396,978 of record MUAA02000004.1, read on the forward strand.
TCGTAAGGTAGGGGATTACGGTCTCACTACCCGTCCTAAAACAGCTGCAGGCACCAAAGCTTCCAGGGCCCCAATCCCAATCGCAAGTTTCAAAACCAGTGGAGGCTCGGCGGAACTCGCCATTGCGAGGCTATCCGGGCTCGAAAGACCTCGAGCATCATCATCGTCAGCCTCATCAACGTCCGTGGCATCTAGTCAATTGCAAGCATCTTGCGCAAAATTCTCCACTAGACAACCTCAATCTACGACCACAATCAGAATCCGCAGACCGAAATCGGGCGAGAGACAAAGCCAAACATCAGCACCGACATCGACATCAGCCGCAGCAGCAGTAGAATCAGCATTAGAATCATCCGTTCAATCGATTCTGCCCACACGGAAGATTGCCCGTTTCTCCAGGAAGTTGACATGGACGACGTCACAAGTGCTAGTGCTTCCGAATGGCTCACCCAATTCGAGGCTAGCGCTCGAGCATATCCGTCCCAAACAACAACGAGTGGAACCAGTAGCTCCATCACAACACCGTGACGCAATTTCAAGAACCATTGCCAATTGCAAGCCCTTCTCGAGGGCAAAATATAGCAAGACAATTTCCGAGCGTACCAGTAATGCCAACGACGCCGTGAACAGGGCTCTGCAGAATGCTTCCAAACCCTCAGCAGAACCCAAGATTTTCTCGTATTTAAGACCAGCACCAGCGGGAGCTAAAAATTCACAAAACATGATTTTCAAGAATCCGCTGCTGAAGAAATACCACGAAGGAAAAGTCACCGCCGCCCTGCGGTGCTTGGCACATCCGGAGATCATCACAGCCGACACATTCCGAGTTTTATCTGCACCTTTCCAGAGATTCCTGGTACAGACACATCCGGAGATCTCCTATCTAAGCCAGCAGCAGCAGGACATGATGGAAAGTTGATTGACTGAGGTCGAACAAGTTGTTATGCATACGTACCGGAATGGTCCGCCACACCGCCAGCACTGCAGGCGATGGATGCAGATGTCGCCCCCCCGGCTGAGTCAGATGTTTCGTCGACAGATAGTCGAGCCAAAACGTGGTCCAGGAGAGGCACCGTATCTTGAGCAGAAGAAGAAAACATTGTGAAGTTTCTGTGTCGATTTCTGTTTCTGTCTCGCTGCTGAAATGAGATGGACAGATCTCTCGACCGTCAGAGCGAATCAAGCTCCTTCGAAATAGAGGTCGTTCGACCTCAGAATCGGCATTTGTTCTCCATTCAGCCGAATCTCAAGCGCCGAGGCGAGCACTGAATCCAAACATTTCACACATTGGTCCATTCATTCGCAACTGGCTTAGATTCAACTGGGAATTCAGAAGAACAATCGGAACGAGAACGAGCATCATCTGATCATGCTGCTGCTGCTCTCATCATACGAACAACGGACACGAACTCCTCTTGCTCAACGAGGAGTGACATTTTGAGGTCAAAACTTCCACTTGGATCACGAGCACGAACAAGGTGACTGAGTACATCCTCGGCATCGAGGAATCCAGTTCTAATCCCCAACTAATCCAACTCTAATCCCCAGGTTGGGAAGGTAGATGTGTTGAGGAATCAACTCTTCAGTAATCATTCCAAGAAGAATAGAGCACACCAAAGAGGGACAAGAGGGAGTGTGCATGAATGAGATGGAGAAGGCTTTGACTTCCCATGTATATATATAGAGGGTGAGTACAAAGAAACTCTAATTTCGGGTTAGCCCTAAACAGATCTGTACCATCGGTACGTAACAACACTAGATCAACTAGATGAGCTTGGGATATTAACACTCCCCTTCAAGCTCAACTGTACATCCTGAACTCCTAGACAATGTCGAAATTGTAGCAAACGACTCTCTAGGCAAAGCTTTCGTGAAAATATCTGCAACCTGATCTCCTATTTTTGAGGACTATATATGGACGTCAAAGAGAGACCATTGAGGTATCTCTCAACTTTTTCAAAATTTCTTGAGCTATTTCTTGAGCTATTCGAGTGGTCTCTCCTCACTTCCCTAGTGTTACAATGGTATCAGAGCGAACTTGCTCTTTCCTTGAGTGTGGATTACCCCTCTTGGAATAGCAAGATCATGATGATAACTTTAAGTTCTTGAGAGTTGTATAGAGACTGGCAGAGGTCATTGATCTGCATGTAGAGTAATGGGGAAAGGAAAAACTGTGGGCTGCAGGTATGGATGTGCCTGAGAGAAATCCTAAACCAAACTTTTCATTTTCCAATCTATTCAACATCCATATTCGATTCATGGAGAAGGATGTTTTCAGAGTGTACCTTGTGACGAATTGGGGTGCAAATTTTATGGCTCGAGTGATGACATCATCAGTACCAATGATACTTCCAATTGTCAGTTATGGAGAAACGTGGGATTGTACCATTTATATTTTATATTGAATGTTGGATGGATTTGAATCGTGAACCATCCGCACCGGTTCCGTTCAACACGTATGTAGAAATTAGAATAATTTACCGACAGAAGAGAGTATGGAGGGACTTTATTGTTAGGAATTATGGTGAAGAGTACTACAGAGCTGTAATAGGATCATCTCGGCCTTTTGTGATTCCTATTTTGAGAGATTGGATTGTTATTATACTTACATTGTATTAGTTTGAGTGGTGGAGAAGCATAGAAGCATCAATTTCTATGAGTGAAGTTCTGAACTCAATCATGATATAAAAGAAAGAGTCTAGAAAAGCTATTGTAGATGGACATACAAAGCAACAAGCCATGGAGGACAAGATCTCTGCATTAGAGAGTGAGAAGGTAGGGAGAGAAAGAGTTGATGAGATGGAAGTGGAAACTCCAATACAATAGACTCAATCCCAACCGCAAGCGACTGCTATTGCCAACGAAGAGGCAAATAGGAGACGACTTCAAGAGATGGAAGATCAAGTCAATCTCTTACTTTGTATGGGAAAGGCATGTAAGGTGGAAGCCTACAAGGGCAATAGAGTCATGGGAGTTTTGGAGGGATGGATCATGAGGATGAATATACATCTATCACATTTTCATGTTTCTGATTTTACTGCATGAATGTTCATGTAGTCTTATCTCATGGATAAGGCTCTTACATGGTACACTACATAGGAACGAATGCTTTCAGAATGAGGCGCTTCTATTTTATGGAGTGGGATGCAAGAGGGGCTTCTTCAAAACTTTCAAGCGGTGGATTCCCTTCAAACCGCGAGAATGAAGTTGTGGGATTTGAAGCAAAAAGGAAGCATACATGAATACATTGAAGAATTTCGTGATCTTCAAGTATCCATTATGGATATGAGTGGAGCAGAAGCCTTAGATGTCTTCAAACGAGGTCTGAAGGAGAGAGTGCGAAAGGAGATGATGGTGAGTAATCCATCCACAGTGAATGAAGCAATCGCAATTGCTCAACGGATTTCGGGTGCTTATGGGATCACACACGATGAACCATCAAGCAATGTTCGAGAACCACTTGACCCAACACCTATGGAGTTGGGAAACCTTCGACGTAGGGAAGGATATGCACCACCACGAGGACCACCGCCTAGGTATGAAGGTGATAATCGTCGATCATTTATTCCAAATTTTCTAGATCTTCCTGCAAATAATGGAACGGTGAATCGAGGAGGAATGGGGATTTGTGATAATCGTCAATGCTATATATGTGGGAGGATAGGTCACATTGCCAAGTTCTGTAGAACTCGATTAGGATCATCCGGAGGAAGACCTATGTTGTGAAGGCCTTTCAACAATATGGAAGGAGGGGAATACGACAATGAAGATGAGATCTTGCAGGGAAACGAAGATCACCAGTAAACTTGCCTCACGGCCTTACTGGTTTCACTAAACGAAGAAAAGGCGGAGTTGGAAGGAGATAACGATTGGAAGCTCATGGAGGGAGCAAGAAACAAGCACGATTGATTGTCACAGATGGAATGATGGAAGGACACAAGGTGAGAGTTCTAATTGATCCTGGAGGAATAGAAAAAATTTTGTCACGATCTGTTGCAATGAAATTAGGATTGATTTTGATGAAGGATGTGAGTGAGAAAGTGGTGTTGCCAAATGGGCAATCTGAACCAATTGAGACATTAGCACGGAGTGTACAACTAGCCATAGGTGGGTACCATGAAAAGATTGAATGGAGAGTAATCTGATTAACTCGATATGATGTCATCCTAGGAATGCCATGGATAGAGCAATACAATCCGGAGGTAGATTGGAAAAAGAAAGTAGTAAAAAGTAGTGGATGGAAGATTTACGAAGATAGAAGTAGATCTCAGAATAGAAGCTTACCTCTCTTTGTGATTGGTAAGACTGCCATTTCTAGAGGTGATGTATGTTTCTTGGGATTTATAAGAGATGTTGCTGGTTCTAAGGACAATCTTTACATTCCTGAATCATTGAGCGATATTATTATAGAGTATGAAGATGTCTTCCCATATGATCTACGTGCAGGATTGCCAACTAAGAGGCGTGTAGATCACAAGATCGAGGTGATACCCGGAAGCACTCCAACGTGCAAAGCTCCATATCGTTTGGCTCCAAATGAGTTGGAGGAATGTAAAGCTCAAGTGGATGAGATGTTGAGAAAGTGGTTCATACAACCAAGCATTTCACCTTATGGAGTCATTGTGTTGTTTGTGAAGAAGAAGGATGGAAGTATGAGATTGTGCATTGACTATAGTGGGTTGAATCAACAAACGGTGAAAAACAAGTATCCATTACCTCGAATGGATGATTTGTTTGACCAACTTCAAGAGGCGAAGTACTTCACCAAACTGGATTTGAGGAGCGGGTACAACCAGATTCGAATTGCTAATGAAGATCTTCAGAAAACAGCTTTTCATACTATGTATGCTCACTTTGACTATCTAGTGATACCTTTTGGTCACACTAACGCACCTGCCACATTCATGGGATTAATGAACGATATTTTTTGTCCTTATTTAGACAAATCTGTTATTGTCTTTTTGGATGATATTTTGGTATATTGTACAACCTTAGAAGATCATAGGCGATATTTACGAGAGGTACTCCAGGTTTTGCGAGAGAATGAGTTATATGACAAAGCTTCAAAATGTGAATTTGGCAAATCAGAAGTAGATTATTTTGGCCATCGAGTCACAGCGGAGGGAATCCAAATGATGAGTGAGAAGATAGAAGTCATACAAAAATGGACATCACCAGAGGATCAAACTCAGCTAAAGAGTTTTTTTAGGTCTTACAGGATTCTATCGCATATTTGTTAAAGCTTTTGCACGCCTTGCCCAAGCCTTAACATCTATGCTAGGAAAGGGTCAAAAATGGAGATTGGGAACCGCACAAGAGTTAGCATTTCAAGCATTGAAAGATGATCTCTTGCATGCACCTATTCTCAAATGGTATGATCCTAATTGACCAATCAAGTTGGCTACTGATGCATCAAGTACAACAGTGGGTGGAATTCTTCAACAAGAGTGGGAGGATGGTTGGCACTCGGTTGCCTTTTTTCTCTTGAAAGTTGGTGGCAGCTAAGCAAAACTATCACACAACTGAACGAGAGGAGTTAGCCATTGTTTTGGCCACGAAACATTGGAAGCACTACTTGGGAGACAAGGAGTTCGTGGTGGAGACGGATCACAAACCATTGGTGTATTTGGAAACTCAAAAAGATCTCTCCAAACGACAAATTTGATGGGCAGAATGGCGTCAACAGTTCAACATGAAGATAGTGTATGTGGAGGGCAAGAAACAACTTGCAGATGCTCTCACGCGGATACCGTGTATCAACAACATCACAAAGGTGAAAATCCAAGTTGATTGGTGGTCTCAAATGATGGCTGCAACAAAGAAGTATGAGGAGATCATGAAAGCACTTCAGGCAGAGATGGCAAGGAAGGTTCAAGGTCTAGCATTTCAGGAGCAGCGTATATGGATCCCACAAGATTCAGATTTATGCACAATGGTATTGTCAGAAGATCACGATACAGCCATTGCGGGGCACGTGGGATCTGAAAAAACTTTGGAGAGCATACAACGAGTGTACTGTTGGCCAAGGATACAGGAAGATGTGGAGGCATATGTTTGAAGTTGTGTCACATGTCAACAAAATAAGGCGGGGAATCAAAAACCAGCAGGTTTACTACAACTCCTTCCCATTCCCGGACAACAATGGGAACATGTTTCTATGGATCTAGTATGTGAGTTACCAAAAATCTCTTTAGGACATGATTCAGTTGTGGTATTTGTGGATAAATTGAGTAAGATGATACACATCCGACCTACCACAAAGACAGTGACGGAACCACAACTTGCTCATGTGTATCTAGATACAGTTTTTGTGAATCACGGATTATTAAGCAAAGTCTTAATCACATATAGAGGAACTCATTTTACTAGTTTATTTTGGAAAACCTTGTTTGGTTTATTCAAAACAAAGCTAGCAATGTCTACAGCCTATCATCCTCAAACTGAGCCTATCATCCTCAAACTAATGGTCAAACAGAGAGGGCCAATAGAACAATAGAGTATATGTTGCGAGCATTCACCTTGGATGAACAACAAGAGTGGGATACTCTTCTGCCTCTAGTGAAATTTGCATATAACAATTCTGTTAATGCATCCACAAAAGTGTCTCCATTTTATCTGACGTATGGTGTTCATCCTTTGACACCTTCTAGTTTGTTGAGAATATTTAAGGGGCATGAGTTTTCAACCAAAGTTGCTGCAGTCAATGATTTTGTGGAGCACATACACAAAAGACTGCATCAAGCAAAGGAGAAGTTGGTAATTGCTCAAAATCGACAAAAGTAATATGCATATACTCATCGCAGGGAGTTGAATTTTCAGGAAGGAGATCAAGTTTGGTTATCCATGACCAATTTGTCACTTGAAGGAACACCAAAATTTAACCCTCGATTCATCGGTCCTTTTGTGGGGTTGAAACGTGTTGGCGAGGTGTCTTACAAGTTAAAATCCCCGTTGCATATGAAAATACATCCCGTATTTCATGTGTCACGATTGCAAAAACATGTACCACGTCCCAAGCAGTTCACAAATCCATCAACCCCTCCTCCTTTATCTACTATGGTAGCAGATCAGGCAGAATTTGAGGTTGACAAGATTCTCAAAAAACGGAGTATTTGGTTCAATGGAAGAGATATCCATCATATGAATCAACTTGGGAACCGGCAAAGATTGTAGCCAATGCACCTTTGATCGTTCAAGAGTTTGAACGTGTGAGCAACGAGGATGTTGCATCTTAAAAGGAGGGAGATTTGTAACCATCTTTAGTTAGTGAGAACTAAAATAGAGGTTACGCAAAGAGGAGATAGATAGTCTTAAGTTGACTATTAATGGAGTATCTAAAGGTGCCACGTCAGCAATCCGTGTGCTCTTTAGGTTGTGTTTCTTGTGTGTTAGTTAGCGTGTTAGTTGGAGTACACGTCAGCAATCCGTGTGCTCATAGGGATGTCTGTCATGTCATCAATCCATGAGGAATTGAGTGGATGGTGGTTGTGTAACCTTATCTAGTTTGTACCTTTTTTAGGACTATATATGGAGAAAGAGAGACCATTGAGGTATCTCTCAACTTCAGAATTTCTTGAGCTATTCGAGTGGTCTCTCCTCACTTTCTAGTGTTACATTATGGTGGAGAATAGTAGTTAGTGCTAGAACCTAGAGTCCTTGAAGCTCAAAGTGGGTTTGGCTCCACTGTAATCTCTATTTTGTGTTATGATTATAAGTTGAGTGTACTTGTGAATGTTTTGAGAGTAAAAAAAATTATTGTGGTACACTTGTGTTGGTGTATGACAATTTATGTATTGTGATGTTTGATGTGAAAACGATGAATGTTGTGATGTAATATGTATGTGCACAATAATGTTCTACCAGCCAAGTTGATCACAACAAATCTACTATCAAAATCTTGCTCAAAGGATGTGGTGACTTTACACATCATTGAATATGGCTTTAAAGTTGCGAAATGATGGCACACTGACATGCTCATACATTCCACAAGCTTGAGAAGCTGAATTTGTCTCTTTCTTGTCTCGTCATCGAATGATTTCTAGTTAATTGACATCGGTAATCTCTTCACCTTGATGTTCATGGAATGTTTATATGTGTTTATACATGTACTAGGGACAAGATAAAGAGAACTTTCAGGCTACTCAACCCCTAGTTGGAGTTACATATGTATTTATTATAATTAATATAGAAGAGAATGATTGGGTCAAAGCACATATAAACACATAAGTTCCCAAGATTTTAAAATTGAATGAATTGTGTGAAGTGAATGTATACACACCATGGTCCCTGTTATTTTTAATTAATCGGTTAATTCATATAATTGACAAGAAAAAACTTGTGAATTGAATTGGTGTTAAACAAGATATGGAATTATAACAATAGAAGTAAGAGAAATATATTCTTTTTTTATTATAACAAACTCTCTACTCTTTCTTCTTGATTTTATTCCATCATGACTTCATCAAGTCACCATGTACTTTTGCTACTAGTGCTTCATTTTGTGATGAAACTAATGGTAATAGAATTGAGTGATATTTATGAGACTATTTATATGAAATCATGTGAGCTTATATACTAAATGACTGCATTGAATGAATATGAAAGAAGATAATATATCCATCAAATTTTTTCCTATGATAGAGCTATATTTTTGTTGGAGTATATTTCTTAGTTGTTACAATAAGACAAAAAATTTAACCAAAAAAATTTGATTTCCAGTCAAACTTGTAAAAAATAATTTTTTTTCTCTTAATCGAAAGATTTTAAGGATCAGAGGTTTTTAAATATTAAAAAATCTAACTTTTATAATTCAAAAATGAAATTTAAAATTAAATATTCAATATGACGTTATAAAAATTTTACACATTTGTTCATGAATATTGAATGCCTTGAAAATATAACAATAAACTAAATCATTGATTGTTTATGACCTACTCATATTGATTCAATACTTCAAACATTTATGTAATGTAAAATGAATTTATTCGAATTTGAATGACATGAAAAGTTGTAAAGCTCATTTAACTTTACATAAACCATGTGATAAAAAAAAATATGCGAAAAAAATTATTTTTACAAATTTCATTTTACACATCTTTGTTGTTAAACTTAATCAGTTGTATATATCATTTGATTTTCAAATCTTACATGAAGAAAAAATATTTTGTTTTACATGTATTGAAAATCATCACAAATTTAAAAATTTTTCAATGATAAATTCATCCGTGACAAATATAATTTTATTTTTTATTTTTATATATGATTTATTTATATTTATTCTTTTAGCTTAATATTTTTAATGACATGAATTTTATATATATATATTGCCTCAAACTTCCATCGGCTAGATGCTGATAGTCCCTCTAAGAAGCTGTCCACAGGGAGCAAGTCCCCGCATAGCTAGTTAGCAGGCTGAGGTCTCGTTCGTTAACGGAATTATCCAGACAAATCACTCCACCAACTAGGAACGGCCATGCACCACCACCCATAGAATCAAGAAAGAGCTCTCAATCTGTCAATCCTTACTATGTCTGGACCTGGTAAGTTTCCCCGTGTTGAGTCAAATTAGGCCACAGGCTCCACTTCTTGTGTGTCCTTCCGTCAATTCCTTTAAGTTTTAGCTTTGCAACCATACTCCCCCCGGAACCCAAAAACTTTGATTTCTCATGGAGGTGCCGGCGGAGTCATCAAATTAACATCCGCTGATCCCTAGTCGGCATCGTTTATGGTTGAGACTAGGACGGTATCTGATCGTCTTCGAGTCCCCAACTTTCGTTCTTGATTAATGAAAACATCCTTGGCAAATGCTTTCGCAGAAGTCCGTCTTTCATGAATCCAAGAATTTCACCTCTGACCATGAAATACGAATGCCCCCAACTGTCCCTATTAATCATTACTCCGGTCCCGAAGACCAACGCAATAAGACCAGAGTCATGTCGCATTATTCCATGCTAATGTGTGGCTTGCTTTGAGCACTCTAATTTTTTCAAAGTAACATCGCCGACTCCGCGGCCCGACCAATCAAGGCCAGACGCGCGTCCCCAGCTAAAAGAAAGGGGCCACCAGTGCACACCAAAAGAGGCGGACAGCCGACCCCCTCCCAAGATCCAACTACGAGCTTTTTAACTGCAACAACTTAAATATACGCTATTGGGGCTGGAATATATATATAAGAGCTATACAATGAATTGGAATTTGATATTTTAAATTTTATGATAAAAATGTTTGCATAATCATCACAATTATTATACAAAATACAAAAATGATTTTATATAATATATTTAAATTATATTATATTGAAATATTTTAAATCTAATGAATATTAAAGTGTTTGTAGTTGCAATTATGTTTAGAGAGTTGAAAGTTAAATTACAATGTATTTCACCAACCATTTTTAAATTTTTCACTTAACAATTATCATTGGCTAAATGTAGTGATTGAAGAGAAGAAACAAAACAAATTGAGAGCAAATATTGCACTTTGTGGAAACACTTTTCTTTTCTTTTGAATTTCCATATTTTTTATACATAATTATGAAAAACTATGGTTTATTTCATAGGAAAATCATATTGCAAAATTGAACATACTATATGCAACAAACATTAAAGCTTTTTCAACATTAACATCCTTCAAACATATTTCACTTGAGTTAAGAGTAAGTTGATGTAAGAACAACATTGAGGTTGTAAACGTACTTCTCAATATATCTAATGGGCTTATCATCACCAGGTAGATTTCATTTCTCGAAACACAAAACATTGCTTTCAACCTTTGATGGATATATTATCTCTTTTTAGCATGCAATATAGAAAGCAGTTAAGGAAGTGCAGGATAGATGTTTATGTTAATAAGGTTATCGTAATTTATCATGAAGATCTTGGTACCTTTGGAAATTCAAATACGGTTTTACATACTTGTGAAATATAATCAACGTCACATGATATTCAATGTTATCGAAAGATTATATTATTCAACAACGCATGGTAGAAAATTTGATTTTGGTTTTTTCTAAACAATTTGAAGTTTACAGAACATCATGGTGTTCATATTCTTATAGCATGATAACCACAACATGATTTGTTACAGAAATTTTGAACACAATCAAACGTATATGAAGGTAGACTCGGAAAAGAATGGGACTGGAGGCAAATGAAGTGATCACAAATGTATGGAGATGTTCCGTCTGAGTTGTAGTCGTGTCCTTGGTACAATACCATTAAATGGCTAAAGAACACATCGTAACTGTTTCTTGTATCCAAAGGAGGTGTCCATATATACACAAGTCAACAACTGAATCCTGGGCTTCCGTAGACAAAGATCCGTTAACGTTGTTACGTACTTGCTTTTACCACGTGGTAATGCAGTCGTTATGACAAAAATATGGGTGGAGAAGAAATGCTTTGAAAATCATCTACGAGACTGTAATGAGCTCGAGAGACACGTGGCGAGAATAAGTACAAGCATAGATGCATTTTTGCAATCGCAATGCCCAGGAAAGAAAACAACATACAATAGGAGAAAATTCCTTGATTACGCTGACGGACGGCACTCGTGATGATTCTCTTTTTCCATAATAAATGCCTTACCTCAGGAATCTTGAACAGGACTAAGTAAACTCCCTAGTAATCACAAGGACTGATGCTTAAGAGCAGCCCTTGGCTATCTCGTCAAATGTAAGCGCCAGTCTCACGAACTTGTGAGATGACTTGATATCTATAAGGCTAGTGGTTCCAAATAGTTGTCAAAAAGCTGGCAAAGACAGCTGTCTCAAGACGTCGGACAGGAATCTTCATCCAGTGCTGTTGCTTCATCCATCCCACAACGTCTGCCCATCCAATGCTGGCCTAATGCCTGTTAGGAAGCATGCTGACGTTCGGCCAAGAATATGTATAGCGCAATATTATTTCTGCATCTTCGGCTGGGGAGCTGTGTCCAGTACATGCAACAGACGAACGGTGGGAAGCTCTAGTACCAGGTACCAGATACTAAGATCGCTTGTCAAATCTCCATTGTCTCATACTTTCCACTCCCTTCCACTGCTCTATTGCCATCACACATTCTGATACGACCTTCAAAGGACCCCACACTAAAATTGACACTAACGCCTTAAGCGAAACTTACCCAACCTCACCCCTATATCAGTACTGGAATCTGGTGGCATTCTTCCTCCAATATATACAGCGTAATTTCTAAAGCGTTAACTGCTCACCACTAGGCCTTTGAAGTGCTTCAAAGGAAACTGCAAAATTTCGACGGACCTGCGAGTCCTGCTGTATGACACAAGCCGACTAGGGCAATTTCTTCTCAAATAATCATTTGCTGTGATAGATACTTTATCCGCTACCCTCCGCAGCATTGTCCACTTTCTCACTTTCACCAGATTCCTCCCTGGCAAACTCCTCAATAAGTCTACGTTGTTCTAAAGACAGGTTCCTGCAGTTGGGCAGAGTTGAAAGTGTTATTGAGTATGGTTTTCTAGAAGCAAACCTTGAATGAGATCATGATAGCCGTAATCAACTCACTGAGCAGCATAGCATCTGGAGAGTAAGTAAAGTAAACATTCGGTGTGACAGGTCTACATGATACTTACAAAGGGATAACAACCGTGAAGTGAACATATTGATCTCCATAATGCTTGGAGTTGAGCATCTTAATTCCTGCAGAATCAAAACATAGTTTCAATTTGAGTGATTTCTATTTATTGTCATATAAAGATCACCGACTGCTCAACATTAACCAATGGCGGAACGCTTTTGCAGTATGTCATCCTTCAGTTTTGATAACTACTCTATTTGAAGAAACTCTCCCACTGCGAGGCACTATGCTTTGAAAGTGATCACTGTGTATTAGTTCTTACCTTTACCCCGTAAAACAAGTTTTTGATTTGGCTGCGTCCCGGGGCGAACCTGTGACGACCGAATCGAAAGGTTAGATCGAAATTTCTAGTAACCACAAGTTATCTGATTGTTCAACCACTCTGTTGACATATACACATGCCCAGAAACCCTTGTACATATATGCGACGAGGCACTAAGGACCGAAGAATTCGACACGGAGTCTTCATGTTGTAACTACCTTAAGCAATACATCTCCTGTCAAGGTTGGTACTTGAACTTCACCACCAAGGATAGCCTGTCCGAGCATAAAACGGTCCCAACAGTCAAATCATTAGCAAAAGGACCAGAGTCACAGGATGAGTTTGTTCTACCTACTACCTAAAAATCATGTCAAAGGAGAAGCCTCCATACATCGTACATTCATTCACATCAAATTGAATTGTATCCCACTCCCTCTAGCCCTCCATCCACCTGAAAAACAATCTACTTACTTCAACAGTGCCAAACATTAGCTACAACATCTTCAATCAGATCAAGCTAAACAAGAGATTAGGCCTCTCACTTGACGGCCAAAATTGTAAAAATATGACTTTAAAACTGGAAGCTCTCGAATCAGCCACTTCATACGAATACAATGTTTTTCATTCAGTGTGTTGATACGATATCAATTAAGACACTTTACATGAAATAACATGCACCTGGGTAAAGCTGATGGAGGTGTTGAGGTGAATATCTGCACCCTCTCTTCTAAATATAGGGTCGTCAGCCACCTGTCAGAATACAAATAACACAATTCAAGCCTTCGAAAGTTTCTGATCAGGAAGCACCAAATTTTACAGAAACTATTTCTGTCGTAGCCTGAAGACCATAGACTCCACGCTGTGATATTTATAAAGCAATGGTAGACTAAATGTGGCAAGCAACAAAGGGGAGATATGTGCAGAATAATAAGAAAAGAAGAAAAACACGTAACTATAGTTGAGTAGTGAAGTAATATCTTGGACGTCGGCATTGTGCGACTTTCGATCATCATGGACCAAAGGAAGGGCACTAAACTGGCAGCTGCGGTATGTTTTACTCGTGCAATTAATGACTATAGATGAGAATCTTCCGAAGATAATACGGAAATATTTATTTTACCCGTAATTGTACGTATAAATCTCCCGATCGCGACCCTGCAGGACCGGCACCTCCTTCTCCTTGTAACTTCAGGGACATTCCATTCTCCACACCTACATTCCATGTATGATTCAGAAATGGTCTCTGTACTTCTATAAAAAGGTATTTTCGGGGATGATACAGATGTTTCCTCTAACTTACAGCCTTACAGCACGATTCTCATTTGATCTTAGAACCTAATAAACTCTAGGGACCAAGCAACAGGAGAATTACAACTATGAACATTTCAACAAGGTTAGAAAAATAATCATACAGTGGCAAAGTTTTCCTATACCTTGAGGAACAGTTACAACGACTTGTTTGCCGGCCTTCACAGTCCCAGCACCTCGACAAGTAGAACATTTCTCCTGCGAAATGTATATGGTATAATCAGCAAATCTATGCTGTCGAAAAGCCACAACACGTCGACAAAAATCCTACCGGATCAACACATCAAAGGCCGCACTGGAGTAAACAACCACATCCAAGAGTTGTTTTCCCCGTAGAGGTCGACCATGTAATGACTTCCAGTTACCTTCGTGAACTTGCCCGTACCACCACACGTCTCACAAGTTGACTCCAACGTAACCCATCCTTGTTTGTACCTGATCTGGTAACCCAATGGCCCAGCGAATCAGATCCAGTTATGTAACATCCTTCACCATAAGAACTGCGTTAGTTGAATTCAGGCATCCCTCTTTTATAAGATTCAAATACAGATGAGTAGAAAACACACCTTTCCAGACCCTCCACATCCTTGGCATGAACGTACTTTGGCTCCAACAGGTATGCCAGAGCCGTCTGGGACAACAAAACGGCTCTAGTGAGATAACAGGACCACATTCGGTAACGCTTACTACTGCTCTATGTACAAGCCCCTTCTTATGAGACGGGGAAAAAAAAACCATTCAGAAACATGCGATTTACTTCTGAACGACGCCAATGTCGCAAGAATGGGCTAGGAACGTACTGCAAGTTCGGCACCTCGCGCGAGTTTGAAAAGACACTTCTTTTGTGCAACCAAGAACAGCTTCTTTGAACGACAAGTCAAGATCAACCTGTAAAACGAGACAGGCAGGCTTATGTGGACTTGTGGCGGGAGTTTTGATGGGCTTGCACCTCATGTATGCTCAATTTTATAAAAGACTTATCGGGTGACTTATCGACTTGAAAAGACACTTCTTCGAGTTCACTCTTATCTTCACTTCACAGCATAGCTATTTTAGACGAACAGCCCCGCGTCCAACTGTAAATGGCTAAGATGGCTGAAAGCTAAGAGCCAACGGCTGAAGCAAGCTAAATTTGAACTGAAAGAATCTCCATGAAAGAGACATGGATCCTTACTACGAATTCATAAGCATCACGAACTCCACCCAATGAGAGTTGCTAATGTTATCGGCCATAAACTCATTCATTCTTGAATATATCCATTCACGATCAATAATTTGATCCACTAATCCTTTACATTGAATTGAACCAAAAGTATACCTTCACTACAGATCTTCGACCGTCTTGTTGAACTCCGAAAAACGAATTCAGGACCTGTAAATATGATAGAAAACACATAGAACACAAAGAAACATCAGAACAACAAAAATGCAGGAAAACGCCTAATCCAGCCCATCCAAACTTTGACAGCAGCAATGACTACAAGAACATGACTTGACGTTCTTACCTCATTAACGTCAAATCCTCCAAACCCATCGAACCCTTCGAACCCACTTGGACTTCGTCCTCCTCCATCAGCTGCAGCATCATAGGCCTCAGGGCCAACCTAAATGAGCAAAAACAGAACGCAAAAATAAGTACACTTTAACCCGAAATGACATGACGCCATATACACTAAGATACAATACACCTTCTAATCAGAGGAGTGAAATTTTGAATCACACAACTGATTATGACTAATTTCCAAAAAGGAGTTCGGGAAAGTCAGCAGGTGATGACAATTATCAACAAGAATGCAAACTTTCCATACCTGATCATAAAGCGATCGTTTTTCGTCATCTTTCAAAACCTGCACAAAATAAAAGTTGGTACTATTGATGTTATTTCACCTTGAGGATATCTAGAAAGAACATGAAAAAATGCTTCTTCTCCAACCGGCCAAAATACGTTGTATACACTAGTCAAGCCACACGGTAAATACAAATCTCATTACTAAAATATATTACCCTGAACCTTAAAGAGCTTAATGCATTCGACCTTCGTAAGCGTACATTATCAGAAAGTGGGTGCATAATATCGAGAATCACTCACCTCGTATGCATGCTGGATTTCCTGAAATTTCTCCTCGGCCTTATCATCTCCCTTATTCATGTCCGGGTGAAACTTCTTTGCAAGCTGAAAGAAAGGTAAAACAACACGAATTGAAATTGTAAATTCCAGTCTTGATGGCAAAGTACTCGATTATTACCGTAGGAGGGGGGGGGGGGCGCGCGCGGCCCAGTAGCGGTGGTAGTAGGTTTGGATTAAAAGAGAGTGCACTAACGCAGCGCACTTTAAGACGTAAGCAGACCAAGAAGACGCTAGAAAAACAGACCACATAGCGAAACACGGATAGCAATGAACATGTGGCAGTGGTTAGCACGTACGGCGTAGTAAGCTTTCTTAATCTCTGGCCCACTAGCTCCTCTCGAAACACCAAGAACCTCGTAGAAATCTCTTTTGCTCATATGCTGAACACCTGAGAATCACACAATTTATGTTATTCGCATGACTGAAAGAGAAACTACACAATCATGATACAACAATAACAGACTCTGTTACGATATCCAATCATAAAGGACACATGTGTAGAGGGCAGGACTATCAGAAGGTTCTTGTCGAGACAAGGCCTAATTCATATGTGGTTTCACTCAACGTCTAGAAGCAAAGATCTGCACTCAAGTAGATTCCACCAAAAGGGCACAATGAAGGTTGTCTCGCTTTCGTCTGGGTAAGAGATTAAATCAGGATCACAAATCGAGATTGTACAACATCCCCAGCTAGAATCCACCGGAAGTAAAATATTTAAATCGAAACCAAAAGAGTTACATCTCTCTTACATGATTTCGATAAAAAAGGATAACCCGCAACCAACATGGTAACGATCTGAAAGGGGGCAAATTATTTCAAGAAGAGTCACAAAAATCATGTTTACTGGTATAAACGGCTTTAGCCACTAGGGTCACGAGAGGCCGAAGGGACAACTCAGACCAATCACAACGTTTTTCTTACCCGTAGCATGAAATCCTCTGGTAGATGTAAACAGCTTCTTCTCCTTGCACAAACTGCCTTGACAGTGGAAGCACTTACAACCGCCTGAAAAAACAATTATAAAACAAAAAGTAAATTACAGGCCACTACAGAGATAAAAATTATTAGAAATCCATTGGCTTGCCTGTGCATTGGACCCGGACCTTGCCTACTGGATCACCACAGAATATTCAAAACATCCAATCTGTTCAGTACTCGGAAACCTCAATACGACTAGCAATCGGAATCCACCGCTAGGAAACAATACTTTGTGGCATTTACTTCTGCACCTCAACGCAACAATACAAAGAGCGTGCATGTTACCGAGATTGGACGATAAGGTATTGGTGGCGAATGCATGATATGAGTGTCGCGATTGCCTAGGCCTCCAATCGATGGCGTTTGACTTAGGTAATCCATCCTGTTCACAATTCAACAGTCGATGCAAGTACCGAATTTTCAGCACCACGATTTTTTGAAATATTTTCTCAAAAAAACACGACCTGAACTTCGTGTAAGCGCTTCGGGATAAATAATCCTAAAGTCGAAACATTCGGACTCAATGGACCCTACGTCGTACAAATATGAGAGATTTTGAACTATAATTCGTGAAAACCAATTTTGATTAAATGTTCTGCTTGCATCTGTTGAATGGGCAGGCTTTGAAAGCAGTCAGGCTCGTAAAACACTTCTTATTTGTGCCTTTCCTTAGTTGATAGCATCGAGTACAGCTTATTCCATTCTGATCTCTTCACTCCTGCCTCAAGGGGCTACTTGAAACTCAAGTTAATTCACACAGAGCCTCACAAGGAAACGAGTTCAGTGTATCCAATCAAAATAGAAGAGCTCGTAATTACTGGCCGAGCTTCCACTCAGAAATGATTTTTCTTTTTGGTAAGCTAAAACAAAGCCAGAGTAGTTCCGGCCAATCCAGTTCATTTGCAAATCTGCAACGGGAACCAAATATTCCTCTCCACCACCTCACTCAAACCTACTCTGCCCGAATTTATCGTAATAATCATCCGTGTCTCTTGCGACCTTGAGGATGAATGCAAGCTCAAATAATTGAACCCAGACCAGCAATGTCCACTATCTCACGATTGTCTCCAATTCGTCAGCGAAATCACTACAACGGACAAAATCAGCAATCGAGATCCAGACGTTCCCGACAAGGTGGCGTATTGAAGCCCCGAATTCTGCATCGAATTGTACGCGAGAAACCCTAAAGTGGAAATCGAATTGCAAAGCTCGCACTTACCTGAAGAGAGGAAGTGCGTGATGAATCTAAACACCGCTGCAGGAGACGCAGAGAGCGGCGCCACGGAACACGAGACATAGTTTCGTGACCAAAACACTGGCTGCAGAGGGACACCCGCCGCCTCGACAGTCAGTGACACGGGACGATCAAGGAACAAGATCCAAACTCCTCCGCATACACAGACAGTGTATGCAACAACTACTGCGCAACCGCAGCAGTAGCTCAGAGCGGAACAAATGCTGAACAAACGCACCCTCGACCAGCAAATTTGCAAAGCACGGCAGGGGCAGAATTCGCTAATGTTAAGCTCAAAAGCTGCGTGTGATGCGAATCATGTGGCACAGAATTCGGCGGAATACGAACTGCAATTGAAAAGCGGAATCTCCGAAGATGATTCTAGAAGAGAAGACAAGAATAAAAAGCTTTCCTACTGCTTCCCTTCACATTTTTCTCTCGTTGATGTTGTTTTGCAGCAATTCTCCTTCTGCTCCTTGTTCCATGAATCGAGACCTGCCTCCCCCACTGGGCCTCGACCAACTTACAGGTCCCGCTAAACCGGAGGCCATTCTAAACTGCCGGTGCCTTTAGGGAGAGTCCACACTTTTGACTTTGCATGTACTTTTTGGGATAATGTGATTACCCATCCTCTTGGGCAGGAATGGCGCAGCAACATACCAAAGTATAGAGTTAGGCATGTATAACTCTTTGATATTCTACCTTCGGAATGATACGGAGTCATGGACAACTTTGGAATTATATAAATATCAACTTTCAAATGTGTGATAATTTATCGTCCTATGAGATATAGTTATTATTTTATTTAGTATATTTGAGATTATATATATTATTTACATAAAATATTAGTTGATACAATCCATATAAAAATAATCATATATGTGATGGTTCTTCGTATATTACTTTGTTATATAAACTGTTTGAAGTAGATAGATCATATATGTGAGATGCCACAGGGTCTTAAAGACAAATCTTATAGGCTTTTATTTCACATGACAAATACTCCTGGATGGAGCACCTAGTAATATAGCTTAGCTAAGTGACCACACCTCCCAACGTAAATTCGACCCTTAGATAAAAAGAAAATATTTTATATTGATCCACCCTTTGTGAGTAGATGGATAGTCTAGAAGGGCTTTTGTTCTTCTCTCAAGTCAAGAGGTTGACAAGTTTGGAAAATAACTCGTTACCATCTGTTACTTGTGTATTCAACTCGGAATGGATTAGATGGAGCAAGATCTTGTAACGAAACCATTCACAACAAAACTTCGGTTCTTTTACAATTGATATTGTGTTTAACTTGCTAAGTTTGCAAATTTGTATGCCCCATCTCGTGACATGTGAATGGAAATCAACCTGTGGTTAACTGTAATCCAATAATGGATTTGAAGTGGTATTTAACTGAATCATTGACTTGAGATACCCGTGTAGGTTTCCATAATTCCTTCAGTAGATACGTCCACTCTTGTACGTTCTTCGACAAAAGTGAAGTTTAATGATCCTTCCCCTTATTAACGAGAGAAGAAAGTCTTATCACAGGATCAAATCGGATGGCAGTGGCAATTATTCGTATCCTGAAATCGATGCTAATCACATCTGTCTGATCCGTTCAACTGCCCGTGCGCGTGAGTATAGGCACCTCCCGGAAGTGGTAATACAGTGTTCGTCTAGGTCCTGCTGTACTGGAAGTTCTCATGCGTCAAAATAATTCCTTCCATCGTCTGATTGACAAACTGGATATAGCTAGAAATTGCTAGAGTTACAAATCGGAGTGAAAGAATATCACTGAATGTTAATAGTCGGTGATATGGGGATCGGTGGGTATCTCAAAATTTTGTCCAAGACAGTGATGATTTCTTTCGCCGTGGATATATACCACAACAGAACTTAGAATACACACCTTACCGTGTCTTTGAAGTAAAATATCAGAGTTACCAGTTTCAATTACACTCAAATTTAATACAATCGACGCATCATGAAAGCATCAATTTTAAATAAAATAATTATTGGAGTTTTTTCCTTGATTGATATATTATTAAATAAATGAGGTCAGATCAATCACGACCGCAAAAATTCCATTTCTCAGAAAGGTAGAACATACAATATATAAAGATTATCATTCTTATCAAGACTAAGATTTTTACATTGTATTTTTAATGCACAATGCACCGTAATACAGTTTGGACGATGTCACAGTGGTCAATGTTCAAATCATCATGCTTCCACCAAACACAATATCCAAAATCCAACCTATAGATGCTGGAATAATTTGGGCATTCAAGCGTCTATACCACCGTTATCAACTTCAAGCGACAATTAATAAGGACAAGCAAATCTCAATCGATATCTATGAAATTGATCAACTTATTGCCATGCGCTGGAGTAATGCTCTTGGGAATAGATTTCCACATAGTGCAATTGCCAACTGCTTTAAGCACACTGGACTTTTTCCACCGAGAAGTCTACTTGACGAGGAGGAAATTCAGTCAAGGAAACACTCAATTCACCATGATCTTGAATAGGGTATTCAAGCTCTTCCGGTACGCCACGCCATCCCATGTCCTTTGAGAACTCTTAAATCCACTTGAGGAAACTCAAGATATCCACCAAGGGTTCACCTATGAGGAACCGGTTGCATTGGTGGCAAGTGGGAACAATGAATCAGAGGAGGATGAAGACCAGGCTCCTGATCAGGACAACCCACATCCTTCACATCAAGAACAACTGAATGTTGTTGTGCATACCTGTGCCACTATGCTTGGCCAAGCAAATCAAAGAGTTGCACTTCGAATCTTGCATCAAGTACAGAATTCACTACGAACCCAAAAGAATTGCACTTCCGAGTCTTGCGTGAGTATAGAATTTCCCGGGAACCCATAATACTATCCAAACATCTTCCTGGGAACCCGTAATACTATCCAAACATAGCTGGGTATTTGGATTATCAGCAATACAAACAACTCTATCACAGTATTATATTTATGGCCATGGGCGGATGAAAAACTTATCAAATATAAAAGTATATTAAATTTCAGTGGACTAAATTTGAGAGGTTTGTCTGAATACCGGGAATCTTTCATACACACTAGGCTCCGCGGCAAACTTCTCCACTAAACACTTGGACTTTTCAGGTCCCCAGGACTTGCAGGAGCACCTAAATGTTTTAGTGTTCAAAAAGATTAACAATTCTGAGTCAAGAGGCCGTGATGGATTGAAGGAAACCAAAGACGGCAGAATGAGTGTCCAAAACAATAACAAAGAGAGTTAGCTCCTCCAAACTCCAAAAAAGACCCTGAGATACTAGCTCGCAAGACGTCTCGTGGCAGCAAAAGAGGAAATCCATCTAAACACTACCAGCGAACTCTAAGACGCCATGCATGGACACAATAAAACATCTTGTACACCCAGATCCCGGATACAAAATCGACCTGGAATTGATTGGACACATCAACATCAAGCTCTAGAACTCCAAAAAGTTGAAACCTCGGGTCATCCTGAGAAATGGTGATTTTCAATTGACTTCCGACTTTATGTAGAGACCCCCTTCTCTTCAACATCTGACATTTACTACTCACTGACTTTGCTCACTAGCCTCGTCTACGCTAGCGACACCGACTTTAACCACTGAGGTTTCCAACTGTCTTGAACCTGAAACCTATGTATCGACATCCACAGTGCAGATCCCTTTGAATTGAATTCTAAATTTGACAGGCCTTCAATGTTGGTGTCACGAAGTCTGCTGCGTACTTCATATCACGATATGGAAATAGAGGATATCCGACATCTGCCTGACATTATGAGCCAAAACACACACTCAGACTTTCCATCACAATCGACCCCATCTAGACATTAAAACATTTCTCGTCGTCACATATCAACCTCTTCAAATGGCCAGCACCCTCAATCCCAAGTGAAAGTAAAAATGGCTATCAATGGTGTGACAAAACTCTATCACATTACAATATGATATACAGATGACTAGACATCGAGATGACCTAGAGCAAATGCACATGTTGCTGTGAACAGTCAAGCCCACTGCACAGAACACAAGCACTGAAAAAGGAGAACAGAAGCCTGGTGTGAGACCGTCATCAAGGTAAAACCACCTACAACGCATTTCTGCATACTGCCCGCGCAGGATAAACAACACGCATTCATTCAAAGGGCAATACCAGATTGACTTCTAAATGTGCAACCTGGATGCCGAGGAAAGATGGTGCTCTTGAACCCCGCTTTTTTGTAACCTGTATATCTATCTTGACCAACAGGACAAGACAAGAATTCAGCCTAAATGGAAGACAGCTACTTCTATGAAACCAAACATAGTTTACCCTTTGTCCTAAAATTTAGCAGGCGCAGCCCCCCGCTTTGTTCTGTTCCTGGGTAGCATTTGGAGTTGGCTTTAGGTTGACGTCAACTAGATCCTCCTGTTTCGCCGACGATAGAGCCTCCATCCCAGGCAAAGCAGCTGCTATTTTTCGGAAGAGTGCCTGTGACATCCGTAGAAAGCTCAATTTACCCTCGGATCTCGTAGTGTTCCTTTTTGCAATTACTGTTCGCACTAATCATTGTCTTCGCCGATGAGGTGAACTTTCAAAACTAAACATAAGTTCAAAGCACAAACCTTGATATTGAATCCCGCTTTTGCACTTGTCTCGATGAACATAACGCCGAACTCTCTCGCTTTGGCGTCACCCTCCTCGATGGAAACTTGCCTGCAAATTGAAAAAGAAGGAACGGGTGATTCTCTACATTTTGAAAAAACTCCAACCACCATTCCTCAAAGTAAGACCAAAATTTAACTGTGATCAATTGTTGAAACGCACCTCTTATCAACCAAATCCGTTTTGTTTCCAACCAGCATGATAATAACATCACTACCTCGCTCAGTGCGCACCTCCTCTACCCATCTTGCTGTATTCAGGAAAGACTGTCGATCTGAAAACCAAAGAACGAAGTAAACACATGAGTGAAGAAGACTAAACCCGCCTATAGAGCACAAAATTGAGAAGAGGAAAGCCATGGTCTGGTCACTCAGGTGATTCGTTCCAACATGTCAACAGAAATTCATGGCAGGCGTGATGTATGCCTTACTTCAGCCCTCTTCCTTTCATAGAAATCCAATGTACAAGGAAAGGACGGAATTCAAGAAAGAAGGTGACCAGAAATCTCGTTACATTCGATTTACAAAAATCCCGGTGTCGAATTTAGGGACATCATCCTCATGATCAGATCACGAAGGAGCATACAAATGAGGCGACAGCAATCAAAGCAACCCTAGAATATTTTTCGTATGTGGCTTACTTGCAACGTCGTAAACAACTACAGCCACAGATGAATCCCTGATGTAGCTGGGAATGAGACTTCTGAATCGCTCCTGTCCAGCGGTATCCCTGAGATCACACGCACGCAAAGTCGCTTCATTAACTAACTTTAGCAAGTGTCCGATTCATTAATCTTCATGAACTCGTGTAAAAAGTGGCCCTAGGCCACGGTGGAGCTTAGTATCCTGTACTAATCAAGAAGGATGGTTTCCATGTCTCAACACAGGCCAACGAACAGCGCAAGAACGTACCAAAGCTGGAGGCGAACAGTTCGATCTTCCAAGTACATTGTTTTGGATAAAAAATCGATACCAATGGTGGCCTGCAACATACTCAAGATTTGTAAGTATGACATGTGAAGTTAAGAGCCACAATGACAGAAAAACAATACACAAAACAAAAGCAAAAATGATTCGCACGCCGGACAAAAGGACCTTCTCTCATCAACTAGGCAGCTAAAAATGCCCATTTTCTAACTCATGGCAACTAATGCCGTCAAGGATAATGAGTAGTCACTTCGTTCGCAAGGTTTGAGGAATAATCGTACTGACTTCACGAACAACTCAACAATCTGGGCTTAAAAGCAGCTCATTATCAAGCCTGACAGGTAATATGAGTTTTAGAAGCTGTCAGACGAAGAAAAAGAACCCAGTGTCGAGTAACAACCAGGACAGTCACACAGCACCTACGTTCGACTGGTCATAGATCTTTCACAGCAGAGCTCTGACAAAAATCGTTTCTTCGCATTGAGAAAAATATCAAAGAGGACGCTGGATAGAATCCCATGAAGCATTTCCAAGAGATCGCGGCAGCTGCTGCTGCTGTCCTACATGACTGTATAGATTGAGTGCTGAGTACTGAAGGTGGAACAAAGCATAAACAATGTTAATAAAAGCTACTAATTGCATAAACAGACAAAATTCCATCTCCACATTCTTCATTCAAAGCCGAAGCCGTTCTACAAAATTCACGTGTTCATGCTTCTCCGAAAGGTTTCTTCATGATTGGGATTCGTTATGTTGAAAGTAACCATGGAGCAAACAGTTCCAAAGATTCAGGGACCAACGTCGAAATGTCTGCAATGCTGCCCAAAAAGCGCTACAAAGCCCTAATTCAATGGCACAGACGTCGCTATTTCGTCCGCCTTGATTAAGATGCTCCTTGTTAATACACGCACTTGATACGTGCAGCAATCTCAACCACGTGGGCAAGATCGGTGTCTTAGATGATGGTGAGATGGGGAACAAGCTCATCGCAATAGTGGCATTAGACATGGCCCCAGAAAGAAATGTCAGCGTTCGGCAAATCAGAGATCTAAGGCAGCGACTGAGGTTAAGAGACACTTGGATCAAGGGCGCCTAAAGAGATTCAGAAATAGAGTCAATGGTGTCATCCAGATCGGCATCAACGGTAAAGGTACTCTAGTCCAGCAGGCAAGTCCCTTCAGCAGCTCTTACAAATCCTGATGAATAACGTGGATCTAAATCATTCAAAGCTGCGAAGGCTAAGAAATTGAAGAGACAGAGGAAGGGAGCAACATTCGGGTCCGCAGGTAGATTGAATACCTGATAGGTGTTGTCAAACTTGTCATACATGAAGCGGGTGATGATGCTGGTCTTTCCTACAGACTGATCACCCAGAAACACAAGCTTATACTTCGCAAGGGGCGATACCGTAGCTGTCGGTGTCCCCATTCCTGCTGACGCCATTCAACTACTCCTAGCCTCAAAAGGTTTTTCAGCTGACTAGAATTATTCACTTCCTATATTCCTGTAGTCCGCTACTGCTGCGCTGCGCTGCCTGTCTTCTTTCCTGCGTCTCGTTCTCGCTCACTCGATGAAGAATCGACCAGCCACTGTCATCGATCAAGTCGTCTTGTTGAAAACTAGCGCATATTACACCAGGATGGAACTCTCCGCGCAAAGTTCCCATGAAAAGAACGCAGCGGATGCGGATGACCGACTTCTAGACGAAAAGCAGGCCATCCAGATCCGAGCAGCAAACAAAACCTCCTGCTTTGTACGTCCCTTGTAAAGACTCTCTTGAATAGATCTGCCTGCAACACCCACACTGCAAGCAGATCTACCACGGAACTCGGCCCCAACTATGACAAATCAAGCACACCGTCAGTGGCAGAGTGAGCGAGTCCGGTCACTGGAGTAAACGTGTGCACGATGCCGATGACCCCAGCGCGTGCCTCGCGATGTGATGTGATGTGATCAGGACGGGATCAAGTCATCCTCGAGCCCAGACGCGACTTCTCTCGGGGCCTCCTCTCTCTTGCTCTAGCGAGAGGAACAAGGAAGGAAACTCCAGCCCAGTCCTCCGCTGCTCCTCTTCCTCCTCGTCCTTCGCTCCTCTCCCTCGACCTCCGCTGCCCCGGCCCTCTCCCTCGCTCGCTCGCTTCCCCGCAAGAAGATCTTTTCCGCACCTTCACTCCTTCACTCCCTCGTCCGCTCCGCTCCGCTCCTCCTCTGCGGAATCCTTCTGTCGTGGCCTATTCTGTCGTGTCTGCGGGAGAGGGGACGAGCCGCCTGTCCCATTTCACATCCGGCCCGCCGACGGACTTTCCTCTTGCCGTTCGTTCCTTCGGCTGACCGGATTTGCACGCCTCCCGCGGCTTCTGTTTCGGCTTTTCGCTCCAGCCACAATTCTCATCGAATCACCGCACGCCCGCCCACGCGTACCGAGTTTACCAAATTTACCTGGTTTGATTTGTGTTTTGGCTTCCAAGCCTGCAGCAACTTCGTTACCAGGGCTCGGGGTCCCCTCGGACATGCGGTCATATTAAAGGCTGTTTTCACGGTCAATTACAGGACTTTCAAACATCGACTTGATCGTTTCTCGTGGCTGTGGGAGAGGTAAAAGGACCGCATACGGATTGCTTGAATTAGACAACATACACAGCCGCGATATCTTACGTAGGATATCACCTCCTCTATGGATACACACAAAAGATAATTTCTTAGTTTCTTCCATCATAGACTTTAAAAACCACTCACTAGTTTTGGATTTTAAAGCTACATATAATAATATGCTTCATACAATGAGGTTACTGATGTGAAAAGAACCAATTGCACATATATGAAGAGAAACTTGCATATTTGAAACTTCTTGAGTAAGATGAGTATATATCATTAGTTTATGCGTAGTTTGGTTTGGGAGATCTGCTGAAGTAGATGATGGATATCGAGATGTTCCAAGCACTTGAGGTTCGAGTGGAAACGAGATATAAAACGGTTAATAAGAAGGTGAAACTAATAGCTGTCCCTTCATGCATGCCAACCCGGCACCATCTCCTCGTCAGTATCATCGTGCCATAGAGTCTCGGTTTCATCAACTTGACTTATACATGGATTTCGACTCAACCCATCACGGTTCATCACTCGAGGTCTATGAACAACTGTGAAATCATACTCCTATATGATAAGAGCCCATCGTGCAAGCTTTCTTGTAAGCTTGTCTGATTCCATCAACCATTTCAATGGTTGATGATCAGTGATGAGAGTGAATGAGTTTCCAAACAAATAACAACTGAAATTTGCCACGGCCCAAATAGCTACTAAACATTCTCCTTCATGAGAAATATACTTTGACTCCGCTGCATTGTTGAAACGATGGAATTTTAAGGTTTTACCATCACTCTAGAAAAGAAAGATAATTGATGTCCCATTCATTCCCTTGTACATATCTTATGACCCTATGATGATTGATATTGTAAATTCTAATAGGATGAAATTAGGAGTTTAGTGAAGGAAGAAAGGCGCAAGAGATAGCTTAACTTAATGGTGATAATGAAAAGTCAATATTGAAAAAAAAGTGATGAGTGAAGAGGTAATAGTTACTCTTTATATAATCATCCCTACATTCCCTATTATAGAATCAATTAGTTGATTAACACCTTGATCTATCTATTATTATAAATGTGTCAGAATTCCAATGAAATATTATGGTACCTTTAATAAATTTGCTTATATCACCTCGAGTTGATATTTTCAACACTTCCATTTGACGCAAGGGATCGCGCATTGATTTTTATTGTTTAAAATCTTCACATGAGAAAAAAAAATTCACAAGTATTTCTTACAAGAAAAAAATCAAAAATGAAGGAAAAAAATGGAAGTATTTTGCACATGATTGATTGATATCTTCAAGCATATCACTTTCTTGCAATTGACTTTCTTTGGATATTTTTCTTATATACTTACTTTCTATGGATGATAGTAGTCAAAGATTAAGGGTGATTAAGCAA
The DNA here is from genome assembly GCA_014180765.2 of Marchantia paleacea. Taxonomy (NCBI): domain Eukaryota; kingdom Viridiplantae; phylum Streptophyta; class Marchantiopsida; order Marchantiales; family Marchantiaceae; genus Marchantia; species Marchantia paleacea. The sequence continues at coordinate 425,058 of MUAA02000004.1, forward strand.
AAATTTTGTCACCTTGTCTTGTATCCATGCAAAAAAAATTACTTTTTGCTTGTGTGGATCATATGCATCATTATTTTATCTTTTATAGATTAAGAAACAAATCTAAAATTTGGTTATACTAATCATAGCTACCATGATTGATGTCACGACTTATGTAACGCCATCCCTAGTTAGGTAAGTGTGCTTATGTAGGAGCAAATATACCAGTTAGAACTCATATTGCAATGAGCACCATTCATACTAAACTGCTGTTAGGCCAACAACAACAATATATTTTTATCACAAGCATATGACTGAGTGTATAGGCCCTCACATCTCATAGTGGAAAGTATTTTGGATGTGGATAGACACTTCCATGCAGTGGTATATGTTGACAGGTCATCCATGGCAATGTTGAATTTTGTGGTTCATCCAATATCTACAATACCCACATTATTGAGTTATCGAGCTTCCCATGCCTAAAGAAAGTGAGGACTTGGACTTGTATGAGATTATTACTTAGGTATAGTACTTGGATCATATCATATACCTAGGAGGATTGGGAGTTCAGCAAACCAAGATGGAAGAAATCTTGCATATTTCACAACTCTCATATGTCAGTAGGGTTCAAGCCTTCCTTGGACTTGCAAACTTTTATCGGCGATATGTGAGAGGATTTAGCATTATTGCTAAAGCCTTGACAAAGCTAAGAAAGCTAGATCAAGAGTGATGTTTGGGAGATGAACATGAGAGAGCTTTCGTTGAACTCAAGGAAATGTTGACATTTGCCCCCTATTTTGAAGAGACCATTGAAAGGTCATTCCTTTCGAGTACACACTAAATGGAGTTTGTTGGGTTTGGGTGTAATGTTTACCCAATATGAAGATTGAGGGGAAGTAGCTTGTTGGAGATTTCCTCAATACGATAAGCAAGGAAGTTGGTTTGATAGATTATAAACAAGCGACTTACAAGGGGGCATTGTATCACCCTTCCTGCTTATCTTAGCACCACAAAGTGCATATCATGTTAATAGACTAGATGGCTATCTATTGTTAGAGGGATCTAATTGTCATTTAAGGGACGATGGTGATACATTTTTGTGAGTGTATGATGATCTATGTATTATGATGTTTGATGTGACATCAATGTATGTTGTGATGCGATATGTATGTTGTGATGCGATATGTATGTGCATCAAAATATAAAATAATTCAATAAATTTGCAATCTCATCAATTTAGAAGATAAGTCTATATGATTATAATTCTTACTTGTGATTTATTTTCATATATTAATTTTTTTAAATACAAAAATTCCATTTCTATCTCACATAGTGAAAGTTAAAAAATAATGAAGGCTTTCACAAGCCTAAAGATTAATGTGATGGATTAAGGTTTAACCTCCATTCTTTTTTAACTAACTTTAACCATTATTTTATATATTTTTAGCATCATAAACATAATTCATTCAACTCATTAATCCATCATTTGTTGTCATATGTCATAAATATTAATTTCATACAAACTTTCTCAACCTATCATGTACATTTATCACATATTGATATTGTGATGGACATACTACTAAAAAATTATATGCATGTAATAGTTTTTATGAATATCAAAATAGTTGCACATCATTTGAGAAATAATTAACTAAATATCAATCATATTTATAAATTATGCATGTATGATGAAAATTAAAAACTATGCATAGAATCTTTTATTCTGAACTCTCAAGAAGACCTTTATGTATTTTTAAGTTTTATGAATGATTTGGATTTTATTCATGTTGTTCTATAGACTAAAGAACATTTAGTCTAATTGTTTCATATCTTTTATTAATTTAATCGCGGTTGAAATTGATTATCTTAAAATAATCACAAATATCATTGAATTTTTGAGCTTTGTATCATCCTTTCAAAACATGATAAATTTTTTATTCTATAAGACTTTGATATATAAAATTTTAATATATTATGAATTTTTGATTTAAAATTTATTTATAATTATTAAATTAGACTTTATATTCATAAATTTAAAATGAAATAATATAAGTCATATAATCAACAATAGATTTAAATACAAGGTAAATCAGTTAATCAAGCCTTCTATCACTTATCAAATCTTTTTATAAAATAGTATTTCTATTGAAATAAATTTATACATTTTGTTCACATCTTAATTTTTAATTCATGATTGATGAATATTTATTCAATCAATAGTTAACAAAAATTATTAAATAAAATAATTCTAATTATTATGAGCAAAAAATCTTAAAAATTAGAAAAAAATATAAATTTTGATCCTTTATCTAATGATGACATATCTTAATTTGTATTTTAAACATTTAAAATTTATAGACATGAGATTTTTATCTTATTATATATATAACATTTGCATAGTTTGAGGGAATGAAATGAATATCTTATGATGTATACATACATGACATATTTACACCATAATATTTTAATAAATGAACATGTTGAGGATGATATAACTCACATGAGGATTATCAAAGCTCACAATATCATTTAACTTGTTTCAAACTTATGTGTTTAATTCTCATCATCATTTTCCTCTAATTATAAATATTGTTGCTTGTGATGTCATCTACAACTTTCACAATATACTTAATGGAACTTGAATAAGCTAAATTTAAATAAATCCAAAAAATAACATTACATAGTAAAAATCCCATTCGTCATCTATAATTTTACCTTTATAGCAACAAATCTATGCATTTTAACAATAAACTTCTACATGCAATTTAACTAATGATATTTAAAAAAATACATATTTTGAAAAAAATGTATAACTCATATTAAATTGTCATGGTGTTAAGTTTTGATATTATTGTTATGGTAAACTTGATTATTCATGCTTTTCCTAGCTTGTTGATAAGAATGTGTGAAATTATTGTTTGATAAAATTGACCTTGACAATCATGATATATTTTTTTTATCTTGAGTGAAGTTAATATATGATATGTTATTTTTAAAAAAAAAATTATCTTATGTTTGCAGATTTGATTAAAATATGTATTTTCAGCACATTGCATGTTTGATTTGCTATAACCATTTCTCATGATTCAATAATGAGAAGCCATCTATTTAACAAAAGTATAAGTATGAGTCATGCAAATCTGTTTTCAATCAAACTATTATCATTTTATAGTAAATTGAAAAATAATATATTATAAAAAAATTACTTCAAAAATAATATAAATTACTGATAAACACAATCATGTTGTTGCCATCATATATTTTTTCGAAATATAATTATATTAATTTTTCAACTTCTGAGAAGTAATAAATTATGTTATAATTCCAAAAATATAAATATAAATAAATAAATAAATAAATAAATAAATAAAATATATATATATATATATATATATATATATATATACAACTTGTTAAAAAGTGATGTTTCAAAAAATCCAACAAAAGAAATTTGTTAACAAATAAAAGTAAGGAACTAAATATAATTCAGTTTAAAAAAATATTTGTTTATTATAAAGTATAACTATTTTTTTCGAAAAAATAATTTTAAAAGAAGCAATATGTATTGATAAATTTTGTTCTAAGAAAGTGATTTGTGAACTTTTGTTTGTTGAGAAACACTATGTTATTATAATATCAAATTAATTGTGTATGTAATTTTTAAAGTATTAAATTTTTTAATAGGATTATTTGAAAAAATTAATAAAAATTTGATAAACAAAAAATAAATGTTTAAAAAACTTGAAATAAAAAAAACGAAGATGATTTGTTTGAAAAAAATAAAATATTGTTTAAAAAATTAACAAAAATCGTAAATTATGATTTATTATAATTCTTGATAGTTTTAAACATGAAATAAAATTTTATAAAAGTGAAATGATTGTTTAAAATTGTTTTTTAAATAAAAATTTCATAAAAATTTAATAATATGTGACGAGACGGTGGCGGAGCAAAGAGACAGAAAAAAGAACGAGTCCATTATTTGCTGCGGTTTGGAAGTTATTTTCATTCTGACTTTGATGTTCGAGACAATCGGACCTATGGCGCCGGATCGTCCGAGGCACGGTAACAGCGCTGGATGGATTTGACTCGGATCTCGACAAAATTAAATATGCAAAGAGGCGGAGCAGGGCGAAGTCAGAGGAAACTCTTGTGGAGACTTGTAGCGATACTGACCTGCAAATCGTTCGTCAGACTTGGGTATGGGGGCGAAAGACTAATCGAACCATCTATTCACAATTATATATTAAATTCAAAAGCAGAAAAAACTTCAAATTAAAAAATAAACATTTTGATCCAATTCAAATATTTTTATCATTTTTAAATAACCTTATTTGAAAAAAATTAAAATTTATTTTGATTTTAAATTTTAAATTATGTATGTATGATAGATAATGTGAATAAAAAATAAAAAATTAATGAATTTAATTGTAAAAAAAGTTTAGCTTTTTAAAAAATGATATTTTATCTGAAGTATATATTTTTGTTTTTATATATGCATATATGATTTTATTTTTGTAATGATGTTATTTAGAATAGATATTATGTTTAAAGATTATGCATTATACATGTTTTCTTTTTTACATTAATTTTTTTTTAGATATAGAATTCAAAAATATTTTACATATTTATCTTAAACGAGTTATTTTTGTTGTGTTCACTACATTTTTTGATATTGATAATCAATTTTATTCATTTTATTTTTCAAATAATTTTTGATGAATATATTCAAACTCAAATACATGTTTGATATGATGAAATAATCTCATGTTATATCTATACAAGTTAATTTGTGATGATATCATATCAAATATTATTTTATTTGCTATCGGTTAATAAATTTTTTTTTATTCTTTTTGGATAATAGTTATAAATTCATTTTTAATAACTATAGAATTTATTTATATGATTTTATATTGTTTCAAATGATTCATGATTTTTATTGTCATATATTTATGATTGTGATTGAATCATATGATATTATATATAAATATAATGTTATTTGTGATATTGTACCTTAAATCTCAGATATTTTTTTATTTTCAAGAATACAAAAAAATTTGATTCATTTATTTAAAATTTTTCTAGTATGCTTTCATTTTTTTCATTTTTTATTTTTCAAAATATCAATTAATTGGAAAAAAAAATTGAAAATTTTTTCTGTTATATCATGGCATGTTACAATTTCTCTACACTATGTTTGATATTTTTTTCAATATTTTGAATTCCAAGATAGTTATAGAATTTTTTTGCAGATGAAGAATGATGTAAAATGATGTGAAATCTTAATCATTACAACAAATATTTTTTAGACAATATTACATGATAAAAGTTTTTTTTATTTTATTGTTAAAGACATATCAATTTTCAAAAGCATGTGGATAAACTTCCTTTATTATTATTATTCAAATTTAATTTTGAATATAGCTTTTTTACTTATATTATTTTTCACAATTATAATTACAAATTAAATAAATTTATAATTTATAAAAATATGGAAAATAAAATTATCAATATTATGTTATATTAAAAGATTTAATGAAAAATTACAATATTATCTTACAATAAAAAATATTTTATAAGAATTTTATGGATTATATAATAATGATTAGAATAATGTAGATTTAAAGTTTAAATTGATGTGATCATTATGCTAACTCAATGTTCATCTTCTAATCTAAATCAATAAATATACTTTACAAGTTTTATTCATTCATATTATAAAAATTGAAATGTTTTGATTGTCTCAAAATATGTTCTTACGTGTTCTTGAACTCCAAGACATTAAATATGAATAAATAGATATATATATACTGTTCATTAACTGATATAAGGTACATTAAATAATATTTCATATGATATACATGTTTGTTTCTTTTATTCTTTCATAATATTGACTGTAATTTTCATAATTCGTTATTAATATTTCATATAATAAGATTATAAATCCATATGCAATCAGCTGTCTATTCATCATTCTGGAGTGAAATTATATAAAATTTCACAGTAATAATTTTATTATTTGTTTGCATATCTGAATGTATTTGTATGTTATAATATTTTTTTAAATGATATGTTTTATATTTGTCTGCATCTATTATTTATAATTATTTGTTATCAAATGATTCATATGAAATATTATTTAATGTACCTTATATCAGCTAATGAACAGTATATATATATATATATTTATTCATATTTAATGTCTAGGAGTTCAAGAACACGTAAGATTATATTACTTATCTACATTTTTTCTTGAAATAATTTTTTTTTTCTTTAAAAATGAGTAATATTTGATCTTTGAGATGATTATTAAAAAACCAAAAGCTTATCGCTAAATTTTTTTTTTTTCCCAAAATGATAAATCTTTATAAGTGATAAACAAGAAATAAAACAAACTATATAACTTGAACTTGAAAAATAGAATAGTGACAATAATTAATTTTATCGTATAACCATACATTTAACTTCATGACATCTAATGAGGCATAAAATTTTACGTGTGAAGGTTAATCTGAAAAAAAAAATTGTATTTTGAACCAATTTCTTTTTCTGTGAAATAAAAAAAAAAACTGTCAAAAATTTGGTGTAGTTTAGAAAGTCATGTCAAAGTTTTAAATCATGATTGAGTTAAATAAATAAATTACATTCATATGTATTTTCACATTTTTATCGATACTTGGTGGAGTAAAGAAGCTGTCCAAACATCCGAATAGGCGGCCGAGTTTACTATCCTAAGAGATATTGCCTCCAATGGGATGCTGTTTGGATGCAACTACTGGTTGTACTCGAGGAAGTCATGTAACCAATAATTTCATAAAAAATACAGTGAGCGAAAAGTAAGTTATTTATATATGATAAAATGTAGCTCTCTAAGATAGTGTCAATCTACGGTTAGTTGTGATTAGGTAGGATGTGGTCGTTAGGTGTGGTCGTTCAGAACTATCCATATTCTATTTGTTTCCTCAAGGATAAGGTTGAAGTTGCGGAGGGTGTGGTTCAATGGTAAAATTGTGAATTGTGGCTCTAACACCAGCTGCACTACAAGGTCTTTCATATGCCATCATTGTGCTCGAGGATTAGCGGTTAGGGAATTGTACCTGTCCTTTTTTCCTGTTGATGACACCATGTGGAAATATATTGTTCATTGTGTATTATTGGTTATTGTTTGTCGGATGGATTTTAATGGATGATTCGGAGTGAGGCTGTTGACGAAGATGATATTTGGTGTGAATCAAGCCCAACTACCACATTCTATATTCACAGTACAAATGCAATCTATGAGTTATTGTGGTGGTATGTTATCGTGATATAATTAAAACATTAAACTTGAGATTTCGATCAGTGTAGAAGAGTCTGTAATGATGATGATAAATACAAATGCTGATGTAGAAATCATTATTAAGTACAAGGAGTTGTTGTTGTTGTTGTTTTTTAAACTATAGGATTAGATATGAAGAGGTAGAATCTCAAATCTTACAGTTTTTTTACAACAATCAATATAAGAGTCTCTTCCACCCAAAATCATTTTTTTTTGGGTGGAAGAGAGGACGATTGATTAAAGTTTATAAAACTAAATGTATCAATATAACATTAGTAGATAATTTACAAATGTTATACCAGTTTGTATTTTCAATGATTAATTCATATTTTAACAAAATTTACATTCGATAGTATGTAAAAATGTAAATTGTGTTACCTATATACATGTATGATTCTATTAGACGGGTATGATATCATGTTGTGATGTAACTTTGCGCCTTGTTAGTCATACTATGATCATAGAGCATCGTTCACACTTCCAACAACATCTTTGTCCACACCAATTTGGAATCCATTGACAAGAAAGTTACAAGATGGTATCGTTGGGTATTAGAATATTTCTAAATATCCATCCAATTCGATTGTCTTGTAGTTGGACATTAAAAATACTTTTAATAATGTATCATGTGCATCAATCTTTAGAGAGTTTGCTTGACCTTTATCAAACCTGATTCCTTTCGTACGGTCTTTCTACAAATCACATTCTTCTCTCTTCTATCATCATGACTTTACATAGGAGGGAGTCACCGCTCTATAATCCATTGTTGATACTCATCAAACATATCTTTTGGGAGGAGCCTTATTGGCCATGACTCATTATATAGCTCTTATGTCTACTGCTTTAGTTGTGACAGATCTTTTGGGAGTAGCCTTATTCATGATGACTCATTATATAGCTCTTATGTCTACTGCTTTAGTTGTGATAAATTATGTGTTTCCCTTCTTAACGGATGATACACACATTGTAGGTCATGTAAATCAGATTCGTCAGCCTTTTGATTACTTGACTACCGAGCTTCATCTCGTAAGTATTTCTCTTCATCTCCAGCTTCTAGAGGGATGTATGACATCAACAGACATGTTACACATTCTAGGAGTGATAGTAGGGTCTGAGGATTTTGTCTCACGCTATCTAGACGCACTTGCCGATGATCTATTGCATATAGATGATCTTTTTATATTAGGGGATCTATAGTTAACGTTTGATACATGATGAGAAATACTCTTATAGTATTTTTTGTCGATCCAACTATCTTCTTCGCACGGTTTTTCATTCACATACAACCTTTGATAATAGAATCATGGACGTCTTTGATGACATCATCAAACTAGGGACCTTCGAGTGTGTCTCAAGAGATTTGGTATGTAAAGAAATATCTTTGTCGATTTCGTGTGTGGAGGGGTAAGTTTATTATCGATGGAAGAGACTACACTTATGATATTTTGGCTAGTTGAGCACTATCAACATCTTTGTTATCTTTTCGATTTGTGATTATATATATGCACATCCTTGAGATGTATGAGAGGGACGTGGATGCGGGATCATTCCTTTCTAGGTATTATTACGACATACAAGAGATGATTTACTATGGAGATATGACATGAGATCCAATCATTTTTTCTTTGTCTATCGATTGGACTAGAGGTCTACAATCTATCTTGATGGACCAACAGCTTAGAAGAGAATGTAGAGCATGCTGAAGTTATCATTCCATCAATGTGGATTGTAGACCTCTAGTCCAATTAGTGGGCAAAGAGGAAAAAGACGGGAACTCATATCGTACTTCTAAGGGTAAAACATCTCTCGTATTTCGTAATAGTACTTGTAAAGTAAATGATCCCATATTTACATTCCTTGCATATCTCAAGGATGGATCTATTGTAATCACAAATCAAGAATATAACAAAGGTGTTGAGAGTGCCAAACTACCCAAAAATACTAATGGTGCAGTCTCCTCCATAGATAATAAACCTATCCATCCACACGAATTCGACAAAGATGTATGTATCCGTTGTCGTGTTGTGACACGGCTACTATGAGAAGATGATGACATGTGTCATCTTCAGAGCTGTTGAGATGACGGCGATATTTTTTGGCGATATTTTAGGTCGGGATGGCCGACGGCTCATTGTGGCTACCGTTAAGAGGCCACGGTTGGATTGTCATCCTAAGGCCGGGATGTAGATAAGGATCAAGGGATATCATCTTGGACCTTATCGGATATAAAGCGTGGTTGAGTCGAAAGGAAAGGGGGAGGTCTAGAACGTCGGCCGACTAAGGAGCTTATCCGATAGAAGTGGAGCCAACGTGGGACATGGATAGAGGCGGTATGATCCTCATATACCGATGCCCAATCCGTTTGTGATAAGCATGCGGTGTCTACATCGTGATCTCTTTAGGGCATGGTTAGTGTATCACTTTGGAGATAGCTTTATGGAAGTGGTGATAAACTCCCCGCATCCTTTCATTACGCCAATTGTTTCCCTACGGCGCGACTTGGGACTTAACAGTCTATGTTTTGATTTGATATTAGCATTATGGACCTAAACTTGCCGATAGTGGCGCCTTTCAACACATGGGTCCCTGTCCATCACTACTATCTACCAAAGGCAAGTCATAGGGAGTTGATTGTTAGGAATTTTGGCGAGGAGTATTATACTCAAGTTATAAACTCCCCGGCCCCTTTTGTTGTTCGTTTATACTTAACCGGTTTCGAAAGTGGTTATTTTGACTCTTTATTAGCAACAAACTCGTATTACCTATATGATGGCTAAGTAGTGTTTTTAGGCTAGTTGTTAAGCTCTAAGTTAGTTGTGGCTAATTTGGCCCACTAGAGGTCAAAATGGAACTCTTCATTCTCATTGGTTGGGAAATTTAGACCAATGAGAGCACTTGGGCAAGTTCTTTGGGGTTTTGAGGAGTTTCGGGAGCCTTCGAAGGGAGTTTTTCAGGATTGAAGGATAGGGTTGGAGAGCTGACGAGGAGAGCTAGGATTTTGGCTCAAGAATGAAGGCGATTGAGCAAGTTGACACTCCAGTGTGGTGATTTGAAGTGGGAGAGTGAAATTTGGACCAATATGAGAGTTTGAGTGAATTCTGAGCGTTCTATGAAGGCTTTGACAGATCGGATTCAATAGACACAGAGTTTACAACTCGAATTTGCGATTTGATCGAAATTTCAGCTCGATTGGTTGAGTTTTGAGTGCAAAGCAGTAGTTTGAAATTTATGTACACAGCCTGAATTGCAAGGATTACACAGATCGTTACAGATTTAGTTCGACGATCATAACTCATGCTATCGATAAGATTGGTCAATAAAACTTGACAGAGTTGAAGCTTGGATGATAAGTCGTTTTCTTGTGAAATTTGAGTGCAATTGGATCAAAGGATTGGAGTTTATAGTGGTTTTAGTGCGCAAGGGTCTGCATATCGCCTTGTGACACAGGGTATAGTTCGACATTTGTAACGAGAGATCTAGAATTGAAAAGCATGTGAAACTTTCCCGAGAGTTATGAATGGTTGCAAAGTACTTTTCTGCGAAGTTTGGCCAAGAGTTAACGGTTCAATCGTTGGTTACAACGATCCTCTTCCGCTGGAGTTTACCGGGTGCAACGAGTTGGGCATGGAGAGATGAGGAGATGAAAGAGAGGGTGATTGTCAGTTCACACGAGGACGAGGAGAGTTCTTCTACAGCCAGACGCTCAGGCGTTCTCAGAGTAAAGCTTTGTCCATGCGACACCGTGCCAAATCTCATCTCATATACTTGAAGTTACCTTGTTCGATGATGTTACCAAAGACCTCGTGATCCATTATCAAAGGCTGTCAGTATGATATGAATGTAGTTGAAGGAGTAACAATGGGAAGAAAGTAAATTTGTTTCCATAGTGAGTTTGGCTAAAAGTAAAAGACAAGGATAATCACATTGTTTACTAAATTTATCTATGAAGCCCATCGAGTTCAAACACAACGACATTGACAACTCACTTGTCTCCGTCTCCAGTCTCCTCCCCCGTTCATCCCCGGCATGAAAAGAAGTCACTACGTATCTTCCGTCCGTCCATTGCGGGTCACATACAAGATACTGCCCGGTACTGAGCAGCCAACATTCCTCAAACTGTTGGTTCGGGAAAGTTTCGCGCACTCTGGAGATAAGTATTACAAGATTGGAGCCAAGTACAAGTGTGACCCATTATACGCAATGCGAAAATGACATGACATGACATGACCGTTTGACTGACTGACTTACCGCATGTGGTTTTTTGTTCATTCCCTTTCAGTTGCGTAACACACGAGAGGGACTCGCCACTGGTTTTCCACAAACGGTGGAGGTATGCTACAATTCGTAGTGGAGATTGTTCTTTAAGAGCAAGTTATGCAAACTCACGGTTGTTAAAGAATGATAATCCGGATTAATCCGAAAATCTCGATAATACGCTGGGAAGAGTAGGTTAATGGAATCTGACGCGCTACAAATAATTTAATTCATAGGTGGAGTTATGGGTGTAGTCCGACAATGGATGGATTATAGAGCAGTAACAGACAATGCAGGAGAGAGGCTCGAGCATTTAGTGCATTAAGCGAAGGGAGTTAGCACTTACAGAAGCAGGACTTGTGGCAGGAGAGAAAGAGAGGGAGAGAGAGAGTGAGCGGACTGGCCCGACACGAGCCGAACTGAGACACGAGAGAGAAGGGGCTGGAGCCTGGAGCACTGTCTGCCTGGGGGATCACAGTTCCTGTCACAGATATACGCGAGGACCCTCTCCCTTCCATCGTCCGACCACTACAGCAGACGAGTTGTGTTCCTGCTGGAGAATTCATGCGTCCCAGTACACGGCCAATGCAGATGCGATGCGAGATGCAGATGCCTGATGATTTTGCTGCAGCCCGGGAGTTTATAAGTTTGTAATTGTCTTCTTCACCTCGAGGCGTGGTGATCGGATGCCAGTGGAGTTGCGCTGAGGAATTCAGGTTTTTCGTTAGGGTTTTGATGTCGACTTCTGGCAATTGATGGGGTTTTCTTGGCACGTGAGTATGGGAGTCGGAAGCTGATGAGGCGGAATTTTGGAGGACGGGCATGTGCGTCGATTGAATTCGGTTGTGATTGATCTGGGGGCTACGAACCTGGTTTTTCTTATCGGAGAGAGTGAGCCCTACTCCTGGGTACTGGACGGTAGGGGCCTGGCCAACAGAGATTTGAAATTACTTGCACGGGGTGAGGCTGATTTTTTAGGGTTGTGAGCAATTCTGGTTTGCGAGCAATCCAGTGGTGTTTCACTTATTCTGCTTACGTCTTGTTCTTTTACTGGAAGCAGTTGTTTTCACAGTCTCTCCGACGGATGAGATGACAGTTCTGTCTTCTCAGCTGGAGCACGAGAGACCAGTGCTACGGAAGAAGTGTGGAACCGACAGTACTGTTGTTTGTTTTTCCTGTTGCTGAAGTAACTCATCTGTCTTCCGAAACAGGGTTGCCTAGTTGTGTCGCCACGCCACGCCACGCCACGCCGAGCATTATACGTTTGTCTTCTTATGCTCCAGTGGACTGTAGATCCATTTTGCGTTCGAAGTGTTTATCTTCTCGCTGTAAACGGGAATTGGATCCTTTGACCGATCTGTCATGAACGTTTGTTGAAAGCGTGGGAAGTTCACTAATCAGTGGGTAGATGCAAGTCTTCTATGTGGTGTCCATCTGAAATTTAGACGAACATGTGGGAGCGGAAAGGCTAGATTCAGCCAGTTGCGGAAGTCGCGGAGTCAACCATTCAGAAATGTCAGCGGGGTTTATCTGTATTAGGTGCGACGATCTACTAAGCTCCGCGGCGGATTATTCAAACATTGATAGGTGTTAAACAGGAAGGAAAAATGGGGAATGGATATGGCCCGCTTGTGGCGACGTACACTGCTCTCAGCATGGGTGGACTTGCATGGAGAATCAACTCTGCGCTAAATGGTGCTCTTCCAGAAGATGTCCATCTGGAAAAGAGAGCTTTGGATCCCAATGATGCTGCTCGGGTTCTGCAGTCACTACTCCAATCCACCATAACAATTGCATTGCTGGGAAACCTCGTACTCAACTTTTTCCTTCTCGTGGCTCTTTTTACGAAGGTTAGTATACATGATTCTACATGGCTGTCCTATGTCATCTGAGTCAAATAAACGGCCATCTTCAGCTCACTTGTGTGTTGCTTTACTTTTCTGTTCCACCTTTTACGTTGTAAAAGTCGATCGTCCTTTCACTTTTCAATAGACTGAGGTGACAATAGTGCCATATAATGTGAATTATCCTTCACTGATCAACTGTCGTAGTCAGCATATTTTTCCTGCATCGCTAATTTTGTTGCTAGTTTTGCGTTCAGACTCTGTTTTTTGGGCAGCTTTCTTTGGTGGAGACACAAAAGGTCGTGGAGCGCCTAATAAACTATGTACTCTTCAAGGTCTGCTTCTCCACTTTGACCGTTCAGACTTAGTTCCACTTAGTCCAGATGCTCTGGACTAAGGCTTGGCGTCTTGATCACTCCAAAGCATGACGTGTCTTAAGTATGAATAGGTTCAACCACTAGCACATTTTTGTGAAATCCCTCAACAGGAAATCCACCTCAGCAGCCTTCTGATAGATCTGGGTTATAAATCAACCGTTTGTTTAATGTAATCAACTACTGCAGGGTAATAGAATCCTGTAGTTAGTCAACTCGAGGAAGGTGTTGAGGTTATACAAACCTGCTTGTCTTGCCAGTTTGCATGTTGATAAGATTGGACTGTACTTCCTGCTTCTCTATGATCTTGGTTGGATTGTTCTTGTTTGGTTAGTTGTGTTTTTTCCTTTAAGTCACTATCCCTTTAACACTATGACCGAGTATATTTATTCACATCCGGAAAGGTGACAGAAACTCCGGGCGATGGGGTTGCTTGAAAGAATCTACCGAAAAGCCAGCGACGGGAGCTGATGAAGTCTTTGGTTAGTTATGGTGTGTTGCTCTAGCACCATGCAATTTTGCTGCCGAAGGTTCCTGGACTTGTGCCCGGCGACCACACATGTTAGAGTGCTCATTTCATATTACCAAACCTTCCATAATTTTACCCGTTAAAAAGTCCTCTTCACTTTCTGTAATTATTTAATCAGTGGCCTGGTTATTAACCCTTTATACTGGTTCTTTCCAGTCCAATCTTCTTTCTTGATTCTTCTCGTGTACCAGTGATTGTCATGACACGTAATTAAGTACCACGTCGATATAATATAATTTCGAACGTTTTGATGAACGGACCAAACTTCTGGCTATATATACACGATTACTAACAAGAGTTGGGCCCTAGCTTGAGTATATCATATTTAAGATTATGTTTCCTCTCAAATTTGGGGTTTTTCCTCGGCTCATTTTGACTTTTGTGCCGTTTTACTTCGGGGAATGCAGGTTCTCAGACATGTAGTTTACGCTGCTATTTTCTTCTGTGATTATTCCCTGTTTCTTAACTGAATTTTTTTTTCGGACCATTGCTTTGCAGGGCCTCTTTCTTACTTGGGTGGTTCAGCCTGAAATGATGGCTATCGCCCTTTGGCTAGCCTGGTTTGCTGTACTGGGCTTCCTCAAGGTATATAATTGTGCGTTATGCGAAATCCATGTTAGTCGCAGTCGGATGTTGGAATTATCTCCCTTGCAATGTGCACAAACAGTTTCAGCATTCGATTTACGTGTGAAAATCTGCAGATGTTTCAAGGTTTGGCAAGGGACCGCTTGGAGCGTTTGAACGCCTCTCCTACGGCGACTATGCTCGCGCATGTGCGGGTCTTTGCAGTTTTGGTGCTCGTTCTCTTGTCCGACTTGTTCTGGTAAATCTCACTTGTCTCTATCTTGTGATGTGGATTCAGCTGCTTCTTCTCTCTTGTCTCAATTCATGTGTCTCTCAGTTGTTCACCATTTACGGGGGCTGTTTCGACTTAGGAAGCTATCAATTTACTGAGTGGTAATTGTTGCATGTCGAGGCTCGATATAGAGCAAGTTTTCGATTTTTGTATGTAGGGCTAAGCCTTGCGTACATGTAAGTCGTCAAATACCCTTGGCTGTGGCTCCTTCAGCTACTGACTCAGGCATTTCCCAACTTTTTTTTCGCTTTGTTTGATTTATTTGAAAGTAGTTCTGTGACCTATGTTGGAGCATCTCGGCGGCTCGTTACTTATGGCCATTAGTTAGTCTTCACCTTCATGCCCCAGTTAATGGGGCACTCCAAACTTTGGATGGTTCCTCACGTCTCCTAGATTTGAGGATTGTCCCAGAGAGATCGTAAATTGATTAGTGATACACAAAGGAGCTCTCCTTTGACATTTTGTTGTTCTTTTCTGAGTGAGGTAAATCTGGTCAGTGTCTTTAATCAATATATGAAATTCAAATTCTCTATAAGTTCTTGGTTTCAAATTGCCGTTTTGTATTTCCAACCTAATATTCCCACATATGCAGGATGCGCCTTTGTATGTGGGTGTTCAAAGACACTGGCACGAGCACATTCATGCTGTTACTTTTTGAGCCTCTGAGCATTGCTTTTGACACACTCCAGGTGAGCTCCTTCGGCAGTGAACCTAATTTCAAAATACGTTCGTGCAGCGTTAGTAAGTTTTGCGGTTGTTGTTGTGTTCCACCCTGAGGCTTGAATGTGGAATTTTTGTCTTTCTAATGTAGGCAATGAAATACTGAGATGATGCCGGCTCGCAGTTGCCGTCACCTAGGTTCCGAATGTGTGTTCATGCGTTATATGTCGTCAATGGCTTCGGTATTTTTGTTTTTAACTGCTGTTAAGTGGGGACGACACCTTTTTGGCACTGCAGGCAGTAGTAGTTCATGGTATGCAGTTGCTGGACACTTGGCAGCGGCACAGTGTGGATACCTCCTCACACGTATCGACAATGCAGCCCTCTGAAAGGTCTGCTGCAGGTGGGTACA
Organism: Marchantia paleacea; assembly: GCA_014180765.2. Classification (NCBI taxonomy): domain Eukaryota; kingdom Viridiplantae; phylum Streptophyta; class Marchantiopsida; order Marchantiales; family Marchantiaceae; genus Marchantia; species Marchantia paleacea. Next base: position 441,287 of record MUAA02000004.1, read on the forward strand.
TTTTCTCTCAAATGTTTGATCTGGGGCTACTCCTATAATTATATCCAGAAAGAAATCCTTTTGGCTTTTCTTGCACATTCTTTTTACACCCTTCTCAGGTGTGATGTCACTGTTAGATATGTACTTGCAGATTTGGGCCTTTTGTCGAATGTTTTGTGGTTGAGATTCTGTTGATCTTACATAGTTAGATTCTATTTATTGCTAAACAGCTGGTAGTTTCTGTCAATGTTCGCCCTTAATTATGAAATTATGATGAATTCGTAGTTCTGCGTCAAAATATTTTCTTTGTTTCAACCTGCTATCATACTCGACACTCTATTGCCGCTTCAAACCTTCGATATGTCATGTCACAATGCCACACGCTGGACTTCACATGATTGTGGTTTCATGTAATGTTTATTTGTTAGTTAGTGATTGGCTCTTCGGCACGAATTTGCTTGTAACATCTTCTTTGAGTGTTTGTTCACAGGCGCAGCTTGGGAATGGAGAGGAACTGTCGTTCGCAACTGGAGTTTTGCCATGGATATCGTCAGTCTGATGCTAGCCTTGGGTCATTGTGTACATATCTGGTGGTTGCGAGGCCTCGCTTTTCAAGTTGTTGACGCAGTTCTCTTCTTGAATTTACGGGTACGAGGGTTTTCAAGTTGTCAAGTGAGTCTGTTCCTAGGACGCCCCCAGCCTTGGCTTCTTTATACCGATTGAATTGTAGAGGTAGTCTGATTCAGTTGTATTTACAGGCATTGTTGAGTGCAATTTCAAAACGCATCAAAGGTTTTATGCGACTTCGAACAGCCATGAACACTTTGCAAGGAGCTTTGCCAGATGCAACTCAAGAAGAACTCCTGGCGTATGAAGATGACTGTGCCATCTGCAAGGTGTGTGGTGATTTCTTCCTTGTGTTTCCTCGCGTGGCTCATATTGCAACTCGTCCAAGTCTGCAGTCTTCAGACTACACAGTTACACGGTAATAACAACTTTTGACGTGGAAACAGCAAAAAACGGCTGAGCATTCATCTGTATATCGTATTGCGTGTTGCAGGAGCCCATGGCAAGGGCAAAGAGGCTACCTTGCGCGCATCTGTTCCATCTTTCGTGCCTTCGATCTTGGTATTTTCCTTGATTTCATATGTTGCTCGATTTGGTGACGACGAATTAGAAATTTCGCGTTTATACTTCCAGTATTCTGTTGTGATTAGCCCCTCTATAAGCTGGCCACATATTGTCGTTGTATCGTGTGCAGGCTCGATCAGGGTTTAGCGGAGACGTATTCGTGTCCTACTTGCAGGCGGCCCCTTTTTATGGGAAGTTCCAGAATTTCTCCCCCTAATACTCAAGGTGGGCAAAGATTCACTGAAGAAGTTATGACACGCAACTTGTTGAATGCGGCTGGGAACAGGGATGGGCAGAATCGTCAACAGTTACCGACTAGTCCGGGATCTCCTGTCCCGCTTTCGAGCTCGGATCCTCTTGCTCGACAACCCTGGAATGCTCCAGTTCCCAACTTACCTTGGAGGTGAACTCTAATTTTCCTAGCATTTCAGTGCATATAATAGGAACTGCTACCTGATCCTTACAGACTTTACTGTATATATAGCCTTGCCGCACTGCGTCTGTTTTCACTGACATTAGTTGTTTCCAGAGGTGGAAGAGTAGATCCATCTTGGTCACATGCCGTCCCTGGAGCGGCAGGAGAAGGCGAGGGTCCTTCCAGTGAGGCATCTTCTGGAGGGATCGGTCGTATGCAGCTTATGATGCGGCAGCTTTCAGGGTCAGGGCGTGGCCCAGCCCTACCAGAAGACAATGGTTGGGGATGGTGGCCATTTGGAAGAGGCACAGAGAGCGTCTCTGTAGCTGGCAGACGCAGAATCGAAAATCGAGGATTACGTCGGCAGGGAAGTGGTGCAACAGGATCTAGATCAGGAGATATTGTACCGGACATCGGAGTCCAAGTGGATCCCAGAATGGCAGCTATGGTAAACATGGTTCGAGAAGTTTTACCTCATATGCCGGACGAACTTATTGTACAGGTAAGAGACAGAGTGATTCAATTAATTAACTGCAGAAATAATGAGTACAGTTAGCCCCCACATTCTAGATAGATTCAACGTGCATTGCTTTCTCCCCCATTGAGTGTTACTCGTCGTTTAGCTCTCGGAGTGACAATGTTCAGTTGAGTTGACATTATTCATGTTTAGTTGAATCCACTGGGAGATGCGCTTAATGCCAACGTGCTGATTTTGAAGCTAGGATTCTATGTAGAATCGTATCTACTGTCGCTGACTGGTCTTTGTAAGTGGTTATCGCAGGACTTGCGCAGGACGAATTCGGCAACTGCTACCGTGAACAATCTTCTTTGAGTGTTGATATGATGAAGACTTTTTGCAATACACAGCTCCTGGATTTACCAAGAGCAGTCCTTAGTCTAAACTTGAGAAGATTGGCATCTCCTCTTCGGATCACGCCCCAACAGGGAAGGAAGAGCTGACCTGTGATTACTCCTGATTGGCAGAGGTGTTACACTAGGAACGTGGGATAACAAGCCTAGGCTGGTCTTCTGTGGTATAGTAGAGGATGTAAGAGTAACAAGCAAATCTTTCTTTCTCGATTAGACCTTCTAAAACCTAACCAAATCGAATCGGGCCTTGTTTTTTAATCTGGGCTCTATACAGTAATGCTAGTTCTATCAACAAAACCCTTGTGCCATACTTCACCCAAGTAGTGTCGAGTCTGTCAGTATGCTGTAGATTCCCGAAATCTATTTAGAGTATATATCAATAAACTCATGCAAAGGTAAACAGCTTTGCCGGCCCTTAAAAGTCTTTTGACCTGGACCTTTTTTTTCAGTGCTGAACCAGTGAAGAGCATGAACAATCTGAGATTGTCACTCAGTGACGTCACATGTAGAGAACTCTGAGACCTTTGAAGGTGCGGGGGAAGTATTGTTCCTTGACAAGTGGAGGTTTCGGAATCTCTCTCCTTGGCCCATGGAAGGCCACCTATGAAGGAACAGGATCCATTGGATAGAGCGGTTTCAACCAGCATGAGGCTCGAAGGACGAAGTTTTTGAGTCTGCATGGGGACGGGTGTGGGTCGTCTGTGAGGTACAATGGAATCATCAGAACATCCAAGTTGGCTCTCTGGACCTACCGGCAGTCACCACTGTGAGACCCGGTTCCGACTCCTGTGCTAAAGTCGATAAGTTTGCATGATTCGTGAGTTTCATGTTCGGGACTAGCTGCAGCGGCCTGGTGGTCAATCCAAAAGTTTTATGAGATCGATAGATCAGTGCTTAAATAGCATTCTGGTTTGCCCAGACAGCTGTCAGGTGAAGTGCAGGTGATATCGTAGCTCAGATTGTTCCTTGAAGCGGGGGAATGTTAGGCTCAAGAGTCGAACGAATATCACGAGGATTCTGTTTGAGATGGATCTGTTGGGAGGCAGAAATTTGATCAGGAATCCGAGAGGACGTGCAGTGGTGTTTGTATGGGCTTGCAGGGTCGACCTTGATGGAAGTAGATCTGCCTAGCTAAATGTTGTGGAGGGAACTCGGCCTCTGAAGGCAGGCATGTATTCAGCTGGTTCCCTCGAGGCGGAGACATGAGTCCGGAGAGTTCCAAGTCTTCAGCCATCTCCAGATATGCTTTCAAGGGAGCACAGTCGGTGCTCCCAAAGAAACCACATTTCTGGTATTTAGTTAAAGAGCGCTACAAACTGCAATCAGATGATGAGTGCAAGGTAAAGAAACGAAGCTTGTAGCGGCTAAGGTGACAGTACATAGTTTGGACATGTATCGTCCTAATCTGTCTGGATCACGTATGAACATTCATGACAGCGTTCTGGGTAATGCGTCATTAGCATAGTCCATCTCATGAGATACATTTTATGTAACCTTGAACAGAAAGATTGCACCGGTCATCGAGTTCTGAATGGAATTACGGGATTATCAGCAGCTCGTTTACAGCAGCAAGGCGAATGCGCGCATGTGAGGAGTCTTGTATGTGAATGCTTCCAAACCAGTAAAGTCGTTACCCAGGATCTATCACAAATCCTAAGGATCGCATGCAACACAATGTTGCTCTCAACTCCACATATATCTGCATTCAAACACTCCCGATCGTGTCCCGTATGCCTTCTGAATCAAAGTCAGAAGCGCCCGTCGACTAGTAACACAGTTGGACGTTTTACACTTGACAGTGAAATTGGCCCATCCCGGTCTTTAGGCTAAGCGTGTTGATGACGCGAGTGTGCAGCTGTCAATGTGCGGCACTGAGTTTATAACAGTTCGAATTCTGCTGTCTAAGCTCACTTGTTTTTATAGTTTTAACTCTCGTCTGTGATAAGATAAATAGTCTACGAGGTAACAAGGGACATATTAGATACATGGGAGATATCCGATCCTACGACAAGGTATAGGGAGAATCAAATATTTCGCGAAGGTGACTTTAGCTAGTGGATTGTAGTCAACGCGTCTGGTTAGATCGTTGTTATGCAATTAGTGATAATGGTAATTGAAAATTATGTAGACCTGTATATATTGATTACTACACATTCAAAAATTTGTTGGAGTATTTTCATTAAGCGGTCGTAACGACCCACAAGCCCTTAACAGTAACTGATACAAAACAAATCATGCGTAAGTGTTACATAAAAAAAGCCTACTGAAAAGAAGTTGGATACTAAACCCACACACAGTACATATAAGGAAACATCAGAGCAAAACCGATGAAAGTCATAACATTATGCAAATAGAAGCAAGATATCTTGTTGCACATTAATCATATATGTAATAACACATGATTCTATTTCTTAAATAAAATCAGATAAGAAAATACACCTCTAGATATTTTTGATACGAAGGTGTTTAAAACACATATCAACTTCATTTACAATCTAATCTTCTATTTTGTCCACAATTGGACAAAGCAAATACTTCAAAAGTAATTTTAGATATCCAATTGTGAAAAAATATAATCTATAAAAAATGCACTTGTACGGTAGTATGTCGTATTTTATTTCCATTCTTGTTATCAATACTAGTTGTTTATATCTTTCCATAATTTCATTTCCATGGTCTATAGGGATATGCCGTGCATGTGTAGGTATGATGGCTGGCCTTGTCGATGTGAATATGTAGGCTATCTCTATTTATATGTTACGTTACCCTACAATACTACCTACCCCATGTTCTTTTTCATCTAGGGTGTGAACTCCATGGAGTTCACACCTTCTCACAAAGCCTCATGGAGTCCATATCTTCCACACCCTTCTTGCAAAGGACCTTATTAGAAGTGTGGAGATCTATTCACTAGAGAAGTATACCTCGTTAGTCACCTAGCCTCATGCAAGGGAATCTCAAGTGCAGCAACTAGAGCGTCTAAGATACTGCGATTCTCTCAAAGATCATCACAAGAGTCTACTACTTCATTCATTACTCTATCTTCCATCCTCTCGACATATGGTTGGACATGGATTTGTTTTCAATCCGTCGTTGACATGTTTAGAATGGACCTTTCTCCTCTTCTCATGCTCCATGCCATTCCTCACGTTCTTCCTGAAGACGTCTATCGAGCCTTTAGGGTTCCTTTAGACATGTTAGCTAGAGACCCTATGGACAAACATGCATGGTACTTACTTTTTGTACTTACCTATTGGTGTCTCATATATGAAAGAGGAGGAAAAATCAGACATAGTGACATAGCCTTTTATGACGGGAAGTGAAGTGGATGGTGCTACATTCTGAGTTACATTTGAGGCAGCCTTAGGTGCCAAAGCTTAGACTCTCATGATCCCTTTACCCACCTACCAAAAGAGATGTCTTCCTCTTTTCTTCCATGAGGCTCATACGAGGAAAACACGTCTAAAGGGTGGCACCTCGAGTGGTGTTCAATCCTAGCTATACAAGGAAGATTTAGCTGGCTAGCCAAAGCATTGAGACCTATATCTCCAACGCCTCCTACAACAGCCACCATTTTAGAATTATAGAGACTACACCCTCATAACATACACCCTCTCTTTGAAGAGGTATGATGCTATAAGATGACACAATCTCTTGCCCTTGATAGAGACTCGTTTGTTAGGATGCTTAGATCATCACTTAGATTGGTAGCAAGTTGCCCATTGGGTATGTGATATGAGTAGTTTAGACAATTCTATTCTTGAAAAATCTGCCAGTGGCTTCTCAGATCTATTTGCAATATGCGCCTCTCTAGCGCAATGACTCATCCATCATAGGGAAGTGACAGTCTATTGTTCATGGCCAAAGACAATGGAGGTATTCAATCCATTGCAGTGGGTCAAATCTTTCTTCGTCTAATCATCAAGAGTATTATTTTACACTCCAAAACTAGTTTTGCGAATCATCTTCATCCCCATTAGTTCAGTGTGACCATCTCTGTAAGCACAGAGAGAGTAGTTCATGGCCTTTGCACTACCCTACACCTACATCCAAACTGGGTTGTGCTACAAGTGGATGAGGAGAATGACTTCAACACAATATCCATAGAAGTTATCTTCTCTAAGTTGTTGGCCTCAAATTCTCCCCTAGCACAAATTTTACCTTTTACTAGACGCTTCTATAGTCTTTCTACTCCTCAATTTTATTAGCATATTGGTTCTACATTGGAAATAGAAAGATACTTTCTATCACAAGGAGATAGGGTGAGCCGCTTGGAGGTCCTCTCTTTGCCATAGCCCACTACTGAGCACTCCAAGCGGTAGCAGAGCTATACCATGACATGTTTATACCCTGATTACATGACAACACCCATATTGTGATCCTAGCTAATCCATGTCTTTGATTACTTACAAGATCAACTACTAGTCATAAGTTTGAATGTTAGAGCGTCCAAGTATAGAGCACGGTCACCATATGGTTTGCCATCATTATTTGTCTCTCTAGAGGGTTTTACTTCATCGCCCTAGAGCCTCAAAGTGCTAGGGGTGCCTTTGACACTGAGAATTTTGTTTTTACATTCTTAGAGAACTCTCTTTTTGAACACACCAAGTATGTACTTTTTTTTGGAGACCCACATATTGACTTTGGACTCCTCTCCATGTCATTTTCCAAAAAGTCCTCTTACCTTCAAAGTACCATGCTCCCATCTAGCTATTTTGTCACGACTTATGTAGTGGCATCTCTAGTTAGGTAGGTGCGCGTATGCAGAGCAGATACAGCAGTTAGAGCTGGTTGTGGAGTTAGCGTCGTTTGCACTGGGACTGCCGTTAGGGCCGACATCGCCGTTAGGGGTCGTAGGGCTCAAGGGCTACAGTTCGAATTAGGGCTCCTTGGAGTCCAGTTTTTGAAGTTGAGCCTTTGAGAGTGTGGCTATGGTGGATAGTAGCTAGTGCGGGAACCTGGAGTCTTTGAAGCACAAAGTGGATTTGGCTTGACTGTAATCTCTCTTTTATGTTATGGTTATGAGCGAGTGTCCTTGTGGACGTTTTGAGAGTAGAAAAAGATTACCGAAAAACTGAAATTGGATTATGTGGTGAGAACTGGGAGTTCTTGGAGCGCTGAAAGTGTTTTGGCGAGTTTGGATCGATGGTAGCTTCGATCTATTGGCTGTTGAGCATGCAGGGCGTTGCTGGAGTGCAGCCCGTGGTGGTGATCTAGAAGTAGAGTCGATTTGAGATGGATCTTATCGATTTCGAATTTCTGTATTTTCTGTTTTAGTGTAAATCCGAATTGGAAATTTTCGAGGGCGGAAGCGTTGCTGGAAATTGACAAAGTGGGTCGATGCTTATAATTGTCTTGGAGCATTAATTTGAGATTGCCTGAAAAATATTTCGGACAGAAGTGCTAGAAGTCCAAGATTTGATTTTTCGAAGTTTTCGGGTCAAAAATAGAAGCAACAGGCTATCAGATTATCATACAATGTCAGTTTGATCTGAAATTTAGTGGGGTGATAGATTATGTAAAGTTTGTTGCGCAGGGATAGAGATGTCAGGCCCAAGGATGACAATGTCAGAATTGCGAAATTTTGAGGTTTAGGGGTCTGAAATTGAAGTTGAAGATTTTCAGAGTCCTGCAGAAGTTTCAAACGGTGTCCGTTTGCGAAAAAAAAAATTACGTTAGGTAGCAAATTGAAAAAGACTAGTTTAAGGTAACATTTATGCGTTTTATCAGGCTAGTTAAAGGTAACATTTACAGTCGGATTACCAGTCTCAGTTTATCGATCTGGAGAGCAGAAGACCTCCGAAATCGAGTTTTTGTGTTTTTAAATGCCCTTCTGAGGCTATGTCAGTCCGGGTTGGGTTGGTTTGACCCCTTTGATGGATGTTTTTGAGATGGAGTATTGTGCTTTATGTTTCTTGTGATTGATATACCTCCATCTCTGCTTCCTGTTTGTGCACCACGTTTGTTTGTGTTGGTGCTTTGTTGTTTGGAGCGTTGGAGCTCTTGTGTGCTACCGATAGTGAGGTTGGATTTGCAGACCAGTCAGACTATCCATGTTTCTCCCAAGTGAGACAAGACTTGCGGACTTGTAGATTGGGTGAGTGCCTGTGGTGATGGCAGGTTTCAGGTTGCCCTTGTGTTAGTACCTTGTGGTGCCTCGGGTACCTTCTGTTGCGGTTTCTGGTTCCAGTTGGGGACCTGTTTCTGTACGGTTGCGGAGGTGATACTTTAGTGTCACGGTGGAGTTCTCTGGAGGTTCCGGAGGAGAGACTACTCGGGTTAGCATTGGGTGCACCCGTAGCGGAGTGCGGTACCAACCTTGGCCTTTGAGGTTCACAGAAGATTCTGATTTGGTTTCAGAGAGTGACGGAGATGAGCTTGGTGATATCTTGGAGTGTGTACCCACACCGTTGTTGTGGGACATGGATGATATCTATGGGGCCACCATGGGTCCTAGATGATATTCGGGTACAGTTGGCACTATTGAGTTGGATGATTTCATCCAGAAGTTTGACTCATGGTGTGATTTACAGCGGATGCGCAACTCTACGTTGTTCAGTCCATTTATGGCTTGGAAGGGATTATTCAAGCATTTGGAGGGTCCGCCGATGGATGATTATCATGAGTTCCGGCGTGAACACCTTGAGGAGATAGAATTCTGGAGACAATACTGGTCTCCAAACTACATCTCTATTACTTCGGGTACAATGTTTGGAGGTGCGAGTTCATCCTCTGTACATGGCATTGACGATACGGTTGGAGCTAGTAGAGTTGGGAAGAGTTCAGAGGTCCCAACCTTCAACCCTATTCTCGAGTTCTTTGCACGGTTGAGGAGAGACTACCAAGGGGTGAGAACATACAAGCTACGAGGCTTGCAGGAGTTTCAACGGAAGATTGGGGAGAGTCTTCGAGAGGCGTATACCCAAATGCGTCGATTGATCAGTGTTACCCATGGGGTGACAGAGGCACAAGCTGTCCAATATTGGTATGGGATATTGGATAGGGAGTTGAGACGTAGAGTGAGAGATGCTACCTTACTACAGGAGACATCAGCTACATTGGCCATTGTGTTTTGTCTTGCTGAGCGTATTGAGCTCAACATGCAAGAAGAGAGGGTAGTGACTCTTTGGGTTCAAAGCAAGGATTCACCATCTTCATCAACGTCTTCACGTTATTAGTCTACAACACAAACCGGAGTGGTTATGGTAGACATGTGGGACAATCTTGACCATCTGGACAGAGTGGTGAAGGTGCAACATCCAGACCATTGCCATCCTTGTTAGGTCAACAATCAGTTGTTGGGATGGTATGTTGGACATGTGGTGGACCTCATCACAAGAAGGATTGCCTTCAAGGTCGAAGGATGGATCCTGTTGGAGTAAAATCATGTGAGCATTGTCACAGACATGATCACATGATGGATCGATGTTTTGATCTCCATCCATAATTACGATCAACAAGAGTTGCCGTGGCAGTTCCTGGAAGAGGATGAGGAGTTCAAGGTGGCAGGGGTGGTGGTAGAAGATCAGCCCCTACTCAAGTGTTAGCCCATGAGGCTAGTCATGAGGTGAACATGGCATCTCGACTGGAGCAGTTGGAGCAGAAGATAACAAGTATGGCTATAACCCAACAAAGATCAGATTCTGGAGCTGGTGCCTCTACATCATACGATGGAGATGTTGTGGAGTACATGTGTGCAGCGGCACAACCATGTGCAGTTGCTGTGACTCGTAGTGCAACACATACTATTGAGTGTAGAGGAGCATCCGTGGAGTTGGATCCACAAAGAGGGGAGGCTAGCCGACAGGTTAGACTTCCTCAGTCTTTCACATTGTCTGAGGCATTGAACACCTCATCCATGGCTCCTAGACGATCTATTGGAGAGATGAGGGTGCAAGCCAATGTGGATGTGCTTGGAGATGGAGCAAGTAGGGACCAGCCATCAACATCATCCGACGTAGCATCACTTAATATTGGGGCGGCAAGGACTCTTGTTCAGTCTCCTGTTTTCTCAGCCAAGGATTTATTGGCGTTGGGGTTGTCATCATCCCATATACTACAATTGGCAGCCACACTTTGCGAAAGCAAAGAGGATGTGTTGGTTGCTTCTAGTTGTGTGAGCACTAGTAGTGTTGATCCTAGGATCAGGACAACTACTAGTGGAACTTGGCAAGCTGCTGCCGTTCGAATGATGGAGTTATCAGCGAGGCCGGCATACAAGCGTACCAGGGTGTCACCGAGTGTGGTGATATTGGATAACAGAAGTGGTGTGTTCTGTTTGGTCGGACCTTCAGGAAAGGTTTATCGATCTCAACGTGTGTTGTTGGATTATGATGCACAACCCCTTATGTTGGGTAAGGATGCACTGCTTGGTCTTGGTTTGCGAAAGACCGATGTGGAGAGATGTCCATTCTAGATTCAGACATCTCTTGGAGGTTCTAGTGATGCCCCGGCACCATACATCACCCGGATGGCGTTGACTGTGCAAGTGCAACCGGATCATGTCACAGATAGCTCTACAACACGAACACGTGATGTGGTTACACTTGCAGAGTCCTATGATGTATTGGTGGGTGCGGCAGTGTTATACCCGATGGGGTTTAGCATTGATTATTGGGAGGAGACAACCTCTTATCGGCCATGTTGGCAATCTGGAGAGGGCCGAGTGAGTCGATTACCTGTACGATTCATCATCGGTTCTAGGCCTTTACCAAGTGGAGGTTTGGCGTATGTTGCAGCCTTCAGTACTTGTGTTACTTGGCCTGGTGATTTGTTGGAGGGTAACATGGATGCTCATGATAGTAATGATTGAGAGGATGTGACTATCATGCCAAATCTTAGTGGAGTAGTGTCATCCACGTTGGATGGAACACTAGGTACTTCATGTATGCAGCTACAACAGATGGCTGATCAGCTCATACATCAAGCTTGGAGTGAGTCTTTTGCTCCGGAGAGGGAGGAGACGAAGGAAGTTATTCCCACTTCCACTATGTTGTCCCCTTTAGATACAACGCCTATTGCTTGGCAGTATCCAGAGGAGGGTATATGTGTGCTGGATCTGTTTGGAGGGATTAGCACAAGTTTGGCTGTTGTTTTGCAGTCTGGTATACGAGTACATCGATACGTGTATGTGGAGCGAGATGAGATTGCAAGGCGCGTCTCATTACGCCATGTGGCACAGTTGGTGCGGAGATATCCAGATCTTCTACCAGTGTTGGCAGTTCAAGGATATCAGCAGGCCTTGCCGTCAGATATTTCGTTGTTAGGGACGCAAGACCTTGCTCGGCGTGGCAACATACATTTGATTATTGATGGATGGCCATGTCAGAACTACACACACGTTGTCGCATGGACATTTCTTTGCTTTGAGAACGCCCGAGCACATGGCTGTAGAAGAACCCTCTAGAACCTCGTATGAGTTGACAATTTCTTCTTCGTCTCCTCAGCACTCCACATTCGAGTTCGTTTTAAACCGGTAGAACTTCAGTGGAATAAGATTATGATAGCTAATGATTTGACCAATAACTCTCGCTTAAAATTTACAAACAATTTCTCCACAACCCTTTCAATCTTTCAAAAAAGTTTCAGATGTTTTACTTATCTAGATCTCTCACAACAATTGCTGATTTGCACACTGTATCACAAGGCAATATGCAGACCCATGTGTACAAAACCCATCACACATCCCAATCCTTGACTTCAATTGCTCCTAGATTTCATGAGAAGGTCATTCATTATCAGAACTTGAACTGTGAAAAGTTTTATTGATAGAACTTTCTAATATCAAAAGATATGATCTCCGTACTAACTTCGTGACAGTCAATGCAGTCCTTCAACTCTGACTGTATACACGATTTTCAAGCTATCACTTTGTACTCAAAACTCATCCAGTTGAGTCGAAACTTCAATCAAAACCCAAGCCCGAGTCGTAAACTGTATCTCAATTGTTTCAGATCTCCCAAAACCCTTCTAAGATTCTCAGAAACACTCCAAATACACTCAAAGGTCTAAATTTCTCACTCTAACTTTGAATCATCACTTCAGAGTGACAAATCCTTCAAATCCATCCATTCTTGAGCCCACGTCGTAGCTCGTCCTGTCAGCTCTCCAACCCAATCCTCAGATCTCCGAATTCCACCCTACAAGGTCTCCAAAACTCTTCCAAACCTCAAAGAAGTTGCCCAAGTGCCGTCATTGGCCCAAACTCCAAGACCAATGAGAATGAAGAGTGTTATTTTGACCTCTAGTGTGGCCAAATTAGCTCCATTTTCACTAAGAGCTTTACAACTATCCTAAACACACTACTTAGCCATCCTATACACAATACGGGTTGCCACTAATAAAGAGTCAAAATGACAACTCGAAACCGGCTAAGTATGAACGGAATTACAAACGGAACCGGGGAGTTTATAACTTGAGAATAATACTCCTCGCCAAAGTTCCTAACAATCAACTCCATATGGCTTATTTTTGGTAAGCAATAGTGATGGATTGGAACCCATGTGTTGAAAGCCACCACTACTGATAAGTTCAGATCCATAGCGCCCAAACTAAATCAAAACGTACACTGTTACGTCCCAAATCGCGCCGTAGGAAACACTTGGAAGAATAATCGGATCTGGAGAGTTTATCACTTGTTGCAGAAAGTTATCTCCAAAATGATACAATAACCACACCCGAAAATGATCACGATGAAGACACCGGATGTTGATCACAAATGGATTAGGTATCGGTACATCTGGAGGATCATGTTGTCCTCTATCCATGTCCTCGTCGGCTCCACTTCGATCAGATAAGCTCCTTAGTCAGCAAAGTGATGTGTCTAGCTCTCTCCCATTCCCTTTCCATCCTAACTGCGCTTTATATCTGATAAGGTCCAAGATAATATCTCTTGGAGCCTTTTCAACATCTTGACCCTACAAAGTTGATCCAACGGTGGACTCTTAACAACCTTACAATGCGCCGTCAATTATCCTAACTTAAAGTATCGCCGTCATGACAACAGCTCTGAAGATGACACATGTCATCATCTTCTTATAGTTTAGGGTAGGGCTGGTAATGGTCATGGGCTACAGGATTCACGTTCTGGCATGTTTAGGGAGATGTTACGTGTGTTACGTTCTCTCCAGTCACAACAGACCTATTCTCCGGCATGCATTTTGGAGAATGTTCCCTTGTTGGATGATCCACGTGCATGGGTGATGACGAGTGCATATCAGGTACGGTCATGGATTGGACCAAAGCAGTATTGCTGGATGCAACGAGAGTAGGATCTCGTGCACACCGTCCACGTCTGTGGTGGACAAACCTTCTTCCAAGGGAGGTTTTATTGCGAGCATATGACGGAGTGGAGAGGTCCTCACATCTCACAGTGGAGAGTATTTTGGATGTGGGTAGACACTCCCAAAGCGGTGGTCTATACGATGGTCACCCATGGCAGTGGTGAATCTTGTGGGTCAGCCAAGAGCTGCATTACCCACGTTGTTGAGTTACCCAGCTTCCCATGCTTACAAAGAGGGAGGACCTGGACTTGTATGGGATTCTTGCTTGCAGCGGTTGGTGGAACCCAACGCTGAAGAGAGAGAGCGAGCTATGGGATTTTGTACCGGTATTACAACAATACCTACATTGTCAGAGGCATCAAGTGTTGGGTCAAGCTATGGACCTAAACTGTTTGACATGGATTGTGAGCCTTGGATTGGCTGAGCTGTAAGACCCAGGGTTGTACATATAGGATAAAATGAAAGTATATCTAAATTGTGCCTAAGTTTATCTTAGTCATGACTATGTTTAGCTAGTTATGGTTAAGTTGGAGGAAAATATAGAGTAACTTTTGGTGTGGTAGATGAGAACTACTATTTTGTTGTTTAGTATGAGTCAAGGAATAGATTCCATCACATGGGTATCTTGACTTCCCTTGACTTGGACTAGTTTTCATTGGTTGGACTTGGTGAAGACCCTTAAATCTAGGGCTTAGATTGACTTGGTACACTAGAAGTCAATTAGGGAGTAGTTGGGCTTCTAGAAGATCCAAGTGGACCAATTGCATGTTGCCATGTACCCTTTTCATTGGGGTTTGTGATCTCTACCTCGTTTAAACTTGGTAAGAGGAAGTTACATGGTGATTACTTGTAGTTACTAGGGTAAGATTCTAAGTAGTATAAATAGAGAGGTTGAGAAGCACCTCTCAAGTAGTTTTTCAATGGAAGTTAGTTTTGGGAGGAGATAGTGTGGTGATCTTAGTTTTAGGGAGCTTGGTTCTTGGAGATGTCATGTTCGGAGTGGAACCTTGATTCAATGAAGACTTTGATTACCAAAGTATCCCTTTCCTTTTAAGTGATATCTTACTCTTGGTGATAATGTGCATAATAGAGCTTGGACTTTGAGAGTTTGTGTAAGAGTGAGCAATAGGATCATGGGCAAAGGGTGGGACTAAGTCCTTCTAGATTCATGATGAGCTTCCAAAAGCCATCGGAGGTAAACCTGAGTGAGAGTCAGCCCGAGGTCACATTTTTGGTTCCGTTGCGGGACCTCGGTCTAGAAGGAGAAGAGATGTTCGAATCCAGTTTATTGCCCGTGAGAGCGCAACGATGAGAACTCATATGGAGAGGGACTGTGGGGGAAGAGCGAACCGAGATCATGATGCATAGTAATGTACCATTTGTGTATCCGGTAGTGTTATATGATAGCCTGGAAGTTATTTTGTACATTTTGTTTACTTAAGTGTTGTTTGGGATGAGGCGAGAGTGCTATAGTATGTATTTGGGAGGAAAACTTTATTTTCCAAAGTTTTTCCGATAATTTTATTGATTTTAGATTAGTAGATGGGATACGTTTTGCACTTGAAATAACAGTCATATCATGTCTAGATCAAAAGTTATGATGTTTAGAATTTGCTAGGGTCTTGACGGTTTTGAAAGATAGCTCTCGGGAAAAAGTGTACAGAGCTTATCAATTCGTGCAAGAATTGAATCAGGATTTGAAACTTTGCACGATTGTATATCAAGAGCTAAGCTACATGTGGGTTTAAATTTCGTTGAGAGATCATTTTTATAGAGAAAGTTATGATACCTGAAGTATAGGGGGTATAAAAGTGAGCAAAACTGCTTTACTTTTCAGATTTACTTTTTCCTTGTTTATGGTCATTCCGAGAGAGTGAGTGCATGAGTGTTTTGCATAGTGAGGATGACTTGACACTCATTGGAAAATAGGAGATCAACCTCTTTGGAAGATCCGGTTATCTAAGATACCTCAAGGGCTGGACGTGATTGTTTCAGCGGATTCGAACACGAGGGAGTTCAGAGTGGAGTTTGAAGAGAGGACACTAAAAAGTTCCCCGATAGCGAAACGTGAGAGTTGCTTCTATTGTGGAGAGGAGGGACATAAGCTTGTGAGTTGTCCTTTGAGGACCAAAGATCGGAGGTTGAGAGAGAGACGAAACGTGGGAGAGCTAAACCTTCATCGGGGACCATCATCTCCCCATGAATCCAAGAGTGGAAACTATTGTGAAAATTGTGTGGAGGACCGGACTTCCCTTAGGACACGAGTGTAGTGGCGTGAAAGCTCTGTTGGAGTCACTAGTGGAGGGCTTTGAAGATAAATTGAGTGCAGATACCGAAAAGTTGAAATCTCCATGTGGCTCAAGTTCTAATGAAGATGGAGATCATTTTCAGAATGATCGAGAAGATGTCGATGAGGGTAAGGCTCATAGTGTGTTTAGGAGAGGAGAGAGCCATGGCAATCTTGGACCAACCAATTCCGTTCATTTTGCCATTGATGAATTACTCTAGAATGGAGCTAGTTTTGTTTGTGTTGTATTAGGGAGTCCCGTATAAATTTCCAACAACAACGACAAAAGGAGTTGGAAATGGGAAGCTTCCGGTGTTCTATGGGGAGAGAAAGAAGATGTAGAATCTTTTGTGAGAGACTTCAAGAGGGCATGCATAGGAAACAATGAGAGAAGGAAACCCGAATGGCTATCTTTTGCCCGACTTCTTGGAGGATTCTGCATTGAAGTGGTACAATGAGTACAAGAAGGAGCATGTGGAGGAAGACACTTGGGAGAGTTTGACGGAGAATCTTGTTGAAAACTTTCTTCCGGATGAAAGTTACGAGAAGTTGATGTGTGAAGTCACCTTTTTGAAGCAAGGAGAGAGTGAGAAGGTGAGATCATACGTAGAGAGAACGGAGAAGCCGGGAGTCACGCTTTAGGTGGTGTTGAGAAAGAGTGGAGACGAGGTCGAGCCAACCATGGTGGGGATTGTGGCGATGTTGACAAAGAACTTCATTGGAGGTTTGAAGCCTCAGATTCGAAGCAAGGTGAGATATGAAAAGCCCTCTTCTAAGGTTGAGGCTATTCGCATTGCTATTCGAATGGAGGAGAGCCTAGAAGACGATGATTCTAGTTTGGTGGCTAGAGAAGCATCACCACCGTTGTGGTTAGAATGGCAACTCCTCTTTGTTGTTCTTTGCCAAAGGTAGTAAATTCTCCGTGGTAGACTTGCACCATGAGTTGAAATCTATCACGTAAAACACTCGCTGATCTCAAGATTAACGTAGTACAACTATGGGAGAGGAGGAATCGAGAATGTAGGGGAGGATCTAGAGGGTATGGGAATTATCCTCCAAAAGGAAATCCACCACAAGGGAACTTCACAGTTTCATGCTTTAGTTGTGGAGGCCCTCATTTCCAACGAAATTGTCCTAATCCTCGACAACATGATGGAGTTAGACACAACAATTCTACTCTGCTCCAAGTCAATCGAAGGATAAGGGAGTAGCGTCTATTGATGTGTTTCCTCATCAGTGCACGTTTGAGAAGGGAGAGAGCTCTATAAGTTCCAGAGTTGATATTCTTGCACACGAGAAGAAGAGAGCAAGATTTGCAGAGGAGTCCATCTCAATGGAAGATCAACCAAGCCGGAGCACTCGATCCAGTGGTGTGAGTCAACCGAGAGCACCGAGAAAGAAGTTGGGAATGGATGATTTCTCCATTTCATCTACCCACTCAAATACGACGTGGTGGAGGATGTGGGGAATCAAAAAGCCAATATAATGTTGGCCAATTGATTGCTCTAAATCCTACGATAAGAAAGGAGTTGAGGGGAGGCCTAAGCTCCAAAAAGGACCAAGAAGCGACGATCCAAGGGGAAAGCTTCCATGGCGAATGTTGGAGTAGGAGTGGTGGATGCCGCTGCCTCGGAGGTATGCACTCAGGCTTCAAAGATTGAAGTACGCATTAATGGGACGTGATGTTTCGGATGTCTTAGTGGATGGTGGATGCGGTGAATGCCATGTCGAACGTTTGTTGAAGAAGTTGGGGATGAAGCTTTCAAGACCTTCCAACATCATTGTTGGGATGGCCAACAAGCAAAAGGTGCGACCCATTGGAGTGGTGGACAAGGTGGTGGTAAGTGTGATGGGAGTTCAAACCTTGTTGTCCTTTCAAGTGCTTGAGGAGGAATTTAGCTACGACTTGTTGTTAGGAAGACCTTGGTTGAGGGTGTGGAGGACAACTGATCGGTGGCATAAGGGTTACCTTCGTATAGGGCCGAAAAACCATCGAGGTGAAGGTCTCACAAGTGGCGGAGGAGCGGTCTCGGACTCGGATAGACCTACAGTGATTACTCGAGTCCGAGAGTGAAGAAAGTGGTAGTTTTTCGGAGGTTGACACCAACATGTCGACCGGATGAGGAGACATCATCCGAAGATACCTCGGACGATGATGTTCAAGTTCAAGTTCTTGCTGCAATGGATTTACTTCCTAGGCCGGGGGTGGTGAAAGATCCCGACAAGATGAAGATGAGTAAAGATGAGATAACTCGACGGACTCTCCACTCTCAAGTTTGGTCCCAAGGTTACTATGGAGGAGAAGTCAGGTTCTTGGATATATTTCGAAAATATATCCATGTCTTTGCCTTTAGCTACAAGGATTTGAAGGAAGTAACCTTAGAAACTCATCGCATTGAGTTAGAGGAGAAGGCTCGCCGATGCGTCGGAAGCAACGTCGGATAAATCCACCAACTTTGTGGTGGTCAAGGAGGAGATCGACAAGCTAAAGGATGCGGGTTTCATCTATGAGGTAGAGAATTCTGAATGGGTTTCTCCTATTGTGATAGTCAAGAAGAAGAATGGTAAGCTACGTGTATGCGTAGATTACAAGAAGTTGAATGCTGTCACAAAGAAGGATTACTATCCTTTACCTTTCATAGATGAGATTCTAGAGGAGGTGGCAGTCATGAGTGGTATAGTTTTGGAGATGGTTATAGTGGTTATAACCAAATTCAAATTGTTCTTGAAGATCAGCTCAAAACCACTTTTACCACGCCATGGGGAACTTTTGCCTTTAGGGTAATGCCCTTTGGTCTATGTAATGCTCCAAAGAACTTTTCAGAGGTTCATGAACAAGGTGTTTGAACCTTTTATTGGGAAATTTAATGCGAGATTTCATAGATGATTTTTGTGTATACGGAAGAAAGAGGATCATTTTGATCATTTGATCAAAATTCTACAACGGTTGGAGAAAGCCAAGGCCTCATTTCAATCCAGAAAAATGCATTTTTGGATGTGAGGAAGGTTTGTTGTTAGGGCACATCATCTCCAAAGATGGTATAGCGGTGGATCCAGAAAAGGTGAAACGCATCCTCGACTTACCTTTTCCGGTGACGTTGACCAAGTTGAGGCGATTCCTTGGAATGGTGGGATACTATCGACGGTTCATCTTTTTCCTTCTCCAACAAAGCTTATGCCTTGACGGTTTACATGAAGAAGGGGACGGATTACGATTTAATCCTCAAGGATGGGAGAGGCGGTGTGCGTTCGAACTTCTTAAGAAGGCGTTGGTAACGGCTCCTATTTTAGCCAAACCAAATTGGGGTAAACCTTTCATTCTCTACACGGATGCATCAAACATTGCTATAGGATGCACTCTAAGCCAGTTAGATGAAGATAGCCATGATCATCCAATTGCTTATGCTAGTAGACGGATAGTGCGGTCGAGAGAAATTATTCGCTGATGAAAAGGGAGGCTTTTAGTTGTGATCTTCTCACTCAAGAAGTTTCGACACTATCTATTGGGAGGAAGTTTACTATCGTTATCGACCACAAGGCTTTGAAGTACATTTTCAACAAGCCTAATGCCGAGGGTAGGATAGCCCGGATGGAAGTTGTTCTTGGCGGAGTTTGATTACATCATTGAGGATCGACCCGGTAAGAAACATGCCAATCTTTGATTTGATGTCTCGAGCATACGATGAGGAAGGAGATCAACCGGTGGATGATACATTTCAGATGAGGATTTGCTGATGATGGACACCATAACAAAGGTACCGGTGAATACAAGGGGATATGGGATTTCATCTCGGAGGGAGAGTTTCCCAAGGCATGCATTCACGGGAGAGGAATGCATTGGTGAAGCGATGTGAACCTTATACCATCATAGAGGACGTGTTGTTTCATCAAGGGAGCAGATGGACTACTCGGAAGGGTTGTTGGAAGGGAGGAGTCAATTCAACTTATGAAGGAGTTTCATGAAGGCTCGGTATGTGGAGGACACTTTGCGGGGAAAGGTAATCGCATTTAAGATCCTAGATGCGGGCTATCATTGGAAGGGCATTTTCAAAGATTGTGTGGAATTTTGCAAGAGTTGTGATGTGTGTCAAGCTTTTGCTAAAAAGTCCATGAAAACCCCTCCTTTGACATCAGTTCCTATTTTAGGTCCTTTTGAAAAGTGGGGAATAGATTTTGTAGGACCCTTGAATCTTACTCCTCGGGGTAACAAGTTCATTGTGGTAGCTATTGCATTATCTAACCAAGTGGGTAGAAGCTAGACCTCTAAAATCTACTAGTGAGGAAGAAGTGGGTAGATTTCTATATGAGAGGATAATAACTAGATTCGGATGCCCTCTAGAAATTGTATCTGATAGAGGTGGTGAGTTTGTTGGAAGCATTATACAAGCCATGCTAGGTCATTTCTCCATCAAGGCACGGGTGACTACTTCCTACAAACCAAATGCTAATGGGTTGGCGGAAGCGAACCAACTATACGCTTTGCATGATGTTGGCCAAGGATGCAGACATGGACGGGAGCAAGCAAAATTGGGACAAAAGGCTGCATGCTATCTTGTGGGAGTATCGGACGACTTGGAAGACATCAACAGTGGTACTCACCTTTCCGTATGGTATATGGTGTCGAGTCAAAGCTTCCAATTCAATTTGATTTTTTGACCTTCTTAACTATCCAACGGAAGTTAAAGAGGAAGAATGGAGTAGAAGCTATCAAATCAAGATGTCAACAAACCGTTGGATTTGGAGGAGGCTCGAGCCGTGGCCTATGGTACGTGTGGAGCGGGCTCAACAATTGCGAGAAGAAGTATCATGATAATCGATTTGGGACAAAGAAGATGAAGATTTTCAAAGAAGGTGATTGGGTAATGCTTTACGATTCCATTAGATATAAGAGAGCAAGAAAGAAATTTCTTCCAAAGTACTTTGGTCCTTTCATAGTTCACAAGGTGTGGGGAAACTTTACTTACGATTTGAAGGAGTTGGGAGGACGACATTTTGACCGGGTGAATCACGACAAGTTGAAGCCGTTTCATCGACGATCAGATTCTTTCACTCCGAGGACGGAGTGAAATCTTGATCCGGGGGTAAATGTAAGACCCAGGGTTGTACATATAGGATAAAATGAAAGTATATCTAAATTGTGCCTAAGTTTATCTTAGTCATGACTATGTTTAGCTAGTTATGGTTAAGTTGGAGGAAAATATAGAGTAACTTTTGGTGTGGTAGATGAGAACTACTATTTTGTTGTTTAGTATGAGTCAAGGAATAGATTCCATCACATGGGTATCTTGACTTCCCTTGACTTGGACTAGTTTTCATTGGTTGGACTTTGGTGAAGACCCTTAAATCTAGGGCTTAGATTGACTTGGTACACTAGAAGTCAATTAGGGAGTAGTTGGGCTTCTAGAAGATCCAAGTGGACCAATTGCATGTTGCCATGTACCCTTTTCATTGGGGTTTGTGATCTCTACCTCGTTTTAAACTTGGTAAGAGGAAGTTACATGGTGATTACTTGTAGTTACTAGGGTAAGATTCTAAGTAGTATAAATAGAGAGGTTGAGAAGCACCTCTCAAGTAGTTTTTCAATGGAAGTTAGTTTTGGGAGGAGATAGTGTGGTGATCTTAGTTTTAGGGAGCTTGGTTCTTGGAGATGTCATGTTCGGAGTGGAACCTTGATTCAATGAAGACTTTGATTACCAAAGTATCCCTTTCCTTTTAAGTGATATCTTACTCTTGGTGATAATGTGCATAATAGAGCTTGGACTTTGAGAGTTTGTGTAAGAGTGAGCAATAGGATCATGGGCAAAGGGTGGGACTAAGTCCTTCTAGATTCATGATGAGCTTCCAAAAAGCCATCGGAGGTAAACCTGAGTGAGAGTCAGCCCGGAGGTCACAGAGCAGAGACGCATGAGATCCACATGTATGACTGCAAGACCATTAGTAAGCTCTTTGCCTACCGAGACGGTGGAGGCAAAAGCTGGGGGCGAGAAGTGTCCAAGATCTCATCCTTGGTCTTATGGGGATGTTAGAGAAGGAGAGGTAGGGTCTTTTTCGAGTATCGTTGGAGTTTTTTTGCGCGGAGCAGGCAGTGGTTACCACTTTTGACCTTTGTGATACAACACAAGAGGTTACAGCTACAACAACATGAGTTGTTCACACCGAGATAGTGGAGTTCGGTATGAGAGAGCAAAAAAAGCTCTCTGCTCAAGAGGTTGTCATTTAGCAACCAGATACTACGTCTTCTATCTCTAGTGTCGATGGAGAGGAGATGGGATATTGAGATTGGTCCCAGGGAGAAGAAAGACGTAGGGTGTGGAGGTTTCTGAGGAGTTTCAGAAACTATTTTGCCTTCAGTATGAAGGATTTAGGCTATTTGAAGGGACTTGGCATACAGATTGACTTGACAATAGATGCACCAGTCTTCCGTCGTCCCTATCGATACAGTGATATGGAGAGAGATCTGATCCAAAGTAGGTGTCAAGAGCTTCTTGAGGCTGGATTAGTGGAGATATCATATGGAGAGTATGCCTCTGCTGTGGTGATGCCAATCAAGAAGGATATATATGGCAATTATACAGATAGACGCATGTGTGGTGACTACCGATCTATCAACCGACAGACAAAATCTGATCGATATGCTATGCCTACATCTGAGGAGATCTTTGATGCAGTTGGGCATGCAAAGGTTTTTAGTACATTGGATTTACGAGCGGCATATCATAAGTTGCGGATTCGAGATGAGGATAAGGCCAAGACAACCTTTTGAGCAATTGATTCGCATGGCAAGGATGTGTTGTATCAGTGGAGGTTCTTACCATTATGTTGAAGAATGCACCTGCTGAGTTCCAAAGAGTGATGGATAGGATCCTAGCCGGACTTGATTGTTGCCTGAGCCTACATCGATGATATTCTAGTGTATAGTGCTACAATGAGGGAGCATGAGATACATTTGCAGGAGGTATTTGAGCGACTAATTGCTCATGGCCTCAAGTTGCATCTTGGAAAGTGTAAGTTCTTTCAGGAGCAGGTAGAGTACTTGGGTCATACCATATACCCAAGAGGATTAGGAGTTCAGCAAACCAAGGTGGAGGCAATCTTGCGTATTCCACAACCCTCATATGTGAGTAGGGTTAGAGCTTTCCTTGGACTTGCAAACTTCTATCGTTGATATGTGCGAGGATTTAGCACTATTGCCAAAGCCTTGACAAAGCTGACAAAGCTAGATCAAGAGTGGAGTTGGGGAGATGAACAGGAGAGAGCTTTTGTTGAGCTCAAGGGAAGGTTGACATCTGCCCCTATTTTGAGGAGACCTGTGAGAGGTCATATGTTTCAAGTACATACTGATTGGAGTATGTTGGGTTTGGGAGCAATGCTTACCCAACATGATGATGAGGGGAAGGAGTTTGTAGTGGCTTATGCAAGTCGTTCCAACAATGCAATGGAGTCGAAGTATAGTTCTTATGAAGGAGAATGTTTGGGAGCTGTTTGGGCGGTGGCACATTTCAGATGTTATTTGTTTGGAAACTCCTTCACTCTCATCACTGATCATCAACCATTGAAATGGTTGATGGAATCAGACAAACTTATAGGAAAGCTTGCACGATGGGCTACAAGAGTTGTTCATAGACCTCGAGTGGTGAACCGTGATGCAGATGGGTTAAGTCGAAACCCATGTACAAGTCAAGTTGATGAAACTGGGGCTCGATGGCACGGTGATACAGATGAAAAGATGGTGCCGGGTTGGTATGCATATGCCTTTTTGAGTATGTTGGCGCTTGAGAGCTATATGATATCTCTCTCGGTTCAGAGAGTAGATATGTTAGCCTTGGACGCTGAGACTAAGGACGGTTTGATGGTAAACCGAGACATCCATGATGACATGCTGGTGTTGGAGTATCTTTGTATAGGTGCTTTGTTGGGCACCTTGAGTGCAAAGGAGCGGGATCGAGTTTTACAGAGAGCTCGACGGTTCAGATGGGAAGGTAGATACCTTCTTCGAGTATGGGGAGATGGCATCGTTCGTGTTGTGCCACTTCCATCTCAGAGAGCACAGTTGGTCAGACATGCTCATGAGGAGTTAGGTCATTTTGGAGTTAAGCGGACATATAGCTTACTTCAAAGTCACTATTGGTGGAGAGGTATGCAAACTGAGGTGCAACTGTTTGTGACGAGATGTATGGTATGTGATCGTGTTTGAGCATCATTCAATGCCCCTACACCACAACTACATCCTCTACCGATTATGGGACTTGGTTATCGTTGGAGCTTGGATTTTGCAGGACCTTTGTCATTGACTATACGACATCATCGATATGTGTTGGTCATGGTGGAACATTTCTCCAAGTGGATTGAGTTGGTGGCCTTGCCTGACAAGTCAAGTGAGGGAATAGCTTATGCGTTCTTAGCTGTAGTGCTTAGCCGATTTGGTGCACCAGCAGAAGTGTTGACTAATCAGGGTACTGAGTTTTTGGGTGAGTTTCAGGCTTTATGTGATCGAGCATTGATCGATCATCGTACCACCTCAAGATATCATCCCGAGGCTGATGGTCTAGCAGAGCGAGTTGTTTAGACGGTGAAGAGAGGACTGCAAAAGTTTGGCTTGGAGAAAGATCATCTGGGAGACTGGGACATCCAACTACCATGGTTGGCCATGGGTTATCGATTTAGCCGGCAAGCATCTCTAGCGTCATTCTCACCGTACTTTTTATTATATGGTAGAGATCCAGACTTTACATGCAAATTTATCCGTCGAGAGTCAGGTGAAGTCTTCGACTTGGATAACCCTGATGTTTGGGTTAGGGTGTGTTCTCAAAGGGCAGAACTCTTCCGTAGAGTCATGCCCATGGTATTTGAGAACCTGGCTATTGCTCGGCATAGAGATACTTTGTGTTATGCTACCATCCGAGGAGGTGGATATCGACCTTCAATTCACAGATTTCATGTTGGTGATTACGTTTACTTGCAACAGAGTGCACCGACCACATTAGATGTTACGGCTGGTCGCACAATTCTATGAGTACGTGAGGTTTTACCTTCTGGAGTTTTGGTATTGGTGTAATTTGGAAGTATCATGTGCGTAATTATGTGCCATGTCACCTTCCAAACATTGATGGTACTATGGATCCAAGCCCGGTTATGCGTGCGGGCTTGAGATGCATGTTATGTGGATCATTTGGTGGAGATGCTACTATGTTGGTATGTGATGTTTGTTCCAAAGAATGATATATGTCATATTTGACACCTCCTCTCAATGCGGTGCCCAGTGGACGGTGGTGATGTCCTCGATGCGTTTAGCATGCAAGCAGGTCTGACCGTTACATGATATGGATTGCAGATAGGCGACTAACGATGGGGCATTGTAGCACCCGGCCTCGTGATCTTAGCCCCACGAAGGGCATATCATGTTATGGACTAGATGGCTACCTGATGTTAGAGGGACCTAACCGCCAGTTAGGGGGGCGATTGTGGTACACTTGTGTTGGTGTATGACGATCTATGTGTTGTGATGTTTGATGTGACAACGATGTATGTTGTGATGCGATAGGTATATGCACGACAGCTGTCACGACTTATGTAGTGGCATCTCTAGTTAGGTAGGTGCGCGTATGCAGGAGTAGATACAACAGTTAGAGCCGGTTGTGCAGTTAGCGCCGTTCGCACTGGGACTACCGTTAGGGTCGACAACGCCGTTAGGGGTCGTAGGGCTCAAGGGATAGAGTTTGAATTAGGGCACCTTGGAGGCCAGTTTTCGAAGTTGAGCCTTTGAGAGTGTGGTTATGGTGGATAGTAGCTAGTGCGGGAACCTGGAGTCTTTGAAGCACAAAGTGGGTTTGGCTTGACTGTAATCTCTCTTTTATGCTATGGTTATGAACGGAGTGTCCTTGTGGACGTTTTGAGCGGAGAAAAGATTATTGTGGTACACTTATGTTGGTGTATGACGATCTATGTGTTGTGATGTTTGATGTGACAACGATATATATTGTGATGCAATATGTATGTGCATGAAAATTTCAATTATAAGGTGCCAGGTGTAGATGATATACTCATGGGCATCTTTGAAAGACTCTTAGACCATGGTGTGTTTTTAGGCCTAGAAGGAGCTCATGCTCGCACACAACTTCTTGGCCATGCAGGTTTGGGGGATAGTGCTCACATTGGGCTTTATCCTATCCATAATCACTTTTTGGGGATGTTGGACACTTATGGCTACATCTATTGTGTCCATATTTAGAGTTCATCGCGTCCCTATCTTGCGAGACTTTGTTCTTCATGAGCATGATGACACCCTCCCTCTTCAGATTGCATTTCATGACTATGGAACACATTTATCATGTATAGTGCAACCTCATATGCCATCATATGTGTCCATCATTGATGAGTCCAAGCCTCATGTGCAAAAGCTCATAGTGGATCATTATTATCAGCACATCTGCATGACATTATGGATAAGTGATTCACTTTCATTAGAGTCTAAAGCTCGACTACGTTCTTGCGCAAGCCTCAGTGTTCACAACTAGGCCAATGTACTCAACTCTTTGCATTGCACTATCATACTTTGTCATAACAATGCGAACAAGACTAGGTCTTTTTCAGCCTATGATGTGAGGTCTTCCACATTGCTCTTGTAAGGTGTAGCTTGATACTATAAGAGGTAATCTATACAAATGCATCAAAAGCTCTGAGCCTATAGCAGCACATGATATTATCAAAAATACCGTTTTTTGAGCCCTACATTCCTCATGATTCTACATATGAAAGGAGCAAAAAGATTTTTTGCCCTCATCATCAAGAGGTACTTCACATAGGAGATGCAACATGTACTTTAGCCACGAGAGAGTGACATACATTTCCTACTTCGATGACCCCCATGTGAGACCCATGTGAGACAGGTTTCAATAACAGTTGGTCATGTAGTATCCGTCATTGCATGTAGAAAGGAGCATTATTATATATAGAGAAATCCCTCCATAGGTTTCTTTACACTAACCATGAAAGTTTTTGGTTGTATACTCTTTTATTTTGTGCAGTTGATGGCATCAATTTCTCATAGACAGAGGGAGGGTAGTAGCATTACCACCCTACATGAGACTTGGTTTGTTGCAAACCTCCTCAAAAGATAGTAGTTGCTGTACAAAGAGCTCATGCAAAGTTATTTCAACTTCCCATCTTAGCATTGAGAGTTTCTTAGGGTTTTGGTCCTAGACCAACTATCCAAGACTCTCACGTGTCTAGGTCCGACCTCATTGATCACATAGCTCAGTTGGCCAAACATCGATAGGATTTTTGTCCTTCTAGGTTGGGCTTCATCACCCTATTTTGTATTGTTTTTTTGGTGGGCTTCCCCTCGCTTGTTATTTATTTTATCTCTCCTTTCATCAATTGAGTAGATTCTAAGTTAATGTTTTCTTCGATATTAAACGCAATTTATATGGAGCTTCTGATAATCCCACTTCTCCAATATAACCTGTGTTGCATTTATAATTACTACTTTCACGTTTGGTATAATACATGGATGAGATTGTAGATTGATGTAGGAAAATTGAGCTAAGTCAAGTCTCAAATAAATTCTCTTTTACCTTTTGCACAAGTGGGTCTTTTGGGTGTGAAAGATTTCTTTCAGTAGATAAAGGAGGGCATGAAGTTTTGATCAATAAATTTTCTCATTACCATTTGCTCGAATTCAAGTCTTGCAAATCAAACATGAGATTTACGAATAGAGTAAAGAGAGTTTTTTTTATTGATTCTCACATGACAAGGGTAAACAGCCATGCATCCATGATTATAGCATTGACTTTGCGAAAAGATGAAGTTCAGAATTCAAGAGAACGAACTTTGTTCTTTCAACCTCCAACCATACCATGGCAACCATTTCTTGGCTTCCTAGCGTTGTCTGGGCAAGTTCGAGAAGGCACCTGAAGTTTGAAAAAGTTGCATTTTGATGCAGCAAGGGAAAACAGGCAGGGAAAAATCTAGGAAAACATTTATTTACCCTTTGGTTTTGCCGTATTCTTTGAAATCTGGAATCCTGTTTTAACGCTTTTGCTACTAACCGATGTCCGACAGCCTTTTTTGGATGACTCCTCGGCAACGTCTCCACGTGTTGCTCTCTCATTCGTGTCAAAAAAAAATCCGCCAGCAGACTTGCAACACCCGAAATTCTGCCGCTTGCGTCAGTGTTCCTGCGTCCAGAAAGCCGGCGTTGATAAAACGAAACCCAGACAAAATCCGGCAGGGTTAAAAATTAACCAGGATCAAACCCGTGTTTTTTTCGTCTACCCCAGGCAAACCCCGCAGGCTGTCTAGAGTACCCGGAAATTCACGATTCCAACCCGGACACTTTAGAAAGGGTCCAGTCTCCTCCACATTATGTGCCAAAAATTTGGAGAAGTGAGACTTCTTCGAGCTTGCTCGACACATGCCGAGAGGTGGTAGTGCAAGATGACACAAAAGAAGTCACTTCCAGTAATCGCCAGATGAATTGTTCATTCCTTGACGTGCTCGTCCTCCTATGACTTAATGAAAGATTTGTGTCCAGAACCGCCATCGGTCAGTCACGTCGTATGGGGAGATCTGAAACTTGATAGGAGCTCAATAGAGCTTCGATGATGCGATATTTCTCACCTCAGAGACGAATCTGCACTGCTTGCCCACTTGCTTCTCGATGC
Organism: Marchantia paleacea; assembly: GCA_014180765.2. Classification (NCBI taxonomy): domain Eukaryota; kingdom Viridiplantae; phylum Streptophyta; class Marchantiopsida; order Marchantiales; family Marchantiaceae; genus Marchantia; species Marchantia paleacea. The sequence continues at coordinate 469,913 of MUAA02000004.1, forward strand.
GTTCGACGGTAGAAGGTTGCGAAGGTTATTTTGGACTTGTGGCTGGAGAAATGCCAGCGTCATCATCATTCGGATTCATTCCCACAGGAGAAGGATGCTCAGCTTGAGCTCGAAGCTTGAAACGTCAGCAGCTGACGCACTACAACAGCCACCACTCTCCGGCAGATCAAACGCTTCCATACGCAGCTTCCGTAGCGTAGGTTCGGCGAGTTCATACGACACTACTGCAACCAGAGCCTACGACTGATGATTCGACATGTTCAAATCTGCGTCCTCAGTTCACATCTAAGACAGTTCAGATCCGGGGTCTTGCCATCCTTTTTGCTATATTACTGGGTTTCCCGTGCTTGTTCAGATCTAAGACCGATTCGGACAGCGCTCTGAGTTTCGGGCATTGAGTGCATTTCCATGGCCTCGTTGCCTGCAGGAAACTCTATCCCCGTACATTCGGGATTCCCCCGCTCATCCTCCCTCTCCGCGAGTGTGGAACGCTGAGGCAGCTGTCGGCTCCCGTCAATTCATCCACGTCTCTGGAATCAGATCATGGGCAGGAAAAGCCGACATCTTCAGCTGTAAAGCGGCTGGAGCATAAAGGGCTGATTCTGAAAATGATCGATCTCGGAAAATGTCCAGGATTCAATTCACTGACCATCTATCGCTCATTTCATTGCCATCTATAACTAGTCACAATGGGTGTAGTATGCCACAGGAGGAAACCTCATGGAGTTCAACCATTCGATCGTTGATGGCTCCGTCCAACGTCATGGTGTAGAGTAGCCGTCCCTCGCACTGGTTAGTTCGACACGGGCTTACGGCCAAAGTTCGAAGAATTCAAGTAGACGATCTACTTCATCCCTCCCTGCCGCTTGCGTTCGTGGAGGGCTTGATGACAGCTGTGAGCGGCGAGTAGCTAGGTGTGAGTGATGGTTCTTTGTCCGTGAGCAATTAAAAGCGGTGCAAAGGCAGAGCTTCTCTCCTGCATGATGCATGAACTTCCATTAGTGGAAGAGAGAGGGAAGTTCTGAAATGTTCACCGTTCTCAGCGGAGTTGGGAGGCACGTCGGCAGATGAGTGGGGCTTGAAGCTGCCATCGGTCGTGTTACTCGGCCGATACTGAAAGGTACAGACTGGAAGCCCCAAACGCCATCAGAGTACAATTCCTACTTGCAAGCAGGCCCACAAGTTTTATCTTGCTCTGGAAACATTACACAAAAGCTTGTGCTCGCTGTTCCTGCAGCGTTATCCAAGTTTTTTTCTTGCCAATTTACAGGCACCAAGGCTGATGTTTCCTTATGGTCAGATTCTCCAATCAGACCTGCGCTCTGCTGGCTGGAGAAAAGGCAAAGAAGCATTTCCTCCAGCTGTTGAAGTTTGAACCCACAAAAGCTCAGAATGAAGCAAAGTTCTGTGCATGCAAGGTCAGGAAATAATCTCCTTTGGTCCGAACGAGCCACCGTACACTGAGCACAGTTTGCCATGAATGACCTCCATGAGTGTAAACAAGGCCACCGACATGTCTACTCCGTGAGGCCTCAAGTATGTGAAGAATTGGAAATCATGAAATAGAAGCATTCGCATTGAAGTTGATCATGGTGCAACAATCGTAGTTTAATTCTTGGTATTGCAAGCGCATTACAGAAGGGGGTCAGTGAGATGTGTCACATGGCCGAAGAAAATTGAATGCCCCAGACTGGAAATCATTGGGGCTGTACTATGTTATCTGGTGGGGGAAGACTAAAAAAGCGCCCACCAGCCTAAACTTTTGACACTGTCTACCTAGCTAGCCGGCCAAGAATATTCACATGGATGACAACCTCACTCGTGTCTCCGCACCATGGAGTTAAACGATGCTCCAAAACTTCTGTGCAGTTCCTAGACACTTATTTCCTGTCCGTGGACAAAAATTGAGAATTTCAACTCTGAGCGTTTCTATCTAGAAGACCCAGTTCTCTCCATCGATGAAGCTTAGAGTCATGAAAGGTTCAGCTTCAGCGTATGATAAGATCTTAGACCACGCGACTCGTCCAGCAGAATTTGCTCCTGGGCCGAAGCAATCGTATTCTCCATAGTACACAGTCCTGCACGCAAACACCAGAAGCTGTCAGCCACCATCGCTGAGGTCCCATTCACGTGCTGAAGCTAGCAATGTCCACATGAACATTTGGTTATCATCTCAGGACGTGCACCGTCGGACGGATTAGTAACCAGCTTCGGCTTGCTCATGGTCTAAGATGTCATGCTAGCACGTTGGGGACAGATAATTTTTCAGAAGCTCGGAGGGAGAGAAACTCACTGTTCGCGGGAAGGATCGCTCCAATTTTGCCAACCCTCAGGAATGATAATGTCGGCGAGCCAGGTGTTGGCGAACACAACACGGGAGTATGATCCCCACGCACGGCCCAAGTAAACTCTGCCCAGCCCTGTCACCGCGCAATCCACGAAGGAGAATCCGGTGTCCTCATCTCCGCTCAGTCTCTTTTGTGCAGTCAATGACCCGGTCTTGGTTGGAATCACATTCAATTGACATTTCTGCATGGCCAGTGGAAGAAGATGGTCGGGAATGTTACTCCCAGCACAGAAACACGAATGCTATAAATCAGTGGAAAACTTAATGAGGAGGGCAAGTGAGTGGCTCAATTATCCCGCTCTTTTCCTCTCGGCCTGAGCATGGGAGACAAATCTGGTGAAAGAAATTCCTGCGCTGAAATTGGGCTCTGATGCTGCTGCTGTACTCACTTTGTATAGCGACTTCCCGTTTCCATAGATGAAGTCGATGGACCCTTCAACGTAGCACTCCTCGAAGTAGTGGCGGCCATTGTGGTCGTACAAAGTGTCCTGAGCTCCGAGGAAGCCACATCCATAGAAGGCGCCCATGTCTCCTGAAATGTACAGAGCAGTAGCTTGCTGACCGACAGCTCCCGAGGGAGGGGCAGGTGCAGAATTCTGCGGCCATAAACATAAATAGCTTGGTCAGCGTCGGCAGTTACAGCCCCGGAGCTGAACATCGAGTCGTGTCCAATCCAGTCAAGAACAGAGCCCATGTACTTCGCAGAATCACATCTGATGGTAGTTTTCTCAATCGGCACCATCACAGTAGCTATTTCTACGCATGGTGGTGTACCGAGGTAGTCCAGAGACAGAAGATGACAGAAAATCAGATTACGGGTTGGCCATTCCATCAAGCTCTAGTACTGAGTCGTGCAGTGTTCAGGAGAGTTTCCACCAAAGAACAGTTCGGCACAAAGTCCAGACCCCAGACCGATGTCAACTATAATCTGAAACGACAACCTTTCGCCGGGTTTTAACGATACCAATCTCTAAGGATCTACTGCGTGAAATGCGTTTGTGTACCACTCTTTTCGTTCCAGTGAAGCTAGCACCATTATGTACCGACCATGCCAAGTCCAGGAGTGAACTGGAAGACAGTTGGAAACATGGACCTCAGATAGAGAAAAAGCACGCAGGAGGAAGAACCCCCAGGGTCTATGACGCGAGTTGGACTCACTTGGAAGGTGATATTTCTGGCAATGAAGTTGGGTGCGCTGATAGCAACCGTGGCGTCTGCAATGTCACTCCCTGCTTGCTCCTTGGTTTCAGCGTGCACAATGATGGTGTTCTCCCTCCCAGCGCCTTGGAGAGTGAGGAATGGAAGGTTCTTAGCTATCAGAACTTTCTCCCTGTTCCCACACCAAAACATACAGCACGACGAAAAATCAGAAGTGGGTCACATGCTCGTGCCTTACTATTCAGACATCCACAATGGGTCCTGTGTGAAACCACGTAAGTCTCGGACCCGGAGACTTGTGTTGTCCTCGATGGAGCTGCAGTCGAACGTGGGCAGTGGAGAGGGTAGGAAGAAATTTGTGCATGAACAGAGGGGAGGGAGGGAGGGAGGGAGGGAGCAGGTTGCCAACGTACTCGTATCGACCGGCATTGATCTGGATGGTAACACGAGTTGTGCGCTTCTGATTCTTCTCGATGGAGTTGATAGCATCTTGCACGGTGTAGAACTGTCCTTGACCATTCTGGTCCACTACGATGTAAGTCTGAATGTCCCCGTCCGCAGCGGGCTGCACTGTCGCTGCTGCAGAGGGTGTCTGCTTCGCGGCTGCCAGCTTCTTCAGCTGGAACTTCTGTCCGACTCTAGCTACCCAGCTGTAGAAATCACTAATCTCCGCTTCATTTGGTTCTCTGAAGAGGTCGACGTTTTTGGTTTTGGTAGTCTCAGTCGATGCTCGCCCAGCCTCGGCTGTGAGTTGCAAACAGAGCACCGAGAGAAGCAAGAACGCGAACACTCCTCGACGGGCCATAGCAGCAGCAGCTGGCTGCAACCTCTGGCCGACAGAGAGAGATTACTGAAGTTGCTCACTCCACCCTCGACGCTGGTGCTGGTAATGAGACACGTGATTATTCTTCAGGGGAGCGATTATACACGCCACTCCGGCGAGAGCTCAGCTCAGCTCTCTGGGAAGGAAGTGGACGACGAATGTATGAGCACTCGATGATGTGAGAGGAGCTGTCAATGGGGTTTTAAACTTCCAAATCTGCGCTGCTGATCAGATGAGATGCTACACTCGAGGCTACAGATCATCACCCAAGCCCTCGCACGCTGCGCTCAGAGGCTCCTGACTGATGACTGATTCAACAATCTGAGCTGAGATTGTTCTCCCCGAGTTGGTTCTTGCCAGGAACGCACAGGGGAGCAAACACAGGCAGGCTTTGCTTGTTTGCTTGCTCGCTTGCTTGCGGAGGGGACGAACTACGACAGTTTCAGGGAAGTCAGCCAACTCATCCACTGGCGAGAGGATGGAGCTTGTTCGAGCCCCTGTTCATCAATGATCCTGTCAGTGGTTGCAGGCCGAGCTCTGCAGTTGAGGGATGAATCTCATGGTCTCTGGCCGAGCTTTATATTCAACGCTGTGCGTCCTAAAGTGCACGCTTTGCGTCCAATTATGTCTCCAACCCCGCAATTAAGTAAAGATACGTTCGCATATGAATCATCTCCCGGACAGCCGTCGGATCAGGGCTTACTGGTGCCCTCCATTGAGTGGCACTGTGCGAGTCCATTGCCGTCAACCATGACCTCGAGCAGTGAGTGAGTGAGTGAGTGAGTGGTAGTGTAGCGCGCATTATGGTAAATATAATACAGTGCGTAAGCTCCTTCCCCTGACCATGACTACTGCAGCAGCCAGGGCGAGCTACTTTTGACTGAGAACGAGAGATGTGGATACTTACTCACTCCCCTCCCCTGTCACTTCAAAAGTGCAGTAAAATTAGACCAAAGCTCCTTATCTTGTTAATCAATACTGTCTTTTGCTCTGCTAATGAGTCCGAGTATTCTTCCATCAGCGTTATACTGTAGGCTGAAGGTACCACTGCAGTCACTGCATGGGTCTCCGTACTCAGGTGCTCTAATCTGAAGGTGGAGGGTCAGAGAACATAAGAATGTACCATTGAATCGTAGATTTGGTGGAAGGTTTTCTACTAACGCGCTGTGACTGAACCCAGAAGCTGATAAATTACAATATTGACCAGTTTGGTGCTGTGGCATGGCATGGGATTATTCTGGGGAAATCTGGGGCTGAGATTCATGGGGACTTGTCCCTGATACGCCGGTTTACCGATTTGAAGGAGTCGTTAACAGTTATGGGTCTGATCCAGGAACTGCGGTATCGATCGAGGAAGAGATTTCTTTGCGCTGTGAGCTCATGACTGCAGTTAATGGTCGTTCGACGCTTTCCCATGCTTATGGAGTATACGCGGGCGTATCTGGGTACACGTCCCATATCACACTGTGGTCAACATTCGTGGACATGGAGGACAGCTGTCGGCCCCGAGCTCATCATGACATATGCACGTGCATGGTCAGTTTCTGTCCTGTGAGGCTGTGAGACAAAAGTTCCCAGGCTCGCAGAAGCAGCAGCTCTGACTCTCTGCGACTCTGAGCTCTGCTTAGATCACACCATTCCCATCTCATGTAACTCTCTGCCGTTCCTTTCGTTCGGAGGGATTCCGACCTTTTTTCTTTTTTTTATTAAACAGGTTGAGATTGCTGAGAAAACAAGGGAGGTGGTGGAGAAACGACACTTTGCTAGCTCCATGGAAGAATCAAGTTGCTTCATCGATCAATTAGTTTTCGTAACATGCGTGGGAGACGTCGTCTTATTACCCATTGACAAACATTTATGGCACAAGTCGCAGTTATGTCAATGAACAAAAGAGTGAAGGGATGTGAATTTAGTTGCAGCTGTCCTCGATGCTTTCCTACAGTTCAATGGTGGGGGAGGCGCTCCTTGTGAGCGGGAAATAAACCCTAAACGATTGGAAGAACGTGGCACGCTATTTATCCATCCATGCCAATTGTTAGATGCAGCATTGAGCTTTTTGTTCATTTCTATTGGTGCTGTCGACCTTTCCACGAAGTCTACGAATCCAGTGCATTCATTGCGCGTTTCTTGCTGTACGTAGACATTCAACCATAGCTCGCTCCTCATCTTCAACTGGGCATGTGGAGTGCGTTCAGAAAGCTTCGTGAAAATACGTGATGTGTCATGTGAGTCGACTTTCCATACGATTTTTGTATCGCGTAGTCAACATTTGGAGAAGCTCATGCTAAATCCTAAACACGAATCAATTTCATGCCGTTTCTTCTAAACAAATGGAAACCTCGTTGTCATAATTAAGAAGTGTGCAACATTTGTCCCGTATTCACACGAATTCTTCAATGAGCATACAATACAAGATCTACTCTTTGACTTGATCTCAGGGGGAGACTACCAAACTCAAAAAGTACAGTATGTAAATATTCAACACGGTTTCTCTAGGACAGAGGGTTGAAGGAAGGACTCAATCTACAGTCACGCCATTTCCTTGCAGTGTGACCAGTGTTGTGTCAATGGTGAATGGAGCAAGAATGTTACTCCTGAAGTCAACGTCCTGAGGCCCATGATAAAATGATGAACAAACATGGTCAATCCCTTCGTTCCAAGCGTACCACTTCTGCGAGTTGAATCACCCTGAAAGAAGAGACAAGCAATCACTCAGCTCCAAAGGGTGCTTGAAAGGTTTGGTACATGGTCCCGTGATCTCGTCGTATACAGCAGACACGAGTGTCATCGTATACTTCTTTTTGTATTAGATGCATTCACATACAACATACAATCCACTTTTGACGAGTTTGTCTCTAGAACTCATCGATCAATATCATTTCCTATGCTCACTTACCACGGAAAACGGTTTTCAAGCGAAGGAACAGCGGAGCAATCATTCAGAGGAGTAGGTTGACAGAATGAGAGAGGATGTGAGCAGGCGTCCAAGCAAGTAGTTTCCAAAAACCCAGCAAATGCGCCATTGGATACTTTTTCCCTGTAACTTACGGGTAATCGGTACGAGGTGTCTTTTTCTTCGTAAAAGGGTCTTTATTATGTCTTTTCCCTCCCAAAGTGCTTTCAATGTGGAAGTGTCTGTCCTCACTCTGGGCCCACAACATGTGGACCAAAGAAACAGAAAGTTGACTCTTCATATTCGGTCAATATACATCCCTCCACGAAGGGCGGTTAATGTAATTCCCCATGCTTCTATGGTAAGCATAAAAAACTTCTCCACCAATGGTTGGTTCTCAAGGTTGCAGAACTCAAGGATTGTGAAGCTGAGAGGCTGAATATACTCCCTGCCATCGCTGTTGGATACCATTCCATCGTTGCGGAGAAGGTGTACAGATAAGACGTTAGACCTTGATCAGCTCGTTGGGCCTTCTTATTTTCCAACCCAAGATTGCCGTCCGCTTTGGAGGGCATCTGTATTGCAGTCACTTATTGCCGAAGCTTTTTCGACATATGCTCGTAGTGATGGAGAGGAATCTGGGCAAGTGCGGAAGGTGGGGAAGATGGTGGAATTCCAGCCCAGCAATACATGCAAACATTCCACCACGACTTTACGGATGTCGATATGGTGAGTATTCGCGGATCCACAATCATGCATCGAGTCCATCAGTTTTGCTTGGCCCCTCTGGCTGCCACAGCCGCCAGGTGTGAATGTGAAGGAGTGCATGCTTTCTTCTTTTCTCTGAGCTACTGGCGTTGGCACAAGTCATGATCCACATCCACTGCAAATGTATTCTTTTCCAACCTGGATCAAAACCCAGAATATCTTCTCTATTAGAGCTTCGGATATCACCTCGTCCTCCTCCGTACTTTGTATGCCAAGGTGACAACCTTTAGTGTACTGGTCGTACCTTTCGTACATTGCGGTTCTTGCTTTCGGGGATGTTTTTGTTGTTGTTTCTTTGTCTCAGTTCATTTGGTAGTTTGAGATATAGGATTATCGGTTCTATAATAATTTCATGCTCCATGTTTTGTTTAGAGTTGTCCGTAGTTCATCTTTTGTAGCTATACGTTCACTCCTCAACTACTGTGGTTCATTTCCCTTTTGACCCCTACGACCCCTTGGTATTGACGACATTCAGGTATTGTCGTGGTAAGAACGTGCTTGAAAGTTGACAATATTTCGATGATTGTGACATTGCGAGTGTCGCAAAGTCATTGACCGAAACCATGACCACCATAGACCCACAACTTTATCAAAGTTTATCGCGTAGTAGAGGTGCCCGTCCTTTGATTTTTTTTCTTTTTCTTTTTCTTTTTCCTTTTCTTTTTAGTGTTTATTGTTCACCATTCTGTGCTACTCGAAATTGTCCGAGAAGGTTTGTTTTGATGGCTCGCAAGATGAGAAGTCGAATCCAGATACAAACCGGTTGGCAATCGACTTAAATCGAAGAGCTTAAAGCTCAAGCATACCGTGCAATAAAACTACAAAATATCTCAATCTGTTCATGTAAATTAATTCGATTTGTCCACGAAAGAGCACACTCATAATAGGAAAAAGCAAGTTTATCAGCAACGAGGTAAATGTGACATCAGTCACAAAGTATTACGTCTGGATTACTTTACATCACACTTGGCATCCTTCAGATTAAAAATATCAGTTCTCAACCATAAGGCATCGATATAGTAGTACAAGGTAGTATCAAACATACCGTATGGTCACATATGGTGTCTTACTAGGTCTTTCGTACTCTATAAGATATTCAATTTGCGTGGATTGTGTTGAATCGATGTTGATGTAACAGCTCTGTATCAGTCAGGTGATTAGGAAGGCGACTATTATAGAAATAGAATAAAGGATTAATTAGACGAGACAGCAGTTGAATCTACATTAAATGATTCCTTATGTGTACTTCATATGACTCTTGTGATTACTCAGTTGGATACTCCTGACTTGACCTTAAATGAATTCGTAGGACTGCAGAAATACGTAGATAGCACATGGACTCTATACCTTCTCTGACTGTTTTGGACTTGACTTTGTATCGAGGATCTGAAAGTACATCACTAGGAATGCCAGCAAATCAAAATAATCAACCATGATCTTAGATGTATAAACCGAAAATGCTGTAGACCAGTTGGATAATGAAGATGAACAGGCAGACGCCAAACTTTTTGAGAAAGGAAGCCAATGACTCGAGAAGAAAAATTGAAACTGATTCTGATATCCCCTTTTGCAACATATCTCGAGGACTGGAACGCGTGATCTCATCTGAGAAGCAACGTGCAGTTCAATGAAACCAGGATGAGGGCTGATCTGAAGTGGATGGTGTAACCTCAAATTGACGACAATCGAATGCAACTTGTGGCATAATATCTGGAAGAGGTTCAAACTCATCTGATGCATGTTTGAGAATCAGACTTTTCGTTTGTTTGTCTTCTAACACGAGGCAAACAGACCAGCAGAAACAAGCGTATCATCCGCATTTTGTCTAGAAAAGGCAGTGAGCTTACTGTATAAGGTGAGCTCAATGGACAACGTATTACATAATCTGATGTAATGTACTGCAGTTTCTCGCATGATGGAATCAATGACTGAGGGTAGACGATGGAGAATTTGCAGACAATGTATAGTCAGCAACTCGTTTTTCCACTTAGAGGGTCCGAATCCGAAGTGAAATCCCTACGCAGCCTGACATAGTTCTACCGATAAATCTTGGCTGAAGAGGAGCTACCTAGGAGCCAGCAGCAGGACGCAGGCAGCTCCGTACCATACAGCTCCAGGGCTCGAGAGAGCTTTCAAGGATAATAGTCGCAGTGGGAGCCGAAGCAGTGACACTGTAAAAGTCAGGGGGCGACGTCACATGAGCGAGGGATGATGCCGTCCTTCTTGTTTCCATGTTCACTGGCACACGAAGCCAGCGATGAAAGCATGAAGGCTGTACAGGTCTCGTGACCGCCGTAATGGTAGAGTGCAGCCCAGCAGTGCAGCACATAGATCTCCAGCAGATAGGATGATCCCTGTACGACTTAATGGGATCTTCCAATCCTTCTTGCTATATTACTCGGTTTTAACCTGATAGGATGTGGGTGCTTGCTTGCTCGCTCGCTCGTTCACTTGCAGGCAGGAGCAGCTGCAGCACCGATCCCCAAGTGCAACAACAAGTGAATGATCATGATCTCTCTCCTCTCCTTCTCCCTCTCCCTTGACAGTGGATGGATCCCGCTTGTGAATGATTAGGTTAGCAACCAGTCAGCCACATTCTCTCCTCCTCAGGCTTGTCCCCATTTCCTTCAAGCGGCTCCATTCGAGGTCTCTGCGTTCATTGTATGACGACTAGCAGTAGCAACTGCTGTAGTACCGGATTCCGCTCACAGGAGATGGGATGAGTGCACTGCCTGCGGTGCCAGCTGACCCACCTGACCACGAATCTCTTCCCCCGCTTTGCAGTAAATTGAGTCGGTGACTTCCTGGTTGAAATGCCTTTTCCCTCCCTTTCTGGATCGTATGCACTTTATGGAATCTCTATGTCTACGACTGCAGTTGCGGTTCTAGGCCCCATTTACTGATACATCCTGCGCTGGTGGTGCGAGCGAGACTTTCTAAGTAGGCTCATCCCTCTCTCTGTGCTGTGTGGAATCATGCCTCGGTCAGAAATAACTCCATGTCCGTCGCAGTTTCCGAGCTCGTCTTGACTGATTGGATCCGAGCCTTTAGCCGTCAGTCCTGTCCTTACCCTGTGAGCAGTAAGAATGATCCTTGCTGGCTTACAGCGTGAGCATCCCTGGGGCTCTGCGTTCCTTAACCCCCCTTTAGATTCTCCACTCCATTGCTCCTTGTTGTCGTGTAGTGTCCGTCTCCTCTCGGGTCGCTGCTGTTCTAGAGCTTTACTACAAGCTCCAGAGCCACAGAGTCACACCGACTCACGCGAGACGACAGGGAGATGAGATCACGAGATCGAGACCACCATAGCCATGGACTAGATCTTCATCCGATGTGCAATGGCCTTTAGCGCTCCCTAGCATTTGTCAAGTTTGAACGCTAATCTGAACCCACCAGTAATCAAGTATGACGTTTTCAAATGTGATCGAGTAGGTTCGAAACAAAGAATCGAGTGGAAGTAGGAGAAACTTCCCCAACTCGGTCGTTACCTACACTTCCGTAGGTACAATTTCAGGGTGTTCCAAATCTGTTCTCCGTGACGAAATCTTGATCTTGATCTTGGTTCGATCCGCAACGTATCTAATCTACGAGTAGAGGATACATAAGTTTCGAGGTTGGAGACATAGTGATTTATCTAATCTGTGCATATAGGAAACATCAGCGTGACACATAGTGATTTACCAAGAGAGATATTAGCTCTCTCCTTTTCTTTTGGCCCCCGTTTATTTATTTTCTAGCCTGCTTTGGCTTTTGCTTTGTACCTTCGTTGATAGGGTTTCATCGCGTTTTTTATTCCATGCGTCTCCCATTTACACTTCTGGATGCACTTAGATAAGAAGTTTGATTGATAGTGAAAGGTGAAACCCTACTTGCAGTTGCGATATGTACACCAGTAAATTGAAGCATAGCAGTATGTCAGTGGATGACTGTCAACAGCAGGAGGATAGTGCGTGGTGGTCTACAAATGAGATGCCTATTCTGCATTCTAGCGATAGTCCCTCTTCGCTTACCACGAACCGAGTCGTGGTTACACTAAAGAACTGAAAATTGCAGTTTCAATTCGGTGGGAAATTGTACACTAGACATGTGATTGAACCAGCTCTGACCAGAATTCAGTTCCTGGATTGTTCAACAGAAACTCTGGATGAGTGGATAACGAGTGCAGGTCTGCGTCCCGAGGAGTTAAACACACTCCTCCGCTGAAAGCTTTGCATGTAATAATGTTCCTTGCAAATCCTGCCTTTGAAACGGAGGAATAATCACTTAGGGCTAGAAATGGATCTGCTTCAGTAAGACACGGACATGAATGCCTTTGTTTGCATTTTTGTTTTTATTTTGGTGTGCTGTTTACACAGTTTCAGTCACATGACTAACCCTTCAACCAATCTATGTCGTCGCTCTTTTCCGTTGAAAAACCAAATTCGACAAGGATTCTGGCCAAACAATATTGTCTCAAACCCATTGCTGCCTTATGGGGTAAAGTTCTAATAGTTTTTCTTGAGCTCTACACATATGTACGAATGACTTGCAGACTACTGGATCTCAATCTATGACACCGCAAGTGAAGATTGCACTTTCATGTGCTTCCCACAGGGTTAACTCATGGTGTCAGTTAGACATTTAGTAAAAGAAATCCAACATTCTAGTATGAGAAAAGAATACTCAAGACATATGAAAAACAATCTCACATGGCATAATTCCAAGGCAAAATATTTATGTGTTCCATGGAATTAAGACTCATATGTAAATTTGAATTACGAATTGAAATCTTATTTTCAATCTATGCATTACAAACAATTAAATGGTGGCACTTTGATTATATTTTCACTCAATTGTTTTAACTAACTGCATTGTAAATCAAAACCTATCACATCTTTTTCTGTAAACTTAAAATTTATTTTTTGTGAAACACAAATTCAATTGATAGAATCAATTCTCTTATATTCCTTTGACCATCTAATGAAATTATATGTCATTACATATCAAGTTAAACATTCATAAAAAAAATTTGTTGCAAACAGCAAACAACATAATACTACTTTATAATTACATTCAAAATTGCTTAGCTAGTTTATTATACTCTCATTAAACTTTTAAATCAATGCATACACAATCAAAAAATGATTTTTGTTTATTATTAATCGAAATTATTCTTATATTTAAATTATACATATTTTTATTTCAAATTTATTATAATTATAAATTCAAATTAATTAAATGATAAATTTTAAAATAATAAATAAATAAAATATTTTTATAATTAATTTTAAAATTAAATAAATAAAATTATAATATTTTTTTATTATTATTATTATTTAATATATTAATATAATATAATTAATTTATGATATAAAATAATAAATTTAAACAAAAAAATTTAATCATCAAATAAAATAAAATAAAAATGATTTACAATTAAATAATTTTTATTAAAATAAAAAATACATCAATTCACATATGAACATATAATAAAGATTAATTATAAAATTTTGATCAAATGTAGAGTTAAGAGCTTTGTAATACTTCTTTGTATAAAATCATATATTAATTTTTTTTTATCCTCATTCACTCCAATGGATAAAAATAAAATAAAATAGTGTATAAATATGATATAAAATTTAATTTTATTACAACATATTAACATGCGTTTTTTTTATTTCTTTTACATATATATATTATATATTATTATTATTAAATAACCTTTATCAATATTATTTTTATTTATTATTGATCAAGATAATCTATATATTTTATATACATCATGAGATAGATTTGATGTTTAATATATTATCTATGTAATATTTAATGTATCAATACAAGAGATACAATTCAAAATAAGAAATTTTAAAATTTTAAACTGATTTTAACTTGATGTGAATGTTTCAAACATGACATTGATATGATATGTGTTAATATTTTATTTCAGTAGATTTGATTGATTAGTTGACACAAATTTACTATTCAAAACAGAAAATTAATATCAAATTATGATTCAATCAGATAAGATTTATTTTTTATTTTAGAGTTGTGAATTCAATAATAGAGTTTTCAAAATTTTAATTTTTAAAATTGGTTTAGGATTTTTCTTTAAATTATAATTATTGTATCATAGTAAGACTTTGACCTTTCTTTTATGCTTGTGAGAGTTTCATAATTAAAATTTTTGATTTTACACGTTAGTTATCATAACATAATTTATGAAATTTAAAATTAATTAGGAAAATAATTAATATTCAATATAATTGAATTAAATTATTATTAATAATTTTATATTTATATAAAAAATTATTTTATCTTTAATTTTATAAATGAGTGGTATTATTTTATTTCAATATATCATCTTTTGTGTATATATGCATCTATATGTAATCTAATCTACCAATTTTTTGGACCCTTGCAAATTTTTTGTAAAATACAATAAAATGAAGTTTCATATGATTAGAAACAAACTCATTTGACTACGTAATGGAGAAACAATTTCTACAATATCTAATTTTAATTTGAAATATTAAACATAGTAGCAAGTATTGTTAGAAGATTTTCATGCAAGACATTTAAAATTCAGTATGGACAAATGAAAAACATAAATCTATTTCATATGAATTTCATTCTTAAGCCTCATATGTCTCTTGATTCCTAAATAATTATGATGATTTTAATGGTTTTTGTTGATTTTTTCAAGTTTGTCAATATGTATAGAGTATTGATTGGCATGTAAAAATACTAAAATGATGATGGAAGTATTAGGTTTTTTTTTTTAAGAACCTTGAGCAATTTAGACATGATTCTAAAAATAAAAAATGATATTATTACTATAACCAATATTGTCTAGCCATAGTTAGTTTAGCCAATTTGTAGATTTGTCACTAAATCACTAAACGATAAAATAATGGTGAGCATGATCCAAAAAGTGAAAGCTAAACTTTGGCTTATATTGATATATGATGAGATGGCTACCTCTCATTTGTGGAATAAATTAGGTGCTAGATGTCATTTCAAAATTGATTAGATAAGATAATGAAGCACGCTACATACACATGTCAGTCATGTGACATCGATTGAATTTTGGAATCTTTTTAGTCCCATAGTACATAAAATAAGGGAAGGCTTTTTGAAGACATATGATCTTTGAGAGCCATTACAAAGTCATTACTCACTTGAGACATTCAAACAAATCTCAACATGGATTATATATATATATTTTAAGAGGAGATATAAAAATATCTCCTCTTGAAGAGTGAAATAAAAAAAAAAATCAATTCAAAGATTTGAAAAAATCTTGAATGTCAAAGTAAGATGGATTAACATGTTTGTATTTGACACATTTGAGATCAAACTTGATACTTTTATGTGACCTAATGATAGAATGTGAGAAGAGATTTTGAAGAATAATCAAAGTATGAGATTTATGTAAGATAATCAAATTGATTGAAGATAATATATCATCAACATGGATATATATGTAAATCTTGTCCTATCAAGTTGATGTCATTGAAGAAGCATGTCATATCAACTTCTTTAGTGAAAACTGAAGAACATCAAAGATCTCATCAATGAAAGATGAAATTTCAACATAATGTATTTACTTATGATGAGTTGATCTCATGGATGTATGTCATCCATGAAAAGTATATAAAAAAAGGTATGTTTGTTGAGAATTATAACTTGTACATAGTGTAATGTATAACAAACCCTTTTGGATAGTACTAATAATAATTCAATGTCACTCAACTAAATACTTGGAAGTTAAAGTTTATGTGTAGCAACATAATTCATAGAATATGTACAATAGAACTTCAAACATCATGATGTGTTATATTTTTTTTAAACAACAAAAAAGATGAATTCTTTTGTTATCAAAGACATCCTCGCACCCACATAAACAATATGAGGAAGTCCAAGATGAAGATATAATGTCACTATAAACTACTCAAACAACATGTAAAAGTCTAAGATATGGGTAGAAACATGAAACCAAGAGCCAATTTTTTTCTCTCCACATCATAAAATCTTAAATCAAAGAGAGTCAAACACATAGATAAGGATGGTAATAAATATCGTTGTGTGAAAATGTATTCATTCATACATTTGAATCAAATCTATGGAATGAAAATTTGCAAAAAGTATGAGAGTCAACAAAGTAACAGTAAAAGTTGTATAACTTCATATATATATAAAACAAATAACTTTTCATCTCAATATCTCATCAATGCTCCACTGAGAAGGGATAATCTTTGTGCACAAAAATAATATTCAATAAAAAACAATGTTGATTTCCAAACTGCAAGATATATAATGGGAGTCATATGCTAATAAGACGTCATATTCAAATCACTAAACCCATATAAATATATGTATTTGGATATTAATGTTGAAGAAGTGGGATAAAAAGCCCAAAAACATAATAGAAACAAATCTATATTAAATTGTAATGTCGAAAAAATGTGTGAGATTAATATATAGTGTATATGTGTGATATGAATATCTTGCTCATAATAATATATAAGGTAAGTAGTGAAAAGATCAACTAAGTATTATTTGTGCATAAATGTATATGAACATGATGCACAAATTGAAATAACATATAGTCATAAAGCCATCGCAAAATGATTCCTTAAAGACGGAAAATTTTGAAATTTTAAGGAAGTCCAGCTATTCAAAACTAAGCAATCATGATACTGGAAAGGATCAACCGGAACAAATTCACTACAAAGTTTACAATTGTGTGACTGCACATTTAGTCTTAAACTCTCCATGTGTGCATAAACCTATAAACATATGATGTTGGAATGTTAACCAATGATGTATGTGTGATCGGCAAGAGTTGAAAAAAAAGTATGTGAAATGGATCAACACAACATCTCTCAATGTTGTGAAATTGGGCATCTAAATGATACCTTTTAAGAATTGTATATACTTTAATTACATGTATACATTGTAACAGAATTCAACTTACTTCATCGGACACCATAATTATGCATCTCTTATGTTACATGAGAAAAACTAAGTGCATTGAACTTTGTTTGTAGGTAGAAAAAAAACCTTCTCGAGTACAAGCTAGGTGATAAGACTCATATCCAAGGAGTCATTGGGTGCAATTCATCTTTGTACTTATAAGTGAAAGACGAAGTATAATAACAAAAAGGATGGGAAGACCCCATCAAATCGTACAAGGATGGAACCAAACCGGTAACATGGGGCTAGGCCCCAATAGTATCATACTGGGAAATATGTCCTACTGCACCTAGTATATCTGAACTATCCAAGTCAAAAGGTCTACAAACAACAAGAGCATCCGAAGAAGCATCACCTAACGTGATTGCTCTCCTATGGATTGCAAGCCTAGTGCTCTCTCAGAGAGCAATGGAAACATGTTGCCTAAAATAGGCTATACAGTAAACTAAAGAGAGTGATACCCCATGTCGTCTAGTATGGTAGGCTCTCGCGCACTCCCTCACAAACATGTCGAAGTCGGTGTCCATAGCTCCATATAACTCCAAAGCTAGAGGAACAAAGGTGGACCTCTCCGCATACCTCTATACTTGGAGACCTTGGTCGCTACCTCCCACTCGCCGCCCATCCGGAGGATGGGTGATCACCCCTCTCAAAACGTGTCTCTAGTAGGATTGGTAACCACCACATCGCCCACATTGACCTGGTCCTCCCGAACCAAGTGCAGTGTCCGCCTCTAACCCTAGTCGATTGCAAGGCATACCAACGCCTCTCCATGTGAGGTATCCACCCTCCCCGCGCCATAGCAAACACCACATCCCTAATGGCATCATGGGTAGCTATCCTCCGCCTCCGAATGGACAACGAGTCATATGAACACCGTTGCATCTAAAGTGATACCACACTCACATGTGAGTAATGAAGATGTAGATGGATGGACCAAGCCAAGACGGAACCTCATCGTTGTGGAGAAAGTAGTCGGTGCGAGTCGGGAAAGCCCCGATGCATGGTCGAGCCAAGATCCACGAGCCTGCACCCTTGCCCGAGCAAGAGCATAGACGAGCTCTAGTAGTACGAGGGATGGCCGGATCCACTAAGAGTGAATGTAGAGCCTCCTGAAACTGTCGGTCCATCAAGATAGACTGTAGACCCCTAGTCCAATCGGTAGCCAAAGAGGAAAAAGATGGAAACTTATGTCGTACCTCCCGTGGTAAAGCGTCCCTCGTATGTTGTAATAATACCTGTAAGTATAAATGGGCAAATAAGAAGTAAAAACAAACATTGAAAGGAAAAATGTTTTTAAGTGCAAAGTCAAGAAGATCAAACGGTGTGCTCCATATAAAATGACTCTATTGTATAATCTTGATAGTATAGAATTATCATCCTTGTGTAATAGGTTAATATTTCATTAAATGTTTATGTATCGAATATGGATGATAGCTCTAGCACCTACAGTAATGATGACAAGATCTTTAACAATCTACCTTTGTGTGTTTAAATTTATTTTTTCTCTTTTTACTTTTTTATTCGTATAACTGGATCACATCTTCTTCTTTTTTCAATCTAGATATAGGGCCCTGGGTATGTAACGAACTGAGCTCCCCGCCCTAAATGTGATCCTTGTGCAAACCACACAATTTGTGATCTCGACAATAGTCTACAGACAACTTGGTAAGTAGTTGTGAATAGAAAAAAAAATTGATAAGAAAATATGTAATAAGAAAAAACATTTGCTCACCTTGGCCTTTCGATGTCTCGACAGTGAGAGTTCTAGACGCAAAATTTGAGAAGTTCATTTCATTTGATCGATATAGCAAATTGCATGTAATGTACATCCTCCGGATCCAGCTGTGAGACCTAAGAAAATCTGGACCTAGCAAAGATACGAGGACACACAACTTCCTGCGTAAACTATACGACGTGAAATTTTTTTAAGAGCAGTCGGGCGTCTTTATCCCCTTTTCGAGAAAATTGTTGGTATCAGAGTTTAGCTCTTGAACATCCTTTCTGCTCGTGCAAGCAAAGAGCTGAGCTACGTGATCTATAATGTGATTCCAGACATTTGAGTTCATTGGGTAGTATTTCTATGACATGTAACGAAGAAATAATCACAAAGTTCGAACACTATGTTGAGCCAACTCTGACTTGGCTATTTGAAGACACACCAACGCTCTTATGGAAATTGGCAATCGACCAATTTTGGGTTAACGTGTTAATACACAAGCATCCATCGAAACGCTAGAAGCTCTTTGCTTGCACGAGCAGAAAGGATGTTGTAAGCTCGAGATCAATAACAAAACAAACTACGGTGGAAGTCTTTCCTTCTGCCTGAAGTGTATGTCTAGAATCATAATTGCGCTGTACTGGATTCTGGATTCTGGATTCGAGGTCTTGAGTTAGAGTCAGGTCGCTCGTATCAAATCAGCAAAATAGACACAGTGATCTAAAGAGTCGAGTGAGATAGATCGGGCAGAGTTCTTGAATCTTGGATCTCTTCACCATCGAGACTCTCATCCTCAACTACGTCCAACTCTTTGTTCACCAGGAATCTCCAGCTCTTGAGACAGTGGATGGTACATGGTGAATTTCACAATTAGGATCCTAGTGCAAGGTTTCAAGGAAAGGAACGGAGCGAAAACTTGCTCGACGGAGGAAGAACAGATGCAGAATGATAGAATGACACTCTTTTCCCGTCCTGCAAGATGTAACACAGAGAGAGCGAGACATGAGGCGTATGGAAACGTGCGTCTGAAGGAAGAACTGAAAGCATTAGCCCTTTGGACTTCCTTGCTCTTGAGGCAGGCACTCGCTGTACACGAGGTTCGTTCTCAGTACACAGGACGGGCGGACCGATCGCACCTGAATCAATAAGCGCAAGGGACACGGTCGACCGTCGAAGGAGCGTAAAAGACACTCAGTGGTGCTGCGGATTCTGCGGAAGAGAGGCTCCCTCCCTCGCTCCGACTCACTTACTTACTTGCTTGTCGTTGCTGTTGATTTCAAAGCCTCGTCCAATGCACATGCGTTACACCGTGAGCAGCAAACGAACAGCTGGTACTTCACCAGAAAGAGTCGTGAGCATTTAAAAGAGTATATGTTCCCCCACACCTTTTCCTATTTGCACGGCTTTGGAAACCAGCGTCTCAAGAAATCACGGCTGCAAGTCCAAGCTGCACGCAGCTTGTAGAGTATTATTCATCATCTCAGGCCACCTCTGTGGATTTCTGTCCTTTGCACTCTGCAAACCTCTCGACTTCAATCGTCGTCCATTGCAGGAGCAGGAGTGGAGTGGATCTAATTTGATTTGGTGCCTCCTTCAGTTTATACTACACCCTGGAAAACCATCATGGTCACCAACCCACTCTCTTGTTCACTAAGAACTAGGATCAGGTGAAGTGAAGAGCCACTGTTGGTGCAATTTATCTAAGGCCAGAATCGGGTGAAACACTGGGAGTGCCAGAAACGAAAAGCAGTACCTTGGGGTCGTAGAGATCTGGGTACGATGCATGTGTGAGTTGGTGATAGCAGCCGGTAGAGCGTACTCAGAGTCCTTTAGACGAAGTCGTTTCCCTGTGCACATTTACACTCAGAACTCTGGAAGATGTACCATCTTCCTACTCCGAACGGTTTGAAGACAGAGGGTAGAAGGTGAGGAAACAAGGGAAGGGATACTCGGAACAATGGCATGCGACAGGTGGGTTCTATCTTCCGCGGAGAGTTTTTCTGCATGAGATTTTATGACAAGGTTTAGAGGTAGCAACTTGTGAAATGCTCAATACATCAGATTCAAGCTTTGTATGCACTCATGCAAAACTCAGCCCACAATTCAAGTAACTGGCAAGTCAGCTTGATTGATTTTGGATCAATCGAAACAATACTCCTTCAGACTGTCGCTTCGTCCACACTCCAAGTTCCAAGGCTATACAAATTACAGGTGAATGAATATGTCCGAATCTGATTTGGATGAAGTTACATGAGATTTAGTCCGGTTTATAAGATCGCTTCGTCACTCCCATGACAAAGCGCTGAAACATAAGGAGTAAATCGCTACTCTAGAGTGCAACTTTAAATTAGGATGAAGTCCAGAAGGTGTCAGGCCTTAGCCAAAACAATTATGATTGAACGATCTGAAACAATCTCGAAACTTCAATGAGCAGATATTTCCCATGGAACACGGACACAGCAACTGTGGTGAGTTATTTGGCTGCGTAGCCGATTGGGCTGCTTGGTTACGTTCCTGCTCTTTTCTGCACAACTGTGCCTCGTGAGCATGTGCTTCTTGTGGACGGTTACTTCCCCCTTCGCATTTGTAGGTCCATCCTGGTACGTCTACATTAATTATTTCCTTAACCTGTAGATTTCACTAGAGAAAATCAGATACAGGAATATTTAATCTGATGATCTGATTTGGATCTGAAACTGCAAGATGGACTCTTGCACCGATCCAATTAACTGACTTCAAGAACAATTTGCAAGAAAACCGTCGATGATGTGAAAGTACAACCTAATTAAGCTCAACTGAGGCTAGCTTCTGTACGAAGCTGGACCTAGTCATTGACTCCGAACAACTGGTGCTGGACCTCTTCTACTTCTTACTCAACTGGTGCTGTAAGTGCTGAGTACAGTTGGGTCAAGCTGTAGACAGCAAATTTGCCAACAGATATGGAATAGACCACTTTGAGTATGTTTCTTCTCTCCGTTTACAGGTCAAGAAGTGCCGAGATGTCAATCCGGATCGAATTATGATTTGCATATGTGAATCGGAGTTGTGGACCACCTTTGACCACAATTTCTTTCAACTTTCGGGACTACGGTGAAAAAGTTACCAGTCATGACTATTTCTCAAATGTGGTGAATTTGTTTCCAAACACATATGCTGATTGTAAATGACGTAACAGACCAACGAGTCGCGTAAGAAAGAACACATGAGGTAAACAAAACTGCCTAACCTGATCCTTTCAGAAAGTCTTCACAGATTTGAATACACACGAAGAATAAGAGTTGACTGTCATCGATTTGGTGTTTTCGCTTGTTGAAGTCCGAGGTGGCCACTGACTTCAAGACCTGCACACTCCAGCATCAGATATGTTATCCTTGCACACGTTTCTACCCTTATTCCATTTACAGGGTGAAACGGAGTCAAACAATCAACACTTAACACATTTTCTAGCATCTTCATTTCCTAGCCCGAACATGAGACCAATCATGATCGACATATCTTCAAGTTTAAGTGATTTCAATTCATTACAATGTGAACTTAGGATTTAAAGTCGGATACAAATATCAGTAGGCTTAGAGAGTGTGGAAGCTAAAATAACCTGAAAGCTTCCACGTTATTCCACACGGGGTTGCAATCGATATGCGCAAGAAGAAAGTCATCTTTCATCTGCCATCTATTATACTTCCACAGCTGTACACCACAGAATCCGCTTCCTAGGAGAAAACAACCTGAGAGCATGACGTGCTGAATGTCCAAATGATATCTGACTGTCGCATTTTACGGGCAGGACTGTCCATTTGACTGTTTACATTTGACTGGCCATTCTTTAAAATCACTTTCTCTTACTACTTTTCCGCTATCTTGCTTCATGTCATATCTCTTTAGCTGTGCATCAGGTCAACTATGAGAACAACTTTTTTTCTTCAGACATATTGCGTGTAATGTACTTGTTGACAGACGATTGCTTTCTCACCCTCTCATCAGAAATGGAAATTGCACCATAACAGTTAAGTGTATTACTTTGATAAAGTGTCTGCAGGAGCACTGGATTAGAAATGATGCAGCTGAATGGAAAAAGCTTAGGAGGACTATGCAAACATGCCGAGCAGATGTCCAGTTCTCCAAAATTTCGGTTTGCCTGTGGCGGGCGACACATGGGACTTAAAAGGTAAAAATCCGCGATGCGTCACCTTGCATGCAGCTGTTCAACGTCGATAATTAGAACAGAGAAAATAACCAAGGATAAAGCATTACACTAACACGTCACCTCATCAGAGTCCATAGAAGTCGACGCTATCAGCAACTTAGAGTTCCCTGTACTACTCAAGAGTAGTATGATATATCTTATTGGATTCGTATATGTATGTCCAATAATTCCCAAATGAAAGACTACCAGACACATTCTTTCACTCCACTCTTTCGGTCGCTGCAACACACCCATGAACGTCTGCGAAGTACGCTACTAAACATTTGATTACATTGTATATCTTCACTTGGTGGATAACTCACCTGAATCATGCAAGAAAAATTTTAACCCATTCACAACTAAAAGCATATACATATATGCTTTTACAAGCAAGCATATAGTTCAAACCGAACCGAACTGCACAGAGAAATACATTGCAGTTGTCAGTAAACTAAATTGTCATTCCAACTCTGTTTCAATAGTACATACAGTGCTCCAACAGGAAAGTCACCGCTGAAAGATGTATAAGCAGAGGTTTGAGGCTGTCCTTCGTGTCTATCCTCATTCTGTCACCTAACCACCTGGATGGTGTTTATAAAGCTCCCACCTCCACTATGATACATATCCCACCCAGCTGGGCTCCTTTGAACCAGGATGTTCACGTTCTGATCCAATAGCAACGTTACACCCCCTAGCAAAGACCGAACAGAACACGAGGGTCACAGGCCCGAGGAGGCCGTATCTGGATTGAAGAAATGATTGATGCAGTACCCCTCATGTCTGTTGTGTATACAGATGACCAAACAGTAAGCTTTAACATAACACTCAAATTCGATCTTCTGATATTTGACATCATGACTTCTGTTGATGTACTGGTTGGTTTCTACTGCCGGCCAGTCTCAGACTCTTTCTGGACTCTCTCGCTAGTAATGTCCTACCAGCTTTCGTTAGGAACATTCCAAACTCTGGCTTACCTACTGACCTTCAGAAGGCAGCCCTTGTTGTGATAAAAAAAAGCTTCGCTTAGCGAAAATGATGATCCTACAGGTTGGTGCTCTGACCACAGACGTTTCCTTCGACAACACCAAAGAGATCTCTGGGCAAGTCATCGAGCTCCAGAACGGATGCTGATGCATTATCTACGACTCACATATCCTTTACTATGAAAATCCTCTCGAAGAGTAACTCTCCCCCTTAAAAGATGCATCTGCCCTTGTGGACGATCATTTCAGGTCATCCATGCCATCTCGACTGTCGGAGCAAAAGCTGTATCCGAATATGTATATCCTGGTAGCTTGTATCCACAAAGTATGCACATTCGACACTGCCTTAACTAAAGGAGCGATTTCACTCCCAGATACAAATCCAACCAGCGGCAAACCATGGCCAATGGATTACAGATGTACATGATTCTGTTTCCTACACTAATACTTTCAGTCTGTAATGAGAGATAAAATGGTCGGCCAGCCATAGTATAATGCAGACCATGGATCGTGTAAGATTACTCTGGTCTGCAGGCAAGAATTGGCCACGCCTCCAAACCCTGCCCAGACCGGGATCCTGAGGGAAAGTTGAGTACGTCCAGTATACTACTCCAGTTTCGACTAAATTCTCTCGGCCCCGATACGAAACCTCCAATGTACTGTTACAATGCTTCTGCTGAGTCCTCACATTCCAATGAATCTGCTCAAAGTTGACCATCCGATCCAGCGATGTGGTACAGCGCCAAACTAAAAAATATCACTGCTTGAGAGAATGCAAGGGAGGATGTAATCACCATCATCCCGCAAATAGGTGAATCACCTTTCTTCCCTTGTACCATGGCCCTGATTATTTCACACCCAGATGTCCACCAAAATTGGTGAGAAGTACTTAGAACCTCACACCCTGAGAATCTGCAACTTGTTGGAAAATGCTATGGCCACCCAATCCGGCTGCGTAGACGACCACTGAAGCTGATTGATTTCAGCCCCGGCCGTGTAAGCAAGAATGGGGTCGAGACCTCCGTCCACAGGTGTGCTCATAGTTGACAAGTCCCATATCAAAGCTTGTGAATCATCACCCGCTGTGCAAATGTGACACGAACTGTGAGGAGCCCATGCTACTGCATTAACACAAGCCTGTACAACAAAGCATAGATGAGCACTCGATTAAATGTATTTGCACTTAAATTTCCGGAAGTGGAGGTTGAAGAACTACAACACCAACCCCACCTAGACGGGTGATTACAAAGCGGAGAATAAATTTCCTCAATTGTAACGTCAAGAGACCTTGGGCGATCAGCGTAGATGCAAGACGGCATTTGCAAAGAGAAAGGATGAAAGCAGAAGTCAACGCAAAAGGAACAAATAAAAATTTTGTGCCACTGCGTACACTCGTCTCACCTGATGGCGTTGTAGCTCTGCCACTGGCAGCGTGGGGAATCGAATGTCTAAAACAATGACTTTCGCAGAGTCCATGACAATGGTCGCCATATAGCGTGGGTCTTGTTTGTTCCACCCAAGGCGAAGAAGAGGAGTGTCAGGTTGAGG
Organism: Marchantia paleacea; assembly: GCA_014180765.2. Taxonomy (NCBI): domain Eukaryota; kingdom Viridiplantae; phylum Streptophyta; class Marchantiopsida; order Marchantiales; family Marchantiaceae; genus Marchantia; species Marchantia paleacea. The sequence goes on from MUAA02000004.1 coordinate 495,288, forward strand.
ATTCTCATAGATAATCGTAGAGTGCTCTTTATCTCTCAGATCGAACACCCTCACAGATCCATCGGCCGACACTGAAGCGAAAACACCTGCTCCTCCCCAAGCTATATCATACACAGCCTTGTCATGAGCAATGAGTTGCGTGTCTACCACCTCCTTCTCTATGTCCCAGATAGTGCAAGTTGTGTCGATACTGGACGTACCCAGCCTTCTCATCTCCGTCTCATTCCAATCAAACGACGTCAGCGGGGAGCAGTACTCGCTATTCTTGTTGTTGTTGAGCAGACTCTTGAGCTCCACCTTGTCTTCATTGATCTGCCAGATGCGTAGATAGTCTCCGGTAGTGGCCATGAGGTCAGGCTTTTGGCTCTCCTTGTCGGGGATGAACATTATTTTCGTCGTAGGATACGGATGTTCGAAGGAGAGCTTTGGATCCGAATTAAACTTGCCCGTCTCATCATCTAGCCTCACAATTTCCACCTTGTTTGAGTACTCCTCGATGAAACTTCCAATGGCCAGACGGAACTTGTGTTCCCTTTGTACACTCCAATTCATGCCGTAGATAAGCCACGGTGCTTCATAAGTGTAAATTTCCGCTCGCTTGAGCTGATCCTGGGTATTCTGAGAATTCGCATCCTTCTTCTCGCTCGCCATGCTGTCAAACTTGCAGGCAGGACCGTATTCTGTGACAAAGACGACGGCCAAAGCAATGGCAATGATTAGCTCTGACGGACGAACAGAGCGGCCCGATTGCACGATTGCCGAACAAACCACTGACATAAAGTGGACTCCCAATACACAGATGGATAGAGTTCAAACAATGGCAATCATCCCCAATTTTTCAACACATACAGATTCATCCGACATGCCGCCTTTTCCAATTCTTCCAATGTAATAAGGCCAGTTCCGCTACTGATACGCTATCCGTTCTCAACCTAGAGGCCTTGACCACTGAGTTTCTAAGCTACAAGAAGAAACAACCCAAATGTCGTACTGATAGAGCTAATTGACCAAGCAACAACGTAAATTCAGACAGGCGACAGTGCACAATTGATGACCTAGAACAAGATAATAAAAAAACGGTCTCCGGGCTACGACTGCAACATGCTCTACATGAACACCACAGTACAAGAACCCTGGGGGGTAGGCACCAACATACACTTCATAAGCCACACAATGTTTGAAGTCGTCGCCCGAGTCAAAAGAATGCTTCCCACAAGAGTCAATTTCCCCACAGCTGAGAGCATTTCCACCACAAAACACCAGGCAACCACATACACACAAACCCACACAGAGGAGACCATAAACACAAAGCTCACCGACGAGGTGCGACCGTCGGATAACTGTCGTCTCCCTAATCGCGTTCCTTCTCCTTCAGCAAAACTCCGCAGCCCCCCCCTCTCTCTCTCTCTCTCTCTCTCTCTCTCTCTCTCTCTCTCTCAGTCTCAGCAAAACGTCTCGGAACAGAAAAGCATCCGAATCTCTTGCTCCTCTGACTTCCCCGACCTGTCGTCGTCCTCGTCTCGCCGTCGTCTCGTTTTCTCCTCTCCCGCCAGAGGCAACGTTCGTCGCCCCGTCGCCCGATACTTGGCACGGAGAAAGCTCGTACTCAGCTCGCTCAAATCCGCATGAGATCGCAATTGCGTAGACGAAGACTCGTCGATCATGTTCCGATCGCAATCCAATCGGCACAAAGCAATGGAATTTCTCTAGGACTCCTTCAGCAAGCTCGACCTTGTCCACATGCATTCATTCCTTCGCGCTCTCTCTCTCTCTCTTCTCCTTACGCTCTCCGCTCCCTTTTTCTATCTGGCTTCCTTCCGCCGGAACCTGCGTAAGCACGGGACCTCTAGGGGCGATGCGAGCCCTCGGATTCGAGCCGGGAATGAACGTGGCCGTCGGATGGGATCTATTAACAGCTCGTCCCGTTCATGGCGGCTGGTTTTTATCCACCCGCGGGTGGAGTATCTACATCCGCAGCATGGTATCTGCACCCTCCGTGGAGGCGCACGGATCTGCACCGTCCAGAGGAAACGCCAGATCTTTTGCCCCAATAAGGACTTTGGTGGTGTGTTACCGGTATTTCTCGCCCTCGGGCTTCCGATGTCCCCGCGAACCGAGAACGTATTTCCCTCATTCCGGCGGCTCTTTTCTGGGGTCTTGTGACGTGGCGGTTCACTCGGGCACTCCGGTATGGCGGGCCCGGTGGATTTGCATGAAGCGGTCGCTTGACTTCAAGGCCTCGTGGCGGGGCCCAGAGGATTCTGAAGTCTGCGACCGGTCCATGGCCACACCACCTTCGGTTCCATCGTCGGAGGAGGCCAGATAAGGGGAACACTTCACAGACTTTGGCGGCTGTCATCGTCACGTGGGCCCTATTTGAATGAACGTCGCCCTAGGAATCTTCTGTGCGTGATAACTTTTGGTGTTCACAGATACGGCGTCGGGCCTTCTGTGGCCAGCGAAGGAGGGGCTTTGGGTGGTGACTGGCTCGTGGATTTTCTTTGGCCCAGGCCCCAGAGTTCCCGACCTCGTTGTCCATTTCTAGTTGCACCTACATCCAAGAGCCCGATTAAGAAATAAGCGCTGTTCCCCTCGATCACAACAGGAACATGTGCTACAATCCACACCCACACGAACATCTCCATCTCGACCATATTTCATGTTCATTTGGGACCTATGTAGCATCGGATGTTGACATACGGTACATTCCATTCTCTCTAAGTGCCAGAACGTGCGAGCAGACTGGATTGTTGCACTTATCCAGGTTTTGCATTCAACTTAAATTTCTATATTTGTTATATATCTAAAGTAATATGTTTTTTGGGAATTCAACAAGTTCATAAATATTTCGAATCCCCACAATGTACCTGATAAACCCAAAAGTTTAAGTTAGAGAGAGTTCATCATCTTTAAGACTTAACTCATGAATTCACTCTGTACTTTAATATTTCATTATAACTATAGTTTGCATCGTTGGAGAATTCAACACCTTCCTGAAAACTTAAATAACCTCCATAACGCACCTAACAAACCTGAAAATTGCAGTTACATAGGGTAAAGCACCTGGAGAGTTTATTACTATATCCACTATGCGAACTCGCAGTTATAAAGAAATTGAATTTAGAAATTTAAATGTAGGGCCTTGGTAGTAAGAGTAAGTTCTACCTATCCAAAATCTGCCATATTGAATTCAGCCATATTGAATTTTGTGAGGAATGACACCTAGGCTTGCTCTGATCGAGTTTAAAAAGCATATTGCACTTTATATGGATTGCAACTCGAAAGAGTCCGCTGCATTGGTATTATCATCATTTCATACTTCACGTAACTTCTTATGTCCCCAACATTGAAATGTCTTGTGTAATCTGCCGTCGATGAATGCAAACTCTGATTGTACTTTGATTGTACGCAAGGGCCTTGAGGTGCACTCGAGGGAAATATAAACAATTAGAGCAACATTGAAATTAAGGGTAAGTGCACACAAGATCACGATCTATTTCGCCAATTGACAACTTAATAAGTGCAAACTTATGAATGAACTTTGAGCACGTATCCAATTGGAAGGCATGTTTCGATATGTGTCCAGTTCCCAAAAAATTAGATTTTTCCATTCTTTCAGTTTGTAAGGTTCTATGACATCTTCAAGCGCAGAAATTGCACTTTTCCATGGTGAATATGATTGCAGATGTACTCCACTCCTGCACCGGAGCTTTGCCCTTGTGCCACATGGATTTGACATTTGTTGCGTAAACTAGTTATGGAAGAATTCATCATACACATTACCAAGCCTCCACATTCCTAATATGAATTAAGTAATTCTACTGCAGTTTGCATTACATTAAACCTCTTGAGAAACAATAACACATCTCTTTCATCTGATCATGTCCTGATGGCTGGGTTATTGCAAATATAGCTCATTGAATCCAGTACAATCTGCAACCTCCCTAGCTGCAATCCAAAAGGGTACTATGCTTGAAAAATACACCACAGAAAAGCAAGTTTGCACTTATGGTGAAATGCAAGGCCATTTATACTCTAATTTTACAGAAGAAAATTATATATTTTAAGACTACAAGATCTTATTAAAATATCAGCTCAATTCTAAGCTATTCAATTCAATATTATACCGTGTAAATTCATGCCTATAGATTTTACACCATACATGATTAGCACTGTCCCATAACTACACACCAGTACATAGTTTGTAGTGACGGATCACTAAAATGAAGCAGTCATCCATAGCTTGCTAAACTTCTATAAATGCAAGTGTAAATTGATATGAGCTCGAGTTGCACTTCTATAGTCGCGACTTCAGTTGCTTAACGAACCCAGTAATTGACTTCCGTCCATTATTTGCCTATGATTTTCACTTATTCTCCAATTCATCACATCATGCCAAAATAAATCTACGATCATGTTTTGGCTCTTACAAGGACACCCATGTCCGAGTTAGCTTTGTGGCACAAATGCATGCATATTTTTTACAACACTCCTAATGAATGAATGGTTCCACACCATGGGCACAAATACTTCCAACTCACATTTAACTTCCATTTTTCCAAACTTCTTGCACTTAACTAGTAAAAAAATATGTACACGGTAAAATAACAAAAAGGATGGGAAGATCCCATCAAGTTCTACATGGATGAAACCAAACTGGTAACATGGGGCTGGGCCCCAATAGCATCACATTGGAAAATATGTCTTACTACACCTAAGATATCCGAACTATCTAGGTCAAACAATCTACAAATAACATGAGCATTTGAAGAACTATTATCTAACATGATTGCTCTCCTATGGATTGCATCAGTGCTCTCTATATAGCAATGTAAACACGTTGTCTAAAATAGACTATACAATAACAACTTTTTTTTCCCAAGAAGGAAGGTTCTGCCCATTATGACAAATACTCTAGTTACTTTTGATAAGATGGACGGTTTTAACGATCAAATGACATTTCTTTTCAAAAAGTTTTGAGCCAGATTATCAAGCTTTCATTGTTTGTCTTTGAATCTCACTTTATCAGACCGTTGTCGCATGGACATTTCTTCGCTCTGAGAACGCCTGAGCGCATGGCTGTAGAAGAACCCTCCTGACCCTCGTGTGAGTTGACAATCTCTTCTTCCTCTTGTCAGCACTCTACATTCAAGTTCATTACAATAAGTAAAACTTCAGCGGAAGAAGATTATGATATCCACTGATTGGCCCAATAATTCTTGCCTTAACTTCACAGAAAATTGCTCTACAACCCTTTTGTTCTCTTGGAAAAGTTTTATATGTTTTTACTTTCTAGATCTCTCCAAAAAATTGTCAAGTTACACACTATATCACAAGTCAATATGCAGACCCAGGTGTACTAAACCTATCACACATCCCAATTCTTGACTCCAATTGCTCTCAAATTTCATAAAAAGGTCACTTATCATCCAAAATTCAACTCTGAAAAGTTTTATTGATGAAACTTTTTGATAGCAAAAGATATGATCGCTGTACTAATTTCGTGACAGTCAGTATAATCCTGCAACTCTCATTGTATACACAAACTTCAACTTATCACTCTGTACTCAAAACTCATCCAATTGAATCAAAATTTCAATCCAAGCATAAGCTTGAGTCATAAACTATATTTCAGTTCATTCAGATCTTTCAAAACCCTAGGATCTTTCAAAAACATCCCAAATACTCAAAAGTCTAAATTTCTCTCTCTATCTTTGAATCACCATATCAGAGCGATAAAACCCTCAAATGTATCATACTTGAGCCCACGTTGAAGCTCTTCCAGTCAGCTCTCCAACCCTGTCCCCAAATCTTCAAAATGTTCTCCTCGAAGGTTTTTAAAACTGCTCAAAATCTTGAAGAAGTTACGCAAGTGTACTCATTGGCCTTAACTCCAATACCAATGAGAATGAAGAGCGTTATTTTGACCTCTAGTGTGGCCAAATTAGCTCCATATTAACTTGGAGCTTTATAACTATCCTAAACACATTACTTAGCCATCATATACACAATATGAGTTGCCATGAATAAAGAGTCAAATTGATAACTCGAAATCGGCTAAGTATGAACGGAACTACAAACGGAACCGGAGAGTTTATAACTTGAGAATAGTACTCCTCGCTGAAATTCCTAACAATCAACTCCATATGGTTTTTTTTCGGTAAATAATAATGATGGATTGGAACCCACGTGAAAGCCACCATTACTTGTAAGTTCATATCCATAGCGCCCAAACAAAATCAAAACATATATTGTTAAGTCCCAAATTGGGTCGTAAAAAATAACTGGAAAAATAATCAGATCTGGAGAGTTTATCACTTGTTGCATAAAGTTATCTCCAAAGTGATATATTAATTACGTCCCAAAGTGATCACGATGATGACACCGGATATTGATCACAAAAGGATTGGACATTGGTACATCTGGAGGATCATGTTGTCCTCTATCCATATTTTATGTCGGCTCCACTTCGATCAGATCAGCTCCTTTGTCAGCAAAGTGATGTGTCTAGATCTCTCCCATACCCTTTCCACCATGACTGCGCTTTATAAGGTTTGTAAACTATTACATAAATAGTTTACAAATCTTTAACATGGTTTGAATAAATTATTGATGTTTCTATTTTTGTAGTTGATTAGTTTGAGTGAGTGTATGACTTGATCCAAATTTTAACACTCCTTTTCCTGATCACTTTCTCCATTCAACACCTTTTGCAGTAATCCTGTCACTCACACTCTATTCACTTAACATTCATCATCTTCTGCAAAAGTATCCATATAATATCCTTTTCATTGTAATGAAAATCACATTTTAATCAACATTCATTAATTGAAACTGAATTTTTTAATTATGTCATACTTGTACTCCTCTTATAAGCAAATCGTAAATCCCAATATATCAATTTTTATACCAAAAGTACAACATTCACAAAAAAAAATATTTTTCCAATCATATTATGAATCATTATTTTACTTTTAATTTTATTATAAATTGTACAAAGTATTTACACCAATGAAAGCATATTATTGCATTGGTTGATGCAATGCTTTCATGTCAATTTGATAAGATCATCTAGAGAGGTATAAATTGTTCATGATACAAGGAACTAATATAACAATGTTTACTATTTTAAAAGTGAGAATGGAGCAAATGAATTTTCTTTATTTATACGCAACTTCATAAGTAGTGAGTCTCAAGAGTACAACCGTATCATCCATCAGATTAGATAATAACACTAGACGATCTATGTATGATCCATGTATAATATGTGAAAATGTTACAAAATATCAAACTTGGAAATACCCGGAAACGTCTAACAATATCAACATTCAAACATCTAACAATTTAATTAGCATGTCAAAACATAGGTCAAGGAGCCTATCTTTCTTTCCTCAAACAATTGGTTCTCTTCCAAGTACAATAGATCTTTTTGCAATCCCTTCATTCGTGTGAAGTTTTGTCCTCTAATTGAAAGAACAGGAAGAATCACATGTATGAAAAAGTCACCTAGACGATCAACTGAATGGAAAACATTGTTACCGATTTTGCTTTCAAGCTAGGATTTTCTCAACGTCTTAGAGAGATTGTATTGCCCTTGAGGATAGCAAGAAAATTGAAAAGAAACATAAAAAATCTGAACAACCATTTATAGTCTAACTTAAATAAGCTACATGAATTCAGCAAGTTCTCCAAAAATGAAACCTTATTTACCACATTAGCAAGGTTTTTCTTTAACCTAGCGATCCGGGAAGCAAGTAGATATGAAGCCCAAAGTAGATTTAAAATATAGGTAGTTAGACAATGCTCTAAACTTTCAGTTACTTTCTTAAAACTCGATATGTCTATATCATCCAAAAAAAGGAAGACGTTCGGATTAAAAAAGATAAAATACATCTTTGTTTGTAAATATTTTTCCAAAAGCTGCATGTAGAACATCAAAACTATAATTCTGGCCTTCCTTCCTTGCCTTTGCCTTTGGATTTTAAGAGACTCACAATATTATTGGTTTCTAACTTGTTCATTCTTTCTATTCTCTCTATTATTACTACTATACAAAATTGGACCTGAGCCCTCTATCTTGAAATCCGCCAGCGAAACAGAAAGAATCCACCCACCTCTCTTTAATACTTTTAATACTAAACAAATGGGCGTTAAATGTGTGGTTTTAGTTAATCAGTCCGGCAACGCCCAAATTGTACAACACTCCGAAATTGTGTAGGACGTCAAAAGCTGTCCGATTTTTTCTCGTGTCACAAATCCCTGCAAGCGTACAGAAGCAGTGGTTGAAACCGGATCTGCTCGTTCGAACCACTCCTTTCGTATGCCGCCTCCCGTCACCCGCGCCAGTGGGCGGGCGGCAGATGGAGGTCAACAAGGACCGGCAAGAAGCAGCAGCAACAGAGAACGAAGCCCAGATCATCATGAAACTTGGAGGTCCCTTTTCACACGAGCTCGGACCGGAAAGCTCCCAAAGCCCCCATTTCACACATGACCAAAATATATTCCACCTTTCCATGGGATCTTCCCATCATTTTTGCTATATTACTTGGTACGCTTTTATTCTCACCTTTCCATATGTCCTCCTGACGTGCCCGACGACATGACTTCCCGGACCCGACTCGAGTCCAGTCACTCGACTAGGCTCTGCTCCACTGAGCTGGACTGAAACGGGATGAGATGAGACTGGTATGTTCGGGTCAAATGGTCTCACAGTAGTCCCCACCTACTGCGAATGCCTCCTCAACAGCATAGTGACTATTTCCTCCCTCCTTTGGCCTGCCCACCCTGCTATGATGAGAGACGAACTACAGTAGGTTCAGTACGTCCACAGCAGAGACCATGTAAAACTTATGGAACACATGCCGCTCTCCCTTCCATTCCGTCTTGACCCGAGAGCCCCAAGAAGGTGAGGTTTCTTCCCAGAGGTTTCCTTTTGTTAAAAAAAATTTCTTTATATCAAAGGCGGGAATAAATAATCGTCAGTTGGACTTCTAAGGCACGGATTTTTAATTATTTTATTTCTTAAGCGCTGCCGAAAGAAATAGAGTTTAAGGAGTGGCTTTCGCGGCGCCTAGTGTGATGAACCGCTTGTGGCTAAATGCTTAATAACGGGACAAACTTGTACGGACGTGTAATAGCACATGAAAAATAGCAAGAAAAGGTATAGGTGAAATGTATATAGATTCTTTGTATATACATTAGATTATTTATAGATATCTATCCAAATTGGAGTGTATTGTATATGAATGTTAATAATATTTTTAATAATATTTCCAAATAATATATCTCTAACTTTAGAAAGTCTTTGTTGAGACCCATTCCTTTCCTACAATACTTTAATTGTTCACATTTTTCTCTATCTATCAGCATGGTTTTTCTTATGAAGTCATTATTCTATTGTCCACCATTGATATTCGATAGTGATATCCTTTAGGAGTACCCATATTTACTATGTCTCATTATAGAGATATTCTATCTATTACTTTGGCAGTGCCAAGTTGTGTGTTTCACTCCTTAGTGGATGATATACACATTGTGGTCCATGTAGATTATATTATTCATGACTTTGATTATTTGATTACCGAGTTTCATCTTGTATGCTTGAGAGTCAAGGTGTAAGGTTTGGTCTCTAAAGTCTTGTATGAACACAAAGTAATCTGATCTTGAGTGTTCACACATTTAAAATTTATTTTACTTGCAAGGACTTTCTCACCATTAAAATCATAATCTACCTCAATGTGCTTAGTCCTATCATTAAACACAAAAATACTGATCAACTAAATGTTTTATTATTATTACCATGTAAAATATTCAATTTTGATAATAACTATAGCTTATTAGCTAGTAGTTGCTTCAATCATGCCGTTTTTCACGCTACAATTTTTCCTAACTCAAAGCTAACCAAACAAGAAAAATACAACAATAACCAAACAAGAAAAATACAACACTAGATCTGAAGCCAATTTAATATTTATGAAACTAAAAAATCAAAATTTTATGTGGAGCATGATTTAAATTGAAGAGAAAATAAAGAAAAAATTCATTAAGTGTTGCAAGATATTATCCAAGGGTTGGGCATAGAAATATGTGCCATCTCATTTTATTTCTTACATGTTTAAAGTTACATACTTCAATCTATATAATTAAAAATAGTATTGGTAATGTCATATCATATCTCATACTTTTTGCATTTGCAATTAAAATCATACAAAATATAATAAAAAAAGGGATGGGAAGACCATCAAAGCCTACAAGGATGGAACATGGGGCTAGGCCATTTGCAATTTTGAGGCTGCCTTGGTTTTGATCTGCTTAGCTCTCTGTCTTAAGGGATGTTGTTCATTGTAGCTCATCATCCGGTTTGTACACAACTCTTCAACATGTGATGAGTGCGGTATACACAATGCCTCCGAGGATGAGTACGTGTAACCGTCACATACTGATTTTCGAACAGCTCACCAAGTCTTCTTTTTACTTTCTCCTGCTTGTATGGAGTGGTTTGGGCATGTGTCTCACTTGGCTTGGGAGGAGGTTTTTTTGTTCTTCATGGCAGTTGCATGAAGTTAGAAAGATACTCATTGATTTCTAACTTTAAATTGATGTAATTAGGAATATAAAAAGGTTTATGCTAAAATAAAAAAAATCTTACAATCATGGGTAATCCTCCTCCTTGGTTATGATAACGGAGACGGCAGGTTATGATTGGTGTCAAACCCCACACTGACATTTGTGAGAGTGGATTGTGATATTCTGTCAACAATATATTAATATGAAAGGGAAAAAGAAAATACCCTACTTGTATTTAATAGATGGTCTCTATTTAGCCCAAATTATTTCGATAGGTACATGTTATTAGAAATCAAGATTTTGTGCAATAATTTTATATTTTTATCGAGGTTACTTTGACACATATGAAAATATTAGAACAAATAAGATTGAATAATTACATAGTTGAATGATGATATACATTTTAAATATGTAAGCATAAGTGGATGAATTCACGATAGTTTGAATTCTACAACCAAGATAATATCAATAAATATAATACACCAAATGTACAATACATACATATCTAGTTCTTGAGAAAAAAACACCCACATCCCATCCATCCTGATTTATTTGAAAGATAATTAGTTAACCACATAGTACTCTATAGTACTATCTGATGTTCACGACTCAAAAGTAGAGTTATTTCCTCGCGGGAGTTATTGTCTCATGTGCATATCCGATCCGCACGCTGCGTTACTTTCATGCCCGTATTGACTAGAATTTGATCCATTTCATGGCAGGCTTTTATAGATTACTCCTCTTCGGGGACAGAAGAACGTGTGGGATACATGGACACACAATGTCCTAGTTCTTCGGAAGTTGGGAGAGAGAAGCGGAACAAAGTGCAAGGAAAATGAAGGACAGACACTGAAAAAAGTCGCAGAACTTGTTTTGATTGAGGGAGTGTGTCGGTTGGGAGGAACATCATCCTCCAAGACCGTTGCTGTCCTGGCAGCGTGAATTTGAATGTGCCACACTGGGAAAGATTCAAAGATCTCACAGCGTTAGGCAGAGCCCCGCCGACTATCATGCGCACTGCGCTGCTCTGTCCACCAAGCTCCTCAATCAGTCCAGATTGTATTTCGTGGCACTCACTAATGGCCTCGTAATCTTCTGATTTGATCCGCTTCGAGTGATATTTCGGTGTCCTCCCGAGTAAATTAAATGACCTAACATGTCTAACAACCCCCGTCTGACTGACCGGCCCTCGCTTATCAATTGTGGATTTCATCACTTACATGAGAGGACCACAGAATGTGCCGTCCTCTGGGGCCTCTCAGATTCGGGTTACGTCTTTGCTTACTGTGTATAAAACTTCCGGCTTGTACCCTTGTCCTTTTCGTTAATAATGGGCAGTGAGCCATGCAACCTTTCATTGAAGTTTGCCTTCTCGGTTAGGGATGAACATAGTTCATGGACTCGGTGTCATTCCTTGCAGCGAGAACGGAATTTTTGGGGGGTAAAGCCCTTTTTTTCTCAGCGTCATTCTTGTAAATGATGTGCTCCAGTGCTTGTGAAGAAAGCACGAATCTTTCTTATCCTTGGGATGAGACTCGCTGAGGAAGCCGAACAATGGGAGACGCGAATGTCATCGGCCTCATCCTCGCACCGCCGTTCGTTCTCTCATTTCTTGCACCATCAGCTGGCGATTCGCTTTTGGAGGATAGAGTCCTAGTTTTGACCTCAAGACACGGTTATTCTTTGACTTGATGGCTATGATTATGTCAACTCACTCGATGATCAGAAAATATGAAATAACGTGCAGGCGAATTGATCCTTCCGGGAGAACGGGTCAATTAGGGCAATGGATTGGCTCTTCTTCACAACACGGGATTTCATGTGACGAGCTGCGTTGCACCATTTCAGGGGCTTCTAGTCCTGTAGATGCTAATACAGAAATGTCGTTCGCATAGCAGACATTGTGCTGGGATTCGGATTGTGCGTTTGGTCGTCATGCAACAATGGATATGCTGCCACTTGTTTCAGCTGGATTTCGAGCACAGACTGACTTGTCGAGTCGACCAGTGGCCAGATTTTTTGTTGAGATCAGAATAATACCGTAAGCTCCTCCTCGACTGTGCAAGCTGTTACAACTGTACCTATTTATATCTCAGTGAGGTAAAAAAGATCTCACGTGTCTTTGTTCCAGTTCGAGCTTTGAAAACCATGGCATACGTTGACCATGTCATTTAATCATCGTACCTTAACTGCCTGACAAATGATATCGACGTGACGGCTCATGAAGTGCTCATGAGGACTTCGTTGAACTGTATTCCCCGGTCTGAGCCAAGGAGTTTTGTCTACATTGAAAGACAGTGAGTGAGACATGAGAGACAATTGAGGGTGTCCTAGGCTCCTAGATATCGCCCTCTGTGGTCATTCGGAGGGACCAGTCTTCGGATCCTTTGGGAATTCCCGACGTACGAGTTGTATGATTCGTAATCTCACTCGAACTGTGATTGACAGTGTCATCGTTCAGGACAGAGGCATATTAAAAAATGTGAATCCATAATGTGCGTTACAACAATCGGCAAGACGAGGCGAGGCAGTCAAACGTGAAGGAATCTTAGAGCTGAAACTACTGTACGTGAGGGCATACAACAACCATGGCATGGCATTCAGTTGGTTCGATGAGAGGGAAGGAAATCCGAATATCAAAGCATGTGATACAATCAGTTTTATCTCTAATCCAATTGCTCGGCAAAGAGTAAAAGGACAAGAGTTCATGTCCTACCTCCGAGGACAAAACATCTTTCATATGTTGTAATAGTATTTGCAAAGGAAATGACCTGCATCCATATCCCTCACATACATATCAAGGATAGGCCTATATGTAATCATTAATTGGGAATATAACAAAGGTGCATAGAATGTTCAACTAGCCAAAAGCACTATAGGTATCGTCATCCCATCGATAATAATCCTACCCCTTTCCACATGAAATCTCCAAAGATGTATTTATCTATGTCAAATCTCAGGTCACACATTAGAATTCTTTAATCTAATGATGTCACCAAAGATGCCCATGATCCTCCAATCAAAGTCGGTCAAGCGTGACAGGAATGCATGTGAAGGAGAAAACGTGAAAAGTAGATAGATGGCGGGCGGCTCTTAGTCAAGGTATTCTTCAATCTATGAGAGATAGCGTTTAGTTCAACCGCTCTTGTAGCAGTATCTTGTAGCATCACTCTTTGATTGCGATACTAGAGTAATACTAGAGTAGAGTATATCAAACGCCACCTACAGATCCATTAGTAGATAAAGGTCATCTACATGCATTACATCCTCGACAAGTGTTGTGTCTATGTCTAAGTAACATGAGATAAAGTCCTCGGATCCTAATGACACTCCAAGAATATATAAGCCATATGTCGATGCCATACATGATTCTACAAGCGGGAGATGAGGAGGAATGTCAAAAGGAGATCAAGCTACACTTTGACATCTTGACTTTCAATCCTACCATATGAAGCTCGGTAGTCAAGTAATCAAAGACATGCCTAATGTGGTTTACATGGGATGTTACGACTTATGTAACGTGCATGCATGAGCAAATACAACAATTTGAGCTGATAGTGCAATTATCTCCTACACTATCACTACACTATCGGCCCAAAGGAAAATTTCCTTCACAATGGAATTTTCATTTGGGCCGATAGTGTAGTTAGGAAATCTAGGACCCAAGTGATAGAGTTTGAATTAGGGCTTCTTGGGTTTTCGAAGTTGAGCCTTTGAGAGTGTAGCTATGGTGGATAGTAGTTACTATGGGAACATAGAGTCTTTGAAGCACAAAGTACGTTTGGTTCAACTGTAATATTTCTTTTATGCTATGGTTGTGAACAGAGTGTCCTTCTGGATTTTTGAGAGTAGAAAAGATACGATAGGGCTCACAATGTGTGTATAATCTGTATATAAGGAGTGAAACACACAACCATGCAGAACCAAAAAACCTCTATAATAACCACAGCACAATGGAAATAAAGTTCATCCCAAAGTATCTCCAAGGGAAAATATGGTTATAGAATATAGCCCTATAACAGCATTGTGATTGTTAAAGGGCTCACAATACCCATGCACCTACTTTGTCCATAACTGTTATCTATTTCTCCTCCGTTGGAGTTGGCTGGAGTTGCTTTGAGAAGGCTTGCCATTTGCTGACACGATCACATGTATCATGGATTATTGTGTCCCCTTGGGGACTGAAGATGCATACTTCATGATTCAAAAGTGGACATTTTAAAACTGAAGGGCAGTTTGACATTCTTTACCTTGATTTGTAATCACTTCATCTTCCCAATCAAGGAGAACCTCATTATGCCCCGAGAATCCAATTTATAGCATGCACACTGTTGTCATTTGAATGAGACAAGGGAAAATATCTGCGAGCCCCTCACACCTGTAAAGTGTGGGCTGATTTAGCGTTGCTGCGGGCGGAGTAAACGAAAAGTATCTAGACTATCATCAGAAATATAAACAATAGAAAAGTAGATCACGACCTGATGTCCCATCATCAGTCTGACATTACAGCTGCCTCTCTTGTCAAATGATTTCCACCACTCCACTCCAATCACCGGGCAAATGAATGCTCACGATGCATGTCTACCAAATTTCCGAGTAGGCTCATCTCACCACTTTCGTTAGCAATTGAGATAATTTTAAGGACTCTAACGTATGATGAACAACTTCAGTACATGATTGTTCTTAGGGGGTATATAAGCTAAGCATTGGAATCAAATGAATTTTAGACTTATGACATTTTTTGTCAGATTTCTCCACCATGTGAGCATGCCACAAGCAGATAACATGCGTGTCAAATTTGAGTAGACAGGAGTCTATCAATAACAGATTGGATAAAGCAATGAGGACATGCACAGATGTGCATGTACTCATTGTGATGTGCATGTCTTCGTCGTTAGATAAAACGAGTTTTATAAGCTGATCAAGTTTCACACGCCCTTCTTTCTTTTTCGCCTAGTGATCAGTTGTACACTTTTAACCTCAGTTCAACGAAATTGTATTTACTTTTTAAAGTTAACAGAAGGATCAAATCAAATCAAATGAAAAAATTCCCTTTGATTAAAAAGAAAACTTAAAAGTGATACAGACGTAACTACGTCACCGTTTTGCATGTCCTGAATCAAGGTTTCCGTATTCGAAATTCCAGAGTCCTCCTTCGATCATTGACTTGGTCCGTGATACAAGACAAGTAACGAAGATTAATCATACGCTATCTGTTATACCACCTCTGAAGTAAATTCGAACTGAGATAAGAACACGTATACGGTACGTACTTCTGAATATAGTCTAAAGCTGACCACCACTGTCTGAAAAATCAACGCCAACCTAACAATCTGATATTCTTACAAGACAAAAGTATCATGTCTGCGTCTCGAAATGTGTTTTTTCTATACATGTGTAGCTCACATATCCTTGGATCTGTTGCATCCACGATTCTTGTCCCATCTTCAAACTTGGACTGGCCTACTGTCCTTAAACTGTAACTTTTAATGATTTCTTTGGAAGAAAAAGAATACTGTACAGAGATACTTTGTCTACTACACTAGATATTATTTCCAAAATCCCAAAGATGATATGAACGGCAGTATTAATCAGTGCCTCGGACATTGTAAGGATTCAGTTGTTTCACTCTTCAACTCGCAAGTGAATGGGCGATTTGCTTGAACTTGAGATTCTCATAGCTCCTGGATTTTGTCAAGCAGCTTAACTTTCAAATACACTACTTCACGGGTTACCCCACAAGAGGGTCCAG
Organism: Marchantia paleacea; assembly: GCA_014180765.2. Classification (NCBI taxonomy): domain Eukaryota; kingdom Viridiplantae; phylum Streptophyta; class Marchantiopsida; order Marchantiales; family Marchantiaceae; genus Marchantia; species Marchantia paleacea. The sequence continues at coordinate 511,606 of MUAA02000004.1, forward strand.
ATCTCTTGAATGATAACGTGATGTAAGCACACTCATTAGTCCTCCCACACTCACATAAACACAACATTACATCGGCAGGAAACGGTGAGTTCAAACTAACCAAGTCTGAATCGCAAATTCAACCTCGTAATGAAGTTAAGACTTGGAACTCTACAGACGTCGGTTTTAAAGATTGGCAACAGACCACAGCAGATGCCAAAAGGATGTGAGACATAACAGTCAGAAACCATGATAAACGAAAAACACTAGTTCAATGTTGAGGAGACTCGAATTACTAAAGTCATTTACAACTACATCCAGAATCTCCACATGTGGACCAAACCCAGAATATGTTATATACAAGACAAACAACCCATGATCCCTGGAATGTTCTTTATTGCTACCCGTTTCAAGCTTTCACATCAACCAAGTGCTGCAGCGTTTGACAATTGTCTTCAACAAGCCTATTTGGTGCAGGCCTGGCAACAAGCCCATCGCTAACCCAACCACCCTCTGCAAGGACCCCTGTTATACTATCAAAATTCTTATCCATTAGATTATATGTGACACGAAGTATGCCGTCTCTACTACAGTCCCTAATGATGCCAGCTGACATGTTTTGATCTTTGTCGGAGTTGTATATATACATCAACTGGACCATGGCCCTTAACATATCTCGAGGTGATGCTGCGTCTTTCAGAACCACCTACAACCAACAAATACCACGTTAGAAATATAATAAAAGTGATCTGCATACCAGGTCCCCAGTTCTTTGTAGAGATTACATGAAGTGAAAATGTATATAGGGTGTTCTATAATGATTCATTAACCCAAACATTATATTGAACTGAAAAGTAAGTAGTATTACCATCATACGGTCTCCTCGCCTGGCTAACAGATATTGGTCTTGACTGTACAGATCCATCAACGCATCTGCTTCGCCCTTTGTATTCACCACCTGTCCTAGACTTGCACCTAGCTCGACATCCTTCTCTATGGTAGAAGCCACCTTCTTGGCCGCAGGAGATAAAGAATTCAATAGTTTCTGTGACAAATGAAGCAAGATGCAAGTTTCAGACAGTATTTCTTTTACACAAAGAACAATGACAGACAAAGAAAACTAGAAACTACAGTCGTATTTTCGACAGCACAGGGAGAAACATTATGATGACCCTATAAAGCGAAGATCTTATGGTGGTGTCAAAGGTAAACGTCATGCCTGGCTTGTTTGCTCGAAAGTCTGGACAGGAGGTAATAACCGTTGTGCATAAGATAGAAAGATGTACTTCAGTGCAAACTAGAGTGCAGGCCCAGAATGTTCTCATAAAACACACACTCTGAAATAAATTCTGTCTAGGGCTTCAGAATGTTTAACGAGTCCGTGGGTTAGCCATCTAAGTGATTCGACGGTAAAGTAGTATCCAAGTAAACAATAGCTCATGAACTTACCTGGTTAACATTTTGTTTAGAATCGAATAATGGCAACCCGAAGAAGATGGGTTCCTCAGCATTGACGTCTCTTATAGTCGGAACATTTCCACTTTCAAGGTATTGAGCGATTACAAGGCCTGGAATATAACGATGAAGGAGATAACTCAGATGAAAAAGCAACATAGTTAATATTGCCCAGCAGTTGTCTCACACAGGAGGGACAGCATCCTTGTCATTGCATCACAAAATTCTACAGCACCTGACGAAGTTCGTAGGCTAACTCATCACCATCGTTTCAATACCTGGACGTAGGTGCTACTATGTCTAGAGTAGAGGATCGAGGTCATACAAACTTAACTGAACTGCTGCTACCAATAACTCCGACTTCAGTGTATACACCTTTCTTACAAAGAGTCCTTTCGACAAGAAGCATAATATGAGATATGAGAAATTCATTTCTTCCGGAAAACATGGAATATTTTCATACGTTTAGGAGTACAAGGTCCACTTACTCGCTCGGTATGGATTCAATGTGCGTAATTGAACCGCCTGATATGACTTCAAATTGAAAAAGATATGCAGGGCACTGACCGCCCCAAAAGTAACCACCAATAATGGTCCCGAAGATCCAACATAGCCAGATATCAAAATTCCTAGACCGATACCAACAGACTTGCTTGCCATGCCTTGAGCTTCTCCTTTAGCGATGATCTGAAAGTCAATCACAGAAAGAGGTACATTACCTGTCCATTCGTGCCTTCGGACGGCATGCAATCAGCATAAAAATTTAGATTATGGACATTCAAACTCCCCGAGACAAAGTAATTCATTCCATCATTCCTGGGGATGTCAAAAGATCTGCTTTTGAAAAACTTACCTCGGCAAAGTTCCGTTGAGCTGCAAAATTGGCGTTGAAGCAACTCTTGGTCGCAGCCTGCACATAAACAAGCGGTGGAATGAGCCCTCCGATCCTAAGAAAATCCGATAGAAAACATCCAGCAACTAATATTTTGGCCTTTGCTCTTATCCTGACAGTTAGTACCTTCAACCCTCTACAAATCGACCTAAAAACTCTTTGAAGGCGAAGGGGCCACTTCATGCATATAGTGTATATCATCCAGGTGTTTTCAATACAATCCATACCTGAATTAAACCGGCCGCAGACCGCCCAGCGCCTGCCGCTGCGGCCAAGTAGACGAAGAGATGAGGAACCGCGGGGGTAAGTAGCTCCAGTCCGTAAGAAGCATTTTCAATTATGTCTGATATGAGCCTCCACCCTTTGGGATGAACATCGAAATGGCGTCCATACTTCGATAACATGATCTTACTCAGGTAACCTATACCATCCCTCAGAACCCAATTCACAGCGGCCGCAGTCGGGATAGCTCCTTTCCCCAAACCTACAGCATAGAGAAGAGCCTGGACGCAGAACCACCTTTCGTCAGTAATTTAGAGGGCTTGACTTTTGATGAGGACTTAATGCCCTAATGTGAGTGCAATCAGCGCCGATTTTGGTCACCGACGAACGAAGGTCCCAACAAAAGAAAACATAGAGAAGGAAAGCAGAGAACAGAGATATAGAGAACAATAATTTCTATGAAATGATATAAACAAATCGCTACCATGGTAAACACAAAGTGATAGGATAACAACGACGTCGCGTTAGAGATAATGCGCAATTGGACAATGGTTTCGAACATTGAGTTACAAATTATCTACAAAGGTAGGAAGCAGTGTGAACCTGAGTCGTGAGTACTCCACTGATTTGACTCGCAACAATTTGCGCCAGTCTCCAGTAGGTAAACTCCAGGTAATCCTCTGTCACGCTCCCAGGAAACCCTGCAGGCAGAAAGACTTGTTTCACAAGTTCACCACACTGAACCCCGGCATCTTTTAGGAATGCCTCGATGCTCCTTCCTTGAAGAGGCGAGCTTAATTTCCTCTTTCTCTTCACGTCTTCCTTGTGATCCCTCCTCTCTTCTGGTGTCTCAAAACTGTGCTCGTAAGCTTGGGCCTCTTCCTCACTCCGCTTAACGCCGTCAAACAAGAATTCATCTTCTTCCAAATCTGTGATGAAGCGTTTCCACTTTCCGCCTTTCACCTCCCAAACAGCCCCTGACAACCCTTTGTTTTTCTCGTCCCCGCTCCCGTCAACAGCAACTGCTCTCTCCCCGTTCTTCTCACCACCGCCGTTGCCACCATTGGTTCCATCTGCTAGCATGCGAGGTTTGGAAAAGGACCTGGCGTGGGCAGAATCTTTCAAGTCCAAGGAGCTTACGAAAAAACCAGCCAGGAATGCAGAAGCCGCCCAAACCCACAACCCTGCCTGGCACTTTCCTCGGAGAAGAAGATACAAACTAGTGAAGAAGTTGAACCCTCCTTCGTCTGGAGAAGGCAGAGGATCCTCTTCATCGCCGTTTCCACCGCCTCCAGACCCACCCCAACCATTGCCGTTATTGCCACCGCCAGAGGCTCCTCCTCCACCAGCTCCTCCTGCCCTTCCAAACTGAAGCAATCTGTATGTGAGACCAATTCTCACTTTCCTAGACTTGATACCCCACTGCTCTCCTGAGCCCTGCTTCTGTGCGCTAAGCTGGAATAATCTTCTATGCGCTATCCTCTTAATCTCACTTCTCCTTCCACCAGCAGATCCCGAGACATTGCTCCTCCACTCCGGCTTATTATCGTCATTACTACTCGTCGAAGAATTCGAGTTGCTAACCGAAGCACGTCCACATCTGAAGACACATCTTTCTGCGGATGGAACGACACCGCAAAAATTCTCACCACCCAAAAAAATTCGTGAATCTAGAACGCCGCTCTCCATCCGGCCTCTGCCTGGAACCAACCCTAACTTTGCAGTTTCTCTGCCGCCAGCTCGCAGCTCCCTAAAACTTGAGCAACTCCCTCTCCACGTCCACGTGACAGCCTCTCCATGTCTATGACTATGCCTCCCATTCTCAACATTATCCTGCCGGTACTGTCTAGACCCAGCTGATGCCTTCCTCACGAAGAATTCTGGATTGCCATTAAAGACAAGAGCCCCGCCGAGGCTCGCCGTAGTCGAACTCATAATTACGTCGTCTCTTTGATATAATATACACTCAAAAACCTGCTAGAGAATGCAACGAGACATTGCAACGAGAAATCCCTCTGCTCCTTTTCCTCATTCCAGAGGGTAGCGATTCCAAACCGATTTAAAAGCTGAAAAACTCCACGCTACCTACTGCTCCCGTAAAATGTTATGTTTAAAATACCAAACAGAGGACACAACATGATTCAACAAGCTGTCTCCACTCAGGTAAACACGCACTGTCAAAATTACCACGAGACCAAAACAATGATTGACCAACCACCCACTCCACTCAACGAGCTGCCTCTCTTATTCATTCTAGGCGGTAGGAATTCAGCCTCTCCAGAAAGTCAAATGCAGGAGCCCAAATCCCCGGAGGCTACATCGCCCAGTGTAAAATGCCGAGTTAACAGAGACCAGACTTCAAGAAAGAGCTCGAAAGCTTCAAGCTCTGCGGAAGCACCACTCACCAACCGTCTCCCGGTAGCCCAATCCGCACACGCGCAGCGAGAAATGAATGCCAACCGCCGCAAACAAAATCCGAGCCGGAATCGAGAGAGAGACGAGAAGAGCGCGGACCGGCTCCTCACCTTCCGAATCCGAACTGTTGCTGGCGCTGGAAATCTATTGCGACGTTTTCGCTTTGCCGAGTCCAATTGATTGATTCATCCACCTCGCTCGGCCACCAACGACAAAACTCAAAACCCAGCAGCCAAATGTTCAAACGCGAGTAAAAAACTTCACGACCCGTCCGTCCGTCCGTCCGTCCTCGGCCTTGGACTCCGCATACGAGCTTTGGAGGGCGGACATTCCACCGCTCCCTCCCTCGACGCCCAACGCCGCCGCCAGTCAGCGCAATCCATAATCTGTTCATTCCCCCCTGCGACGACGACTACAGTCCGTGTGATGATGCGATGCGGTCCAGAAACGGAGGACCATGAAAAATCGCCAAATCCAGAGATAGATAACGAACTCTCTTCTCCTTCCTTCCCTCATTCATTCATGTGAACTGCAGCTGATTTCGCATGCTTATCTAAATTTAATTAGAAGCAGGCCAGAAGTGGCGGCCGGTGCCCAATGGCTGAGCAATTTCTCGCCGCCATTTTAGATTCGCATCTGCTGCTCATATCCTTGTTTCTCTTTCTTTTTGTCTGCCTCCAATCGGTGGCTTCGTGTCACTGATAAGCTCTTATGATTGTATGCAGCCTCGACACTAGTTAAGTACAAAGTAAAATAACAAAAGGATGGGAAGCAACCTACATTCCCGCTGATTCATTTTCATCCTTTTTGTTATTTTAATGTGTCTGGTCGGGGGACTTTTCCATTTCTTTTCTTTTGACTTTTGTTTCATCTATTTGGCTTTTTGTAAACTTTTCTCCTAGCCTTTTATGGCCTTTTTACTATTCAGGTTCTGACCATTTTTACTTTTTTTTTATTTCCTCTTGCCTCTTGCCTTGTATCCCATTACTATCTTTCCTGCGCTTAAATTACAACAAATCACTATCTATCCAAAATTGCAATGCCCATATATCACCAGCCTCGAGTTACTATGCACATAGTAACTCAATGAGTTTAAGGATATTGCTACACAATATTATTATTCACACTTATGTTCATTGTAATCCACTACGAGAATAACCTCATTTATTTTTCCAAGTTTGAAATTGAACACTATTATGAATATGAATACACATGCAATGGACAAGCCAGCAAGGTTTAGTCAAAATTGCTGATTCATTATTCTAAAAAACCTATGCATTCATCTTTTGCAATATTAAGTCTGTTAAATTTTAACTTTTTGTTTATCTTTCTAGAAAATCTACTCAATTTATTTCCCATCATGACTTAACAACTTACCACTCCCTCACTAAACTCTATCCTTTACTGTCACTCTCAATTCATTGGATCCCAAAGCACCAAAATAATTATGGCAATTACAAAGTTGATTTGTTGGCAAAACAAGCTACTCTTGTACCAGATCATATCACAACTACATGTCACAAAACATCAATAAACATATTCACATGGCTTAGCAAAATGATTGGTTTTTCTCTCCAAAGGACAAATATTCAGAAATATTTCTACCCATGGTCTCATGACTTCTAGCATTAAAACTTCACCCATGTTAGAACATACTACAATTTACTTTTTCACTTAGCTCAGCCACATGGGTATTCAATTTTACTTTAAACTCGTCAATACACCTCAAACATTTTTGTGGCAAAATGTGTAATATTAAAGAATATTCTAGACATCACTTTCAAGAACTCCGCAACTACCCATACTCTATAGAATCAAAATTTTAATGACGGTTGTTTCTCGACTGATCAATTGTTCATTATCCATAGACCTTCCAAAGTTAAAAAAACTTTTGACTGGTTTAGGGTGTGTTACATAGTGTACACCCGTAGTGTTTTTATCTCCTCGTTATGTATTGACCTTTCTTTAAGATTGAGTGTTTTTTTCTCACCCATTTTTCCTTTGGTATTTATTGACCTTCTCTTTTTGTCTTTCATCTGTTCTTAGCTTTCAGTCCTTTCAATAATAGTCCCCTATTTTGTGCGTATGTGGCATCTCAACATTAGGGTCGCATAACCATATGATTCTCACACACACACTCTATAGCTTGATAGTATTTCTTTTCATTTTTTCCTTTCCTTTCTAAAGGGCTATAACTTCTCTAATTAAGTTATTTTTTATTTCTTGAGTACAAAAATATGCACATAATTTATTATCGATATTTTTTTATTTTCATTGCTCAACTCCATTGTAACGAGAATATAGATACATATTCCAAATTTATCTCTTGCATTGTATATTATTTATGGTAGGGGATCTGTTCGTCTGAAAAAAGTAATCATTTTCATCGCTCAAATCCACTGTAAGAAGAATATAGGTACGCATTTTTACCTCTTACTTTCGATATTATTTATTGAAGAGATATCTGTTCGTTTGTAGATCATCTATTTGATGTATGGTAGACTAGACGATGGGCAAAGAATGGCAAAAACAATCTGAGCTAATGTAGTTTTTCCCCTTATAGATGGTGGTAAACTATCTACTTTATCAATTATAAAAAACCTATCCACTAATTCCCTTGTCACAGTATCATTCTTTTGGAAGTTATTATCGGTAACTGATGTCAATATTTTAATTGAGACGCCATATCAATGATTTAATATGTTTTCTTTTTGTTGCTCGGGCCAAGAAAAAAATAGATGTAGATCATTTTCGCAATTTTAGCTCACAATTTTGTAGTAAAACTGTACAACAAAAATTTCTTAAAAAAATTAGTTAAAAATAATTTTTTTTCATACTATTTGATGATTTATTTTATGGAGTGATGATTACAGTCAAGGATTAAAAACACTATATTGAAAGAAAAAATATCGAAATTATAGTTATGATAAGTTATCTTGAAAGAAAATAAAAAGTTTGATTTCCAAAAATTACAAGCTGGCCATGCATCTTGCATTTCATGTAGCTGTTGTATTTATGAGTGATAGAGGCGGAACATGAGATTTGTGGTTGGACTAGTAAAGTTCTGAAATAAAAAACTGCGCAATAATTCATTGAGTTGTCATCTTCGGGCTTGTTGCAAGACGTTACCCTAGAGGTTCCTAATAAACTAGACATAGGCCAAAAATTGAGAATCAGTGTAGAGTACACCTGTCAACAGGTTTAGCCAAAGACAGAAAGAGCGGAGGAGACTTGGAATCTCGTAGATTTCTAGGATATGGTTTGCCTACTCAAGAGATATGGAGTCATCGGCGTATCTGCCTCCCAGATGATGCCACGCAGTCTAGATCAAGTTGATCTTTAAATACCTTGCATGATTACTTGGTTCCCTTATTACTATGGATCTACCATGTATCATCATGACCTGATGTAACAATATAATCACCAATCCTACATAATCAACTGCGTTCCAATAATTTGTCAGTATTTTCTTTACCATTATGCATGATTAATGGCGATACAACAAAATTTTTTTCCTAGTATTTCCATTTTTTGGTTGTTAAATCCTAATTGTTCACATTAAGCAGAAAAAAACACAATACATTAAAATTCGTAAAATTTAAGTATTTGAAATTAAATGTTTCAAAATTGATCTTATTGTAAGTTTCTTATGATTAATTTTTATGAAAATATAACCAAAATTCTAAGATTGATCAAAATTAATTATTTTTTTAATTTGAGTAATAGAATTTAAAGAAAAATAAAAAATTTCATAAACTGAAAAATTTACATTTTTATTGCATTTTTTCACTAATATAAAATCATTTAATAAAAAATTATAGCTTCACATAGTAATTATGGATTTATTTTTTGATAATCTATGTGAATTTTATAATAATAATAATTTTATTATAATAATAAAAACATGACTATATATATATATATATATATATATATATATATATATATTTGAATTTTATTTGAAAAAAATGAAATTCAATTTATTTCTGGAATTTTTTAATTCAAAGTATTATTATAAAAAGAAAATAATTTCTTTACTTATTGAATCCAAGATGAGCTTAGTCAAAATCGGATAAAGATAAATGAATTATGATAAAGTTTCTTATTTTTATGCATTGTAAATGATTAAGTGCCATGAGTAGAAACCAATATTTTTTGCAGTTCTTGATGTTAGTTTTACATGCGTGACAATGTGTCAATTGTTGTCATTATCAATAGCATAAACATTACTTATGTGTAAATAGTTTCATGACATATATTTAAGGAGGTAATTTTACATGAATATGTTTATACCAATTAAATGATCCAAAATATAAAGAAAATAAATAGACTCATAATGCATTACACAGATAAAGTGTATTTGTAATTTGAATATATATCCATTCATTGCTTTTCAATATATCTTAACCTTCCCATTCTTTTCCTCTCGCTACTACCCACTTTTTTCTTTCTCACTATCTTGACCAACATCAAGAGCATTTCAATCGTTTCAAACCTCTGAATCTCTACATCAACAACAATCGAGGAATGAAATTGGAATGAATGTGCCCATAGAGAAAGTCTATTCTAATTTAATATGAGATTTTATTTTATATTTTTAGATTAAAATTTACAAGTCCGAAACATAATTTCTATCGTATCATTTGAAACTTGACAACAAAGACAACATTTATCAAAGAATAGGTTGAAAAACTTCATGAATTATTAAAGTTGTATGTAGGTGGAGTATGAGTTGGGTTAATTTTGGAAAAATCAATCATTTTTCTTTCATATTTTGAAGTTAAAAATTTAAACTTAGTTACTTAAAAATATTATTATTTTTTTTATTTGAATATTTATGATCAAGTTGTTATTGTATCAATAATCAAGTGAAGTTTACATCGATATAAGTTTAAAAAAGTAATTTATAAATTCCAATGATAAAAAAAGTTAATTTTAATACACAAAGATATATAGATTACAGATTTAAGTAACTTGTTATGTATGAATTACCTCCGCTCAAGACCGTTGTGTTGGGAGACGGTTATTAGTATTTTTCATTTGGAACTTGGTTTTTGGTTCCTAATATAATAAAACATGCTATGAATAAGTCTCTTCCTCAAATTTTTGCTCTAAAAATAATACAATAAACTTGAAAACGAATTATGTAATACTAGCATATAATTATGAGCACAGATATCGCACAATGAACATGAAAATACAATACTGGATACATTTTTCGGAAAAGAGTTTATACAAATGTGTATGTATATATTCCTCAGGTGTAATTTATTCTGAAGAAATTATGGCAATTGCATGTTACGATTTTTTACTAAAACTGATGATGTTCATTAGATGTGACACGAAATTTATTATGAATGAATGAAGAAGATAACAACTTGGTCTTAGTTGCAGCCTGTGCTTCATCAAGAGTTATAATCAATCCCTTAGATTTTAGAATTGCTTGTAATCGTTATCATGTATTGGCTATTCGTGGGAAGTTCTTATTACAATCCGCCACCAGGTAACATAGAATGTATGGGCTATTCTTGGGAAGTTCTTATAATCCGTCAGTAGGTAACGTAGAGACCGCGTTACAATTACTACATGTGTCACATGCCCTAGGTCACATCAGTGTACATGTTAGATTTACCAGAAGTTTCATACTTATGAGAGGTTTCATTTATATAGGATCTACATTGGAGAAATCACATTTTCTCTTGGAGTCCCCTATCTTTTATTTGTGCGATCTTGCACCTTCGAGTTCCTCCCACTCTCACGTTTATATACCATTTGCCCCTCGCAGGTTTTTCTAACTTGTAATCTGTTTTGTGCGGTATCCATTCAAATAAACTCAGACATGAGTAGATAATCATTCAGATCGATTGTTGTGTTCTTCGTGAAGCACCTTATCGCTATGCTTTTGCAGAGCTTAACAAGTCAGTAATCCATTGTCTTCACTCCAGTATTAATTATGATTCTGAAACCGAGTATTGTTCACAAAAACCGGAATGAAACAAGTTCAAGTGCATAGCTCCTCGCTGCAATTGCTTGCGCAGCAACTTGTTTTCACCAAATGAACTGTTTCCCATGGTATCCCTCACAAGCACGGATCCTCGATTAAGCTTCGATCAAGTTGACGAACATGACGTGGGCGAACAAGGGCGAACAACTACAGAACTCGGAAACATCTTGAACATCTGCGACCACTCTACAAACTGAGCAAAATTCATCACGATATGTAGCTTTGATGTCCAGCCGGATCTCCATACCTGAGCTGTCAGTTGATTACCCCTCCAAGACGGCAGGAAGGCATTAAGGAAGGCACAGAATGTGCTCACCGTCAGATGATGTATGAGAGCTTACAATAATGAATCCAATGTCCATGAGCAACTGCCCAAAACTGCCCGAAAGTAGCAACTTGGACATAAAGTGGACTCGAAAAGCCGAGGTAGGCTCACAGCGTTCTGTTGCTGTTGACGTCAAGTCCAGGTAATATCAAATGTCAGCAATGTCGCGTAAGGAGTGCCTAAACACTTGATACCATCTCCGCTTGCAAAAGAATTTGTACAGAGTCATTTGGTATCCTAGACACAAAAAAAACAACACCCATTCCTTTGTGGCGCAGACTCCCAAATTCTACGGTAATTTTATCACAGTAAAAGCCTGCCACTGACAGATGTCAAATCTGTTATAAGTATCTACTTCCATTGAAACAAAGATTGCACCAAGGTCTCACACGCGGAAATGAGTATGAAGTAGATCAAAGCTTCCTGCATGTCGTTTGATGAAAGGCTCTCAACTTTTTAATTTTGGGGAAACAACACTACCTTGAGCTCAAACTTACTGATAATGTAATCAACAACCTGTCATGAAGATTCTTCAAGTAAGAAGCTTGCATCCTTGATCAAGTGCAAACACTTTGCAATTAATGTGTTGGTAACATCAATGCAAAAACCCCACAGATGCTACGATATCAGTTCAGGTATCGCCTGAATCCGTGTCTCAACAATTTGATAAGCAAAAATTCAGCCACCTTAAGAGTGCAATAGCTTTTAACTCCAAAGGAGAACCCCATCAACAACTTATGTACCTGACTATGAATAATCATCCTATAAAAGGCCTCACTAGCTGGGTATATGAAAACACTTTGACACATGCTCCTCATATGAAACCCTTACATCCAACTTGGAGCGCCTTCGCTCCAAGCTTGTCATTTCTGCCTCTCAGCTAGCATGGCTTGAACGTTTCAAGAAGTGGACTCAAAAATACTGATCCACTGTATATTGGACTTTGGAGTGTATCATGACATTGTGACCACCAGAAGGGCTTCATCAAGGTCAATGAGACATGGGAGATATGTATCTGCTGATGACATGTTCGTAAAGATGTCATCTCCTGTTTCTTAGGGAGTTCTAGGACTCGAATCACCTCCCAAGGCACGGACAGACTTTGGTAAACTATCTCCTAAAATCTGACTTGATCCCTGCTTCCACCTACCAGTTCCGGTTCCAAACATATCCAAGTAAAATAATTTACAGAGCCCTTCAACTGTAGCCATTGTGATTCGACCGGGTTCAGTGGCATACGTATTCAGTGCAGTTGGCACCACTTCTGATGCGTGTAAGTCAATGTATTGGTCACTGGATAATCTTGGAAATGCTGACGTTAGACCAATTATACCACAGGAACAGCTCATGGCCCTCTCCTAGTTGAAGGCATCTGAGTGATGGCGGGACGTGATGCTGCGCAAGAGAGGTGAATGACTGTTGCTTTGTCCAAAACATGTATACCGTCTAGCTAACTTACAATACCCGCTTTGGAGTGAGAACGAACGTGATTTTCAACCACTCCACATGGGTGTACCTAGCATGGCAGATCAAGGGCACGTTTTGTGGATGGAATGTCCTTCAAGCATCCTGGTCCTCCCCTTCGTGGTGACAAAGCCGGGAAATGAGTTCGTACAGTCAAGACTTTGTAAACTCTATTTTCGGTGAGGTGTTATATCTCGAGCAACTTGAACCTGCCACCTGCATGTCAGACCATACTTGAAATGTTATTCCATATCTACTTCACGATTCCTAGATTACTCAATACATCCCGCAAGTCTAAACAAGCTGCCAAGAAGATGAACTATCGGCATCTTTGCCTTTGTGACCAAGCAGCTGGCAATAAGTCGCGACTGAAAACAAATCATCAGCAACACGAAAAGTCTGAATTTGAAAAAATTGATGTCTGTGCATGCATACCTGGAAAGCAGAAACGCTGCAACAGGACTTAGCCCTGAATTTTCAGACGCGTCTGGATTTGCACGATTTCGTCCAAATCCAGACTTACCAAATCCGAATTGGCCTCCCGCTGCTGCTTCCTCTTGAGATTGAGCTTTCTCTTCGGTCGGAGTGATGAGGACTTTACGAGCCAGGTCTTGGAGGCCTTTCAAAGCTGCCTCATCGGTGCTGAGGACAAACATAGGGATAGTGTTCAGGATTTAAGCAAGCTTCATAAACATACTTATGCTAAACATTGTTCATAAAGATAGCTCACCTTGCTTGAACTCAACATATACAAAGCATAACGCCAATCCCGCAGTCAATGCCATGATTATTACAACTAGTAAGTAAATACGCAAACTAGTCGGTACGAGTAAACCCACACACCTTCCTAGCCGCTGAAGGAGTCTTCTCAGTAGGACTTCACATGCACCTGGTGCCAAGCGCTCCAGATCCATCAAAGAATCTGCAGCGTCTGCAGCCGCACGAAGAGCTGGGCCTTCAGACTGCTCTGCAGCTGTCTGCCAATTACCACTGACACTCCATCAGTAAACTATATCTCCGAAAAGTTCGGCAGTTCAGGTATTCTACTTTGACTCTAACCCGTTAGCGCAGTGAAACATTTAAGTGTGCACCTCTTTCAGTGCAGGAATCAACAGCAGAGATAAAGCTGGAGATGCTCCAGCGGCAGCAGCCCGTGCTGCATCTTCTTCTTCTGTAGACCTCCGAGCTGCTGCTCTCGAAGGGGCTCTTGTAACCTTCCGCTCGACTCCCGCCTCCTCTCTGAAAAAAAATGGAACAAATCAGACAAAACTTTACTTCTCCCTGTACTCGTGTAATAAGTGTATCACTGGGAAGTGATCACTGAGTCGCTGATTTGCTGCATTCAATGCCCGTGTGAGGATAGAAACACATTACATACAACAAGCGTCCTGATAACCCGTGCCAAATTTGTTATATCCTGTATAACCCAAATTCTTGCCTCGCAGCTTGAAGCATATGGCGAGACAATGTCTGCAACAATGACCATAACTGCAAGAAATGCTTATCACTTGAAAATAATGAAGTGGAGTTACGCTGAGATTACTTCAGGGTGTTAACGTGTTCTACCATACCAGATGGCATCTTACAAGTCATCTGAAAGTTGAACTTGTACTAGACTGAAGTGCGCTGGAGAATAGAATTGGGACTCATACCCTGATTGGTTTAGATTTTGACTGGACCCAAGAGGCACTCCTGCACCTTTGAAGGATGGAACTCCCCGCATATTCTTCCTCGACGCAGCCTGCAAAGCAGCCTTTGCCTGGTTGACAAACAAACACAACGGGCGCATAAGAGGATCTTATAGCTGCTCTTCATCACCGAATGGTAATGTAACTCACCTACCACTGACAGATTTTTCAGGACCAGCCAGCCAATCAGGCGACGTATAAATGAACCATTTAGTCAGAAGCCTCAAGTTTGATTAACCACCTCTGCAAGGTTCGTGGCACTATCTTCCCGCGAGGCTGCAAACGGTCCTTCTTGAGAAGAAGGTCTGAGCTTGGGCGTAGTGACTGTTGAGGACGACGTATCCTCGGGCAGATTTCTAGTAACAATGGTCCCACTGGAAAATATCTCACTAGCTTCTTCTTTGGATGCATCTCCGCTGGTGCTCTGTATATGGCATACATATAAACGAAATTTCAGGATGGTGACTAAGATTGCTTGCGCAACCACAGTTAGAACAAGTGCCAAAGTAGTGAGTTTTGAATAATCTAAGATAATTAGGAACACGTACCAGGGAAGACAGTTGGGACGCCAGGGACATTAATGATGCACGCTCCTGTGGGGAACCGACTAGTGAAGAAAGTTGAGACGCTAGGGACATCAAAGACGTCCGCTCTTTTGGAGAACGAATAACCATAGTACCAGAATTGCTCACAGACAATCTTCCCTGTTGCACAAGAATGAGGACTGTTATTACCTAACAACTTCATATCAAAACCTGCAGTTGCGACTGGAGTGCTGAAAGAGTCGCTACACAAGCTGCGTACAAGTCTCTCTTGATCACTCAAAGGACCAAGAGAGGACACTGAATGCACGGAAACAAGCGAGAGGAGAAGCACTGCTACCTAACGTTGAAGCTCCGATTTGAATGTTCATCTTCACCCGACTAATTACCCCATACCTGACGCCGAATGACTCGACTAATTACCACCCATAACATGACTAAAGAGTGAACGACATAATGCATAACTGCCGAATGACCCGATTGAGCACTGAGTGATAAGCATGATTTGAAAAGTGAGTAACCTAGTACCTAGCTAACGAATGATCATGCGGCAAGCGAACGGTTATTCCCGAACATTATGAAAGCGCCTCTAAATCATTCTAATCCTGCAACTTACATCTTCAACAGTATCCTCTCCCTCATCTTCTTCTTGCATCCTAGGAAGCTCTCCTTGATCTCCATTTTCCCTTGAAGAGCCCCGTAATTCTGAGAGACCCTCATAAATGTTCCATTCCTTTTCTGTCTCCACCAGAAGACTTGGCAGTGCCTCGGTAGATGTATTCCCTTCATTATGAGATGTACTGTACGTTGGCTTCAGAACACTTCGAATAGTTCCGGTGCTCTGTATGGTAGTGGTACCGAAATCCCAACTTGCATTTCTGATAGCCTTGCGCCTGTTGAGAATCAAAGATGTACTGGTTCTTAATACTTGAGGTAAACAAGGCACTGATTCAGACGATAGCCTCCTGAGCAAAATTTGGACAAATAACCCAAGCTTGGGATGGAAAGGTGCAGTAAAGAACGTAAGCTCTAACAAGGTTTCAATTTTGTCCCACGACAGCCTGTAATTCCTCTCAAACAGATAACTGATGAAGAACTTACCGGTACTGCGCATCCTTTTCGCTTGTACTCTTGATGACCTTCTTCTTCTCAGCAGCTTCCTTCTCAAATTGCTGATCTGGGCGCGGCAAGTCCTTACTTTTGCCAATATGTGTCTTGGGCCGTTCCCTGTCAAGCATTTTTGTCGGAATATGAGCTAGCTAGAATCGTGAATGCCCGAAGTATCCCTAAACGAATACATATCACTACGAAGGAGTACAAACTGTCAATTTAGAACTCCTACCTTGACGATAAGAAAATAATCTGACTCAACTTCAGAATTTTTTAGCTATTCAAATGGTCTCTCCTCGCTTCCCTAATGTTTCAAGGAGAGATTGCTAGGGTTAGCAGTGGGTGCACCCGTAGCGCAGTGTGGTACCAACCTTGGCCTTCGAGATTCACATAAGATTTTGATTTGGTGTTAGAGAGTGACTGATAGGAGGTTGGTGATATCTTGAAGTGTGTACCCACACCATTGTTGTGGGACATGGACGATATCTATGGGGCCACTAAGGGTTCCATACAATATTCGGGTAAGGTTGGTATCATTGAATTGGATGACTTCATACATGAGTTTACCTGATTTACAACGGATGCGGACACGAACTTTACCTTATCCTCTCAAGGAGTCTTGGACTTTTTCTTGCATTCTTCACAAACCGGTACTTAAGCAATTCTTTTGCACTGGGTCTCTGCGCATAGCGATAATAATAAAAGTTTGGACATCAAAAGGGCACAAAGGAGGTTTCCCCAGAAGATACATCATCACTAGAGCTAAGCACGAGATTCACACATGTAAAGGTCAACTCATATCTATAAAGTGTTAAATAATCTCTATTATGTATAGCAGGATAGACTGACAAAAATTAAGAGGTCCCGGCTCAAATTGACTTTATTGCTCACAAATATTCTTGCTAGGTGTGGCCCAACATCAGCCAAAAAAGACATTAAATACATACCTCAGCTGGGTTTTTCTTCAAACAAAGCGAAACAAATTCCTTCATTTGTCGAGAGAAGTGCTCATCCAGCTGCACCAGAATCATCCCAACCTCAATGACGTGCTCAGAACTAATATCTAGATAGATTGACAGACGTGTGAGACAAAGACTCAAATAGTGCTTGAAAGATATTTACGACTTCTACAAACTTGTGACTATAGAAGGTGAAGAGAACTCTGCAATCAGCAGCATACCTGAGGGGGACTGTTCTTCGGTATGAGAAACAGCACCCTCATGGGGTGAAGATCGGCATAGGGTGGCTCGCCCTTGGCCATTTCGATGGCTGTGATACCTAGCGACCAGATATCTGCCTGTAAGACGACGGTGGTATGTGAGATATGATCTTGGTATGTCCTCAACAAACCATTCTTCCACCAGAGACAAACAAACGACCACTCTAAGAGCATACGCAATATACCTTTTCATTGTAGCCATCTGAATTCTGTATGACTTCTGGCGCCATCCAGAAAGGAGTCCCCACAAAGGTCTGCAAGATCAAGGGTGTCAGATATCTTGAAAATATCGCCGTCAGACAATAGATAGTAAAAATATGACAAAACACCCGACTTGGCAGAAGAGAAATGGTGCCATATATCATAACTACCAGAGGCTGTCAGATACAGAAAAGACAGCCTCTTGGGCAAGATAGGACAACCAACCTTGCGCTTTGATACAGTGCGTGTTAGCTGAGCTGAAACTCCGAAATCTGCAACCTGTAAGCCAGAAGGTTTGGTCAGCTCTAGATGTGCTGTGATCACTTTCAGCTAAATTTAGTCATATTAGCTAAATATGCGTCATTTCGCGAAGGTGTCATTAGCGATGAGGATTCCAGAGTATTAATTGTCTATATTTATCTACAAATCCTCGGATTCCTTCCTCTTGATTATCAAAACCTTAACTGAAGATATTCGGAAATTGCACACCGTGAGGTCGACAATAAATTTGTACCTTTACATCTCCGTTGGCGGTGAGAAGAATGTTTGCAGCTGAAATCGTTCCATACAAAACCCACAAAAAGAGAAAATCAATCAACACATCTGTTTATAATATCTTTCAGGATTAAAGACACCTAAATTACTGATCACTTTTCATGCGAACAAAACACAAACTCCAGTCGATCCCTTCATGAAGGCAAGTATATAAATTGGTTGTTAGAATTGTGTTGTTGATACCTTTAATGTCGCGATGAATTTTTCCCTCTCCATGGAGGTACTCCAAGGAATGCAAGAGATCCCTTAAAATGCAAGCTATTGACATTTCATCGAGTGGAGGACCTGTTTCCAGCTGCAGCACCAGATGAACGAAGGTGATCATTTATTAGAAACAGAGGTAAGAGTGAACGATGGGCAAACTCTGAACCGATGATGCCGACCCTCGAGAGTTGAGTGAGTGAATATGCACAGATAGAAAGTTATTGCCTAAGTGCCAAAACAAATTGCGGGAAGACCCTTGATGCTCTCTCTACCTTCGAAGGTCAACGAGCTTTGGAAGAATCAAAGATGGAGGCAAGGAAAGTTGTGGAAGCTCACTAACCAAGTCTAGAACTGAGCCTCCTGCCATGTACTCCATGACGATCCATAGCTTGGTCGAATGGAGGTATGATCCATAATATTCCGTAACATAAGGAGAACGGCATTGTGACAGCACTGATATTTCCTGTAAAACACGATAAAAAGTAACTTCTTATTAACATGATTACTCGCCATCGAGTTTACATCCAACTCAACAGCGCGTTCAACACGTAAAAACACTGTGTAAACCAGGCAGGTTAAACAGCTCAAAAATAAATGTACCACTAATTACCTTCTGAATGTCTTCAACCTCATCCTCTCTGAGGAACGACCAAGAAAACGAGAGTCCAAATCAGTGCCATTAAGATGAGATATATCTACAAGCCTCTATAATGCTTTAACCTCTGAGTAGGAAAGTAAAATTAAAACTACAGAAAAGCGTCATAAGCTTTCTAACAACGCGAGACCGGAGGCCGCTCCTTGGTCTCAAACGTGCAAAATACATGCTAGCGATGCACAGAACGTCAAAAGTGCATATCCAAAGAGGCGGACAAGAGACTCACGCTTCTTCCAAGTCGATGACTTTGATAGCCACCTCCTTGTTCAGCTCCTTATCAAACCTGTCCATCACAAAACAATTGCTTTTAGAGAATGGTATCAGTCAACCATAACTCTCAATTCTGTTGACATGGACATGCGGTTGACCAGCAAGGAGGGAGCAGTTCTGCGTTTGGAGAAGAGAGAACTGGCATCCAGGCTTCCGGTCTTAGTTCCAAGAGTTCTAGAGATGCATAGTCTTAATACTTGGGCTTCGCACTGTCAAATAGCTAAAATTGTCGTGAAAACCAAAACTGGTGAGGCATTTCCTTCATTATGAGGTTAAGACATCAATTGCCTCGCGTTTGGAAGCGTAGTAATTTCTCGCTGCAATGAATCTAGATGAGGGATGCTATTCTCCATGAAAACTGCCTCCAGCGACATTTTTCATTTAGTAGAGAGCCGTAACGTGCAGCATCACCAGAATGGCAAATTGCAGGTAGTACATTACAAACCCTACATGCTTCGAATCACAAACATCGCGTGTAAATGAGCAAACAAACAATCTGTGTTTTCACACAGCGAAGCCACATAATGGGTAAATAATGTCGAACCCTGTTCTACGGGACGGAGCATCAGAGGATAAATTAGAAGTGACTGTACAATTGTGTTCAGGTCATCAAAATCATGTTCAGAGCAGATGTGTGGCAATGAATTCGACGCTTTAACAGATATCAGCTAAGTATACACCGATAGTCGGCAAATTTCAAAATGGCAAAAATTTGAGTAAAGTGCCGCAGACATTTTTGGCGAACTTAATTACCACCAGTTTGCATAATACACGACATAGAGAGCTCAATTTCGAGTCCGCTACCTCGAACAGCTCGAAATTTC
This sequence comes from Marchantia paleacea, assembly GCA_014180765.2. Lineage (NCBI taxonomy): Eukaryota > Viridiplantae > Streptophyta > Marchantiopsida > Marchantiales > Marchantiaceae > Marchantia > Marchantia paleacea. The sequence continues at coordinate 531,630 of MUAA02000004.1, forward strand.
TTGACGCTTGCCCAGGGGTAAACTTCACGCTAGGTGACACAATTTCAGACCCGCGAAGGTCAAATGTCCCAGAGCTGATAGGCAAGAATGCAATCTCACAGGCGCAACATTCACAATTCTGAAAGACCAAGGCGTGACGCGTTGTAACACGCCTGAAAAGAGGCCGAGTTCGAACAGATATCAGGAAACGCATGGTGCAATCAGCTCGAATGATCAGAGTCCTACAGTCATCGACCCCTTTTAAAATACTCTCGACATAATGCAAGATGTCAGAGTGGCAAAAAAGGAGTCGGAGTCTGCGCCATAGAGGGGATCGATCCATCCTGAGGAAACGCATCTCGGGGATAAATCGATGACAAGTGCCGCGCGTCAAAAGGGGGAAATGGTGAAGGACGTGAAAGACTCGAACACAATTCATGTTAGAAGACGTCGAAGGTCTATCGGATCTGAGCGGGTGTGACAGAATTATCGTCGTTGCTGCGAGGTGGTGCACAGAATGAGGCGGACAAAGTAAAGGGGAGAACAGGCTCCGAAGAGAAGGGCAAGAACCGTACCCTTTGAAGACATCCCCGAACGAACCCTTGCCAATGAGCTGCAGGTTCGTGAAGCGGGACTCTATGCTGTTGCTCATCCCTACATTGCTGCTGCTACTGGCCATCCTCTCAACACAAATCCGGTCTACCACATCCAATGTTGATTACTGTGAGCTGTCCACAAAGGGCGCCCGCAGGACATCTCCCCTGCCGTTGCTCAGCACAGCTCGTCATGCCAACGTCCCGTCAATGGGCACATGCCGACCGACACCCCTGCGCCTCCGAGCTCACTACACCGAACCATCCCTACTCCACACCTGTGATGCAAAATCAGGAGCCTCCGCACAAGGTGCACACTAAAACTACACTGAACTGAACTCTCCGAAGCTCGCTCTGCCACCCCTTCAGGCTCTCTGCCTCTTCCCCCGTCCCTCACTCGCTCGAACTCCACACCCAGTCGCCTGAATCCCCCTCTTCCGACACAATCCAGCACGTCGTCATAATTTATCACGCTGTCCGAAGCTCGTCTCATGCACTGAAAGTCCCCGCTGCTGATGCTGCTTCTATTTCCTCCCTGCTGCTGCTGCTTCTCCTAATTCTTCTTCTACTACCACTACTCAGAACTTCGCTTGCTCTTCCCAAGACTTTTTCTTCATCTCCTACTGCTCCTCCTCCACCACCACCACCTCCTGCTTCCTTCCCATTCATTGCCTCCCTTCCTTCTCCCTCTGCCCACATCTACATCTATTCCTCCCCGCAAACGTGCGGCTAATCACTCCGTCTGCGCGTCATGCTGCGAGCTCCGCTCCTTCCCTCTCTCTGCTCGTCGTCCTTGATCTCCGCTTCTCGAATGCACGCCCGCCTCGGCTGAAGCAGCTGTTCTCCTGATGCCTCCCTCCCCTGGCATGCCTTCCCTCTCGTCTCGGCCCCCTATAGCTTTTGCTCTTCCACTCTCCCTTCGGCCCCCTCCTCTTGTCTCGTCTTGCCTTCGTGCTGCTGTCATTTTCCGTCCCCCCTCCCTTCCTTCATACAGCTGGCTTTCGAGGAATGAAATTGGCACCAGGCGGTCTATTCCTATATTTTTTATTTTTTAATTGCGAGAAATTCCGGGAGCCAACTGTGGGCGTGGAGTTCGTTTCCCGTTTCTATTTTCTCGAAGACTTTACAGTTCGTTACGTCAAGCTGGACTGACTGTACAGTTCGTTCGCTGTGCCCGCAGTACCGTACCGTGGGGCGGTGTGGGTTGTACCGTAGTGTGTAAGGGCTTTTCGGGACGGCTTTTATTCCGGGGAGCCAGATTAGGGTTTGATAATTATTGTTTTTAATCTTCTCGTGCCTTTTTGCTGCCATGTGGGTTGGTTTTTGCTCTCGGGGATAAAGGATTGCTGTAAATAAAAGGAAGATTTGGAGTTGAATATTGTGCTGTAGATACGCTGTCGCAGTTGGCTGTTCCCTGTGACCAGGAGATCCCGACAAGACAGGGCAACTGAGCGTGTTCTGAGTAACTCGGTCCCTGAACATGACGAGGCGTGCTGTACTGTACTGTAGTTCCTTCCTACGTGGTGGAATAATCAAGGTCTCTTGATCAGTAAATATTCTGTCTCACAGTCAGAGAGAAGTTGAACTACTTTTGGACGAATTATCGATACATTCAGAAGTAAAAGGACGATCGAATGATGATCGGACGGCGTGTAGGGCTCGGGGGCAGGAAATCCTTCGCGATTCACCTCCAGAATGTAGTTCAGCGGACCAATTCTCGATCGAACGGCGTGGATCAGAACCTGGTTCTTGGAAGAAGAAGGTGAACGCGGTGAAGAAGCGCGGGACTGCGTTGTTGTTCGTGGAGCTGGGAAGCGAGCGAGGGAACGAGAAGCGACGAGACTCTGTGGCTCCGGGTTCCGACATTCGACGTTTGGTGACAGGATCGTTGGCGGGGACACCGCACCTCGCGAGGTTTGATCGAGCGCAGAGCATCTCGTGTGCGCACATGTTGTAGGGATTCGACTGAGGGCGGAGTCGGTTTGCAAGATCGTGTCAAATATTTCGAATTGCGTCGAGTCGAGTTTTTCCAGGGGAAACTTGTCGACGATTAAGGCGCGGAGAATAAAGCATCGAGCTTCAATCGGGTGATCTCGAGCGCTCTATGAATTAGAGCTCCCGCCGGAAGGAGAGCTTGGCGTCCAGGATTTCGGAGCTCAATCCTCGGGCAAAAGGAAGGTGAGGTATTATTTCTGTGTTGTGGATTAGGGTTTCTTGAGTGCGGAAGGTCGTCGACGTCGGAAGATATCATACCTTTGAATCGGGTTTAGCCGGATAGGAGAGGGGTTTAAGCGAGCAGAGTCGTAGGAGATTTTTGGAACGAGCGGGCGGTGTGCAGTGGTGAAGTTCGGAGAAGTGAGTTCGGCAGGATGTCGGCCGTGCAGTTGCTGGGGCATCTGCCTGCTCCCAGCCATGCCAATAATTCGACGTACGATGTCTCGTCAGATCCTTGGTTTAAGGGCCGCGCCGATGCGGTGAAATCACAGCAGTCTTCGCGTTTTAAGGAGCCTCCTCCTTATGGGAAACGAGCAGGTTTCGTTCCTCGGAAGGTGGAGGATTTTGGAGATGGAGGCGCCTTTCCGGAGGTTCATGTTGCCCAGTATCCTCTGGATATTGGGAGGAAGGAGGAGAAAGTCGACAGCAAAATTCTTCCGGTAAGTGTCGATGCCGAAGGTCATATAGCTTTTGATGCTATTGTAAAACAGTCCGAAAATGCCTCCAAAGTTGTCTACTCCCAGCATAGAGACCTTGTTCCGAAAGTACCTTCGGAGGTCATTGCTGAGAAGCCGGACGAAGAGGAAATTCAAGAGACTACTGATAGAACAAAAGCTGCCTTGGAGAAAATTGTGTCGGCAAGATTGAGTGCGGCCCAGCCGAAAAGCGTTCCAAATCAAAACTCTGCGCCATCGTACATTAAGTACACACCGTCCCAGCAGTCAACTGCTTTTAATTCTGGCGCCAAAGAGAGGGTGATTCGCATGGTGGAAATGCCCAAGGACCCATTGGAGCCGCCGAAGTTTAAGCACAAAAGGGTCCCGAAAGCATCAGGATCGCCACCCGTACCTGTCATGCACTCACCACCTCGACCGGTTACCGTCAAAGATCAACAAGATTGGAAGATCCCCCCGTGTATTTCCAACTGGAAGAATCCGAAGGGTTACACCATCCCGTTGGATAAACGACTGGCTGCAGACGGAAGAGGTCTTCAAGAGGTTCAGATCAACGACAATTTTGCCAAGCTCTCGGAGGCCCTGTACGTTGCGGAGCAAAAGGCCAGAGAGGCTGTGGAAATGCGTTCAAAGATTCAGAGAGAATTGTTGCTCAAGGAGAAGGAGAAGAAAGAGCAGGAGCTTCGTATGCTTGCTCAGAGGGCCAGGATGGAGAGGGCCGGAGGTACAGGTGTTGGAGGAGAGAGGGCTGTTCCTGGTGTGGGAGCTGGTCTCGTGCCTGGCGACAGGAAGCTGGATGAGCCTGAAGCCCCGCGGACTGTAACAAAGGACGAGAGGCAGAGAGAATCCAAAGAAGAGAGGGAAGAGCGTCTCAAACGTGAGTCTATCCGAGAAGAGAGGAGAAGAGAAAGGGAACGAGAAAGGAGATTGGAAGCAAGGGATGGGCCCGTTGGGAAGAAGAGCAAAATCACTAGAGACAGGGATAGAGACATCAGTGAGAAGGTCGCCCTTGGAATGGCCACTACCGGAACAGCCGGAGGTGAAATTATGTACGACCAGAGGTTGTTCAACCAGGAACAAGGAATGGAATCAGGCTTTGCTGCAGATGATGCCTACAATGTGTACGACAAGGGCCTGTTTACTTCACAGAATGCCCTTGGAGGGTTGTATCGACCTCGCAAAGATGCTGATAATGAGGTTTATGGAGGAGCCGATGAACAGTTGGACAAAGTCCTGAAAACGGATAGATTTAGAGCTGACAAGGGCTTTGCTGGCACTTCTGAAAGAACAACTTCTAGAGACAGGCCTTTGGAATTCGAGGAGGCAGAGGAGGCCGATCCTTTCGGTCTGGACCAGTTTTTGACAGAAGTGAAGAAGGGTAAGAAGACCTTGGACAGGGTTGGTGGTGGAGGAACGATGAGGGCCAGTGGTGGCTCAGGACCCAAAGAAACGTATGAAGGTGGCTCGAGTCGCAGTCGTGTGGACTTTGAGAGGGGTACCCCGTAGGTTAACTCAAGAGTAACTCGAGAATTTGTGGAGGCCGTTTCCAAATGGTCGGAAGCATATCCTCACACTAAGATATATAAAACCTTCATGGTTTTCTCCTCAAATTGGTTGCGCGAAACATCTGACAGTGGATAAACTCGTAACAACTGCATGATATAATCTTGCAGAACTTCCAATGAAGTGCAAAACTTTAGTAAATTGGAGCAACTTGGTCCAGGTGGAGCTTGAAAACGCATCGATCGGCTTCCAGTCAGCTGAATAAAGAGAAGTTTCTGCGTATACTTCTTTTGCTTTCAGCTCGACTACCTTGGGGGTGGTCTTAAGCTTGACTCGCCTCTAGGCGAAATTTTAGGAGTGTAAAGACACTGCAGTGAGTTTATTTCATCAAATAGACTGGATCTGTCAGTGGAGAGGACGCTGCGGTTGCAGCATTTATTTGTATCATTAGAAGACAGAACTCGCTTATGGTGGAATGCAATGTTTTCTTAGTGCGGATCATCATTGAACAGTTTTGACATTGACCATGTGTTTCCTTTCGTTACATTCATATTTGAATTCAAACCTCAGCACTTTTTCTTTCCTGGAAAATACAGCTTGTCTCATTATCCGTCTCTGTAAATGCTGGTCATATTGACTTGTAATTGACTGAGAATGGTTTGAAATCTTAGGCTGTCCCATCTAATCTGGACTTGTGGGCCAACTTTATCTTTAGACTTATTGCCTTCCTTAGTGCTTTTCGAAGGAAAGAGCTAAGATTCAGGATTTTTCCCACCGCAGACATCAACTCATTATGTGCTCTTCATGATAGCTAGATGTGATGAAGTTGCTCAAGGAGAGTGTACCTTTACGAAGCGACGCACTTAAATGATAACTGTATTATCAGAGACCTGCCGCGGCGGCCTTGATTCTAGTGCCCTTCTACGCTTTGAGTTCCTCATCTGGCTCCTCGCAAGCGTTGCCATCTCGGTCCTGTAAAAGTAATTTCAGATGGTCTTGTAACGCGGTCATGGATCGAATGGCAATTGAGGTCTGCGGACCCCTCTAGTTTGGATCTAGTGTCAACCTTGTGGCACCATCTAGGAAGACATCTGTTTCAGTCAACCCAAACTGCGTTACAAGATTCGGACATTGTTGTTGAATGGAGGAATTGATGTTGCCTGCCTTGCATTTTGTGTACTTGCAGAGATAATCGACCAGTCACCACTTATGGAATTCATTCACCTCAGTAACATACAGGACTTGAGGTAAACCTCTACGTTCTAAAAGTCTAAAGTTTCGCTCGGCATTCTCGTCAAGTTTCCAAACGCCATTTGAATCGCGTAATACTGGGTTGTAGAAGAGCGTTGGCACAAAATTGAAATTCAGATGGGTCAAAGTTGGGTTGTAGATATGAGACGAGATAGAGCACAACATGAAAATGGACATTTAATTCGGCAGAAGTATCCCTCACGGCTGGCCATTTAATGTGCATGCATACCTTATATACCTGTAAGACGGATGATTCATGATAGTTATGTGTGGTTATCTTCAAGTTCTGCACGACAACATAATTTCGAACCTGTAGATATTGAAATAGTGTTCAAGAATGGACGAACAGTATTTGGCCATAGACTCATACACACACTCTGATCTTCAAATACCAAATCCGAAGGAATCAAATTTCGTACCCAAAGATGATACTGCGGTTCCTTTACTTCTCATCAACTCTAAATACATAATAGGGCAGAAAAGCTCTTGCAAATGTACAAATCCGATTCACGTTAGGGATGGTTTGACAAAAAAATAATTCTATAGCAAATGATTCGAGGGTGAACTACAGGTTGACGCAGTCCTCAGGTTCCGTGAAGCGGCTAATATACAAGCTCTACGGATTTGCTCACATGGGTTTGTTTGACATGGGTAAACTTCATGATGCATCCATCCCAATTGGCAAACTCATGTTCGATGTACGAAAAAATTAGGCATATCCTGTCACAGAGAGCAAGAGTGCTGTGCTGCTATGCAAGCTCGTTATACTCGTCTCCTCTTGCCGGGCTTGCCACGAGGCTTTACAGTGGGTTGGGCAGCAGCAAGGCGCATGACTTCCAAAGGATCCATCCTTTCTTGCCCAATCACCACAAGCTTGCTCTTGTTTGTGGCCTTTCCAGCTGCACCTTTTGCTCCAGAGCCGCTCTTGGACATAGTGAGGGCATACTCTTGCAACTGCTTCGTCACGAAAGGTGTCATACCAGCCTGCATCACCAACCGCTCTGAACTGTCATCAATGGTACAAACAAAACTCAAACAAAACCTTAACTTAGTACACTATGAAGAAAAGACTGCAAACAAAACAAGAGAGATCTCATGTTGTTGTGAAAGTTTTTGACCAAGCGACAATATCAAGCTCAAGAGGAGGACCACATGATGATCAGGAAAAAGCTTAGGAGGCAGACCCCAGTTATGTAACGATTTGAAAAGGCTTTTGGTTTGACAGGTTGACTCAGCAGATCGTCCAGTTCCTGCTCACATCAGTCCAAGAGCATCGTCAAAAAAGTCTACTACTTTTTTGAACAGTGTGAACTGAGCTGGTCAACTCGACTTAGTGACCACCAAGACACCACAATGTATATGCTAAAGTTGAACGCTGAAAACAGGATGCAATACAGACAGAGGCAAAAGTCAAGTGTTCACATATCACCAACAATAGATGTAAATGAAATAAACCTTCTGAACTGCTTTGAGTTGAGCAGATTCCCCCTTGGTGAGCGATGATCCTTTTCTACGGGGTTCATCCTCATCTTCACTCTCTTGCATATCAAGTTCCATCTCTTCAGCACTGCGTGCTAACCATGCGTGGGCTGCCTTCGACTGACAATGTAGGAAACAGCATAACGTCAGCACAAAAACCTACTCTTTATGTACAAGATCCTACAAGGAATAAGGCGAGCCAACTTCATGTATTAGTTGCCCTTGTGCCCAGTGTACTTCCAAATCAGTACTTTTTTACTGCACACTTCATGCGATTCGCTCTGACGACCGATAATATAAATAACAGAGCTATGAGCTCAAACACGGGTCCGGGAGTGCTAAAATCCGTGTACCTGTGCATTCTTTCGCATAAGTTTGTCGACCTTGATTGCAAGGTCAACTCGCTTCTTGCAAGCGGGTACGTACGCCATGTTGACAGGAAAGTTGTTGAACCCATCTGGCTGTTAACAGATTCTTGAGGTGTCACAGAGAAACGATAGAAGTCCTGGTATCCAGGTACAAGGCATCCGCTGCTTCGGGAGAATGAAAGGGAAATACGATAGGAAAGGACAAGTAGCGCACAATAAGTTCCCAATATGATCACACTAGTGTTAGGACAATCCACGCCTTAGTGCAAGGAGGACAACTTACCCTTGAGAGAGCTCGACACAGAGTTGCATACTTCGCTTTGTCAGAAGGTGATACCAGGGCGATACTGCATCCATCTGTTGAGGCACGGGCTGTTCTCCCACTTCTGTGTACATAAATCTGTGCAAGTCTCAGAGATCAGATACGTTTTGTCACTTTCAGCGAAATGAACACCGTACTATGACGAAAATCTGTTATGCTTCATCAAAAGCAGCCTAGCTGAAACGGAACGGCTCTTGAGTTGTAGAGCTAACTTCTACAACAAGCTCATTTTCTGATTAAGTGATCTGTCTTGCAAAACGTAGTACCTCAGCTGAATGGGGTAGCTGATAGTGAACAACTGTGCGGATGCCTGGCACATCAAGCCCCCTTGCAGCAACATCGGTGGCGACGAGAATGCAATCCTGACTACTTCTAAACCTGTCCATTGCCTGCGTCACGATTCCAACAGGAAAGTGCAAGTCAGGTTTGAAGTCTCAGAACTTTGAGTGTAAAACCACAAGATAGTCAAGAGTCAAATGCATGAGATGATTCCAGTGTAAGAATGAAACCTTAAGACGCTGCTTCTGTTGCATTTGAGCGTGAAGGGGGTGGACTGGAAGTTGCAGAATCTTCAAAATAGCGGAAACTCGTCGAAGTGCAGATATCGAGGTGCAAAACACAATTGTCCTCCCACCTCCATGTATCTTGAGAAGGTAATACAGATATAGATCCTTCTCTTCCTCCCGACACCTGACAGCAAAAGAGGGACCCAAAAATCAACACCTCAATGATGATAACATCTGAGCAAAAAGCACTGAAAAAACGAGATGCGTACGAAAGACTATGAGAGATGGTTTAGTAAACAGATGATTGATGATTCAGCTTTAGGGTCGAGGCAAGAGTTTACTTACTCTACCAGACATTCCGTTAGCGTTTTGGCCACGATACTGGTTGAAGTTAGGTCAACGATGGCAGCTTTGTAGCTAACTCCTGCTCTTTCTGATAACGCTGCCACAGAATCTAAACTTTTCATGAACGGCTTGGGACCCTGATTGATCATTTTCAGTTTATTTTTGAAATTTGGAGGTAGGGCCAGAGTTGCTGAAAACACAAGGGTCTGTCTTCGCTTCCTCGTCTTCGGGACATCGACATCTACTCCAACACCATCCATGCCTTCCACATTACTGTACTCCTCTTCCTCAGCTGCTTTTGATTGGTTGCTAGGGAGAGAGTCAATTATAGACTGCAATTCTTTAAAGTGGCCTTTCTCGACCATCCGATCGGCCTCATCCAAAACAAAGAATGACAAGGAATGCAACTGCGATGAGCAGTGACAGCCAATAATTAGTTTCATACGATTATTTACAGCAAGAACTTGATCCTGACTCTACATCATTCTCAGACTGACCAGCTGAATGTAGGTAGAAATGGACAGAAATAAACCTCTAAGAGATGAGTTTCTCCGTTGCTCATCAACTCCCAGAGCCTGCCAGGAGTTCCTATGATGATCTCTGGCTTGTAACTCAACAAACGCTGCTGCTTTGGGGTCGCCATTCCTCCGACTATGGGTACAATGTTTATGTCCGTCCATTTAGCAGCCGCTTTGAGATGATCACAAATCTGTCCAAAGTCCATTTCTGTTAGTATCGATGATGCACAAACTAAAGACATTCAGTACTGGAAAATTGAAGTACATTCAAGAGGTCACCCAGACCCTTCAAAAGAACTGAAGTAAAGCCAGGTTACTACACCTGTAAAGCCAGTTCCCTGGTAGGAGAAACTATCAGTGCCCGTAAAGGTCCCACACTTCTATTCTTCTTCGTTGTGGTTTCTGCATCGTCTTCACTCGGAGCTAGACTATGCACGGCCTTATCTGTCTCCTCCAGCAGGCGCTGTAATATTGGAAGTCCGAAAGCGAGGGTTTTACCAGAACCTGTTTCTGCTGCTCCTATCACGTCCTGCAATGGAACAACAAAGAGTATCAAAAAAATTGTCCGACTGACAATACCAAGAGAACACAAACGAAAACCTCAAACGAGAAAGGATTGAAAGCACATTAGTACGGCGTCACGCGATAAGGAATGAGACCATCGCTTCTTATGCATTGCATGCTTCTTGACGTCTCCTTATGGTTAACATGTATACATGTTCTCGCAATCTGACAGGCATGAAACCTGTATAGGTCACATGAACCAGTACCAGGTATATTGTCTAGAAAACATTCGTTTCAAACAGAGATTGACAGAATTAGTGGCTCAGACGCAGCATCCATACGCTGAGGGAGTTGATGAGCCATGGTGTACAATAACGTATGCAGTGAAATTGAGCAGTCTGGGATGAACGCGCTCGATGGTCCATACGAATCATAAATTACCTTTCCTCTATGTGCAGCTGCCGGTATGCACTCCTTTTGAATAGGTGTCGGTTCTTTAAACTTCAAGTTTTTGATGGCCTTTTCTAGGAGGGGGTGAAGTCTCATCTGCGCCCACGCAGACGTATCGAAACCCTCATCGGAGGCCTCATCGGCTGAGGCTGAGGCTGAGGTTGAGGCCGTAGCCGTTACTTCACCATCTGTGTCCCGATCCTCTGCTTCCTTGTCCATTTTTCTCTTCTTAGAAACTTTCGCATCTTTTCCGGCTTTCGGGACCACCTCGACGGGCTCCGAGAGACCTTCTTGAACCAAGGGAGAATCGGCGAGACTAGATGTGTCGATCGTATCTTCTTTCTCGGATGATACAGCAGTAGCTCCTGACACCTGATTGGCACTTTCCTGATCTCGTTTCTTCGCTCTTCTTGCTTTCGAGCCTATTCTGGCCTTCCTTTTCTTCTTCAACCTCGGTTCGGCTGTCGTTTCCTCATCGGTCACTTCGCTTACAGTATTATCACCTTCAACATCGGATGGCGCGCCGACATCTGCAGACTCCGCATCTGTCATTGTACCTGACTTACCCTCTCTCTCTTTTAGTTTTCTTTTCTTCTTTGGCTTTTGTTCCTTCAGAATCTTTCCTTGCAGAACGACGTCTGCCTCAACTTCCACCGAACCATCATCGGCGGTTGCCTGCCATTCAGTACCCTTAGTCTTTTGCCTCTTCCTGGACTTTTTCTCAACTTGGGTGGCCGCCTCAGGCACTTCAAGGGCTTCAGTGTGTTCAGAAAATTCGCCATTTACATCGAAAGCTTCAAAATCATCCCCATCAAACTCCTCCAACGACAAGAATCCTGCAGACCAAAAGCCAGACGAATAATTATTCTGTCCCAGGAGAAACACGACTAGAAAACTGGAACGAGGAAGGGCAAAGTAGAATCGACCAGACAATTTTGCAACAATGCCGTTCAAAATTTATTTTCTACATACGTTGGAAGAGATCGTGTACCTCCTTCCTCGTTCCCAACCAGTAACGAAAGAGAATCTGATCCGGGAGTCACATTGCGCCAACCCGACTTGCGTTGCCAGGGGAGTTTTGTGCCTCTCTTATTCACGCCGCTCTTGGTGGATTTCTTATCGCCTTGAGTCATGGTTTTCGTCCAAGCTGAGGAATCGTTTCACACTACTTTCGTTCGGAAAGCTCTGCACAAAAGCAAGGACTAGGGCTTCAGATAATTCACAAGCACCTGAACTCGACATCTTCGACTAGCACATTCTCTGGATAGAACTACAAACAAAGAATATTGTTATGAACTGATGCCTAGCGCAGGATCGTGTGTTGTTCACTCAAGAATTTTATGATAAACACACACATTTGACAAAGCTGTGTTTGAATTTCTTCCACAGGAGTAAGCATTAAAGGTGGAGAGCTGAACAGATGGGCTAAAGAAGAAACACTCACGCTTCTTAGGCGCCTTCTAGTCAGCTGCTTACGAAAACCTGCCCAGGCAAAGCGATTATCGTTAGCGCACAACGCACGCATCCACCCGGCTTACCTCTAATGTGAAGACAATTCTTCACATATGAACAATTTGCTCGCATTGAGGCAAACGAAAGTCACAAAGCCAACATAGTGAAATTTTGATCAAAACAGTTGTTGGATTTGTGAAGTTTAGACGATGAAAAGCCGTATACGACAATCAGTTCAAACTAGACAACTACTCATCCCTACAGACTAATTCACCAAGAACAACACTGCTACGGTTATAAGAACTGCGAATTCTACATTGAAGGGTGTGTGTAATTCTCCCCAGTGGATACAGTCGGATTTGAAGAGCAGTGACTCCACGAATTGTTAAACCGCCAACCCTCAGTGATGGAAGCAAACCCAAAAACTACTCTACCACACCGCAATTCAAGCTATGCAAGGGTTCTATCAGGTGTTCTTGACTACCAATGATGAACAACATAATCTGATGTTTCTGTGTAAGCAGATCTCCCCAGATCCCCAGTTCACAGTCAGCAGATTGCGGGGAAACGCATAATGTCACAAAATGTCGGGAAGCGAAGAAAAAAAATCGAACAGTGTAAGACTCCGTACCATAACGAATATGAATCAAGCGATTTCAGATCATGAACGTTTCTGTAATCAGACTCACTCTTTTCCAGTTGGACTGCTCTGCAAATTTCTGGCACTTGCTCCAAACCTCCTCCCCCGCATGTCTCCTGGTTAGGGTTTAAGGTCCTCCGGGTTTATGTGCGTCCCGGGTACAGCCGCGACTCTCGTCCTCTGTTAGTATTTCCTCCGCGCCCTGCTGCCTCGAGCTCGCGACGTCGTCATGCCTCTCCCTGCACAAGAGCGAGACGTCACGAAAACCTTAAATTCGTCGTAACATTCGCCGGTTCCAACATCGGGATATCGCACAAAATTGGGCCATGGGGAACGATGGATCTTTTATCCAGCGGACGAAAAGGCCCCCAGAAAGGGAGTGGAGATCGTTGTTCTTGTAAATGCTGGAGACACTGGACTGTTCTCCGGTAGTTGTTTATGGGCATCTCTTGGGGCTACTCTGCTCGCTGCAAGAACCTCTTCTTCACGGGAACGAGAGGATCAGATAGTGGTAAGTCCAGACAGTGGTTTGGTCCGCTGGTTTACAACGGGCTTGATTATCTGTCGGGAGTTCAACTTTTGTAACCGGTCTGTTTGTTCCACGAGGGACCGTTGCCCCCGGAGAGCGACAGTGGCCTGCGACGAGTTTTTCGTCGTCACGTTTCTTGCTGGGCAGTGGCGCAGGTCGCCTGCTGCTGTTTCGAATTGCGGAGTAAAGGATTGGAAACGAGCTGGAGCTGTGGAGATTGGTCAGCGTGTGCATGAAAAACTTGGGATGCAACTTTTTGAAGAATGCTGTGGAATTTGGGGACGCCAGAGCGAGGTCAAGCGGAACGAGATGTCGCATTTTTGTTGGGGAGCTGGTTTTCTGAGCTCTTCTATGGAGATTTCTGCGTCTGATGTGTTCACTTGACAGAGCAAGGTGTTTCTTGCGTTATGCGAATTTTTCTAAGTCCATGGCCATTGAATTCATTTCGGGAGAGAACGGCGCACTGAAACAGTACATTTCTGAGTGAACTCAGAGATATAATGTAATTTTTTGTCACTCCTGACATCTCTGAAGAATCAATTTAACTAGTTTTACAACATGGCGATGCGGCACAAGTGCAATCTTTCCTGCGATCTTATTCATACTCACTTCGGTGAGCTTGTTGAGGTTTTTTTCTCCCTCCTCAATCCCCTTTTTTTAATTTTTCATCAGAAGGTTGCAGGTATTCCCTACCCTGTATCGGAATTGGACTCAAATTGTGCATCACCGCGACTTGTCGTTGAGATTGCAAGCACTTCAACAATATTCCCTACTAGTTTGCCCTCTATTTCGATGGATATGCTTATTTTTGGTAATACAGTCTTTCTTTCTGATTACTTTCGTAAATTTTTGTCTTCAAAATATGGCTTATATGATGGATTGTTTGTGTACGTTCAGGTCATGAGAAATGAGGTAGATTTCAAATTGAAAGCTGTAATTTTGAAAACAAAATGTCTATCAGCATAAGTTCCTGTTGGTGAGAGTTCTAGATCTGTACTCTTTTTCATGAGTAATTTGTATTTATACAAGTGGTTCTCATTTCATTTTTCTGCAGAAAGTATGTCGCTGCTTGGTGTACAAAGGGCCACTGGTCTTAGCCGAAATAGCCAGATATACCGAAATGAATGCCTCTCAGCTTCGGAACTGTCTCCTTGTTCTTGTCCAACACAATTGCGTTCAAGGCTTCAAGATATTCCAAGAAGGTAATCTTTACTTAGCTCAATTATCATTATTTTCTTTTATCAATAAGGTATGTACGAAGTATTTATATTCTGTGAATTATGCAGGGAGTTTGGCCTGCGGTTTTACTGTCACAAATTGAAGACTCTGTATTGTTTGCTTCTAGTATGATCCAGAGAATACATGTATCCGAGACCAAAAAGTTAATGGGATCAGTGAGTTTTCAAGAACATTTACTCTAATCACTGTGAAACATTTTTAATTTGGATTGTCTAATGCTGTGCCTCTTCTCATCCTCATCATGTGATGCAGCTGTAGGGCCGAATCCTCCTAAGGTACTAACGTCCTACCTGGGCCTAACTGATAACATTCTCCATCGAATGCGGTTTCCCAAGTTTCTGTCTATCGTTCGTGATGAACTCGGCGAAGAGGTTGGTTCCATTCAATCAGGATATCATCTTTTGCAGATTGTGTGATTTACTTGGGCAAAACTGTCCGGTGGTAAAAACAGAGATATGTGATTTTTTCCAAGATATTTCAGCCAATGACTGACTAAATCATTGGGTGGATCGATTTCTCGATACTGTAACATTTACCCCGTCTCTTCTGCCAAGGGAATGCTAACTGTAGTTCACATGAAGCTTCACACATGGCGTAGTAACATAATATTCCGTGAACGTGATCACAAACGATGCAGGCAGAGGCTTTGTTGGAAGGACTGCTGGAACACGGGAGGCTGACTTTGGAGCAAGTCGTTCAACGGGCTGCTGCAAGAGCTGGAAAAGGTCTTACATGAGCCCTACTTGCATCAAACGTAAAGCTTAACTATACTCGCGAAACTATCTCCAAACCTAAGAACTTGATTCTCTCGATATCTCTCACCTTGTCCCATTACTTCAAAGTTTTTCTATAGTTTATTGAACCAATAAAAGTCGTCATTGTTAGCTAGTTCTTGTCATTGAAATATTCTTCAATGGCTGCCTTTGATTTTTCCAGCCGAAACGGAAGTTGAGTTGCCTTTGAAGCAGACTTTCGCAGCACTTGTACGTTCGCACTACATTGAACGATGCCCTGCATCAGAGCCAACGGTGGCTCCCAAAGTAGTTGAACCACCAAAAAAGGTTCCGCGTGGCCCGAGTTCGGTATGTTAAACAGCCTTGTCATAATTCTTTTTGAACCAGTTTCTTGAATTCAGCTGGTACTTTCCACCATGGGTTTATCATAAACCAGGAGACGAGTTATGTCCGATAACCACCAGATCTTTGTGACGCTATCTTCTGCTTTATGCAAGCTTTTGGGTGTTTGGAGCACAACTGCTAACTCTCTCAATGCAGACTTATATATCCAACAGTTCCCATGTTTTCAAAGCTGCATACTCATTTGTGCTGTTCACGTGTGCACCATCTGTTTGAACTTCTCTAGTGCTTTTATTCTCGCAAATCATCAACCATTCTTGAAGAAATGCTTACTGTACTTGTGAGTTCACGGTACGCCAAGCCGCTTTGTCCTCAGACTTGCATTTTTTTGTCTACAGAAAGGCCGCGCCGCGAAAGTAGCAGCTATTAAAAATTTGGAAAGCGATTACGATCGAATTGTCTCTGTAGCAGCAGCTCTAGATACGGAACGATTTCGTATGCCCTCCTCACTCGAAGAAGTCGGAGAGACAGGCGATGGGGACGTTTCTATGACTGATCCCGTGGTTCCAGGTCAGAAGGTTAGCCAACGAAGGACTTCTTGTTGTCTATGTTCTTGGCCATTCAACTCATTACAACTCATGGCTTCCTGCTGAGGCCCCGCACACTCCTCATTTTCGTTGTCAAATTTCTTTCGCTTTAACAATTCTTGATTATTTACTGTCCTCTCAGTTGTTTTGTGTGGCTGTGGCAGCGCAAAAGAGATGCTTTGGCCATGGATGCAAAGACAATGGCTATAGTGGACGAGAAGGAGGTTCTATGGCGCGCCAATTATGAGGAATTGATTCGTAAACTAAGGCACCAGGTGAGCTGAAAACACATGCTTGATGTTTGTAGACTCCATACATCTTGGTTTTTCTTTCGGGAACTTGGAAAGAAATCCTCGATGTTCCAACTTTTTACCTCAATGTATTTTGACCACCGGAAATAGGGGAATCAAGGAGTATCAAGTGTACGAAATCATTTTTCACCCGGTTGGTACATGCGTATGGATCGTGGAGCCTTACGGTTTGAGCCATATCTACATATTATGTGAACTCAACATCTGGACAAATCATCGGCTGTTTGATTGATAGCTTACTTCTTTGATTTTGTAGGCTTGTGTTGCACAAGTCAAGACAAGAATAGATGCTGCTGCAGGCTCAGTGTTGGCAGCGATGCTTGAGATGACCAGAAGTTCAGAAACAACCTCAAAACAGCAAGTTTCAGGTACTGATGACCCCCTCCTCATATTCCATGTATGTACTATCTTGAGTAATTTTGTCTAAATTGGAACAATGAAGCCATTCGTGGTTGTGGCTTTCTCTATCTTTCGCGCTTTTCACTCCAATAGTTCTACCTCTTCTTTCCATCTTACTTCTTCCTATTCTGTCACTATTAGCACAGTTCAGCCTGGGTGCAGTATTTGTGATCTTCAGGCTATAAAAGGCACAAATACTAATGATTGTAGTCTGTTTACTGCCCTTAGAAAGCCGCAGCGACCTACATCTTTCCATCTTGGATTATTACCTCCATTTGTGGTGACATTTCTGAGCCTTCCAAACTTCAGGTAGTGGAAGAGAGATGGGACTCCAGTAGAGTTTCAGCTGATCTTGCATTGCTACCCTTTCTCTTGACATCGATAGCCACTAGAATCATTCTAGATCCAAGTGCATGTGCTGAGTATATATCTGGTCATCAGATAAGGTCTGTCAGTGATCTGGATAATAGAACCGCATTATGATCCCCATACTTATGTGTTCAAGCTGTTCACCTCTGCAGCGCCTCTCTCAATGACCGTCATTATGCAAGCAGTAACCATGACTCCTGAAGGCCGCACCATGACAATGGAGCGCATTCGAGGAGCTTTGCATCAGATGGCACAAGAGACTATAGGGTTTATCACCCGCACCGGTGAAGGTGGAAGCAGTTATATCATCAGTATCCTTTCAGCGGAGATCATTAATATGAATAAGATGTGTCTAATGTCAAAGGCAGATTCTTGGTGTCAAACTTTGGTGTCACAATATTATCCACTGTTGGTATTCTATCTTGAAAACCTACCGCCGAAATTTTAAATGATCTGAAATGTCAACAGAAGCTCTGCAGTTTCTCGCGGGTCATGGACTGATCCTTCGAAGTTTGCCGGAACAACTCTGTGCTAAACTTCTGTGAGCAATGATTCATGTACGGTAATGAAAGATGGGCCTTAACTGATATTCTAAGATATGCACAAAATTATTGAGCTCGGGCGACGAAACGAGGTATGTACTCTCTCTTGTTCAACCTCTGACTGCTTTCACTCAGCCCCTATTATTGTCGTCATCCAATCGACAATCTCAATTAACGATGGTCAGAGAATCGTGAGGATGTCTCCGAGACGAAAAGGCTTCAGTGACAAATGGGATTGTAAATAAAGTTTTATGACATGATGCATGGACATATAAATTTGATCAATAGTTTGCTTTATTTCTACAAGCTGCGTTACCATACCAGAATTTAGAGTAATCTTCTGCAAGGAGCTGCTATAGGACATCTGTCCTGTAACACCATCTTGCTTGGATCTAACGTAAAGTATCATAGATAAACCACCAACAGTACCATGAACAGATGACCCAGGAAGATGATAATTTCAAGGAAATATGTTCATGAACACAAGAGATAAGAATTGGCCAGATAAATAGGCTATCTGCCACAAAATACCTTCATTCACTTTGCAGCTTCTTATTTTGGAGCCCTTTTCTCATTTTAGGTGGAGGCCATCGTATTACAGAGATTTGGACGGGAAAGTTGTCGTATATTCAGGCTCTTGATGATGAAGGGGCAGATGGAACAAAAACAGGTCAGTCCTTATCACAGTAGGTGTATATCTCTTCTGGAATCAATGTTTGCACTGAAGGTCAGTGAGATGGAGAATTTCAGAGCCCCTATATAATAGTTGGACTGTCATGAACTGCATGTTGCTAACTGTTCTGAGTTTGAATACAGAAATATAACACCTTTATTTTCAGATTGCAGGCATGGCTATGGTACAGTTAAAAGACGCAAGGGAGCTTCTGTATAGGCTTCTAAAAGAGCAGTACGTGGTTGTTCAAGTAAGTAGCCATTTTATTTTTCACGTCTATCCTATACGTAGTGCCCTATGTTATCCAGATGGTACAGGGGCGTTGTCGTTATGTGACGGGTGGGCACCATCCTACATTGTTGGAAAGTTTGAAATAGTTTGTTATGCTGCTAGATGTCCATCTCGGGATTCTCACCATTTCTGAAATGTTATACCACCTGCCACCGCACAATCTATGTACATTATTGAATTAAGTCTTTAGATCAAATGTTTTGTACATTATTTTTATTTTCTTTTCAAAGAAATCACAACTACCCCTACTAATAAATAAGAATCCAGTTGTTGACTCATACCTTCGTTATAAGTTGATCACCAAAAGAATAATAGAAAATGTCCTACTAACGTATGTAGAAAACCATGTGAGTTCCCTAGTCTTGGTCCCTAAACGGTGCCAACCGACACAAAGCCGAAAACTCCAGACCTGCTGAAGAGTAGTAAGAGAAGTAAGTGTTTGATTTCATTCATTGTTTCTTTTGTTTGTTTGCCCTTTGTTTGACCTTTTTAGTCGATATTCTCTCCTCTGATCATTCCATCTTTCTTATCTACTAGGGGTCTTAAAATAAACTTTGCGTAAGTCACAAAGAAATGTCTTCTGGTTATATGGTGCGACGACACTGAAGTCTTAATGATCTGCATGGTTCTCGCGAACCTATCTTCCTACAGTTTTCTTTAAGACCTTGTTATCGCTTATTACTTATTATCCTTCTTCTCACAAATCCGTAGTTTTATTTTAACCTTAGGGTTTCCGTATTTCTGGTCGTTTTTGTGTATCGTGTTGGATATGCTTTTGATAGTTAGCAGTGACGCTTGTACTTTGTCTTATTGATCCTTGTGTCATGTAAACTGATCTTATCGCGGATCTATACTTTCAGTCATGGAGGTTGTTGCTTAAAGAGTAGATGTCACTCGAATTAAAATAAAGTTGAATAATCGCTTCAGAACAAAATTGAATATCGTTCTGTACGGTGGCATCATCTATGTTCCAGCTTTTACATTGATTTCTTTCAAGCTTCAGAGTCTGGTTTTCGGACGAATGAATCTCTTGTGATTGTACTGAAGAATATCCCGATGGTTTGATTTTTGTCCTATTCTAGGAAGTCGCAAAGACAGCTGAGCATTCTGCGCAGAAGTCTATATACCTGTGGAACATAAATTGGGACACAGTAAAACTTCTCGTGCTCGACGATATGTATCACGCCGCTGCAAACCTGCAGCAACGCCTTTCACATGAACTAGAACAGGAACAAGAGGTATGAATTTGGAGTAACGAGAATATTTTCTACCTCAAGGTAGAAGAATAGATTCTATTTGTGCGCGGCCAATCAGCCCATAAAGTCGAATGGGCCTCGCGTCGTCTAATGGTGCATAAGCTGTTAAGGAAATGTATCTGATCAATTTAGACCAAGGTGCTTGCTTGCTTATCAATTCTGTAGTCTTTTTTCTTGTGGACATCATTCAAGTCTACTTTTGTAGTAGACTTGAATGATCAGGTTACCATTATTCTTGACATATATGTATATTAGGGGAGTGGTCCCACCCAACTCAAAACTTAGTCGTCGGGAGAGTGTGAAGGTGGAATGGTCTTGACACTAGATTGCATCTTTCTGCTGCAGGTTCTGGAATTGTTGAAACAAATACAAGCTGCAAAAGCAGCTGGCGCCGAGACACATGTCACACTAACTCAACGCCAGCATGAACAAGTAAAGAGGATAAGGCGAGTAGCCTCGATTTTAGAGGCTTCTCTTTTGAAGCTTGATAACGCCATCCTCTTGTTCTATGATTTTTAGTAAATTTTAATTGCCCAGTTTTATATGGTCAGTTAGCGGGTTACCGCAGCGCCGAATTATCTAGTTTGAATTGAGAGTAGGGGATTTAGAAGATGGTCAATAAAGAAGTCAGCACTAAATGTGATCCACAATTAACCTAGAAACGCTTTTGATTCCATACAAAATTGGTGATTGAGCAATTAATTTATTTGCTGGAAATTCAAGTGAACACTGGAGAATGTGCAGGTTTCATGAAAGCAACAGAAATGAATTACGGATTGTATTCGAGGAGTCGAGCCACCAGCATGTGAAGAGCAGTGTGGGTGCGAATAAAAGTATATCAGTGTTTCTCTAGCCATCATTTTACTGTACCACGGCTCCTGAATCAGTATAATTTCCATGTCCTAGGAGATCTGAACTTCATGTTTTCTTCTAAAGTGAATGATTGCATCAAAGGGAGGGTACAGGTCTCAACCAGATGCCAAGAAAGAGCATTTTGCCCGTGGGTTCTGATGTTTTGAGATTACTCTATTTCAGAACAATCATCTAAATTGGTAATCAGCTAATCAGCCCCGAATTGGAGACATGAGTAACGTTAAGTGGGTGAATTTTTAGCGCACCGATGAGTGCTCACCGAGAGGTATTACTCTGTAGAAAGTGCTCGTCGGTGATGTTCGATGTGCTCTGTTCTATATCAGTACAAATTTGTAGAAATATTTTGGTATGGTAAATACCAATATTTTTAGTGGCAATCCAACCTCAAAGGGCAATGCAGTAAATATGAAGTTCGGCATGAATGAACTTGTACTGCTTTCAGGGAAAGCTGTAGGGGAATGTACATGCCACTTTCTCAGCCATCACTCTATGCACTTTCGAAGGCCCATTACACGACAGAATCACAGAACCCTCCTTGGTACCAGTGGATTTGGACTTCATTGCCCGCATTTATGGATCTCGTATCTGAAGACAACTTTAAGATCGAATTGGTGCTAGAAACTGGAAAGTTTCGAATTACGGCTTTATATCGGACCTGGCAAGATGATACAGTAAACGGTCAGAGAATAAGAGACACAGTAAAATAACAAAAGGGATGGGAAGACCCCATCAAACGGTAAGAGAAGAGGAAGTGACTTTGAGCTCTAGCACTTCACAGGCACACATAATCCAAAACAGACCGCCCTTGCGAACATGGAGGTCTGACTGCATACTGGAGTTTGATAATGTTTGCGGGTTAGTGTGGGTTCCCCATCACCCAATTACAGAAATTGTCACCTCTTACGACCTGTTCACACCTTATAGCCCACTGTAGCTTTCAATCGTTGTTAGCAATGCAGGAGACAGGGCTTGAAGTACTTGCAGTTCCCTATGGCGAAGATAACGAACCATATACTTTAATAGGTAGACAATTGCTCAAAAGGCAATCTTATGTCATCACGGACTCAGCAGCATGATCGCAGCTCTCAGTTCCCTCCCAGCTCTTCGTTCTAATTGACGCCATTGACGCCAGTGCACCAATAAAGAAAAGAGGAACGTCATAGGTTACATTATCAGTCCTCTCTTCTTGAGCTGCTGTTGAGGGAGACTGAATTTCATATGTGCTGATACTCTATTCATCGGGAAATAAACTCTTAGTTTTTCGAGGGAAGAGGAGGCTATCGTACTCAAATCCAAGTCTGCCAGGATAGCTGTTTCCTCGATACTGTGCATTCCATCGAGAGCGGATGCTGATCTCGAAAAGAGTGCAGCAATGACAAGCTGGCACATGATCTGCCCACCTGTTCCTTCGAGGGAATAACTTGCAAGAGATGTCTGTTGCTAGCTGGGGCATCACATGAATATGCCACAGCGTAGGCAGGCCTTCCTCAGTGCATTGCCTCTGCTCTCCTCACTGTAGCCTCGTTTCCTTGCTTCAATCACAGGCCTCGTAATCTAACATCACTTACTGGCTTCTATCTTCTTCTACTTTTACCATTGAGTGCTTGCCTTGAGGGGAAGGTGGGTGGGTCCCATGGAACTGGCTTCATGGTAGTACGTCCCTCTTCCAATTCCATATGACTTTCTTTCTTCCAGTTCCACCAGTTCTTGTACTTGCAGTTGCAACTCTAATCGCCACAGGCCCAGGTCTGTGGCTCTGTATGCCGCCAATTGTACGAGTCATGGAGGTGACATACTTGAGTCACCACATCCTCGTCCACCATATGGGCTTCTAACATCAATCATTCCTTCCCTCCCTCCCTGCAGCTGAACTTCACTGGAGAAGTCTGGTAAGTGGTGTGCTCCCTACTGCACTCTCGTCCATGCTGACATCAGAACATCTCTAACACGTACTCGTTGCAGTGCTCGTTTGTGCTTGTGCCGCCCATTCTGATACATCTGCCTCCCTTCTCTCGAGCGCTAGTATATCTCCTTGTCAGTCTCTTATTCTTACTCGCCTTCCTCATGCAAGCGGTCCATCGTTTGCTGTAGATGTTGTTTATTATCCTTCTGTACTAAGGATGCAGTCTTCTAGCCTCAGTTCTGAAATCATCTCTATCCATCTCGTAATTTTATGTTGCAGCTTACTTTGTACTTGGAAAGGATCTTCAATGGACGAAACGTGAGCAGACTCGGCATGAAGGCATGTCAGCTTCTGCAGGAGTTGTGCAAGGACCAGTAAGATAACACTTCTTTATAACTGGATGGATGGATGATTTTTTCTTCAAGTCTTGGGGTTTGTTTGTTTCGGGGATTCACTGAAGAAGAGAAGACAAGTTATTGAAGATCCTAAACGAGGCCTGAAGTCGGAAGAGAGAAAAGACATGCACGCAGCATTCGACCCCAGTTCTTTCTTCCAGGCTCAGAAGTTTTGTTCACCTTCAACTGCGACTTTCTCCTTCAGACTGAAATGGCAACATTGACCATTCAGTGTTTGAGCAACTTTTGGATATAGATGACGATGACTCCATGAGTTGAAACCTTGTCCTCGTACCAGCGATCCTCTAGCGACAAAGTAATCCTGAGCATGCTTATTCATATTTCATAGTATGCGTTGACATATTGAACACAAAATCACAGTTCAGCATAAAAACATTGTCATAAACAAACAGAATGGAAATCGTCAACTGGTGTGGTTACTGATTGACGTCGACATGCTAGCAATATAAAGATGAATTGGAGGAAACCATAGGAGCTGTAGAACGTTTTCTGCACTTTACACGTATTTGATAAAATAAAATAATTATCATAAATCTTGGACCTAAATTTGAATATTTTTTCTTGAGTATTTGTATCTCGAGTTTGGATAGTAATGTGCCATCTTATCTTACAATCATTAGCATAGTCCTTGAGAGAAAAAGAAAGGCATAAAATAAAAACCATGGGTAGGATTTTGGTACCATCAAGACGGATATAATCAAATTTTGACGAGGCCAGCAAGTGACCTTAAATTCGGTTTGATATAACAAAATATTCATTTTCATTCAAAATATTCATACTTCCTAAACTTTTGACTTTTGGAATCATATCGTGCAGAGAGAGAGACGTTCGAAGGCGATTGATCAATCCATAACACACTGTAATGTGCATCAAGATTAGTCCTCATTTGAAACGTATGTTTTGTTAAACCAGCATGAGAGCCTTCATTCTTGTCACGGTTTATTAGATATATACTTAAATATACAACAGCCACATTAAATTTCATCACAGAACGTGTGATTATAACAAAGTATTATAATTATGACTCTTGAGCACATACTAAGATATCCAAATGGGAACCAAGTAATATAGCCAAAAGGATGGGAAGTCCCCATCCTTTTGTACTAGAGGGATGAAACCAAAGGGGTAAGATTGGCGCTAGGTCCCAACAGCATCACAATGGGAAAAACATCATATTGTATCAAAGATGTCCAAACTATCTAGGTGGAACCCTCTACATACTACATGACCATCCGAAGAAGTATCATCTAACATGATTTTTCTTATATGGATTGCACCAACTATTGTTATGTAAAGTAATGGATACACGTTGACTAAAATAGATTATACAATATAGGTACATACTAAGATTGCAGTGTCCAAAAATGACAACCTTAAATGCATTGAGTGCAGTAGTTTCCTCACTCTATAAATCATATGCAAAGGTATACAAAATCAAGATACAAACAATTTTTCTCACACACCAAGCCATTAAGGGAGTTTGAATAATAGATAGGGCACTGTTAACTTTGCCATATATATTATCAATGTAACCAATATTATCCAATGTAAGCATATTATCAAGAGAACCTCTTTCTGATTCTTTTCTTTCTTACCTTATGTTAAATATTTTTGGGCACATGTTTTTAAATTGTCGTTGATGGCCTCCCAAAGTATTTTTATTACATGTGTCCCCTTTTGTGATATAAAAAAATTCCAATGCAAATAGCATATTCAGATATAGATTTGAAATATTTAAATATTTTTGTATTGAATTCATGTTTAGACTATTCTCATTGTTCCTGATTATACATGGATGTCTTGCTTGCCCTAAATTGCAAGCACCACAGGTAGTTTGTGACACATAAGCTAACAAGCCCTAGGGATATGAAGTAGTGGACCCTTTCAAGTTTATCTTAGTAACATATTTCACACCATCCATTACATTTTTGATGACTGGATTAAAATTGCAAGAAACATGGAATGAATTAGTTAAAACTAATTGATAAATCTATCAAGATTAGATTGAGTTGTTACATATTCTCAACTGTGTCATGCAAGGTTTGCATAATATCAATAATTATGTGCTTCAAATCAAAGGTGTTATTGATCAGGTAGTAAGTTGCATGTAGATATATCAATCATATGAGGCTGAAATAAGCATTAAGGACACAAATTGAGATCCAAGGTTGGCATCGTTTATTCTTCATTGAACATGTTCATCAAAGTTAGTTTCAAGATCTATATTCTTGTGTTTGTAGATCATTTAAGCATCATAAGAAATAATTATCAAAATATCCAATAGATGAAGGATCAATTGCATAAAGTGTTATAATGAGACAACATTGAATGATGCAATCATAGTGTGAACTAGATAAGCTAGAGTAGTTTAGTCTGACATGTTGTAAGCACTTTGTTATTCCTCTAAAGTTGAAACTAAAATTTCTGTTATATTTATGTGAAGAAGATCTAAACAAGTCTATGATAGATGCTAGTAAGTTTTATATGTATGTATGTATATATATATACTACTTAGTTGAGTTTGTTAATCAATTTATATAGACTCTCGGAAAGCATCATCTTGATATTGTGAGGAGAATACTTATATATATACAAAACAAAGAGTTCAATTAAGATTTCATCTCACATTAACATTACTTTTAGATTTGTAGAGTTATACATATTCAAATTGTACAAGTTATGCACAAAAAGTTGGTCTAAATTAGGTTAAGTTTTCAAATTTGGAAGTGTAGCTATTTGTTAGGAGTTAACTCAAATCTTGAGTAACTCTGGTTAGTTTGACAATGGTTAGTTAGACTAGGGTTGTAACTACTATATAAGAGGACTGCCATAAGCTCTCTGTGACACAATTAGGGTTATTCAGTAAAGTGACTCCGTGTGTTCCGTGGACATTGCCTCACTGAGGTGAACCACGTATTTTTTTGTATCGACTATTGATTGCATGTGTTCTCTGTTGACCTACAACAGAAGATGATGATGTCCTCTACACCATCCTCTTCATCTGGTACGACACTGAATGTGACTGGACGATCATAATCACGGAATGACAAGGATGGGAAGAAGTTTGGATCTAGAGGTAGATTGATATCTAGGGGTAAATCCCAAGACAAGAAGACAATGGTATGTTGGAAATGTGGCAAGAGTGGTCACTTTAAGAAGGACTGTCATGTGAAGACCAAGGCTAATGATCCTCCTTTGGCCAATGTGGATCAAGATTTTGATGAGGAGTATGACTTACTCGAAGATGGATTATGAAGCCAGAGGTATGTCCTATGCAACTCACCATCAATGGTGAGTGTATTTTGGATAATGCTTGTTCTTATCACATTTGTTACATTAGAGAGTTTTTTCATACTTTCTCATCATCAAATGGTTTAGTTCTTATGGGAAATGATCAACCATGTAGGATTGAAGGTGTTGGATCTGTCCAGATTCACATGTTTGATGGACTCAAATGTACGTTGATTCACGACAGGTTTATACCTGACATGAGAAAGAGACTTATCTCTCTTGGAATGTTAGATTCAAAAGGCCTAGAGTTGTGTTCTAAACAAGGGATACTTGAGGTGAGAGTAGGTGATGAGATTATCTTAAGAGGACACAAGCATAGAAATCTGAATGTGCTAGAGGGCAATACCATTTGATTGATCTATATGGGTTTAATGTTGCGCCACAAGGAGAAGCTCAGAAATAGATGGAGCAAATTCCTGAACAACAGAAATTGGAGGAGCAAGTTGTCATTGGTGAACCTCAAGACAGAGCATGAAATGATGAAGATCAACCAGAACCATCAACTAGGAGATCATCAAATCAGATTAGTAGAGCTCCCAAAATGTATGGAACATGGACTGATTCATCTATTCTTGAGGATCATGATATTGAAATGAGAATGATGATGGCAATGCATTGATCTTGGAAGAAGAAGAATCTTGTTCATATAGAGAAGCTCAAGCCTCTATCAATATGCTTGAGTGGGATAATGCTATGAATCATAAGATGCAATCGCTTTTTGAAAAGAAGACTAGGGAGCTAGTGGAGCTCCCAAAGGGTCAACCTTTGGCTGATAGCAAGTGGGTGTACAAGTTGAAGCAGTGGATGAAGAGAAGAGGATCTTCAAAGCCAGGTTGATGGCTAAGGGCTTCACACAAGAGAAAGGTGTGGACTACAACAAAGTCTTCTCATATGTAGCAAAGTATGATACAATTCGACTGGTATGTTCACTTGCTGCAATTGAATGAGATCACTATGTTGCAACCTAATTTAGCATTGACACCAACTCAATGCTAAATTAAATAAATGCATTGAGTCGGTGTCAGATAAACCAAACTAATTATAATGAGAGTTTCATTTTGGATATTAAATCTATAGGCAATATGTCCTCACTAAATCCTAATAGAACTTTTGCTATCGGCAGATCTTCCAAATACTAGAATATTCTTTTCCAAGCCATAAACGGACTAAACAACGTAGAGTTGCGCATCCGCTATAAATTACACCATGAGTCAAACTCCTATATGAAGTCATCCAACTCAACAATACCAACTATATCATAATATCATTTGGTATCCTTGGTGGCCCCATAGATATCGTCCATGTCCCACAACTAAGGTGTGGGTACACACTCAAAGAAATCATCAAGCTCAGCTCCGTCAGTCTCTTAAACCAAATCAGAGTCTTATGTAAACCTCAAAGGCCAAGGTTGACACTCTGCTACAGATACATCCAATGCTAACCTGAGCAATCTCGCCTCCGGAATCTCCACAGAACTTCACTGTGATATCAATGTATCATCTCCACAACCATACAGGAACAGGTCTCCAATTGGAACCAAAAACTGCAATAGAAGTTACCCGAGGCACCACAAGGTGCTAACACAAGGGCAACCTGAAACCTACCATCACCCCAAGTACTCACCCAGTCTATAGGTCTGTAAGTCTTGTCTCACTAGGGAGAAACATGGATAGTCTAAATGGTATGCAAATCCAGCCTCACTATCGGGAGCACACACGAGCACTAACACTCCAAATAACAAAGCACCAACACAAACAAATATGGTGCACAAATAGGAGCCAAGATGGAGGTATATCAATCAAAAGAAACATAAATAACAATACTCCATCTCAAAAACATCCATCAAAGGCGCTAAACCAATCTAATCCGGGCTGACATAGACTATTTAGGGCATTTAAAAACATAAAAACTCAATTTTGGAGCTCTTCTGCTCTCTGAGTCAATAATCTAACACTATTCTAGCTAAGTAAGATATTATCTCAAACTAGTATTTTTCATTTTGCTACCTAAAGTAATTTTTTTTTCAAACAGACACCGTTTGAAACTTCTACGTGACTTTGAAAATCTTCAATTCCAATTTCAGACCCCTAAACGTCAAAATTTCATAATTATGACACTGCCAACCTTATGCTTGATGTCTCTACATCACGTTAGATACTTTACATCTTCTATCACCCCACCAAATTTCAAATCAAACGAACACTATATGATAATCTGATAGCATGCCGCTCTTATTTTCAACGTGAAAATTTCAAAATACCAAATCTTAGACTTGGAACACATCTTTCTCTGAAATCTTTTTCGGAAGATAACTATGAGCATCGACTCACTTTGTCAATTTTTAACAACGCTTCCGCCCTCAAAAATTCTCCATGTGGATTTACACACTAAAATAGAAAATACAGAAATTCGAAATTAATCACATCAAACTTCAAATCGACTCTACTTCTAGATCACAACGGCCTTCACTTCATCAATGTCATGCACACTCAACAACAAACAGATCCATCGATCCAAATTGGCCAAAACACCTTCAGCGCTACAAGAACTCACACTTCTCATCACAGAATCCGATTTGAGTTTTCGAAGTAATATTTTCTACTCTCAAAACGTCCAGAAGGACACTCCGCCCATAACCATAGCATAAAAGAGAGATTACACTCGAGCCAAACCCACTTTGTGCTTCAAAGAATCCATGTTCTCCCATTAGCTACTATCCACCATAGCCACACTCTCAAAGGTTCAACTTTGAAAACTACACTCCAAGTAGCCTTCATTCGAACTCTACCCCTTGAGCCCTGGAACTCCCAATGGCGTTGTTTGCCCTAATGGCAGTTCCAGTGCGAACGACGCTAACTGCACAATCGGTTCTAAATGATGCACCTACCTAACTAGAGATGCCGCTACATAAGTCGTGATACTGTTCACATCACCTCCACCCATAGAGGGAATGAGTAAATTCTATCCCTTAAGGCTACTTTGCAAAAAACAACTCCAGTAATAATCTGACATGCACATGAGGAGATTGAAAAAGTACCACCACTACTGCTTAGACAATGTACTTGTTAATAACATGTAAGCATCCCTCTTCACCTTAATCCACCCACATAAGGAAGGTCAAAGGTCATCACCTTGGAAAACTTTGCAAAGAGCATCGAATGTTTGAAAAGATGTCAATTCGAATCCAAGAATCAAGTCCGAATTTTTTCAACAAAGTTACTACTTCTTAGTGGACCTGCTTTGTTGAAACGGGAGGCTGATAAAGTCAGGGGAGAGTGGGAAGCGAAAAGATGACGAGTTACGAGTGGCTTCTTCAGCACTCTTGATATGGACTTGGTGATGGACATTTGCCCCCGCTATCATCCATTAACTTTTGGGAAGAGGATTAGATTGAATGTACTTTTCCAGAAATATATTGAAGGTGAAAGGAATTCAAGGCCGAGAACCAATAGAACACTCACCTTTCCCAACAGTTGGATGAAAGTGGGTGGATAAAACCAAAGGGCCACAGAAGGGAGACTGAGAGGCTTCTGTCAAGAGTAAAGCCACAGAGACTCGGAGTCAAGTAGGGTCAATTTACGTTCGTCATGGTCAACCATTTTTAGTGAGAGTCATGTGAGAGTACGCTGCGTGCTCTCACATGGAATATTCTGAGATTGTCTTTTCATTCTTCGTTCACCGAATTCTGTGGTGATGGCAATTTGAGGACGTTCGTGTAGAGAAGAGGGAGGGAGTTTATGAGCAAGGACTAGGAAGACAATGGGACACTGAACTGTCACCAAGCAGACAAGACGAAACGGGGAAGAACAATCGACAACTCATGGGAAAGGGGCTCGTTTGTATTTAAGACCAGGAAGTCAAATTCTGAAGTGGACTCGAGGTTTGAGAGGCACAAACACCTCTCGATTCATCTTTCTCCAATTTCAAGACTCAGCTTCTTTGGGTGCAAGAAACGTCGTCTACTTGTCTGTGTCTGTGCTGCACTGCACTGCTCTACTTGAGAGAGCGGCGTTGGGCGTTGTGCTGTTTTGTAACGATGTGCAATGTTTCCAAAAAGGACAGTCGTATTGGACTTGCACTCTGACTTCGCAGCCATACGAGACAGGGACGGGGACACCACACAAAGTACTGTCCTCATGATGTTGTTCACTTTTCCAGGAAACCCTAAAGTTGTGAGCCAAAGAGAAAGTGTTACATAAAAGTTGAATAAACCACCGCTCTCCATGATGAGTGGTCAAGCTTGCATGGACAGTCGACAAACTGTCATTTGTCCAGGGAATGTACCAAATGCTCTATAATCATAATCTACTTTTTGGCATACCGTATTATGTTTACCAGATGCTCTTCGTTTCCCTTCGCATCTCAATTACCCTCCTCGATTCACCAAACTACTAATGATGGGGTCTTCCCATCCTTTTTGCTATATCTTTCCTGGTGAGTACTGATCTACTAATGACATATTAGGGCGTTACAGGATAGGCAGGTAGAATTTTATGGTGAAGACATAAAAATTTTGATGTAGATCATTGTAATTTTATGGTTAATACTACTTTGCTCTAGGATAGATTTGAAGTCATATCAAATTCAAATAGAGAATCAAAACATTGAAAAGAAAGCTTGTGAAACTAGATATGAATCTTACAAATTTTTAGATATGGCAACTAGAAATGTTTTTTGGACTTTGTAACAACTCCTCCAATTTTGATCACTATTTGTGTGAGGAAAAAAATGAATTTATTATTATATATAGTGATGACATACTTGTATATTCTAAGTCACGGGGAATAGCAATTTCAACACTTGAGAGTGTTCTTAAAACTATGCCAACACAACTTTATCTAAATATAAGCACATACACAAGAGAAAGGTACATTTAATATAGGATTGATGGAGATTTCGCGTGATGGATATGCTACATACAAGGAGGTTGCTAATTTGAAAAGATGGGAGAAGAACAAACTGCACAGATATGAAGAAGACCTTGCAGATTTGAAGCTTCTTGAGGAAGGTGAATATATATAGGGAGTTTATGAGGAGTTTGGGTTGGGAGATCCGTTGAAGGAGATGATGGAAATTGGATTTGGTGATGAGGATAAGATAGTGGAGGTTCACTCTAGAGAGCTCTATTCCACTATCAAGGCGTTCCAAGCACCTGAAGTTCGAGTGGATACAAGGTATAAAACGGTTGAAGCATCATATTGAAGATTGTGAGAGGATATTATCTCGATTGGAGGAGGTTCATCTAACATTGTGAGTACATTTTCCTCCGTACCACTATATCCTCTCTCTACAGTGGTACTTCTCCAAAATCTTCAGATTTTGGGAAAGCTCCCTCTCTCAACCTATGCCGTTTCTCTCATGATTTGCTGGAATTGTTAGAAACTGCACTAACCGCTTCCCATCTTGGCTGCGAATTCGTGCATATGCCGATCCATCATCAAGCACTCTTGTCTCCATCCTCAGTGCTATGATGTAAGGCTGCCCAAGAATCAATGGGTATGATGGAGAGTCTTGCACGAAGAAATTCTGCTCAGCTACTACATCCCCAACCTTCACCGGAATATCAGGGCACGCTCCATACAATTCCCCTCGAGTATTGTTGGCTGCCCTAATCACCCAACCATGATTGGTGTCTATGGGCCACTTCCCCTTCATGTAGAGCTCTCTCGACATTATATTGATCTCCGATCCATGATCAATTAGTGTTAACACCGGTTCACTGAGATCCCCTAGCTTCACAAGGGTTTCAGTAGTCGCCCTTGCCCAATGCGATCGGGTGTAGTGGCTAGACACCTTCACACCTTCTTCTTTTGCCTCATCCTCAAAGCGAACCTTCTGAGATTTCAATCCACAACACTCTACCAGCGCATCTTCTTCATCCCTCGTTACCTTTGTACCCATAGCATGAAGTAGAGCAGTCTCATTGGAAATCTTAAAGCTTTATGGCTATACTATTTTGCTCTTCACAGGGACATGTAGTATATGGTTGTATTTTCCCGTGCAATACAATAGTTTCTCGTGCAAACCCAAGTCCTGGACAACGGACGATTATTTTAGCAATTAACAATGATTTAAATTATAGTACAATTTGGTCTTTAAGAATTTATGGTAAGTATCTATACGGGTCTATTGTAAACAAAGTTACATATTATGGTCCACTTGCATTATTGCTTTTGACTAAAAGCGATAACACACTTCAGAATTCCTGTTCTGAAACTATGAAAGTTGGTACTGCAGGCACCGATTATTCATGTATGAACTGATTTATTTTTTCCTTGAAATGAAAACTTATTATAGTAGCGAAGCATCTGATGCATATCAACATGCATACTTTTATAGATCAATGCTAGCGTTGCAGAGACTTATCATGAAACATGTGACGGGGTCCATATCTTAGTGTTGGAAACTAGTCATATGACTCGCTCAGCCCTTCAAATATTTGTAGAAGATTCGAAGATTACAGTACAGTCTGTTCTCGCAGGCCAAATTCTCTACGTTCATATCATGCTGTATCTAGCCAATGCCTTTGTCAGGGATTCTTGCATCGAGATTAGTGAGGCATCGATCAAGTCAGTATAGTGGCTGTTGGCCGGGAGAGAGACAAAGAGCAGATTATTGACAATCTATGCGAAGGGAAGTTATGTTTTCACAGTGGATCCTCAACACTCATCCCGGTGCGGTTACATGTTTCCAGACTTTTGAAGATATGTCCGAAAAATCTATGTTAGCCGTATGTTTCATGAATGAAACATGTGGCTCACTAGCTTTTCATTTTACTGAATTATTAAACCTGCGAGAACAAGGTGGATTTCATCGGTTAGTCAGGAATGAAAGCAGGGGAAGCGTCACCTGTTCACAGAAAAGGTTTTGAAAACAACTAATTTGCGTTTAGCCCCCGTTAACAAGGATTCACCACACTAAGAGCAGGTCATATGCCTTCAGACTTTCAGCTCCTTGCGTTCTATCTTTAGCACTACTTACTTATGATTTTGATCTTTTCTCGATTTGTAGGTAGCAAAGATTGGCATCTTCTCACTGGTACGTTAAAGTGCACTGGGGAGATCTCACCATAATCCGTGTTCCAAGATCTTCTTCACCCTCTGGATAGTTGAAGTTGAGTTGGAAGGTCGGCATGGGTAACAGCAAAACGCCTTTTTGTCTTGCCAGGAAGAAAGGAAAGTAGGGTGAGGTATTGCATATCAAAGTCACAGTCAACCGTCCAGAATCCAGTGTGTTTGTTAGCTGAACTGACCTTCAAACACACGAACAATCAGTAGATGGGGACTAGTCATATGACTTTTAAAAGTTTTTCCCTTTGCCGAGAAACAAGGGATCCAGTGACAAGACAGTGCAATGTGACAATGTGTCCTCGTCATCTTCAGACTGCTAAAAATTTCAACCTTAGTAACAATCTGCGAAAAGTGAGGTAGCAAATGTATCATGTGATGGGCGTAGGTTAGAACTCGGCTTCGAAAACCCGGAAACAATCAACCTAACGGGCACTACCAAAGTAGAATACTTATAACTCACTTGGTCTTCCTTCCTAGAAAAGTTGTATGATGCGTTTCATGTTCGATAATTCACTCCAAGAAGAACTTTTTATTTGTCTACTTTATTACTTATGAGAGGAAGAGAGAATCGTGCTTTGCGACAAACTTGCCACTAATCGGGAATTTCTTTTTTATTGCCACGAAAGAATCTTAGAAAGCGAACTGTACCATAATTCTTTCCAGGAACATGCTTTTTCAGAAGGCCAAGTGAATTAGAATTTCAAACGAAAGGGAGAACAGCCATCACGACGGCTGCTTTATTCTTCTAACGTCGTAGAACATTCTCAGACTATTTATTCTGGTTTCAGAACGCAAGGCTTGTAATAATTTTTGCATCTGTAAGCATGTAAGCTCGAGCATACATACTTTGATATTATTCTTTCGTGGAATCTTACACTCAGTGAAAAGGATTTTATTCTCCAGAAGTACAAAAGATATCCACACTACATCCGAGTGGAGAAAAAGTCTCATCAGGATCCAGAGTATCGACTAACATGTCTAGCCCCATCTTACCCCTTTGATTCATCCCCGTACGACTTGATGGGGTCTTCCCATTTTTTTTGCTACATTACTTGGTGTCCCCTTTACTGATTAACATGTCTTCTATTTCAGGTTGGTTGGCTTCTTCATTCAGTTCGATACACATCATCAAATCGAAAAGAATCGAGTACAGTGATTACGAAAGAATATTTTCTGACGATTTATTAAAATTTAATTTAATTATATAACCCCTCCTGCAAAAGAATCTCTAAGTACAGTCTGGAGAAGTTCTGAGGAGACCATGACAGAAAACAGCTGCATGGCACGGCACGGCACGGTTCCAACAGAAGATCTACCACATTCTCCACAACTTCTCGTCGCAGTGACAGCCTCCCTTCACAAAACTCAGTCAGATGCACTAAGCCCCCAACAATCTCACATAAGCAAACCTTCATCGCTCGCCCTTCCACATAGACCCACACACAATCTACACCCATGGTCAATACCAACTGCAGATGTTGCATGAAATTCATCCATCCACGCAACTTCTGACATTACAAAGCAAAGTGCCGGGACCAGTCATGCAAATCTAGTCATTGTCATCACCAAAAAAGTTGCTGCTGTCGAAAAACGTAAACAAACTGCACACAACAGATCCAACCCCCGTTCACTACACTACTACTCTACCGAAAGCTCGAAACCTCATACTCCATGAGCTCCCTTTAAACCACGGACAAAATATAATAACAAAACGGATGGTAAGACCCCATCAAAGCGTACAAGAGTGGAACCAAACCGGTAACATGGGGCTAGGCCCCAATAGTATCACACTCGGAAATATGTCCTACAGCACCTAAGATATCTGAACTATCTAGGTCAAACGGTTTACAAACAACAGGAGCATATGAAGAAGTATCACCTAACGTGATTGCTCTCCTATGGATTGCACCAGCTAGTGCTCTCTGTAGAGCAATGGAAATAAGTTACCTAAAATAGGCTATACAGTAAGCTAAAGAGAGTGATACCCCATGTCACCTAGTATGCTAGGCTCTAGCACACTCCCTCACGAACATGTCGAAGTCGGTGTCCATAGCTCCATATAACTCTAAAGCTAGAGGAACAAAGAGGTGACCTTTCTGCATACCTCTATACTTGAGACCTTACGCCGCCGCCTCCTTTCGCCGCCCATCTTGGAGGATGGGTGATCACCCCCTCTGAAACTGTGTCTCTAGTAGGATCGGTAACCACCACATCTGCCACAGTGACCTGTTCCTCCCGAACCAAGTACAGATTTGCCCTAACCCTAGTCGACTGCAAGGCATACCAACGCTCTCTCCATGTGAGGTATCCACCCTCTCGCGCCATAGCAAACATCACATCCCTAATGGCATCATGGGTAGTTATCCTCTACCCTCCGAATGGACAACGAGTCATATGAATACCTGTTGCATCTAAAGTGATACCACACTCATATGTGAGTAATGAAGATGTAGATGGATGGACCAACCCAAGACGAAACTTCATCGCTGTGGACAAAGTAGCTGGTGCGAGTCGGAAAGCCCTGATGCATGGTCGAGCCAAGATCCACGAGCTTGCACCCTTGCCCGAGCAAGAGCATAGATGAGCTCTAGTAGTACGAGGAATGGCCGGATCCACTGAGAGTGAATGTAGAGCCTCCTGAAACTGTCGGTCCATCAAGATAGACTGTAGACCTCTAATCCAATCGGTAGCCAAAGAGGAAAAAGATGGAAACTCATGTCGTACCTCTCGTGGTAAAGCATCTCTCGTATGTCATAAGGGAAATGATCCCGTATATCTCCAAGATAGGTCTATCTGCGATCACAAATCGAGCAGATAACAAAGGTGCAACAAGCGCCCAACTCGCCAAGAATGCCGTAGGTGCCGTCTCCTCCATCGATAATAAGCCTACCCCTCCACACGAAATTGGCAAAGATGTCTATCTCCTTGCCGAATATCCTGTCACACACTCGAATGTCCCTGGTCCGATGATGTCACCAAAGACGACCATGATCCTCCTATCAAAGGCTGCCAAACGTGATATGAATGTAGGTGATGGAGGAACCGTGCGAAGAAGGTAGGTGGATCGACGAGCAATACTAGATGACAATATATCAAACACCACATATGGATCCCCTAGTAGAGGAAGGTTGTCTACATGCAAAACATCCTCGGCAAGTGCAACGTCAAGGTAGCGTGAAACAAAATCCTCAGACCCTACTAGCATTCCTAGAATACGTAAACCGTCTGTTGATGTCATACATCCCTCTGGAAGCTAAAGATGAGGCGGGATGCCCAAAAAAGACCAAGCCCTACACTTTGACACCTTGATTCTCAAGCCTACAAGATGAAGCTCGGTAGTCAAGTAATCAAAGGCTTACCTAATGTTGTGTACAAGATCCACAATGTGTGTATCATCCGCTAACGAGGGGAACACACAACATGCACGGTCAAAGTAGTAGACAACAGAGCTCTATAATGAGCCATGCCAAATAGGGGTCCTCCCAAAGGATCTCCCTGTCGAGTGTCAGCGGCGGACTGTAGAACAGTGACTCCCTCCTCGGAAAAGCCATGCTGATAAAATAGAGAAGAATGTGAACCGTAGAAAAACCGTATGAAAGGAATGAATTTTGATAGGGGTCCACTAGCCTCTCTAAGCTCTCTAAAAATAGATGCACGTGAAACACTGTTAAAAGCGTTCTCAACATCCACCTGCAAGACAACCCAATGCGGATGGATATCTAGAAGTGCTCTAATGTCCAACGATACTGCCTCACAGCCTCATGGTGTGGCGACTCCAAACTGATGTGGACAAAGATGCTCTTGAAAGTGTGAGCGATGCTACAAGCCAATGGTACGTATGACTGATCACAATAAGACCGTTCCAATAACAATCGATCTGATGCCCCTAATATCCTTCTCCATCATGAAAAGCCGACTAGCACCCAAAACCTGACTAACTAATAACGGAATCTCCCCTCTCGCATTTGATGCAGCCACCTGGAACAACTCTTTGAAACCACTAGAGGGATCATCCGCCTGAAAGCAATCTCGAAGATGCAGGTTCAATTCTAGGGCTTTTTGAGACTAGGTTTCCATGTCCACGTTTATTCCATAGACTCTCTCGTGCACTTCATGACGAGGCTAGACGTGCATTTCGCTTATTGCTCAATCGGTTGGCTCGCGATTCCATGGACGAGTTAGCATGGTTTTTGTTTTTATTACTTCCGTGATGGTGTCTACGTTATACTAGAGGGGGATGTGCTGGACATAGGGAGGTGACAACTAGATTTCGGAGATTCCGAGCAAGGGATTGGGCTACATTGCAGGAGGAGTTTGTTCGGGCCACACAGGTTAGGAGTCGGGTTCAGTCACATGATACTTTTGATTCGGCATGATTGCGACGGTGTAGGATCTTGGGGCAAAGCCGGGAGTATAAGGGGCTGCATGGGCCCTTCATCCTTTGTCCATGGCTAGTCCTACTGAGGAGATGATTTCCTCTTTACGCCTTTTACATCCACCCATGGACGAGGAGATACCATTAGAGGTCTTGGAGTATTAGCTAGAGGAGCCATTATGTCTTAATAGATCATTATTTGCCCATTCTCTATGCACAGCCCCACGTTTATTCTTAGGGGGATTGTCAGGGATGGTAATACCCCTCTTGGAATAGCAAGGTCATGATGATAACTTTAAGTTCTTGAGAGTTGTATAGAGACTGGCAGAGGTCATTGATCTGCATGTAGTGTAAGGGGGAAAGGGAAAACTGTGGGCTACATGTATGAATGTGACTTAGAGAAATCATGTACCAAACTTTGTATTTCCCAATCTATTCAACATCCATATTCGATTCATGGAGAAGGATGTTTTCAGAGTGTACCTTGTGGCGAATTGGGGTGCAGATTTTATGGCTCGAGTGATGGCATCACCAGTATCAATGATACTTCTGATTGTTAGTTATGGAGAAACGTGGGATTGTACCATTTACATTCTATACTGAATGTTGGATGGATTTGAATCGTGAACCACCCGTACCGGTTTTGTTCAACATGTATGTAGAAATTAGAACAATTTACCGACAGAAGAGAGTATGGAGGGACTTTATTGTTAGGAATTATAGTGAAGAGTACTACAGAGCTGTAATAGGATCACCTCGGCCTTTTGTGATTCCTATTTTGAGACATTGGATTGTTATTATAGTTACATTGTATTAGTTTGAGTGGTGGAGAAGCATGGAAGCATTAGTTTCTATGAGTGAAGTTCTGAACTCAATCATGATAGAAATGAAAGAGTTAAGAAAAACTATTGTAGATGGACATACAAAGCAACAAGCCATGGAGGACAAGATCTCTGCATTAGAGATTAAGAAGGTAGAGAGAAAAAAAGTTGGTGAGATGGAAGTGGAAACTCCAATACAAGAGACTCAATCCCAACTGCAAGCGACTGTTATTGCCAACAAAGAGGCAAATAGGAGATGACTTCAAAAGATGGAAGATCAAGCCAATCTCTTACTTCGTATAGGAAAGTCATGTAAGGTGGAAGCCTACAAGGGCAGTAGAGCCATGGGAGTTTTGGAGGGATGGATCATGAGGATGAGTATACATCTATCACATTTTCATATTTCTGATTTTACTGCATGAATGTTCATGCGGTCTTACCTCATGGATAAGTCTTTTACATGGTACACTACATGGGAACGAATGCTTTCAGAATGAGGAGCTTCTATTTTATGGAGTGGGATGCAAGAGAGGCTTTTTCAAAACTTTCAAGCAGTGGATTCCCTTCAAACCGCGAGAATGAAGTTGTGGGATTTGAAGCAGAAAGGAGGCATACATGAATACATTGAAGAATTTTGTGATCTTCAAGTATCCATTATGGATATGAGTGGAGCAGATGCCTTAGATGTCTTCAAATGAGGTTTGAAGGAGAGAGTGCGAAAGGAGGTGATGGTGAGTAATCCATCCACAGTGAATGAAGTAATTGCAATTGCTCAACGGATTTCATATGCTTATGAGATCACACACGGTGAACCATCAAGCAATGTTCGAGAACCACTTGGTCCAACACCCATGGAGTTGGGAAACCTTCGACGTAGGGAAGGATATGCACCACCACGAGGACCACCGTCTAGATATGGAGGTGATAATCGTCGATCATTTATTCCAAATTTGCCGGATCTTCCTGCAAATAATGGAACGGTTATTTGAGGAGGAATGGGGGTTTGTGACAATCGTCAATGCTATACATGTGGGAGGATATGTCACATTGCCAAGTTCTCTAGAACTCGATCAGGATCATCTAGAGGAAGATCTATGTTGCGAAGGCCTTTCAACAATATGGAAGGAGGGGAATACGACAATGAAGACGAGATCTTGCAAGGAAACGAAGATCACTTGTAAACTTGCCTAGCGGCCTTAGTGGTTCCATTAAACAAAGAAAAGGTGGGGTTGGAAGAAGACAACGATTGGAAGCTCATGGAGGGAGCAAGAAACAAGCACAATTGATTGTCACAGATGGAATGATGGAAGGACACAAGGTGAGAGTCCTAATTGATCCTGGAGCAACAGAAAATTTTCTATCACGATATGTTACAATGAAATTAGGATTGATTTTGATGAAGGATGTGAGTGAAGAAGTGGAGTTTCCAAATGGGCAAACTGAACCAATTGAGACATTAGCACGGAGTGTACAACTAGCCATAGGCGGGTACCAGGAAGAGATTGAATGGAAAGTAATCCGATTAGCTCAATATGATGTCATCCTAGGAACGC
This sequence comes from Marchantia paleacea, assembly GCA_014180765.2. Classification (NCBI taxonomy): domain Eukaryota; kingdom Viridiplantae; phylum Streptophyta; class Marchantiopsida; order Marchantiales; family Marchantiaceae; genus Marchantia; species Marchantia paleacea. Next base: position 571,783 of record MUAA02000004.1, read on the forward strand.
CATGGATAGAGCAATACAATCCGTAGGTAGATTGGAGAAAGAAAGTAGTAAAAAGTAGTGGATGGAAGATTTACGAAGATAGAAGCAAATCTTAGAATAGAAGCTTACCTCTCTTTGTGATTGGTAAGACTGCCATTTCTAGAGTTGTATGTTTTTTGGCACTTATAAGAGATGTTGCTGGTTCTAAGGACAATCTTTACATTCCGGAATCATTGAGTGATATTATTACGGAGTATCATGATGTCTTCCCAGATGATCTACCTGCAGGATTACCACCTAAGAGGCGTGAAGATCACAAGATCGAGTTGATACCCGGAAGCACTCCAATGTACAAAGCTCCATATCGTTTGGATCCAAATGAGTTGGAGGAATGTAAAGCTCAAGTGGAGGAGATGTTGAGAAAGGGGTTCATACAACCAAGCATTTCAACTTATGGAGCCCATGTGCTGTTTGTGAAGAAGAAGAATGGGAGTATGAGATTGTGTATTAACTATTGTGGGTTGAATCAACAAACGGTGAAAAACAAGTATCCATTACCTCGAATGGATGATTTGTTTGACCAACTTCAAGGGACGAAGTACTTCACCAAATTGGATTTGAGGAGCGGGTACAACCAGATTTGAATTGCTAATGAATATGTTCAAAAGACAGCTTTTCGTACTATGTATGGTCACTTTGAGTATCTAGTGATGCCTTTTGATCTCACTAACGCACCTGCCACATTCATGGGATTAATGAATGATATTTTTCGTTAGAGCTTATGATATTATATGCCAAAGCTTCAAAATGTGAATTTGGCAAATAAGAAGTAGATTATTTAGGCCATCGAGTCACAACGGAGGGAATCCAAGTGATGAGTGAGAAGATAGAAGCCATACAGAAATGGACAGCACTAGAGGATCAAACTTAGCTAAAGAGTTTTTTAGATCTTACAGGATTTTATCGTAGATTTGTTAAAGCTTTTGCACGCCTTGCCAAAGCCTTAACATCTATGCTAGGAAAGGATCAAAAATGAAGTTGGAGAACAGCACAAGAGTTAGCATTTCAAGCATTGAAAGATGCTCTCTTACATGCATCTATTCTCAAGTGGTATGATCCTAATCGATCAATCAAGTTGGCTACTGATGCATCAGGTACAACAATGGGTGGAATTCTTCAACAAGAGTGGGAGGATGGTTGGCACCCGGTTGCCTTTTTCTCCCGAAAGTTGATGGCAGCTGAGCAAAACTATCACACAACTGAACGAGAGGAATTAGCCATTGTTCTCGCCACTAAACATTGGAAGCACTACTTGGGAGACAAGGAGTTTGTGGTAGAAACCAACCACAAACCATTGGTGTATTTGGAAACTTAGAAAGATCTCTCCAAACGACAAATTCGATGGGCAGAATGGCGTCAACAGTTCAACATGAAGATAGTGCATGTGGAGGGTAAGAAACAACTTGTAGATGCTCTCACGCAGATACCGTGTATCAACAGAGGTGAAAATCCAAGTTGATTGGTGGTCTCAAATGATGGCTGCAACAAAGGAGAATGAGGAGATCATGAAAGCACTTCATGCAAAGACTGCAAGGAAGGTTCTAGGTCGAGCATTTCAGGAGCAGCGTATATGGATCCCACAAGATCCAGATTTACGCACAATGATATTGTCATAAGGTCACGATACAGCCATTACGGGGCATGTGGAAACTGAAAAGACTTTGGAGAGCATACAACGAGTGTATTATTGGCCAAGGATGCAGAAAGATGTAGAGGCATATGTTCAAAGCTGTGTCGCATGTCAACAAAATAAGGAGGGGAATCAAAAATCTACAGGTTTATTACAACCCCTTCCCATTCTCGAACAACGATGGGAACATGTTACTATGGATCGAGTATGTGAGTTACCAAAAGCCTCTTTAGGACATGATTCAGTTGTGGTCTTTGTGGATAAATTGAGTAAGATGATACACATCTGACCTACCACAAAGACAGTGATGGCACCACAATTTGCTCATTTGTATCTAGATGCAGTTTTTGTGAATCAAGGATTAAGCAAAGACTTAATCACAGATAGAGGAACTCATTTTACTAGTTTGTTTTGGAAAACCTTGTTTGGTTTATTCAAAACAAAGCTAGCAATGTCTACAGCCTATCATCCTCAAACTGATGATCAAACAAAGAGGGCCAATAGAACAATAAAGGATATGCTGCGAGCATTCACCTTGGAGGAACAACAAGAGTGGGATACTCTTCTGCCTCTAGTGGAATTTGCATATAACAATTCTATTAATGCATCCACAAAAGTGTCTTCATTTTATCTGATGTATGGTGCTCATCCTTTGACACCTTCTAGTTTGTTGAGAATTCCTAAGGGGCATGAGTTTTCAACCAAAGTTGCGACAATCAATGATTTTGTGGAGCACATACACAAAAGACTGCATCAAGCAAAGGAGAAGTTGGTAATTGCTCAAAATCGACAAAAGCAATATGCAGATGCTCATCGCATGGAGGTGAATTTTCAGGAAGGAGATCAAGTTTGGCTATCCACGACCAATTTGTCACTTGTAGGAATACCAAAATTTAACCCTCGATTCATTGGTCCTTTTGTGGTGTTGAAATGTGTTGGCAAGGTGTCTTACAAGTTAGAGCTCCCGTTGCATATGAAAATACATCCCATATTTCATGTGTCACGATTGCGAGATCATGTACCACGTCCCAAGCAATTCACAAATCCATCAACCCCTCCTCCTTTACCTATTATTGTAGTAGATTAGGCAGAATTTGAGGTTGACAAGATTCTAAAAAAACGGATTCGTGGTTATAGATACCCAAAAACGGAGTATTTGATTCAATGGAAGGGATATCCATCATATGAATCAACTTGGGAACTGGCAAAGAACTTAGCCAATGCACCTTTGCTCGTTCAAGAGTTTGAACGTGTGAGCAATGAGGATGTTGCATCTTAAAAGGAGGGAGATTTGTGACCATCTTTAGTTAGTGAGAACTAAAGTAGAGGTTACACAAGGAGGAGATAGATAGTCTTGAGTTGATTATTAGTGGAGTATCTAAAAGTGCCACGTCAGCAATCCGTGTACTCTTTACGTTGTGTTTTTTGTGTGTTAATTTGTGTGTTAGTTGGAGTACACGTTAGCAATCCGTGTGCTCATAGGGATGACCGTCACATCATCGATCCATGAGGAATTGAGTGGATGGTGATTGTGTAATCTTATCTAGTTTGTACCTTTTTGAAGACTATATATGGAGAAAGAGAAACCATTGAGGTATCTCTCAACTTCAGAATTTCTTGAGCTATTCGAGTGGTCTCTCCTCACTTCCCTAGTGTTACAAACTGCAAGCCATGTGTCATTACGCCATGTGGCACAGTTGGTGCAACAATACCTAGATCTTGTACCATTGTTGGTGGTTTAAGTATATCAGTAGTCCTTGCCGTCATATATTTTGTTGGTAGGGACATAAAATCTTGCTCGGCATGGCACCATACATTTGATTATGGCTGGATGGCCATGTTAGACACACACACTAGCTAGTAATGGTCATGGGTTATAGGATTCACATTATGGCATGCTTTGGCACATGTTACGTGTGTTACGATCTCTCTAGTCATATCAGACCTATTCAATGACATACATTTTGAAGAATGTTTCCTTGTTGGGTGATCCACGTGCATGACTGATGATGAGTGCATATCAAGTGCGGTCATGGATTGGACAAACGGTATTGCTGGATGCAGCAAGAGTAGGATCTCGTGCACATCGTCCACGTCTATGGTGGACAAACCTTCTTCCAAGGGAGGTTTTATTACGAGCATATGATGGAGTGGAGAGGTCCTCACATCTCACAGTAGAGAGTATTTTGGATGTGGGTTGACACTCCCATGCAGTGGGTCTATGCTTACAAGTCACTTATGGTAGTGGTGAATCTTGTGGTTTAGCCAAGAGTTGCATTACCCACGTTGTTGAATTATCCAGCTTTTCATGCCTACAGAGGGAGAGGACCTAGACTTGTATGGGATTCTTGCTTGCAACGGTCAGTGGAACCCAACACTGAAGAGAGAGAGTGAGCTATGGGATTTTGTACCGATACTACAACAGTACCTACATTGTCATAGACATCATGATGTTAGGTGTTGGGTCAAGCTATGGACTTGAATTGGATGACACGGATTGTGAGCCTCGGATTGGCTGAGCAGAGATGCTTGTGGTCTACATGTGTGACTTCAAGTCCATTGGTAAGCTCTTTGCCTACCGAGATGGTGGAGGTAAAAATTGGGGATGAGAAGAGCTGAAGATCTCATCCTTGATCTTATGGGGATGTTAGAGAAGGAGAGGTAGAGTCTTCTTCAAGTTTGGTTGGAGTTTTTTGCATGGAACAATCATCGGTTACCACTATAGACCTTTGTGATACAACACAAGAGGTTACAGCTAGAGCAGCATGAGTTGTTCATACTGAGATAGTGGAGCATGGTATGAGAGCTGAAAAAGCTTTCTGTTCAAAAGTTTGTCATTTAGCAATCAGATACTACATCTTCTATCTCTAGTGTCGATGGAGAGCAGATTTGGGATATTGAGATTGGTCCCAAAGTGATAAGAGAAGAAAGACGTAGGATGTGGAGGTTTCTCAGGAGTTTCAGAAACTGTTTTGCCTTTAATATTAAGGATTTAGGCTGTTTGAAGAGACATGACATACGGATTGACTTGAAAATTGATGCAGAAGTCTTCAGTCATCACTATCAATTATGGGACTTGGTTATTATTGGAGCTTGGATTTTACAGGACCTCTGCCATAAACTATACGACATCATCAAAATGTGTTAGTCATGGTGGAGCATTTGTTCAAATGGATTTAATTGGTGGCTTTGCCTAACAAGTCAAGTGAGAGAACAACATATGTATTCTTAGTTGTTGTGCTTAGCCAATTTGGTGCACTAGCATAATTGTTGATTAATCAGGGTATTGAGTTTTTGGACAAGTTTCAGGCTTTGTGTGATCGAGCATCAATCGATTATCATACCGCCACAAGAGATCACCCTAAGGTTGATGGATTAGTAGAGAGAGTTATTTAGACGGTGTCATGTTGTGACGCGGCTACTATGAGAAGATGATGACATGTGTCATCTTCAGAGCTATTGTCATGACGGCGATACTTTAGGTTACGATAACCGACGGCGCATTGTAAGGCTATTAAAAGCCCACGGTTGGATCGACTTTGTAGGGCCATGATGTTGAAAAGACTCCAAGAGATATTATTTTTGACCTTATCAGATATAAAGCGCAGTCATGGTGGAAAGGGTATGGGAGAGATCTAGACACATCATTTTGCTGACTAAGGAGCTTATCTTATCAAAGTGGAGCCGACGTAGGACATGGATAGAGGACAACATGATCATCCAGATGTACCGATGCCCAATCCATTTGTGATCAACATCCAGTGTCTTCATCGTGATCACTTTCGGGCATGGTTAGTATATCACTTTGGAGATAACTTTATGCAACAAGTGATAAACTCTCCAGACCTGATTATTCTTCCAATTGTTTCCTACGGCGTGATTTAGGACTTAATAGTATACATTTTGATTTAATTTGGGCACTATGGATCTGAACTTACCAATAGTGGTGGCTTTCAACATGTGTGTTCCAATCCATCACTATTGTTTACCAAAAACAAGCCATGGAGAGTTGATTGTTAGGAATTTTGGTGAGGAGTATTATTCTCAAGTTATAAACTCCCTGGTTCCGTTCATACTTAGCCGATTTTGAGTTGTCATTTTGACTCTTTATTAGTGGTAAATCATATTGTGTATATGATGGCTAAGTAGTGTGTTTAGTATAGTTGTAAAGATCTTAGTTAATATGGAGTTAATTTGGCCACATTTAGAGATCAAATGACACTCTTCATTCTCATTGGTCTTGGAGTTTGGGCCAATGAGGGCACTTGGGCAACTTCTTCGAGGTTTTGAGGAGTTTTGAAAGCCTTCCAGGAAGACATTCGGGGATTTGGGGATAGGATTGGAGACGGGAAGAGCTATAACGTGGACTTAAGAATGGATGCATTTGAGGGGTTTGATTCATTATTAAGTTAAACTTAATGATTATACTTATTTGGAAATAAAAATTACAATTTATATATTATCACATTAATTTAAATATCCATTAATCTCATAATTCAAGATTTTATTACTTTATTTTTTATATAGATTATGTCTTTATCTATTTTTTTATTGTATAATTACGTATATATTGTGAAGTTTTCAAGAAGTAAAAGTTCTAGAAAGATACTCTGATATGGTGATTCAAAGAAAGAAAGGGAAATTTAGACCTTTGAGTGTATTTGGGGTGTTTGTGAGAAATCTACGAGGGTTTTGAAAAATCTGATTCAACTGAGATATAGTTTACAACTCAAGCTTGTGCTTGGATTGAAATTTCTATTTAATTGGATGAGTTTTGAGTACGGAGTGATAGCTTGAAGTTTGTATACATAGCTAGAGTTGCAGGATTGCACTAACTGTCACGAAGTTAGTACAACAATCATATCTTTTGCTAGCAGAAAGTTTCATCAATAAAACTTTCTATAGTTGAAGTTTGGATAATAAGCAACCTTCTTATGAAATTAAGAGCAATTGGAGGCAAGGATTGGGATGTAAGATGGTTTTAGTACACATGGGTCTGCATATTGCCTTGTGATACAATATATAACTCGACAATTGTTATGAGAGATCTAGAAGAGAAAAACATATGAAACTTTTCCGAAGGAACAAAAATGTTGTATAGCAATTTTCTGTGAAGTTTAGGCAAGAGTTATTGGTCCAAATATTGGATATCATAATCTTCTTCTGCTGAAGTTTTACCGGTTGTAATGAATTCGAATGTAGAGTACTGAGGAGAAGAAGAAGAGATTGTCCACTCATACAAGGTTCAGGAGGGTTCTTCTACAGCCAGACGCTCAGGCGTTCTCAGAGCAAAGCAATGTCCATGCAACAACAGTGAAGAGAGGACTAAAAAAGTTTGGTTGGAGAAAGTTCATTTGGGAAACTTGGACATCTAGCTACCATGGTTGGCCATGGGTTATCGATTTAGCAAGAAAGCATCTCTAGCGTTGTCGTGTTGTGACACGTCTACTATGAGAAGATGATAATATGTGTCATCTTCAGAGCTGTTGATATGACGATGATATTTTAGGTTAGAATGATCGAAGATTCATTGTAAGGTTGTGAAGAATCCACGGTTGGATTGACTTCCTATGATCATGATGTGGATAAGATCCCAAGAGATATTATCTTGGACCTTATTAGATATAAAGCGTGGTCAAGGTGCCAAGGGAATGGGTGAGGTCTAGAACATCATTTTGCTAACTAAGGAGCTTATACGATCAAAGTGGAGCCAACTTGGGACACGGATAGAGAACAACATGATCCTCAATGTACCAATGTCCAATCCATTTTTTTATCAACATCCGGTGTCTACATCGCAATCACTTTCGGACGTGGTTAGTATATCATTTTGGGGATAACTTTATGCAACAAATGATAAACTCTCTAGATGCGATTATTCTACCAGTTATTTTTTACGGTGCGATTTGGGACTTAATAGTATACGTTTTGATTTGATATATGTGTTATGGATTTGAACTTGCCAATAGTGGTGGCTTTCAACACATGGGTTCCAATCCATCACTATTGTTTACTAAAGGCAAGCCATAGGGAGTTGATTGTTAGGAATTTTGGCGAGGAGTATTATTCTCAAGTTATAAACTCCCCGTTCCCTTTTGTTGTGTTGTTCATACTTAGCCGATTTCGAGTTATTATTTTGAATCTTTATTAGTGACAATTCATATTGTTTATATGATGGCTAAGTAGTGTGTTAAGGATAGTTGTAAAGCTCTAAGTTAGTATGTGGCTAATTTGGCCACACTAGAGGTCAAAATGACACTCTTCATTTCATTGGTCTTAGAGTTTGGGCCAATGATGACACTTGGACAAGTTCTTCAAGGTTTTGAGGAGTTTTGAAAGCATTCTAAGGAAAGATTTAAACATTTGAGGATAGGGTTGGAGAGCTGATAGGAAGAACTACGACGTGGGCTCAAGAATGGATGCAATTGAGGGGTTTGGTACTCTGATATGGTGATTCAAAGATAGAAAGGCAAATTTAAACCTTTGAGTGTATTTGGGGTGTTTGTGAGAATCCTACAAAGGTTTTGAGAGATCTGATTCATCTAAGATATAGTTTACAACTCAGACTTATGTTTGGATTGAAATTTCATTTCAATTGGATGAGTTTTGAGTATAGAGTGATAGCTTGAAGTTTGTGTACACAGTGAGAGTTGTAGGATTACAATGACTGTTATGAAGTTAGTACAACGATCATATTTTTTGCTATCAAAAAGTTTCATCAATAAAACTTTTTCGAGTTGAAGTTTGGATGATAAGTGACCTTTCATGAAATTTGAAAGCGATTGGAGTTAAGGATTGGGATGTGTGATGGTTTTAGTACACAAGGATCTGCATATTATCTTGTGATACAATATGTAACTCAATAATTGTTGTGAGAGATCTAGAAAAGAAAAACATATAAAACTTTTTTGAGAGAAAAAGAAGATTGTAGAGCAATTTACTGTGAAGTTTAGGCAAGAGTTATTGGTCCAATTATTGGATATCATAATCTTCTTCCGCTGAAATTTTACCGGTTGTAATGAACTAGAACGTGGAGTGGTGAGGAGGAGAAAAATAGATTGTCAACTCACACTAGGATCAGGAGGGTTTTTGTAGAGCCATGCGCTCAGAGCAAAGCAATGTTCATGTGACAACTTACTTTTTATTATATGATAGAGATCCACACTTACCTGCAGCTATATGTCAAGAGTTAGCTGGAGTCTTGGACTTGGAAAACCCTAATGTTTGGGTTAGGATGTGTTCTCGAAAGGCACAACTCTTCCGTAGATTAATGTCCATGGCATTTGAGAATATAGCTATTGCTTAGCATAGAGATACTTTGCATTATGCTACTATCCGAGGATGTGGATATCGACCTTCATTTCACAGATTTCATGTTGATGATTTGTTTATTTACAGCAGAGTGTACCAACCACATTGGATGTTATGGTTGGTCGCACGATTCTACAAGTACGTTAGGTTTTATCTTCTGGAGTTTTGATATTAGAGGATCGTGATGGCGTGATTTGGAAGGATCATGAGCGTAATTGTGCACCATGTCACCTTCCAAACATTGATGATACTATGGATCCAAGCCTAGCAATTGTGCATGCAAGGTTGAGATGTATGTTATGTGAATGAGCTGGTGGAGCGACCAATATACTGATTTATGATTCTTGTTCAAGAGGATGGCATATGTCATGTTTGACACCTCCTCTCAATGCGATGCTGAACGGGCAGTGGAGATGTTCGTGATGTGATTAGTAGGAAAGCGGGTTTGACTGTTACATGGTATGGATTGCAAATAGTCGACTAACGATGGGGCATTGTGGCACCCGGCCTCCGGATCTTAGCCCAATGAAGGTCATATCATGTTATGGACTAGATGACTAGCTGGTGTTAGAGGGACGTAACCGTAAGTTAGGGGGACGATTGTGGTACACTTGTGTTGATGTATGACGATCTATGTATTGTGATGTTTGATGTGACAATAATTTATGTTGTGATGCAATATGTATGTGCACGAAAACTATCACGACTTCTGTAGCGGCATCTCTAGTTAGGTAGGTGCGTGTATGCAAAAGCAGATACATCAGTTAGAGCCGATTGTGCAGTTAGCGCGGTTCTACTGGAACTACTGTTAGGGCCGAAAGCACCGTTAGGAGTTCTAGGGCTCAAAGGGGTAGAGTTTGAATTAGGGCTCTTTGGATTTTTAAAGTTGAGCTTTGAGAGTGTAGTTATGGTGAATAGTAGCTAGTGTGAAAACATGGATTCTTTGAAGCACAAAGTAGATTTGGTTCAAATGTAATCTCTCTTTTATGATATGGTTATGAGCAGAGTATCGTTGTGAACGTTTTGAGAATAGAAAAGATTATTATGATACACTTGTGTTGGTGTATGAAAATTTATATATTGTGATATTTGATGTGACAACGATGTATATTATGATACGATATGTATATGCATGACAACGATCATACTTTTAATTCATGGGGAATCCATAAACTTTGCAATTAGTGGCGGCACTCTTTCAACATCTCCTGTGAATGTCAGTTTTATTATTGGAGTTGGGAGCACAAGCTTACTGTGCAATCTACTTAGTACATTCGTACGACTTATTATTAAAATTTAGCATGTCTTCAGAAACTGAAAGTATGACATTTCAGATCTTGGCTGTCATCAAGGATATTGCTTACTTGTGTCAGATTTGAATGCGGAGGTGAAATACATGACAAACTAAGTGGTGCACTTAGTGGTCTCGTTTACCTTTCTTATTTGCTTGTTTTTGTGGACTTTGTTGGCAGAGAGTTGTGACACATACAAACTCAGTACAAAGTACATTATTTAAGCATGTGTCATTGATATGCTTATTCTAAGAGAGGAGTGTGTAAGTGAAAATAAAAAATCTTTTCCTGGTCCCGACTGAACATTAAAGTTCAACATCCAAGCAAAGTAGAGCGTCTTTGCAAAGTTATTCCTGAAAATTTTTTTTCCCTAACATCTTAAAGAATTCTTTTGTCATAAAACCACCTGGTCTTTACCTTCCATCATTCATTGAACGTACTCTCCAATTCAGTTTTTGTAATCTAGTTAGCTTTTTCTACTACATCCACCGTAACTTTACGATATAAAATATTTGTTTGACTCCCAATATCAATCCTCTCTCTTTCTCTTCCTTACTCTTTGATACATCCAATATGCCCATTGTTCTATTGGCTGATTTCATCGAACCTTTGGATAAGGGTTTATTTTTATGTTCGTTGAGATTTAGGTGCACAAATGTTTTCTTCTCACATATCCCAAGTCAGAAAGTACGTATTCATCCAAATCGGAATTAAGGTGCAATCGATTTATAAAGCAGCTTTATGGCGACTAACGTCAGATGACACTACAATTCATGAATCCAGTATCCTCCGGAGTCCCTACTCTATCGGCGTCCTGGAATACAAAATATTAGAGGTATCATCCGTGTAGATCAAATTCAGGTCGTTCAGATACCGAACTACGTTCAAATCTGAACCATACGAGTAGATACAGTGGTTTTTATATCGTATGTAAACTGGAAGTTCAAGGATGCGATATCTATGAATCTTCCTGGGCACTGATTCCTTTGCATGGTGTGTGTGTATATATATACTTCTTTGTAGGATGATTACTCTTCAGGTGCTTCTAGTAGGTAGACTACAGAATCAGTATTCCACAGTCTACTCCAGAAACTCAGAGTAAAAATTATTTTCAACTCTGCCTTGGACAAACATGAAAAAGAAAAACATCAAAACAAAATTCTATCTATCTTGGGTGAGAATTGACTTGATTTGCTACTGGCCTTACGTTCTACCATTGTTAGATGTGTCTATATAATGTCTCATGTTCTGGTTCACTTTTTTTTTCACTCACATGTAGCCATTCTTCAAATGCTATCGATGTCTTTGTTATGCAGAGTATGTACAAATGGCTGCCCTTCTCTACTCGGTATTTCTGCTTCAGAGGACGATGATGTTGATCATGTTTCATTTGAGCACCGAAAATATTCTTTCATGAATTTTGCACAATCTATGTGAGATGTAGTTAATTTAGTATGTTTCAAAAAGGGTCTAGGATTAGTTCATATATAGAGAAGTACCAAAATATAGCAAAATGGATGTGAAGACCCCATCAAGTCGCACAGGGATAAAACCAAAGGGGTAGGATGGGGTTTATAGATTGGTGCAATACTGTAAGTGTGAAAAAAAATATTTGTTATGCTACAATTTCATTTTGTAATTGAAAATATTTTACAGAATTTTTGTAAGAAGGTGTTTCGATAGCTTAAAAATTATTTTCTCTCTATTTTAAAATAATAATAATATTTCTAAGCATAAAAACTTAATTCATGTTAAAATTAATCTTTTACTGTCAGGATTGATTTTTCTTAGGATTTTTCATGTATTACGTCTATGGAGATAAATCTCACGATGTTGCAGACGTAACAACTCATGATCGTTGGTTGATGTCAACATGGTAATTTTACTACACATCTGATGGAAAAATCTTTAGTTTGAAGTATTGATAGCCTCGCTTGTTATTTAGTGTCATGTACATCATTCAAATAATTAATCAATCTTGCTGCATGACCATTTAATAACAATTCGAAATATGTGTGTATAAAAAAATGCAATTAAACCTTGAATTATCACCTACTATAGTTCTATATTGAAATAATCTAACTGTAAATGTATTTGCTTTAAAATGAAAGAATTACATTTTGAGTGAAAATATTCACGAGTAACTGAATGACATTATGATAAATGTCTCATGAGAGAGAAAGATTCAAATCAATTCAGCCAAAGAAACCGTAAATGACATGCATGCCCACTTCTTATTAAACCTTGACGTAACTATGCGACTTTTGAAAATGGGAAGGAATCTTCAGACAAAAATTACAGTCGTTTGAAGTAACCTTCATCCCTTGTAGGTAGATGTTCTTCTACCCTTGATTTCATGCCGCAATTGAAGTTGTGATTTTCATGGTAAGGGTATGCAGGAGTAAACTATCGAGTAAAATATTCCTCTGAGCTACGTTAGCTAGTAAACTCTATTTTCACCGGAAGGTTTTTCAGCTCTAGCCTTCTGAGGTCTGTCTGGACAACGTGCGGAACCGTAGACGTGCACCCGAGGTGTATCAGCTCCAGGGAGCCACGTGAAAGGATTCGATGGGAACCGGTCATAGTTGACCGGTAATGGTTGCCGGGATGGCTTGGACCGAAGGGCCAACCACATGCACCCTTGACAGCTGGCTCCCGTTTTTTACGAGAACTGCAAGGGCCATGGTATCCGCAGTTTGAACTCGAGGATATTGGTTCACTACAAGAACCTGATCTTGTGGCGGCTGACGGTCTGACCGACGCACTGTAACTAACGGGTACCACCACCCACTTTGCAGTACAACACTACAATAGCTGCAGTTGAAGTTTGACCCCTGAAACTTTAGTCAACTCCCAAACTCTTGCATGTTAACATCGTAATCGCAAGTCTCAAATCGGTAGATGAGATTGCAAATACTGCACCTGACTAGCATGTACTCATGAGAGACAGCTAACTGCCCATCCTGAGTAAATCAGGTATCTCAACACTTCTGCCAGTCAAGGAAGGATGTCTGTACAGCATCGCATAACATTTGTATTATTCACCTCCAATCTGGCGACCAGGTCTCGTGGAATGGAGTACCAAACTATTTGCTTGATGTGATCATCATTTCCATCCAGCCTTACATTGGTGATGGATCCTTATCGAGCTGCAGTAGATATGAGTTAAAGGCTAGATCTGCCAGAATTTGCGATACAGCGAACACGTAGTAGTGTTGGATGCATTCTCCTTAGGTGCTACTGAACTGACCAAATGTCTTACTTAAAGGTTAAAAGTCAAAACGTATCTGAATCAATATGTGTATTCCTAAGCTCTATTCGTTCATGCTGACCTCTCTACCATAGCATCCTGCCTCGACAAATATCTCATTGAGCTTGCAATCAAGTCCCATAGATCGGACACGAGATTTTGTCCGTTATGAACTGCAGATTTATACATTTGTGCAGCATATAAACAATGGAATAGACACAGTAAAATAATCAACAAATCAAACAATCAAACAAATATATCAAAGGGTTGAGCCAAAAAAAACCTAACACAGATGCTGTGAACATGATCGCTGTTGAACACGCACACTCACACACACACATAGTGCAAGGGGACACAAAATGTTCTTAGGCCTGACCGTTAAAAAAGGGCAGAAAAGAAAATGTGTGAAGAGAATATCTATAAATTTCCATCGAGCCCGAGGGGCACTGATGTGATGGGATCCAAATTGTTCATCCTGCTCAACTCCAGGGCGTACATATATTACGGCTAACAGTTAGAACCCAACAAAGATGCTATGGATATGGTCACTATTGGACTGGAAAATTGTTGCAGAAGACCCACACATGTCATTTAAATAAATCGTAAGGAGCAAAGATTGCTGCTGGATACTTGCAGCGCAAGCATTGCTGCTGGGATAATGCTGATCATGGGTGTGCATGATCTTGGTAAATAAGGAAGAATAAGCGATTATTCTAGCGCGTGATTCATATCAGCCAGCTTGTAATCTACTTCCTATGATTGTTCCTTCCTGTTCTTCATGAACAACAAGATGACCCGATTTTGATTTGTCTTTGACACTCTTCTCCACTTTTTTCAAATGCATGTTTCACGAGTTTTGTCAGATGGTGTGCTTAAAACTAGCATAGTGGGGTCCTCTGGTTGATACCCTTCAATAAGGTTATGAATAAGGAAACTGAAGATACTTCAGGTGGATGTCGAGACACTATTTTGCTTTTACAAACACGCCCATTACTCACCTATATCGTTAACGGGCTTACCCCCACGTTTGCCAGTGCCAATTCCAGGGAATGACAAGTGGAATAATGTCAGATGCGTACCCATGTCTGATTCCATGAATGGCTGCGCTCACCTGCGAGATAGAATCATAAACTTTATTCGAGAGTGATTTACACTGAACTTTTTTTGTCGAGGCTTTTGGTAACATGGACCTACCGACAATCTTTGTATAAACCGATGTCCTTGTGTATACACTCGCACATTTGGACTCTGTACAGCACATGCTTGCAGTAGATCAACACTAAGATCCGAAATTCTACCTTCTCTGCTGTACTGACAACAAGACATGCTCACGATTCAAGCACTCTTAAGAAGAAATGTAACATTGTATTTGCACGTGTAATTCAACGCTTTTCTGCTTTTCAGCGCTCTGAGTACTGAATCTGCTATCAGCATAAGAACACGATCATCAGCAATCATTTTAAATTCAGGTTTCCTTTGTTCTAGAGTTCTGTGTTCTTGTCAACATGGACGATTGTAGGTTATGATCTCCTAACATTGAACAATAATTTGAAGGCCACACAAGACAAGCGTGTAAATAGTGGGTTCAAATGATTGTCGGAAGATGTGATTATTGAGAAGGAAAACATGTTATAACGAACTCAAGTTCGTGGTTCATGTGCTGAGTAGACATAATGGTTTGAACAAATCAAAACAAAGTACACCAAGTAATATAGCATCACTATGGGAAATAACAAATATAGTGAGATAACAAAAGAGGTAACAAATATAGTGACATAACAAAAGAGATGGGAAGACCCCATCAAATGATACAAGGATGGAACCAAACCCGGAACATGGGGCGAGGCCCCAATAGCATTACACTAGGAAATATGTCATACATCACCTAAGATATCTTAACTATCTAGGTCAAACGGTTCTACAAACAACAGAGCATCTGAAGAATCATCACCTAATGTGATTGCTCTCCTATGGATTGCACCAGCTAGTGCTCTCTGTAGAGCAATGGAAACATGTTACCTAAAATAGGTTATATAATAAACTAAACATAATGAATCCCCCTGCCGTCGTCGTGTTATGGTGCGGTTACTATGAGAAGATGATGACATGTGTCATCTTCAGAGTTGTTGTCATGACGGTAATACTTTAGGTTAGGATAACCGACGGTGCATTGTAAGGCTGTTAAAAGCCCACGGTTGGATCGACTTTGCAGGGCCAAGATGTTGAAAAGGCTCCAAGAGATATTATCTTGGACCTTATCAGATATAAAATGCCGTCATGATGGAAAGGGTATGGGAGAGATCTAGACACATCATTTTATTGACTAAGGAGCTTATCTGATCAAAGTGGAGTCGACGTAGGACATGGATAGAGAACAACATGATCCTTCAGATGTACTGATGCCCAATCCATTTGTGATCAATATGCGGTGTCTTCATCGTGATCACTTTCGGGTGTGGTTAGTAAAGACTTTGGAGATAACTTTATGCAACAAGTGATAAACTCTCTAGACCTGATTATTCTTCCAGTTGTTTCCTACGGCGCGATTTGGGACTTAATAGTGTATGTTTTGATTTAGTTTGGGCGCTATGGATCTGAATTTACCAATAGTGGTGGCTTTCAACACGTCGGTTCCAATCCATCACTATTATTTATCGAAAACAAGCCATAGGGAGTTGATTGTTAGGAATTTTGGCGAGGAGTATTATTCTCAAGTTATAAACTCTCCGGTTTCGTTTGTAGTTCCATTCATATTCAGCCGGTTTCGAGTTGTCATGTTAACTCTTTACTAATGGCAATTCATATTGTGTATATGATGGCTAAGTAGTGTGTTTAGGATAGTTGTAAAGCTCTAAGTTAATATGGAGCTAATTTGGCCACACTAGAGGTCAAAATAATACTCTACATTCTCATTGGTCTTGGAGTTTGAACTAATGAGGGCACTTGGGCAAGTTCTTCGAGGTTTTGAGGAGTTTTGGAAGTCTTCCAAGGAAACATTCAAAGATTTGAGGACAATGTTGAAAAGCTGACGGGAAGAGTTACGACATGGGCTCAAGAATGGATGCAATTAAAGGGTTTCGCACTCTGATATGATGATTCAAAGATAGAGAGGGAAATTTAAACTTTTGAGTGTATTTGGGATTTTTCTGAGAATCCTACAGAGGTTTTGAGAGATCTTATTCAACTGAGATATAGTTTCGACTCATGCTTGTGCTTGGATTGAAATTTTGACTCAACTAGATGAGTTTTGAGTACGGAGTGATAGCTTGAAATTTGTGTACACAATTAGAATTGCAGAATTTCTAAGGAGGAGTCATTTTCTTCTCTGATCCGCGGCTTTTCGACAGGAGATCCTTTGGGGGACCCTTATTTGCCATGGCTCATTACAGAGCTCTTGTGTCTACTGCTTTGGCCGTGCCCGATTGTGTGTTCCCCACCTTGGCGGATGATACACACATTGTGGGCCATGTAGACAAACATTAGGCGGTGCCTTTGATTACTTGACTACCGAGCTTCATCTTGTAGGCTTGAGAGTCAAGGTGTCAAAGTGTAGGGCTTGGTCTCCTTTTGGGCATTCCGCCTCATCTTCAAATTTCCAGGAGGGATGTATGATATCAACAGATGGCTTACGTATTCTAGGAGTGCTAGTAGGGTCTGAGGATTTTGTTTCACGCTACCTTGACGTTGCATTGGCCGAGGATGTTTTGCATGTATCTAACCTTCCTCTACTAGGGGATCCGCAGGTGGCGTTTGGTATACTATCATCTAGTATTGCTCGTCGACCCACCTATCTTCTTTTTCAAGACTATTCCTCCTTCACCTACATTCATATCACGTTTTGTGACCTTTGATAGGAGGATCATGGGGCCTCTTTGGTGACATCATCGGACCAGGGGACATTCGAGTGTGTGACTAGAGATTTGGCAAGGAGACGTACATCTTTGCCAATCTTGTGTGGAGGGGTAGGCTTATTATCGATGGAGGAGACGGCACCTGCGGGCGTTCTTGGCGAAGTTGGGCAAGACTTGTTGCACCTTTGTTATCTTCTCGATTTGTGATCGCAGATAGACCTATTTTGGAGATATATACGAGGGGACGTCGATACGGGATCATTTCCCTTACATGTATTATTACGACATACGAGAGACTTTTTTACCACGGGAGATGCGACATGAGTCCCATCTTTTTCCTCTTTGGCGGCCCGATTGGACTAGGGGTCTGGCCTATCTTGATGGACCAAACAGTTTCGGGGAGGCTCTACATTCACTCTTAGTGGATCCGGCCATCCCTCGTACTACTAGAGCTCGCCCTACGCTCTTGTTTCGAGCAAGTGTGCAGCTCGTGGATCTTGGCTCGACCATGCATCAAGGCTTTCCGACTCGCCGCACCAACTACTTTCTCCACAAATGATGAGGTTCCGTCTTGCTTTGGTCCATCCATCTACATCTTCATTACTTACATGTGAGTGTGGTATCACTTTAGATGCGGCGGTGTTCATATGACTCGTTGTCCATTCGGAGTACAGAGGATAGCTACCCATGATGCCATTAGGGATGTGGTGTTTGCTATTTATGGCGGGGAGGTGGATACCTCACATGGGAGAGCGTTGGTATGCCTTGGCGACGACTAGGGTTAGAGGCGGCACTGCATTTGGTTCGGGAGGGACCAGGTCATTGTGGGTCGATGTGGTGGTTACCGATCCTACTAGAGACATAGTTTCGAGAGGGTGATCACCCATCCTCCGGGATGGGCGGCGAGTGGAGCGGCAAAGCCTAAAGGTCTCCAAGTATAGAGGTATGATGAGAGGTCACCTCTTTGTTCCTCTAGCTTTGGAGTTATATGGAGCTATGGACACCGACTTCGACATGTTTGTGAGGGAGTCTACCATACTAGGCGACATGTTTGTGAGAGAGCCTACCATACTAGGCGACATGGGGTATCACTCTCTTTAGCTTGCTGTATAGCCTATTAGGCAACGTGTTTCCATTGCTCTACAGAGAGCACTAGCTGGTGCAATCCATAGGAGAGCAATCACATTAGGTGATGCTTCTTCGGATGCTCTGTTGTTTGTAGACCTTTTGACTTGGATAGTTCAGATATCCTAGGTGCTGTAGGACATATTTCCCAGTGTGATACTATTGGGGCCTAGCCCCATGTTACCAGTTTGGTTCCTTCCTTGTAAGATTTGATGGGGTCTTCCCATCCCTTTTGATATTTTACTTCGTCTTTTAGTGAAAACTTGATCGGACCCTCTACAACTCCATCCAGCAGCGTCCTCGCTGTTGTTGTTGTTTGGTCCAAAGGCAATGCAGACTGCAGCAATACCCTTGCGAATCGGAATCCTATGCAAAATCAGTGTCTCATCAGATTGCAGATTGCTTAATTTAGGGCAAGAAATGGAATGGCCTCCAAACCTAACAAAATCCACCACGGCCAGGCTTAAAAGGCTAAAATCAAAGCATTGCCCCAAGATACCAAAACCTGATGGTTCATAATATCTTTAGTTCAGGAGGTCACGTGGAAAGGAGTCACAAGAGATGCTCTCCGCTCTTCCCCTTCACCGAGAAATGGAGAAAACTCCAAAGCCCCGTTAATCAGTTGCCATCTGAATGCTGATGGATTCACGTGCAGTTTATCTCAACACCCAAAATGAGCTTTTTCTCCTCCAATCATGTTTAGCTATGAGCTCTTCTGGCAAAGGAGTCTATTCTTCCGCCGTTACTTTTGTGCTAACTCACTTGTTCCAAAGCTGCTCCGCTAAAGTGGAGGCCCTCGTTGACCTCGGCTCTACTTATAGAATTGGAACCATGAGCCCGGTACATTCCTCCACCATGTCATGGTGGAGGAATGTAGGAATGGACGGTCGAGATTGGAGATTTCCGAACTGAATCGTCAGATCGGGGCCTCCATTGGAGGCGATCGATGCTCTTGTTAGAAAGCCGACCGCAGCTACCACTAGGACCCCAGAGCTATGCGCTCTACATTTGGCCCCGGCTCCAGAGGGTGGCCTCGGATGGCGGTTACTGATAGCGGGTGCGGGTCCGTCAGGACCGTTCCATACGGTCCCATGTGGGGGGTCTGATTTCTCGGAATGAAGGCCTCCAGATTTGGAGACAGTCCTGACGCATGATCTCCTCGAACCTCCTTCATTCCTGACGCCGCAAAGTTTCGGTCAAGGGATCTGGCTGCGGACCCTTTCACGGTCAGGACCGTCCCATACCAGCGACTCATGGTCCCATGTGCACTGCCACAGTACGATTCGGTACAGTCCGTTAGAAGAGCATGCTCAGTCACGACAGAACTCGTTCCACTCAGGATGGGAAATGTTTTTTTGAGGCTACCAGTTCTGCTATATTATAGTATATGAATATATTTTGAAACTAGCTAACATCCCTGCTTATCGAGTGATTTGAAAGAGAGACCTGTTTGTGATTTTCCATTAAAAATCAACCGTTGAAATGGATTTGAGTTTGAAAGCACAGCTTTGAAGATCTCTCTGTTAATGAAAATAATATAATTAAATTTCTTGAGATGAAAAAATTTTGTTATTACGGTACAAGAGTTTATTTTAGAGTAATCAATACTATCATCTTTGCACATACCAATTTAATCAGTGGTGATAATAACGTCAATCTTACATATTGTGAACGAAATTTAAAGCACTTTTCACATTGTGTATGCTTACGATTGCAAGGAACAAATGGCTAGAATCGAAGAATGCATGTGGGAAAGAATGACGAGTGCATGACTCAAACAGTTCCGACTACTAACCAGGGTTGTGAGGAAAAAAGCCCTACAGTGCTCTTGTAACCGTATTAGAACAAGTGGAGAGAAGGATGTGATGCTTGCTGTCGTAGCGAAGAATCTGATAAGGGACAGAACGACGCATGTACATTACATGTACCGTAGTCAGTCAAAGGTTTGGCGGCGGATCCGCCGAAGCGAGGGAATGCCTCGTCCTGTAGGGCAGACGAAGGCATCAGGCGTTAGGAATAGAATAGAACCCATACCCGAACTCTGAACCTCCACATTTGGCGACAGTGATCAGTATGGCCCCATACCTGACGCGGTCGTCACCGACTGACATTTGACGAGCGTCGGTGATTAGGACAGCCTTATGCCATGTGGGCGAGAGGCTCATTTCCACATTTGGAGACATTCCTCGTGGTCCAGAGCCTGATCAGAATCTCGCCCCTCATCATTTCGCTAATTTGGTGTGGTTTCTCGTGGCTCACTAAGTGCTGCCGTAGTAGCCTGCCTCTGAAATGTCTCAAACTCCATTCTCAATATTTAGATCTCCATTTACAGAAGAGGCCTCTGAGTTTATATTCGGATGACTGACAAAAGGGTATTCACCTACTATGCCGTGGTGGCTTCCAGAATTTACATTTTGTTTTTATTTTTGAACTTTATTGAAAATCCGTGGTGAAGATAAAATATCTCGTAATGTTCATTTGTTTAGTTTTATATCACACCTGTAGTGAGATTTTATGGTATGATGCTCTCAATGAATTGTTGATAACAAGAAAGCGTATTCAAAAGGTGAAAAGAGTATCAGTTGTGATACTCCATCAACCCTACACATGATGAGCAGATTTGACGTGAAGCATCATTGTCTATGAGCCGGAAGATAACACAAGAGTTAAGACGCAAGATGAAGAATAAAGAAGGAACATGTTATACGAGAGAATGAGCCAATAATATAGCAAAAAGGATGGAAATATCTCACCAAGTCCCCACTTGGATGAAACCAAGAGGTAGGATGGGGCTAGGCCCCAATAACATCACAATGGGATACAGCACCTAAGATACACCCTAAGGTTATCTCTTGATGGGTTATCCCTTTTGTTATTTTACTCTGTCTTGCTTTTTTTGCTAGAGAGATAAAAGAGACTTGAGATATGATCTCGCGGTTACTAGGGGAGTTGGGTTTTTGTTTTATGATCTAGATAGTTCGACTCGTGTTAGGGCAAATCAAATTGTCTACATTCTACTAGTGCATCCGAAGAAGCATCGTCTAACCTGATTGCTGTCCTAGGGATTACACCGGCTAGTGTAATGGATATTGGGTGTCTAAAATAGATTACATAATATGATAAAGAAAGTGAAACCCCATGTCGACTAGTATGGTAGGCTCTCTGCACACTTTCTATCAAAATCCATATAACTACAAGGCTTGAAGAGGGGAACTCTCTGCATATTCATATACTTGAAGAACTTGGCTGGTACCGCATCCAAGAGGATGGATAATCACCTATTCGAGACTGTGTCATGTTTAGGATTTGTAACCACAACATCCTCAAGAGTAAACTGATATTCCCAAATCAAGTATAGATCTGCATTACCCCGAGTGGACTGCAAGGCATACATGAGTTTCGGATGTGAAGTATCCACGCTCTCATGTCATGTAAATGATAGCTTACTCTCAGCACAACTGAATGTGCTTAACTAGTCCAATCTTCTCCGTATCCGATGAAGAAGTAAAGAGGGGATTCTGAATCATGTCTCGGATTATCGAAAGTCTATCACATCCAGGTCAGCGATGAAACGGCAGAGGAAGCCAAGGGCTATGAAGAAATCCGTAAATGTTCGAGTTGAATTCGCTGCACGACGCAGGCCTCACAAGTGCGGCAGTGCGGCTTTGGGCTCCGGCCGGGCTACCGCGTTTTAACTGCATCCGGCGACTAAGCGGAAGGCGAACCCGAATTCAGGTGCGACGATGTCGGTCGGTTTCTCCGTCAAAGGTACAATAACTGTTTGACGTAGAATGTCAGAATAGTCAGGTTCAGGTTCTTTTTCTCCCAGAGATGATTTGGTAAGCAAGGGATTAGGACCTTTAGCTGGCTGGCCAAATTAAGCTTGCACAGCCAAGCAGAGCGAGCAGCGACGAAGTGAAAAATCTTGCTATCACGTGAAGTTAGCAGCTGATGCAATCGATTCCGGGCATTAGACAGGGTAAATGCGCATGCGTGCAGTGAATAAGGAAGCTGAAATTTTAGCGCCTCGTGGAGGGCGAGTGAGGTACATGCAGAGGACAGTGCTGCGAATCGCAGTTAAAAGGCGAAGTTTACTTGTGCTTAGTTACTATCTTGTACTCTTCCGGGATACAATCCAGCAGTTCCACACTGAGCATGGGAAGAGTTCTCTGTCATCCGTGTCGAGGAACATCGGCGATGCACATGCACATGCACATGATTCGTATGGATGGCCATATTGCATCTGATCATAGCCATGAAGCCACCAATCGTCGTCAGTCTCTCTTCATGGATCACGTGGCCAATCGTGGTAGGAGATAAGCAGGGGCAAATCAACTGATTTGCCTTGCCCGGCTTAGAGCGTCTGGCGTGAGCCGGTGGGAGCAACGTGGCAGCCATGGTGGACAGTGGATTTGCTTTATCTTTAGTTTGCTGCTCGATGGATGGATGGATGTATGGATGGCCTGGGACGGGTTAGGGTAGCACTAAACTAAGGGTGCGTCACTGCGTCCGTCATGAATCTTGCTTGTAGTGTAGGACCATATTACAATAAGTTGGGTGACGCTATTCTCGCCGCCGCTTCTGCTCCGACGAGGGTAAAGATCTTTTCCGAAAGCGCGGAGCACAGGGTCGTTGTGAGTTACGGTAATCACCCTGGTCACTGGTCACTTGACCGCGGTCGCTCTGGTGGTTTGATGAAACAGGAATTGAACCACGGGTTAGATTCGCCGTCAGACTTTTACGTCCATGTCAACATACGTTATCCATTTCCTACGTGGTGTCGTGAAATTCTCGCCATGCAAACCCTTTGGGGTGCAGTTTTGTCCAACGACGTCGCGAGGAACTGGCACATCAATGTACAGTAATAGCGAACAACCTAATTATGCTCCTCACATAGCGAAATAACGCGTTATTATATTATAACAAGGCTAACGAGGGGATGCAGTGATTACTTAGTGATGAAATGGCTTAATGCAGTTTAAATACTTTTAATTAATTTTTCAGTTCTACTCCTGCTTCTCTACTTTCCTTTGCAATCCAGTAGTAGATGGCTAAGGTTTGATGATGGGGTCGTAGATCATGTCTTCGATTTCTGAAATGGCACAATTTACGGACTCTGCAGCACCATGACAAGTACAAGGGGCCTCCAGCTTGCCACCTCTGAACGAGAAATCATAGAATCGAGATGGTTTCCGGTCTGTACCAGCCATGGATGGAAATTGTGAACTGGGTGATCATGGCATTTCTAGCCTTTCCAAGACTCTCTTGGTGTACAAAGACGAAAAGAAGGGATTTTCCACATGGACTTCAATGTGCAAACGAACAGTTAACATCTCATCTTCACTTTCCGAACAACATGGAATATACATCTCAACTTAAACCTTGATCTTCAACTTTCAGCTGATGAGAGCAGAAGGAAATCAAGGAAAGGAGATTAGGAGAACAGAAGCACAGTAGGCATTGTAGACGTGACGTTGTGAGTAACTGGAAGAGAGAAGAAAAAGAAAGTGAACTCAGCACGCTCGAACTATCATGAAGTAACTCATTGATTACCACATCATGCCAATGTACTTCAAGGATCCTTGTACGATTTGATGGGGTCTTCCCATCCCTATTGTTATTCTACTGTGTCCTTCCCACTTCAAGGATTAAATTTCACATGGTAAGAAAACACCAACGTTCCTCAAGGAAAAAAACTGTATATTAAAAAAGAGAGTTCTAATATAACAATGAAACGTGTGCATCGAGTAATAAATGCTTTGTTGCATACTATACTAGAATTGTGTGAAATTAATATAATACAGCATGTGAGGTTCTTATCTCATCCCAAAAAAACTGAAGAAACTAGCAGTGATCCGCTATCAATTCCTCTGCCAGCACGATGCTCTCTGGGACTTCTCATTTCCTCATACCATGATACCATCGTCAGATCTACATTTACATAATAACGCACTGCCTTGGTTGTCTGGGCGCCACCAGGTCATAAAGATTAGAAGTATAAGCGAAAATCTTCTTCTGGATACCCGGGGTCAAGAACTGCTCTCGCTGGTTCCCATAGATTTGCACTCTCTCTATGCCGAGTACCAGTGATCCATAGCCAGGCAGAACGGCAATCGTTAGAGTAGATTTCGGAGCGAAATGAAAGTTGTTGCGTATCTAGAGTACAGTACAGGACTACAGTTGGGTACCCATAGAGCCTTGAGTACTGGTTGTGAATATCTGAATCGCAGATGCATGATCTGCCGATTGAACTCCCCTTCCTGCCTGCCTATAGGAGCCGCCACCTTCACGAGCCCCTTGTACTGCACACCACCATAAACTAACGGATTCTGGTAGGTCGGAAAGCAAATGGTAGCACGCAAGACAATTCTGGCTATGGGTAGAATTTAACCATGCTTCCTTTCCTCAATCTTCTGTGATCTTGCTTATGATCTCTCGTTGCCAGGAACTCCAAATCGGCAAATTTGGCAGCCTGAATTCTTTCATTCTCACGATCCATAACACGGTCCAATAATGAAGGTTATCAAGGTTTGCTTTCATAACATGAGCCCTTAAATTCGGCCGCATAGTTTCGCTATGAGTTCGTTCTTGCAATATTGGAAAGAATTCTTGGATCGACGACGTAATACTGTTCCTCACACGTACGAAGGCGATCGATCGGTGGATGTTTTCACTTCCGGGCGTCAGATGGACTACGGCACGATGTTATGAAGCCGATGACTACTGGACACAGTTGACCTCTCTCTCCATCTGACTTTAACACGTGATAATGAATTCCGTTCGAAGGTTGCGGATCGCAGTACGTCAGAATTGGCTTACTAGGTAAGTACGAAGATTTGCATGAGATATGAAGTACCTAAAACTTTCCGTAGTAGAAGAAGAAGAAGCAGCTGAAGAAGAAGAAAGACCATCAGATGCTGCCCCCAAAAATTCCATCAGGATTATGCGAACATTACACTGCTCTGCTGTGCCAGCAAACACCGCACGGATACATCCAAACCGTCGGATCGAGGAACGGACGGCGGAGGGCTGCATTTTCGAAACATGCGATTATGAAGATAATGATGACAGGAGTCCGACGACAGCAAAGTAATCCGCAGTACGTGGCGGAGACCCGAAGGGTAAACGGACGGACGAGTGGAATAAGAAAGGCAAGAGGAGAAGCATAGACGGATGATGGACAGACAGATAATGATATTTAATAAATGAGGGAAAGGCCGGGCTCAGGTGGTGGGCCAGAACGAGAGCGAGGAGGCGCGGGGGGTGATGCACAGGCGAGCGTGGAGTAGCAGACAAGACAGAAGACAGAGAGAACTGGAGCTCTCTCTGCTCCTCGGCACAGCGCCGCGGCAGCCGACGAATTTGCAGAGCTCGATGCCATGGGAGATCGAAGATGATGAGGTGGCGGGCATTGATGGCCATTTCCTGAGCGTCGTGTTGGGAAGAAATTTGCTTCTCGGTTCGGGAATCGGTTCGGAGCCGGGTGCGGAGTTGATCCGAGTCTGAGTGAGGAGACGGGATTCATTGAAGGGCAAGGGCTCGGGCTCCTGTAGATATGGCGCCGCAGTAGTCCTGACTCTGTAGTGGTGGAAAACGAGGTAGCGTGGATTTCAACGGGCGGGGCCGTTTGATCGTGTTTTCCTCATTATTCTGTTTCTTATTCTCCTTCTTCGGCGTCGTCGTCCGGTTTGGGAGGGGTGCGGGTGGGGGTTTGTGTGGAGGCATATGGTTGAGTTAAAGGCGCAAAGACGGGATTAGTGATTTGAGCGGAGGAGCATGATCAGGTACCGGGGGGCGTTTGCTCAGTGAGCGAGTGCCGCGTATGGCTATGGTGGGGTATAGGGGCTGTGATTGGGTCCGTTGGGCTTGGGCATTGCCATCAGGGCTGTCTATCTAAATCCACTGGGCCGCCGTGCTTTGCTTGTGTCCAAACAAAGCAAAGAGAAGAGTCATCGGGAGCTGGATGCCCTGCGGTACCTGGTTCGGCTCCACACCTGCTGCGGTGGTGCGCTTTTCTCTTCTTCATCCTTCTGGCGACTAAATTAGTCATCCGTGCGAATTTTTTGCCGGATCTGCTGTCAACGGCAGCAGCTCTTGCTCAGCGAGCTTTAGTATCGGAACGTTCGGGTTCGGATTTAGATCACGGCGTCCGCTCGCCATCATCTCTTCTATCTCCACAGACAAGCCCGACTGCTGCTTTTCGAGCTTGTGATCCTCGTGACTCCTCCCTGAGGCCTCCTCCGGGCGAGAGCCAGCCAGCCAGCCAGCAAGCCAGCGAGCCAGGGAGCACTGCACGCACGCAGAAGAAGAACATCCCTCACATTCACCTGGAGTCACTATCATTGCGATCAGATTCAACCAAGTCCTCTAGGAAGGCTCCCAAGCGATTCATACACCAGCGTCGATGAATTACTTTCCTCCAGATGACCGGTAGGTTCTGCAATCTACTCTCGAACGTGTTTGAAGCTGCTTCTGGCCACGTCGTTGGTCGACATCGACGTCGTGGTTTAGAGCTGTGAGCAGCGTGAGGAATTAGACTCGTAGTTTTAGACGATTACGGAAGTAGAAGAGAAACCATCTGGCAGCTGTGATGGATTTTACACATGCCAACAGGACATAGCGGGAGTGAGCTTCATTCTCGAGGAGCAGATTTGATCTCTCGTCAGTCTGGACACAGCCTTTACGTTGAGCTGTGCCTTCCTCTTTCCTCATCAGCTCCCACTGATCTGAAAGCGGCAAGAGCTTTACCCAGGGTCCAAGTATTCAAACGTTGCCTCAGTACTTCAAGTAAAGCAGGTTCAGTGTCGAGCTCCACAACCGTGTACTCTTGCCAGGAGGATGTACTTTCCCTGACCAGTGTGTGGTTCCTGGAGCCCGCATTGACCTGGCCTTCAGAATTCGCAACTCTTGTGGTACACTGGGTGAGAGCTGTCATATTCCGAGACGTGAAACATCGTGTGTTGTCCGAGAGATGCCACGCTTCACCCGGTGGTTTAGTACAGTAGTATCCACTGTCGAAATGGCTTGAGACCGACCATAACAGGGTTCGTACAAGGCCCACTACAGGTTCGGAAGAACTGGACTTGACGAGCATACTGCTATCGTGACTTCCATTCAAGTCGCAGCTTCTCTCTTCTTATCACGAAGAGAGCTTCGCACGCCCTGCACGGTGGCCTCTGTAATCTACTAATCAGAGCCTTTCCGTTTCACCTTCAGTAACCTTTAGAGCTTTATCAGTTATGGCGTGCATGCTGTCTGCACGCGAAATATGATCACGTGACACTTTTGGGAATTTATGCCTTAGTTATACACAGCAGAACGTTCACACACAAGTTCACAGCAGCTGTCCGAGCTGCCTCTAGTTGTAGCCTGTCATAGGTGTTCGATGCACCATCAGAACAGTCCTCGTCGTGCGGTGTGTGCATTTCCTCTGGATCTGTTCGCAATCTCATTGCCGTCAACTGTTAGACATTCCCTCTTGGATATCAGTTCTGAAATTTGCATCTTTTTGCTTCACAGACGTGGCCACTCTTGATTACCGCAACTCAACGCACAAGAATGCGACATGGATGTACCTTGGTCTCGAATGATGTGTGGAACGCTAGCCTCGAAGCTCTGACCGCGTACGCGTTGATAATTCGGCGGACTTCATAGCTGATTGGTTCTTCTTAGAAGGTACGCGATTCGACTTTCTAACTGTCTTTTCTCATTTGACTTCTGAACATTCAAGCATTTGCTTGACGATGAACAATTTACGCAGATAGCATCCCTTCGTTCTCGTGAGGGACAGTGTATGAGTTTTCCCTCCCCTGTTCGCTGTTAAGCAATGTCTGTGAGATGTTGGCCATCAAGATTGAACCATATACACCTTAGCATCAGTTGGTCTATTACTACAAGACGTCTGCGCATCACGGGCGACCAAATCAACGAGGATTCAGCCATTTATTCATTGTAGTTTTAAGTGCTGATGGCCAACTCCCGGGATTGTCTTGAGTAATTTTTGTTCTAAAGTGATGGTTGATGGGGGATCAAGTATGATCATCACTCCCAAGTCTATTTCAGTGCCTGGAATATCTAATTGCAAGGAGCAGTTTTTTCTGTGTACACCACTACAGGGCATTGTAAGTTTTGTGCTGAGGAACGTAATGATTGGGTTTCCGTAATGAGTATGTACTGATCGCGTCATGCGTTTTTTCGCGTCCAGAATCCATTGTTATCTGAAGAGGAAAATCAGGACAAGTCAAGATGATGCCCTCCACGGAATCATCCTCTGCGAAGCCTTATAATCTACGTAAGCAAGGGGACACCCCCACTAAACCCGATGTGGGTCGAGATGCTCGAGGTTCTCTCGAAGTATTCGGCGGGGCTCCACAAACCTCAGCATTATTGTTCTCGAGGTCAGCTGCGGAAGATGCTTTGGCAGCGGCTGGAATTCGACCCTCCCAAATTCTGAGTCCTTCCGGGTCCGGCAGGCTTCTGCCCGCACTCGGCCCGCTAGGGTCGGATGGACAAGCAGTACCATTGTCACAGTCTATGCTCAAGGAACGAGAGAAGCAAGTACTGGGCGCCGAGCGTGGTGTTAGAACGGACTCAGGAAGAGCGAGGGATCAAGTGGACAGATGGTTAGCTACTGTCGACGAGAGGGCTCCTCCTTCCAAAGGCTCGACCAAGGAACCGAGTACGGACTTCTCGTTGGACGACCTGGAGTTACCATCTTCTGGCACTGGCCAAGGAGCCAGAGCCGCTGCCTTGGTGTCACCTGAATGGGCCGGGGCCAAAGGCAAAGCAGTAGAGAAAGAACCCAGTGAAGTGTCTGAGGGGGTCTTTCAAGCACCCGAAGGAGTGTTCCCCCTGGGGGGCGACAAAGTACCGTTAGCATCAGGTCCATCGGATTTGCCAGAGGAGGTGCAGGCAGAAAGAGCAGCCCAATGGGGAGTGCTAATGAAAAGCACAGCAGATCTGGCGTCGACCGGACGCGCGTCCGGATCCAAGGAGGAGCGGGTTTCAGGATCCGCGATGTCTCGGAGAACTTCGGAAGGATCTGAAGGAGAAGTTCCTCGTGTCTCTAGAGATTTGAAAGATGCTCTCGCTTCTTTCCAGCAAACCTTCGTGGTCTCGGACGCTACACGCACGGACTTCCCCATTCTGTATGCCAGTGCTGGTTTTTTCGCCATGACAGGCTACGCACCCAGGGAGGTCATCGGAAGAAACTGGTACTCATTCCAACATCTTTCGCCACCAGAAATGTCATATTTGTTAAATTTTTGTTTTTTCCTGCCTGCCCGTATAAGCGCCTGACCTTAGTTGGAACTGCGCGTAAGGTTATCTTCATGCCAATAACTCGCTGAAGTCATAGATTCTGTCTTTCGTCTTATCACTTACGTCACTTCGTTCCTGCCACTGTTTTGAACATGTTTATCAGGATAAGTCCATGTTGTTAAAATAGCTTTGTGTTATTCTTCGAATCTTCATTTTATCACCTGCGAGGAAGAGGGAAAAGCATGTAGTCATGTGCTGGGCAGGAAATTTGATCTATGTGAGCTAAGTCTTGATGATGTGCTTTTCTGCGTCTGTCACAGTCGATTTCTCCAGGGACCCGATACAGACCAAAGCGACATAGAGAGAATTCGAGCTGCTCTTAAGGAGGGAAAGAGTTACTGTGGAAGACTTCTGAATTACAGGAAAGACGGAACTCCTTTCTGGAATCTTCTCACAATTGCACCTATCAAGGACGACACTGGAAAAGTGCTCAAATACATTGGGTAAGTGCTTGCAGTTTTCTGTTCCTTTAAGAGAGAAGGACAAATGCGAATGAGGTTTTATCGATTTAGAGGATGACACAGTAGAAAATCTTGAAGTTTTTGTGCTGATCACTGGTGTTAATGAACTTCACAGAATGCAGGTCGAGGTTAGCAAATACACTGAAGGAAATAAAGCCAATGAAATTCGGCCAAACGGAATGCCTGCTTCACTCATCAAATACGACGGTAATAGGCTGAGCTTCAGCATTTCGCAGACATGCATGCCGATCAAGACGTAATACTTGAAAACAAGACAGTGTTCCAAATGTACGAAGAGACAAAAATTTGACCAGATGACTCTTCGGACTTTGCCGCAGCAACTTAAACGTAATATGCACTTTGTATCCAGCAAATAGCTTCGTGGACAAGCAATTTCAAGAGTAATCTCGACAAGCTAATCTGGCTCTGTCGAGAGGTCCAGACCCCAGATTGTCAACTCACAGTTGAATATGTTGATTAGGAGCTACTTTGTCAAAAGTGACTTAGCATTTTTTTGGAGTACTGCGTAACGAATCGCTTTTATTTTCTGGCGGGGTTGTGCAGCTCGGCAGCAGGACAGAGCCACAAGTTCTGTTCAGGAACTAGTGGGGGCGTTGAAACATCCTCACGCACCACCGCCAGAGAAGCCCTCGGAAGGAGGCCTGCCATCGATGTTTTCAGTTCCTCCACTGAAAGACGAGCTGCAGTTGAAGATACCCTCTCGCTTTTCAACCCAGTCGGTTGTCGCACTGCCGCTCGAGGGTAACCAATCGACGAAATCAAGGGCCAAAAGTGAGTCAGTGAGCAGACTGACCGATGTCCCAGAACAACCTGGAATGGGTGAAGGCGGCGCACGAGGGGGCCAGAGCCACCGCAGATCGTCGGGGTTGTTGCAAATGCTCAGGTGTGCAGAGGTTTCCGTATTGATGTGCTCAGACTCTGGTCCAACGAATACATGTGCTAGCATTTTTTATTGTATGAAAAGCGTCGCTCAACGTAGTGCAAACAAACAAGTCAAATAGCTAAGGGTACTGTCCTGTATTGGTCTAATCAATTCCTCACCGTCAACATACAGGAAACCAAAATCACAGCCAGAAGCTGATGTTGTCGACATCGATGACTTGGACCTTGACGATGATGCCCCACAGACCATGGATGAGAGGGCAGAGAGTATTGATGACAGTGAGCGAGCCAAGGAAATTCGTAGGGGAATGGATTTGGCCACAACGCTAGAGCGAATTGAGAAGAACTTCGTTATTACAGATCCTCGATTGCCTGATAACCCCATTGTAAGTACGCAATTTTTGTAGAATAGTTTGTCCATTTCCTCACAGATCATGCTCGTAATGGTCAAAAGTAAGGGTGTCATGTGGACCTCACGTATCTGCCTGGGATGTAGTTCCAGTCTCCTCAGATAGCTCGGACGACACTTGCGTTGGTGACTGAAATTATCTGTGGAACCTTCTAAGTTTTGCACATTATTCTTGTGTACCTCGACCCTTTACGCTCTGTTCACTCACTTGCATCTTTGGCAGATTTTCGCATCAGACCACTTCTTGGAGTTAACGGAGTATACTCGAGAAGAGATTATCGGAAGAAATTGTCGGTAAGTTACGCTCACATGATCAGCGCCTATGTGAGCCTACGTATACAAGCTACAAGCTTTCGGGGCGATTCTTGAATTCTTGA
Organism: Marchantia paleacea; assembly: GCA_014180765.2. Taxonomy (NCBI): domain Eukaryota; kingdom Viridiplantae; phylum Streptophyta; class Marchantiopsida; order Marchantiales; family Marchantiaceae; genus Marchantia; species Marchantia paleacea. The sequence continues at coordinate 603,750 of MUAA02000004.1, forward strand.
ATTGGGAGTTTCTGAACAGATTGTAGTGAACCAATTTGTCTCCAATTGCAGGTTTTTGCAGGGGCCCGATACGGACATGGATGTTGTTCGCAAAATTAGTGATGCTATCAAACTACAGCAAAACATCACAGTTCAACTTCTGAATTACACAAAAGGCGGTAAGTGTTATCACCTATAACCACTGCTAGGATGATGCAATGCTCTTGCAATGGAATGTACAATACAAGGCATGGTGAAGCTTCCGCCTTCGTCCGCCCTGATATACATGATATTTCCATATACAGTTGAGCAGCTTAGTACTTCTCAAGATCAGGAGATAACCTGAGCTGATGCATTTAGATGCAATTCTAAAATTAAATGTTTGATTCTTTACAGGAAAACCGTTTTGGAATTTGTTTCACTTGGAGGCAATGAAGGACAACAAGGTATAGGGGCGATTGCATGTGTATTTTTAATTCATTTTCTAATTCTCAATATTCACTTTCTTCTGCGAACTGCGTTTAGTGATCATACGTGGATATCCTTTTACTTGCAGGGTGAATTGCAATACTTCATCGGAGTCCAGCTCGATGGAAGTGAGCACATCGAACCCATTAGGCGACGACTCTCCGAAAAGACTGAAGAGGAAGGCAAAAGGATTGTACGTTCCAGCATGTGTTCAGTCTCTAGTTCTACAAAATGTATTTATAGACAACTACTACAAAAAATATAGAACGGCAGCTTTGTGTATATTTTTTGTGCCGTTGATGGAGATACGTGTCTTGGGAACAGCTATGCACTTATACAAGCCCATGGAGGTTATCTTGACTTAGTGCTCGGAATTTTTGTTTCTGCCGTTCGTTCTGGCTGCTACAAGACGATTGACTTTGTACATTTGATTGTGTAGGTGCAAGCCACAGCGAAGAATGTTGACGGAGCAGTGAGGGAGCTTCCAGATGCGAATATGGTTCGTCTCCTTGTTACTGGACAAATAGTCGAAGTTGAAGCTTTTTCAACGAATCAATCAGTTGTCATACTGAGGACTGACTTGTTTGTTAAATGCTTTCAGAATAGACCGTTGGAAAGTAATAGTTGCTTTACTACAAGAACAGTCATGTAATCCACGAGGGAAAACTAGGACAGGTAGAGGAAATATATTGGAAGGATTGAAACGTCCTGCGAGCTAATCTAGCTTCCAGTTACCTACAATGTACCCATAGAGAATAATCCCGGTACCTTAATGTTTCGCAGAGCATCGAGGATTTGTGGGCGAATCACTCTCGTGTTGTCTTTCCTAGGCCTCACAAACGTCAGAGCTCCACATGGCAGGCCATGCGAAAGGTGAGCTACCAGTTTTTTGTCCATCATTTGCTTCTAGAGTTTTGTTTTCGGTGTTGTTACCGCATGTCTTGTGTGTTGTTGAGCACGTATTTTGTTGAAGGCTGCCTCCATCACTGACTTCGGTAATGCAGATACTCAGTTCTGGAGACAAATTGGGTCTCAACCACTTCAGGCCAATCAAACCTCTTGGCTGTGGAGATACCGGCAGGTACGAAATATCTGGTCACCTCATGATCTTCACTGTTCCATCACGTGATATGTAGCAAAATTCCTTGTAAAATACTCTTCATATATTGCGGAACCATAACGACACCCTTGTATCGTTATGGTTTTCGGCGTGCTTGCTTTTCCCTTTTGTTTATGTTGCAATCCTCATACATCTAAGCCCCTTTTCAGCTAATATCTTAACAAAAATATGTCCGTTTGCAGTGTACATCTGGTGGAGTTGAGAGGGACGAGTGAGTTCTATGCCATGAAAGCCATGGACAAGAATGTTATGGTGAATCGTAATAAGGTGAGCACGTTGCCCTCTCAACTTTTTGCCCAACCTCTAGTGTTTGTCAATTTAATCACACCTTTCCTCTGCGAATCGCCCTCTTGCTTACGGGTGATTACTTATTTGGAACAGGTTCACCGTGCTCGGGCAGAGAGAGAAATTCTGGAGAAAATGGATCATCCCTTTTTGCCCACGTTATACGGCTCCTTCCAGGTACCAACCTGGTGCCGCCGTGTCTATTTTTAATGTGATGCCTGCTTATGTAACGAAGAAGGTCAAGAAGGAACTCTTGATATTTTCATTTACATATGAAATGCATAAGACGATTCTGTTTGTGTGAAGTTGAAGTAAGAACAATCCCGAGATCATGAGATCAAGTGCACCTACTAATTATGAGCTTTGGCTGTCCACAGACCAGGACACATGTGTGTCTCATCACCGATTTTTGTCCTGGTGGTGAGCTGTTCTTGCTCTTGGAAAGACAACCGCAGAAGAAGTTCCGTGAGGAGTCTGCTAGGTACATCTTTGTCCCTTGTCTTTCCGGACCAAGTCATTGATTTGCTTGTTCTTAGATTTGTGCCTTGAAAAGAAAATGGAAATAATTATCTAATAATATTATATGATTCTCGTATCCGCATCACAGCCGTTTACGTTCAGAATTTGTGGGAAATCTTATGGTCGATTTGTTTTTCGTTGCAGGTTTTATGCAGCCGAGATTGTTCTTGCCCTCGAATATCTTCACTGCATGGGTAAGCAGAATAATATTTCGACTTAGTTTTCTGTTATACGACAGATATACTCAGAACTTCCTTCTGAGATGTGGTTCTGATTACTCGAGTTTACATTTGTAACAGGTGTAGTATACAGGGACCTGAAACCTGAAAACGTTCTGGTCCAAAAGGATGGGCATGTGCAGCTAACTGACTTCGACCTTTCATTCTTGACTGCCTCTCGTCCTCAGGTTTGTAACTTCCACACTGTTCTTTAACGTGTGATCCTTAAGCTTGTGAAATGGATCTCAGTTGAGGTTTAGTGGCCTATGCTATTCGAAGTACATGAATCACAGTGAACCAGTTGAACTATGGAAATGGAGGTCAATTACCTCGTGAGAGGAAATTGTTTCAAAATCAAAGAAGTGATCCAAAACATTATTCTTTTGCATGTCACTTCATCGTTTTCCATAATATATTGATAATTCTAATTGGAACAGTTAGCTCCGGATGCAGCTGTTAGACAGGAATTCCTCAACTGAATAATAGAAAGCAGTCATCTGAACGTAAGGGATTATTTGTGTATTTTGCGCAGCTGCTTAAACCAGTCGTACCATCTGGCCGAAAGAATAGACGAGCAAGGGAGAACCTACGACCAATCCTCCTAACAGAGCCAATAGCGAAGTCTAACTCCTTCGTTGGAACTGAGGAGTATATTGCGCCGGTATGTCTGTTGGAACATCTCGTAATGGAGTTTCTTCTGTGTTTCTCCTCTCTGGATTCTGCGGATATTACCACACTCTGCTTAATCTTGATCAGTTGTTTGAGCTGTTAATGTGAGGTTGATCATGGAATATCGTCTAGAACTACCGTTTAACGCTATTCATCTGCCTTAATATGCAGGAAATTATTCTTGGTTTGGGGCACAACAGCTCTGTCGATTGGTGGGCTCTAGGTGAGTCGGAGTTTGTTCATTTCAAAGAAGGTTCCATATATTATAATCATCGCTTAGTCACAATTATGCTGTACTTCCTCGATGCTAACTGGTTCTGAACGCAGGTATTCTTCTGTACGAGATGTTATTTGGACGGACACCCTTTAGAGGACGCAACCGGCAAAGGACTTTCGCAAATGTTCTGCACAAAGATCTTGCCTTCCCAAGCTCCATACCTGTGAGTGACGACATTCTTTTTCCCTCTTTAGTCGATGTACAGAAGATCATATAAATCGAGAAGTAGGTTTTGTTCTGAAAATCTAGTCTAATTATCTGTGAACCTAACAGACTTCGGATGATTTCGTTGTGCTTTACCAGGTAAGCTTGGCTGCCAAACAAGTTATCCGTGGGCTGCTGCAGAGAGACCCCAAGAAGAGGTTGGGGTCAGACAAGGGAGCCCACGACTTGAAACAACATCCTTTCTTCCGGGGCATTAATTGGCCTCTCATCCGCTGCATGGTATGTCGGTTTCATCCTATAGTTCTCTACTTTTGGAATGTGGTTATGGAATCGCTTCTTAGCTACATCGTATGGGTTTTATCTTTGAACAGTGAGATCGAAGTATCTGCTGAGGCTGAATTTGTGTTTTGTGTTTCGTATGTTTTGAGCAGACTCCTCCACCGCTAGAAACACCAATCTACCAAATTGGCAAGGAAGCGGATTCAAAAGACCTGGACTGGGAGGAGTTGGATCCCAGTGCCGCTTCATTTGACGAATACTAGGTGGTTTTCCGGGTAGATTACGCTAATTCAATCGATTGATGGGAGATCCAGTAAATATAATACAGGTTCTCCCAAGTAAGTGAGAAACGAGTGAGTCACGTTTGGAAATCTCTTGGAAGCCTTCCAGGGGAACAGTGGTTCACTCTTTCTTTAGAACACAGCAGCATGTCATCTTCCGCAAGCCCCCTAATCGTCACAGGTGGACGAGGCTGCAGCAAGTCTGCAACGTCGATGTGGAGAGGATACCATTCAACAAGGATACAATGGCCGTGTCCGTGAGCTCTCAACACGCGCACTTCTTGAATCTCGGTGGAAGATCTACGAGATTTGAGTCAGGAATTTCCTGTCAAGTATGTGAGATCGGCCTCATGTGGCTTCGTTTGTACAGTGTGTGTCATCCAATCAACCTGTTACATATTTTTTTTTAGACGCCAGATCCTCTAGAGTTTCGTCAACTTCTTTGTACCCCAACATCTGGAATGTCGTTTCTGGGTCGGTATGTGGAAGTTGGTTACAATTTCTTTCGTAATTGTAAAACGTTTTTGCAGCAGCAATAGCTATCGTGAATATTGTGAGACATGAGGCCGTAGTTGGATGTAGGATACTAGACAAGAGAGCATTAGAATAGTGTGTTTAATACTTGGATTCCCCTCCACAATGCTTGATTGTGAGCCCTTGCATCAAAGAGCTCTCCGTTATTTCAATCATTAGTTGCTTGCAAAGGCACAGCATGCCCAGTTTCTGCCTGCCCCGCTGACGAGATCGGGTTGTGGGCTTAACCATGAAGCTAACATCACTACATTAGGATTATGTAGGAGATACATTCAGTGAAAGTTGGAGGATATGCCGGGAGTGAGGACCTCGGAAGCCCACAGACCTGGGCGAGGCAGTCGCGTATTCTTCTTGAATGTCAGAGGTTCCTTTCCCTGGCAGACTTAGTTTAGAGGGCAGTTTCTCTACCTGTAAACTCTTGCACTGCAATAAATTATCGAGTTCTCAGGAGGATATCGAATTCAAGCCCATCTTCTGATATCCGTGATACGTATGGCGATGCGCATTTTCAGCTCCTTGTTCTGGTGCAGAGGATGCATTCTCTCTGCGGGCCCCAGTGCAAATGTATGTCCATACTGCGAGGCATATGTTTTACATGTGGTAACAAAAAATTGCTTTCACTTGCTCCTACTCCGATCTCATCTTAAAAGCGACGTAACCCCGTGTTCAATCAATCCATTCAGTCGTGGACACTGGATGAATCTCCCATCCCATACTTTGATACTCAAGAACAGTGCAATTGAATCGATTACTCGATTTTTCAAGAGCCTCGTTTAGTGTCAAGGTCTCCAGAAGTTCTCCACAACTTTTGTTCATGGCGGGTTCAAAGTATGATGTGAGCATATTTTCATTCTCTGTTTGGGTTTGTTCTATAATGAAATGTTTACTTAAGTCATCAAGAATATCATCCTCAAGAATGTTTTTGTATTCATCCGTCCAATGGATAGAGGGAAAGGCCAAATAGAAATGTTTAAAAAAATATACTGAAGCAGCTATCGTAAGTAAGAGCTGAGTTGGCCAAATATGATCAGGGATTTAACGCAAGTTTTTTTTAATTTGGAGTTGTTTCCAAATGTGAATGTAACTACTTAAAAGTTATTGATGGGGTCTTCCCATCCCTTTTGTTATTATACTTTCTCGGTTGTGTACTACTTAAAAGACATTGAATACGAATCCTCTTAACAAAATAATAGTCAGATACGTTCACATTTTGCTTAAAAGTTCCAAGGGGGACCAAATTATACGGCAAAAAGTATGTGATTTTCCTTAAAAAAGTCTTGGATACAATGAATGATTACAATCAAACATATCAAAATTTTGTAACGTAGTATATCATTAAATGATTATCACATGAATGCTTAACAACTCAACGATATTGATCAAACGTAAAATTAAAATGTTTTAACTCAACCACAATTATTTTTAATTTTAACTCCATCAAAACTCATGCTGTATGTATCAGTTTTTTTGACATTTCATTTAGGAAGTTTTTGTTAATAGTCGGAAAAATGATAAGAATTTCGAAATTTCATATAGTTTATTTTTAACAAATTTTTGTTCAAATATTGCAGATCAACTGACTTTGTCAATATCTATTTCAAATTTATGTATATACTTTCATTATCAGCAAAAGAAAGTAATATTTTTTTTTCAACCCATCTGAATGAAAAATATCTTCAGCGGAATAATGATAAGAATAAAAATAGTATTTATATTCTAAATGATGTGAAACTTGAATACTAATATATGCAATATGCACAACATTAGGAGTTACAAGATTCAAAATATCATCACATTCTATAAAAACTCTATGGTTTCAATAACTTCAGGTATAAATTTATCATATAGCAAAATCTGCCATTTAACGACATTAACTAATAGTATTTATGAAAATATAACCGGATTTATATACATAACGTAAGAAAAATAAAATTATGTAAAAGTTGGAATGTGTTCCAGCATCTTTTCGTGAAAGCAATAAGAGAATGGTCTGATGTTGGAAAAATAAAAGGAATTAAGGAGTAGCTTCTTGGATTCCCACCATTTGTCTAAAAATATCCATCCACGTTCCTCACTGACACGAAGAATAAGCGATAAAATCTACCCTGTAACGTACTATAGGATGCTAAGTAGATAGAGACATGAGCATTTACATAGATCCGGTTTGGTTCCATCCTTGTACGATTTGATGAGTTCTTCCGATCCCTTTTGTTATTATACTTTCTCGGACCTTTACATAGATTAATGGTTAAACCCAACAAAATCAGATGCGGAAATTGGAAAAAGTAGCAGGAATAACATGGAGAACCAGAATTTTGATGGTGGTGGAGCTCAGTTGTTAACATACCAGTTTGCTTATGAAACGTCCACTAAACTACCACTCTTACCTTGTATTCTTTGAAACAACCACGACTTTGCGATGTTTGGATGCATTTGTACATGACTTATTGGGCCACGAAAACCTCGACTTGTAATCACAAAACGCGCCATGAGAAAAATTTCATTTCCAATCTGATTCTTACCACCACACATACATAAGTTGTAGAAAATATTTTCATCTAACAATATCTAGAAAGCCAAATTCAAATCCATCGGTTTGGAACTTAATCGACTCATTCTTAGGAACTGCTAGTTACTACAAAAGATCTGGAATCTGGAGTCTGGGCATAGGATGGACCTGAAGAATGTTCGATCTTACTTCATTTTATCTGTTGGAGACGACAGTCAGGAAATGGGAGTCCAAGGACACAAATCCAAAGAATATAATGTCCTGGTTCTAAATTCACCAAAGTCGTCCAGGCATAGCATTCAACTACCCCTTTCTTGTTGAAAATATTATATATCAAGTACAAAGAAGATAAATATTGGATAATGATACCTTCTCTCTTACGTTGCAAGATTTTAATAAATGTTCAGATTTAATTGCATACTTCTTCGATTGATGTATCCCCGCCATCAAAGCTTGGATGATATTTGGTTATTGAAATACCATATATCAAAAGAATGAAATATCCTCCCTATCAAGGCGAGCGCGGGGCATCAGGTTTGGCATCAGCGAAAAGGCCCGACGAACATGTACAGTACAGTATATGTTTACGGTAGTACGGAATTGGAAGGCGGATGTGGCCAGAAGGGACGATGACGTGGCCGACACATGGGCCAGGGCAGACAAATACTTCACGGTGACATGAAGGCCAGCGAAGTGCAGGCAAGGGAAGGAAGGGCAGGGGAAGGGAAAGGCGAACGAAGCAAACGAAGCAAACGACGCGTAGATAGAAGAGGAGGAAGAGGAGGAGACGAGGCGAGGACGAGGACGAGAGCGCAGAGGGAGACCCAAAGACTTCCTGCGATCGGCCGAGATGGTGCTCGTAGGAGCTGTGCGGGACTATGTCAACCGAATGCTGCACGATCTCAACGGGATGAAAGTCTTGTTACTCGATACTCACACGGTACGAGCCCGTTTCGCCAGTTGTAGCTTTTCTCGTCCGATCTGTTCAGTTTTGGATCGGGGTTCAAGAGAATGATGACAGTTGGGTGACTGGAAGTCTCTTTCGCCTGCAGAATGAACTTTCTTGAGTGTCACGGCTCCCAGAGCTCGTTTTCGGATTGTTGCTGCTTTCCGATCTGTGAGCAATTATTGTCTTTGCAGCCTGTTGTGACCTAGGTTTATACTTGAGTTCAGTGTACACTCTTCGTGGGAAGTGTGAGTAGTTTCAAGATTCCTCTTCGTCTATCAGTGTTTGTGTGCTGTCGCAGGCGCAGCAATTTGAATGATCCGGCATTCATTTTCATATGAATCAGGAATTACTTTTTGTTTTTATTTTTTATTTTTTGTGGAGCTTGTGGCTCTGTTCTCAGCTAATAGTTTAGTTGTCTTATGGCAGGTTGGTATAATGAGTGTTGCTTTGAGCCAGTCAGAGCTTCTCCAGAGAGAAGTCTTTCTGGTGGAGAAAGTGGACGCACAAGCTAAAGAAGTAATGACGCACCTCAAGGCAGTGGCATTTCTGCGGCCCACTGGGGAAAATATCAATCATCTCAAACGTCATTTGACTAGCCCGCGATTTGGCGAGTTCCATTTATGTATGTGGACATTTTCCCCATGGGTAGGGATGAAACTCAAAACTATATTTTCCTTGATTTAAGTAAGAAATGGGTCAAGATAGGAAGAACTTGTAAATAGTACTTAGCTCATCATAACACAGCCAGTTTCTGTCTTTCACGACTAGCTTGTATTGAAACTGAGCTACGCCACTGTCTCCTCGATCATTCTTGTCTTCTCTGATGTTGTCTGAGTTGTAGGCTATTGCTATTTAGCAATCCCTAGAGTTTGTGGTGCTGCGTTGATATTCGGAGAATGTCTACTAGCCGCCTAGTATAGGGAATTGTGACTGCAGCAAGACAAAACTACTGGACCATCTTACCTCGTCATCTCGTAGCTTGGGTTTAAAGGATAAAACATCGTTTCAAAGTCTTATTTCATATGCAGAAAGTTAATCTTATCCTTCTGTTTTTCAAGTGAGTATGAAACTGAGTAGATGAATAAGCCACCGTGTAGACTGAAATATAAATACAAGAACAGTGATTAGCTTAAATTGAATTAAGTTGAGCTTGAGTATATATTCTTAGCGGACTTTGGGCCAGATTGCTGTACTTTGGATTGGTTTGTGTCTTTCTGCTATTATTTGCAATCCTTGTCGTTTTCAAATCTCCTGAGGTCACTTCTTCTGGTTGCTGTCAATGTTCTAGACCTTCACCGGCGCATGCAAAAGATTTGTTTTAAGTATGAAGTGGAATCAGCCTGGAAGCCTTGACTTGCTCATGTAGTTGACCCTTTTTTGACGCAGTTTTCTCCAACTTCCTGAAGCCATCCCACATTCAAATCCTGGCAGACTCAGATGCACACGAGGTGGTGCAGCAAGTGCAGGTAAGCTTTGTCCAAAATTTTCCACCATCGTTTTCTAGGAAACCTGATTACAACGTGATCAATTTAGTACATAGCGAGGCCGATTTTAGAGCCTCCTTAGCAAGTACATAGAGTTTCATCCACCTGTGGTTATATGATTGAAAGAAGACGTGGATTTGTTATGTGGGTTTGGCAGGAATTTTACGCGGACTACTTTGCTATAGACCCATACCACTTTACCCTTAATCTGCCCTCCAACTACCTGTGCATGCTGCCAACTGTCCTGGACCCTCAAAACAGTCAACTGGCCTGTGACCGAATTGTTGAAGGGATAGCTGCCCTATTTTTATCAATGAAGAGACGACCTGCCATTCGATACCAGCGGAGTTCTGAAATCTCCAAACGAGTTGCTCAAGATGCAGCGGTTGGTATTATCATTTATCAGTTTATCTTTTCTGGATCATGATTTGGATTACCTTGGCCTTGCTGAGGCAGGTGGACGAAATATCGTCTTGGGTCCAAGGTCGGGCGTCAGCTTAGTCGTACCCAGTTTCTGTGTGGTGTAAATCAGTTGTGCATTTGAAGTAGATCACGTATCTAACAATTTGAACGACAACTTAATCGTTGATGAGCAAAGAAAAGTCGAGTATCACTTCATCGAAGTTCGCTTTATTTGTCAGTCGTGCTGCGAAGTCTGACTGTTTGAGTTGTGGATGTAGAAATTGATGTATGAACAAGAAAATGCTCTATTCGATTTCAGGCGTTCGGAAGTTGCGCCTTTGTTGCTGGTTATTGATAGGAGAGATGACCCAGTTACCCCATTATTGAATCAGTGGACTTACCAGGTACGGTCATTTTTACAAATACCGAAAAGTTAATGATGGAACTCATTTAAGACACACCCATATTGTAAACTCTCTCTCTTTATTCATGCATTCAAAACCTGTGCTTATGCAGTTTCTGGCATGCATTTGTTAGGCAATGGTGCACGAGCTACTTGGGATTCAGGACAATCGAGTGGATTTAAAGAACTTGCCGAAAGTTCCTAAGGACTTGCAGGTTTGCTCCTTTCAAAAGCGTCGAATGTTTCCAACTTGCTGCAGTTCCAAGGATGCTTGGTTTCCCACCCTCATCCGTAAGCTACAGTAGCAGTATGTGTAGCGAGTAACCCGTAGTCTTCGAGGTTTTGTTCGTTAAAGGGATCTGGTTCGGGTCACTGTATGATGTTCACGTAACTATATGGTGGTCTGTTCAGTTGTTTCCAGAACTCCATATGCAGAGTGCAAATTTTGACGATGTCTATTAAGGGACAACGTTTTCTTGATGTGTTTGCTGCAGGAGGTGGTTCTGTCGTCAGAGCAAGATTCTTTTTTCAAAAGCAACATGTATGAGAACTTTGGTGATCTCGGAGCTAACATTAAAAAGATGGTAGATGAATTCCAGTCGAGGGCTAAGAGCAATCAAAACATACAATCCCTCGGTATGATTCTCCTCTTCACTAGGGGGAGATATGAATGCCACCAAGTCTCAGCTTGCAATATTCAGACTCTTACATGAACCCAAGATACCGATTGGGATACGTGCAGTTTGTTAAATCGTGAAAATGTCATTATTTGACGTCTGATTTCTGAAAGCTACCTGACCGCATCTGCGCCGAACATGGTTTCGTGCAGAGGACATGGTGAAGTTTGTCGAGAATTACCCAGAATATCGGAAGCAACAAGGCAACGTTTCCAAGCATGTGACTCTGATGACAGAGATGAGCCGGATAGTTGATGAACGGCAGTTAATGTCTGTGTCACAGACAGAGCAAGAACTGGCCTGCACTGCTGGACAGCCAGTAGCATTTGAGGTCATCACTGATCCTTGTCTTCTGCTTAAATAGATAACGGGTATACATGTGTAGTCCTGTATATAGAAATTAATGAGATTGATGTTACCGCAGTTGGACTTCTTTTCCATTTAGAATTGCTAATCTATTACTTAAATATCTTTCCGTGTCTCCTCTAGTCTTTAGAGATCTTGTTAGATGTGGATTACTTCAACTGAAAGACAGTGAATTGGGCTGAAGGCTGTTGTGCAGCATTTGAATAACGATCGCGTTACAGAGATAGATCGACTACGTCTGGTTATGCTCTACGCCCTGCGGTATGAGAAAGAGAGTCCACAATCTGTCGAGCAGTTGGTGTCCAGATTCGGAGCAAGGTCTAATAGGTGGAAGCCTGGGGTAAGCGTGCACTGCGAAGAGTTCATGTGATCTATGTAGACTTCCGTAATATTGAATGTGACATCCATAGTTGATAAGCTTGAGTAGTAATTTCCTGTAGTCGATATAAAGTGTAGACCATGTCGACACTCGTGTCATCCGGTTAGATTTCTTCAGTGGTTGGTCTTCATGCAAAATTGTGTCTTTTGTATCTAACTCATGTAAATATGTGCTGTGTGTGTTATAGCTAGTGCAAACTTTATTGAAACAATGCGGTGTGGAGAAACGAACGGGGGATCTTTACGGCAACAGAGATCTTTTCAACAGAGCTCGTAATATGGCTCGAGGGCTCAAAGTATGCATATCGTCTTTCCATTTTCGAGAAGTCGCTATCTTTCCCTTGTTTTATCATCACCAATCATGTATATGTTTTAATCAATGACGGACGTGTAGACTCTTTGTTTTCTTCACTCCTCACTTCTGCAATATTCACCGGGCAGGATCAAGGACGATAGATAAAAGTTTCATCACGTTTTCTCATGGTTTTAAGTCCGCTGTCGGAGTGTTACCTCAATGAACAAACAATGTGTTCAGAAAATAAATTACCTCAGTTACCTTGGAAGTATAAAATGTGCTGTTCAAGTCTGGACCATGTGAGAGAACCATGATTAATAGCAAAGCAGTTCACATGAGAAGACCGTCATCTTCTTGTGGTTCAAGTCGGAAAAGGTCATATCATAACTCAGGTTTGCATGCTGTTGACGAGCAGGGTGTGGAGAATGTTTACACGCAACATCAGCCACTAATCGCACAGACCATTGAGAACATTGTGAGGGGCCGATTACGCGACGTTGATTACCCCTTTGTAGGGAATCATTTCCAGCAGGGGAGGTGAATATTTTCCATTTGAGATGATTGTACTATTTCGGCAAAATCATAGTGTTGTCAACGTACAACTCGTTCATCTTTTATCCCGATGTACTATGTCATACACATTAAACGTCTGATGTGGTCATTTTGCTGGCTAAAGATGGCAGATTAAGTGTAATGTTTAATTCTGGTGGCAGATTGTTGCAATATTCATTTGTGAAGTAGACATTTCAAGTTGATGGTTGTACAGAATGTTGATGAATTGTTATTTATACCCTGTGAGTCTGACACAGGCCTCAAGATGTGGTTATATTCCTTGTTGGTGGAACAACATATGAAGAAGCTCGCATGGTTGCGATGCAAAATGCAGCACAGAATGGTACTCGCGTTCTTCTGGGTGGTTCAGTGGTCCTTAATTCTTCTAGGTATGTTGCGGTTTGGTTTGAGCTTTTCATTTTTCCTTGGTCTCAGCTATGTGTTAAGTTCAGTTTTTGAGTGAGGAAGTTCAAGGGGAACTGAAGGACTTTTGTGGAGGTTGGATGTTTGACTGCAATTCTGATATTGCACCCTTCTGCGCATGTGCAGTTTCATATGTGATTTGGAAGAGATACATCGAATGAAGCGTGTCGAGCGGAGTAGTATACTGCGGTGAAGGAGAAAGAATCTCTTGTTCCCCTTGGCCTTGCAGGGGCAGAAAATAAATTACTTCTGTCTGGTTAGGTAGAGTTAAGTGGTAAAAATTGTAAAGATAAGGTATGGTAAAAAGTTTCTAAATTTTGAGATGTGAGTAGATAATCATTTTTTCAAGGTTAGCAAATCCTAGCAAGCCTCCAGAGGACAGAGGTAAAAATGTATGAGGGCCAAGGTTCGCCAGGTATGTCTGTCGCCTAATTGTAACAAAATGAAAGTTGCAACTTCGCAAATGTTTCAAATGACACCAAGGATTTCCAGACTGCAGGTGTGTACACGTATCACCTAGTTGAAGATAATTTGTACTTATAGCAGCACGTAAGGGCATCAGACAGATGGGTAGAAATATCAAGTCCGTCTTATTGGGTCCTCGATGTTAGGACATGCGATTGAGCGAGGAGAAGTTGATCACACTGGTAGAGGAGTCCATCATTATCTTTGAAAGAGCTTGCAATAATGACCATCATTTTGTAAACAGTTTGTATGTTTTCAGTCTCCAAGTTCTATATCTACATTGTATGTTTGATGCATTTTGAGGTGCAATCTCTACTTTATGGCATTTTGAAGTGCATATCTTGAAATTTTTCTTGGGGCCCTTATTATCCAATTCTGGTAGGTTTGAGAAAAGAAAAGAAAAAAGAATCTCTTGTATAGATCAAATTTTGGAAAATTTGATATATAATTTGACCCTAACTGATCTGTATTTTCCATAAACCTGGACTCTAAAGTTTGTTCACTTTCGCATAGGAGAATTCTTTTGAAAATGAAGGATGCGGAGAGCCACACCCATTGTATTGGACATGTGGTTTGATAAATACTGTTTGATAGTTGGTGCGCAAGAGCTAGTTTCTCTAAAGTGATGAGGTACTGTCCTAGTTAGATTGATCCTCTATATCTTCATTATTCACATGTGAGTGTTGTATCATTTTAGATAGTGTTATTCATGTGATTCATTGTCCATTTGGAGTGTAAAGATAGTTATCCATGATGTCATTACATTAGGAAGAAGAATGGATACTTTACACGAAGGGAGCATTGGTATGCCTTGTAGAGGACTAAGTTAAGGCAAATATATATTGTAGATAAAGTTAGATAAGGTTATTGTGGTATATGTGATGGTTATTGATCCTACACGACATAGTTTCAAAGGGGGTGATCATCTTTTCTCTTGGATGGGCGGCGAGTGGAGTCGCATCAGCTAAGGTCTCCTGTCGTGCACATACTTGCCGTTGACACATCAAACATCACAATGCATAGATCGTCATACACTAACACAAGTGTATCACAATCAAATCTTTTTTGATCTCAGAACGTGCACAAGGTTTAGGGTTTAGGGTTTAGTTTAAACCCTAAACCCTCTAGTCATAACCATGGCATAAAAGACAGATTACAGTCAAGCTAAATCCACTTTGTGTTTCAAAGATTTCAGGTTCTCGCACTAGCTACTATCTACCATAGCCACACTCTCAAAGTTTCAGCTTCAAAAATTGCCTCCAAGGAGCCCTAATTTGAACTCTATCCCTTGAGCCCTAGGACCCCTAACGGCGTTATCGGCCCAAACAACATTTCCATTGCGAACGGCGCTAAATGCACGACCGGTTCTAACTGCTGTATCTGCTCCTGCATACGCGCACCTACCTAACTAGAGATGTTGCTACATAAATCGTGATAGCTATCATGCACATACATATCGCATCACAACATACATTGCTGACACATCAAACATCACAATACATAGATTGTCATACACCAACACAAGTGTACCACAATCGCCGCCCTAACTGGCAATTAGGTCCCCCTAACATCAGATAGTCATCTAGTCCATAACATGATATGTCCTTCGTGGGGCTAAGATCAGGAGGGTGGGTGCTACAATGCCCCATAGTTAGTCGCCTATCTGCAATCCATACCATGTAACGGTGAGACCTGCTTGCCTGCTAAACGCATTGAGGACATCCCCACCGCCCATTGTGCACCGTATTGAGAGGTGTCAAACATGAAACATGTCATCCTCTCGAACAAGAATCACAAATCAACATATTGGTTGTTCCACCAGCTGATCCACATAACATACACCTCAAGCCTGCACGCACAATTGCCAAGCTTGGATATATAGCACAATCAATGTTTGGAAGATGACATGACGCACAATTAAGCACATGATTCTTCATGTGTTTAATTGTAGGCACTAGTATATAAGAGGGCTTGTGGAAGCTCTATGTGACACAATAGAGGTCATTCTTATAGAGCAATTTGAGAGAACAAGAGAGAGCTTAAGATCAGTAAAGCGATTTGTGTGTTCCCGTGTACGTAATCTCAAGAAGGTGAATCATGTATCTCTTGTATCGACTACTTTGGTGCATGTGTGACTCACTGTTTGCCGTCTCGGACCAACAATTTGTTGGGTGATCTACGTGCCCATTAGTTACGGTTATGGATTGAACCAACAGTATTGTTGGATACAACGAGAGTAAAATCTCGTGCACATCGTCCACATCTATGGTGGACAAATCTTCTTCCAAATGAGATTTTATTATGAGCATATGATGGAGTAGAGAGACCCTCACATCTCACAATGGAGTGTATTTTGGATATGGGTAGACACTCCTAGACAATGGTCTGTGCTGACACGTGACCCATGGCAGTGGTTAACCTTGTGGGTTAGCCAAGAGTTGCATTACCCACATTGTTGAGTTATCCAGCTTTGCATGCTTATAGAGAGGGAGTACTTGGACTCGTATGGATTCTTGCTTGTAGCGGTTGGTGAAACCCAATGCTAAAGAGAGAAAGCAAGCTATGGGATTTTATACCGGTACTACAACAATACTTACATTGTTAGAGGCATCACGACATTAGATGTTTTGTCAGGCTATGGACATGAACTGTTTGACATGGATTGTGAGCCTTGGATCGGTTGAGCAGAGACTTATGAGGTCCACATGGGTGACTGCAAGACCATTGGTAAGCTCTTTGACTACCGAGACGATGGAGGCACTTCTCTAACATCTCCATAAGATCAAGGATGAAATCTTGGGCACTTCTCATCCCCAGCTTAATTATGGAATTGTATGTAGTATTAATTTAAGTATCAACGATAAGATATATCAGTTGGGTCACATTTTAGGAACGGTCGTATGTGAATGATCTGATATATAACCATGCCATTTGAAGAAGACCAGTATAGATAAATTTTGTTCATCACCATGGCATAAAAAAATGATTATAGTCAAACCAAAATCTTTAAATAATCTGAATTCATGTACTAATTAATGTAACACCATAACAAAGGTTGATGAGTCTCAACTTCCAAAATTGCTCTTCTATAAGCACTAATGTGAACTCTAAGCAATCAGATTTAGATCTTCTAATGGAGCTTCCAGCCATAACTCATATTGTCGCAAGTACATTCTTTTGCTTTGAGAATGCTTTAGCATCTGGATGTAGAAGAACCTTCCTCACCTTCATATGAACTACTATTCTCTATATCTCCTCCTCACCAATTCACGTTCGAGTTGATTGCATCTAGTAAAACTCCCACATAACAAGATTGTGACATTCAACAATTGAATTGTTAACTCTTGCTCAAACTTCACCGAAAATTATCTTACAACCTTTCTTTATACTCTCAGAAAATTTCTCTTTTATATATTTTAAAATATTTCTTTAATTATACATTGTATCACAAGGCAATATGAAGACACTTGTGTATTAAATCCATCACATATCCAAATATTCAACTTCAATTGCTTTCAAATTTCAAAATAAGATCTTTTATTTTTCAAGTTTTAGCTCTAAAAAATTTTATTATTAAAAAATATTGCTACCAAAATTTTTCATCAGTATAATAACTTTGTGACAATCAGTACAATTGTGCAACTTTGATTATTTATATAAATTTCAAGCTATCATTCTATACTCACAGTTCTTTCAATTGAGTTGAACTTTCAATTCAAACACAAGTTTGAGTTGTAAACTATATGTCAGTTGAATCAGATCACTCGAAATGCTCATAGATTTCTCACAATAACTTTAAATACACTCCATGGTCAGAAATTTACTCTCTAGCTTCAAATTATTTGAATAGATTGAAACTACTCCCCCTTTTTTCACTCTCAATTGCATCCATTTTTGAACCCAATTCATAGCTATTGTTGTAGGCTTTTCAACACTCTCTCCAAATCTACAAATGATTTCCTGTAAGTATTTCAAAACTACTCAAAATCTAGAACGATTTCAACTAAGTGCATTCATTGGTCAAAACTTCACAACTTATGAAAATAAAGAATAATTTTTTTTATTCATAGTGTGACAAAATTAGCTCCCTATCAACTTTAAGATTAATAACTAACATAAATATACTACTCGTGGGAAAAGTCTCTAAAAAATAAATTCTCCAGAATACCTCCTCACGGATGTTTGTGCTGCGTGGGTACTGAAACTTTCATTTGAGACTCAAAAGAATCGAGAACAGGACCAACGCCATATACAAGATAGGATCTGAAGACTTTCACAAAACTTGCAGTCATATCAACCCTCAATTGAGTCAAAACTCCGGGCAACCAGATGGACAAACTGCACACACGATAGCCGCATGAACCTCTAAAACTTATGGACCTATAACGATTCAAAGCCTCCATGCCACGCCGTACAGGACATTTAAGTACCGAGCATACTAAAGTATTGTTATAAACTGCGAACACAAGAAAGGTACGTGCTGGACTAGGACTTCCAATGTATATAGAGGAGTCGGGAGGGGCCTCGGAAAACGTTTAGGGTCAACATGTTGATAGTCCTGCTCCCAAACCAAGACAGATATTTCACTCAAGTCCAATATCCACCAAAGATATCTTCGCACACGTCCCATCATCTTCTACGTTTAAGGGGATTTCCTCTCTTTCTCATAGTTTGCAAAGCTGTTTTTAGTTTAAGTTATGTCATGGATATAAATATCACATCACAATATCGTCCATCACAATATGCAAATTCTCATGCACCAACGCGAGTATAACACAATATTTAGTTTTTATTCTCGATAACCCATGGCCAACCATGGTAGCTGGATGTCCCAATCTCCCAGATGACCTTTCTCCAAGCCAAACTTTGTTAGTCCTCTCTTCACCGTTTGAACAACTCTCTCTGCTAGACCATTAGTCTCGGGATGATCTCTTGAGGTGGTGCGATGATTGATCAACGCTCAATCACACAAAGACTGAAACTCACCCAAAAACTCAATACACTGATCAGTCAACACTTTTGTTGATGCACCAAATCGGCTAAGCACCGCAACTAAGAACGCATAAGCTGTTCCCTCACTGGACTTGTTGGGCAAGGCCACCAACTCAATCCACTTGGAGAAATGCTCCACCATGACCAACACATATCGATGATGTCGTATAGTCAATGGCAAAGGTGCTGCAAAATCCAAGCTCCAACGATAACCAAGTCCCATAATCGGTAGAGGATGTAATTGTGGTGTAGGGGCATTGAATGAAGCTCAAACATGATCACATACCATACATCTGGCCACAAACTATTGCCCCTCAGTTTGCATACCTCTCCATCAATAGTGACCTTGAAGTAAGCTATATGTCCATTTTACTCCAAAATGATATAACTCCTCATGAGCATGTCTTACCAATTGTGCTCTGGGATGGAAGTGCCACAACACAAACGCTGTCATCTCCCCATACTCGAAAAAGATGTCTACCTTTCTATCTGAACCGTAGAGCTCTCTGTAAAGCTCGATCCTGCTCTTTGCACTCAAAGTGCCCACCAAAACATCTGTACAAATATACTCCAATACCACCATGTCGTCATGGGTGTCTCGGTTTACCATCAAACCGTCCTCAGTCTCAGCGTCCAAGGCTAACATATCTGCTCTATGATCCAAGAGAGATATCACATAGCTCTCAAGCACCAACATACTAAAAAAGATAGATGCATGCCAACCCGACACCATCTCCTCATCACTATCACCGTGCCATCGAGCCCCGATTTTGTCAACTTGACTTGTACATGGGTTTTGACTTAACCCATATGCATCACGGTTCATCACTCCAGCTCTATGAACAACCGTGAAATCATACTCATGTAGAATAAGAGTCTATCGTGCAAGCTTTCATGTAAGCTTGTCTGATTCCATCAACCATTTCAATGGTTGATGATCAGTGATGAGAGTGAAGGAGTTTCCAAACAAATAACATATGAAATGTACCACCGCCCAAATAGTTGTCAAACATTCTCCTTCATAAGAACTATACTTTTACTCCGCTGCATTGTTGCAACAACTTGCATAAGCCACGACAAACTCCTTCCCCTCATCATTATGTTGGGTAAGCACTACTCCCAACCCCAACATATTCCAATCAGTATGTACTTGAAACAGACAACCTCTCACATGCCTCCTCAAAATAGGGGCAGATGTCAACCTTCCCTTGAGCTCAATGAAAGCTCTCTCGTGTTCATCTCTCCAACGCCACTCTTGATCTAGCTTTGTCAAGGCTTTGGCAATAGTGTCAAATCCTCATACATATCGATGATAGAAGTTTGCAAGTCCAAGGAAGGCTTGCACCCTACTCACATTTGAGGGTTGTGGAATACACAAGATTGCCTCCAACTTGATTTGCTGAACACCCAATCCTCCTGGGTATATGGTATGACCCAAATACTCTACCTGTTCGTGAAAGAACTTGCACTTTCCAGGATGCAACTTGAGGCCATGAGCAATCAGTCGCTCAAATACCTCCTGCAAATGTATCTCATACTCCCTCACTCTATCGCTATACACTAGAATATCATTGATGTAGGCTCGTGCACAATCAAGTCCAACTAGGATCCTATCCATCACCCTTTGGAACTTAGCATGTGCATTCTTCAACCCAAATGGTAATAACTTCCAATTATACAACACATCTTTGCCATGCAAATCAATTGTCCAAAAGGCTGTCTTGGTCTTATCCTCATCTCGAATCCGAAACTGATGATATCCTGCTCGTAAATCCAATGTATTGAAAACCTTTGCATGCCCAATCGCATCAAAGACCTCCTTAGGTATAGGCATAGCATATTGATCAGATTTTGTCTGTCGATTGATAGATTGGTAGTCACCACACATGCGTCTATCTATATAATTGCCATATATATCCTTCTTGACTGGCATCACCACAGCAGAGGCATACTCTCCATATGATATCTCCACTAATCCAGCCTCAAGAAAGTCTTGACACCTACATTTGATCAGATCTCTCTCCATATCATTGTATTATAGGGACGACGAAAGACTGGTGCATTAGTTGTCAAGTCAATCTGTAACAGACAAGTTACACAAAGGTTTGCCAATTGTAAAGCATTAAAGTTCGTTCCCAAGGGAATGAGGTGTTAATTCACTACCAGTGATGACTACATGAGTTTATGCATCTTTTGAAGACTCTGACATTCACAATCCAAAGGATGCTGCGAATAAGCAGTATTCAACCACTCAATTTGACTATTAAGTCACTACCATCCATTAGATTCCACGGAATTACATATGTAAATGAGATTCAACTCCTGATTTACTGATGGGAGATTGATCTCTCCTTTACAACCCGAAGTCGAGGTGATGTTCTCAATGAAGTTCTACTGTTGAGGTGAATCCGACCAAGTCTCATGGACGAATACCATGGTATCTTCACAAGTATAACACACCAATCTAGGTCAATCGAACGCAACATCCATCAGCTTCTCGAGCACTTCGTTCTATCCTGACTACACTTGAGGTTCTCAATGAACACTTGCAAACAAAAAGATAATCTTACTCAAACTCGACTTCTATTTATACAATTGCTTGCACCTATTCCTAACCGTTGCCTAGACAGATCGCACCCGACTACTTCTTTGGAAAGTTGATGGTCCCTTCGATGATGTCTCTCTAGGCAAAATCATCTACTCTCATCTGCAACTCTCTAATGTCTTCTGTGATCTCCTTCCGATGGACACGCATTGCTTCATGGCATTCACGACCCATGGCCTTGTACATTTTCTTTTGCTTCTCCCTTGAATCGCAAGGAGTGTTCATCGCCACAGTCAATCGTTCCAACTGTTCAGTCTCCACCTCTTCACATCAGGCAAACAGATATTGCGAGCACTTAATTGTCAAAACTTCTAATCTAGCCGGCCTCTCAACATCAACTTCGTGCAACTGCTGCTTCACCCTCTTCAATTGATGTTGAAGCTTCTCATTCTCCCTCTCTACAAACTTCACCTCAATGCCTTTGATCTTGCAACTCTCGATGTAGGCATACTTTGCTACTGTGACTTCATGCTTTGCCTCCGTCTTCTGTTTCTCCATCGCTCTACCGATTCTGTCAATTGCTTGATGGTCTACGTCTGGTACTCCCTCCCTTGAGCTTTGCGGTTCATCAACTAAATCAAGTCCATGTAATATGGATTCTTCCAAGGATTCCACCCTTGGATGTAGTTGGTCCCCATCTCATTCAGTTCCATCAAAACTGGCATTATCACGTTCTCCAGTTTCTGCGCTAACTGTAGCATCGAAGAAATCGGTTCTTCATCGTTCACCTTCGATGCTTTTACCTTAGGTGCGATGCCTTTGGTACTGGGCTTCTTGGCTGAACGATCTCCTTTAACTTCCTCTTCTTACTGATAGGTTCATGAACCACTTCCACACTTGGACTTCTCCTCTTTGTGGTCCCCATTGAGTCTTCTCGTCCGAATTTGGACTCCTCAATATCCCGCATTACCTTGTCTAGCTCCTCTGAAGGCATCTCATCCTTGTTCTCCTCTATAGGCGATTGCAAGCTCTCTCCTCCTCTAGGTCCTAGACTTTTTGTCGATCCATTGCTTCCGTCATTCTCTTTTGGCCCACCTAAAGTATCCACAGCGTTCAATTGATATTTCTTCCTCTCTAGTGGTGTTAACCTCCCCATTCTTGAATTCATGTGCACCAAGAACAAGGAGATGTATACCACTCACTTCTCTCCTGCTCTCAGATTCTAGCCCATCGCTTGCACATTCCGGGCGAAGATCTCTCCCCAATTCACCTTGATCGATCCTTCCACGAATCCCTCTACTATTCTCATTTTATGCATACTTACATATGTAATTCTTTGCGGAGAGAATAATTGATTCAGGGTATACATAATCTTCCTCCTGAAGTCATCATGAATAAGATCAATCTTAAATCCATTCGTGCCTTTCTTTCCTCGAGTATCAAACCACTTCGATTCATCAAAGTTAAAGCTCGTATACAATGTCAACCCCTCCCTATTGATGTCATCTTTCTCCTTTGAGTAATCTCGTCTTAACGCTTCAGCCCAGAGAAGCGCATCCCATGAATCCGGATACCCTCTCTATCCTATCGGATTTGCTATCTTCTTCGCTCGAACTTCCTCACACAACTCCGGACACACATAGTCCCATCGCCATGTTAGGAAAGCTCCACCTAAGTTCTTCAATCATAGCAATTCCTCATCTGTCCAATCAAGCTTTGGCACCAATGGTCGATACACTCCTATCGGCATCTTTCTCATCGGCGGCAATTGAATAGCCTCCTTAGCTCCCGAACGAATGATCAATCTTTTCTTCATGTTGTCTAATCGCTCGGTCAGCTCGTTTTTGCTTTCCCACTGCTCGTCTCACTTGATGTTATTACTAACTACCCTAATCTGATCGACACTTCAGACACTCCCTAACAACTTATTCGTCTTGGTCATATTTGTACTTATGTCACATATTCATATTCGGCAGACTAGACTTCATCCGAATATCGCACACTTTTATTCCAAAAACAAAAAAACATTCTCAAAATATCTAACTAGAGTCCTACACAATCTGCATACCAGGTCCCTTTAAAGAGCCTAAATCCTTCATACTGAGGGCAAAACAGTTTTTGTAACTCCTCAGATTCCTCCACACCCTACGTCTTTCTTATCTTGTCACTTTGGGACCAATCTCAATATCCCAAATCTCCTCTCCATCGACACTAGGGATAAAAGACATATTATCTGGTTGCTAAATGACAACCTCTGGAGAAGAAAGCTTTTTCTGCTCTTTCATACCAGGCTCCACTATCTCAGTGTGAATAACTCCTACTGCTCTAGCTGTAACCTCTTTTGTTGTATCACAAAGGTCTAAAGTGGTAACCACCGCTTGTTCCACGCAAAAAACTCCAACCATTCTCAAAAAAGACCCCATCTCTCCTTCTCTAACATCCCCATAAGACCAAGGATGAGATCTTGGGTACTTCTCGCCCCCAGCTTTTGCCTCCATCATTTCGGTAGGCAAAGAGCTTACCAATGGTATTGCAGTCACACATGTGGATCGCATGCGACTGCTCAGCCATTCCGAGGCTCACAATCCATATCAACCAGTTCAGGTCCATAGCCTGACCCAACATCTGACGTCGTGATGCCTCTAATAATATAGGTACTGATGTAGTACCGGTACAAAATTCCATAGCTCTCTCTCTCTCTCTCTCTCTCTCTCTCTCTTTAGCGTTGGGTTCCACCAACCGCTGCAAGCAAGAATCCCACACAAGTTCAGATCCTCCCTCTCTATAGGCATGGAAAACTGGGTAACTCAACAACATGGGTAATGCAGCTCTTGGCTCACCCACAAGGTTCACCACTGCCATGGGTGATGTGTCAGCATAGACCATTTCCCGGGAGTGTATACCCACATCCAAAATACTCTCCACTATGAGATGTGAGGCCCTCCATTCCGTCATATGCTCATTATAAAATCTCCCTTGGAAGAAGGTTTGTCCACTATAGACGTGGATGGTGTGCACGAGATCCTACTCTTGTTGCATCCGGTAATACTGCTAGTCTAATCCATGACCGTACCTGATGTGCACTTGTCATCACCCATGCACGTGGTACACCAAACAAGGGAACATTTTCCAAAATGTATGCCGGAGAATAAGTCTAATGTGACGGGAGAGAACGTAATACACGTAACATCTCCCAAAACATGCCAACATGAATCATGTAGTCCATGACCATTTCCAGCACGTGTGTGTCCTTGACATGATCATCTAGCAATAACCAAATGTATGGTGTCATGCCGAGCAAGGTCTTGCGTCCCAACAACAAAATATCTGACGCTAAGATATGCTGATATCCTTGAACCGCCAACAATGGTAGAAGAACTAGGTATCTCCGCACCAACTATGCCACATGGCGTAATGTAACACTGAAGGCAATGACTCCGGAATGACTTCCAAGATGAGAGATGTCTTCTCAAGACCTCTCCTTGATTTATATACTGTAGGACTAGAGGAGTCCGACATCCAAACTATGTCACATGGCTAACATGCGTAGGTTGCATGTTTTGTTATCTTATCCTACCCAATTCCTAACAGACGTCTAGCACACAATTTGATCCACCAATGCATGGTAGCCACCTCATCATTTACCCTTTTGCTTTTTGGATAGTGCACATCACTATCTTGTCTTTTTGTGATCTAGTGACCACTCTATGCTTTGGCTCAAGATTGGTTACACGTAATGACCTGCCTTGCAATCTCATCTCGCTCCACATACAAGTATCGATGTATTCTTATGCTAGACTACAAAATAGTAGCCAAACCTGTGCTAATCCCTCCAAATAGATCCAGCACACATATACCCTCCTGTGGATACTGCCAAGCAATATGCGCTGTATCTAAAGGTAACAACATAGTGAAAGTGGGAATAACTTCCTTTGTCTCCTTCCTCTCCGGAGCAAAAGACTCATTCCAAGCCTGATGTATGAGCTGATCTGCCATCTGTTGTAGCTACATACATGAAGTACCTAGTGATCCATCCAATGTGGATGACACTACTCCACTAAGACTTGGCATGATAGCCACATCCTCTAGACCATGACTATCATGAGCATCTATGTTGCCCTCCAACAAATCACCAGGCCAAGTAACACAAGTACTGAAGGCTGCAACATACACCAAACCTCCACTTGGTAAAGACCTAGAACCAGTTATGAATCGTACAGGTAATCGACTCACTTGGCCCTCACCAGATTGACAACCTGGCCGATAAGAGGATGTCTCCTCCCAATAATCAATGCTAAATCCCATCGGGTATAACATTGCCGTACCCACCAATACATCATATGACTCTACAAGTGTAACCACAGCACGTGCTCGTGTTGTAGAGCTATCCATGACATGATCTGGTTGCACTTGCATAGTCAACTTCATCCGGATGATGTATGGTGCATCACTAGAACCTTCAAGAGATGTTTGGATCTGAAATGGACATCTCTCCATATTGGTGTTTCGCAAACCAAGACCAAGCAATGCATCCTTATCCATTTTTTTATTCAACCTTCCAAAACTCCCATGGCCCAATAAGGTTCTATTTTACAAGCTTTTGCCATCTCTTTAAGATCTAACTCTTTTGTTTGTTGTGTCGTTTGGGCTTCAAGAGCTCAAACCCTCACTATTTCTTCACTCTCCATCATTGATAGCAATATCTCTATCTCCATCTCATTTTCTCTCATTTTTCATCCCTCTCGTTTTGGCTCATGTCAATTTTTGAGCTAGCTCTTGTACTTGGGTTTGACTTTACTCAAATATGTTTCTCAAATGTCTCAACTCCTTGCTTGGCCTTCTTGACCCATGATTGTATCTAGTTTCACATGGAATAACTTGATCATTCAAATCATCAATCAAAGTTATTATTTCAAAGGATTGTATGTGCAAATGAGTGTCATTAGTTGAACTTGCTTGACACATTATTGGACAAATGATTATTATCCAATTCTTGACAAAGACTGCACTTTTGTCTTTTTTAGTCTTGCTAGGTTGTGACTGGTACATGACATTTTGAAGCTTCATCCAAAATTGTGTTCATTGTATTACTCTTTGATAAGATATGCATTTGACATAATGATACACATGTTAAATTCAACTATTAGGTTAAATTAGAAGTAAGACCTAATACTTCTTCTAAACTTGGTCATAATAAATTATAGCTAATTCAAACTCATTGAAATATAGATACTCATATAATTAAAATAAAAACTATTCTAAAATTTAGTGTAAAATTTATTACATTATCATTAATTGTTATTCAAATAGAATTTTCATATGAAATCATTGATAATCTATATCAATTTTTAAAAATTGAGATGTAGATTCAGCTGAAAGTAAGGCAATTTGTCAAGATTATAAACCATCTTATGCAAAACATTGAAGATACAAACATCCCATTCAACAGAAAATAAATATTAGTTAAGAGTTAGTCATAACTATCTTATCGATACACTATGTCAGCAGTATAAACCTTTTAGATGGTAAGGTTGATAAATTTGGATCTCATCTCCTTTTTTTCTATACATTTTGAGTTTATTTTAGTGTTTTAAACCCCTAGGACTCCATGTGAATGATCTGAATTGTTACAACTATATTTTCTGTCATAAGTCCAACTATATACATCTTTTCAACATTATAATTCCACCACTGTTTGTTGGTCCGAAAGACAAGAAATACACAGAGAAGCAACATGCAATCAAGAGACGAGACAGGAAATACATGGTTCACCTCACCGAGGCTACGTCCACGGAACACACTCAGCCACTTTACTAAATAACCCTAATTTGTGTTACAGAGAGCTTCTTCCAGCCTTCTTATATACTACTACCAGCCCTAGCCCTAGTCTAACTAAGTATAGTCAAACTAACTAGAGTTACTCAAGACCTAAGTTAACTCCTAACAATCTCCCCCTTGACTCATGTCTTGGGGTGTCTAACTCTTGTAACCATATACATACTCCGCGGGAAGTCCTAGAAGGAAACCTAAAGCATAGGCCCTCCTGTAAACAAGGATTAACTAGAATTAAGCCGTAGCCTAACTAGGAAGGAGTAAAGCATATACAAGAATCAAACAATTGGTAACGTAATTCTACTAGTGCTACTTGTGCAAAACCTACATAGTAGCACAATGCCTCCTGAAACTCTCTAAAGGAATAACTTTGGTCAAAGAATCAGCTGGATTGAGTTTACCGTCAATCTTGACTAGCTCAATCTTCCTATCATAAATTGCATCTCTGATAAAGTGATATCTGATGTCGATGTGCTTCACCCTGCTATCCATTACTTGATTTGCTGCAAGATGTAAGGCACTCTGACTATCACAATGGAGATTTACAACATCCTGTTTCAATCCCATCTCAGTGATAAGTCTATTCAACCAAATAGCCTCCTTTGTTGCTTCCATTTGCGGCTACATATTAAACTTACGTAGTTGGAGAGCTATGCAACTTACGCGGGTAGATCTCCAACTAACGCATCCACCTCCAAGTGTAAACATGTACCCAGTTGTAGACTTCCTCTTGTCCAGATCTTGTCCATAGTCAGCATCAACATAACCCAACAAAGATTCGGCATTGTCCGATAAACCATCAAACAAAAGACCATAATCCTTAGTACTCTTGAGGTACCTCTCTTCTAGATCTATTCCACTTCACAGCTTCCCAATGCACCTTCCCTGGATTTGACATGTACCTGCTCATCTTGCCCATATCAAGAGCAATATCAGGTCTAGTGCACACCATCAAATACATGAGGCTGCCCACTGCCTTGTCATAGGGAATTGATGACATCTTTCCTCTCTCAGTTGCATCAATTGGACATTGAGCTGCTGAGAGCTTAAAATGTGCCGCCAAAGGAGTCCACACTCCTTTAGAGTATGCCATGTTAAACCTGTCAAGCACACGTTGAATGTACTTATCGTGACTTAACCATAGCTTCCTCTTCTTCAAATCCATGTGAACATCCATACCTAATATCCTCTTGGACTCACCCAAATCCTTCATCTTGAATGTAGATTTCGATTCTTGCCTCTTGCATCCATCAACGTCGGATTGTTCCTTTGCCAAAATGAGCATGTCATCCACATAGAGTACCATAATAATGAGGCTAAAGATCTCATTATTCACCTTCTTCATGTAAACACATGGATCAAACACACTCCGTGAAAATCCTTGTGCTTTCATGAACTCATCAAACCTTGCATTCCATTGCCTAGGAGCTTGCTTCAATCCATATAGAGATTTGAGCAATCTACAAACTAACTTCTCTGACCTTTCTTCTTCATATAGGTAGGTTGTCTCATGTAGATTTCTTCCTCCAAAGATCCATATAGAAAAGCCGTGAGAACATCCATCTGATCCATAACTAGACCAAATATCGCAGCAAGTGCACATACCAGGCGAATTGTAGCATACTTTGCTACAGGAGAGAAGACTTCGTTGTAGTCCACACCTTTCTCTTGTGTGAAGCCCTTAGCCACCAACCCCGGCTTTGAAGATCCTCTTCTCTTCATCCGCTGGATTATCCTTCAACTTGTACACCCACTTGCTATCAACCAAAGGTTGACCCTTTGGAAGCTCCACCAGCTCTCAAGTCTTATTCTCAACAAGCGATTGCATCTCACGCTCCATAGCAATATCCCACTCAAGCTTATTGATAGAGGCTTGAGCTTCTCTATATGAACAAGGTTCTACTTCTTCCAAGATCAACGCATTGCTATCATCATTCTCAGCTTCAATATCATGATCCTCAAGAATAGATGAATCAGCCCATGTTCCATACCTTTCGGGAGCTCTACTAATCCAATTTGATGATCTCCTAGTAGATGGTCCTGGTTGATCTCCATCATTTCGTGTTGTGTCTTGAGGCTCAGCAACGACAGATTGCTCCTCCAATTCCTGTTGTTCAAGAATTTGCTCCATATGTTCTGGAGATTCTCCTTGTGGCGCATCATTAAACCCATAATGATCAATCTCCCCCTCAACAATATCCGTGAGTGGAGATTTCCCCTTGTCAGTACGGGGAGCCTGAGATATCTCCCCCTCTTTCAATGATTTGGATTCATCGAAAGAAACATCCCTACTGACAATCATCTTACAAGCTACAGGATCCCATAGCCTATAACCTTTCACACCACTTGCATATCCAAGAAAACAACACTTCTTGGATGTAGGATCCAACTTGGTCCTATTTTCCTTAGGTATGAGAGGATAAGCCGTACAACCAAAAATTCTCAGACGACTATAATCAGCCCTCCGTTTGTGCCTCAATTCAAACGGTGTCAAAAAATCGATTGACGGTGGTCTGTTGGAAGTGTGGCAAAAGTGGTCACTTTAAGAAAGACTGCCGTGTGAAGACCAAGGCTACTGATCCTCCTTTCCAATGTGGCTCAAGATTTTGATGAGGATGACTTGCTCGAAGATGGACTATGAAGCCAGAGGTATGCCCTATGCAACTCACCAAAGGGCGTTGGTGATGTATGGATTATGGATAGTGCTTGTTCTTATCACATTTGTTACATTAGAGTTTTTTCATACTTTTCGGTATCAAGCGGTTTAGTTCTTATGGGAAATGATCACCCCTGTAGAATTGAAGGTGTTGGATCCGCATGATTCACATGTTTGATGGAGTCAAGCGTCACGTTGACTCACGTCGGGGTTTATACCGAAATGAGAAAAAATCTTATCTCTCTTGGAATGTTAGATTCAAAAGGCCTTGAGTGGAATTCTAAACAAGGAGTACTTGAGGTGAGAGTAGGTGATAAGATTATCTTGAGAGGACACAAGCATAGAAATCTTTATGTGCTAGAGAGCAATACCATTTGTGGTGAAGTCAATCTTACCGGATCTCGGCCTAAGATGGCTGATGTTTGGCATTCTAGAATGGGACACATGAGTAACATGCACTTGACCTTTCTTCGAGATAGGGGCTTGTTACCTGGTTTAGGTAAAGTTGACATGGAATTTTGTGAGCATTGTGGTATGGGCAAGCAACATAGAAAAGCCTTTGGTGTTGGAACTCATAGTTCCAAAGAGTTACTTGAGTATGTACATAGTGATGTGTGGGGACCCTCTCCTAAAGCCTCACATTTTGGGAAGTGGTACTATGTATCGTTTATTGATGATTACTCAAGATTTGTGTGGGTATATTTTCTCACACACAAGTCTGAAGTCTTTGCAATTTTCAAAAGTTGGAGAGCCCAAGTTGAGACTCAGACTGGTCACAAGGTGAGATATCTACGTTCGGATAATGGTAGGGAGTATACTTCAGAGGAGTTTAGAAGTTACTGCAAAGAGGAGGGCATCACTTGTCATCTCACCACGGTTTATACTCCGCAACAAAATGTTATTTCTGAGAGGCTCAACCAAACAGTATTGGAGAAGGTGCGTAGTATGTTGAGCCACTCTAGTTTACCATATGAATTCTGGGCTGAAGTTGTAAATACCGTAGTGTATTTGGTAAATTTGTCTCCTTCAAGTTTATGTCTTGGGATTTACCCCTAGACATGGATCTACCTCTAGATCCAAACTTCTTCCCATCCTTCTCAATCCTTGATTGTGACCGTCCACGGGTCACATTTAGTGCCGTACCATATGAAGAAGATGGAGTAGAGGGCAACATCATCTTCTGCTATAGATCATCAGTCAAGAGAGCACTTACAACCTCATTGTAAGTGATCGTTTGTCTATCATGATAGAGAAACACTCGTGACAGTGACTGATATGAAGCAGGTAATGAATTTAACAGATGAAGGGCCTTCCTCTCATCAGTTATATCCTCTCCCAGATTCTGAAGATCAATAACAAGATCACCAAAGGCATCAATGTGATCTTGGATCTTCGTACTTGAATCTTTCATCTTGAAGCTCATCAGCTTCAAGGTGTACAACCTGTTTGATAACTCTTTGCGATGAAACCGTCGCTGAAGAGACTCAAACAATAACATACAATTGTCATACTCATCAACTTGCTTCAAAATTGAAGGTTGTAGATGGAGTATAACAATACTCAAAGGTCCTTCCAGTCTTCATCATCGAATGTAGGGGGTTTAGGCCTCAAAGACTTGCCCAAACCGGAAGCCTTCAACTTGACTTTGACTTGCCTCTCCCACAGAAGATAGTCACCACGCCCATCGTATTTGACAATGTCAAATCCGGCTCCTCCTGTCTTCATGATTGCTATCTTGCTTCGTCTAGGCGCTGAACTCGTCCCTTGGATTGTTCGGTTGTCAAAAGGAACCTCCAAACTTGACTTCTTCCCACTCATATGAGAATAAAGTAAATTTATCCTTGGTCAAAATCCCTTAAAACCACAAGGGATAACGCTCCTCTTCTTGTTGAAAGGAATATGCGATACCTCACACTTCCAGATTTCGAAGTGGAGACATTTTTTTCAGTCAGTTTGCTTTCGCAGAAGACCTTTTGAATGCCATTAGGTAGTGGAAACTGCTCGCCACGGAGTGTATGCATGCTCTTGCAATGGATTCCATCGTTGACAAACCGTTGCTTTCAAACCTGGCCGACTCAACATCAAACCTTTGAGTTTGGTGATCTCTTTCCCCTCTCGTATCCAAAAAGTTTTCCATGACTTCCTCTAAACTTCTTAAGGCCTATTTTCCACCACTCTAAGAGCTTCCCACCAGTACTCTCATCCAACAGCGGCTAAAAGGCATGGGCTTCTGCCATGAATATTGTTTATCTTTCCCCAGACACTTCTTCTTCATATTTCCATGCCGATGAGCAGAAACGAAGAGAATCTGTATTTCTTAAACCTCTCAAATGTTACCCTCACTACAACCTAGCGATGACTTTAACCTCGTATTCTGTTGCCTTGGGGTATTCTCCTAGAACGCTGAGAAAGGATTGCAGCTAGGAATGAATCGGCATGGACCAATTCGTACAAACTCGGAACGATTTGTCTAACCACTCCATTCTCGTCTTTCAATTGTGGACAAATTGAGAGGGTTGCATCCACTTCAAAACCTGAATATTCAAGAGTGCCAGTTCTAGTCACCGGATTAGTTTTGAGCTGCACATCGATCCCCGCCTATCGATTGTAACGAGGAAAAGATCCACCCAAAGAGTTCAAACAAGCATTCCGATCAATCAAAACGCAGAGTGCATGCACCTTCGTTCCTGATAGCGAAAATGCCATGACAATGTATAATTTGCAAATTACGTCTATTTTGCACTTTATGATCATTGACATGGCATCATGACAAGGCGACTTGTTTTCAGCTTCCAAAACTTTGCTTGTCGATCATGCAAGCTACTCTTCATTGTGCGCAACCCGAACTAGGGATAGCATCGCAAAAGCATATCCCGGTGTACGACCTCCCCTTGAAATGTTTTGCCAGATGAAACACACATTCGGTCGATCGTCGAAGTCACCGCCGCTACTCCGACAATAATATTCCAATTGTTCTTCGACGACGATAATCTCAACGCAATTACCGCCACTACAGCAGAATTTGACGAATGCATCAAATTCCTTATGCTTGTTCAATGAGCGTGCAGCGTCTCCCGCTGGCCATGGTCTCCGCTTCCCTCTCTACAGAGCACTCAGAGCAGCAGAAGCGCAGCCCAACTTTTCAACGCAACATCGATTCTCTCCCCAATTCCAAAGGTCGGGTCGCTCTGATACCAATTGTTGGTCCAAAAGACAAAAAATACAGAGAGAAGCAACATGCAATCAAGAGACGAGATAGGAAATACGTGGTTCACCTCAATGAGGCTACGTCCACGGAACACAATGAGTCACTTTACTAAATAACCCTAATTTGTGTTACAGAAAGCTTATGCCAACCCTCTTATATACTAGTAGCAACCCTAACCCTAGTCTAACTAAGTATAGTCAAACTAACTAGAGTTACTCAAGACCTAAGTTAACTCCTAACACCGTTCATATCAATGTTGGAAATTCATGTAAGTATGTTGTGCACACTGCCTGTGGATGTTGTTTGGAAATATATTTCTCATCACATTAATCAAACCTATATGGATCCGACATGATAGCCACCTCTTAACTTGAAAGTTTCAAAATGGTCAAATCCATGATTTTACAAAACCATAACCCTATCTCAATGTACTCCATATGTGTAAATGATTAGGTTTGTTGTTGCCATGTGAAACTGTAGTAGTGAAAATTTGACACTGATATTTTTGAATCTTTAGTGACACGGATAGCCCTATCTGAATCGGTATTACCAATGTAATCTATTTGTGATATATGAGCTTGCACGAAAAACCTAAACTTCTTAGCAACAACTTAAATGGGATGTCACTCCTCTACTTCCGTTTCTCTGAGCTTGCAAGATGGCAAACTGAACATACATATATATATATATATATATATGTCCGACCATCAAATTACTTCATCGACTTATGATATCTATTAATTTGCCCACTGAATATACTAAACAATTCAATGAGAATTGATGCTCTGAATCAAATCGAAGTTTGCACTAGTTTCATTCCATTCACTTCTCGTTCAAGTGTGATGAAGGTTTTCCCAAATCGAAGTTGATGAAAACTTTCACCTTGTGCATTTGTGTCACAAACCAACAATGACTTCCGTCATCTAAAACGCGGTGTGCGACACATTGCGAGTTGGCATTGCTTCCTCCATACTTTTATAATCTTCCTAGTATTTGCATGTCTTTGGCCCTATACACTTCAAAACCTAAGACAGACCATTAAGAAATTATGAAAGATTGTAGATTGTCCCCTTCGCGTCAAGACCCAAAACCATCGTCTAAGACTCCAAATTGAACAATTGAACTATACTAACCTATCTTCTTGAAAATTCTCGTCCTACTACATAGTACCTTCCTGCTTCAGAATCTTGCCATTCTAGGATTTCAAACCTTGCTTTACTCCCTACTGAATAAAAACGACTATATTGGAACTTTTTTCTCTACACAATGTTTAATTTCCAATTCGCGTAAATACATTGAAGAAGTATTGATTTTTCCTTCTACATGTGCACCCATTTTAATACACCTGATCATGAAACACTTGTTACACTTCACTGTTAATAAATCCTAGGTTTTGATCTATTCATAAATCCTGTCGGCGAACTTGTGTCAACTACCACACACTAAATTACCATCCACCAACCTCTACATAAACCAGATTCCTAATTAAAACTACATGCAGAGTAAGGTTTAATACTAGCAAAATCTTGATTTTACATCCGAAGTATTTTCCCAGAACAATGATGACCATCGCCCTTTGCTCATGGGAAGGGGTCCAATGTAGTGTTTTTTGAAGTGTAATACGATTTTCATCCAAGCGGTAAATTCGGGGTCCGGTGAAAAAAATCTAGGATCAAACAATAGAGGTGGTAAGAATATGACGAGTGTATTTCACAATATAGCGAAAGCCAGAGCTAAATGGTATGCGATGACATTTTACGTTTGTTTGAATTATCCGCTTAGCAGGGTAAGCAAAACCCAAAGATAAATCACAAATTTATGTCCGAATTTGTGATCAGAGTACGTACAACACCTTTCGAGAAAACTTTCTCACAAAATTGCTTCTCATGTGGAGGTACAGCGAACACTATGGCGGCATACAAAAGACCAGCAAGCATATGGCCCCGTGTAACTAGGCAACTAGTTACAGACAAGGTGACTGTTACGACGGACAGAAGTGTCGGTCAGATTTGCTAGAGTCTGTACATAACATGTCAAGTGACAACAAGACTTACACTTCCATCTGTGCTCCGCAAACTAAACCTCTTCATATTTACAATGAGAGCCGATAACAATCTCAAATTTTGTTCAGAGCCTTGATAAAAGTAATTCTACGTTGCAGTTGTAGATGTCAAAATTTCTCGCGGCAACGCCTACATCCCTGATGGAAGAAAAATCCTGCATGGTGTCTGATCTCACACGTTCATCAACCGCTACTAAATCAGGTATTGCTCACGATGAGCAACCAGTTCCACTAAAAAGGGTCAAAATTGTGAGTGAAGTATATTCACGACGCCACTCGGGACCCATCTTCGTGTGTAATACTTCAAATGGAGGAGTCACTCACTTCGCCTTTGACGACACCCACTTCTTCTTACCACTGTTAGCCCTATCCGAAGGCTTGGCCTTCTTGGCCTTTACGGAGGAGGAACTTCTGCTGGCCTTCTGTTCTTTCACTAGCTTCTTTTGCTCGGCATCGGTTCGCTCACCATCAGCGTCGATAGCTTGATCAAACTCCTCTTCCGTTATAAGCCCTTTCTTCAATTTCTTCAACATCCTGTAATCATTCTCCATATCGTCATGATCCCTTCTCGATTGATCAAGTTGCCGCTTTTTGCTATTCTTCTTTCTATCAACGTTGGTAGGTGTCAATACAGGTCTTTTCTGCTTGTGGCCGTTCTCTTCTGGTGCTTTGCTTGTTTCCTTCTTGATGGAAAAGTTCTTCAATCGCTGCTTCTCTCGAGCCTTGTCCCTGACAAAGTATCAAACAGACATAAAAAGTACGTTCGGGAGTCCAAACTGAAACATTTCGATACAAAGGATCTGAACTAATAATCAGCATCATTTATCCGAAGTTCCTCGTACAACTCAGCGGGGAGAAAGCAGGTGTAAATGTGTATCATTCTAGCTCTACATAACGAGAGCTAGTAGGATAAAAGACCTAACACCATTGAACTTACTTATATTTTATTTTGTCAATATCCACTCCTTCCATCGGTACAAAAAACTCGGGTGTCAGTACACCCCGTCTCAGCTCGGGCATCGATGGCAATTGCAACAAGCCATAGCCCATTCCCACTTTACCTAGCTCCAATTGCTTCCATCTGTATTTAAGGGAAGACACAAAATCGGCTTAGAAATATATACGACCATTTAAGTGTAGACAATAAGAACAACACACTCTAGACGTCAGAACTAGTTGCTGGTGTGATTGATCGTTACCGGCATATGTAACTGCATTGATGTTCCTTGTAAGCACGCACGTAAGAAACAAATGCTTTTACACCTTTTTCCATTAAGTCCCGATCTTCTTTAGCTGCTGCACGTAACTGCATCGTCAATCATTCACGGAATCAAGAATGCAGCTTGGACTTCTAGCCTAAACGTTCATCAAGCTATAATCGAGACAGCACATCTGAATAGAAAACGATTGCTTACCAGGGGAATTATTTCTAAGTTTGTTTCGGGTAGAGACAGCTCCTCTATAGGTACACGACGGACTCGAAGAAACTCCACGTAGGCATCTTCCTGCAAAAGGGTGGATAGAGACGAAGTAAATACGAGACCAAAACGCAGCACTACAGGAGAGAAAACTCTCTTGAAGGAACTGTTTGAATTCTCAATTTAAGAGAAGTTCACCTTGGGTAGGAGATACACAAGAGCATTGCCGGATCGACCCATTCGAGCCGTACGGCCCACCCGATGGACGAACACATTCGGATCTTGAGGTGGGTCATACTGCACATCATTGGAAAAACATGATCAAAGCAGCGAAGCTTTCTCATCCACGATGTCAAATCTGCCGAACTTCTTTCAATACATCCCCAACTTCCAGCGTTACCAAACCAACATTAGGAGGTGTATATTAAAAAGCATTTCACACGTACAAGGTTACATTACATACTCGGCATGACTAACTGGGTGCGCTGAAAGACAATTCATGATAGAGGTAATTATCACCCTTCTGCAGACTTGGGTGTAGAAAATCAGTAACGACATACCTGAATGATCCAGTCAACGCCTGGGATGTCCAGACCACGGGCGGCAACATCCGTGCAGAAGAGAACACTTGCTGGCAGGTCAGCAAAAGTGGCCAAGGCTTTCTCTCGAGCTGACTGAAAACACACAAACAATTCATAAAAAACTTACGGCTATGAGGAAGAATGGGAAGGAGAAAGAAAGGACAGCACTATCTAAAAGGAATGAATTTCATGAAAGTGTAGTTTATTCCGAAAGATGATGGTGGTGCGGGGCAGATGTCAACCAAAAAACTCTTTACCACATCTTCACTTTCTTTGTTTCAGGGCTCTATAAACTGGTGGACATAGCGACCCCGTTGGGCTTAAACCCAGGCTCCGTTCGTTAGCAAACACTTCTCGTTCGACCAGCTTGTGGTGCATTAAGTTCGCTCAGTATGTGGCTACATTTATCAATGCGACCAAATAGTCGGACCAATTCAATGTCTCTACTAAAATAATAAGAATGCTAAAGCTGACTGGTTTCCCATCCGACACTCCTTGTGATTCAGGTGAATAGCACCTGTCCAAAATGCGAAATTTCTCCCGTTGTTCAATATGACATTCCCTTAAGGTAATGTTTGAATCTTTAAATTTGGAACACAGGAAAAGAGTGATGTCTGATTTATGTGCCGATTCCCCCCTGATGCGTTGCGTTGGGATCTAAGTAACTGCCTTCATCACTAAGGTTTCTACGGCTGTATCCTTTTGTTCCAACACCTGAGGTCAGGAGAGGGCTAGATCCACACTCTCCTGATACTGCTTAAGCGAAGGTTTGGCTATCCTAAATCACTTCATGCGGGCCCAGGTGGTCTTAACAAAACTCGAAGGTAACGACTAAGTAGAAGTAATGAGATCCAGGAGCAATTCTCTGAAAGTAGAAACAGACCTGCTTCATCTTGCCATGCAAAGAAATTATCGACAGAGTCTTCGTCATTTTCAACTGAGGTAGCACAGTTCCCCAGTAGTCCACACATGCGCATGTCATGAAATATCTGTTATAAAAAACTCAAGTGAGATAACCTGACCCATAGGAGAAATCTGAGATAAATGTAGAGACATTAACACTCCCAGTATATAGTATTACAAGCTGCTTCGGTTACAGCTACTTACACGATGATTTTACTCGAGGCATGTTCAAGAAGAAAGTTCACCAGTTGTGCAGGTTTGGCATCCGGATCAACAATTGAGTACTGTAATAATACAAAGAAATTTGTGATCACCGGTTTACAACGTTTCTATCAAGGGGACCACATACACTACCAAGCACTAAATCAGCATGGCATGGAATTAAGAAAAATCATCTCTAGCTAGTTACCTTTATATACTCTTGAATTGCATTGGGAATAACTAACACTTGACATGTCGCAAAAGTCTCTAAACTTTCAACGTAATTTTTTCTTGTTCTCCTACAAACTTACACATACTAGTCAAGACTTCACTAGGCTGGCAATTATATCCTTGCAGTGACTACGAGAATGCGATGTCAACAAACTATTATCAATAAGCGATCAAATTACCAGGATGCCACCAAAGCAATGTAGTCTAGTTTCAAAAGGTACCTGAATTGTAAGCCCTGCAGGTGTTCTTGGACATTCAGGACCTTTGCCAGCCGTTTTTGTTTCAACTCGGACCTCTACCCTAACAGGGTTCCTCAGACCGGCTTTGGCAAGCTCTTCAACGGCTTGAGTTTGAGTAGCAGAAAAAAGGCCCGTCCTGCGTAGCTTTGGAAGGCGAGCAATGATGACAGACAGTTGACGCTTGAATCCCATGTCTAGAAGCCTATCCGCCTCGTCAAGGATCAGCACCTGAACAAACAAATACCGTTGGTAACATACAATACACAAAGCCCGCAAAGTCCACATTCAGATAGTGGGCGAGATTTACCTCGAAGTTTTTCAAGTCTAAAAACGTAGCTCGGTCCAGAATATCTTCAATTCGACCAGGCGTTCCAATCAGCAAATTTCCTCCCTTCTGCTTCAAATTTGCTATGTCTGCCGAAACGTCAGTTCCTCCGACGAGTAAAGCTGCCTCATACTTGGGAAGTGTGTCCATAAACGGCTGCGCTACCTGGTATATTTGTGATGCCAGCTCTCGCGTCGGAGAAATGACAATCGCGCCTACCTGATGAACAAAGTTGTCAAACATACGGAATCAGGCACAATATGGATGAAGATCAACGAAAGGAACTCTGCCTCCCTGATGTCTGAGAAAAACTCCGACCTCATCTCTGTGGCGCTTACTACTAAATTGTCGAGAAATACCTGATTCTTCTTCAAATTATCCGAGAGTCCTCGTAATTTCTCCACTATAGGCACAATAAATGCAAGAGTTTTCCCTGAACCAGTTGCAGCATCGACAGACACATCCTTGAAACTACAGAGCAATGGTATAGTCGCCACTTGAACAGGGGTAGCCGTGATAAACCCCTGCTTATCCAAAACAGCCAAGGATTCCGCCGATAACGCTGGATTCAAATCCCTGAACCGAGTACCCTTCATTTCAACCCTCTTTTACAGATTCACCTGCGCACAACACTCCCTTTCCACCTTCCGATCACAATAACCTGGCAGCAGCAACAGCCAATGCGCCAGCCGGTACTTGTCTCCAAATCTCTACGTGCCCGCACACATGGTCCGCCTTACGTCCCAAACTTGAGTTCTCATTAGACAGAAAGAGCAAGAAAAAAAACGACAAAAGAACTGCTAAGATCTTCACAGACTCAAATAGAGCCGCTACCGAACAAGCGAGAATGGCCGAAGAAAGCTGCAGAGGAGAGGGCCGCCCCAAGCGCCGGGCAGCGACTTTCAAATAGCTCTTCGCTAAGGCCAGATCAGAGAAATGCTGATGAATGCAAGGGACCGAAAGAGTGAATGCTTTCGGTTTAGGGACACACCTAAAACACACTCTGCATATAACACGTGCAAATTTGCACTTGTTGCATATGTAGCGACTTCGGGAATTATAGTAAAGATCTATTTATCCCACTATGCCGTATTTCACTTAACCCTCTATTTCTATTTCGGGAGTAACACCATAGACACCGGTTTAATAACAAAAGGGACGGAATACCCCATCAAATTGTAGAAGGATGGAACCAAACTCACAACATGGGGCTAGGCCCCAATAGCATTTGGGGCTATTGGCCTAGCATCATAGTGGGAAATATGTCCTTCATCACCTAAGATATACTAACTATCTAGGTCAAACAGTCTACAAACAAGCAGCTTAAGAAGCATCACCTAATGTGATTGATCTCCTATGGATTGCACCAACTAGAACTCTCTATACAACAATGGAAACATGTTGTCTAAAATAGGCTATATTGTAACCTAAAGAGAGTGATACCCCTTGCCGCCGAGTATGGTAGGCTCTCGCGCACTCCTTCACAAACATGTCGAAGTCGGTGTCCATAGCTCCATGTAACTACAAAGCTAGAGGAACAAAGAGGTGAGCTGTCTGCAAACCTCTATACTTGGAGACCTTGGCTGTTGTCGCTCCACTCACTGCTCATCCTGGAGGATGGGTGATCACCTCCTATAAAACTGTGTCTCTAGTAGGATCGGTAATTACCTCATCCGCCACAGTGCCCTAGTCCTCCCAAACTAAGTACAGGTCTGCCCTAACCCTAGTCGACTACAATGCATACCAACGCTCTCTCCATGTGAGGTATCCACCATCTCGCGCCATAGCAAACACCACATCCCTAATGGCATCATGGGTAACTATTCTCTACCCTCCGAATGGGCAACTAGTCATATGAACATATGCTGCATCTAAAGTGATATCACACTCACATGTGAGTAATGAAGATGTAGATGGATGGACCAAGCCAAGACTGAACCTCATCGTTCTGGAGAAAGTAGCTAGTGCGAGTCGGAAAGCCCTTATGTATGATCGAGCCAAGATCCATGAGCCTGCACCCTTGCCCGAACAAGAGTGTAGACGAGCTCTAGTAGTATGAGGAATGGCCGGATCCACTAAGAGTGAATGTAGAATCTCCTACAATTGTGGGTCCATCAAGATAGACTATAGATCCTTAGTCCAATCGAAAGCCAAAGAGTAACACCTAGACCTGAACACTTACCCAGTTTATAGAGTTGCACTTATGGGGTGCAGAGTCGACTGTACTCTATGAGGGAATTGATGTATTCCATCAAGATTACACTGTGGTTCCGCATATTGCTCTCAAACTTAGTTTAATACCTAGTGAGGGATTTTGCGGCTGTATTTCACCATTTTAGCTTTGTGTTAACCCCGACTAACCTTTTTTGACTTCCGTTACCCCTAGTTAGCATCAGTGAAAGTTACTCGATTAAACAGAGGCTACGATATGGCGATAAAAGCCCGAACGCTAGTAGCAACAACAGAGCGCACTAAAGGACGAAAGGTTTGATACTTGAGTACAAACACAGAGACATGAAATGGGTTACGATGTCTTCTTTCGTGATTGTATATTGGTTACATGCGAAGATACATGGAAAAATGATATCAACTAGTTTCGATTCGTACTTTACATTGCTTTGAATTTGTTCTTTTATGGTTATTTCAGAAATTTCAAGTTTGTATCTTATATGTAAATTAATCAGCATGATATCTCTTATTCTAAACGAGAGGATAGATACTATTTTCAAAAATTTAGATTCGAACAAGTAATGATGGAGTGATTTGACTTTAAATAAGTCTCCAAAAGAAAGTCCATCTCTGAACTTGCATTAGTGGGGGAAACATGGCTGATATGTAGAAATACAAATTTCTTGTTTCTATGATAATTCTATTGAGAATAGTGAGAATACTTTTGTTGTTGTTATGATGTAACATGTCATAT
Organism: Marchantia paleacea; assembly: GCA_014180765.2. Classification (NCBI taxonomy): domain Eukaryota; kingdom Viridiplantae; phylum Streptophyta; class Marchantiopsida; order Marchantiales; family Marchantiaceae; genus Marchantia; species Marchantia paleacea. The sequence continues at coordinate 645,563 of MUAA02000004.1, forward strand.
ATTTGTGCACATTACCTTGAAACACCAACTAAGTCATGGCATGTGTAAGTGATGATTATGTAATTTCAATCATTTTGTCAGCTATAAGTTGAGCTTGAATTCATAATTTGAATCTTAAATCCTATTTACATCTAGAGATGGTAAACTTAGGAAGACATTTATATGGAACTTATTCAAGCTATGAATCGGACGGCCACATGACCCAAGGACCTAACTCAGATCATTCTAAAGTTAATTGAGACTGTGGAGCACTGGGAGAAGCAGAAGGTGGAGGCAGAAAAGAAAGATAAGGTTACAAGATCTCTTACTCAAAGATTTGCAAGTTTTATTGAGCAAAGGTAAAATTTATGGAATTGGAGATTGAGCGATTGCAGAGCCAATTGTGCAGTTTGAAGCGGCAGTTGCATGAGCTAGATTGGAGAGACCTGCTAAATTAAAAACATTAGGGAGTAAGTGCACGCAATACCTTTTTGCTTGATCTAGTGAAGCATAGGCTGAGCGATTGGCCATAGTGATGAACACTCCTTGCGAGTTGAAGCATAGGTGAAAGGATATGTACAAAGCCATGGGACTTGAACGTCAGCTAGAGAGAGTGCAAAGGACATGAGAGAATTGTAGGTGAGCGTGGATGCCTACAAGTGGAAGTTTTAGATGCCACTGTGCGAATGCTTTCCAAAGAAGTAGCAGGGCACGATCTGTGGAGGTTGCGATTCGAGTAGCAATTCTAGAATTTTGTATAAATTGAACTAGAATAATTAGATATGATATCTTCAATTCGCAAGGGTTGTGATAGAAATTGATCTTGAGTAGCCAGGGTAGAACTGAATCTCTCAAAATCGGATGGAAATTGTACTTTCCCGTATTACTTCTTCTTATGATGATGTCTCGCTTCCTTTACTACTCATCAACCATTTCAATGGTTGATGAGTAGAGATGAGAGTGAGAGAGTTTTCAAACAAATAACATCTAAAATGTGCCACCGTCCAAACAACTGTCAAAGATTGACTTTAACTCTCTTTGTAACCATCTTTAGTTAATAAGAACTAAAGTAGAGGTTACGCAAGGAGGAGATAGATAGTCTTGAGTTGACTATTAGTGGAATATCTAAAGATGTCACGTGAGCAATCCGTGTGCTCTTTAGGTTGTGTTTCTTGTGTGTTAGTTTGTGAGTTAGTTGGAGTACACGTTAGTAATCCGTGTGCTCATAGGGATGACCGCCACATCATCGATCCACGAGAAATTGAATGGATGGTGATTGTGTAACCTTATCTAGTTTGTACCTTTTTGAGGACTATATATGGAGAAAGAGAAACCATTGAGGTATCTCTCAACTTCAGAATTTCTTGAGCTATTCGAGTGGTATCTCATCACTTCCCTAGTGTTACAATGGTATCAGAGTGAACTTGCTCTTTCCTTGAGTGTGGATTATACCTCTTGGAATAGCAAGATCATGATGATAACTTTAAGTTCTTGAGAGTTGTATAGAGACTGGCAGAGGTCATTGATCTGCATGTAGAGTAAGGGGTAAAGGAAAACCTGTGGGCTGTAGCTATGGATGTGCTTGAGAGAAATCATGCACCAAACTTTCCAAACTTTCTATTTTCTAATCTATTCAACATCCATATTCGATTCATGGAGAAATATGTTTTCAGAGTGTACCTTGTGCCGAATTGGGGTGCAAATTTTATGGCTCGAGTGATAGCATCACTAGTACCAATGATACTTCCGATTGTCAGTTATGGAGAAACGTGAGATTGTACCATTTACATTCTATATTGAATGTTGGATGGATTTGAATCGTGAACCACCCGCACCGGTTCCATTCAACACGTATGTAGAAATAAGAACAATTTACCAACAGAAGAGAGTATGGAGGGACTTTATTGTTAGGAATAATGGTGAAGAGTACTACAGAGTTGTAATAGGATCACCTCAACCTTTTGTGATTCCTATTTTGAGAGATTGTATTGTTATTATACTTACATTGTATTAGTTTGAGCGGTGGAGAGCATCAGTTTCTATGAGCGAAGTTCTGAACTCAATCATGATAGAAATGAAAGAGTTAAGAAAAGCTATTGTACATGGACATACAAAGCAACAAGCCATGGATGACAAGATCTCTGCATTAGAGAGTGAGAAGCTAGAGAGAGAAAGAGTTGGTGAGATGGAAGTGGAAACTCCAATACAAGAGATTCAATCCCAACCGCAAGCAACTGCTATTGCCAACGAAGAGACAAATAGGAGACGACTTCAAGAGATGGAAAATCAAGCCAATCTCTTACTTTGTATGGGAAAGTGGAAGCCTACAAGAGCAGTAGAGCCATGGGAGTTTTGGAGGGATGGATCATGAGGATGAATATACATCTATCACATTTTCATGATTAAGATTTTACTGCATGAATGTTCATGCGGTCTTACCTCATGGATAAGGCTCTTACATGGTACACTACATGGGAACAAATGCTTTCAGAATGAGGTGCTTCTATTTCATGGAATGGGATGCTAGAGGGTCTTCTTTAGAACTTTCAAGCGTGGATTCTCTTCAAACCGCAAGAATGAAGTTGTGGGATTTGAAGCAGAAAGGAGACATACATGAATACATTGAAGAATTTCGTGATCTTCAAGTATCCATTATGGATATGAGCAGAAGCCTTGGATGTCTTCAAACGAGAGTGCGAAAGAAGGTGATGGTGAATAATCCATCCATAGTGAATGAAGCAATCGCAATTGCTCAACGGATTTCGGATGCTTATGGGATCACACATGGTGAACCATCAAGCAATGTTCAAGAACCACTTGGCCTTACACCCATGGAGTTGGGAAACCTTCGACGTAGGGAAGGATATGAACCACCACGAGGACCACCACCTATGTATGGAGGTGATAATCGTCGATCACTTATTCCAAATTTGCTGGATCTTCTTGCAAATAATGGAATGGTTAATCAAGGAGGAATGGGGGTTCGTGACAATTGTCAATGCTATACATGTAGGAGGATAGATTACATTGCCAAGTTCTGTAGAACTTGATCAAGATCATCCGGAGGAAGACCTATGTTGCGAAGGCCTTTCAACAATATGGAAGGAGGGGAATATGACAATGAAGACGAGATCTTGTAGGGAAACGAAGATCACCAGTAAACTTGACTCGCAGCCTTACTGGTTCCACTAAACAAAGAAAAGGTGGGATTGGAAGAAGACAACAATTGGAAGCTCATGGAGAGAGCAAGAAACAAACACAATTGATTGTCACAGATGGGATGATGGAAGGACACAAGGTGAGAGTTCTAATTGATCCTATAGCAACATAAAATTTTCTATCACGATCTGTTGCAATGAAAATTAGGATTGATTTTGATGAAGGATGTGAATGAGGAAGTGGAGTTGCCAAATGGGCAAACTAAACCAATTGATACATTAGCACGAAGTGTACAACTAGCCATAGACGGGTACAAGGAAGAGATTGAATGGAGAGTAATCCGATTAGCTCGATATGATGTCATCCTAGGAATGCCATGGATGGAGCAATACAATCCGGAGATAGATTGGAGAAAAAAAGTAGTAAAAAGTAGTGGATGGAAGATTTATTGAGATAGAAGCAAATCTCATAATAAAAACTTACCTCTCTTTATGATTGGTAAGACTGCCATTTCTAGAGGTGATGTATATTTTTTGGGACTTATAAAAGATGTTGTTGGTTCTAAGTACAATCTTTACATTCTGAAATCATTGAACAATATTATTACGGAGTATAAGGATGTCTTCCCAAATGATCTACCTGCAGGATTGTCACCTAAGAGGCGTGTAGATCACAAGATCGAGGTGATACCCGGAAGCACTCCAACATGCAAAGCTCCATATCTTTTGGCTCCAAATGAGTTAGAGGAATGTAAAGCTCAAGTAGAGGAGATGTTGAGAAAGGGGTTCATACAACCAAGCATTTCACCTTATGGAGCCCTTGTGCTATTTGTGAAGAAGAAGGATGGGAGTACGAGATTGTGCATTGACTATCGTGAGTTGAATCAACAAACGGTGAAAAATAAATATCCATAACCTCAAATTGATGATTTGTTTGACCAACTTCAAGGGGTGAAGTACTTCACCAAACTGGATTTGAGGAGCGGGTATAACTAGATTCGAATTGCTAATGAAGATGTTCAGAAGACAGCTTTTCGTACTAGATATAGTTACTTTGAGTATCTAGTGATGCCTTTTGGTCTCACTAACACACTGGGATTAATGAATAATATTTTTCGTTCTTATTTAGACAAATATGTTATTGTCTTTTTGGATGATATTTTGGTATATAGTACAACCTTAGAAGATCATAGGCGACATTTACGGGAGGTACTCCAGATTTTGCGAGAGAATGAGTTATATGTGAATTTGGCAAATCAGAAGTAGATTATTTAGGCCATGGAGTCACATAAGAGGGAATCCAAGTGATGAGTGAGAAGATAGAAGCCATCTAAAGAAATACAAGCGACACTAGAGGATCAAACTCACTAAAAGAGTTTTTTAGGTCTTACAGATTTTTATCATGATTTGTTAAAGCTTTTGCACGCATTGCCCAAGCCTTAACATCTATGCTAGGAAAGGGTAAAAAATGGAGATGGGGAACCGCACAAGAGTTCGCATTTCAAGCATTGAAAGATGGTTGGCACCCGGTGTCGTGTTGTGACGCGGCTACTATGAGAAGATGATGACATGTGTAATCTTCAGAGCTGTTGTCATGACAACGATACTTTAGGTTAGGATAACCGATTCACCTTGTAAAAGGCATTGTTATGAGCCCACCGTTGGATCAACTTTGTAGGGTCATGATGTTGAAAAGTCTCCAAGAGATATTATCTTGGACCTTATCAGATATAAAGCACAGTCAGGATGGAAAGGGTATGGGAGAGAGCTAGACACATCACTTTGCTGACTAAGGAGCTTATCTGATCGAAGTGGAGCCGACGAGGATATGGATAGAGGACAACATGATCCTCCACATGTACCGATGCCTAATCCATTTGTGATCAACATCCGGTGTCTTCATCGTGATCATTTTCGGACGTGGTTGATGTATCATTTTGGAGATAACTTTCTGCAACAAGTGATAAACTCTCCAGACCCGATTATTCTTCCAGTTGTTTCCTACGGCGCGATTTGGGGCGTAACGATTATGCGTTTTGATTTAGTTTGGGCGCTATGGATTTGAACTTACCAGTAGTGGTGGCTTTCAACACATGGGTTCCAATCCATCACTATTGCTTACCGAAAATAAGCCATAGGGAGTTGATTGTTAGGAACTTTGGCGAGGAGTATTATTCTCAAGTTATAAACTCCCCGGTTCCGTTTGTAGTTCGTTCATACTTAGCCGGTTTCGAGTTGTCATTTTGACTCTTTATTAGTGGTAACTCGTATTGTGTATAGGATGGCTAAGTAGTGTGTTTAGGATAGTTGTAAAGCTCTAAGTTAAAATGGAGCTAATTTGGCCACACTAGAGGTCAAAATAACACTCTTCATTCTCATTGGTCTTGGAGTTTGGGCCAATGAGGGCTCTTGGGCAACTTCTTCGAGGTTTTGAGGAGTTTTGGAGACCTTCCAGGGGGACATTCGGAGATCTGAGGATTGGATTGGAGAGGCGACGGGGACGAGCTACGACGTGGGCTCAAGAATGGATGGATTTGAAGGATTTGTCACCCTGAAGTGGTGATTCAAAATTAGAGTGAGAAATTTAGACCTTTGAGTGTATTTGGAGTGTTTCTGAGAATCTTACGAGGGTTTTGGGAAATCTGAGTCAGCAGAGATATAGTTTACGACTCAGACTTGTGTTTTGATTGAAGTTTTGACTCGATTGGATGAGTTTTGAGTACGGAGTGATAGCTTGAAGTTTATGTATACTGATGTAAGTGCGGGCTGCACCGATCGTCGAAGTTAAAACGGAGATCATATCTTTTGATATTAGAAAGTTCTGTCAATAAAACTTTGCACAGTTCAAGTTACAATGATAAGTGAACTTCTCATGAAATCTGAAAGCAATTGAAATCAAAGATTGGGATGTGTGATGGGTTTATACACATGGGTCTGCATATCGCCTTGTGATACAGTGTAGAAATCAATAATTGTTCTGAGAGATCTAGAAGAGAGAAACATATGAAACTTTCTTGAGAGATTGAAAGGGTTGTGAATAAATTTTCTGTGAAGTTGAAGTGAAAGTTATTGGTCGAATCATTGGATATCATAATCTTCTTCCGCTGAAGTTTTACCGGTTGTAATGTGGAGTACTGAGGAGAAGAAGAAGAGATTGTCAACTCACACGAGGTTCTAGAGGGTTCTTCTATAGCCAGGCGCTCGGGCGTTCTCAGAGCAAAGAAATGTCCATGTGACACCGGTTGCCTTTCTCTCCCAAAAGTTGGGAGAAAAAGGCTAAACCCTAAACCCGCTGAGCAAAACTATCACACAACTGAACGAGAGGAGTTAGCCATTATTCTGACCACGAAACATTGGAAGCACTATTTGGGAGACAAGGAGTTTATGATAGAAACCAACCACAAACCATTGGTGTATTTGGAAACTCAGAAAGATCTCTACAAATTCGATGGACGGAATGACGTCAACAGTTCAACATGAAGATAGTGTATGTGGAGGGCAAGAAACAACTTGCAGATGCTTTCACGTGGATGCCGTGTATCAACAACATCACAGAGGTGAAAATCCAAGTTGATTGGTGGTCTCAAATGATGGCTGCAACAAAGGAGGATGAGGAGATCATGAAAGTACTTCAGGAAAAGACTGCAAGCAAGGTTCGAGGTCTAGCATTTCAGGAACAGCGTATATGGATCCCACAAGATCCAGATTTACACACAATGGTATTGTCAGAAGGCAACGATACAGCCATAGCGGGGCACGTGGGAGCTGAAAAGACTTTGGAGATCATACAACGAGTGTACTATTGGCCAAGGATGCCGGAAGATGTGGAGGCATATGTTCAAAGTTGTGTCGCATGTCAACAAAATAAGGCGGGGAATCAAAAACCAGCAGTTTTACTGCAACCCCTTCCCATTCCCGAACAACAATGGGAACATGTTACTATGGATCTAGTATGTAAGTTATCAAAAACCTCTTTAGAACATGATTCGGTTGTGGTCTTTGTGGATAAATTGAGTAAGATGATACACATCCGACCTACTACAAAGACTGACGACACCACAACTTGCTCATCTGTATTTAGATGCAGTTTTTGTGAATCACGGATTAAGCAAAGTCTTAATCACATATAGAGAAACTCATTTTACTAGTTTGTTTTGGAAAACCTTGTTTGATTTATTCAAAACAAAGCTAGCAATGTCTACATCCTATCATCCTCAAACTGATGGTCAAACAGAGAGGGCCAATAGAACAATAGAGGATATGCTGCGAGCATTTATCTTGGAGGAACAACAAGAGTGGGATACTCTTCTGCCTCTAGTGGAATTTGCATATAACAATTCTGTTAATGCATCCACAAAAGTGTCTCCATTTTATCTGATGTATGGTGTTCATCCTTTGACAGCTTCTAGTTTGTTGAGAATTCCTAAAAGGCATGAGTTTTCAACCAAAGTTGCGGCAGTCAATGATTTTGTGGAGCAAATACACAAAGGACTGCATCAAGCAAAGGAGAAGTTGGTAATTGCTCAAAATCGACAAAAGCAATATGGAGATGCTCATCGCAGGGAGGTGAATTTTTAGGAAGGAGATCAAGTTTGGCTATCCACGACCAATTTGTCACTTGTAGGAACACTAAAATTTAACCCTCGATTCATCGGTCCTTTTGTGGTGTTGAAAGGTGTTGGCGAGGTGTCTTACAAGTTAGAGCTCCCGTTGCATATGAAAATACATCCCGTATTTCATGTGTCACGATTGCAAAAACATGTACCACGTCTTAAGCAATTCACAAATCCATCAAACCCTCCTCCTTTACCTACTATGATAGTAGATCATGCAGAATTTGAGGTTGACAAGATTCTCAAAAAACGGATTCGGGGTCACAAATATCCAAAAACGGAGTATTTGGTTCAATGGAAGTGATATCCATCATATGAATCAACTTGGAAACGGCCAAAGAACTTAGTCAATGCACCTTTGACCGTTCAAGAGTTTGAACGTGTGAGCAACGAGGACGTTGCATCTTAAAAGGAGGGAGATTTGTAACCATCTTTAGTCAGTGAGAACTAAAATAGAGGTTACGCAAGGAGGAGATAAATAGTCTTGAGTTGACTATTAGTGGAGTATCTAAAGATGCCACGTGAGCAATCTGTGTGCTCTTTAGGTTGTGTTTCTTGTGTGTTAGTTGGAGTACACGTTAGCAATCCGTGTGCTCATAGGGATGACCGCCACGTCATCGATCCACAAGGAATTGAACGGATGATGGTTGTGTAACCTTTGTGTAATCTAGTTTGTACCTTTTTTAGGACTATATATGGAGAAAGAGAAACCATTGAGGTATCTCTCCACTTCAGAATTTCTTGAGCTATTCGAGTGATATCTCATCACTTCCCTAGTGTTACACTTTTGCATTGTTAGAGAGACTTGCATAAGCTATTACAAACTACTTTTCCTGATCATTATGTTGGGTAAACACTACTTTGTAAGACCCATGGTTGTACATATATGATAAAATGTGAGTATATATATAGTGTGACTAAGTTTATATTAGTTATGACTATCTTTAACTAATTATGGTTAAATTAGAGTAAAATATAGGGTAACTCTTGATATAGTACATGAAAATAACTATTTTGTTGTTTATGACAAATAGATTTCATCATATGGATATCATGACTTTTCTTGATTTGGACTAGTTTTTAATTGGTTTAACTTGGTGAGTAGACTTAAATCTAAGGGTGATATTAACTTGCTTCACCAAAGTCAATTAGAATATAGATGGTAGAGTTTGCAAGGTCCATCATTACTAACTTTCTAACACACTTGAAAGTTGTAGTTCACAACCCATATTCTTCACACAAATTTATAAATGTTTGTCCATGTAAAACAAAATATGAAAATTATAAGATCAAGGTCCATAACATCTTTCACATGTATGCAACATAAAATAAATACAACCTTACAAATATAAAAATATAATAAATTGACTCACATTGCAGCAATGTGAGTCAATTATAAATATAAAAAAATCATTTAAAATTACAATTTTTTTTAATTTTTATTTTTTTTAATAGTTTTTTGATTTGATATGTTTTTAAAATTATAATTAATCAAAAATATAAATTTTAAATTTAAAAAAATTACTATTTAAAGAATATTATAAATATTTTGATTTAAAATACATCAAGTTATATTGATATCTTTTTATTTTATAAGTTGAATAAGTTAATGTTTCTAAAACTCGTTCTAAAGAAACTTGTTGAAGAACTTGTTCAAGGGAAAAGCTGAAGTATAATAACTAAAAGGATGGGAAGACCCCATCAAATCGTACAAGGATGGAACCAAACCGGTGTCGCATGGACATTTCTTTGCTCTGAGAAAGTCCGAGCGCCTGGCTGTAGAAGAACCCTCTAGAACCTCGTGTGAGTTGACAATCTCTTCTTCTTCTCCTCATCACTCCACATTATAGCCGGTAAAACTTCAGCGGAAGAAGATTATGATATCTGATGATTTGACCAATAACTTTCGCTCAAACTTTACAGAAAATTGTTCCACAACCCTTACTATCACTCAGAAAAGTTTCAGATGTTTTTCTTTTCTAGATCTCTCAAAAACAATTGGTGATTTACACACTATAACACAAGGCGATATGCAGACCCCTGTGTACAAAACCCATCACACATCCCAATCCTTGACTTCAATTGCTCCCAGATTTTATGACAAGATCATTTATCATCAGAACTTGAACTGTGCAAAGTTTTATTGACAGAACTTTCTAATATCAAAAGATATGATCTCTCTGTACTAACCGTGACGATCGGTGCAGTCCTGCAATTCTGACTGTATACACAAACTTCAAGCTATCACTCTGTACTCAAAACTCGTCCAATCGAGTCAAAACTTCAATCAAAACACAAGCCTGAGTCAAAAACTATATCTCTGTCGACTCAGATCTCCCAAAACCCTCGTAAGGTTCTCAGAAACTCCCCAAATACACTCAAAGGTCTAAATTTCTCACTCTAACTTTGAATCATCACTTCAGAGTGACAAATCCTTCAAATCCATCCATTCTTGAGCCCACGTCATAGCTCGTCCCGTCAGCTCTCCAACCCAATCCTCAGATCTCCGAATGTCTCCCTGGAAGGTCTCCAAAACTCCTCAAAACCTCGAAGAAGTTGCCCAAGAGCCCTCATTGGCCCAAACTCCAAGACCAATGAGAATGAAGAGTGTTATTTTGACCTCTAGTGTGGCCAAATTAGCTCCATTTTAACTTAGAGCTTTACAACTATCCTAAACACACTACTTAGCCATCCTATACACAATACGAGTTGCCACTAATAAAGAGTCAAAATGACAACTCGAAACCGGCTAAGTATGAACGGAACTACAAACGGAACCGGGGAGTTTATAACTTGAGAATAATACTCCTCGCCAAAGTTCCTAACAATCAACTCCCTATGGCTTGTTTTCGGTAAGCAATAGTGATGGATTGGAACCCATGTGTTGAAAGCCACCACTCTTGGTAAGTTCGGATCCATAGCGCCCAAACTAAATCAAAACGCATAATCGTTACGCCCCAAATCGCGTCGTAGGGAAACAATCGGAAGAATAATCGGGTCCGGAGAGTTTATCACTTGTTGCAGAAAGTTATCTCCAAAATGATACACTAACCACGCCCGAAAATGATCACGATGAAGACACCGGATGTTGATCACAAATGGATTAGGCATCGGTACATGTGGAGGATCATGTTGTCCTCTATCCATATCCTCGTCGGCTCCACTTCGATCAGATAATCTCCTTAGTCAGCAAAGTGATGTGTCTAGCACTCTCCCATACCCTTTCCATACTGACTGCGCTTTATATCTAATAAGGTCCAAGATAATATCTCTTGGAGACTTTTCAACATCATTACCCTACAAAGTAGATCCAACGGTGGGCTCTTAACAGCCTTACAGTGCGCCGTCGGTTATCCTAACCTAAACTATCGCCGTTATGACAACAGCTCTGAAGATGACACATGTCATCATCTTCTCATAGTAGCCGCGTCACATGGGGCTAGGCCCCAATAGTATCACACTGGGAAATATGTACTACAACACCTAGGATATAAACTTGTTCAATAGCTTTCTCGGTTTCAAAAGGAATAGTAGTATTTTGTCAACATACATATTTAAACTCTACAATATTTTTGCCCTAAATTTTATTCTTTGCTTATGGGTTTATAATATGTTATATATTACAATTATTATTCATGTATTACATTTCAAATTTAGAATCCTTTGTAAATTCTCAATATGTATGTTTAGTTTATAAATTTCTCAAAACTATTGAATTTTAGGATTTAGTTGTAATAAATAATTCAATATAGAATATGTCAAAAATAAATCAGATTTTTTAGATCAAATACATTTGATTAGTCTTTGGCAAAAAATTAGGTTATCTTGATTGCACAATCGAGAACTTTATAGTGTAAATTTATATCAGTTCTATCATAAGTTAACTTTAGATACACCAAAAAAGTTGCATCATAGAATTAATGTATTTTTCTCCTGTCGAGCTGGAAGAGCCGACATCTGATTGGAACTAAAGCCAAGTGTGCAGAGAACTGGCTCGGTCGGGGCGACCAGCCGCGGCCTCCGGAACGGTGGGCGCGCTGGAGACAAGAACACGTCTCTTGACGGTGACGGTGACGTGACTGCATGGTCATGGAGGTACTGCACTCTGCTGGAACGGACTGATCTGGACTCTACGGTGGACTTATGGCCGTCAATGAATGAACGGTTGGCCATAATGGAGCCGGGATACTGACAGTTTGTGGGTCTTTCTAGCAAGCGGTAAAGAGGCTCCTCCTGCTTTCTAGGGCTGAATGATGTGTCGTTGTGTAACTCTGGAGCTCGTTTTGGAGGAGACCGTGAGTCTCGGGAATGCCTTGAGCGGGAGAAAGGCCCCTGGCAGCTCGCCTAGTGGTTCATCACCGCGCTTGTTTAGCAGCTGCAGCAGGAGCTGTGGGCGATTGGGCAGGTTCTTGATTCATTGACGAAGGACTGTAGCTGCAGTTTCTTGGGGTTGGTGGTCCGATCTTTGCGGGAGTAAGAAGGAGTGCAGGCAAGCGTCTATGACGAGTGGAATGTGTTTGGTGCGAGGAGTTGGCGATGGAAGTAGAGGAGACGGGAAGAGAAGGAGGTGTCTCCACAGCGGGGTGGATTGATATTATGGCCGTTAGTTGTTTTTGAATTTTTTATTATTTTTTTCTATTCATGTTGGTTATTGAGGCTCTCAGCTTTACGTAGTGCTCGAGTCCAGAGGCCACACCGATGTGAGGTCTTCTGCAAATTTCTATTTTTTTTTCGCGGAGATTGCAGACGCTTGGATTTTCTTCTTGCCCAGGTCGCCTTCTTTGCACAGGGACGAGGTGTGTTAAGCTTACATTAGCTATTAAGTTTCGAACTGATTCCCACACGTTAAGAAAGAAAGTATCTCGGCACGGTGGTATTAGGGTGGAATGGATATCAGTGATCGAGGCCTTATGGTCCGATTCCTCGTCGACGGGATTATTTCTTCATCTTCGGCTTCTTTGAACCAGGGGAATTGAGCACTATATGTGATATCGGCGGCCGATCGCATACACGCAAGCTCATAGCAGAAATTTACATTCTTTCGGTGCAGTAGAGAGCATGGAGAGACAATTTTTTTTCTCTTATTGCGGCTGCCCATATACCGAGGACTCTTCACGGAAGTAATTGCACATTTATCCTCCACGATTCAAGATAACGTAGGTACAAAGGGAATTATTGAATTTTTGTAGAAATTCAGAACCTGACCGCCGAGACATCGTATTGTGACACGGGATACTGTATGGAGGACCTATTTGAAGTTGTTAGCTTTAGTTGGTAATTGCAAGCTTCCTGAGGCAGAGGAGTGAACCCGTTGTTCTAGTTTACAGGGGACGGCCAAGAGCTCTTTGAGGGCGTCTATACGCAATTTTCGAAGTGAGAAAACTCAAACTCATTTTCGAATTTAATCCCGGTCAAACATTTGCAGGCAGGCCGCCCATCTTGCGAATCCACTCCTTGGGTATGCCAGACTTTCAATAAAATTCACGGCAAGCGAACTGCTGCCAGGCGTTAAGAACGTGGTCAAAGTGTTGACATGACTGTTACGAGGACGACCCAATATCTGAAAGAGAAGGTCGAGAGGAAGAATTGGACGGAAGAGCGCTGGTTCACGGAAGTGTTCACTTGCTATCTATCAGGACTCTCAACTGCTTGAAAGGATTCCCACTGTATCGGAAAAAGGAAGGGACTCCAAGTCTATTAGAAGCGAGTAGCGAAGCTTCAAGCTTTACTCTTGGCTCCCGCTCAAGACCCGCCGACGGATATTCATTTCGGGAAGTTCGTGAAAGACGATGGCAGGGGAGTTCGGGTCTTCCGTTTTCCGGTTGCTACCAGCAGTAGGCCCTCGTAAGTTTTTGCCCTGATAACCTCTTCTATCATTTCCCACATGGCTGTAGCCTAAGACTTCTATCTCAAGTTTCTTGGAGTCGAACTTCTCGATTGTTTTGCTTCGATGAAACTTTTGTTACTTCGTCTGCATAGGTTATGCTACGAGCTGTGTTGCTTATCCAGGTCAAATTGATTTAAATTTTGGTGCAAGCTGCAAGGCATCTTCAGTCTTATTCTCTTCACAGTGGAGGCTGAAGTCATATTTGCCGCAAGATTTATGTCGGTATTGAAATGTAGTCTCAATTGACGTCGTTTACATCTAGTGGGTCGGTGTAACAAGCAGTATTCACTGCTGAGAAGAGTAGAGGACAACTGGATCATATGCTGAATTGGGTGGAGTTGTAGACCTAATTTGAACAACGTACCTGTCTGCACTTTTGCGGGTGATTTCTGTGTAATCGTGTAGCCGTGGTCTTTCTTTCTTTTCAACACCCCTCCTAGTTTTCTTTGCTTTGGAAAGGTCTTCCTTACCTTATCCTGTCTTGTGTAAATGCAGGACAACGGGAGCTGACAGGTGCCGTGGATCTTGTGAACCACTATGGCTTGCAAGATCTGTATAGTCATTTTTGTAAAACGTCGTTACCTGTCTCCATAGCCGATTCTCCATATCTGCAGCAAGTAGTTGGAGACACCGAAATACGCAGAGGAGAGGGGATGGAGCTGGGTCAGCTAGTAGACACAGCTGACCAACCTTTCAACCAACCTGTCACTATTCAAACTCTGGATCTGCAGTTGTTGCAATGGGCTTTCACCTTGCAGGAGAATCGACCAATACAACTGCCGGAGGTGCGTCGTCCAGGTCATGATAGGGGTCTTTGTCTCAAATTTGTTATTTTTGTTTTAGAAAAGAAATCTGCAAACTCGCTGCGAGTCATATCGAGTTTTGCAATTGTTCACCAGAGCTATGATGGTGCTGTATGATTGTGGACGGAGCAAATAGTTCTTCTTTTGCTGTGCATTAAAGTTTAGAAGTTTTGTTTATTCTTTGTTCTGCTAAGAATCTTGCTTCGATCTGCGCAATTTTGTTTCGAAACTTCCTGGTTCATACCTTATTACTTGCCATGTTTAGCTCCGATTCTGCGTACCTCGTCATGTTGCGATGAAAGCTGTCGAGGCTTGACTAGTAATTTCTGGTTTCCCGCTTTCAGGCTGATAAAGGCCTTCCAACAATCAGTGGAAATGTGAAAGATGATAAGGACAGAAAGCACAAGAAGAAACACAAAAAGCATAAGCACCGGGACAAGGACAAGGACAAAGACAAGAAAAGAGACAAAAAAGACAAAGAAAAAGATCCTGTTAAAGGAGAGAATGGTGATGATCGATCCAAAAAGCACCGGAAAAAGGTACGGAGGGTTTCCGTTGTTATCTATTTTCTTTTCTCTACTCTTACGCAACGAGATTGACGCGTTAGAGATGGAAGCTTCTTGAAATGCCATCTATTTCGTGCTTTGTGCACGCAGTCTAAGAGGAAACACGAGGGTGCCGAAGACGAAGGAGATGGCCACAAACACAAAAAGAAAAAGGTACGCATCTTGTTGGTGGGTCATTATCTTTTGTAGTAAACATACCTGCAGTTAATGCTTCTATCTTCTCTGCCTTTTCCTCGACCAGAGTTTTTCCTTTACTTTTGACTGATTATTAAATTCGTTTTGTAACTGTTTTCCTCAGCATAAGCACTCAACAAAAGTTGATGGCTCGGGAGCAATGAAGAACGGGAAGTAACCTCTTGATGGCCTTCAGTCTGACTAGCCGTTGTACAGGTTTTCACGTTTACTTGTGACGTTATTTTTCCATCTCGGTTGATTGGTTCCAACTACTCATGATGTAATTCATTCTTTTTCCATGTTTTGTTCCGTTATTTGAACCTACAAAATTTGAACACCTTTTGTACACCGAATTCTTCTCATATGCGAAAGAGATTAGTTTTCATTCAACGATTACTGAACTGGACTTCACGCAAGGAAATGCTTGTATGTGGATTACGTTTTGAGCTGGATGCAGATTCGGCTCTTTACCGGTTCTCCCTAAAGTTGGTATGTCTCATTGAAATGACACCTGCGCATTATTCCGTGTGAATGTAGAGTTATCTACCTTTAACTTCACTATTTTGTGGAAGGTCTAACGACGTTCCACTGCAACCAGGTTTGCGTTTTGCGCGTCCATGAGATCTGGTAAACTGCGTACGAGTGTATTATCAAATTTATTTGAGTTTCACTCACCATTGGATGAAAATTATAACCTGAACATAACTGAATCCAGTCCGACTACCGTAGTATGATCATTTCTATCATCACCATAGTGCGTACTGCATTTTCTTTTACAATGACATACATGCAAGCTGTATAGCGTGTGATTTTAGACCTCAGTAATGTCTCTGTATAAAATAGGAAGTTGATTCATATGTAAACTTCACAAGTCTTGGAAGCGAAAGTTGATGTGATCTCGTCAGATGTGCACGAGACTGATAAGCAGTTATGCTCGCCATCTTAGTTGAGTACAATTGAAAAAGGTCATGAACTAAGAGGTGAGTACATGTGTTTCATAGGGCGATATAGCCAGAAGGCTATATTAAAGAACCAGAAGTTAGAAAAGTGTAGTTCAACGAAAAATGTAAAATAACGAGAGGGTCAGTTATGTGATCGAAGAAGTTAATCACATAGCACCACTAGCTATGTGGTTGGTTAAGAAGTGAGATCAATCAGGGAAGAATCAATTTTTGTGCTGACTGCATAGTGGGTCAAAAAACTCCTTGATTTTGTTTACAAGTTTGGGGATAGTAAGCCACCGTCTGGTAGGTAAAGATGTTGTCACCCCAGGTGACATGCGGGGCAATTTCTTGAAACAGGGCTTTTTTTTCTCCTTCCAAATGATAGTCTCTACATAATGTAGACTCATCAATGTTATTATACTTTGTGCCTTGAGTCGTCTCATCAATGTTGAAACATTTGGAATAGAAGCCAGTAGTAACATGTTGGGATCTGAGTGAAGTGAAGAACAAGAAAGTAGGGCAATGTGAAAATGTACAACGATTTAAGATAGTGTAGGGTCACAGGTTGAAAATATTTTGACTGGTATATCTTTGGAGTAGGTAAAACAAATGTCTTTTCAGGTTTGTCCAATATGTTTGTTAATGCCTTTGTCTAATGCAAGAGATGATAACGATTTGATTCTACGATGTCGGAAGTAGTGTGGCTTGCTTGAATCAATTGTGTCATTTCCCTGAATGTACTTATGTCCGAGAATGCAATGTATTGAGAGTGAGATGTTGGGAAAACACTTAAATATTTCTTTTGAAGCGATGAGGGCTTGAATAGATTTGATTTGCTGGTAAAATCAAATACTGTGACTCATTGATTTGTTGTCATTATAGTTGGGGTAGTTGAACCTTGAAGATGATTGGGAGTAGTGAGCATCAAGGTTTTGGCAACAACATGTTTTTTCAGTATTAGAAATGCCACAAAATATGGATGAAACATCATGTATTGTGTGGATCCAAGAGCATCATGTATTGTGTGGATTGAACAAAAGAGTTGGAAAATTGTCAAAGGTGGTAAGAGATCAAATTTATTAGTCTTGCAACATAGTATTATTTTTTTCGGTATGAAAAGTAGTAATTAATACCCTTGAATTGATAATCTATGGATGTAATCAACAAAAGTCTTGAAACTTGAAGGGAGTCAAGTTTAACTCTAATATGATGAATGATGTATGTGTGCTTCCATCTTTGGCACATTTGGAAGAGTATTGCGAATCCTATTTTCACGCTACATCTTCAAATCATTGTCTTAAAGTTTAGTGTGGATGCACTCCTATCGGAACCCTATAATGTTGACATAATCTAGTTTAAGAACTACCAATGAAATCTAAAGTTCACAGCTATATAAGAGTTTTCATTTTTTATATTGATATTACTAATACCATGAAGGTGCATAAGGTATATGCGCTAGGACTCTTATATGTTGTATATGATGATTTAATGATAATTTGAAATCTAAGTTGTTCTTTTGTGATTGAGAAAAAAAATGATGATTATATTATGCTCATCATTAGATTAATCTCCATCTTTTCCACGTTTCTACTTTTTTAAATGAAAAATGAATTTATTTCCCACCATTTTTGCCCTTGCAACTCTTTTTTTCGTGTAATGAACTCACAATCGTTTTTGTTTGTCTCAAAAATACATGGTTTTCCTTTACAACCACCTTCTTCATTTGATTGTGGGTGTCACCTTGCAAAACGGAGGATGTTGTAAGTGAATTATCACCCAAATACGCTAGAGAAGCGATAAATGTATCACAGTTTACTTGTGACCAAATCATTTGAAATTCCTTGGCTCTTTTCATTGTCATCATTTTTGCATGCACAATCAGCTTTAACCCTTGTATTGCTTCTACATGCGCACACCTACCAAACTAGAGATGCCGTAGATAAGTCGTGACATCATCCTACTTGACAAGACATTTTTGTACCAAAGAGTAGAGAAAGATAATTTCAAAATGAATGTTGCAAACAAAGACTTATACAAGTTGACATCCTACTATTCTAAGAATGAGATTATGGAGAATATCTAGATTAAGATGGAAATTTATGATAATAATGTTTGCTTCAAGACTACGCTTTATAGTCTATGGTGTCATTGTTTTTCAAAATATCTAATTTATGGGTTTAATGCATTTGCAAAATGTTTGTAGTGTGTGGATTGAACAATTGATAAAGGAGAGGAAGTCCAAACGGCACATAGAATTTGAGCCTTAGAGAGAATTTTCACTTATCTGAACAACAATTATTGAGAACCTGATACTATGTTTCTTTCAGTTGAGGTTGAACCATTAAAAAACTTGTCTACATTCAAACAAAACGTGGATTCCTCGGTAAATATATTCAATAGTAAATTGAATTTGTTTGACTCCCATATGCACACATGAACATGATTTGGAGTGCATAAAACATGTCTATCTATAGGGTTGTAGATTAATGATCAAGAGAGAGATGTGGATCAATGATCCAAACTTCACCATCAACTTGTTTGCCAAGTACTTAAGAGGTTTAGAGAAATTCATCAAAGACAAACTCAAAGTTTTGAAGTTACAAGGTTAAAAAAGTCGTCATAAATATTGTAGAGTTTTTTGTAAGAGGTTGCTTTTGGGAAAACTTTTGTAGAGCTCAATGTCAAGACATTTGAGTAATTCTATGAGGTTTTAAGGGCTCCAATAATGAGTTAAAACAAACCTAGACTCGAGAGTTCAAGCCACTTTCTTAACATATTCTACTTTAGTTGGACAACTCTACAAAGAACAACAAGAATTAGATAGCGTTGACGTTCACAAGTGAGTTTGTAGCAAAATTGATGTCTAGTATATATAGAAATATTATGTTTAATGGTTGGGTAGTATATTGTTTATATGAATTCTCTCAAATGAAACTAATTGCACAAATTATTTTTGGAATGAGTAAACAAAACATTTACAAAGATGAAACTAGAATATTTAGAGTAGCTATGAGAATTTTCAAATGCAAGATCTAGACAATTGGGGCAATTTTAATCAAATGGTTATTGTAATGTTGTAATCTAATATTTTAATTTTTATATTTTTAGTTTTATGTAAAATTTTGTAAATAAAACTATTAATTTCAAGGTAAAATTTATGTTTACATTACATAAAATTATCATTGATATCATATTTTATTGCTATCATTTGATTTTTTATTTTATCCAAATTTTTATTTTTTAATAAAATTTAATATTAATTTTATTAATGTTTAAATAAAAATTAATTTTTATTTTTAAAAATTACATTAATAATTTTATAATTTTTATATTAAAATTTCATTTTTTATTATTTATTTTTACCTTTAGTACAAAGAAGTTGGATGGATTCAATCAACATTAATAACAATAATAAAAAATTGATTTGTTTGAATAAAAATATTCTTATAATAAATATTATGAATATTATTTAAAAAAATTTGAATAATCCAGTTGAACTCAATTTGATTAATGTGTTTTAATCATGAATTAAATTTTCTTCCTAAAAAATTTTATAATAATTTTTATATATGATGTTTATAATTTTATACTCAAATTGAAACAAGATAAGTATAGAAATAAAATAATAATTTATAATAATAAATATATTTTTTTAAATTAAAAATATTACAAGATAAAACTATATATTTAATTTCATACAGTACAATAGGAAATTTTTTATATATTATTGATCTAGGAATTAAGCTAATAAAATTAAAATTAAAATAATCTAACGTTTTTAATTTGTAATAATTTTATATTTGACTTTGAAAGAGGTTAATCATTGAATTAACAAAACTAAAGAACAACATGTTCAAATTAAATTTTATAAAATTAATTTCAAGATTAAGTTTTATATAATAACCATTTTTTAATTTGATAAGTTAAATTATTTTTAAAAAAAATCAAAATGATGATGAAAATAAAATTTGATCAATTATATAATAATAAAAATATTATTGAAATAAATATTCAGAATGAATGTCCATGTATTATAAACATATTATACTCCGTTTTAAACAAGACTAAGAAGCAAAATTAAGCAGAGAAATATTGATCACTACAAAGATGTGTAAAAAAAATATACCAAAATAATTATTTTCAAACTAGATTTAAAAAACTTATAGCAACTTTAGCCGCCATTATATTCATTTAAATGAATTTTTTTCTGGAGTAAGGTTGAGTAATTCATAAAAATTTACAAGCATCCGCATGGATATGCTCAAGCTGCATGTTGTTCATGTATTGTGGATATTTTTTCAATTGAAATTTTTTAATTATACAACTTGCATATTTTTAAAAACTAAGTTGCATTTATCAAGTGATGTCTCAAATGGCAACATTCAATATCTACATAATTGCTACCATCTTTATCATGTTAGACAAGAGTCATGACACTTTCGCCATTTTTGATAAGAGAGTGAACGTCATGAAAGAGAATAAAGAGACACTAATTACAAAAGAGCAAGATAGTTCTTAAGCTAAAAATATCTTGATCAATTTGGCATGTGTAGTGCTCATGAAGAAAAAAGTTTCATGAAACCACTAAAGACAACTACATCATGATTTGTAGCTGATATTTTATCCACTTGTTTTTACAAGAACTGACCATTGGGGGACCAAAATGACAAGTTGATACTGTCTCTTGTTTGATATATGGAAACATTATCTCTTATGAAGAATCTAAAGGAGCATGACAAACTCTAACCCTTGAATTTTTTCAAGAAATTGATTGCATACAATTTGTAATATACATCATTTTGAACAAAAAAGGACAGTCTTCATTGGTTCTACATCAAATATTTCTGCCATCTATTCATATTACTTCCTTTTTAAGGTTAGATAAACTCTTGAGAACAATGTTCAATGTATAACCAACCATACATACGACATCTTGATGCTCATGAACATCTCTTGTTACAAAGATCAATTATGATTGTCATCATCATCCTAATCTTTTTATCTTTGGCGGTGTTGTCCAACATAAGTAGAAGACAATTACGAAGTGGTGTAAACTTTCATTGCTTTTCACACACTTAATCTTCCTTGTTGGGGCATCATGAAAAATCGTAAAGTTTGTTTGGAGTCTTGTTATTAGGTTCAAGAACGTTTTTTCAAAAACATACTTCTCCAATAGAAAACTTAAAGTTGAAGACAACCTTCTAAGTTCAAAATCTCATATTTATTTCTAATGAATTTCTCCAAATCCAATGGATTCCTCCAAATCTTTTAAGCATTTGGCAAGAGAGGTGGTTGTGAAAGTTTGGATCACCATACCACAATCCTCAAAGAGAGATGTGTGCTTTGCACTCTAGACTATGTTCATGAATCAACACCCAATAAGAGCCATGGTAAGGGCAAGAGCAAGTGCAGCGAAAGTCTTTAATTGTTTCTTGTGTGATGAATCCGAGTTTTGTTCTAATCTATCTTCTCATGAATGATGTACAAGTATTTGGATGGTTTAGTTGTAGACAAATGGCTCAAGGTAAAAATAATACTTGTTCCTCAATGGGTACTACTCGAAGAAAAATAACTCTCTCTCAAATTCAAATTATGTTTGCCATTTGATTTTTTTTCTCCCTCATGGATTGCTTCTCAATACACAACTAACATTATATCTTGATAATTTACAAAAAAATTGGTCCACAACATGTAGAGTGTTTTTTTGAACAAGGATAAATGTCATTAGTTTTATATTGACTTGGATCTCCTTAAAACTTCATCTTTAATATACCAAGATGATAACTTGTATGTGTAAAAACCTATTTCATTAATTCCAAAATTTTTAGATGATAAGTGGGGGATAACTTACTATTTATAAAAATTGATGCAAAAATGCATTTTCTTTCATGGTTAACGATCAAGTTTTTTTCAAATCCGTATGGCCACTAAACCTCACTTTGACTTTTCTATCATATATGCTATTCTAATTATTAAAAATTTCTTTACATCCTCCAAAATTGTATAAGGATTGTTGGACACATTGAATTCCTTCTCAAAATCATATTATCACTCCTAAAATCCTCCACACTTCAAGTATCAAATTTGCAATAACAATTAGTATGACAACATATTAGACATGTTTAAACATCTTCTTCTTCATTGCATCAACTTGTTTCTTGCTCTTCACACTTTATTTTATTTGCAAATTTTTGGTATAATGTATGTCTTATTTTCGGTTGAGAAAAGTTTAAAGCATTCATCTGCATCCTTGTATAAGTCGTTGAGAAGTGTGTTGATAGACAAATATGATATTGACCACATTACAAGAAAAGAAATCAATCATCTCTAAAGCTTGAGAAATTCTTTCTAAAGATATTCGGTTAAGATTGTCATGACTATACTTGGAATATGATTATTGTCTAACCTATACTCCCTTTACATTATATGTGGATGAATGAAACAAAATGGGTCTTTTTGCCATATCACATCTTGTGTCTAGACTTAATAACAAAATCCAAATGTTAAAGCAAGTATGTTTGTTTCTGAACCATTTCACAGCGGTTTGGTATGGGTGATCAAGATCTAATTATTTATATATTCTCTTTCATGATCAAGAAAAAAAAATTATACAAGTGGAAATAAATATTTTCTCCAATTTACATGACGATTTTTTTTCTTAAGTTAGGATTGTGGAATTCTCAAAAACCTTGAGATTAGCTTATCTCCATAGAATGTAAAATCCTTTCGTCTCATCTAGCGTATCTTATTGATGGAAGAAATTGAACATATTTTTTGTGAAGAGTATGGCTTGCATCTACCATGACAAGTATCGTTTGCATGACTTGAAAAAATAAAATAAAATCTTATGAATTTTTTTTTTTGAAAACAGAAAAATCTTAATTATGCTACTTGTTGAAGCCATTTGCAAAAATAATCAAATATCAAACTTGCTCTAAAAATTAAAAACTAGTTTACATCTTGAAATAAATGTTTGAAACACATGATAAAAAATTGCTAACATGGATACTTTGGTAAAATATGCTATGGGTAATCAAGAATGGATGTCATCATGTTGGGATCATATTTGGGCAACAATGTGAACAAACCTAGTGAGCCATGTGAGGTCTAGAGGTTGTCCAATCCCTAAAAGAGCAACATAAAGGGACTCCCTAGTGGTATGGAGGCTTTTGATCTTTAGGTGTATCTTTTAGGGAATTTAATCTCCCAAGCGGTCACAAAGTTTGAGAAAATTCATAGACTCAATCCAAACCGTAAAATCTGATCTCACGAGTTATTGCAATGTTGGGTTCTCTAATGGCTGTCTTCAAGCAAAGGCTGCCAAATCTTTAGGAGCAATGATGGTTCCAAAAACTCTTGGGTCTCATGATTCGAGAGGTTTGACTAGATAAATCTCTATCTTCTAGAAACTAGTTTCAAAAAACAATGTTATTTTGATTTTGAAATCTCAAAAAGTTTTTTCAAGTTACTTGAAGCTTTAAAAGATTTTTTTTTTGCGATTTGGTTGATTTTTTTTATTAATTTGTCATATTATATTAGGAGGATATACATATGATTTCACAATTAATATGCTTGAAGATAAGCTTGCTATTAGAAGTGCATAGCTCTAACATCAATTGAGATAAAAAAAATCTAGACTCCTTTTATATATGACAATAATAATTTAGATGAGCTGGAACAAATGATAGAAGTATCATTGAAACATAGAGTGTAAATCACTATTATTTTTATAATAAATTCCATATATATATATATATATATTTTAATGATAATTAAAGGAGATGACACATTGATTTGACTACAAGATAATTCAAGACATGAACACATTGTTAAATATAGAGAGGCTATGCTACCATCTGAGGAGGTGGATATCGATCTTCAATTCACAAATTTCATGTTGGTGATTAGCTTTACTTGCAGCAGAGTGCACCGATCATATTGGATGTTACGGTTGGTCGCACAATTCTACAAGTACGTGAGGTTTTACCTCCTTTAGTTTTGGTATTAGAAGGTCGTGATGGTGTGAATTGGAAGGATCATGTGAGTAATTGTGAGCCATGTCACCTTTCAAACATTGATGGTACTATGGATCCAAGCCTGGCAGTTGTGCGTGCATGCTTGAGATGCATGTTATGTGGATCTGTGACCTCCGGGTTGACTCTCACTCAGGTTTACCTCCGATAGCTTTTTGGAAGCTCATCATGAATCTAAAAGGACTTGTTTCCACCAAATGACCATGACCCTAATGCACACTCTTACATAAACTCTCAAATTCCAAACTCCATGATGCAAATTATCACAAAGAGTAAGATATCACTCAAAAAGAAAGTGTACTTTGATGATCAAAAGTATTCATTGAATCAAGGCTCCAACCTTAACATGACTTTTCAAAACCAAACTTCCCAAAACGAAGTCTTTTCGAAACTAATATCAAAAAACTAACTTCTCTCAAAACTCATTTGAGAGTTACTTCTCAACCTCTCTATTTATACTACTTAGAATCTTACCCTAGTAACTATAAGTAACCATCATGTAACCTTCTCTTACCAAGTTTAATCTAAGTAGAGATCACAAACCCCAATGAAAAGGTTACATGGCAACAAGCAATTGGTCCACTTGGATCTTCTAGAAGCCCAACTACCCTCCAATTAACTTTAGTGTACCAAGTCAGTCTCGCCCCTAGATTTAAGGGTCTTCACTAAGTCCAACCAATGAAAACTAATCCAAGTCAAAGAAAGTCATGTGATGGAATCTGTTCCTTGATTCCTACTAAATAAAAAATAGTTATTCTCATCAAAAGCTACTCTATATTTTCCTCCAACTTAACCATAATGAGCTAAATATAGTTATGACTAAGATAGACTTAGTCACAATTTAGATATACTCATATTTCATCTTATATGTACAACCATGTGTCTTATAGATCAGTTGGTGGAGCAACAAGTGTGTTGATTTGTGATTTTTGTTAGAGAGGATGGAATATGTCATGTTTGACACCTCCTCTCAATGCGGTGCCTAGTGGGCGGTGGAGATGTCCTCGATGCGTTTAGCAGGCAAGAAGGTCTGATTGTTACATGATATGGATTGCAGATAGACGACTAACGATGGGACATTGTAGCACTCGGCCTCTTGATCTTAGCCTCATGAAGGGCATATCATGTTATGGACTAGATGGCTACTTGGTGTTAGAGGGACCTAACCGCTAGTTGGAGGGGCAATTGTGGTACACTTGTGTTGGTGTATGATGATCTACGTATTGTGATGTTTGATATGACATCAATCTATGTTGTGATGCAATATGTATGTGCTCAACAACTATCATGACTTATGTAACGGCATCTCTAGTTAGATAGGTGCGCGTATGCAAGAGCAAATATAGCCGTTAGAGTTGGTTGTGTAGTTAGCGTCGTTCGCACTAGATCTGCTATTAGGGCCGACATCGCTGTTAGGAGTCATAGGGCTCAAGGGGTAGAGTTCGAATTAGGGCTTCTTGGAGGGCAGTTTTCAAAGTTGAGACTTTGAGAGTGTGTCTATGGTGGATAGTAGCTAGTGCATGAACCTGGAGTCTTTGAAGCACAAAGTGGGTTTGGATTGACCGTAATCTCTATTTTATGCTAGGGTTATGAACGGAGTGTACTTGTCGACTTTTTGAGAGTAGAAAAGATTATTGTGGTACACTTGTGTTGGTGTATGACGATCTATGTATTGTGATGTTCTATGTGATAGCAATGTATGTTGTGATGCGATATCTATGTGCATGACAAATCATACGTTAACTTTATGTTTGATATGTAAAGCATAATATGGTTTAGAATCCATGTACATTCACTTTTAAATCTTAATCTTTTGTTTTGTAAATTTTTTTTTTATTTAAATGATTAAATTTTTATTTTTTCAAATTATAAATATAAATATAAAAATTTAATTATTAAATTTATTTTTAATAAATATAAATATAAATTGTTATTTATTCAAATATAAAAAGGAATTAATTTTTTTTATCTAAGTATGTATTCATTTATTTATTGTAATTTTTAAATATTAAATAAATAAAAATAATTAAATAAGAATTATTTTATTATTTAAATAAATAAATAATAATATTATTATGATTTTTATTAAAATTTATTTATTTATTTTTATAAAATTATTATTTTAAAGATTCAAACTACTTATTTCAAAAATAAAAAATATTTACACATTTAAAATTTTAAAATTTAATCATATAAGTAGATAAATTTATCTGCTGATTATTTCACTCTTATTTTTTAATCTTAAGATTCGAATTGTTTATTTTTGTTATTATCATTATCACAGAATTTAGTATCTATTGTATTTTTCTTGCATTTGAATGTTACTTTTTGTGATTATGAATGTTTCAATTGCACCATGTAATTGTCTTAAAGAATTATGTTTTTATTTTTATGTTGTGTTAGTACTCTCATGTTAATGAATACATTGATAGGTTTGGTATTTTTAATGACTTTCATCATTTGTAACTCCAACCATATTTTTGGCTTTGTATTCTGCAAATTGTTAATCCAATTCGGGAATTACTTTTCATATCCTATATTTGATGACAATAGTCATTTTTGGCAATACACTAATTATCTTGAATTATTTTTTACTCTACATTTTTATTTGAATGAAAATGACGACACAAAATTCATTACAGAGTTGACTACAAGCATTCTATAAACAATCATTCAATCCATAATAATAATTTCATATTATAATTGTCATCATGAAACCCATAATGCATGAACAATATTTTATGATTGAGAAGAAGCAAACATTAATTGCATAATATTTAAAATCATATTTTTCATATGGATCATTTAATGTTATAAATATTTGAACTCTTCTATTAATACATGATTTTAGAACTATTCTTAAATTTTTTTGAAAGATGTAATACTTTTTAATATAATATTTAATTAAGTTTTGAAAATACTAAATGAAACATTCATAAAAATTTTGTGTGTTTGATAAATATCAAAATATTTAATGTATTATGATATGAAATGTTTTAAAATATTTGATTGTACGTTTTATCATGATTATTTATATTGACATGAATGGAATCAAGTATTTTTATAGCTTTGCTATATACTCTAAAAATAGTAGGTTGTTTGACTCACATGATGATAATATTTTTTGACGGAAATCAATATTAGAAACATCATCATATTTTTGCCATTATCAAAGAAATAAAACTTTAGTTATTTTGAGTATCTTTATTAACCACAAAAAAAAATATTCATAGCATATATATCTATTAAATTTAAAACATGAGGTTAGTCATACTTCAGCATTCAAGTTTGGTCTGTTATTTGTGGACAATGAAGCAAGTGCAATGTTTCATAAGATTTCTCGTTTGATGACCATTTTCTGCGATGAGCAAGATCGAAGCGACAATATGCCCGATTTACAATCTGATCGATCATTCGTTCGGGGGAGCTCGGGAGGCTATTCAATTGCCGTCGATGAGAAAGATGCCGATAGGAGTGTATCGACCATTGCTGCCAAAGCTTGATTGGACAGATGAGGAATTGCTATGATTGAAGAACTTAGGTGGAGCTTTCCTAACATGGCGATGAGACTATGTGTGTCCGGAGTTGTGTGAGGAAGTTCGAGCGAAGAAGAGAGATCATATTTTGCAATTTCGACCTAAAGTAGATCTCTACATGCAGCGTTATACAAGCTTTTTGATCCTAGATAATGATGTCTCAATAGCCATGTCAATATTTGTGATTCCGAAAAACTTGAGTGGCAAGGTCATGCAAACAACTTTTGATGACTGCACATGAGCAATCAAAAACCATTTAAATTTTTAGTGATGGTTACAAGCCTTATCACCCGCTATGAATTCACGGTGAGGTGCACTAAAAATCTGGAAACACGAAAAGAATTCAAAGTT
The DNA here is from genome assembly GCA_014180765.2 of Marchantia paleacea. Classification (NCBI taxonomy): domain Eukaryota; kingdom Viridiplantae; phylum Streptophyta; class Marchantiopsida; order Marchantiales; family Marchantiaceae; genus Marchantia; species Marchantia paleacea. The sequence continues at coordinate 673,607 of MUAA02000004.1, forward strand.
AATTCATTGGATCAAATAAATGCCGATCCTACTTTTTTGAAAAGGCAGAAAACTTAATGACGGTTAGAAAGATCGTGAGTATCAATGCAGCAACTTTTCAACACAGTACCCAACAAAAAATCTCCTTGTGTCAAGACTTATTCAGATTCTGTCCGTCAATCACTTCTCTTCTGAATCAGCTGCAGTGCTCAACCTGCCCTATTGTTTCGAAAGGAAGCTCAAAATTTTCACAAATATTTATGGTCAAGGTTTCCAACGTACTGATCTGTCTCACAGACTCAGGCAGCGTTCTAAACTTCGGACAACGGTTTATGCTTATGACTCTCAAACTTGTAGCTAGTCCTACATCGTTTGGCAGACTCTGTAAACTAGCACAGTTGCTTAATACCAGTTTTTTCAGATTATTCAGCTGTACTATAGACTCAGGCAAACTCCTTAGCCTATCGCACGCAGTGATGAAAATGCTTTCAAGCGAGTCAATTTGTCCAATGCAGTCAGGAAGGCTGAGAAGATCAGGACTGCAGAAGATGGAGAGCGCTTTCAGAGACTTGAGCTTCCCAATAGTCTCAGGTAGACATCGGAGAGATTCTACGTTGTATAAACGTATCGTTTCTAGCTTCCTGAGTTCTCCGGTAGACTCCGGGAGACTGACGATTCCCACGTTGTGGATGTACAAATCACTAAGAGCCTTGAGATGACCTAGCGATTCGGGTAGACGCTGAAGATGAGTTAAGTCGCAGAGCTCAAGACTAGTCAGAGACGGGATCTCACCAAAAGACGTGCTCAAAGACTCCAGGCTTTCGCATCCTTTGATTTCTAAATGCCTTAATCTGGAAAATTTGTCAAACACCTCAGGCAGTGTCCTCAAGGTAGTCAGTGTTAGGATTTTTATATCCTCAAGGGATCTCATCAGCCCAAAGGCATCTGGCAGTTCTGGCAACTCCAGAAGGTTCTCCAAAGTCAAGCTTTTAACATTACTCAGAGGACTAAAAGTATTGCCTCCCAAAGTGATCGGCCTGGGGATCAGGCTAGGCCATGTCTTGAGAGAACTGCAGCCAACAAATAAGGTCTGAAGAGAGGTGAGACACCAAATGGAGTTGGGGAGTTTTGCCAAATTGACAGTTTCAAGGCATAGGATTTTGAGAGCCGGCAGGCGTCCAAAATCCTCTGGGAGTTTTTTCAAATGCCTATCTCGTATAATAAGGATTCTCAAATTGCTTAACTTGTAAAAATTGCTTGGAAGCTCAAGAGGGGTGCAATTTTCCAAGATAAGAACACTCAACTTTTGAATCCCTTCCACGTCTTCCGCTCGCAGTGGCCAGGAATTGTCGGCCTTAAGATATGCAACCTGTTGGAGCCCTTGCAAATTCGTATCGTAGTCGCTGTGCTTTGACCAGAAAGAGCCTCCCAATCGATTTGGGAGTTTCGGTTGGCAGCATGAAGACATGTGAAGAAACGCAAGATTGGGTGGAAAGCGTTTACCACTATTTTCAGTTTCGGACAGACCAACGTTGGACATCCTTAAGAACTTCAACATCCGTAATCGGCCGACAGAACTCCAATCATACTGCCTCTGAAGTGCTGTAGCATTTGTAATCACTGTCGGATGCTGCTCTTCCGCCACTGACAGCATTTCCGTTTGAGCATCAGTTCCCTGGGCAGAAGCGGATGAGAAAATTTATATACAATTGCAAATGCTGTAAATCCCAGGCATGAATGAAAAAAATGGTACAAGCAGTGATGGCCGTTGCCCTCACCTTGTACTGGGCAAGCAAATGGTTTGCATCCTCTGGTTGCCAAGCGCCTCTGCATTTCTCTATCTCCTCATCATGAGGTCTGCAGATACTCTTCCCCATGTCTCGGAGTTGCTCGTGAATCCAGATTTGTGGCGGAATGACTTGTGCTCTGGTTGTGCTTTCCTTCACGATCCTGATTAATGACCTACTGACAAGGTTGTGTAAGCTACTAACCGCTGAGGTTTCGTATAAGGAATCCCACGCAGCTTCCCACCATGGCAAGTCGTATTTCTGTTGTTGAGGTCCCCACTTATCAAACACTGCCAAGTGCAGAAACATCGACCTCTCTATCGGTGCCAGAGCATCGACGCTGACTCTGAGTTTGAGCCATAATTTGTCTTCTTTACTTCCATCCAAAGACTCCACTCTTCCCAGTTTCGCTAAAGCACTGGACCAGACATCAAGCCTCTTTTGAGCGCATAGGTAGCTACCAATCACCTCTAACGTCAGTGGCAAGCCATCACACTTCGCAACGACCTCCTCAACCATGTCTTCCGGTATTTCTTCGCGAACATCAGTCATCAGCTGAGCAACAAATAGCTGCTTTGCCTCCTCCATGTTCAAAAACGGCACGTCGCACATGGTAAATGTCGGAAAACCACCTTGTAAGCGAGATGTGACGATCAGACGACTTCCTCTTCCCCACCAATTTGTTCTGAGGAAGTAGCTTATCTGCTTCTCAGAATCAACATCATCCAGTACCATGAGCACTTTCTTCCCCTTTAAAAGCTGCAGTGATGTCGATTGCAGAGAAACCTTTTGCCCAGTTCCAGAGTACAGATTATTAGCGACCAGATCGTGAAGATCTTCTCGAGTCAATTTCCCCTTGACATCTTCCACATAACAACAAAAGTCGAACTGATGTTTGACATCCCAGAGAACTTCCTTGGCTAGTGTAGACTTGCCTATGCCGCCCGTTCCCACCAGCGATAATCGAGAAGGTTCTGCTTCCTCCAATTGGAGCATTTTGACCACCATTTCCACACGCTTCGGCATACGCACAAGCTCTTTCGGAAAGTTGAGAAGATGTAAGAGAGAGCAATACCTTTTCTCCTCCTGCAGCAGGAAGTACACGAAGGAAGGAGCGTTGCCCTCGGTCAACAATCGACTGAATGACAGAATGTGCTTCTTCCATGATTGCTATGGAAAGACGAGCTAATAGCTTTCAAATTAAGGAGCAGAGCCGGAGAATGTATGTCCACTAGCTCGACGTCAGACTTTGTGTAGATTTAACATCCTCTACTTGCTGAGAAATCAAGGGAGAACCTGAAACACCGAGGTTTTCAGAGATTCACTAGAGAATGGTCAGTCAGGCTGAAACCTTACAGTACTGTGACTTCGAAGTCCTGAGTACTGAGAATAGGTGGAAAAATGAATCTTTTATTGCACATTCTTACCTCTTCATCTAAGATCTCCTGAAGAAACTTGACCAGAAGCAGTAGATTATTTGACTGCCGGCCTCGGGGATTACATATGGAATCACTGTCTTCTCCACTTAGAACACAGAAGCCGTCCACATCGTTTCGGGCGGATCCTTCTTCAACCACAAGCGTAGAACTCGAAGCATGGGTACGATCTGAGAGGAAAGAATCCTGTATATTGAACTGAGATCAGTAATTGATCGATAGTCGACATTATTTTGCATATTTGTGGTCATTCTGTAGTTTCTTGATGCATCGTAGACGCAGGACCAAATCAGATTATGCAAGGACAAACATGGCTGTAGAGTGTTGAGGAAAGTGCAGAGAATGGCCCTCTGGTACACATGATCATGACAATTCATCTCTTTTAGAAGTCTAATTTTACACGATTAGGGCGAAGGTAGCTTCAAAACCACTGGATATATGCTCACCCAACTTGTACGTCTTTGAGAAGACCTCCTGCTGCAGTCAGGGGTGTCAATGGCTCCGATTACTCCGTAGGTCTTCCATCCATGGTTCTGACGTAAGGATGAGAACTCAGAATTCAACCTAGCAGCCTCTTTGCTCAGCAATTTCTGAAACTGCAACAAAGGACCCCGATGTTCTGTAATGGTCTCTGATGTACGAGATCCTAAACTGGCCGTCGAGTAGAAAAATGCGCCCTTCATGTTTCCAAGAAAGGTCTTGAACGCCTTTGAGTTCAATCCAGATTTCTTCCCATTCGCTCCCATCCGATCCGCTGTTAGACACACAGCTTTGAGGACCAGACCCCCCACACCGTGGCCCACCAACACAACAGGGCGGCTTTGGCCAACCGCTCCCAGGCTCATCAGGGAATATGCAAGATTTTCCGCTATGACATACATATCCATACGTCCTTCAGATTCTGTAACGAGAAGGCTAGAATCATAGGACACTGACATGATCCGAGAATATGGAATTTCATCAGCTAGCCAGGTGTTCAACCAACAAGTAGAGCTGTCAGCCTGCACCCAACTCTGCCAAAACAATTCTTCTCTCTTTCCCGCCTGAATCCCGTGGAAGAAGACAATGTCTATGTCGATTTGTCCGGATCCCGTATCGGGCTTGTACATCTCGTAAAGTTCATCATTTACCTGCAAAGCATATATAAAATTAGTAATAGATGTACACATCCGCATTATACCAACTTATGATACCATGAATGAACCGAAAATACAAATCTTCCAGTTTTGAGAGCCAAGCGTATCTGTCTACAATTGGTTTCTATCTGTATTGTGGATGATAATCTAGCTTGAGAAATTAGTAGCAAAAAGCCTGCAGCCTCCATCATCTACTTCCATTAGTATTTGTAAGAATAGGTCCTGGAGCAGGCCTGATCAAAGATCAACTTATAGATCTCCAACTGTATTCAGTATCACTGCTGCTACAACTGACCTTTTTGAAAGCTGGACGGCTTTCATCAACTGCGAATGTTTTGGAGCTGGAACTTTCCATCGTTGTGTGAACCGTCCCCGTGTCCAGTGAGTGTCAATTCGACTCACAACACTGAGTAACACACCGCTACTGCTGAGCACTCTCTAATGGCTTCCAGAATCAGACTAGAAAGACAAAGGTACGTATTTAACGAGGAATGCTCGATGAACGCCCCAACCTTCAACATCTTACAATTTCGGCATGTTGGTACCGGCACGCTTGTGGCTGAGCAGCCACCAGTCGAAAACATCGAGCTCAAACTGGACGAGCCGACTCACACAATAGCTGTAAGTGACTAGACATTCAAGCTTCGCCTGAGACCTTAAAATCATCTCTTACAGCTCCCATGCACATTTGTGCATGTGGTGTAGGAATGTACGTGCTCTCAAAGTAAGGGTAAACGTCAACAACAATGGGACGTGAGTAGTAAGAAAGAGACAAAGCTACAGTAAGGCAAACAACTCTTTAGTACCACGCAAGATCGCAGCTTCGACTCACCTGTTCAGCATCTATCATAGTGTCGTGAGAAGATAACGGAGAAGCATTTGAAGCTTCACTTATGGACTCAAGTTTTCGGGTCCACCAGTACGGATGTCCGGAAGTACTTCAGTTTATTGACTTCGAGCAGTACTTTAGACATTTTTCGCGCTGTAACGGTGTTGACAGTTAAACGAAGGCCAAAAAAACTCAAAAAGGAAGAAGGCGAAGAAGAAAGTTTCCAGAATTTTGCTTTCCTCGCCACATAAGGCACATCCTCTCCTGTCTTTGAGCTTCTAATTAAGTAGTAGAGTGTAATGTTGGCAATCACCTAAAGCCATGTCGACGCTGCAAAATGAAGACTGTGGATTCACGATCCAGGCCTTAACCAAATTAAAACTGTAATCCACCAGAATGTAGACCAGAAATTTAAATATGCAAAGAGGAAAACATTCTATAATTATTATGCTCAAAATCCTTCATCTACCGGAGGTCGACAATCTGATCTGAATCCTTTACCTGATCTCGACGTAAACTTCACTTAACAAAATACTAGTTAAGTAGGGTCTAGAAACTTCACAGTATTACATGCAGGTTTTCTCTTAAATAGCTAGGAATCTGCACCATTTCACAAGTGAAGTTAATAGAAACTTAATAGATGTGTACATGTCAGGAATAAAATGTCTGGTTCTCGGAGCAGATAATTTTAATGAAGCGTAACATGAAGCTACTTCACAGCACTTGCACAAATTGAAAAGTTCACTCGACATGATAGAAATCACATTGAGACAAATTCTTCAAACGTCTTTACTTAGAAGCAAAAAGAAGCTTCCTGAAAACAAGTAACATTTTCTAGAAAGGAATGATGAATCACAGCGGAACAGATGTAATATTAGTTCTTATATGTACAGTCTCTTGAACATAGTACTTATCTATCACTTCAGTAGTTTTCTTATGATTTTATGTTAGTATCAATCTCTAGGCACTATACATAAATTTCCAACATTCAGAACACAAAATTAAATTTTATGCTGCAACGAATTTAATTTCAAATTAAATTCAATGCGCATGCTAAAATTTTCTGTCCATCAAGGTAGACTCTTGATCTCTAGTCTAATTGATGTACAAAGAGAAATAACATGGGAGCTCAGGTCATATCTCTAGTGGTAAAATATCTCTCGTAAATCAGAATAGTACTTGTAAAAGAATTGATCCTGCATTCACATCCCTTGCATATATCTCGAGATCTCTACTCTAATCGATGGACAAAGAGGAAGAACAGAGGAGCTCATGTCATATCTCCAGTGGTAAAACATCTCTCGTAAATCAAAATGGTACTTGTAAAAGAAATGATCCTGCATCTACGTCCCTTGTATATATCTCAAGGATGGGTATATATGCAATCATAAATCGAGAAGATAACAAAGGTGGCGATTTTCTACTTCTATGAACCAAAAGGTCCCCACAAAGTCACGGTGTATCTGCTTCAAGCAGGTATGTTGGGAGCGGCCCGGTCGAAATCCATGGGAACACGAAAGGAAAGTATTTGGACCATAGCTTGGGAGCAACTTTTTCTTTTTTCCCAAGGGCCCAGTTGACTCGGGCGGCTCGTTCACTAGTAGAAGTTGTTTCCCATATGGCGGAGAGTGTCCAACTAGCCAAAAATACTATAAGTGTCATCTTCTCCATCGAAAATAAGTATACCCCTCCATCTAAAATTAGTAAAGATGTATGTCTCGGTGCCAAATCTTCTATCACACAATGATGACTAATGATGTCACCAAAGACAACCATGATCCCCTTATCAAGGTTGTTAACCGTGATAGGAATGTAGGTGAAGGAAGAACTGGTTAAAGAAGGTAGGTGGATCGACGAGCAAAACTAGAGTAGATTATACCAAACGCCACATGCAAATCCTCTAGTAAAGGTCATCTACATGCAATACATCCTCGGCAAGTGCAATGTCTAGGTAGCATGTGAGTCTTTGTAAGAGTTGTCATAAGATTATGGAGACTTGAATTTGAGAGTTTGTTTAAGAGAGTGCATTAGGGCTATGGTCATCGGGTCGGAACAAACTCTTCTAGATTTACGATGAGCTTCAAAAAAGCCGTCAGAGATAAATATGAATGAAAGTTAGCCTGAAGGTCATAAATCTGCATGACAGTAAGGGAGAAAAAGAAAATTGTGGGCTATAGATATGAATGTTCAATGGTCGTGACTCAACCATAGAACCAATTATGCTTGTCTATCTCAAAACAAGATGTGATTGTTCAGTCACTTCTCCTTTGGGGACAGGGCATCTAGGTAGAGGAGAAGTGCAGGTGGACCTTTCGTACATTGGCAGCGTCATGATGATCATTTCTTTCTTGCCTTATTTTTCAAATATGGAATCCGCTTTGTTCATCATATTCTTTTCTTTTAAACAAATAAGATTTGTTACACCATTGAAATCTTGTACCAAACTTTCCGTACCAACTGATGATCACCATCCAAAAATGGAGTTGATAATTATCGATCACTTCTTCCAATTTTGTTGCATCTTCATGCAAATAATGGAATGTCAAATCAAGGAAAAATGAGAGTTTGTGACAATCGCCAATATTATACATGTTGGAGTATAGTTCACATTGTCTAATTTGATAACATTCAATCGGGACCACAAGGAGGAAGACCCATGTTGCAAGATTCTTTCTATATTATGGAAGAGAGAATAAGAATATGCAGACAACATCTTGTAGCAAAACGAAGATCATCAATAAACTTGCTTAGCAGCCTTAAACAAGAAAAAGATGACATTGGGAGAAGATAACGATTGAAAGCTCATGGGAGTAGAAGGAAATAAGAAAGATTGATTGTCACATATAGTATGATGGAAGACTACAAAGTGAGAGTCCTAATTGATAATGGAGCAACAAAATTTTTTTTCATAAAGGATTGAGTATGGAAATGGAGTTACCAAATGGGCAAATTGAACTACTAGAGACATTAGCACGGAATATTCAACAAGCCATAGATAGAGACAATGAAGAGATTTAATGGAGAATAATCAGATTAGTATCATATGAAACTAATGGCATTCATATGATTATATCATATGAATGTCATGGATTGAGCAATACAATCCGGAGATAGATAAGAGAAGGAAAGTGATAAAAAGTAATTGATGAAAGATTTATGGAGATAGAATTAAATATCAAAATAGAAGCTTAACTCTCTTTGTGATTAGTAAAACTGCCATTTCAAGAGGTGATGTATATTTCTTTGAACTTCTAAGAAATATCGTTGATTATAACGATAATCTTTACATTCATGACTCATTGAACGATGTTATTATTGAGTATAAGGATGTTTTCTTAGATGATCTACTTACATGATTGTCACCTAATATATTTAGATCATAAGATTGATGTAATAGATGGTAGCACATCAACTTGCAAAGCTCCATATCGTTTGGTTCCAAATGAGTGGAAGGAATATAAAATTCAAATGAAGTAGATGTTGAGCAAATGGTTCATACAACCAATCATTTCATTTTATGGAACATATTTGAATTTAAAAACTTTATTTGAACTCTAAATGTAAAGTTCAAATTACATTCTATAGGAAATGAGATTTTTAGTCATTTTGTATCAAACTCGATGTATCTTAAGCTATTTTTTTATATACATCAATTGATTAATTAAGATTTTCCCATATTACAATAAATAATTCCCATAATTTTTTCTCTATATACATTAATGGATTCAACGTATCCATACAAAGAGCAGATAGTATCCATACAAAGAGCAGATACTAGATTCATTGGTTCTTTTGGAACCTAGTTGAAAAATTATAGAGATTGGAATAGAAAGTTATGAATGTGTTTAGATTTTAGTGTTATGATAATTAGAAATTCTGTATGTGAGGTGAAGTGTTCGGGATTATAGTTTTGTATCTTGAAGGAGATACATAATGGAGTAGCCTATGCTAATATACTTCTCTTTGTGCTAGTTATAGCTTCACTTATGTTCATGGGGTCGCCTAGGACGGTGCATGATACATTATGTTTGGTGTGTCATTCAGCTATTTTTCTTTCAAGGGATAAAAATTCACGTGAAAAAAGATACACAAAGATTATCGTGCGGTTTCTCCTTAATCTACAATCATATCACACTTGATATCTTTTGATAGTATAATCATGGGCATCTTTGGTGACATCACTGGACCATAGACTTTCAAGTGTGGGATAGTAGATTTGGCCAAGAGATAAACATTTTTGTGTGGAGTAGTATGCTTATTATAGATGGGGGAGACAAACCTATAGCAATTTTGGCCAGTTTTCCACTCCTAACATCTTTGATATCCTCCTGGGTTGTAATTCCTTCATTCTCTAAGAGCTGACTTCGAGACAGTTGTTGCGCCCGTCCTTGTACATATGTCCCCACCTCCGGGCCCAAAGAGGTGAGATAGCAATTGTGGAGACAAAGCAGCTCTGGATCACATCCAATCAAGGCTCAGACCACAGATATACTACTCGTTTCACCAGCCTTTGGACGAGGGTGGAAAAAGCGTTTCGGTTTCGAAATTGGTAAGGTAAGGGACCTCACAGTTCCTGTTATATCATGTGTTCCAACAAAGGCGAAGCTGGCAAAGTAAAACTAGCACTGGAAGATTCATCACGCATGGTGACAGCTGAATATTCAGAATGCAGCGTACGCACTTGTGTTTGTAAACTGCAAATATTAGTTTGAACTTTTGATGATAACTCTGAATGTGGAAGTCTGTTGGAGGTTTCAATAATCGGACCTTTATGGTGTACTATGTTGAATGTATTTACTGATTGGAAACATGTATAGTTTTTAAAAGCGGTCGACATTTCCAGACATTTTCTGTAGACACTACTCATCTCCCGTTTCGAAAATTTTGAGCTTATATGACAGTGCATATGAAAGAACCGTCTTCAGATTAGATGGGATTTCTCACAAAGATGTGATCAGATGAATTTAGCTGTATGGAGAAAAGCCAATCATATCCTAATAGTTAATAAGGCCTCTCAGTCTGTCAACGAGTTCAGTTCGGTAAATACTAGTGGTGGTAGACCGAAATAGTTACAAGCAGAAAGGGTAGTCATGAAATCAATATATTCCTCAGACACTAATGAAGTTATCAAGCATTGATGAATAAAAAGAATTGGGAAAATCGACCACCGTGGAAAATAGTAAAATAGACAATAATTTCAGAAAAAGTTAATCTCATTAGGCCTCGAATCTCTGGCTTTCGTCTCTCCCATAGATCTCGCCACAGTAAGGAGCCATCACCAGGTCTCGTATATTGTAGCAGTGGATGGGCTTAGGTTCATTTGGTGCTGCTCATCACTATCTTGACAGTATGAGAGATTCTTGAAACGAAACTTCCTGGACAACTTCAATCGTGAGTTACAGGTCGCCAATCAACAGAACTATCAGTCTGTTAAGAGAAAGCTTCTTACCCTATGCCAGCGGATGAAGTACCTCCGACCTCGAACTTCGTTGAAGATCGAATCAATTGAAAGAGGTAAACCTGGTCCTCAGAAGAAACCGAGGGGATAGAGGACGAATCTTCCGCCACCGTCCATCGTAATTGGAACAAACATTCTACCTCTCAAAACGCAATCTCACAAATAGTTGAATAGTGGCTTCGATGGCGTAACAAATCTTCTTTGTTTAAAAGAAAAGAATATGATGAACAAAGCGGCGAATGGGTTCCATATTTGAAAACGAAGGCAAGAAAGAAATGATCATCATGACGCTGCCAATGTACGAAAGGTCCACCCGCACTTCTCCTCTACCCAGATGCCCTGTCCCCAAAGGAGAAGTGACTGAACAATCACATCTTGTTTTGAGATAGACAAGCATAATTGGTTCAATGGTTGAGTCAAGACCAGAACCATATCGCTTGCGGTAATGTTGTAAGAGTTCATTTGGCTCTCCATATCTCTACTTATGAATTGGCGAATTAGTGATGTCGCAGGTGGAAAATGCAATCTGATATACTTCCCGCACGGTGTACATATGTCATGAAACACAACATTTTGGTATGAAGTAACGATCTCCATTCATAGATATATATGGAAAAAGAAGCCTGCTACTTGATGAGAGTCAATGGATCCATTCGCAACCGATTGCAATTTTTGAATGAGGCGTACATAGAAACTTGTTGACATCCGACTCCTTTGGTTGTGATTTAACGAGGTGTTTATGTTATGAGATGTCTCTTGATTTAGATATTCCAGATTTTTACAGATATCAAGAAATAAAGTAAAAGAGGCAACCCAAAGTTCCATAATATTAGGGTATCTTTTTTTAAGTTTAATGGTCAAAATAAAATTTCTTCTAATAACGAGATGTAATGGTACTTTCTTTTCTGAAAGGTTCAAATATGTTCACGTGAAATGCTCAATCTCAAGTACTGCAGTTCAGTTTTAGCTGTCTCCGGTGACAAGAAAACATTCAGATTATGATGAAGTGAAGTAGCTTGATACCAAAAGTTTCTGAACACGTAATTTTCTGAAAGTTTAGCACCTTATCACGAAAAAGTTTCCCGGTGTCTTAGAATCTCATGCACTGTGTACGATGAGGATGATATACGGTCCATTGAAATGTAAATTCTTACCAATTTTTTTTATATGCTGGGTCTATGTAAATTCTTTAATTTTTTAATTTTTTCCATTAATATGCATATTATTATATTAATATGTTTTCATTGGCTCATATGCTCTAACACTCGGAAGTAACAGAAAACATTTTGGTCTACCCGGCGTAATCATGGACCTGAGGAAGCATGATGATTCACCTCTGCTTAAATTTTGAAATAAATATATAATTTTAAAACAATCTTCAAGTCCGTCATTTCTGACCTATTCCTCTATGATCCACAACATAATTTAACTTGGGAGCCGCAAAGTCGGCGTTCCCGATTTGAGACCCACCTCTCCTTGACTAAACGATGTCAATCATCAGGAAACAGTTGACAGTGAGGAGGAGGTCAGTCATTTTTGCCAGAGGCGCATCTCTCCAAGAGCGCGTCGCCGTCTTCAGAGGCCAGAATCGGTCAAAGCTCAAAGCTTCAAATGATGAAATCACAAGATACAAAAAAAAGCCACAGATAACTACCGTAGGTGTATAGCTGAGTGGTCCCACAATTCACGTCTCTGAGTTTACTTGAGTGTCAAATCATGAGCGTCTTCTTAGCTTTCGTCATATCAATAAAGTCCAGTCACGTCTCAAAATATCCTGGCTCCAGTTGTGAAATGAAGCCTGTGGAGTATTGCGCTCTACCTCGCAGAGGTGTTTACTTTAAATTACATTAGTGGCCATCAATTGGCTAAATTCGAACACGGTCGGCAGTAGCTTTTATCTGACGGTGGAATTGGGCGTGAGCTCTACTTTTAACGAGCATTGTGACTTTACCGACCGACCGACCGAAGCGTATAGGAAGCTTCAGTTGAGGAATGAAGAGTGTTTTGGAAGTTTTGTACCCGCAGTAGGAACGGTCCTTTGACTCAATTATACAGTAACGGAAACTCAGTTCGGGATTCTTATTTTCTGCTAGGCGTCACTAAGGTTTCTCAATGTTGGACTCTCTAGAATATCCGGAAGGCATAACCCTCTTGTGTCTATCCTGTAGTCCTAGACGTGGAATACTTCCATGCCGGTACTACACTCTTTTCCATAATTAATGTGTATGTTAATATAGTGTGGTCCACAATAAGGCCAGGAGACGGAATCTGACCAAACACACTACTTAGGGTTTGAAATAGTTTTTCAGTCTATTTTGACAAGGTTTCATTTATACCTGGTGCACTGTAGTCACATTTTTTGACAAAGAGGGGTATGCTGGAGATTCATCATGGACTCTATCCTTGCAGCTTTTGCTTGAATTGATGCCCAAAATCAAGCTGCCTTTGCTTAGCCTGTCGCTACAGAGCTGATGTTAAAACAAGTCAGTCCAAAACTAGGGGCGACATTTAGTCTGACCGTTTTCTGAATAGTGCAACAGGTCGGAAGTATCCCCTTTTTTGCACTTACTAAGTGCAAAAAATATATCCAAAACAGTCTGTAAGCGCAAGAAACCTAAAAATTGCACTTGATCTATTTAAGGATTCTCAAAAAGTACATAAATCATTGTCAAAACTTCAACGAAAACTTATTTTTACAAGTTACAGTAGATCATGGAGTCAGTGCATAGTGATAGATTGGATTTTGATGGAGTATCAGCAATGATTGTTGATGGTGGGATTATTCAAGAGTTTGTTTCAAAAGAAATGATAGACATACAAACCCACACTCATTATTGCTACTTGATAAGAGGGAGCACACATAAAGGTGCAGAGTCTGAGCCCGTTTCCGGGACTTTCTATCGACACTCTGATCAAAGTTAGGGTTATTTTGCTTCCCTTGTCTACGCGTAGTTAGTTTATGCATGATATTAAAAAATCACCTCTTCATTCTATCAAGGGAGACACGGTCTATTCAGTAGGGTTTTGATATTTATTTAAGAACAAAGATTTGAATCAGATCCATCTCATCTCCGACCGATACTAGACCAACATCCAGAAAGAAACGCTTTTAGCATCCTCGCCATTCTCCACCCTTTATCCAGTCTAACGAGAATCCACAGTGGTCATACCATCACTGTCCCTTTCGTATTTCCCTCCCGCCACCACCTCTTCACTCTTCCTCCCAACCCTTGCTCTAGCACCACAAAACTCCCTAAATTTCTTCCCCTCGATCTTACCTCAATTCGGTGTCCGATCAAAAGCCGGCAACCGAACAATGTGCTTTATCAATCTTTGTGTATTCAGTAGTGCCTTGTTGGCACAGAGATTTACTCCCTCATACTCATATGTTACCCATTTTGCTCCCTCCTATCCTGAGTTGCGAAAATTACTCCCTGATAGACCTCACACATGTCTGCGGGCATGAACTGGCCAGAGTTCACTAAACAAGGCGAAAGCTTTAAGTTTGCGCCACTGAACAGAGGCGAAGCTCTCAGTTTGTCCTTTCCTTGCCCGTCAAATTGCGCCACTGAGAAAAATCGGGTGTTAAATTGCCAGTCCAGTTTCAAATTTGGGGCTTTCATCTCAGTCTAGACTCTAGTATGAAAGCAGGTAGTGTCAATGGAGGTGGCGACGTTGTCTCTACCACCTGATTCTAACATCCAGCAGCGGGCTGCGGTTTAATTGGCCCGAGGTTTGTGGCTTAATGAAGTACTTTCACCGTTGGATTGATAAACTTGTACAACTACCAAATCCATCACATAATAACAATGACGGGCAACAAGGTGAACGAGTACATTTTGGCAACACTCTCACCAATTACATTCTTATGATATGGGGTGTGAGAGAATAATTTTTGCAACTCAAGGTATGATGGAACAAATGAGTTGGTATGAGGGAGAAAATAATTACTTTTTTTATCAGACTTCATCATTATGAGAGTGGGGTTTTGCCCATTTACTTAGGTTTTCTTTTATTCTGAATTACCGGCACCTACAATAGAACAATATGTTGTGGTCCTCGTGATAGTTGTTGGGGCTGCATCTATGAGAAACAAAGCTCCCTTCAGTAGTGTTCATTATGGAGCTCATCTGTCTATTATTTTGGCCATGTCACATTGTGCATTCCATTCCTTAGCGGACGATACACACATTGTGGACCTTGTAGAGCACATTAGGCAGTCTCTTGATTACTGAGCTTCATCTTGTAAGATTGAGAATTAATGTGTAAATGTGTAGAATATGATCTCTTTTGGGTATTCTTCCTCATCTCAAGCTTCTAGAGAGATGTACAACATTGACACACGGCTTACACATTCTAGAAGTGCTAGTAGGGTATGAGGACTTTGTCTCATGCTATCTAGATACTATACTTGCCGAGAATATACTACATGTAGATGAACTTCCTCTACTAGGGGATCCGCATGTGGAGTTTGGTAAACTTTCCTCTAGTATTGCTCGTCGATCCACTTAACTACTCCAGATGATTTTTTCTTCACTTGCATTGTTATCACATTTTGCAGCCTTTGATAGAAGGATTATGGACGTCTTTGGTGACATCATAAAATCAATGACCTTTGAGTGTGTAATAGGATATTTGACACAAAGACATACACCTTTGCTGATTAAATGTTAAGGGTAGGCTTATTATCAATGAAAGAGACTATAGCATTTTTTACTTGTTGGGCACCCTCTGCACCTTTGTTATATGTTCACAAATAGGGAACTATTTGTGATTACATATAGATCCATCCTTGAGATATATATGAGGGACTTGTATGGGGCTTATTTCCTTTACAAAAACTATTATCAAATATGAGAGATGATTTGTCCTCGGAGATATCACGTGAACTCCCGTCCCTTTCCTTTTTGTCCATCGATTGGACTAGAGGCCTATAGTCTACCTTGATGAATCAACAATTTCAGCAAGCTTTATAGTCTCTCTTAGTGGATCTAATCATTCCTCAAACTACTAAGACTCGTTTACATTATTGCTCCGATAAAGATGTGGATCTTGACTCAATCATGCATTAGGGATTTCCCACTTACACAAGTTACCTTTCCTATAATGCTAAAGTTCTTTCTTGGCTTCATCCACCCATCTGCATCTTCATTACTCACCTTATATGCATCATGAAACCATATGACTTGTTACTCATTCGTAGAGCAGAGGACATCTACCCATGATGCCATTAGGAATGTGGTATTTGCTATGACACAAGAGGGTGGATACTCATATGGAGGGAGCATTGTATTCCTTGCATTCGATTCGGGCTTGGGCATACCTATACTTGGTTTGAAAGGATGTCAAGCGCATACATATTGCATCATAACATATATTGATATCACATCAAACATCGCAATACATAGATTGTCATTATCAACACAAGTGTACCACAATCGAACTCTTAAATGACGGTTAGATCCCTCTAACATCAGGTAGCCATCTAGTCTATTAACATAATATGCCCTTTGTGGGCTAAGATCATAAGATCGGATGTTCCAATAATCCATCGTTAGTTGTCTGTCTACCATCCATATCATGTAACTGTCAAATCAGCTTGACTGCTAATCACATCGAGGATATTTTTATCATTCATTGGGTACCACATTGAGAGGAGGTATCAAAACATGACATATGTCATCCTCTCAAACGAGAATCACAAATCAACATACTAGCAGCTCCACCAATTGATCACATAACATACAACTCAAGCCTGCCTGGACAACTATCCATATTAGCATCAATGTTAATGATATTATATGCGTATTAGCATGCCTAGACAACTATCAATGTTAATATGGATCCATAATAGCATCAATGTTTGGAAGGTGACATGCCTCACAATTACGCCCATGATCCTTTTGAATCACAACATCATGATTCTCTAATACCAAAACCCTATAACGTAAAACCTCACATTCTTTTAGAATTGTGCAAACATCATTAACATCCAATGTGGTTGGTGAACTCTACTGCAAGTTAACGTAATCATCAACATGAAATCTGTGAATTGGATGTCAATATCCATCTCCTCAAATGGTAGCATAACGCAAAATATCTCTATGTTGAGCAATAATCAGGTTCTCAAATGTCATGGGCATTACCCTACAGAAGGTTTCTACCCTTAGAGAACACATCCTAACCCAAACATCAAGGTTATCCAAGTCCAAGACTTCAGCTGACTCTCGACGAATAGCTGCATGTAAGTTAGGATATCTACCATATAATAAATAATACAGTGAGAATGACACTAGAGATGATTACCAGCTAAATTGATAACCCATTGCCAACCATGATAGTTGGATGTCCCAATCTCCTAGATGAACTTTCTCCAAGCCAAACTTTCTTAGTCCTCTCTTCACAGTTTGAACAACTTTCTCTGCTAGATCATCAGCCTTGGGATGATCTCTTGAAATGATATTGATCAATGCTTGATCACAAAGCCTGAAACTTGCCCAAACACTCGGTATCCTGATCAATCAACACTTTCACTAATGTACCAAATTGGCTAAAACTAAGAATGCATAAGCTATTCTCTCACTTGATTTGTCAGACAAAGGCACCACCAACTCACTCCATTTGGAGAAATGCTCCACCATGACCAACACATATCAATGATGTCGTATAGTCAATGATAGAGATCATGTAAAATCCAAGCTCCAACAATTAACAAGTCCAATAATCGGTAGAGGATGTAATTGTGGGGTACGGACATTGAATGATGCTCGAACACAATCACATACCATACATTTGGCCACAAACTATTACACATCAGTTTGAATACCTCTCCATCAATAATGACTTTGAAGTAAACTTTATGTCCGCTTCACTCCGAAATGACTTAATTCTTCATGAGCATGTCTGACCAACTGCGCTCTCTAAGATGGAAGTGGCACAACACAAACGATGTCTTGATGAAAGATCTCCCCATACTTGAAGAAGATGTCTACCTTGTGATCTGGACCATCAAGCTCTCTGTAAAACTCAATGTTGCTCCTTGGCACTCAAAATATCCATCAAAGCATTTGTACAAAGATACTCCAACACTATCATGTTGTCATTGGTGTATTTGGAAACTCAAAAAGTTTCCAAATACATCCAAATCTCCAAACGATAAATTTGATGGGCAAAATAGCATCAACAATTCAACATGAAGATAGTGTATGTGGAGGGCAAGAAACAACTTGCAGATGCTCTCACACAAATGCTATGCATCAACATCACAGAGGTGAAAATCCAAGTTGATTGGTGATCTCAAATGATGGCTGCAACAAAGGAGGATGAGGAGATCATGAAAGCATTTCAAGCAAAGACGGCAAAGAAGGTTCGAGGTCTAGCATTTCAAGAGCACTGTATATGGATCCCACAAGATCCAGATTTACGTACAATGGAATTGTCAGAAGGCCACGATACAGCCATTGTGGGGCACGTGGGAGCTGAAAAGACTTTGAAAAGTATACTACGAGTGTACTATTGGTCAAGGATGCAGGAAGATATGGAGGCATATATCCGAAGTTATATCGCAAGTGGTATCGCAGTTGTATCCAAAAAAATAAGGCGGGGAATCAAAAACCGGCAGCTTTATTACAACCCCTTCCCATTCCCGAACAACAATGGGAACATGGTACTATAGATCTAGTATGTGAGTTACCAAAAATCCCTTTAGGACATGATTCACTCTTGGTCATTGTGGATAAATTGAGTAAGATGATACACATCCGACCTACCACAAAGATATTGACGGCACCATAACTTACTCATTTGTATCTAGACGCAGTTTTTGTGAATCACGGATTAAGCAAAGTCTTAATCACAGATAGAGAAACTCATTTCACTAGTTTTTTTTGAAAAATCTTGTTTGGTTTATTCAAAACAAAGCTAGCAATGTCTAAAGCCTATCATCCTCAAACTGATGGTCAAACAGAGAGGGCCAATAGAGCAATAGAGGATATGCTACAAGCATTCACCTTGGAGGAACAACAAGAGTGGTATACTCTTTGACTCTAGTGGAATTTGCATATAACAATTCTGTTAATGCATCCACAAAAGTATCTCCATTTTATATGATGTATGATGTTCATCTTTTGACACCTTTGAATTTATTGAGAATTCCTAAAACGCAGGAGTTTTCAACCAAAATTACGACTGTCAATGATTTCGTGGGACACATACACAAAGGACTACATCAAGAAAAAGAGAAGTTGGTAATTGCTCAAAATCGATAAAAGCAATATGCAGATGCTCATCGTAGGGAGGTGAAGTTTCAGGAAGGAGATCAAGTTTGGTTATCCACGACCAATTTGTCACTTGTAGTAACATCAAAATTTAACCCTTGATTCATCGGTCCTTTTGTGATGTTGAAACGTGTTGACGAGGTGTCTTACAAGTTAGAGCTCCCGTTGTATATGAAAATACATCCCGTTGTCGCATGGACATTTCTTTGCTCTGAGAACGCCCGAGCGCTTGACTGTAGAAGAACCTTCTAGAACCTCCTGTGAGTTGACAATCTCTTCTTCTTCTCCTCAGCACTCCACATTATAGCCGGTAAAACTTCAGCGGAAAAAGACTATGATATCTAATGATTCGACCAATAACTTTCGCTCAAACTTTACACAAAATTGCTCCACGGCCCTTACTATCACTCAGAAAAGTTTCAGATGTTTTCTGTTTCTAGATCTCTCAAAACAATTGGTGATTTACCCACTGTAACACAAGGCAATATGCAGACCCCTGTGTACAAAACCCATCACACATCCCAATCCTTGACTTCAATTGCTCCCAGATTTTATGAGAAGGTCACTCATCATCAGAACTTGAACAGTGCAAAGTTTTATTGACAGAAATTTCTGATATCAAAAGATATGATCTCTGTACTAACTTCGTGACAGTCAGTGCAGTCCTGTAATTCTGACTATATACACAAACTTCAAGCTATCACTCCGTACTCAAAACTTGTCCAATCGAGTCAAAACTTCAATCAAAACACAAGCCTGAATCGAAAACTATATCTCTGTTAATCAGATCTTCCAAAACCATTGTAAGGTTCTCAGAAACTCTCCAAATACACTCAAAGGTCTAAATTTCTCACTCTAACTTTGAATCATCACTTCAGAGTGACAAATCCTTCAAATCCATCCATTCTTGAGCCCACGTCATAGCTCGTTCCGTCAGCTCTCCAACCTAATCCTCAGATCTCCGAATGTCTCCCTAGAAGGTCTCTAAAACTCCTCAAAACCTCGAAGAAGTTGCCCAAGAGCCCTCATTGGCCCAAACTCCAAGACCAATGAGAATGAAGAGTGTTATTTTGACCTCTAGTGTGGCCAAATTAGCTCCATTTTAACTTAGAGCTTTACAACTATCCTAAATACACTACTTAGCCATCCTATACATAATACGAGTTGCCACTAATAAAGAGTCAAAATGACAACTCGAAACCGGCTAAGTATGAACGGAACTACAAACGGAACCGGGGAGTTTATAACTTGAGAATAATACTCCTCGCCAAAGTTCTTAACAATCAACTCCCTATGGCTTGTTTTTGGTAAGCAATAGTGATGGATTGGAACCCATGTGTTGAAAGCCACCACTCTTTGGTAAGTTCAAATCCATAGCGCCCAAACTAAATCAAAACGTACATTGTTACGTCCCAAATCGCGCCGTAGGAAACAACTGGAAGAATAATCGGGTTTGGAGAGTTTATCACTTGTTGCAGAAAATTATCTCCAAAATGATACACTAACCATGCCCGAAAATGATCACGATGAAGACACCGGATGTTGATCACAAATGGATTAGGCATCGGTACATCTGGAGGATCATGTTGTCCTCTATCCATGTCCTCGTCGGCTCCACTTCGATCAAATATGCTCCTTAGTCAGCAAAGTGATGTGTCTAGTACTCTCCCGTACCCTTTCCATCATGACTGCGCTTTATATCTGATAAGGTCCAAGATAATATCTCTTGGAGCCTTTTCAACATCCTGGCCCTACAAAGTAGATCCAACGGTGGGCTCTAACAAACCTTATGATGCGCCGTCGGTTATCCTAACCTAAACTATCGCCGTCATGACAACAGCTCTGAAGATGGCACATGTCATCATCTTCTCATAGTATCCGCGTCACAACACGACAACGTGGATGACACTACTCCACTATGACATGATAGTAACATGCCCTAGACAAGGACTATCATGTGCATTCATGTTGCACTCCAACAAATCACCAGGCCACGTAACACAAGTACTAAAGGCATCAATATACACCAAACCTCCACTTGACAAAGGGCTAAAACCAGTAATGAACCATATCAGTAATCAGCTTAGTCAACCCTAACCATATTTCCAACCTGGCTAATAAGAAATTGTCTCCTTCCAATAATCAATGCTAAATGCCATTAGGTTTAACACTGCTGCATCCACCAATATATTATAGGACTCTGCAAGTGTAAGTTCATCACGTGCTTGTGTTGTATAGCTATTAGTGATATGATATGATTGCACTTGCAAAATCAACTCCACCCATGTGATGTATTATGTTAGTGCATCACTAGATTTTTCAAGAGATATCTCAATTTGAAATGAAAATCTTTCCACATTGATCTTTTGCAAACCAATACCAAGCAGTGCATCCTTAGCCAACATTAGCGGTTGTGCACCAAAATCCAATAACACCCATTGAGGTCGATAAATCTTTCTTAAAGGTGCGACCAAACAGAAGATACCACTCCTATTATCCAACATCACCGCACTTGATGACATCTTGGTATGCTCGTATGCTAGCCTAGCTGGTAACTTCATCACTCAAGCGGTTGCAGCTTGCCAAGTTTCACTAGTAGTTGCCTTGATCCCAAGATCAACACTACTAGTATTGTCAATATCATAAGCAACCAACACATACTCTTTGCTTTAAAAAAATGAAGATGCCAATCTTAATACATGGGATGATGACACCCCCAATGCCAATAAATCCTTGGCTGAGAAAATAGAAGAATGAACAAGAGACTTTGCTGCCCTAGTTTCTCCCTAGTTTGGGCCCTAGTTATGTTTGGGCCCTAGTTTCTCCATCTCCAAATACACCAATATTGGTTTGCACCTTCATCTCTCTAGTAGGTTGTCTAGAAGCTATGAATGAGATATTCAATACCTCATACAATGTGCATAACTTAGGAAGTCTAACTTGTCGGCTAGCCTCCCTTCTTTGTGCATCCAACTCCATGGATGTTTCTCTAGACTCAATAGTATGTGTTGCAGTAAGAGTGACAACAGTTGCACATGGTTGTGTTGTTGCACACATGTATTCTAAAACATCTCCATCATATGATATAGAGCCACCAGCTCTAGAATCTGATCTTTGTTAGGATATAGCCATACTTGCTATCTTCTACTCCAACTTTTCCAATCAAGATGACATGTTCATCTCATAACTAGCCTCATGGACTAACATTTGACTCCTCGTCCTCTTCCAAGAACTATCATGGCCACTCTCGTTGATCATAATTCTAGATGGAGATCAAAACATCGATCAATCATGTGATCATGTTTGTGACAATGCTCATGATTCTGATCCAACAAGATCCACCCTTTGACCTTAAGTCAATCCATCTTGTGATGAGGTCCACCACATGTTCAACACACCATCCCAACAACTTATTGTTGATTTGAAAAGGATGGCAATTGTCTCGGTCCAGCACCTTCATCACTATGACCGGATGGTCGAGAATGTCCCACATATCTACCATAACCACTTTAGGTTTGTGTTGTAGATTGGTAACATAAATGAGTTGATGAAGTTGGTGAATCATTGTTGAATCGAGCAGTCATCACTCTCTCCTCTTGCGTGTTGAGCTCAATACATTCAACATGACAAAACACAATGGTCAACATAGGTGATGTCTATTGTAGTTATGTGGCATCTCTCACTCTACGTCTCAACTCCCTATCCAATATCCCATATGAATATTAAACAACTTGTGACTGTGTCACCCCATGGTTAACACTTATCAATTGACGTATTTGCATCTCTCAAAGACTCTCCCCAATCTTCCTTTGGAACTCATGCAAACCTCGTAGCTTTTCACTACTTACTCCTTGGTAGTCTCTCCTCAATCGTGCAAAAAACTCTAAAATAGAATTAAAGTTTGGGATCTCTGAACTCTTTTCAACCCGACTAGTTCCAAATGTATCTTCAGTGCCAAGTAGATATGATGAATTTGCACCACCAAACATTGTACCCGAAGTAATAAAATTGTAGTTTAGAGACTAGTATTATCTCCAAAACTCAATCTCCTCATGGTATTCAGGTCAAAACTAATGATAATCATCTATCATCATATCCTCCAAATACTAGAATAATCTATTTCAAGCCATAAATGGACTAAACAATAAAGAGTTGTACATCCGTTGTAAATCACACCATAAGTCAAACTCATGTATGAAGTCATCCAACTCAATAGTACCAACCATACCCAAATATTGTATGGGACCCTTGTTGATCCCATAGATATTTTCCATGTCCCATAATAACAATGTGGGTACACAGTCCAAGATATCACCAAGCTTAACTCTATCACTCTTCAAATTAGAGTCTTCTATGAACTTCAAAGGCCAAGATAGGTACTGCACTCCACTACGGGTACATCCACTACTAATCCTAATTTCTCCTTTATGACCTCCAGAGAATGCCACTGTGACATTGGTGTATCACCTCCATAACCATACAAAAACAAGTTCTCAATTGGAACCAAAAATCGCAACAGAAGGTACCCGAGGCACCACAAGGTACTAACACACATGCAACCTGAAACTGATCATCACCATAGGCACTCACCTTGTCTTCAAATCTGCAAGTCTTGTCTTCAAATAACAAAACATCAACACAAACAAATATATGCAATCTTTTTCTCTAATTTAGAACCGTTTGAAACTTCTATATGATTTTGAAAATCTTTGACTGTGATTTCGGACCCCTAAATATCAAAATTTTGCAATTATGACACTACCAAATTTGTGCTTGAAGTCTCTACCTTTACATTTTCTATCATTCCATTAAATTTCAGATCAAACAGACATTATATGATAATACTAAAGCATGTCGTTCCTATTTTTGATCCCAAAACTTTGAAACATTAAATCTTGACTTCGAAAAATTCTGTCCAAAATCTTTTTCAGCCAATCTGAATTTTAAGCCCCAAGATAACTTTGAGCATTGATCCATTTTTTCAATTTTCAACAATACTTCCGTCCTCTAAAATTCTCAATTCGGATTTCAGCACTAAAACATAAAATATATGAATTGACAATTGATCATCCCAACTTTAAATCGATTCAATTCCTAGATTGCTATCATGACCTTCACTTCATCAATGCCATGCATACTCTACAGCAAATAGATCAAAGCTACTATCGACCAAAACTCATCAAATCACCTTCAGCGCTCCAAAAAACTCAGTTCTCATCACATAATCCAATTTGAGTTTTAGAAATAATCTTTTCTACTCTCAAAACGTCCACAAGGACACTCTGCTCATAACCATAACATAAAAGAGAGATTATATTTGAACCAAACCCACTTTGTACTTCAAAGACCCCAAGTTTCCCCACTAGCTATTCTCCACCATAGCCACACTCTTAAAGGCTCTCAACTTCAGTTTTTGAAGTTGAGAGCTTGTTGCTCAAGGGATAGATTTTAATAAGGGCTCCTTGGAGCCCTAATTAAAATCTATCCCTTGAGCCCTAGATCCTCAATTTCAGTGAGAACGACGTTAACTACACAATGGGCTCTAACTGATGTATATGCTCATCCATACACGCACTGACCGAACTAGAGATATCGTTACATAAGTTGTGACAACGACACTAGACATTGTGGTTACATATTCTATATGTAACAAAGTGTTAGAGAGGATGATTACCTATCATGCTGGATGCGCAACGAGAGAAGTGGCAATAGCCAAGCTCTCCAATTATAAAAGTATGCATAGAGGTCATATCTTTGTTCCTCTAGTTTTGGAGTTATATGGATGCTGACTTTGATAAGTTCGTGAGATTGTGCATTAGAGCCTACTATATAATGTGACAGGATCTATGACTCTCTTTAGCATATTGTATAGTATATTTTAGGAAATGCATATATATTGCTATGCAGAGAGCAATCTTGTTGGGTAATGCTTCTTAGGATGCTCATGTAGTAAGAAGATCGTTTGAGTTAGATAGTTTGAATATCTTAGGTGCAATAGAACATATTTCCCATTGTGATGCTATTGGATCCTAGCCCCATCTTACCCCTTTGCTTTCATCCATGTAAATCTTGATGGGATTTTCCCATCCTTTTTGATATATTATTTGGTTTTCCAACCTTCAGTAGACAAATATAACATCAACACTCATTATGTTTACTAAATGTTATCTGACCACATCGTAAACTTGAACACTAACATTTCACAAATGGAAGCTCTCTTTCTTTAGTTGTCCAATGGAAGTCCCGTGCAATTCCCGATGAAGACAATCACTTTGTGAAGTTTTAACACTATTTGAAAACAAAAAGGATAAGAAGGTCCCATGGATGACATGGATGGAAGCCGTACATAGATGAAACCAAACGGGTAACATGGGGCTAGGCCCCAATAGCATCACAATGGAAAATATGTCCTACTGCACCTAAGATATCCGAACTATCTAGGTCAAACGGTCTACACACAACAGAGCATTCGAAGAAGCATCATCTAATGTGACTACTCTCCTATGGATTGCACTAGCTAGTGCTATCTTTAAAATTATGGAAACACTTTGTCTAAAATAGACTATACAATAAACAAAAGAGAGTGATACCCCTTGCCATCTAGTCTGGTAGGCTCTCGAACACTCCCTCTCAAACATATCGAAGTCGGTGTACATAGCTTTATATAATTCCAAAGCTAGAGAAACAAAGAGTTGACTTCTTTGCATACCCCTATACTTGGAGTGTCACGACTTATGTAGCGGCATCTCTAGTTAGGAAGATGCGCATATGTATGAGCAGATACAGCAATTAGAGCCTGTTGTGCAGTTAGCGTTGTTCGTACTGGAACTGATGTTAGGGCCGATAGCGCCGTTAGGGGTCCTAGGGCTCAAGGGGTAGAGTTCAAATTAGGTCTCCTTGGAGGGCAGTTTTCGAAGTTGAGCCTTTGAGAGTGTGGCTATGATGGATAGTAGCTAGTGCGAGACCTGGAGTTTTTTAAACACAAAATGGGTTTGGCTTGAATGTAATCTCTCTTTTATGCTATGCTTATGAGTGGAGTGTCCTTGTGGACGTTTTAAGAGTAGAAAAGATTATTTTGAAAACTCAAATTGGATTCTGTGGTGACAACTTTGAGTTCTTGGAGTGCTGTAGGTGTTTTGGTGAGTTTGGGATCAATGGTAGCCTCGATCTGTTGGATGTTGAGTATGCATGGCATTGATGGAGTGCAGCCCGTGGTGGTGATCTAGAAGTAGAGTAGATTCGAAAGAGATGTGATCGATTTCAAATTTCTGTATTTTTTATTTTTGTGTTGATCCGAATCAGAAATTTTTAGCAGCGCTTCTGCTAAAAATTGATCAAGTGGATCGATGCTTATAGTTATCTTGGGGCATTAAATCAAGATTGGTCAGAAAATATTTTGGACAGAAGTGCTTGAAGTCCAAGATCTTATGTTTTTGGGTCAAAAATATGACCAACAAGCTATCAGATTATCATATAGTGTTTGTTTGATCTGAAATTTGGTGGGGTGATAGAAGATGTAAAGTTTTTTTGCAAGTGTAAAGATGTCAGGCCCAAGGATGGCAGTGTCAAAATTGCGAAATTTTGACGTTTAGGGGTCTGAAATTGGAGTTGAAGATTTTCAGAGTCTCGTAGAAGTTACAAACGGTGTCCGTTTGCAAAAAAACAAATTGTGTTAGGTAGGAAATTCAAAAAGGCAACACGTTACACCACTAGACTATCAATGTCAGATTATCGATCTAGAGAGCAGAAGACCTCAGCAAGATAGTACAAGTACTATCTTGTTTTGTTCAATATCAATGATCATATTGTATGTCTTTTTGTTCATACTTTGTTGTTGGAGAAAACTTCTATTTGATTTTAGGGTTGGATGATGGAGCTCAATGAGTCAGACCTATAAGTTACTTGGAGTACAATGAAATAAGATCTCCTTCAGAATTTTCAAGCAGTTGATTGCATAATCACTACACGATGAGTTAATCAAAAATTGAGCAGAAGTGAAGTGTGGAATTTTGAGATCTTTAAATTCATATATGAGATATGAATGGAGCTGAAGCCCATGATTTATTCAAGAGAAGGTTGAATAAAAAGATTCAACATGAGGTGATTTTGGATAATCAAAACAACTTGAATGAGACTATTGCTTGTGCACAACGAATGATCAATATCTTCTACAACAATGAAGAGGTGTCTATTCTTACAAATCAGTACAATGGTCTTATGCTTATGGAGTTGAAAAACATAAAGAGGACAGAAGAATTCGTTCCAAGAGGAGTGAATGCTCAAGGAGGAGATCGTCGCCTCATCAAAAAGTAAATCAAAAGGAGGAAGTGGATTGGATGGGAGACGAAAAATGAGCCAATACTACAATTATGGAAGATTTGGTCATATTGCAATGAATTTCCGAACTTGAGTTCCAGCGAGAGGAGCTAGATATCCATATCAATGTTTCCTCAAGAATCTTGAAGTTGGAGATGAAATGGCATATGAAAATCAGAGAATCAAGGAACATTAGTAATCTTGCCTCGTGGCCTTACTGGTTTAATGAACAGGAGGAAAAATGTGAGAAGGAAACACATGAGGTAAATGGTTTGAGAAAGAAGGAAAATTGTTTGATTGTGATGAATGGTGAGATACAAGGAGAAAAAGTGAGAGTGTTAATTGATCTGAGAGCTACAAAAAACTTCATATGCATATATATTGTTATAAAGTTGGGATTAGCTCTAGAGAAAGATGAGAATGAAGAAGTAGAATTTCCAAAAGTGCAAACGGAGAGCATTGAGAGAATTTTTAGAAAAATAGAGTTGAAGATTGAGTTATACAAGAAATTGTTGGACTGAAGAGTAATTTGATTAGCTTGCTATGATGCTATTTTGGATACGTCATGGATGGAAAAATCTAATCATTATGTGGATTGGAAAGGAAGATAGTGAAAACTACTTGTTAGAGGATCTTTGGAGATAGACTTAGATCGAAATAAAAAAATTTATCTCTATATGTGATAAGAAGTGACACTATCAATCACAAAGATGTATGTTTTTTTGGGATTAATAAGATATGTAAGCGCTCCAAAAGAGACATCTTTTATATATGAGGAGATAATTTGTGTCTAAAATGAGTTTCAAGATTTTTTTCAAGATGATCTACCTCCAAATTTACCACCAAGAAAAAGAGTGGATCACAAGATAAAGATCTTACTAAGAAGTTCTACTCCTTGTAATAATCTCTATCGATTTGCACCAAATGAGTTAGATAAATGCAATGCATAATTGGAAGAGTTGTTGGAGAAAAGGTTTATCCAACCTAGTGTGTCACCATAAGGAGCTCTAGTACTATTTGTGAAAAAGAAGGACACCGACTATCGTACTCTAAATCAAGAAAAGATGAAAATAAGTATACATTCCTGCAAATGAATGACTTGTTTGATCAGCTTCATGGAGCTAAGTATTGCATCAAACTTAATCTTAGGATCGGGTACAATCAGATTAATATAGCTGATGAAGATATACATAAGACATCTTTTAGAACTAGATATAGATACTTAGAGTATATAGTTATGTCATTTGGTTTAACCAATGCTCCTATCACATTCATGGGATTGATGAATACTATTTTTTTTAATTATCTAGATAAATCAATGATTGTGTTTTTAGATCATATCTTGATATATAGCAAGTCCTTACAAGATCATTAGAAATATCTATGAAAAATACTCCAAATATTGAGAGAAAATAAGATGTATGCTAAGATGTCAAAATATGATTTTGGCAAAAATGAAGTAGATTACTTAGTTCATAGAGTTAGTGCAGAGTACATCCAAATCATGAATGAAAAAGTGGAAGCCATTCAAAATTGGAATGCTTCGGAGAATCAAACTACATAATTTTTTGGATTTAATCGGCTTCTATATAAGGTTTGTGGAAGCTTTGAGCTTATATTGCTCAAGCTTTAACAAATCTTTTAGGCCAAGGGTATAAATGGCGATGGGGTACAACTCAAGATATCTCATTCCAGGCTTTTAAGTATGTTGTTTTATATGCACCAATCCTTAAATGGTATAACCTAGATAGATCTACAAAACTTGCTACGGATGCATCAGGTGTGGCAGTTAGAGTAGTGTTACAACAGGAATGAGAAGACTGATGACACACAGTTGCCATAAAAAATAATTAACCATTGTGTTGGCTACTAAATATTGTAAGCTTTATCTTGAAGATAAAAAATTTATGATTAAAAAGTATCACAAGACTTTAGTTTATTTAGAAATTTATAAATATATCTCAAAGTTATAAATTCATTAAAAACATTGCAAACTTTATTTAGAGATAAAGAGTTTATGGTTGAACCATATCATGAAACTTTGGTTTATTTAGAAATTGATAAGTATACCTCAAAGCTACAAATTCATTGGGTTGAATGTTTCAATATGAAGTGGAAGAAGCAACTTGACTCACAACATAATTTTTCAGGTTAGATTCATTGACCTTTAAAGATAGGTTTGAGTCTAACCTTTAAAGATAGGGAGCGTGGAGTGAAAGACACATAAAGGTTTTGCTTTGTACACTTCCAGTGTCCTTCCATCGCTTCAATTTCGGAGAGTTTGATTCACACTGAAGATTCCAGGTTCGAAATTCCTGTCCCACTAGCACATCCGATTTTTCGCTGCATTGGCTCGGTAAGTGCACTGTACCTAGTACGTACATCCACTGGACGGATCAGTACAGTTTTAGGAAAAATTAACTCGACAATAAGGTTGCAATTGTTTTCCATAGCCACTAACTCTGTTTCCAAATAGACCCATGCCAAATCTTTTTACTACCGTTATATTTGGCGCTCGCTTTCCAGAACTTGGGTTTGCATAATACTGGTGCACCAGAAAATGTAGCAATTAAAACTCCTGCGGCCACTTTCATTCTCATTTCAGAAGAAAACACAAGTATGTGAAATAATCATTTTCAAGTGATATTAAATGTGCACAAAAGAATGCCAAGTAAAATAACAAAAAGTATGCGAAGACCCCATCAAGTCTTCCATGAATGAAATGGGAAACATAGGTCTAGGTCCCAATAGCATCACAATGTGAAATATGTCCTACTATACCTAAGATATCAAAACTATCTAGATTAAGGTCTACAAACAACATGATCATCCAAAAAAACACCTTTCATTATCCTATGAATTGCACTAGCTAGTGATCTATGAATAGCAATGGAAACATGTTCTATCACTCTTTAAAGGTATAGAATATATTTTAATAATCAGCTTTATGCCATGAATGATTGGAATGGTATCGTAAAGTGAAAGTAGTTAGTGGAGAAAGACAAAGTGGATGAAATATTTCAAGAAAATAGAGTTTCCTCAAGAGGTTCTATCATTTTAATGCTAGGTCCAAATATACATTATACAAAAGATTTATTGAAAATTACAAGGGATGTCCGCTTATATAAATAGGATTTACACACGATACACATTTCAATATAGAGAGATTTATTTGTTATTATGATTTGTCAAATCATGTGCGCCATGTATACTATCTCTATCTGTAATATATCCCAATCGACTCCTAGCATAAGCTTTGAAAAACTAAATTGTACCTAACAAATTTGGCACATCTATAAAAAATCTGGATTTACATCATAATATGGTGAATTGCACAAATTTTCAATCATAAAACTACTTGTGGACGGCAAATTATACAAGACATGTATATTTTGACTTGGTTAAAGAATAAATATAACTCTAGAAGAAAAATGGAGGCAATATGAGAAGAAAAACTATGATATTAATGAAAACTATGCTCCTTACATTGAGAACTTTATAATAATAAAACTTTAATGTAGAGATTATTCTTGTATTATGGATATTTTTTATAAATATTTTTGAAATAATTTTGGTTATTTAAGTAAGAGCATGTAAACTAATCCACCTAGATTTACATAATTAAAACACATGTTATCTTACCATTCAAAAATATATTTTATTTGGATTGAATATAATAATTTTTAATTTATTTTCATACGTGTTTAAAAAAATATGTATATATACAAAAAAAATTATACAAAATGTCGTTTTTAATAAGTCATATAAATAATAGGGTACTTCACAATAAAAAATTGAAATGCATATTTTTTTATCATCAATAGTAATTAAATAACATGAAGGGTCATAAGTATAATTTTGTTTGTAAAATAAAAATTTAAACTTTTAACATAAAATTTAACTATAGTAGACATGCCCATATTTTAAGATTCAATTTAAATCAAAAGTTATCAAGTGAAATTATTTATGAATTTAAATATTTTTTTCAAAAATATAATTATATGATATATATTATTGATATATAATGTATTATATTTTAAATTTAAATTTTAAAATCATAAAATCATATTTTTGCGAATTTTTTTAACAATACATTAATTTTTTAATTACAAAATTGTTAAACCCTATATATATATATATATATATATATATATATATATGTTTAAAATTTATTGATAATATATAACTTTATGATTGATGATATGACATGTTATTAACCCATAAGCAAAGAATAAAAAAAAATATTTTATTTGAAAACATATTATATCAAAATGATCATGATGTTTATTCAAACATACACTGCATCAATGTAAAATATAAGTCATTCAATTTACCAAGAGCTAAGACATTAAAGAGAGATTTTGTGTACGTACAATTAAAAATAATTTATATTGAAATCTTATATATAAATAATTAAAAAAAAAATTTATTAAAAAAATTATAGCAAAATATATAAATATTTTCAAACAAAATGGTCTGTAAAAAAATTTATTTTATTTTTATGTACATTTTTTCATTTCTACACATTAATTATATTATTTATATGCTTCATTAATATTTATAAGTTTTTACAAACTTGTGAGAAATTTTGAACTTCTTAATAATTAACTTCACCCTGGTGTTATTTGTTATATACATTCACAATCAGATTTATAAGTGTGGAATAAATCTTTATCAATGTTAGAATGTTGAAATTTTAAGTAAAAATATATTTTATTTTGATCATTCATCATCTGAATAAAATGATAATGATATTTAAAATGTTATTATATATATATATATATATATATATATATATATATATATATATATAATAACATTAGACTTATGTATAAGATATATTCCACTATGTTTCTTTTTCAAATTATTTTTACAACATGTAGTTAAATCTCATCATTCTAGATTATGACAATTAACATGGCATATTAATCTTAGAAAAAACTTATTGATCAAAAACTTTAAAATAATATTTATTGAAAAACTTTCAAACTTGTTTTATTTTAAAATTGTAAGTCATCTTCTGGATATAGGTTTGAAATATACATAAAATAAGCTATATAAAAATATTCTATTTTTTAAAATATATAATTTACAGCTCAAATTTTCAAAATCATTTGAAATAATTTTATTTTTTTTCTATTTATAAATTTAATTATAAATTTTTTCTATTTTAAATAATTTTTATTAAATTTAGAATTATATCATTTGACGTTATTTTACATATTTAAATTAAAAATAAAATTTTTAAATTTTAAATTAATATTAAGTAATATTTTTACTTTGATTAAATTTGACAATAATATATATCATAAATATGAAAATAATCAATTGATCTAACTGAAATATTAATTGGATATGAATAATATCTATATATATTGCATATAAAATATATAAAAATTATTTGATTTCACTGAATTAGTGAGATATATATATAAATTTTATACGAATATAAAAATTTCTATGTCATAAAACTGTTAATATTTATTTTTTGACTAATTTTTTTTTTGCATAATCTTAGAAATTTTATATAGATGTGAAGGTGAGTCCTTTTAAATACAATTAAAAACAATGTATTGGCAAAAATTGCTTTCATTCATCTGAAATTCAAATACGACAAACTATTGCTTACTTATGTAGATCTGATTTAATTTTTATAAATTATGAAAAAATTTAAAATTTAATAATAATTTTTTTAATCTATGAAGATGAATCTCATAAGAATAAGAATGAAGTTTGTGAAATATTTTGATTCTATCAACTTTTGAAATTAGAACTGGATGTTTGAGTACACAATTGGTTCTCATGATGAAAAATTAATCTGTTTTCTATGAAATAATAAACGGGATCCCATTATTCTTTTATTATTTATAAGTTATTTTAAAAAATCTTAATAATTATCCTCATATATTATATTTTAAAATATTGATTCTTATTTTCTAACATTATTTTTATGTTTATATTTAAGCAATATATACCTATATGAAAAAACACAATAAATTTTTCTATGGAATGAAAATAAGGTGTTCAAATATAAAAGAATTAATATTTAACCATCTTTATAATAAATTAAAATTCAATGCTTTAACATGTATATTTTTTTTTATCGAATATATGTTTCAAAATCTTTGATTATATATTTCAAGATTATATGTTCTACTAGAAAGTCAAGTAATATAGCAAAAAGTATGAAAAGACCATGTACACTTTTACAATGATGAAACCAAAGGGATAGGAAGGAGTTAGTACCCAATAACATCACAATGAGAAATATGTACTACTTTTACTAAGATATCATAACTATCTAGATCCAACATTCTACATAATCTAAATTAAATCTTTTATGTTGTTTGATCCCAAGGTGCATGTATGTGAATAAAGAAAAAAGTTTATAGAAACTTCATAACTTCTATTGTGTCTAGGACTAAATGTTTTTTCTTTTAAGTGTGGTATACATTACAATAATTCTAGAGTATAGTTTTAATTACAAAAGGGAACCAAAACTTCTTAATGTGACATTATAACTAAACAATGAAGTGAGCAAAAGCAAATATTAAGCTCCTGTAGAAAACTAATGGAAAATTAATATGTACATCATACATTAAATTTCCTCCTAACTGCTGTGACCAGATAGAGACACCCGGCCTTTATGACACGCTGTTGTTCAGCGATGGATTGTAATGTGGTTGTAAGAGGGTTCAGCATAAAGAAGGACGATGCCGGGACTGATGTGTACAATTGCAACGATGCTTGACGTGCGAAATCGTGAAAACCATGTGCGGATACGTAATGAAATATGCTTCGAAAACTCTCATGATAAATCCAATTCCGAACCATATTTTGGGACTTATGTAGAACAGCTACGGTTCGTTTTATGTCAAGCTAAGCAACGAGTATCGAACCGATTGGGCTTTGTGTGAATGGAAAGACTCAAGCCTTTCCATCTTTTCCCCGATACTACGTGACTGAGATTCCTGTAATAGTTCGGCCCGGGAGATCATGACTCCAACAGTCATAGAATCAGCCTTCTCATCTTCTCGATCGCCCGTCCGACTCAGAGATGCTCCGTTTCCACTGGAGTATGGAGGGGATGACGGCAGCATTCAATCATCCGGTCGTGACCTCCTGGGGTTAAAAAGGGCCAACGTCCTCCGCTGTCTCAGTGACTGGGATCTCCTGCACAGCGCTGTGAAATGATAGTGCCTTTGCTTATCTTTTTTCGCCTGTTTCGGAAGTTCTTCGATCGACATGCAGCCCCAGGACCTACCGAGATGAAGGCGAGCCCGACATGTCCTTGCGGTCTGGCTTGTGACAATAACGCTGTCATGGAGGCCGTTGCCCATACAAGTACGTTCCATATTGACAAATGGAGTTTCTGATCGACCTATCGGGCCTCAGTTGACCTGCAAAAGACCCTCGACAAGACACGGGTACGTTGAATGAAAGAGACAGTGGCTCTTCGACGCTAGCTGTTGCAGATGCTCTCGAAAGCTCAAAGGTTGAGGTATAACTCCTTGCCAGAAAGCAACCGAAGCGCGAAAGCTGCGAGCAATATTCTTCGAGAGTGAAAGCTGGTCCGATTTGCTTAAATTCGGTCAAATTTGGACAAAAGGAGAAACTTTTCCTAACTGTCACTGAAGGAGCTTTCTCTACAGATTTTTATTTCGTTTCGGTCCCTTTGTGTAGAAAGGGGTTTGCGTAGCCCACTAATACAATGAATTAAGAAGAAACAGGCACTATCTGGGCTGTGACAGTGCTCAACATTCAATTTTTGCTGGTCCTGGTGGCGAAACTACAGTATTGCATATCGATTTAGGATTTAAGTTCCGGGATTGGATCTGAAGCCTAAGCATATGTAACAGAAACCAGGAATAATGCTAGGCAGCAGTTCCTTATTTGACTTGGATTTTGATCAGGAAGTTGACGACCTACATCTCTTCGACTATTGTCAAACTGAACTACAAACACCACTGATAATCACAAATACTTCGCAATTCACACAAGGAAGTAGTCCTAACTATCAGAGTCAGCTCTCCCTTGATCTGGAAAGGGAAGCATTTGAGCGCTCTTTTCGAGGTCTCTCCACGATGAGTCTATCAGAAGACACGGGTTCAGAATACCAAGCAGCCACTGCAGAGCCATTTCTCTACCTGTCAGACTTGGAGACACCACTTCAGAACACAGCTGATGGTAAAGAGGATATGACCCTGTCGGTTTACCTCACGGCATCTGATACGTCAGTTCGTGCCGATATTCAGGAAAGTGGAGAAAAAACACCATGTAATTCTGGTCATTCTAGGGTGAGCTCAATCTCTTACAGTTCTTCGGGAGAAGCTGAAAACGATCTAGAGCACTTGCTACGTGCATGTATAGCTCCAAATCAAATTCATCCTTTCGGCTCTGGGGAAACTAAAGAAACACACCACAAAATCGCAGACGGTAATTCCAACGTTGTCGATCAGAAGCCATGGGGCCCGCAACTGCTGCAATCATTTGAAGCTCCAAATCACCTCCTATCTCTCAAGGGAGGAAAAGATGAAAAGTCGAGTCGAGTAATTCCAGAAGGCCATTCTAACAGTGTGGAAGTGATACCTGCGAATCTACGCTTGCCACGTTCACTTGAAGCTCCAAATCATCTCCAATCTTTCAGGTCTGGAGAAACTCAAGAGCCATATCCCACTGTTGCAGAGGGTAAACCCAACATTGTGGATACAGATCCACTTTGGCAACCTCAGTCTGAACCACACGACGAAACTCTATTTGGAGAATTGTTTAACTTTGACGATCGTGCAGAGCTTGAAGATCACCGTCAATACGTTTTGGGATCCATGTTGGAGGAGCTTGAGAAGTTCATTAACAAATCTGATGATGAAATTTTCAGCAGCTCTGTGACAAATGCAGTAGACCTTCAGTTTCTCCTCGTGGATCATCCTGACATCCCTAAGATAATAGTGGCAAGCCTTGCCTGCTATAAGGTACTAAGGTCTTGTGAGTCGGTTCGAATGCATATGCTATCTCCATTGGAACGTATCCATACTAACCTTACGCTTCAAGAGGTTCGCCAACTCATGTGTATAAAGATCCTAAAGATTGAAATGTTAGAACGGCTATTCTTGAATGTGTGACGTTTGTGTATCCAGTGACTTGTTTGTCAACGACGAGTACAGACTGGATGGAATAACGTGTTATAAAGCTGTAAGCTAAGCTGCAACTTACACATTCGACTGTAGACGTTTGAGGCTGTGAGAGTTGATACTGCAAGTCTGATAAGATGATGTGAAACTTCACATCATCATTATGGTACCACATACTCATGTGGACTCCTGGCTGTATGTGTTCTGTTCTGATCTACTCAACAGACAAGGGCTGATGAAGGGGAGAAAGAGCAGCTGGACGAGTTGGCCAACTTATCTCTTTCCAAGCTCCAAGCACGGGACCAGAATTTGGGGCGTAGATATTCCAGTGAGGGTAAAGACCCACGTCTCGACTTATGCTTGGTATTTTTCTTCAATCATTCTCATTCGCACACGGTTTATATCCAGCTAGTGAAGAATCGGTTGTTTAAAAATGTTTGGCGATCAGACGAATATTTGCGTAATACATTCTCGTGTTTACCACAATTCGAATAATTTTACCGTCATATGCTTAGTGTAGACCTCTTGCAAATTCGCCAACAGCAATTTCATGAGATATGGTTAGTTTACACAGATCATAAATGCCCCTTTACACTGTTCTTTTATTTCTCGGATTTTGTGTCGTGAGAATGTCTTGACCTTAATTCATCTTTCACATGCGAACCTACGCTTCGTCCGATCACATTAGCTAGTAGTAACTGTCACCATGAGGAAATATATAACGAATATGTGAGTGGATCTATGAACTCCAGCCATACAAAATGTTATGCGGATGTGATGTTATTTGTGTTTTGAGACTTGACTTTCGAGTTTGTAGAATGATACAAAAGGGCGTTCAATTTGCAGGAAAAGTATCTTAAAGCCCTCGGTGACTCGGAGAAACAAATTTCAAACCTGGTCACGTCAGCCAACACTTTCTGTGCTCAGATGAAACAGAACATTCTCATACAGTGTCCAGAACTTGGTAAGAACTTTGTTCTTTTTCTTCGAAACACCTAAATACACCTTGTCGAGTAAGGTAGGTAGATACATCTACAAAAACCAGCTGCTTGTTCAGAACTGACAGTCTCCGCACATTTCTGTTTTATATAAACATTACTACTCATTAATAATCATTACTACGTATGGTCTGCATGTTACAAGTCCTAGTGAATGCGACTTGAATGTCAACGACTTGGTAATTTTTCTCCTCTTGCGGAGATTGCCTTCAAACTGCTGAATTTATCGTCAGTTTGAAGGCTCTGCCGAGAGATGACTTCTACATGAGTACGAATCAAATAACAGATGGAAGGTCTTCTAGGACGAGCTTCTAGAAGACTGACAGTCAGTAACATTTGCTTCAACACAGGTGATTTTTCAAAGCAGAGTGAAAGTGATTCGGTCAGTGGCGGGCCAAGTGAGCTTTTAACTGCAGATGCGGAGAAGATAATCAAAGACCATGAAAACGCAAAAGATAGGCCCCAGCGATCTGCCCTCCCCATGTTGACAGATCAAGAATGGAGGGGCGCTATCTTAGCTGCATATAATCCAAGTCTTCTTAAGACCTTGAGAACGAGGCATCTGAAAGAAGGCCGCAGAAACCTAAAGCTCCCCGATCCGGCTCGACGTATTTTGCTGAATTGGTGGACCGAACATCAGGGGAAGCCTTACCCATCAGTAAGTAAATATTTTCTTCTGGCCTCTTGATGCACTTTCAACGTCAAGGCTTTTTCTACATTGTCTCCGCGGTCCAGCTGCTTGGCTAGAGACCTGCGTATCCGGTTGCAACTGAGTGCTTAATTCTTATGTCCTGGGTCTGAATTACTGATTTACTATAGTTTACTTTCTGTCATATAGCCAGTGTAATGTGAAGCCTTCCAGGGCTGCAAATTAGTTGACATCGTGAGGAAAACAAAACCTTATTCCCCAAAGTTTCTTGCTCATTTTACTAATACATATGTACCGAAGTCAGAAAGTATATAATGACAGCTACATAAATATTCAGGAGGAGGAGAAACAAATTCTGGCCAAGACCTCGGGCCTTGAGATAGATCAGATCAATAATTGGTTCATCAATCAGAGGAAAAGACACTGCTGCTCTGCGTTTTCTGAAAATCACAAAAACCATGCGGCCGACTGTTACAAGATGAATGGCCCAAGACGATAATCTCCAGCAGTTCGTTATTGCACAGCCACATTCACATGCCTTCAGGAGAATCTATGATGTCGGACCCGATGAATCAAATCATATTTCTCCCATGGACGTTGTTCAGAGGACGAGATTTTGAAGCTGTGAGCTGTACGTGTGAGAACCAAATGGAATCTTAACCATGATATCATGTAGAAGTCTAATAACTTTGAGGCCAGGTAGCTCATTCTAGAGTTTCTCTGCCCAGATACATTCTGCAGATAGTAAATGCCCCTGAGACTATGATTCTGAAAGCCAGGATCGAACTTATAGCAGGCCCACCGATAAATGCTGTCGGCAGTCAGATCTTTCTTTGCTGTACTTCAGATTTTCGTGTATCAGCGGTCTCCTTCATTTGAGTAAAAGAACGTCAAGAAGTTGTTGTGTTTTTACTGAAGTCCTTCCTTTCAAGTCGAATCGCAAGCAAAGTGTGTAATTTGGTACACATATTTGTACCTGAAAGGTTTCACGGAGTCACAATCTAGACCTATGTTTCTATGACAACGTACGCGAATGCGGTCCACACTAACTCTGAGTAAGTGAATCTCCTTGCAGAACTTGCGTACCTT
The DNA here is from genome assembly GCA_014180765.2 of Marchantia paleacea. Classification (NCBI taxonomy): domain Eukaryota; kingdom Viridiplantae; phylum Streptophyta; class Marchantiopsida; order Marchantiales; family Marchantiaceae; genus Marchantia; species Marchantia paleacea. The sequence continues at coordinate 712,691 of MUAA02000004.1, forward strand.
GGCACGCCAAGCCTTCGGTGCGTACCATGTTTCGATCCCATCAAGGCAGGAAGCATCCGTCTTGGAAGGATCCTCAAACATTGAACCGTTTTTTGCTTTCTTCAATCAGGTTGTTGGTGGAAATGTTTGCAGTGCTGTTGCTATCGAATCACAGGACTCACCAATTTTCTCGGAAACAAAAACTGCAAGTTTAGTACGTTGCCCTTCTTGCTTTCTCACATTCTATGATTGCCTCAAATTGGTTTTTGAATTAACCTCGGAGTTCCATACAACCGAATTTGACTGGCATTACTACTTACGGAGCTGTGAGTATAATCAAGGTTGCCCTGGCGCTGACGTCGAGCTGGGATGGTATCCAAACTGATTCCCTTCCGCTCTTTCGTGGCATTGAACCCATCAAAGTGCCCCAATCGATTCACGTACTGGTCAAGGCCATGTACATTCTCCCTCGCAGTCTTCTGAATTGGAATCACCCGCTGCTTTCATCTCAACGAGCATCCGGCTATCTCATAAGATAGAAATTGCACGTCGAAAACTGGGGCTTATTGATCAACTCTGGAAATTCTGGAAGATCCCGGCAGAGGACTTCTAAAAAGATCTGCACAGGGCCGGCGTGCTGCTCGAACGTCACTCCTACGCGTCCTATATGCAATCTTATAAGTCGGGGATAAGTCCTCTTGAGGTTTATCATGGTGCGCACCCCCATTGCGTCCTGAAATTCTATCTGCGGTGGGAGGCTCAAGTTCGTGATCTGCAGCAGCTTTCGGCTGTAAGGAACGAACCGGGGCGGCAAGGGCCCCAGATCCCGTGGTGGTTTCTCCCATGGAGGCCTCAGCCACCGAGGTGGGGGCGTACCAAGATATGGCTTCGGTGGTGGAGGAGGAGGCTCTTCCACAGGCGGCAGTGAAGCTGGATCTACTGGTAGCCCATCTGGTCCCAACACGACTGGAGCAGCAGGGTCTCCGGCCTTCAGAGATGGTTTCTTTGCTCCTGCGGAGCCTGCCGATCCTGATCCAGAGCTTGCAGTGATGGATTTCGACGAGTCCGTGGGAGATCTCGATCCCTGCGATGCAACAGTCTTTGCTGCCGCCGGAGTGCTGGCTGTTGCCTTCCCTGGAGCTGGGACTGCGGCGGGCTTTCCAGCAGCTGGAGCTGCTTTTCCTGCCGCCGCCATGGATAGTGCAGGCTTACGAATGAATCAAAACCATTTTCTCTATTTCATTCTCATGCCATTCATGGTTCACGTTGCCGAATCCTAATTACATTTGGAGCGCGAACTTGAGGAGGACAAAGCGACTTTCTGTGAAAGCGTTGCGTCCCTTGGGTTGGACAAGCGCCCGATTGGTATCTTGAGCAGCTAAACTGAGTGTGCAGTTTCAGTGCAGTAACACTATTTTGACCACTAAGGGTCTGATCACAACGATCAAATCAGTTGCCTGATCTCCGGCATCTGTTTCCAATATTTTTCAGATAAATAGCTGTCAAGAGGTCACGAGATGTGTAAATCTAATTCGGTAATAGGACTGATGCGGTACTTGATACAAGTCGCAGGCCACGCTTGAGATGTCAGATGATCTTATTGCTTAAACTTCTTCCAACCAGCGTAACCAGCGTAATTTCTAGTAACAGCAACTCTTAAGGGTCCGAGCATTTCTGTACTCACCGAACCTAAGGATTTCGGATGAAGGGCAATTTATGATCCTCGCTGCGGTGAGTTATTGTAGAGCTAGCTGACCAGTTCTTTGGGACCTGCGAAAGTGTCTACGACAACGTCTGCAAGATGATGGGGAGTCGAGCGTTTTGGCAAACTTATAAAAGGGTGTCGCATCTCTGTGCCCTTAAGTTTCTGGTTGTAGAAGCAATGGACGAGCATATACGCGTGAAACTGGAGTTGTACTGAAATGACTTTGTTGATTGAAACTGCGCGTGATGAAAATAAGAACTCTGCGGGAAAGAAAACTTGTGGCCTTAATATGAAGCTCATAATTTCGCCGTTCCCAGCTAGCAGTGGCTAACTCTGAAACTGGGCATACATGTCTGAATCTATTTGAACCCTGTAGTATACTTGAAATAAATCATATTTATTTATGCTTATGGCCATGTTTCTTCAAGGTAGGTTATATACTGGTGAGCTTACCACTCACCAGTATATAACCCCTTGATTCCTGCTCAAGAAGTTTAATCTGAGTCCGGGACCCTGTCTCATCGTTTGAGTTCGGTTTTCCAAATTCACCCGACTGGCCAAGTACGAATATGACTATGACGATTTGTGTTGATAAGACGAGAAAATTTTAGGACCAATCTTAGAGGCCAGCAGGACCGTCACTGTACATTTTTGATAATATTACTCTATGCTACTTCGTCTAGAAATTTCCATAAGCCTTAGGGTACGGGTCCAATTGCTAATGTCGCTAAGAGCTCGACGTAGGGATTGAGAAAATTGCTTATCTGCAAGCGTCAAGACTTATCCATCGGCACCATGACAAGCCGTAGGAAGAGATGGCAGAGACATGTTTGACACATTCTAAGCAGATTCGGTTGGATGAGTTTCTCTCAAATGACAATAAATAGTACACCCAAATCAGAAAATGCAATCTGTTACTTCTGCGTCAAGAATTCCTCTAAACCTCAAAACTTTGACATTCGAAACCTTGTCACCGTCAAGAAACAACCTGATTTTCCCTCTCCGAAATCCTGGCCACGGCAATACAAAATCTGTGAACAATGTTTCCTCCGTCCAGCTGAGTTCAAAATTGCAAGAATGCATCAAGTCCTCCAATTCCAACTCTTCTCCACCATGCAACGTGTGGACCCGCGCGGAGGGCAAATGACGGCTCCTCGGCGGCGGCCCCATTCCAGCAGTCAAAGTTGTTGTGGCTGAGCGGTATTCATCCAACCTCGTTGCTAGCTTTCCATTCTTCTGATTTTGCCTTGTCGAGCCCTGTGAAATCGAAGTTTTAAGTCCCTGTGAATCTAGTCTGAGATCCTCGGAAAGCAGAGATATATTTGACTGGCAGCTGTAAATATAGATGCTTCACCATGCTGGCCTATTGTCAAGCAATGTGGTCCTTGCGCCAATCGAACCCGGTCCAATCCTCCATCCCAGCCGCTGTCACATCTATGTCCTTGAGAGAAACCCAAATGATGTTCCACATGGAATCAAAACATTGAACCCAAGGACCGTCGCTCGGTGCAAACCCGAGAGGACAATCCGGATAAGAAATACGAGGTGCCGGATACTCTTTCTGGTATTCCTTCGAGAGGTAGGGGCTTATCTTGGGGTCCCACGGGTGATCTGATTTCTTCTTCGTTTCAGTTTTATACTGGGAAGAGAGATAGTTATCGACGGGTGCCCGTGGCGGCTTGAATCCCCGCGCATCTGGGTTCACGGGAGCATTTTGGTATTCTTTGGAGGTCCATGTGGGTTCTTTGGATCTGCGCTTCTTTCTCTTACTTCCAGACTGGGAGGACTCCATGGCATGCTGCCTTTCCGGCCTTGTGCATGGACCGACCTTCTACGCCATCCTGCACGAGCGCAGGCCTGGGACGGGGCGTCCGCTTCTGTTTCTTCTTGCCTAAACCGCTGCGTCTCTTGTGGTCCAAGCGTGGTGCCCCTTGCAAACCAGGCTTTATGCAAAAGAAGCAGAAAACGAACAAGACGCCGCATACAATCCGTGAAGAATCCATGGAACCTTCAACAAGATTGCTGAGGTCAACCGCAGCATGTGAGCGAATCTATTTACCCCTAGGTGAAACTACCTCGAGTAGGACTAGTTTCCACTTTTATACCCTCAGCGTTCGATAGACCGTTGACTCTCAGGGAAAACTCTCGGAGAGATTGCAAAGGGAAAGTCTCGTAGCGAGGCTGGAAATAACTAGCTCATGCTTGAGGCTGCAGTCACTGAAGTGGCCATGGGCGTGAAGAGGCAAATGATGAGGTCCTATTTTTTCGGGTGGCAACCCTCTCATAGTGGAAAGCCGAGCCCAGCAGGGCTTGATTACGGGGCTCGAATGGCGAGTGAAGGAGGTGCACGTGAGTGGAATTTGCTAGAGCGGTGATTGAATTATGCAAGCATCCTCCGATAACTCTGTAGATACTAACACAACCTCCACGCGATCATCTTGGTCAGGATCCAAGGGGAAAAGAAGTCTTCCTCCTGCACTTGCATTTGCTGCTGTAAAAGCATGGATTGCGACATGGAAGATGAGGATACTGAAGATGGTCATTTGCTTCCGTTCGTCGTCGGGGACATGGACTCGGTCTCCATCTCATCGTTCCGAAGTTTTGGATTCGTACTGGGAAGACCCGCAGCCGAGTCTCAGTCAGATTCTGGGTTACACGGATCAATCTACCTCCCCCATACCTGCCGAATGCCAGCCGCCTGTATCGCCTACATCACCTAAATCGCCTAAGTCGCCCAGAAGTCCATCACCTTCCAGCGCGCAAGCAGGCGTTGATTCGAAGAAAAGTACTGATCCGAAGATCTATTCTGAGCCTCATCCAGAAGACAAGCCGTCTCTGCAAAGTAACTGCGAGGTAGCCATCGTTCCAGTTGCTAAAAAACCTCGTGCAGAAAAGCGTATTAGGCGATTCAAGGTATTTCAAGGTTATGCTCCTGATGATTCCAACAAATTTGGTTGCCTACCACGATCCAAAAGGAGCAAAAAATCTGCCGCTAGTAAGGAGAGAGTCAGTTGTCTACCATGCCTGAGAAAACCGGTGCCCAAGGTTGAATTTGAGCAGATAAATCGATGGTTGCGAGAGAAACGGGCAAGGGATAAGGCAAATGCTTTGACTGCCTGGAGGAACGAAGAGTTTGAGCACGCTAAGCGCTTGGCAATCCGTTGCAGGACATCATTGGGGCATTTCCGAATCAGAGACTTAGACGAGGATAATAGCCAGGGCCTGGACGCCCTAGCATGGGCACCTCCGGAGGCTATGCTCTTAACCTTCGACCATTCTTCTTTTGATTTTATTGCCAGTTGCTACGCGAAACGTCCAAGGCTTTTCAGCGCCATGCAGAAGCCTCTTCTCGAGGACGAGACATTATGGAGGAACAGCCTCAGAGCTTATCACAAAACCTACAGGAAGTCGTTCAGTCGACCATCGCTTCATACCTTATCAAAAGAGACTTTCAAGTTTTCTTCTGCTCAAGAAGGTGGGCAAATTCTTTCATTTAAGCTGTTTGAGAAGGCTGTTCATCTGTAATAGGAAAGTAGTTTTTACTGGCAATGATGTTTTAGCAGCAGATTCTGTGGAAATAATCTAATTCAATGAATGTAAGAGCTCGGACCCTAGCTAAAAAAGTTCATCTTGGAAGATAGAAGAATCCATGTCTCCCCATAAGGGTCGGAGTGCATCTAAAGGATACACAGAATAAGAGTAATAATTCCTGACTATAAAAGTCTATCTCGTCAACAGAGGCCTGGTAATTATTTTTCTGCCCGCGATAAAAGATCTGCACCGGATGCATCTTCAAGACTTCATGACATTAATGGCATCCCTGACTATGAGACTCTATTTCGTCGTTACAATCCAGGTCACCTCTTGCCTACCCGTGATGAAGGTTCTGCAGCTGAAGTTTCTCCACGGATGCGCAAATTTGACAGCATGTTACTTGACGATGACAGGTTGTCTCGCCAAGAGCCAAGTTTTGAGCACGATACAGATGCGCATCCAATGAGGCTTCCCAATCGACCGCAGCAGAAAACTGCTGGAACTGGCAAGTTCGACGGACATGAGTTCACAGAGAATTGTGGAATTGGACCTTTTGAACACAGAGAGGCGTCCACACAAGCATTTCAAGGCCGAACTGGGGATTCAGGAAATAAAGTTCATTACAGAGCAGGAAGTCAAGCTTCATATCAGCCTTGGTATCTGGAAAACCGAGGCTCTGATCATTTTTTCAATTCAAGACGTCATGGTCCAGACTACCACTGGTACCGACAGAGCGAAGCACCTCAAAGCCCACGGCAGGAAAGCAATGACTTGCATATGAAACGCCCGGCGCTGCCTATTAGTCCACGGAGACTAGATGCGCTATCTCGGAATGTTCTCGACATTTCTTCCGGAATACCTGACTTTGAGCGCATGCCCAACCCTGCCTCCAGGAAAAAGACCTCACCATTTAATAACAAGTCCTTTCGTGATCCAAAACGAAATCAGTCTTCAGAGAGAAGAGCAGCTGCGGTTACAGATGGTCTTCGTAGGGAACGGCCTCAGCAAGTTCCTGCGCATCGAAGAGGAATTAAGAAGGCGGACATAGTACCAAGTATGGCGCATATGCAAGGAAGCAAACAGGGAGTTTCACCTAGGCTGACAAAGAAGACGTCCTCAAACTTCCATAAGCCCGAAAAGTTTCACAGCAGCAACTCGCCAGACTGTGAGGACTTCCAACTGAAATTGGAACGGAGTCCAAGGAAGCTACCTGATCAAGACAAAGTCGTGCCTTATGATTTAGAAGCAATCGCAGCTCAGCTGAAAGATGAAGTTCATGTGTTTTCGGAGCCAATAATTGTCATGAATGTGAACTCATCGATCATGTTTCCGATCATAAGTAACGGTTGTGGAGATGGAGGAAGAAGAGCACATTTTACTACAGAAGAATCGGTGTCGAGGGAGAATGGGGACTTTGCCTCAGTGCCGCAGGATGACGGGAAAATTCAAGAGTATGATAATACCGCTCTTTCAGTGTCCAAAGAAGACTTGTCTTCAATTCTTGAAGTCGGAAAAGGTGGAGAACCTGAAGAAGCCCAGCCTCCGCAGATCAATTCTCTTCACAGTGAACCTAACACAGCACATCATACGGTATCAGATTCCGCGTTCACTGCATTAACATCCGCAGAGAACTTACCAGGCTCAAAGATGGGCGATGATACTACATCACCCAAATCTTCTGATACTGGTCCTGAACATGAAGCGTTTCATTCAAATCTGGAACAAGGTGGAGAGCATGAAGAAGGAAACTCTTTGCAGATTCCTTCCCTGCAAACGGACGCGAACACACAAGATCACACAGTGTCTGATGTTATTATACCTCCAGTGGCATCGACAGATGAGCTAACACGTTCAGAGGCGGATGATGATACTGCATCGACCAGTTCTTCTGAGAGTGTTCCTAATGTATCGTCTCGACCCAATCTGGCTGTGGAACAGGGTGGAGAACCGAAGGGACCAAAACCTTTGCAGACTTCTACTCTTCAAACTGACACCAACACACAAGATCAAATATTTCCTAACGTTATTCTCCCTGTGACAGCGACAGATAGCCTGATAGGATCAAAGACAAGTGATGAAAGCACTTCGAGCAGTGCTGATACTGCTCCTGAAGAGGAATCGTTTAATAGCTCAAGGAACAGCTCCGAATATGAAACGAATGAAATGCCTTCCTCATCGGATCTTACTTCGAGCAGTTTTAATACGGCGTCCTCTCAGCTCGAAGAGGACCACACTCTTTCAAGTAATGAAAGAGCCAGGGGAAGGTCTCCAATTGATCCCAGCCTTCAAGATTTGGAAAATTCTGCTTCTGAAGTATCTGTAGATTCCTTTTCAAACACCTCCTCGAACTTCCAGGCTCGGGGCAAAGCGGTAGCAGATACTTCTCAACAATATACTGAAGAGCGCAGGGAACCAACTAGTTCACATGCTTTTATGACAGAAAGAAATCCGGATTCCCTCAATTATTCGGGTCCCGGAGGAATTACCGTAAACATTTCTCCTCCAGAAGGAGATACTGGTCATCCTCAATCCCGTAAGGAATCTAGCAAGTTAAATACACCTGATCAACAACCAGAAAGCACCGCAAGGAAACCCTTGATGATAGATGAGTCAATTCAGGTTGAACTCCAGCCTGGAGAAGATTTCATCCATCAGCAACATAGTTCTTCCGAAACTCCTACGCCGGACAGTCCTGCGCAACGTCCGCCAATGAAAGATGAAGGGACCCAGTTTTCAGCAAAAGCTGCAGTCGCGGAGCCGGAGACACCCGATCAATACTTACGTCCTCTTGCAAGACTATCCTTGAACGATAACGGGATTCCTTTCTCGAAACCTGGACTTTATCAAGTTTTAGAGCCGCCAGAAAACACTTCTGGAGGAAGAATTTTAGCAACGTCCATGACCAGACCGGTTGTGGTTGCTGAAGGACTTTCTCAGGAATCAGCCTCAGTGAAGAATCCTGTGAGCCCTTCGAGTACCCAGTCGATGGAGACAGTTCCTCCAAGGGGGAGGCTGGACAGCCTTGATGACTCCCCATTAAAATTCCCTGGTCGTAGGGGACCTTCTAGGGCACCTTCAATCATTCACGATGATATGGAGGGTTTTTATCAGGAACGCAATCCGCTGCACATCAAAATACATTCTTTTCTGCGTTCGATGAGTACTCGATCGACCAGTGTAGAGCTAGACAACCTTATCCTTCAAGAGCTACTGAGCAGAAATCCTACGATACAGGGTGGCCACACTTTCGGTGATCAATCCGATTCTGAAGAACTCAACCCCAGCTTTGAGACCTCAGACCCTGCGGCCTCCTCATCCATGGAACAACATTCTGAAGATGACCATGATAACGCTCTGGAGCGACCTGCCAGTCAGGAGTCAAGACAAATCTTTGAGACTCAGTGCACCTCGAAGAGTTCCTCATCTTTACCGGATGCAGAAACTCCTGATTCTTTCCATACTTTGGAAACGCCTAGCACCGAAGCATCAGAACGCAGCTCTACGAAGACGCCCTTGGACACATATGCGAAGAGCAGTGAAGACAGTTTTGGCCCAAATTCGGATTTTTCAAAACGTGGTGATCAAGTTTTGGGACATAGCTCTGAAGACCTGCATGCAGAAATGTCATTCTCAAGTACTCTGGAAACCTCTGATCGCGGACAGTCTAAAGAAGAATCTCAAACACCAGTTGTTCTTCATCCAGTTAAAATAGGGAATCCCTCCGTTGAGGACCCAAGTACCCCTGTGAGTGCTTCAGTTTCAGGGAGACCTCTTGAGGAATCTGGCTTAAACTCACAGTCGTCCCCACAGACTGAGCGAACCATCACAGATCCTGCTCCTGATTTGGGAAGTTCACCAATAGAAGAACACAGCAACAGTCCAAAACACATCAAAATTCATTCCTTTCTTCATTCTATGGCTTCAAGATCCCAAAGTGTAGAATTAGATAACTTGCTGTTGGGTAAAATTGGCCAGTCTTCGACTCATGAAGAAACTCCGCGAGCTCGTGAAGGATCACTATTAAAACCTTCCAGCGTGAATTCAATATCAAGTACCGGAGAGGATATAATCAATCCTGCTTACCCTGAGACGTCGGAGCAAGTCGTAGAACAGAGAGTCGAGCGGAGTGCTACCGGTGAGCCCTCAGAAAAGTCATCACCAGAAGGTAATATCCAAGATGCCGATCATTCACCAGGTTTGGAGGATCCAGATTCAATGAGCAGACCAGAAAATCAAGAAATTTTACCTCATTCCCAGCAATCGGTTGTAGATGACGAGAGTAAAAATCCAAAACATATCAAAATTCATTCCTTTCTTCACTCAATGGCTTCAAGGTCAGGAAGTGCAGAACTAGACAACTTGATCGTGGGTAAAGCTGGTCAAGACACCGGAGGTGACTCATTCACTGTTGAAGAGCCCAGAATTTATGAAGGATCTATAATGAATCCTTCTTCACTGATTACTGCCAAGGATTCGACGAAGACTGAACCCACTTTTGTTAGAGAAAGCATAGAGTCCAGTACTGCCGAATCCCGTGTAGAAGCTTCATCTCCATTTACTCAGCCTGACCCACCACCCTTGGAAAGTTCGGATGCAGATGATCAAAGCAAAAGCCCAAGGCCTATCAAGATCCATTCATTTCTCCACTCAATGGCTACAAGATCTAGAAGTGTTGAGCTGGATAACCTCATTCTCTTGGGTAAATTGGCCAATTACTCTGTAGAAGACTCATCAGCTCCTGAAGAACCCAGAACTCGTCAAGGATCAACACTAAATCCTATGAATACTCCTTCATCAAGTATTTCGAATTCGATCAGTTTTGATCCCACTATGATATCAGAAAAAGTTGGCTCGGATATCATTGGACCTATCACTGAATCGAGGATCATCAACCCACACTCTGAGTTGTCAGCATCCTTGAATACCAAACATGGTAGTGCAGATCAAGTTGTCGAGGATCAAAGTCAAAGGCCCCAGAATGTCCACCTCCCTTCGAGTTCTCAGACAGTGGCTTCTAAATTTACCAACGTGGAGGTAGAGCGTTCGAGTATTTTCAACAGAGACTTTTTAGGTGAGCCAATTTTTCAGAAAGAATCCAGAATTCGTGAAGTACCTACGACGACTCCATATAATGAGACCAATTCTTCAGTGGGAGCCGATGTTGGTAAGTCTGATCTTCCAACTTATGGCTCAGAAAAGACTGTCGAGAAGGTTGAAGGGCGTGGTGTTGATGATAAATTCTCACGAAAGTCATCACCATCACTAACCAAGTCAGAAGGTGAATGTAATGTTGAAAGGAATGTTGTGGACGAAACTGGCAGAAGACCAAGTCACATAAAGATTCATTCATTTCTTCACTCAATGGCTTCAAGATCCAGAAGCGTAGAATTAGACAACCTAATTTCGGGTCGATTGAAGGAAGATCGTGGAAGTGAGTCATCCTCCGATTTTCCTGAAGACTTCCGAACTCGTGAAGGATCCCTGTTGAATCCTTCAAGTACACGAGCCTCATCAGTTATCTCACTCAACTCAGCTGATCCTGCATCAGAAACTAACCCAGATAGACTTGTTGCAGAGGTCAAAGAGCCCCATTTGGACAGATCCGTTTTCCTTCCTTCAAGTTCAGGATCCTCATCACGAATGTCACTAGATTCTCTTGTTTTGGATACAGTAACAACAGCAGGTCCTGCTTCGGAGAGACATCTTGCAGAAGCTCCACCGATCACTTTGGTTCCTTCACGTTCACGATCGTCAACAAACATATCACTAAATTCGATAGAACCGAATAAGGAAACAACACCAGGACCTAGTCTCGCTGAAGACCCACCGACTAGTTTTGACGGACTTGTTATGGATTCTCCAAGTTCTCAGTTATCATCACAGATATCATTGAATATTCATGTTCCTGATCCAAAGACTACGTCCGCTAGCCTTAATCAAGAAATCAGAAAGCCAAGTTTTGACAAATCAGCTGCAGAAAAGTCATCTTCTGTGGCTTCTAACAATCCAGAACTTCAGGCTGATCCTACATACGATGCTGTGCAAGACCAGGGCAGAAGTCCAAAGAATATCAAAATTCATTCCTTCCTTCACTCGATGACTTCAAGATCTAGAAGTGTAGAGCTGGATAACCTCATACTACTGGGTAGATTGAGCACAGACTCTGCAGGTGAATCACCAATTTCTCCTTTAGAAATAAGGAGTCGAGGAGGTTCTTTATTAAATCCTTCAAGTTCACGTTCAGCATCTACTACCGCAATTGATGCGGTCAGTCTTGATCCGAATCATACGTCAGTACAGAACTCCGAAGGTGAGCGATCAGGTGGTGAACATGCTAGAACTCGTGAAGTTTCTTCAGAGCTGGATAATCTCAAACTACTGGATAGACTGGGCACAGACTCTGCAGGTAGATCATTAATTGCTCCTGAAGAGACAATGATTCGCGAAGGTTCTATTTTAAATCCTTCAAGTTCACGTTCTGCATCGACTCTCACAATCGATACTGGTACTCTTGATCGGAATCATAATTTAGCAAAAGATTCCGAAGATGAGCAACCAAGTGGTAAAGATGCTAGAGCTCGTGAAGATTCTTCAGATACTCTTCTCCTTTCACGTTCTGCATCCAGTATCTCAATGGACAGGGCTAATCTGAATTCTAATCATGAAATAGTACAAGAGTCTCGAGGTGGAGTATCAAGTGGTGATCAAGTTAGAATTCGGGAAGGATATGTATTTTCTCCTAGCCCTTCACGTTCTGCATCAAGTATCTCACTTGACATGGCTCATCAGAATCCGACTGAGACTTTATCCCAAATGTCTCAAGGTAAATTATCAACTGATGAAGAAGCTAGACCTCAAGAAGGATCTGCATTTTCTCCTAGCCCTTCACGTTCCGCATCAAGTATCTCACTTGACATGGCTCATCAGAATCCGACTAAGACTTTATTCCAAATGTCTCAAGGTAAATTATCAACTGATGAAGAAGCTAGACCTCGGGAAGGATCTGCAGTTTACCCCACCCCTTCTCGCTCTGCATCAACTATCTCAATGGACATTGGTAATCTTGGTCCTGGTAAAAAATTAGCACAAGGATCTCCAGATGAGTTACTCAGAAGTCGTGAAAGTTCTTTACTCATTGACAATCTTCCCACTTCAAGTTCGACATCACCACAAACGAAACTCCAAAGTACAACTCGAGCATCAGAGTCGAACGATCCGAGTGTGGAGAGTAAATCTAAAAGCCCTAAACACATCAAGATTCATTCATTCCTTCACTCAATGGCTGCAAGATCAAGAAGCGTCGAGCTGGACAACTTGATCATGGCCGGAGTAAATCGGGACTCCCCTGGTGAGTGGATATATATATGTATATATATACATATAAAAAGTCCATTCTTTGAACTGAATTTTTTGAGGTCAGAGCTCAGGTACATTTTAAAAAGTTCAAATCGCAGGAAATCTCCCTTTCCATTTCAGCATATTCAAGAGGGATTCGCATTCGCTGTGTACAACTTTTTGAGTAAAGAGTTTTGTGTGTATATATATATATATATTTGTATATATATCTTCGATCTCTTATACAGGAAATTTGTCGAACAATTTTATTTTATATCAATGGCACATATCGAGTGAACAAACCATCTATCATATGGATCCTGGAAGACATTGTAACCAATATTTATCTCCAAAGTTGGATGTGTAATATCAAAAGTCACCTTAATGTTTTTAAATTCTAAAGTTGCATTCAAAACTGCAGACAAAGGAAGGCAAGTCAAGCAAATCGAAGGAGTAAATATCTCGTTGAAACCAACTTTAACACTACAAATCCAGGATCATCAGGGTGAAACATCATCTTCGACTTCAATATTAACAACGTCACCTTCTGAAATTGCATTGGAGCCTAATTTATCGGGATGGATGCCAAAGTGGAAGAATGATCGATTTGCTGATTTCCCCCCGGCTCCATTGTCCAAAGTGTCTCGCAATGATGGCGAAGAACCACCACCATCTACTCCGTCCAGTGGTCCCCCTTCCACACCTCCGGATCAGGTTGAGTTCCTAGAGGCATTTTGGGGCAAGAAAGTGTCCGGTTCTTTACCTCATGATGATATGGATGCACAGGCAGAGTTTCAATCATTATCAACTAATCACATCGAAAAGAATAATAATGACCAGAGGTGAATATTCGTTGTTCAAGTTGAGGATTTAATTACAGAGCTTTTTTCTACCTGGTTCTTCACGAAGTTCTGTGTATATTATGTAAAACAATTGTATACATGTAGAAATAGTACTTCACAAATCTTTTGCGTGTTCGAGTAATAATAGTGAAAAGTCCTTGCAAGATAATTCTGGAAGTGCAAGTTTTTCAAACCGTTGGGACAGAATGTGTCTATCGTAAAAAGCAGTACTATATACCATGCGATGCATCAAGAATATTCATTGCCCTCGTTGTTTAACATTAATACAGGTAGATCTTCTCTCTAGAAATATATTTCAAAAGAACTTTCAATGTTAGGAAAGTAACTAAATCATAAAACGAAAAATTATACAATAATGTATGATCCTAATTATAACATGTATGTCAGTTGGTTATAGAAGTGCTTGATGCTAAAATTCAACTTCACTGAAAAGAGAGAATACTACAACTCCTGATTTGAACTCAATACATAAAATTAAATTTTACTGCAACCTGTGTAATCTAAAAATGTAGGGCAGCTTGGTAACCTAAGGAGCCTAAATGTGAAAAAACCATTAAAAAAAACTCAGCGTCTATCATCTAAGTGATACAGCATACAGCACCATGATATCCTGTATGTATTTGTTATTGATGATCTTTCATTTATCAATCTAATTCTAGATTTTTTTCATAGATTATTTATCAGTAATACTTTGAAAAAGAATTTGAATTTTTTTTTGCCTTGCTTTTTTTATTGACAGCATGGATCAAATTTAAGTGTTGATACTGTATCACGAACCACAAATTTAGCTGTCAATTTTTTTCACTTGTTACATGTCTATTATTAAATTACAAGAATAATGCACTTTTAGAAGAATTATATATATATATATATATATATATATATGATAATAGTAAAACTTCTTATGAATTTCAAGAACTTGAATGTGCATTATTATAAAAAAAAAAAACAAGCTATTATATCTTAGAATTAAGAAAATATAGTAACAGTTTTAAAGTTCCTTGATTGATTCCATTTTTCAACTTTGAAATTGTATAACCCGGAATATTATTTTAATTTAATAATGAATATATAAACTTGTAGTTCTCATGAATTTATAGGTTTCACATGTTTTTAGTTAATTTCTGTATATTTGTATAATTTCACCCAAAAGATAGAATATTTCATTTAAAAAATGATCATGGTTATTTATTATTTTTTACCATACACTTAAATTTTCAAATTATAACATGTATATGTTTTAATAATTTCTATAAGAATCATATAGTTTAGACTTGAATCAAAATAATATTACCATATAATTTGTGTGAGCACTTTATGTTGATATGCTATATTCAGAATTTATGATAGATGACATGGTTCATTGTTTATAACAAACTATATGTAGATGTATACAAGATAACGATATCGAGGGTAACCCTTTTCCCATTTCAATAAAAAACAACTTCTTTTTTTCCATATTAAAACCCAGCAGTCATTCAGGAACCCTAGACACTATTATATATATATCCCTGTGTGTGCACAATTATGTTATAAATTACAAATTCATAACGTCCAGCAGCAAGTCTGCATATGCATCATAATGGCGGAGAGATCCTGACGAATCGGCAGAGATACCATTTGTTCCTTCGAAAGTAAACGAAGTAGTACTCCAAACATATTACAGTTCTTTCTGCATTGTACAATAGCTTTATCTTTACTACAATTTCCAGAAAATGCTACTGTTAAGTTTTTATTACTTAGGAAGCTTTTTGTTGTATAAGAACTGTTTGGTAAAACCTCTCAGCAGGCAGTTTTGCTTCCTTGCAACGAACATGAAGTGATTTGGAAGGTCATGTGACTAATCATTTCAAACTATGGACGTCTTATTCGTTTACAATTGACAACAAACATTGACGAAAACTGGACTGTAATGGCAGCTTCACTAACATGCTTTAGAAAAGGTGGAGTACAAATTTTCATTGAGAGTAACAGTCAAGAGGAAATGGTATGAAATCTGCGGACACATTGATACCCACCACCACTGAACAAAGCTGAAACGAAACTCATGTCAACTCGAGTAAAATGCTATGACTGGTGGGCGACTTGTCTCAAAGTAATTAGTATGGAGTTTCAATTTACTCCACAAGGACAATCATACAAGTCAAGCCAAAGTACCTTGCAAGTAAGACAGGTGAAATGCTGTACATTCCATTCACAAGGTCACATGATTCCGGTGAAGATATCTGGTTCATTTCTCAGTTTTGAGATCAGCTGTTTGAGTTGCGGTTTCTCTATTTTTTTTTAAAAAAATTTGTGAAACAATTTTCTATAAACAAAAAGGCTAACCAACAGGGTCTGCCCCACGTGATACAACCTAACTGAGGTCTCTTTGCACTTCCAGCCACTATTACAACAATTAACTGCATATTGTCGCTAAAAATAAAAATTACCCACTGGACTCCTTGTGACTCGTTTTCTTGCAAAAATGTGTGTTAGGTGACAAATGGCTACTAGTCCCAAGTGAAATCTTCTTCGTAAAGTTTTTGCATCTTGGAAACTTCCTTCACGTTACTGGATCTAGAGCTCATCACTCCTAGGTGTCTTTCTAGCAATTACTCACAAGACCATCCGTCTTCTTTTGTTTTTACAATTTCTCTCTCTATATATCTCTCTTCTTGATTTTTATGGAAATTGACATTAATCTAGATGATGTTGGTTTGTATCTCTCCCCACATACACTTACATGGAAGGTTACACATACATATCTCCTCTTCAGGTTTCTATGACCTTCTTACTCAGCGTAAGCGTTCTGATCATGATCTATACTCACACAGTTACTTTCACAAATCAACTGCAAGATCTCCTCAGCTCTCCAAATCTTTCAGAGCAGTTTTGTCTTTTGATGCTCTAGTTTTCGAATCGCCAGCAAGAGCTCCTCCGTTTCTCCACATCTTTCAGGGTAGTTTCATCCTTTGGTACTCTCGTTCACATTTACTCCAATGTAAGTGAAGTTGAATTGCATCCTCTGCTACTCTTGAGTTAAATTCCTTTGAGCTATGCTAGTGTTATGGGGCCCACTGAAAAAGATTCTACCTCTCGCTTTTGCATGTAAATTCTTTCTCCCTTACTCTTGCTCGCATTTCTCCTCAAATTTATTTACATCTTTCGTTGCTAGGTTATATTTAGTGAACCATTTGGAATCTTGCTTCATATTTTTGGTATGCTCTCGTAGTGTAGTCAGGGTCCAGTTAAGAAGTCTCTTCCATGAAAAGTGATCTTCTTCCTTCAAAGAAAAAAATTAAAATTTTTTGATTCCCATATCTCTTGTACGCTACAACTAGATGTTGTTTGGCTATTTGGTTTTTCTTCCAAACTTCACTGATGCTCTATAGGAGATTATTTTGTGGTATTCCGTCCTTGTCCCCAGTTATTACATCTAGGTCCTTGCATAACTTAGCTGCAAGTACACAATTTAGAAATAGATGCTTGACTGTTTCCTTCTCCTTGCATATGAAACGCCCGGCGCTTAATGTTGATCCACGGAGACCAGATGCGCTATCTGAGAATGTTCTCGACCTTTCTTCCAAAAAACCTGACTTTGAGCGCAAACCTAAGCCCTAAACCCTCCCTCCAGCAAAAAGACCTCACCATTTAACATAAATGTTGAGGTCTTTTTTCTTCACACATCCCCAAAGATAGAATAAGAAATTTAGACCTTTGAGTGTATTTGGGGTGTTTTTGAGAATCTTACGAAGGCTTTGGGAGATCTAAGTCAACTGTGATATAGTTTACGACTCAAGCTTGCGTTTGGATTGAAATTTTGATTCAATTGGATGATTTTTGAGTACGGAGTGATAGATTGAATTTTGTGTATACAGTCAGAGTTGCAGGATTACACTGACTATCACGAAATTAGTATAGAGATCATATCTTTTGATATCATAAAGTTCTCTCAATAAAACACAATTTAAGTTATGATGATAAGTGACCTTCTCATAAAATCTATGAGCAATTGGAGTCAAGGATTGGGATGTGTGATGGGTTTTATACATAGGGGTGTGCATATCGCCTTGTGATAGAGTGTGCAAATCAACAATTGTTCTCAGAGATTTAGTAAAGAAAAACATCTGAAACTTTTTTGAGAGATTGAAAGGGTTGTGGAGAAATTTTCTATAAAGTTTAAGCGAGAGTTATTGGTCAAATCATTGGCTATCATAATCTTCTTCCGCTGAAGTTTTACCGGTTTATAATGAACTCGAATGTGGAGTGTTGAGGAGGAGAAGAAGAAATTGTCAACTCACATGAGGTTCTAGAGGGTTCTTCTACACTCAGGCGCTTGGGCGTTCTCAGAGCAAAGAAATGTTCATGCAACATAAGTGGTGAACTCGACGTGAAACCTCTGAGGTGGAGGAACTTTCATGAGTTCTCTTGTTGCGAGTTTTTAGTTTCATGAGTTTCGGTTTATGGTTGACTGTTCCAAGTTTAGAGTAAGGTGTAGATTGCAAGATTAGGTTGTGGGTTGGCCTTGAGATATTAGGGTGCAAGTTCAAGTTTTGTTTGGACTTGAGATATAAAATTAGTCAGAAATCAGATTGTAAGAACTCTTTAGTGATAGCTTAGCGCAGAACGTTGAGTTTAATGATATATCAAATACCAATTGCTGGCAAGAGTCAGTCATGGGTGGGTTGGGACAATTCAAGTATGGAGGATCGTTGTTTGCTTTTTGTGTTTGGATCCCCTCCATACTGGCTTCTTGTGTGTGCGCCATGCTGGATTTGTGTGGGTTAATCGATTCTATAGGAGTGCTCGGACTTGATCACCGATTACCACTCTAGTGCGTCTTTTATATTTCTCTTGTGAGAAGTTGGAAGTGATGGCCAACTCTCCCAAGAGTGCTTGAGGTGATGGCAGGTTAGGTTGCGCAATCCAGTAGGCACAGACCACGGGGATCTCGATTTAGATCAGAGTAGATAGACGCAGAAGGTTGGATACTTGGGGAATTGGAGGGGTCAACGATCAAGGCGGCTTTTCATTGATAACGAGCTGAGTGGATGTTCGGGATCACAAGGACGGTTACAATGAGTGGGGAGGGGTCGAGCAAAGCAAGCGAGATACCTAAGATGCAGCTTGATCCGGCAACAGCGGAGATGTTTCAAGCGTTCACACTCTTCCTTCAACAACAACAATTGTAACACCGAAGGGAGAATTCAGCCACAAGGACGCTGCAAGCTGTGGTGGGGAAGATGGATCAGTTTGACGGAAGGGATGTCTCAAAGTACTTGAGGTACTACGTCAGGGAAATGGAGCTGAACCGTGTTGCTGAAAAAGAGATGATAGAAATGTTCCGTCTTGCTACAGTGTCAGAGATTAGAAGCCATGTGAAATCCCTACAGGAACACTTTGGTGAGGGTTGGAAAACATATTCCCATGCCTTGAGGGATGAATACTAAGAAGTCACTAAGAAGTCACTAAGATTCACTAAGAAGTCCTTCATGGAGTGGGTCGAAAGGCCCAATAAGAAGTCTCATGCAACTGAGCTTCTTATGGAGTTTGAGAGACAATTCTCACAATTGTCTCGATTGGAGAAGATCATTTTGGAGTCACATAAAACAAAATTGTTTCTCCGAGCTGCTGATGTTGAGTTGCAAGAGAAGCTAGAGTTGCTTCTTGAAGACAAAAATGAGTAAGAAGGGCTAACAGGTAGTTGGAAGGATGTTGAGGAGGCAGTTGGACTCTTGGCGAAGAGAGAAAGAAGGAGAGAGAAGATTGTGATGAGAATACCCCTTCAGACGGCTGTTTCTATTGCTCCAGCACCTGTTACTAGGCAAGTGGTTCCAACCACGAAGTAAGTACAGAGATCATATCTTTTGATATCAGAAAGTTCTCTCAATAAAGCTTTGCACAGTTCAAGTTCTGATGATAAGTGACCTTCTCATAAAATCTGGAATCAATTGGAGTCAAGTATTGGGATGTGTGATGGGTTTTGTACACAAGGGTCTGCATATCGCCTTGTGATACAGTGTGCAAATCAACAATTGTTTTGAGAGATCTAGAAAAGAAAAACATTTGAAACTTTTCTGAGAGATTGAAAGGGTTGTGGAGAAATTTTCTGTTAAGTTTAAGCAAGAGTAATTGGTTGAATCATCGGCTATAATAATCTTCTTCCGCTGAAGTTTTACCTGTTTATAATGAACTCGAATGTGGAGTGCTGAGGAGGAGAAGAAGAAAGTGTCAACTCACACGAGGTTCTAGAGGGTTCTTCTACACCCAGGCGCTCGGGCGTTCTCAGAGCAAAGAAATATCCATGCGACACCATAATGTCTTTTTTAGAGTTTGAAAGTCACTGGCGCCTCTCCATCCTTGAGGATTAAATCATAATTCATCCTTTTTTTATATAAATCATAATGGGGCGTAAGCTTTGTTACAAAAGTAAATGATGAAGCCTTGATTGAATCCCACAATACCAAGGAAATGCCTGAACTTGGTCAACGTCACATGAAAAGGCAAGTCAAGGATGAGTTTCATCTTGTCTGGATCCACTCTTGTAACATCCTTGAAGATGATGTGCTCTAACAACAAATCTTCCTCACATCAAAAAATGCATTTGTTTGGATTGAGCGAGGCTTTTTATCTATCTCATAGATAAAATCGGCGGGCTTTAGCTTGTCAATCTATTCTTTCATCATCATAGTTGTAAGTGGATTTATCCGACATTGCTTCTAACATACTGGACAAACTTTCTAGTATAACTCAATACGATGAATTTTTAAGGATACTTGCTTCAAATCCTTGTAGCTAAAGGCAAAGACATGGATATATTTGGGAAATATATCCAAAAATCTTGTCTTTTTCTCCATACTAACCTTGGGACCAAACTTGAGAGTGGAGAGCCTTTGAATGTTCTCCTCTTCACTTATCTTCATGTTGTCAAAATCCTTCACCACCCTTGACCTAGAAAGTTAATCCATTGCAACAAGAACTTATAGTTGAACCTCATCATCCAAGTGTCTTTAGAAAATGTGTCCTTATTGGTTGACATGTCGATGTCAAACTCTAAAAAACTGCCACTTTTCTCACTTTCATAAATCCATTGATCACTGGTAGACCTATCCTTGTCTAATAATACTCCTCCACCACTTGTAAGATGAACCTTTACTCGATGGTACTTTGATCCTATACAAAGCTAACCCTTGTGCCACCTTATCAATAGTCATCACCACCATCAACCAAGGTTTTCCTAACAACAATTCATAGCTAGCCTACTCAAGCACTTGAAAAGACAACAAGATTTGAACTTCTATCATACTTACTACCACTTTGTCTACAACTCCAATGGGTTGCACCTTTTGCTTCTTTGCCATCCCAACAATGATGCTAGAAGGTTTTGAAGGCTTCATCCCAACTTCTTCAACAACCATTCTGACATGGCGTTCACAAAAAATCCACTATCCATTAGCATTTTCAAAACATCATGTCCATTAATGTGTATTTCAATATTTGAATCTTGAGTATGAGTGGTGGAGGCAACAACATCCACCACTCCTATTCCAAAATTCGCCATTGAAGCTTTATGCTTAGATCTTCACTTCTTGATCCTTTTAAAGCTTAACCCTCCTCTCAACTCCTTTTTCAATGTAGGATATAGAGCAATCAATTGACCAACATTTATATTGGTTTTTTTTTCTCTACATCCTCTACCTTGTTGTAGTTGAGTTAG
Source organism: Marchantia paleacea (assembly GCA_014180765.2). NCBI lineage: Eukaryota > Viridiplantae > Streptophyta > Marchantiopsida > Marchantiales > Marchantiaceae > Marchantia > Marchantia paleacea. The sequence goes on from MUAA02000004.1 coordinate 733,806, forward strand.
GTAGACAAAATGGAGCAATCATCCATTTTCAACTTCTTCCTCAGTCCTCTCGGTTGAATCACACCACAAGATCGAGTACTCTAGCTTGGTTGATACTCCCTTGAGATGGACTCTTGAGCAAATCTTACTCTCTTCTTCTCAGGAATCCGACAAATCGGGCGCTCGGTCACTGAGCAAGCAAAATTTCTTGCAGCTAATCTAGTAATGCGGCGAAAGCAAGAGCTGCCGAGGCCAAAGCTACTCTGACCATGTATGAATACAAAACAGAAAGAAAATCTACTCTTCAACTCATAGAGCTCTCTCCCTTTTCAAATTGTGCGCTGATGAGGAAATACATTAATATACGACACTCTCTTGTCTTTTGAGCATGAGTAGAATTTTTGTGTCTAATTTCATCATGCTATCAAGAATTAAGACAATTCCTCTGGAAATGAGAACTTCCACAACTAAAGCATAGAACCGTGAATTTTTCTTGCGATGAATATATTTTTAGATTATAGAGGTTGCAGTAAAATTTAATTTTATGTATTGAGTTCAAATCATGAGTTGTAGTATTCTCTCTTTTCAGTGAAGTTGAATTTTAACATCAAGCACTTCTATAACCAACTGACATACATGTTAAAATTAGGATCATACATTATTGTATAATTTTTCATTTTATGTTTTAGTTACTTTTCTAACATTGAAAGTACTTTTGAAATATATATCTAGAGAGAAGATCTACCTGTATTCATGTTAAACAACGAGTGCAATGAATATTCTTGATGCATCGCATGGTATATAGTACTGCTTTTTACTTTCTCTCGAAGAATAATTTTCATACCCTTTAGAACCTTCCCCTACATTCTGATTTCTCCTCCCTCATAATTGTACAACATTGATCTTGAGATCGGCAAGTATTTCTGTGATGAATTTTAACTCTTGTTGCAGATCTAGAACTAGAATATTTACTACTAACGAAGCAACAATCACAAAAATGACCATTCTTACCATAATAAGTGATGCTACTTTTCTAGCCACCAAGCTAGAATCATCATCTTCTAGACTTTCCTCCATTTGAATAGCAATGCAAATAGCCTCGGTCTTAGAAGAATGCATTTCATATCTCCATATTTCATGACTAAGAATTTCATGGGAGGTTTGAAGCCTCCAATTTGAGGCTTCAAACCTCTCATGAAATTTTTAGTCAACATCGTCACAATCCTCACCATGGTTGGCTCCACCTTGTATCCATACTTTCTTAGTATCACATGAAAATGTGATTGCAACTTCTCCTTTCTCTCCACATATGATCTCATCTTCTCATTCTCTCCTTGCTTCAAAAAAGTGACTTCCCACATCAACTTCTCGTAACTTTTATCTGGAAGAAAGTTTTCAATAATATTCTCTATCAAATTCTTTCAAGTTTCTTCCTTCACATGAACCACTTCAATGCACATGTATTTATTGTACCACTTCAATTCGGAATCTTCCAATAAGTGGGGCAAAAGTATAGCTCATTTGAGCTTTATTCTCTCATTATTTCCAAAACATGCTTTCTTTAAAGTCCCTCACAAAAGCTTATACATCTTCATTTTCTCTCCCATAAAACATCTTCTTTTCCACCTTCTTTTGTTGTTGTTGTTGGAAATTTATATGGGACTCCTTAATACAACACAAAGAAAACAAGCTCCATTGTAGTATAATTCATCAATGGCAAAATGAATAAAATTGATTGATCCAAGATTATCATTGCTCTCTCTTCTCCTAAATACACTATGAGTCTTTCCCTCATAGACATCTTCTCAATCATTTTGAAAATGATCTCCATCTTTAGTTGAAATTTTTTGAGTCACATGAAGATTTTAACTTTTTGGTATTTATATTCAATTTATCCTCAAAATCTTTCAATAGTGACTTCATCACAACTTTCACACCACTACACTCGTATACTATGGTATAACCAATCTTGGTTAGCTATAGTTAGTTTAGCCAAAGCTTAGATTAGTCACAAGATCACAAAAAGACAAGATAATGGTGTGCATGATCCAAAAAAAAAAAGGTAAACTTTGGCTTGTTTAGATCAATGATGAGGTGTCTATCATGCATTTGTGGATCAGATTGTGTGCTTGATGTCTTCTAGAAATTGGTTAGGATAAAATTACAAAACATGCAACCTACACATGTGGCATAGTTTGGATTTCGGACTTTTCTAGTCCTCTAGTATATAAAGCAAGGAGAGGTCTTGAGAAGACATCTCATCTTGAAAGTCATTCCAGAGTCATTGTCTTCAGTGTTACAATGGTATCAGAGCATGCTTATTGTTCATATGAGTGTGGATCATTCCTCTTGGGAGAGTAATCTTGGTTGGTATGATAATTTGAGGAGAGAGTGTTTGTTAGAGGCTGACACTAGCCATTGAGTGGCAAGTAGTGGATGCATATTATGGGTGAAGGAGATAGAATAGTACCGAAATTTCCATTTCTTAATCCTTTTCATGTCAGAATATTATATATTGAGAGAGCAAGGTTGAATCAATATTTAGTTTATCATTTTGGTGCCAACTTCATGGACCAAGTGATGAGATATTGAGATCCGATAATCTTATCTATATTGATCTATGACGTTACTTGGGATCTCACAATATACATTTTAGTTTAGAGATGGATCTCAATAACCACCACTGGTGAAATTGAACACACGGTGTGAAATTTATTGTATGTATCATCCTAAAGCTATGGTTTGGAGCCTAGTTGTTAGAAATTTTGGAGAGGAGTATTACTAAGAGTTGAAAGCATCACCTATTCCTTGTGTGTTACCAATCTTCAGAAATTGGAGAGTGTTTATCTTAACCTTATGCTGAGAGAGAGTGGAAGGAGACGAATCTTGGAGGACACTTTGAGAGAAATGATTCAGAAGTTGAGAGATTTGAGAAACGCATTTGAGCAAAGCCATACTCAAGTATAAGAGTTAGCTCAAGAATTGACAACAGTCAAAAAGAGAGGAATGAAAAATGAGAGAATGAAAGGAACCCAAATGGAGATAGAGAATGGAGTACCATCTTGTTTTGTTCAATATCAACAATCACATTGTAGGTCTTTTTGTTCGTACTTTGTTGTTGGAGAAAGCGTCTACTTGATTTCAGGGTTGGATGATGGAGCTCAATGAGTCAAGCCAACAAGTTCATTGGAGTGCAATGAACGGAAGTATTCTTCTGAATTTTCAAGCATGTGATCCCATAATCACGGCATGGATGAGGTTATGAAAACTTGACCAAAAAGGAAGTGTGGATGAGTACATTGAGGAATTCTGAGATCTTCAAATTCAAATACAAGTTATGACAGCACCTGAAACTCTAGACTTATTCAAGAGAGGGTTGAAGAAAAAGATTCAAGATGAGGTGATTCAGAACAATACAAACAACTTGAATGAAACTATTGCTTATGCACAATGAATGGTCAACGTCTACCATAACAGTGAAGAGTTATCATAAATAAATAATATACACTAATTATAAAATTATATGTAAATGATTGGTGCATAAATAATCAATAATGATGACACAACATTGCATTCAACCATGACACATTTGAATATATTCTAGATAAGATGATTAGATTTATTTTTGAATCATAAAAAAACAAACATAGTTCAATAAATTAATTTCAAAACTAGTTTATATCAATAAGATCTTGCAATCAAAGAAATCTCATAAATTTAGTATTATATCTACATGGCTATTGCTGGTTAATATCATTATAAGTAAAATTGTTAGATAAAATTGCAGTTACAAAGCTTTTGGATAAATCTCATGCTCAATTCTTAATAAATATAATTTTTAACTCAATTTTATTTATAAATATTTTAAATAATATAGAATATTAGTAAGTCCAATAATGAGTATGTTCGATATTGGACTTAGAAAAAATTGACTATAAAAAAATTTTTGCAATAAAAAAGTTGTTATAAACTACATATAATACCTTCATTAAAATATAATGTTAATAAAGAAATATTTTTATTTATTATATTAAAAATTAGATAAAAATAAAAGATTTAAACAACCATAAAAAATAATGAGAGTTAGAAATATAAATTTTGACCATTTGTGCATACTCAATAACATATATTTCTATAATTCATTTGTCATTTCCTTTGATACTAATTTTTTTTTAAAAAAATCCAGCTGATTTATTTGCATCAAGATTTGTAAAGTTATTTATTTTGAGGATTGAAAATTATAAAAAACGTCTTAGGATATGATTCAAATTTTTCACATTTCGTGTATAAAGTAGCCTAAGGAATAGTACTCATAAAAAAAGTTATATTCTCGTATATAAACAAGTAGTCAAAAAATATCATCAAAAAGAGTTGGATTTACATTGAACCTCTTCAGCAAAATAGCTTCTCTATCATCTGAACTAATTTGATAAATATATAAATTTACTTATTGATAAATTGTACCACTTTTAGTGTATAAATCCCCAGTCAATTATCTTATCAAAAACTCCCACTGCAAATAATGTAATATACTTTAAAAAATTATTTTATAGTAGTTGGAGAGTAGAGGATAAGTTCTTGTTATCCAAAATCTGCAATGTTGCCCTTAGCTTGTGTCTTATTTTCCAAGAATATATATATACAGAGTAAAAATTAGACGGGTTGCAGTAAGACAATGTTGATTCAAAAATTTTTTCAAAAAATACTTAATATATATATAAAGATAACAAATTTTGTGATTTTCAAAAGTTCAAAGAATGCTAAAAATTTCGAGTTTAGTACTTATGTAACCTATTTGATGCTATACTTTAAATAGCTTTGAAATAAATATTGCAATTCAAGCGTACCAAATTTAGGGTTTAGGATTATTTAATAAACTCGAATAGGTTGGTCGAATAGGTTTTATTTTTCTTAATATAATATTAATTATAAATTATAAATTATTATTAGCATTATAACAATGGAGATTTCCAGCTTGTTAAAAAAATTCTTTGCTTTGACAAAGTTCAGACAGTATAGAGGTTTGGCTAAGGACATGCATAAAAAGAGGCTCTAGGACGGAATAAGTAAATATTCTGCAAGATTCTATCATGAAAGAAGACAAGAATATCTTGTATGAACACTATCTCTCCATTTTATCACATCTTATTTCATTGAGCTGTATAGACCACGTGTTCGCAAACAATACAACCTAATAGAAAGAAATATTTCTAGCCCCACTGCTTAAACTCTTGTTCATCTTGCATTCTTTTTGGAAAATTTGAAGATTTGTCTAATCGTTATGTTAAGAACTTATCGATATGCATGTGAGGGAGTAGACTTCTCTCTTTACTGTATGTTCTTTGGAAGTGCAAGTGATATGGTTGACCTTTTTGGACTTTTCCTTCATACGTTATGATGGTCTCTCCATCTTTATGTGCACTTAGTAGAAACCAATACTTTTTGCAATGTATTCTGCATCTAGTTTTACTCTCTGTTCATTGTAAGGGATATGGTTGGACTTTTCCTATATACGCAGTGATGTTCTATCCAATTATTTATCTTATTTAAATCCTTATATGCATGATAAATTGTCAACTTGTTTCTTCCTATTCTACCAGCAGTTACATTTTCTTGCTTATCCTGCATTTTTTTTGGACACTTTAGAGGATTGTTTATACGTTATGTTGAAAATCTATTGATACCTTGTTGAACCTCTTTGTGTACTCTATGGTCTTCCCATCCCTTTTGTGTCTTCCCTCTAAAAAAAAAACTCTATGTGCTTTGCAAGTGATATGGTTGACCTATTTGGACTTTTCCCTTATACGCTATGATGGCCTCTCCATCTTATAACCTTATTTTTGTGCACTTAGTACAAACCAATATTTTACTCAATGGATTCTACAGCTATCCATGTTAGTTTCACATATATGCTAATGTGTCAGTATTTTTCATGGTCAATAATATTTAAATTTTTTACTTGTAAATAATGACATGTTGCAACTTAAAGTGTGTAATACTACATGAATAATTTCACACACAATTTTTAGATTAACCTTTAAAATTATCTAAAATATAAATAAAAGTAAATAGATTTCTGATGCATCATATAAATGAAGTCTATTCTTCTTCGGATAACTCCTAACATATAATATTCTTGCTCTAATATAATAAAGACCCAAACCTTGAAAGTTTAATCTTTGTCATGTCCTACTTTTGCTAGCACATGCTTTCTTCCTCACTATATACTCCAACACTCTCAAAATCTTAATTTTTCATACCAACGCCCATGATAATCAAAGAGTGGATGAGCCCAGGGCACATTCATTCTAATTCATTTGACTTATTCAATTTCTTGTTCAACTTCGAATGTGGTGTTTTTTTTTTGTTTTTTTATATGTTAGAAGTTTTATGAAGATGAAACTAGTATCATCTTTCTGCAATACTTGTAAATAAATTAATTCTACACCTTGCATGTTTCATGAACTATTAACTTTGTATTTTCATTTTCCTTTTACATTCTTCATCATGTAATTTATTTCTAAATTTTACTTTTTTCCTATGAAATGAAACCATCTGATTTATTTGAATTATGGAAAATAAGTTCCATACAAGGAAGATAAATTTTTTTTCTACTCAATTTTCATCAATAGTGAACAATAAAAATTTTCCAAGATTTATTTTCCCTACCATGAATCTGTGTAATTCCTTACATAGCAAAAAACTCGTGTGCTTATTACATATATAGTGTGAATTTATTGCTAAGGTTTTCGTATAGCTAGTAATTGTTAATTTCAACATGATATTAAAATAGTATTAAGTCCACTTTTTCCTTATCTTCTTCATAGTTTTGTCCTAGAGCTCTGACACACAATCTTGCATCCCATTGTTCCAGTTGAGCTCTTTTCCCCACTGAGAAAATTGCTTTCCTTCCACACACTTCTTCGCACAATTCCAGATAAACTTAATCCCAACGACACAACAAGAAGGCTCCTCCTAGTTCTCTAGATCTCAACAATTCCGCCGGAGTTTGATGTAGGATCTCAACGATCCCCCATCAAGATGACTGGACAAATTCTCCCCATCAACGAATTCCGCAGATACTCACATCATTCTTAGCCTTGACATTGGGTTCTTCTTTGCTCTTGATACATTCTGGTTCTTCAAGTGCTTGGCACACGATTAATCAACCCGACGAAATTTTACTCTGCATCAGCCCATCGCTTTGCCACCACTAACACATTCTTCCATTCATGTGACTTACTATATTTTTCTTGCGCAGCTTACGTGGAATGTAAAGAAGTCTTCGGTTGAAATCTCCATTTTAGCAGACGTTATGGATGATCTGAAGTTTTTACTGCTAATTTGAAGTGATATTATATGCCATATGAACGATCAGAAGACAAAACCAGATTCAATCAGACTTTGAACAATTGTCCTTTTTTCTTCGGGTCAGCAACTTTCATACATGGCAAGAACATCATCGTCCCTTATGGTAGCAACTCAAGTTTACCAGTCGAAGGCACGTAAAGATAAGAGTATAACGAAGTTTATTGAAGACCGGTACCGATATCACTGACAGGAGGAAACTAATATGAGTAGCAACGTTACAAGGGCTTCGACATATTCACATCAGGACAACCGAACTGCATTCAGCTATTTACCGCATTCCAAACCCGAATCAACATAAGCTATAGTCATAGACCAGTCGCAAAGGAAATGCTCCATATAAACTGTGCAGGTCGTTCTACTTAATATAAGCTGTAATCTGCCATAATTACCTGAGCTACCATAGCTCACACATGCATCCGCGGTAGTTTCATAGCTACCATCTAAAGCCTAGTGTACAATTATATGAGCACCTTCAATTTGTTTGAATTTGACGATCAATAAACATACTCATTGCCGTCCTAGCCAACAATTTTGGCCTCGAGTCTCTTGAGCAGGCTTTTCTTCTTGCGCTTGGGAGTAACGCGTCCTGGTGTTGTGGGCTCTGTCCCTGGCATTCTGTTCATTCCTGCACCAGTTCCTTTGAGTCCGTGGCGATGGCTCTCATCGTCAGAAGATGATGAGCTCGATGACGAAGATAACGAGCTGGAGGTCGAACCAGTTCTTTTGAGAATTCCGTGCCCCTTCCCCAAAAGGTTGAAGTGACTCGGGTTGACGTAATTTCCAGCTTCCACCTCGCAGTAGCTGTGGGGAACACAATACCAGGAGTGGAGCACATGAGAATACATCCGCAAAAATGATTGAGAGCCAGTTTTATCAACCTTTTTTTTTTTAGACGAGAAACGAAGAAAAACATCTGCTTTGGAACTCAGTCTTGGAAGTAGGAGAACCACATTTAATATTCAATACTTTCAGTCGGTGGTTTTGATGATTGGTAAAGGGAGAGTGTACATACTTTCCAGTAGGAACCTCGACGGTGCGGACCATGGGAACCTCGATGACGGTTGGTACTTCAACGATCTCCTCGAATTCTTCGGTGATAATTCTGGGAATCTTCTCGATTCTCGGTACCGGCACCATCTCGACAATGGGAACTATGTCTGTGACCTCCCTTTCTTCTTCGACGACGCGGTAGACGATCTCGACTCTCGTCTTGGGCACCTGCTTGACGACCGGAATCATGTCGATCTTCTCGTGCTCCTCCATGATAACTCTGGTTCTCGGAACCATGACCGTCCGAGTCTCATTTCGTACTTCCTTCACGTAGTACGTTTCCTCCACGGCTTTCATCTCCGGGTACTTCTGGATGACCTGTACCCTCGTCTCATACTCTTTGGGCTGCACACAGAAACTCAGCATTGTGAGCAAAGATTCTCTGGACACTAATGTTGGTAAATCTAATGATCGAAGAGCTGAATCTCGATCGCCTATCCTGTTGTACCTTGTAGCACTTCAGTCAAATTTGTAACAATAACCCACTGCAATTTGCATGCCAAAGCAGAAGACGACCACATTCTGATGATGCAATGCACGTCTTCAGTTCTGGAGAATTCGTCCCCGGAATATTTGCAGATGACCCGATACATCCGTACTACTTGCATGTGGTGTGTGAAGAGAGGAGAGAATTCAACGACAAGAAGAAGTTCAATCTGACGTTGAACTGATAAATGTTCTCAGACTGAACTGCAATCGACCAGAAGACTCGTCGATCCGAAACGAGAGTTGAATGTGATTCATACCAGGGCGGCCTCATTTGGGTTGGGGCAGAAGGGTGGGCCTTCGCCGGTGACGGCCGTTCTGATGGCCAAGTTCTTGAGACCTTCACCGGCATGGTGCCCGTTGACAGGCCTGTCGGTGACGCTGTGGAAAGGCTGCTCGCGGTTGGGTCCATCTCTTCCGGTCACCACGTTGGCAGCAGCTTCCTTCAGCACTCCCCCTGTTCCCTTGCCCATCTCCTGTCCAACTTCGCCGCCCACGGCAGCACGCTCCTTCACGGTATCTCCCATGCTGCCCATGAGGAAGTAAGTGGAAAGTATGGTTAATCTTTCCTGCTGTCTACACAATCGATCGATCGATGGAATGTGGATCTAGCTAGAAGGTGTACACAATTTGGGTATCCCAAACAAGAATGAACAGATTCTGAGCTAATGCGCCTTCAAGAGGACGATGCAAACTGAGGACTTTATTGTAGGCTGCGGACCGCTGCGGACCTGAATCAAATTGAGAGACAATTTGATTCAGGTCCGCAGCCTGTGGCTCATTATATATGCAGCAGGGGATGAAAGCATCAGGAACCACAAACTCAGTGTGAGCTCCACAGATCTCATCAGCATGTATGGCATACGTGTAAGAAAATCAGGATTCCAGAGGGGGAGAATGATAGAAATGAATTTGACATTGCCGTTGACGAAATTCGGAAAGCACCACGATAACATCGCACCAGGTTTGGGCTCGTGCTTAGTACAAGAGCGAGGATTTCCTGCAAAATCATGACGTCTTGAAGACAGCACATGCATGGGACAAGTTCGTTAAACGATCAGTCTACGATCCTCTAGTCGACACGTAAATGCTGCTCCCATGCACTTGCCTGTATTGAATATATTTACTTATTAATAGGTTTAGTGAATCTTCCTCGTAGGTTTACCAGCAGATAATTAGGAGCTCTGGGTGCTCATTGCATATTTTTATTTATAATCCATTCAGCTCCCAGCCTTGCAGAAGACGGGTGAACTGATCACCAGAAATCCGATGACACATTCGTTTCTCGAGTCTTGAAGCCATTCGTTTCTAGAGGTAAGCCAGCTAAACCTGTCACCAGAAGCGATGCTACCAGCGACAAGGGTTTCACAACACGGTATTCACTTCAAGGTTCACACAGGGGAACAAACTACGTGGAAGCGTCATCAATCCAGTCCAAGGTTCCACTTAAGGGAATGAAACTCCGATATATTTTTCTAAAGGAAATCATACTTTTATCTCAAACATGCTCGATATATCTAATATGCTCCTATGTTTGCTTTTCTCGTTCTAGGACTGGGTCTCACAGATTACAGTCTGAGGATCGCAAGATCTTTCATGTCTAGAGTAAATTGGATAACTGTTGTTTACAGTCTTAACTGCTGTAGATTCTGAGACTCGCTTTTCGTTACCACTTTTTTCTGTCATTTGCATATGGAAAAGACAGCCAGGTTTTCAGATCTTTTAATGCTCTTCAATGGTTCTAATAACGTTGCTGGATTTCTACAAAGAATTGACCAGGCCGAACCCGGTTTGTAAATCCATAATACTGTCCAGGACAGTCTCAAGGCTTGTTACCCTTGGTTATGTGTTTCCTTCCAGTCCTATAACACTCTCGGAATTATAGTTGTCGTCGCGCTTTAAATGCCATCATTCATTCTCTCCCATGGTTCTCAAGGCTTTTCGGTTCCCGTCAATGTGTTCATGAACATATATCATACTGCATTATTACTTCTACTTCGAGTATATCCCAACTCGTGCTTTCGTAAGGACTTCAGTCCGTTGTAGGAAGTAATCTTGTGAGGCCACGATGATTTTATAGCCCAAACTATTGTGGCGATGCAGGTATATTTTATTTTTAAAACAAAATATATATGTCGGGGACCAAAGTTCTGAAACTAAGACAAGTCGGCTGCTAATGTGGTGACTTTGTTGTCTGCGCAGCCATAGTGTACCGGAAATTATGGCTGTGGCACTGTACAATTAAACTTGAAAATGGTGCGCACTTGCTTCTGCGCGTCCTTTCGGAGAACCCGTCGGTTCCCTCAGCCCAGCGACGGTCAATGTCGAGAAGGACCTCGAGAAGATGAATATTCATAGACCCGGCAATTAGATGAGTCAGTTCCCCCACACGCTGACTGGTCCAGAACAGTCGTCGCCTGCGGAAAGCGGGTGACCTTTTCGCCGGTCCGGGACTGACAAGAACCCGTGGTACAAAAGTCCTCGTCAGTACTCAGGGGTTTTTGTACCGCCGCATTCGCCTGTACCTCCGGCAGAGGGCTCCGAGAGTACTGTACGAGGAGCCTTTTCCTGTCAGCCTGGCGCCGGCACTCGATTGTACCTCGTCCGTAAACCTTCTGAAGCATCTTCCGAACCAGGTGTTGTTCTCGTACGAAGTCAATGAAGCTCTTTCTGCACAAGGGCACGTGTCGATTCAGCATCCGCTGAGCTGGAATTTCGATCCCTCTCATCGGAAGCATGGTGACATCTACCAATCGGTGTCCAGCAGCTCGAGAGAAGGCCCAAGTGTCGCTCGGTGAAATGGCGGGCCTGAGACTTTGAATCTCCTCCAAATTGAACCCCACAACGCAAGGTGGGCTTTCTAGCCGAGCCTCCAGTAAATTCGGACCTTCACCGTCACTCTGGTTTCCTGATATAGGCCACGTGGCTGAAAGTCGCCAACGGAATTACTTGGCCAAAAATGGAGTTGACCATCTTTGTCGCCAAGTGAGACATGTGGCCTTTTCTAAAGTGTACTTAGCTGCAAAACTACAAATTGCCCTAATAGGGGAAATATCACCTTACGTATCTACCTATCCTTCCCTTTTGTTATTTACTTTCTCGGGGTCTTTTTTGAGCTTCCTTGTAAGATTTGATGTGGTCTTCACATCCTTTTTTTTTTAATTATGTGGTTACCTATCTAGTTCAAACCTCCACACATAACATAGCATAGCATCCAAAGAGCCATAACTTTCGGAATTAATTGAACTTGAAAATTTTATATAATAAACTAAAAAGAGCGATATCCATGTAACCTAATATGGTACTAGGCTACATGTCCAAGTATGTGTCCATAACTCCAAATCTATATGAACAAAAAATTGAACTCTATGTACCCTTACATTTGGAGATTTGATGACCCTCCACTTGTAACCTATCGATGAGTATGGATAAGTACCCCTTTGAAACAATGCCACATGTATGATATATGACCATAACATTTGCAATAATAATCTGGTACTCCTAAACCAAATATAGGTCTACTCTAATCGGAGTGGACTGTAATGTATACAAATGATCATTTCATGTGAAGTATTCATTATCTATATCAATAGTAAACACCATGTCCCTTATGGCATCATGGGTAATTGTGCTCTACCCTCCGTTTTGATAAAGTACATTTAGTATTTTACCATAGTACTAGAATCACATCTAGTTCTTTATCAAAACGTGTATTTAAAGCTTGTTACTTTAGCTCACATAAATTGTAGAATTCTAGCTTCCTAATGAATATTCTTAATTGGTAAGATATAGCCACCATCCAAATACCATGGTGAAACGTCATACATGATGTTTCACCATGGCATGAAACATAAAATAAAATTTAGATTACTTTTTTCTACAAAATCCCTCCCAAGAAAAAAAAAAATGAATATGACTGATTATATTGCATATATCATGTTCTTATATTGACATAATTTGACATAAGAGCGTTTTCTTGTAGACTAGGATTAGTTAAAGGATAATTTGTTGAAATAGCCTAAAACTTTGCCTATTTTATCTTTATTCTCTTCCTAAAAACACTTCAATTATTTTTCATGCCGTAACAAATGTTTCATAATTTATATTTACATATTTGTTTTGTAGTGGCTCTACAGTGAATTATTGAGGTATGGTAAGCCAATGGATTCTGTACCGCTGTTCAGAAGCTTTTCATGTACATCCCAGACCTGCAAAATTTACGGTCAGTAACTGGGACTGGCTGGCTGTTCGAATTCATATTGTCCCCAGCGAAGTCCGTTATGGTCCGGACAAAAGCACGTGCTGTGGTCCTAAAGGATCCATAATCGATCGTCCCTTGCCTAATGCTTGGCTTTCAATACTACTCCGTCTTCCAATTCGTCTTTCCAGCGCACGTGGTTGGACGAGAGACCTACCAGGTTAACGTCCTATACAGTGCATCCCTGTTTCCACATGAAAAGTATATGCGAAATTAGACTCCATGTGTTCATGGGTCTCTTCTAAGGTTCTCGAAATTCTTTGTGAATGACTGTTTCCATAATATATGTCTAAATTGTACCTAAATTTATCTTAGTCGTGACTATATTTAGCTATTTATGGTTAAGTTTGAGTGAAATATAGAGTAACTTATGGTGTGATAGAATAAAACTACTATTTTGTTGTTTAGTATGAATCAAGAAATAGATTCCATCACATGGATATCTTGACTTTCCTTGACTTGGACTAGTTTTCATTGGTTGGACTTGGTGAATATCTAGGGGCGAGATTGACTTGGTACACTAGAATCAATTAGGGAGTACTTGGGTTTCTATAAGATCCAAGTGGACCAATTGCATGTTGCCATGTACACTTTTCCTTGGGTTTGTGATCTCTACCTAGTTTAAACTTGGTAAGAGAAAGTTACAAGGTGATTACTTGTAGTTACTAGGGTAAGATTTTAAGTAGTATAAATAGAGAGGTTGAGAAGCACCTCTCAAGTAGTTTTCAATGGAAGTTAGTTTTGGGAGAAGATAGTGTGATGATCTTAGTTTTGGGGAGCTTGGTTCTTGGAGACGCCATATTCGGAGTGGAACCTTGATTTAATGAAGACTTTGATTACCAAAGTATCATCCCTTTTTAGTGATATACTACTCTTGCTAAAAATGAGCATAATGGAGCTTGGACTTTGACAGTTTGTGTAAGAGTGTGCATTAGGTTCATGGTCATAGGGTGGGATTAAGTACTTCTAGATTAAGTACTGATTAGACCAGTATCATAACTTAAATCGTATGATCTAAGGCCACGTGACTTTAGCACCCGAGAGATTGCAAAAATCAAAGAATTTGGCGGAGCATAATCGAAGGGTTTATATGCACGATTGGTCACGGTAGGTAGCAGATTAGCCCCAATCTTGCAAGGGCACGATGATGTTTATATACAGTACTATAAGTGCCTAATTATAAGCCCATCATAAAATAAAATTTCTAGGACAACGAGGAGAGTATGCAGAACGGAATGATGAGGTCTCATGGCCAAGGGGTTTGTTTGGTTCTGTGCGACTGTTGTGTTGTTGTATTCTGTTGCCGGGACCTCAATCTAGAAGGAGAAGAGATGTTTCGAATCCAGTTTATTGCCCGTGAGAGCGCAATGATGATTATTGCCTCAACGATCGGCTCTTGCTGCTCTGGGGCAACGTCTGCTTGCAAAGGATTTTTCACAGGCTGTAAGACCCAAGGTTGTACATATAGGATAAAATGTAAATATATCTAAATTGTGCCTACGTTTATCTTAGTCATGACTATGTTTAGCTAGTTATAGTTAAATTAGAGGAAAATATAGAGTAACTTTTGGTGTGGTAGATGAGAACTACTATTTTTTTGTTTAGTAGTAATCAAGGAACAGCCATTACATGAGTATCTTGACTTTTCTTGACTTGGACTAGTTTTCATTGGTTGGACTTGGTGAAGAACCTTAAATCTAGGGGCGAGATTGACTTGGTACACTAAAGTCAATTAGAGAGTAGTTGGGCTTCTAGAAGATCCAAATGGACCAATTGCATGTTGCCATGTATCCTTTTCCATTGGGGTTTGTGATCTCTACCTCGTTTAAACTTGGTAAGAGAAAGTTACATGGTGATTACTTGTAGTTACTAGGGTAAGATTCTAAGTAGTATAAATAGAGAGTTTGAAAAGCACCTCTCAAGTTAGTTTTGGGAGAATTAGTTTTGTGATCTTAGTTTTGGAAAGCCCTTGTTTTGAAAAGCTTGATTTTTGGAGAAGTCATGTTCAGGTTGGAGCCTTGAATCAATGAAGACTTTGATCATCAAAGTATCACTTCCTTTTGAGTGATATCTTACTCTTTGTGAGAATTTGAGAGTTTGTGTGAGAGTGTGTGAGAGTGGGTCATGCTCCTAGGGTGGGAACAAATCCTTTTAGATTCATGATGAGCTTCCAAAAAGTCATCGGAGGTAAACCTGAGTGAGAGTCAGCCATGAGGTCACAGGACGCAGATCTTCTATTACCTCTCAAACTTTGCGACAATCGAGGGTTGTCGGTGGTGGTGTGCACGATTTTGACCTCAGCCCATCCTTCTTGATTTGCAAAAACTGATTTGCAGAACTGAAGTTAGGTCTCGGTTTGTTGTTTCCCGCATGGACCTCCAACGGTTTCGGCCATCCCAATCGCTCTGATACCAATTGTAGGTCCGAAATAGGAATACACAAAGAAACAAATGCAATCAAGAGTCGACACAAGAAATATGTGGTTCATCCCAATGAGGCTACGTACACGGAATACACAGAGTCACTTTACTGAATAACCCTAATTATGTCACAGAGAGCTTCAGCGAGCCCTCTTATATAGTAGTACCAACCCAAGCCCTAGTCTAACTAACTATAGTCAAACTAACCAAAGTTACACAAGACCTAAGTTAACTCCTAACATTTCTATTGCAAGCATGTGACGAGTGCAAGGACCTCAGATCTCATCCTAAAAAATACTTTGGATGTGGGTATACACTCCTATGTAGTGATCTATGCTGACAAGTCACTAATGGTAGTGTTGACCCTTGTGAGACAATCAAGGGCTACATTACCCACATTAGTTATCTAGCTTTCTGTGTCTACATAAAAAGAGGACCTAAACTTGTATGAGATTTTCACTTGCGACGGTTGATGGAACCCAACGTTAACAAGAGAGAGTAAGGTATGGACTTTTGTATTGATACTATAATAGCATCTACATTGTCGATGGTATTGACATGGATTGAGAGTCTTGAATTGGCCGAGCAGATAGACATGCACTCCACAAGTGTGACTACAAGACCATTGTTGAGGTCTTTGCCTACCTAGACGGTGAAGTCAAAAGTTGGGGGTGATAAGTGTTCAAGATCTCATCCTTGGTCTTATTGGTATGTTAGAGAGATGGAATCTACTTCTAGTTTGGTTGGATTTTTTGCATGGAGCAAATGGTGGTTATCATTATGGAGCTTTATGACAAAGCTCAAGAGGTTACAGTTTTACGATTGGAGTTGTTTACATCGAGCTAATGGAGCTACTATGAGAGAGCAAAGTAGCTTTGTGCTCAAGAGGTAATCATTTAGCAACCAAATAATACGTCTTCTATCTCTAGTGTTAATGAAGAAGAGATTTGGGATTTTCATATTGATCCCAAAGTGACAAGAGGGGAAAGACATAGAGTGTGGAGGTTTATGAGGAGTTTCATAAACTATTTTGTATTCAGTATGAATGATTTAGACTATTTAAAGGGACCGGATATACGGATTGACTTGATAATTGATGCACAGTCTTCCGTCATCCTTATCAATACATCAATATGGAGAGATATTTGATCCAAAATATATATCATAATCTTTTCGAGGCTAGATTAGTTGAAGTATCACATAAAGAGTATGTCTATGTTGTGATGATGCTAATAAAGAAGGATATACATGTCTATGTTGTGATGATGCTAATAAAGAAGGATATACATGACAATTATACATATATATGCATGTGTGGTGACTACTGATCTATCAATCGATGGACAAATTCTGATCGACATGCTATGCTTACACCTAGGAGATCTTTGATGTGGTTGGACATGTAAAGATTTTCAGTACATTGGATTTATGGATATTATTTATTTCAGATTCGAGATGAGGATTAGGCCAAGATGGCTTTTTGGACAATTGATTCTCATGGCAAGGATGTATTGTATAAGTGGAGGTTCTTACCATTTTGGTTGAAGAATGCACCTGTTGAGTTTCAGAGAATGATGAATATGATACTAGCGAGACTTGAGTGGTATTGCAGTTAGCACATTTAGGAGAACTAATGCTCAAGGGGTAGAATTCAAATTAGGACCCCTTAGAATTCAGTTTTTGAAGTTGAGACTTTGAGAGTGTAGCTATGATGAAACAAGCTAGTGCATGAACCTAGATTCTTTCATGCTCAAACTGGGTTTGACTCAATTGTCATCTCTTTTTTATGCTATGGTTATGAGCACAATGTCCTTATGGACGTTTTGAGAGTAAAAACATTTATTGTGGTACACTTGGTGTATGACAATCTATGTATTGTGATGTTTAGTGTGCCAATTATGTATGTTGTGATGAGATATATATGTGCATGACAACTTTCCAATCTTGTTGATGGTGTTTTATTGCACTTTTATTTTCATGTATATCTTTATTCTATACTTGTATAAGGGTTATATATTGTACATAGTTATAATTTTAATCATTATCAAATCTAAAATAAAAGTTCTTATGTATTTTGATCATTTACCTTCATGTCCAAAATATATCAATAATAACTAAAATTTTCAAAAAAAAAATTGCACTATAAATTTTTTTTGTCATATTAAATTTTATATATTTATTTTTGAATATAAATCTAATAAAAAATAATTTTTAAATATATCTGAAATCAATCAAAACCGATGAATCCAATAATCCTATAATGTTCATATTTTTCGAATTTCATGACTTTTGTGTTAATAAAATTATTTCAACTTTCTATGCAATTATTTCATAAGATTTATTTAAAATTTTACAATAATTTTACTTAATTCTAGCAAATTTTTAATGCATTGTGTTTTTAAATAGTTAAACTTGCATGTGCAAAGATAATCTACCACCAACAAAATATCATCGCATTACTTGGACATTCTAGATATGTAAAAGCATATGACTCTCAAATATATAAGTTTTATAAAAAAATTCAAACTTTAATTCTTTTATGACATATTACGAACATTCCCCAGTATCAAAATATTTTTTTTAATACACTATAAATGTATCAAAAATCACAGATATAAAATAACTCAAATTATGTCTCCAAATCAAAAGATAAAGAAATTTGTAACATCACAAACTGAGATTCACAAGTGTTTCGTCTTCATCAGTTTCAATCTTGAAATCCTATCCATAAGAATAAATAATTTTACAACTTGTAATTTCAATTCATGCTAATTTGTGTAACGCATCATTCAATTATGATCTATATAAAGTAGAAACTTACTGTCCAAAATAATGAAAGTATCTGTAAATCCTTTTTTTTATGCAGTGATCACTCCTTCACTCTTCCGATCTCCAACCCATCATTTCTTATGATGGTCAATTCATCTAAGAATAAAAATTTTTAAAATGCAGTCTTTTCTCATCAGACCATATAAACAAAGTTACGATTGAGAAAATTTGAAATTCAAACTATCACGGAGAAAATGGTATATATTCCAACTAATAGGTATTACGATGAAGCCCTCACGGAACTAATCAAAACCAGGATATCCCAAACCGATGAAAGAGCGTGAAATGAAGGAAACATGAACTCATCAAATTACGTAATGCATTTACAATTTTTTATCCAGAGGAGATTATACTTTGGCATGACGAAGGAGATGACGGTCATGACGTTGCTGCCCATAAAAATATATATAATCAAGGGAAGGGAAACTGACCGAGAACACAAGAACTCATCGGAATCAAGATTGCTAGATACACGATGCACGATTGAGAATCCACATAAACGTAGGGAGGACAGGGAGAAAGCAGCGTTACAAGACTTGACGCACGGACGCACAGTTAAAAGCAGCATGTTAGTTAAAGAGAAGCATGCCAACAAGTGATTGAAAGAGGGAAAAGAAATCTCAGAAATGGCAAAAGGGAAGGTAAATACATAACAAGGAAATGGAAACCTTTTAAGAAAGATTTTAAATCGCACAAAAAGAAAGCCAGGACTGCCAAGCAAGCTGGAATATTTGATGAATGCGATCGGTTCTAGTCTCCGGACATCTGGAGCTCTTGGACCTGTATTAGTGGAGGCACTAAGAGCTACAACACGGCGTTGGAAGATTTTCGCGTTGGGTCATGCAAAGGTACTACTACAGCGGCCTATAAGAAACGCTTGATTTCACCAACGCTATCTTAACACAAATCGGTGTGCGTAAGGGAAACTCTACGTAATGTCGGCAACAGAACATATTCCTCCGCTTCAAAATGTACCCAAATGGGCGATTCCGGCATGCATTCTACCACCTACTAATACTTATGACCGTAAAGGGTGATTGTTTCCCCCAGTGGAGCATGCAACGGAAAACCCAATGCCGAAAACTCCGTCTTGGATCTCAAATTTCACCCACAGGTTCTTTACATATCCTAATGTATAACCTTCAGTGTCGCATCTTCGAATTACGTCGTTCTAAACCGTCTCTCGACAACGTAGGCCTGTTCTTACAAAACATACGCTACACTTCATGTTGGCACCTTAAAGGAGTAAGCTTTATAGCCCGCCTAGTTCTCCTGCGCCCCTCGCCTAGTCGATGTTTCGGAAACAAGGAAATGCGCTCTTTCCTTTAGATAATAATGTGTGCGGCTTGGAGGTTCTCGCGCTGAACCCTACACTAGATATCAGGAACCCTTCTTCAATTATGATACCCAAGAATGCAAGACCCTTCGCATTTTGCTCCGTACATAAAGATGAGTTCAATTGTCCGTAATCTTCAACTTCATAAACTCTGCACGCACAACCGACGTTCCCTTGAGTTGAAAGAATTGATCAGTTCATCACTGGGAGGCTGGGTATCAAAGACGAAGGTAACAACTCACAGACCAATTGAGGTAAATTGAAGGGAGGAGACCATGCTGTGCTCTTTACAGCCCGAAATGGTATGTACAATTGGGCATGCCTTCAAATCGCTAACACGGTCGCCCAGAAGGAGACCCACAGAGCTGTGATTTAATCGGCTCGACTTTGCTGAAAACCGAAAGGGAGCCAATTTCACAGGCTGATTTTGGGTCTCTAAGCAATAAAGTCTAAAAGGACCAATAGCACACATCTTCAGCCCCACTTTAAAGTACGCTGCCTACTAAAAGCGTTAAGCAATAAAATCTCAAGGGTCGGCATGGCCAGCCATTTCTTCATCACTGGACATATACTCTTGATCGCTCACTTCTTCATCACTACTCTCCTCCTCTGGCCGATTTCCCACGTCCTCAGCTTTGGCATATCTTTCGCAGTACTCTGCGACCCCACATCAAACCTAGCATCAGCCGTATGGTTCTTATATCGACGGAATGCATATGGTCAACACCGCAACAATAAACAAAGAAGTCGGCTCAGTCGGATCGTCTTGAAGGCCTTTCCATTGACTAAAGCTAACATTTGAACTTAGCAGAACATTTCTGCTAAGTTCCGGTTGTATATGAGACTTGTAGAACACGAGGGACCTTCATCCAGTGCTTTCTCTCCCATTACCAGTTTCACCGAGTGCTACTACAAGCAAAATCATTTAAAAGCACATTTCCTGCACAGACGTTCACACTCCTTGCTGACTACTTCCCAAGACCGAAGTTTTGATTTCAACCGAAATCATTATTTATTTATTTATTTATTTATTTTTATTTCAAAAATAACAAATATATATACATATATATATTGATTGTTTGGTTGAAATCCGTTTGTTAACATTTGCCTGCCATAAGTACACTTCAACAGTAAATTGGGTACTTACCCTTCACTTTTTGCTCATAATGCTCTCGGTCACGCATCATTAAAGCGGCAGCTTCTCCATTCAAAGGATCCGTGGGATTTGGATAGAGGAGCAGCTGCGGAAGAAAAACCTCGAAGACATTGATAAGATCTGCAATCCAGTACACAAGAAGTTATTCACCCGAGGAAAAGTAGATAAACAAGTTCAAACATGTAGGCTATCCAGCACTCTTCACGTGCAGGACTTGAATGATTGACAGACTCCCATACATTTGAAGCATTCCACCAGAACAATAGCTATAAGAGTACACCTTAATCTACAAGCAAACTTACCAAACATCGGACTCCATGTCTGATTGATGACATCCAAACAGACTGAGCCAGACCTGTGTAAAAAAATGTGACACATTTTTGTCAAAGCACTACCCTTGTGCAAATATATCACATCTTGGAAGATCTTGTATTTCGTAAGCTTAATAGGTCATTCAGTGTAACCCCATCACAACAACAAATTGCTTGAAGAACACAAAATTCCAGTAGAATTTTTCTCGTCGCCACCAAACGTCACCACACAAATTCTAGGACTGCAAAAGGAAATTATTCACCAATGCTGAGACGTTTCGTCATACAGGTGTTGCAAGTTACTTGACCAAAACTCTTATACGAGGAATGAAATTAGACTGGACATCCGAAGAAGCCCCTCAGTAGTTCAAGTTTAAAATGCCTAGGTCTGTTTCTTGAATTCTCTCTACGTCGATTACTTCGTTATTGGTATGGCACTGGAGGCTCGTAGCCAGCACTTTCAATTTGTTCAAGATTTAAAAAACACACACCACAATATTGCCCCAGACGTAAACATGATATGTCCGTAGAGAGAGAAACACGCTGACATCTCTATATGACCTCTACGGAGAAGGTAAACCCCAATAAATTGGCCAAAGCCCCAAACACCGTGTTCTACTTTACTCCACCTGTACACAAATTGCATATCCGGGGTTGACTTATAATTTTCAGGATCTCACATTCGAAAGCCACCATCAACATACCGACTCTCGTCATGACGAAAAACAATTTCGAAGGACCTAGTACATCTACTACCAACATCAAGAATCCTACCTTGCTCATTACTCCGGAACATTGGGTGAACTCTGCGATCTACTGCAGGTGGTCAGCACACATCATAAAACCCTGACATCCAAAATCGTCTATCAACTCCTTTGTATGATCGACCATAGAGCTAGACTGTTTACGAGCTAAGATGGGTGGCACCAACAATATTAAGAGCTGTGTTAGGTCTTAATTTCCAGAAAGAAAAAAAAATTGCTCATCTTAGTAGTTCCGCCACAAGGTAGATAATATGCATGACAACAAGGTCCCGAGAGATAATACAATAGTGGAGTGGTTACACACATTTCGTCCACATTGGGATGGAAAATTCGATTGACGAAGCCGATGGAAGGTGATTTGTAAGGATAATTGTCAGGCAACTCAACGCGGACTTTCCACGTTCCTTCTTGATAAGGACCTGCAAAGACGTAGAATGAACTTAGTGAAGTGAATCTCTCCTTCTCACGGGCTGAATGAGAAAGCTCGGTGCACTAGAAACAGCTAAAACATCTCTTGTAAGTGAATTGAGGTCATGAACCCTTCGTGCATGATATAATGCCTTACCAAATCAACACAAGCATTTTCAGGTATATTCCTCGGATTGTAGTATCCATCTCCGCTGAATAAGGACATTACTCAATCAAAGACATCAACCATCCAGGAAAATACTCTATGTGCACCGGTATACAAGAAATGCACACATCCTGATTACTATGTTTCCCATACCGATTTGAATTAGTAAATTTTGATGTGCGGAACTCGGACCAAGCTAAAAACATGACTAGAGCAGAGTTTTTCTCCAGTGAAGAAGATTTTGGTCTTAAGCCATAATTCGTGTCAATATACTTTCTCTGATTTTCAGGAATATTGATACTTGTCAAGAAAGAAAGGGAATTTGAGACATGGGGCACTTCGGCCATTCTTCAATCACACAACTCTATCCACACAAGTTCATGTAACAGGGTCACTCGAAAGCTGGTTAATATACTTCATGTTGTATTTGAATGGAGCCATAGAATAAGATATTCACAATAAATAAACCAAAACCACCAACCCTCCCCGTCCCCAAAAAAACAAATGATATATGTGAACACATGTTTTGGGAGTATATCAAGCATTTGTGCCGTGTGTAAGTATTAACGATGTGTGTGGCATATAGGTGTGAATAGTGTGCGAATGGGTTACACACTCTTGATGGATCGTTGTGATCTACCGATCAAAAGCTTCTCGCTCAAATAGAAATACCTGGACAACACTTTCCTCCTCCTTATGTGCAACTAACAAATTTCATGGCTACAAAAGGCTTTTAAGATTATATATACCAATATTACTCCCAGGTCTCACACCCATGATATGGTAACAAAACAGAGACGATGGGGACAGAAATACTGGATCTAGTCTTACAGAATGTCCACAGGAGCCATAGCCATAGTCCTAGTAACGTAGATCCTCCATCAAGAACTAGACTAACAACCAAAATCTGATCTTTCTTTGGTCCTTGTAAGAAAAAGTCAGTGAACACAAATCCCTAACCACAAATCACACCTATTACAAACAAGCAATCAACGAGTTTAACGACGAGTCGTAATTGCAGAGTAATTTGTATGAGCCATACAGACCTAGAAAATGTGGATCGTTAATGCAGTTGGTCAGCAACGTGACCGCAAAATAGCGAGTATATGACACTATAACACAACTGCATAGCTATAACACAACTGCATAAGCCGCCAACTTGATGTAGGAAGTAGTAGGAAAATAAGATCTACACATATAAAATCTTACTAGGGTTATATTGAAACACAAACGATGAAAATAATGCAAACATAGAGCGCTCAGACAATGAGCAAGTTTATGGTCCGGAATAGATGCAACCTCTTTGACTGCAAACCATGATTATGTTCATAGTCTTCAAATACATTTGGAAAACAAATTTCACCATCATGCTTGACTGCAAATAAACATCTTCACAAGAGCAAACCCCCAAAGCGAAGGTGAAATTTTGCTCTCATCAAGGGTAATAAGTGGACAAAACCTCTATTTGTACATAGTATTCTTCCAAAGGAATCAAGAAATTTCATAAATCATGTTTTTCCAAGCTTGAATGGGACCTCATGAATATTAGTATCATGTACCCATCATTTCCTAGCCTGAAGCATATAGACCCTACTCAGGATTCATCATTGAAGTCAGACATTGAATAAAAGCACATATTATCAAAGTTATCACGATCGCAAACCAACTTTCACTCATGGACGACTGTATTCAAGTTAGTAGATATAGATTTGAAGGATCTTACCGATGCAAGATATAAAGTAGAGTAAGATGATAGCAAAAGACTCAAACTGAATTGCACGTAGAGACTGACAATTTGAGTTCAAAGTGAAGAAACCTGCTCCACACGATACTATAGACACTGATACCATACCAAACGACGCACACGTTGCTCTAAGATTTCCTTTGACCACAACGGGCAATCTTACTGCAACCCTTAAACAAGAAAGCAAATGCAAAGCTAAAACGTCGTTATACTACCTACTGGACAACTTTAAGCTACGTTTAGTGTCTTCGAGAACTCTAGCAGACATTCACTCTAATGTTTCCAACCAAAGATTTACCCTGGGGCGTAAACTCTAAACTGAAGACTATGAAAAACTAATAAAAGCTACCATGGTGAACTAAAATAACCTTGTGACTTCCTTTGCAGAAGTCACAAGGTAGGCAAGGGAACGGATCTATGTGAAGGAATGGGGAGGAACTAGAAGACATCTACTCCACTGTTTCCAACCAGCGATTTGCACGTAACCAGGTACATCAAGGCCAAATTCCTTTATAGTAACCTTTGCATAAGTGACACGGTAGACAACGTAAACAGAGGAAAATGTATCATGTATTAATCCGAAGGAATGGAGAGGGACCTAGAAGACATCCACTCTAATGTTTCCCACCAACGATTTGCTCGCAACCTGTTGCACTGCCTAACCGGTGGTTTTTTTCGCTGACGCCTACCAGGTCATACTATCCAGCTATATCGAGGTAACATTACTCTCTAGACAAGAGACAATGGTAAACTATTACAAGCTACCATGGTGAACTAAAATAACCTTGTGACTTCCTTTGCAGAAGTCACAAAGGTAGATAAGGGAAACGGAGTCACAAGTGTACGTATGTGAATTACACTTTTGTTGACGTCATGTACTTCAGCTCCAAATAATCTACTATGTAACTCTAAAGATGGGCATTATATGAAAACTTTAACTATTGATAATTAAACCCTAAACCCTAAACCCTAAGTCTGGTCATAGCTAGACGCATGGTGGGGCAGTTCAAAACTGCACTCAAATTGGGTTGTGATAGTCTCGAGCAAAAACCTTGAGAGGAAACTCGACAAGTGGTGCGATGAGTGTGAAGTCCGAACCCTTTTTGATAAAGATAGGGAGAAGGCTCGACGAGAACACGTGTGCATGAGCAGTTCAAACTTCAATCCTCAAGACCACGTACCCGCCCCCTAGCTCGGCTGAGCATTCCAACCTCTAGTCCTTAGTATTTACCTATTGAACTTTCAAGACCACAGACCCCGCGCCCTGGCTCAGCTCAGTTGAGCATTTCAAACTCCAGTCCGTGGTGTTAACCTCTTGAACTTTCAAGACCACATAACTCGCGCCTTGGCTCAGCTCAGTTGGGCATTTCAAACTCTAGTCCTTGAGGTTTACCTCTTGAAGTTTCAAGACCACAGACCCCGCGCCCTGGCTCAGCTCAGTTGAGCATTTCAAACTCTAGTCCTTGGTATTTACCTCCTAAACTTTCAAGACCACAGACCCCGCGCCCTGGCTCAGCTCAGTTGAGCATTTCAAACTCCAGTCCTTGGTGTTTACCTCTTGAAGTTTCAAGACCACAGCCCCCGCGCCCTGGCTCAACTCAGCATTTCAAACTCTAGTCCTTAGTATTTTATCTCTTGACCTTTCAAGACCACAGACCCCGCGCCCTGGCTCAGCTCAGTTGAGCATTTCAAACTCCAGTCCTTGGTGTTTACCTCTTGAAGTTTCAAGACCACAGCCCCCGCGCCCTGGCTCAGCTGAGCATTTCAAACTCTAGTCCTCAGTATTTTATCTCTTGAACTTTCAAGAACACAGAACCCGCGCCTGGCTCAGCTGAGCATTTCAAACTCTAGTTCTTAGTATTTGCACTCTCAAGATCACATACCCAACCACAAACTTCCTTCCTAAGAAAACTAAACCACTCTTACTTTTGTAACGAAATAGTGGCTACATATCAGTAGACAACATACATAGGATTGAGGTCTCAATGATAATACCACGTTCGTCTTCGTTGATCTTTTGATTTTCTTAATATTCTAGGATGTTGATCGATGGCTACATATCAGTAGACAACATACATAGGATTGAGGTCTCAATGATAATACCACGTTCGTCTTCGTTGATCTTTTGATTTTCTTAATATTCTAGGATGTTGATCTCTTGAAGGTAAGTATCAATCTAAGTTTCATCTCCACTACATGGTTCTTCTTCTGTGGTAAGCACGACGTCATACAGGATAATTTTTTGGAATACATCAACTGAAATGCAAAACTTTGAAACGCAGACAAGGTTTCCAGTATTTCTTGGAAGCTAGGCATCTGGTCTACAATCATTGGGAACATTCTGCAAACACACTGCAACAGATAATCATCTACCCATGGAATTGTGGCCAAACAAACTCCTTGAACATCCAAGCAAATCGTAAGAACATAACCGCAGCTGCATCGTTGATCCTCAAGGGAAACGATATTCCACCTCATAGAATGGTTCAGTAAACTGAACCGTAACTTCACAAATAGGCATCTCACGACCACTTTCACACAGAAGAATCAACTTCGAGGACATAAACTTACTCTCTCTTGGACCGTGGAACTCCACATAGAACTCGCTCATCCCGTCGTTGACCATCTCCACCTTGTAATCGCTCATCATCCTGTTGTATCAAGAGAATCGTGAAAGAATGAATCAAGGAGCAAATAACAGGATAAAGACCAAGATCATCAGAAAAATCGCACTGCGCAATTGGTGCGTAGTGCCCGAATTATTAAAACTATGACCCCTGAGCAAATACCCAGAGTGATTGACCGCGCAATTATTTCAATCCGTGGCTAATCAACCACCTTACAGTAGAAAGGGCCCACACAACCGGCTGAAGCTGTTTCGTAGAACTAACAGCTTCATACGCTCTCCCCAGATACCCAGAGCAATTTACAGAGCGATTACGTCAATCACTGGCTCATCAACAATCTCTCTGTACTAGAGGTAGTATTTCGTAACGAAATCGAAGATTTAGCCACGGCAACCGGCTGTTCTGCAAAACTTACAGCTTCATGACGTCCATCTCGCGCCGCTTGCTTGGGGAAGACATGGTGCTACTTCCAGACAATACGCCCGCACAACAATTACAGGTTTGGCAATCAGCAAACAGAAAAACTCCTCAAACCTCGGTGACACCTCTTCTCCTCACGCCTTACGACCGCTCTCAGGCCAACTAAACTTGGAGCAACCACAACGCCTCGCTCACGAACCCTAACTCGTGAATGATCTGCTCGCAGAGTCAAATTACACAGAAATCTGGCGCGAATCAAGAGAATTTCGGCGTAGGCAGGGGCAGCTGAGATGTCCCCCGAATGTAAACTCTCCTCTTTTCCATTGATTGCACTCCGCCGGCCCTTACCCTCTCATTCTCTCCCTCCTTCGCAACCACTCAACCTCCCTCCCCAAATCTCTACGTCAATCTCCTAAAATCAACACACGCACGCACACACACAACCAATCTCTGTTCGAAGATCGACCAGAAACCAACGCAAAAGCAACCACAGCAAACACCACAAAAACTGCCTGGCCTTGCACTCGCAAACAGATCAGGAGTAGGGACGCTCTGAGAAGCACACTGTTCTCCCTTCTTCCGATGCTCGTCGCTCTCTGAAGCGGACAGAGCCTCCTCTCCGATAGATAGATAAGCACCCTCAAGCCTGCTTGCCTCCCTCCCTCCCTCTTCCTGCTTTAGCTTGCGTGTGTGTTTATGCCTTACGAGACCGCCCCTCCTCCTGCTGCTGCCTCCGCTGTGATTTTGTTTCTTCCTTCCGTCCTTCCGTGCTCCCGGGGCCTGCCTCTCCCTTGCAAGCAAAGAAAGGCAAACGCAGGGCCAAGCCAAAGGTGCTGCTCCGTTTCGTGCTGGAAGAGCGAACAGGGCTTGGGAGACCGATTGATGAACAGGGGAAGGGAGAGTGTCCCGTCCCGTCTCCCTTAGACAGAAACTAACGAGCAGAGAGGTTTATGACTCCCCTACTTCCTCCTTCGTCTCCTCCTGCTGCTGCTCCTCTTCCTCCTTTGCTCCGGTCTGCTCCTGCAGGGTCTGCTCTGCAATGGAACATACGTGAGCGAGCTCCCTCCCAAGTCCCTCTCCTCAGAGTCCTCTCTATCCCTCCCTCCCCTCCTTTCTCTTCTCTTCTCTTCTCTTCTCTTCTCTTCCCTTCCCTTCCCTTCCCTTCCCCTCCCCTCCCCTCCCCTCCTCTCCTCTCCTTTCCCTTCGCACGGACAGTGCCTCTTCGTACTGAAAGGTTCTTCTGTTGTCCTACCCTTATTAACCGTGCACGGACTCCCCAGCCTCTTCTCAAGATGCCTCCCTCCTGCACCGAGGGCCTCTGTGTCATTTTCCTATAATGTGGTGCATCTCTCTTCTGTAGGTGAAACTACCGTCTCCGTCTCTCTCTCCCTCGTCTACCAGTAGTTGTGATCGCTGCAAGGCGCCAAACTCCATAACAGGCGATGGCCTGGAGTGTATGGAATTTCTTCGATTCAGGAGGTTCAGATGCCATGAAACGTCAATTGAATTTACTTACGTTCTTTCATTTCAAGTTGTTTCACCTTGCATCTTGAAAGTTCGAGTATTCATATGAAGAATTATTCAGACTCTCACAAGTTTGACATCACGTGTAAGAGAGAAAAGGGTGGCATCTGGCTAAGGGACGGATTCTCATGTACTCTGCTATGGAGGTTACCAGTTTTTCTTCAGAACTCATACATGATAGTACCCACTCTATCCAATAGAAATGAATAAATTCTGTTTCCTTTGGATTAAAGTTTCTCAACAATTCAGTTCGATCTAACAGCTGTGATAGATTTTGTATATATATATATATATATATATATATATATATATATATATATATAGGCTGTAAACAGTTGAATTCAGGGTCATTGGGACTCATGGTTGATCAGTTTTCCCCAAGTAAAAGCAAGTAGTGCACTTCGTGGATGGATGGATGAAGACTCACGCAAGAAAACATATCATTGGTAGGGATAACGACTTTTCTTCCTTCAAATTTTGTATGAAACTTGGAATGGATTCCTTATTATCAACTATAGATGGGAACCCTCAATTCCTGGTAGAGGATTCAGTTTCTAGAGTCTTAACGAGCGGTGTACCCGAAACGAAAAGGACTGAAAAACAACTAAATTAGCTGTTGGATGCAATTATGATGTCCTCACCTTTTGTGCGTTGTGATTCATACGTAAGTGAGCGTCAGCAGGGATGAAATGAGACCTTCACCAGTCTAATGAAAGAAATCAAAGTTAAGAGATACAACTTGCCTGATGATAAGGGTTGGTGCCTTAACCTGGATAGCTAAAGTTGCACATAGTTCTCTTAAAGTGGTTAGATTGTCATGCACTGTGTTTCTGTCAGCAACTAACATAGGATCAAAGTCGAATGAATCAGACCAGAATTCTTATAAACCAATCGACATTACTTTTCTACGTTTTTTGCTCTCTATGCCCAAAAAAAGCCATCTAAGTAGTTCTCTCTTGCCTTTTATACCATTTCGTCAAATGTGATTGTCTCCCTGTTTCTCTTTAAGGTTCCAACTTCATCGGAAGGAACCAATGAGGAGAGCAAATTCTGGCTTCGGAAAAGGTTAGAAGATCCTGTTGATACTGATAATAGCATATTCTGCTTCCTGTATTTATCACATTGTGTCTTTAGTACAAGATAGAGGATACTCATGACGTCGATTACAGCAGATCTGAATATTCTCATATGAAGTCGCAATATCCATGTTGCTGCACATGGTAAAAACTGGGCAAACATTAATTTAGTGAAATCATGTGTTAACAATTAGTCAATGCAGATTTTTTCTCCCCAGTTCAATGACGTTTAAAGTCCACACCGAAATAAATTCCAATTTTGGAGGTTGGAAAGCTATCGTTCTCATACTGGATTACCCTTCCCACGTGAAGTATTCTCCAACTCGGGATCTCATACATGCAGCGTGGAAAAAAACTAATATTTTATGAAATTTTCCTAAAGCATAATATATCATAAGCACGTACTATCCCGAATGTTGGAGGCAACTTTTGTGAGGAAAGGTTCCTATCATCTAACCCCACCATCTCGGCTTGATGGGGTCTTCCCATACTTTTTGCTATATTACTCGCTCCTCCCAAAAAGAATACCAAAAAAAAAAAATTCATCTAAGAACGTTACTAAGATCACAAAGTATTGATGAATGTCGAGATTTGGAAACATACAAAAATACATCTGATTCCAAAACATCTTATATATATATATATATATATATATCAAAGTTGAAGCTGGAAGAGACAATAACCTCGGGATGTATACCGGCGTTATAATACTTTGATATTTTCCTGTTTGCTTCGTTTATCTTCTTTTTCTGTTGTGCACTCTTGCACCTCCTTATAATTTTCCATCTCACTTTTATATACTTGTTGGCCTCTCCCAGTTTTCCAATTCCGTTTTCCCGCTCTTGCCTTGTTGCCCTCTAGATTTGTAGCGCCTTCCCAATGTATTTTGATGTTGGAGTTTGGGAAATCGGCATACTAAGAGTCCTCCGTGTTGTCATGTATATATTTAATTCGCCGCATTATGTCATCATCCAAATTCCAGAAGTCTTCAAAGTCATCAGAGTATGCTCTACGTACCGGGCCTACTATCGGCAAACAATACTTGCAAGAAAACTACTAACCCCATATATATTCCACAACATCAAAAATATCATCATGATGTGACGTGGTTATGGTATATTTATTGGCCTCATCCCAAGGTACGACCGGTAAAGTGTAAACAAACACAAGCTGGCTGGTGGTTTTACCAAGTATTTGAAGACAACAGATTTCTCACCGAGGCACAAAGTAAACAAGCCCTTATTTACTTTGCAGCTAAGAAATAAACCTAGAGAAGCCGACAAGAGTAATTCAAAACAAAGGGATGATTCTTTCAACTCTTATGAGTCATAGATGTGGACTTCTATGCATGTGTGAGAGAGTGCATGGGAGTTTAACATATTATATAGTATATTTTAGTATTCATTGCTCTATAGAGATGACAAGTTACTGCAATAATCACATGACATGATCGCTTTCCTATGGATTGTTTCTTCAAATATTACTAGAGGGTTTGATATATTAGGTGTATATTTACCATCCATTGTGATGCTACTTGGGCCTAGCCAATCTTACACATTTGGATATCCACTTGATGAGGTCTTCCCTCCTTTTTGCTATTTTACTTGGTGTCATTACAACTTTTATTTCGATATGCGTTCCGAGTGATGCATTAAAAGTACGAGTCATTTCCTCCTGTAAAAGTGGACGAAGTTCTTTATGACCAGAGCTTTCCAACTGCATGAACTAGACAAGATTAGTGTCTGATTAGGATTGATCCACCTTATCAAGTAGATGCAGTACCACGTAATCCACGTACCGAAAATACCACGTAATCCAATGACTCGGAGATAAACTTTCCAACAGCATTATAGTTTCTACCTATAGTGGCTCGAGCTTGTCCCGGGACATAATTGAGGACTGACATCTGCATCCTGAGGAAGTAGGCTAAGGTAGGACTGTGTAGTGTCCTTCGCAACCTCCTACTTCGCTTGCACGTCGTTCTGCCACAGAGCATTGGCCATACCCAATCACATGATGCCACGTTCCAGTCGCCTATCCCTCTCGAGAACGAACAAAAACTCATGAGCTGGTGAACGCAAGGGAGTAAGGGGGTGATAAAAGTACGGAGTGTGTTCTCTCCATCCCTCGGACTTTGTCCAAGGTACAGTACAGAACTGTAGTACCATAGAGTGTCCTGCCGAGTCCCCTCGTGGGGATCTGTGGGATATCTGTTATTCCCGCACCCTTTTCCCAAAATTTACTCCAATCCTTCACATCCAACTGCGTTTTACTTCGTAAAAATAATAATAAAGTGCTGATTTCTCTTCCTTATGTTTGTCCGTCCTCTTCATGGTACGAGGAACGAACCCTCAAATTTCAACAACTCATAAATAATGTGACGGCCCACTTCTTCCACTCATCTCTTCCTCTGGCCGTGTGCTACCCGAATGCTCTTTTTCCAGATGTGTAGTGTCGGCACGACCTTTACGTAGGGTAGTGAAAGCTGCATGGATAACTCCTTCACCTCCTGTACTGGCCACGCATCTCAACCAGAGGTACTCTCTCAAGAAATCCACTTCCAACACTAAGAGAGGCCATGACAACTGTAACAAAGACTTGATGGGGATTCTTCCTTTGGAATCCGTTGCCAGATCACACAATAGTGTGTTTCTAGTGCATATACATATTGCAACATATATAGTAGTCCCACAACCCAAGTGTACCACAATAAACATTTTATATTTTGGAAAAATATTTATTTATAACCATAATATAAAATAAATAAAACTAATAATCCAATCAAATTCAATTGGTGTTTTAAATATTTCATGATATGGCATTAGCTCCTATCCACCATAGTCACATTTTCAATTTCAAAAATTGCACTCCAAATAAATCTAATTCGAACTCTATCCTTTGAATCCTATGTATACTAACGACGTTGATGGCCCTAAAGGTAGTTCCAATCTAATTGACATTAAATACATTATTTACTCTAATTGTTATATCTATTCATCCATGCATGCACCTATCTAACTATGGATATCGCTACATAAGTCGTGACGTGCATATACATATTGCATCACAACATACATCAATGTCACATCAAATATCACAATACATAGATCGTCATACATCAGTGTCCAAGTGTATCACAATCATCCCCCTAATTAAAGATAAGATCCCTCTTACATCAGGTAGCCATCTAGTCGATTAACATAATATGACCTTCGTGAGTCTAAAATCATGAGGTTACGTGCTACATTGTCCCATCGTTAGTTACATATTTGCAATCCATACAATGTAACGGTCAAACCAACTTACCTGCTAATTGCATCGAGGACATCTCCACCAACCACTGGAATTGCATTGAGAGTAGATGTAAAACATAACATATGTCAAACAAGAATTACAAATCAATATATTGGCTACTCCACCAATTGATCAACATAATATACATATCAAATTTGACAGCATAATTGTCAAGATTAGATCCATGGTACCATCAATGTTTGGAAGATGACATGGTGTACAATTACACACATGATCTTCCAAATCATACTATCACTATATTGTAATATCAAAACTCTAGAAGTTAAAACCTCCCGCACGTACTTGTAGAATCGTATGACTAGTACAAACATCAAATATGGTCGGTACATTATGCTACAAGTAAATGTAATCACAACATGAAATTTACAAATTGAAGGTCAATGAAAATTACTTCTCTAAATCGTGGTAGTGATAAAGAAGGGCCACACTCTTGAGCTTCCATTTTAAGTAGTAATGAAATTCCATTGGTGCACCAAACATATTTGTGATGTTTCTTTGATATCGGTGTTGCCCCCTCTCACTGGCCGGCAGGGGTGCACTCACCTGCCCAAGGGACTAGAAGGGTTCACGAGGTCCTTTCTTATCGGAAGGTCATGTTTCCTAAAATGTGCGCACGTATAACGTATAATGCACGTATCAAATTGCGCAAGCAATTTCATTGCGGAGCTCTGCATGTGACTTTCTTTATAATGTAATTTATGAATCAAAATTGTCGGCATGAGTGGATTTTGAATCATAAACGAAAAAATTGAGACGCATGGACGAAACTAGTGTGGGAGTCACAACAATGCATTTTAGTAACTTGTCTCTTGCTCCCAAACCCACAGTTACCCAAGCATATGGTTAGCAATAAGGGAAGTAACGTATAAAATTTTACCAGGATAGATACTACTACATTGTCATCCTCCTGTGACTTAGGTGGGATTTTCCTTGGCTTTGTCTTTGATGGATGGTCTTGCCATCGTTTTTATCCCATGTATCTACTTGTGTCATTTGAGGAGTTTTGCACAAAGTGTTTGAAGGTGACAATATGAATGCATCGGAAATTGAAAAAAATAAAGTTATGAATAAAGGATGTACTCTCACTGAAAAATATAACCCGTGTGGAGAGGGGAAAATCAATAAGCCTTTAAATATGGAAAAAAATCAGTGGAAATTACGGACGGATATTAAAAAGTAGTTTAGTATTTTTATAAAATATTTTATAATAAAATTATTTATTGGAAAAATATGGAGTCATTATGATTCTGAAAAGTATTTAATTCGTCAATTAACATCCCGGAAAAGGTTAAAAATATGAATAAAATATATGAAAGGTTTCAAAACCCAAAGTCAGATATGGATAAATTCGAAAAATACTCTAGAAATATTTCAGTCAAGTTTCGTGGAAATTGGAGATTCGGAAAAATCACAGAGTCTGCATACAGTTTCAGAATTTTTTTGGCAACAAGTGGAGTTCCAAAAATCCCAAAAACTTTCCAGTAACTCAAATAACATGAGTTGAAGTTTTCTGAGAGCTCTGATCCTATTATGTCATTGTTAAAGATAATCATTAAATTAAAGGCGGCTGCAGAATGAAGGCACTTTCTCGCAGTAAGAAGAAGCACAGTTGCATGTTGTTGCAAAGCAGATCGAATTGTTGGTGACTTCCAAGGACGTGAGAAAGCACAGTCCTCCGACAGCTTTGACGCTGACGTGACCGACGCTCGTCGCGCGACTTTCTTCGTGTCCCAGGATCTCAGTAGCATGCATTATTCATCTCTACATGCCTCCCGCGCCTCTCTGCTTTCGAATCACGACTGTTTTGGTAGGCGATTGTTTCATCGATTTGATTTGCGAGACTAGACATGCAGTATTGTCGTGCACGCAGGTACGATGGTGAGAGATGACGCATGGTCATCCGTTTCTTTGCTTCGCGCGCAAGCGCATGATATTCTTTTGACGCGGCGGAGTTCATAGCCTCTGTCATACGGATGAAGGGTGATCGAATCTCGTCGTCGATGAGAGGGAGTGGATGGCTTGACAATGAGGATTGTTGCTCGTGGTGGGCCTGAATCTAAATGATCTTAGTTAGTCAGGAATGATCGTATCAAAGCAAGTTTTTTGTGTGTCCATCGAAATCACCTGAATCCCGCCCGACACTTCTGAATTTGATTCGACACAGTGAGCTGGGATTTAGGGTTTAAGCCAGGCGTAACGGATACCAATGTCGAGGTTTTGTGAGATTAGGGTGGGTTCATCTGGAGGATAGAAATTAGAATGCTTGCGGACTTGGTAATACAGGGTGTATTTAGGTGGTTGGGCGAAGGTACGGATTGCAGGTAGCGTCACGTTTTGAATCTAGTCAGTCCTAAGGATTCAACAATGAACAAGCCAGGCGGTCCACAGGTTGGTGGCGTAGGTGGTGGGGCAGGGTTTGGAGTAGGAAATTCAGGAGCGGCAGGTCCAACAGCCACAGCTGCAGCTGCTGCAGCACAAAGACAAAGAACTTTGCTACAAAGAGCTGATGCTGATATTGGAAATCTGTTGGACAACTTCAGTCACTTGATGAAGGCAGCTAGGGTAAGCCTTTCAATCCTTGTGCACAAGAGGTTCGATAAAATCTTACTGCAGTGTTTACATTCAAGACAATAAACGATTTACCTAAAGCATATGCATAGATCACACTCCGTGCACCGGAATCTTTAGTATCTGCCAACTTGGATGCTTGTTCCCGTTCCATGCACACCGACCACTGTGTGCTGTGCTTGAAAGGCATACATTCTTTCATCGAAGAATGAGTGAGATTCTCGCCAGCGTTTGTAGTAACCCCTATTCTTTTCTCCTCCTCAGTCGGAGTAGTAGTTGTTCGACTTGCTTGACTCATGGCACTGTTTTCTAAAGGCCTTCTTTGATTTTTCTCATTTTTTCCTCCGACGTCGTTATGTATCAGAAAGAGGTGATTACATCCTCGATATGCAATTGCATTGCATATCGAGAATTAAAGCGAATTGATGATGTACATATTAAGTCTCTTTCAAGTAAGCTCTCTCAGTCAGGCTTCAATTTGGTAATTGTGTTCCAGGTAAACGATCCTGTCAGGAATTCTCAGGAGTCCTTTCAAATGGAAGTTCACGCAGCCAGAGTGGTAAGGCTCCCCTCTGTCTCAGCTCACTTGATTCATGCAACAAGTCTGAGAAGGAGAACATGCCTCGCTACGTAGTCTCAACGAGATTGCACTTTACGTTGCCATTATGTAGCGAAACATGCTCTTCCGAAGTGAGTTTAATCCACTTCACAGTCAAGTACATGTCAGCTGCCATGTGTTTGAATTATTGCTGACCTATTCTCATGTCAAATGTTATGATATATGAGAATTCGAACTGGTTGGCAAAAACGCTTTCGGACTAGATTTAGGATGATGGCTGAACTGCCGTCTGTCGTAATTCTGATTTTGTCATGGTTTTATGACGTGTACTTATATAGGCGTTTGTGCTGCTTGATCATCATCGATGGACATTACGTTATGATCCTTTTGTTGAGACTGCTGGTAGAGAACTGTAGTCTTCATGTATATTTAAGTGCTCCTAAAAAATATCAACTGTATCAGGTGCAAGCAGCAGATTCACTCCTCAAGCTGGTATCTGAACTCAAGCAGACAGCTGTCTTTTCTGATTTTATTGTTCTCAATGAACACATCGAAAAGCGTAGCGCTAAGTTTGTGCAGCTCAGTGACGATACAGAACAGCTGCTCGTTGGTGTTGGAGACCAGATTGCAGCATCTCTGCAAGAGCTCGAGTCCCATTACTACAATTCACCTCATCGAAATCTTCCAGAAGTGGCTGAAAACTCTAAGATGATCGGGGACCAACAAGATATGTGATCTCCCGACAGAGATTCTTGTTTCAGAAGTTAGTCAGCCAGCCAGCCAGGCGCACTGATCTGCGACTGGTATAGAGTCCCATGGAGACAGAGTATTAGGTTGTCTCATTGAAAAGTCTGCCTTGGAGCCAAAATTGACAGAAGATTGAATCCTTGTAACTGGATCACCGCTCCTGTCACTCTATTAGAATAGCGATTTTTTTCATTAGTGATCTGGAATATGATGTGTACAGTTTCACAGAGTAAGAAATCTTTGCTGTCTTTCATACTTCAGACCTGTCAGCATCTTGTTTTCTCCGTCTGTTGAATAAGTCAACCGGTAGTTACACTGTAAACACATATAGGATATTGTTTGGTACAAGCTTGGACATTTTGACAAACCTTGTGAACAAGGTTGGGACGTTAGAGAAGTATCACAAAGGACCTTCTAATGGCTGGTCAAGCTGAATGCGTTTTGTGCACTGAAACTTAGAATGATGTGAACGAGCATGGCATAAAGCCGATGTACTCCTGAGTTAGGTCACAGATGGATAGACCACTGTAAACTCACCTATTGACTGAGTGAGAGTAATGGTATGTAGGGGACAAGAAGGTAGAACCTGAAAGATACCAACAAGTGACTTATGCACGCGACAGTTGCCTCATCTTCGTCCCGCCCAGTGTTATATTGACGATACTCGTTTGCGAATCAACACATGTAGTCACCAAACCTGGAGACAAGCAGTAGCATGTGTCTCAAAGAAATAGAACAAGCATCTTTTCGTGCAGAGAGCCTCAGTAGTTTGGGTGCGAGAATACCTTCATGCGCATTATTTATCTGATTTGAAGACCGTTTGGTTTATGCACAGTGTCAGACAACACGTCCGCTGACGGTCAGTAATTCCTTAGTAGATTTCGTAGGCCTCTCATCATGTCAAAAGTCGAGGCAGCAAGAAAACCTGTTAAGATTGTTAACGTGGACGAAGCACAAGGGCTTGGACTTCTACAGTCCAACAACCGAATCGAGCCCTCGCGAAAGTTCATCTGGGAATCCGAGTTTCGGGAAAACGAGGACAACACCTGGCAGACAGTACACTCACGCAACTGTGAAGGCAGTAGAACTCACTCAGAGTCCTAGCGTCAGCTCTCCCCGCCAACCTGAAGCTAAAGATCGTGAAAGATCCGGCGTGGCAACCAACCACAGTACCAGACTTCAGAAAGGCAGTGATTAAAGTCAGCCGATGTACGGACTTGTGCTGCCGTACAGAACCAGTGAATGTGAACCAACTATCTCCGCATAAATGTAATGAAATGTCTCTAGAAATCATGTGTTATGTTGTCCATAGTACGGCACGGAAGTTTGAGAACTTAGTGGTGTATGTCATCAGCGGAAAGCCGCTTTTGCCTTTAAACAAGAGACGCCGAACAATTTCGGTGGAGATGATTAGCGAGCTTCACGTAGAGCAATCGAACTCCCTACCGACGCCGAATAACCAACCGATAGACCAGGGTTACAGCAGGACCATTAAAGAGAGACCGGGCTTCGTTTCTCGAGATGGTCATTACAACGATGGTCGAAATGATGAAGAATCTACTCTACAGTTGTAAGAGTTCAGTTTTACCACGTTCAACCACCTTGATGGGCAGGCCGGAAGTCAACAGTGTATGCAGATTCAAAACTTCACTCTACATTGCACAAAAAATCTGCTCAACGAAGGGCGAGTTAACAAACAACGAATATCTTCATATCAAGAAACACACCAACTGGTCGTTATTTAAACTGCTCGTCAATTTCCTCGACGCCTAATGATGACACGCCCCACTCCGATCTTCTCCATACGTCCAAAGCTCCTCATGACGTCAATCTACGAACTCGAGAAAAGGATCCGGAAATCTAATAAAAATAGCGAAAGCGCCCAAGACTCGTAGTCCATTCCCTGACCACTGGACTCCTGCCAGACGAGGTGAACGTGCCGCGGGGTTCCTTAAAGCACCAGACGAGTCTTCAAAAATCTTTTCACTTTTGAAAAATTGAAAAGGCATAATAACGCCGTCTACAGGCGCCTCGTTCTCGTCGCGGGTCTGTGGTAGTAGACTCTGCACCGAACTCTACCTTAGGGAAGCTTTGGGTTTTAGTCCATCGGTCTGAAGTTTTGTTCCGTGTGAAGTATAGCGTTCCCAACCGAGTCACATTTCGCAACGCATAGTACAGTAGGAAGGGAAATGGGAACTAGAACTGCGTAAAGTTCAGAATGGCCACTGGCAGCGAACAAGCTACTACAGTGGGCAAGAGATCAAACCCGGGATCAGCGCGACGTAACGGAGGGCCCAACGGACATTCCCGGAGTGGGGCCGAGGCCCTGGGAGAACGGGGTAGGTCAGGCCGGATCCGAGCCCACATCTTGGGGACATCCTTGCGCAAAGAGCGGGTGGGTCCGGGACTCCTCGTGGCGCCTTTGGAGTCTAGACCTTGAAGCCTCGGAGGAGCCGCCACCAGGGCAGTTTACGTGGATGTCCAGTCTTACCATGTGCATCGCAACAACACCAATCGATAATAAGAAGTGTGAAACCGCCTTTTCATGCACACAACATGTTTCGAAAAGTCACGAGTTTAAGAAGTTTACTTCGCAGATCATTCAACTTTGGTGTTGATTGAACGCAATGAGGTGGCTCTATTAGACTACGATAGTCTTGCAAATTGAATGGAAGTACCTTACAAAATATCCTAGATCAACGACCGCAAAGTGATTTGTCAAGCTACTGAATGAAAACATTTATGTTTTTCAGTTGATTTTGTATATGTAATCAAGAAGTTCTCTTGGGAAGATTACAGCAACCCTTATGTGCTTGCATCTGTGTGGCCCATTTGAGATTATTTGGTCTCGATGCACCGATGGAGTAGTTGAGAATTAGTGCTCCATACTTGTACAAGTGTAGATATAGCATAACTGCATCATTTAAAATGTGGATAGAAGAAAGAAACGAAGTTTATGTGATTGACGGAGGAACAGTTGAGACAGGTTAACATAAATGGCGATATTACCCTAGTCTAATTTACTATCTGGATGTCCTCTGCCGTTGTAAAATGACGTGACTCTTTACGTGGCTCTACATGTGTCCGTGAAAGAATTGCAGTTTACTTGGTGGAACTCCATGACAACCACTGCTGAAGAATGCAATTTTGATGCGTTTCTCACGTTGCGTGGTTTTAGAATAAGTCTATTAACGACATTCAGCAAAAACCTGACATTTTGGTATGAAACGATAAACCTCGTGCCTTGTTTCAACAAAAAATTAGAAAACAAAGATAAAATTTCAAATGTTGAAAACTAAAACCTCATTTTTTCCTATATCACTATTCTTAAGCAAAACATAAACAAATTGCCATCAATCAACTAGCGAGTCTTGGCGTGAAAAAAGCATGTCAGATTTCCTCCCGGATAGTGGGAACTACCGTACCGTAGTCTCCCAGAGTTTGCTTGCTCGTGATGAAAGGTTGACGAAAGGAATGCGTCGGCATGTCATTTTCTCCAAGCGGTCAGTCGTCTGCTCTGAAGGTGGATCCCGGGTGGGAAGTTCCCCGGGCAGAGATAGCAAGGGAAGCCTTCAGATGCCATCAATCAATCTGCTCTGGTTCCCAGCCTCGGGTTAGTTAAGTACCAAAACGAATGAGAGAGACACACTAAAATAACAAAAAGGAAGGAAGACCACATCAAATTGCACAAGGATGGAACCAAAACGGAAACATGGGGCTAGCCCCAACAACATCACAATGGAAAATATGTCATACATCACGTAAGATATCCCAACTATCTAGGTCAAACGGTATACAAACAACAAGAGCATCCGAATACGTGATTGCTCTCCTATGGATTGCACCAGCTAGTGCTTTCTATAGATCAATGGAAATACGCTGACTAAAATAGGCTATGGAGTAAGCATAAAGAGAGTGATACCACATGCCTCCTAGTATGATAGGCTCTCGCGCACTTCCTCATGAACATGTCGAAGTCGGTGTCCATAGCTCCATATAACTCCAAAGCTAGAGGAACAAAGAGGTGACCTCTATGCATACCCCTATACTTGAAGACCTTGGCTATTGCCGCTCCACTCGCCACCCATCCTGGAGGATGAATGATCACCCCCTCTTAAATTATGTTGCGAGTAGGATCGATAACCATCACATCCGCCACAGTGACATGGTTCTCCCGAACCAAGTACAAGTATGCATTAACCCTAATCGACTGCAAGGTATATCAACGCTCTCTCCATGTGAGGTATCTGTCCTCTCGTGCCATAATAAACATCACATCCCTAATGGGATCATGTGTTAAGAGTTAACTCAGGTCTTGAGTAACTCTGGTTAGTTTGACTATAGTTAATTAGACTAGAACTGATACTACCATATAAGAGGGCTGGTATAAGCTCTATGTGTTCCGTGGACGTAGCCTCACTAAGGCTACATCCTCGAATAAGGCACAGCTGAGAAGCTAACTGAGGGCATAAAAAACTGCCCTGTTACGGGTTTACATTTGGTTGCTGTTCAAAGACTTAAGGTTCATATACTATCTATTATCCACCATACCCACACTTTAAAAGTCTCAACTTCAAAAATTGCACCCCAATAAACCCAAATTCAAACTCTACCCCATGAGTTTGAATTAGGGTTAGCACTGGATTTGCTCCCATAAGTCATGACATAAAACCCATACCCCGTTATTAGGATATAGAGTAGGTGAAGTGCAGGCCATTTGCCGGATTCATAACTTTGGCTTTCTGGAAAAAAGCATATCCATCACATCTCAAATTCGGAACAAATACCTTTGGTTCAAATGTTTTGCTATTTTCGGCACCCGAGTATCTTTGTTGTTATGTTGTTGTCAACTTTGCGCATTTGAAAAAATAGGTCATACTTGGTCACCTGTAAATCATGTGACTCGTGCCTTGTAGGTCTCTACTGGCATGAGTGCTGCGACCAAAGAGGGAATTACCTCATTTACCATCTTAACAATGACTTGGCATCCGATACTATAATTTATTTCAATAGAAGCTAAGTATTAGGTATATATAGACGAATAATTAATTGTACTAAAAACCGCAAAAGCCTAAATAAAAGATGGCTTTTTCCCCAAGGAAAAGTATCATAATTACATCACAGATTTCAACGTGATCATGTGAATAGTAATGTTGCTGCGAATTGCATCACTTAAAATATTTGCTTTTTTATTTTCTTAACATTTCAAGAACAGCTTCAAGATGTGGATAACAAACCGGATAACATTAGGTGCTTTGGTTAATGGGAACGTAGACCTTGAAGTTTGAGATATGATAAGAATATGAGCAGGATGCACAAACGTAGAGCTGAAAAACAAAAGAGCCTGAAGTCAATGACGGACCGGTGGTGATTCCAGTCTAAAACTTAGCAAAGTTAAAATTTTCTATACGATGAAAAGGCAGGACGAGCATAGAATCGACCGAGTTTACACCGTCGCAGATCCGAATCTCCGGTGCCTTTTAGGCCAAGGGTCATAACTTTGAACTCGACGTGTCGTGTTCTGCAGCATTTCCCGAACTATTCTCATGTCTTTCTATCGATCAGGTTCCAACTCTAGCACACTTGCGAGACTCAGCTCGACAACTTTAAGTTAACGTTCTCGGTATTCTAGCCCAGATTCGTTCTGCGAAACTTCTGAACCATTGAATCAATGGTAAGCCCTACAAGTACAAGCAAGGACAAAAGGCCGACCCTAGGCGCCAACATGTTTGACCTCTAGGCCTTTTCACCGACTGTGCTTGCCCTGTTCCGGCGAGAATCTTCCTCACCCTAAAGTGGAAGTGGAACTGCTTGAACGCTTTTGGGTCAATGCATATTGTCATGCCCACGTAAAATACTACCTTTATCACATGTGTGAGTGATATGTATACTCACCTATCTACAAGAGTGGTCTTACAAATGGGAACATGCATTAAAAAAGAAAAGAAAATCCAATCTGTAGGGTTCTTTACCAAGCGAATGTCAGAAATTCGGAATGTCATTATTCTTTACGTCATTTGCTCTTTGCATTCTTATTTGGTCATATGTTTGGGTCCCGACACGTAAGACTGTGCTTCAAACCACCATGATCCTTGAATTTTCTCCTGCATGCTTTGGCGCTGCGCAAAAGACTCACTCATTTCCACGGCTTCATTTCAATGCAGCGACTTTATTCAGGATCTCGTAAAAGGTCACCGAATTCTCCTAATACAGGTGAAGACTTTGGAAAAATGCGTTTGAAAAACAGGAGAAACTTGCAAAGTGATTGCCGACGTTTAGTGTTTACAGGGATTTAATTAGCTACAGAACGTTTACATCCAGCTCGAAGTCTTCCTTTGTCATCTGTTGATGCAATGCAAATGAACATCCTTAATCTCTCGAATCTAAGACATTACATTAAAAAATATTAGGTTTCAAACAGTGATAACTGATACAAGTTCCAAAAAGAAGAAAACGTTAGAACACACCTGCAATAACTCGTATTAACTACGGTAAAATACTGTACACGACTTGTTATGAAGATACAGTAGAGGACATCAGTAGTAGTGCGTTTCAAAAATTCCACGTCAGCCAACAGTCAAGAAAACAATCTGTCTCCTGGTCCATTTACTTTTTACTTCCTCGTCCTTTTAATCTGGACGACGAAGACATTCTGTCTGGAATGGTATGACATCAGAACATGAAACAGTTGCACAATGCACCATACTATCTTTCTCAAACCCTGTAATCCGTTACGTACGCCTCCTCCGTTACGGAGAATCTCGGAACAATACAGTTGGCGCAGGACCCAGTTCGGCACCGAGGCTTGACCAGCATCCGGTTGATAAAGGCGGGGCACATGGCGGGTAGGGACAGAATTTTCGGAGACAAGACCCGAGTTTTAGACACGTGGCCCGAGTGGGCAGAGTCCAGGTTGGTGGGACCTTTTTGCCAGCACTCCTTTCGGTCCCTTGCCTCCACAGGAACTCCAATGACTACGTGCCAAGTCATTAGGCCGACGTACACATCACACTGGCTGGCCGGTATGGAAAAA
Source organism: Marchantia paleacea (assembly GCA_014180765.2). Taxonomy (NCBI): domain Eukaryota; kingdom Viridiplantae; phylum Streptophyta; class Marchantiopsida; order Marchantiales; family Marchantiaceae; genus Marchantia; species Marchantia paleacea. Next base: position 777,953 of record MUAA02000004.1, read on the forward strand.
AATGCTGGAGACTGAAAAGCGAGAGAGAGGGAAAGTGAGAGGGTGGTAGGAAGGAAGGAAAGAGCAGGAGAGCGAACAACTTGGAGGCGAACGTTTAGAGCGCAACGGAGGGAGGGCGTGAAGTCAAAATCCGACAAACACGTAGAGTAGATCGGAGAGGAAGTAGCGGCGCTAGCGAGGCGGCTGCTATTTAGCTCATAGGAATTTGGAGGGTGGAGAGGGAATTTGGATTTGCGGTTTGGGTTTGGGAGAAAGTGGCAGGAGAATCGGGACAGAATTCGGGACGTTACTTTCACAGGACAGAGCGAGTAGTTGACTGATTCGACTGCTTGCTTGTTTTGATTGTTGTCGCTTATTGCAGTCCCGAGAACGATCGGAGCGAGTGAGTGAGGGACTGATTTCACTGTGCAGATTGTTCGGATGATGTCTTGAGCCGAGCAATAGCAAAAGCAACAGCTGACTTGTGGACGAGGAGAGGATGAGTTGGCCTCCAGGGCGGGGGTGTCGACTGTGATAGTAGTTAGTTTGTCCTCCCTCGTGGAGAGATTGTCGTTGTGGAGGCGAGAATTGGCAGGTCATTTGTGAGGAGGTTAGTACCACCAGCAGTGAAGGGGAGGTCCTCGCAGACGACAAGGCGAGTCGAGCAAGATACCCCTCATATTGACGAGCCGTGCAGCCAGAGATCAGTCGGAACGCCTTCGTTGAGCGAGTCCATAGCGTAGGAGACGGACAATTGCCGCACGATCGAGTGACAATCACCAGTTCGGGAGACAGAGAGACAGTCACAGAGAGCAAGCGGACGGTTGGGTGGGGTTGGGTTGAAAATGAGCAGGAGGGTGCAGGGTGAGAGATGGAGTTCGGTAATATGAACACCGGGTAGAGTGTCTGTTACATTGCGGAGTGTCTCAAGGGGCGATCACTGCAGTGTTTTATTATTTACTGTTGTTCCCTGGAATCCGCAAGTTGCACTGTAGCTTGTTTTGGGGATCGAGCGAGCGAGAGGACGAAAGAGTTTTAAGAGGAGCCTGAGTCGATTAGCTCAGAGGCCAATTCTGTTGAAACAGAGGAGAAAGAAAGAGAAGAAGGAATGGCTCTCATGGCAGCAACTCCCCTGCATTCACCCGTTGTGTCTGTCTCTTGCAGACAATTGGAAGGCAGAACTTTGACGACCTCGTTTTTGCAATCCCTTGCAGTCGTTCCCTTCTCTACCAGGTCATGGATTCTCCCTATAGGAGCAGATGGCCTCAGAGGCGGCAGCAGGAGATCGAGGAGGACGAGCAGGAACTTTACGGCGATTCTAAGCCAGGACAAGGCCGGTTTGGAAACCCAAGATGATTTCCCTGATATGTCCACGGAGGAATTTACCAGAAGATTCACCCTCCCTCATCTCAACGATCTGTTCAATGTGCAGCCCATGCGCTCCACCTTCTGTACCAAGAGCAGGTGATTCCAAAGCCCTTATTATTCCCTCGTTTGAATTTCTCTTGGGCTCGTCCTGTGAGATCGGACAGGGAAGAATGTTGTGCATGGAGTACTGGGATATTAGTGGTAGTGGGTTTGTTGTTCCCCCTTGAATTCAGCTCATGCAAGCTGCCCACGACGATAGAACAAGGGTCTAGATTTTTTTGTACTTGAATGAACCCACGACCTGTTCACAGGGTATGTACGAAGTATGATCGAAGGTTTTTTCGGGAACGTTCATTCAGACCAGATTGCCTAGACTGTTTGTTCGAATTTCAAGGACCTGCTAAATCCACTGCAAGGTCTTCTCACGTGTGGTCTATCTGCAATACCATGTGCAGCTGCCCTCTCCCTTCGGAGTCGAAGAATTCTAGTAGTCGTTGGGAGGATCTACGAAAAGTGTTCGTTCACGATGATGATCGTGTTCTTCTGAAGGTTTGATTCTTGCCTTGACTTTCTTACTTTCTCGAAGTGAGGTCGTACTGAAGACCGCCTGGCTGTTGTGTTGGACTAGAGTATTTATGCTGGCAATAATACAATGTCTCGACAAGGTGGTGAGCTAATTCACTAATCTAGTCACGTGTTGACGGAAAAGGTCGGAAGAGTTTTTAGACGGGCGGTTTGTCTGGAATTTCAGCCGTACCTCCGTCGTACATTTCGTGACAAGCTCCGTCAAGCAAGCGTCGGCTACCTTTTTCTTGAAGCCGGCAGCCATAACTTGAAAAGAGTTTCGCTTTCGATTAGCTTTATGCGGGACGAACTTTCGGTGTCGTCGCCATGACCTTCAAACTATTTGGTATGCCTGGGTTATGTTTTCTACTATGTTTGACCTCGAAGGTCCATAGTCCAACTGGATGAAGATTTGTGGGGTTTTAGTGTAGTGAGTAGAATGTCTTTTTTGGGATTATGTCTGTTGATGTTGTTACCCTTTTGTCCGTTCTTTCAGACTATCAAATATGCTAATCCCACATCATCTGGAGCCGAGTGTTTCGACGAAGACTGCAATTTCCATCATCAATGGTAACTATTTTTCTGTTTTATCTTTTTTCGCTGAGTAAGTCGAAATCGTGTTTCCAAGTCTTAGATTATTTGCTTCACCTTGCATTAGATCATCTGTTATTTTCATCATTTATCGAGAACACTTTTGATATTCATGGCAAAAAAGAAGAAAAAAGGGAAACCCTAAAATTGGCTACTCTTTATTGCAGGGTGCCGCGAGCTGGTCCGAGATCTAAAATCTACTTCGACCCCACTGAAGTCAAGGCCGCAATTGTTACTTGTGGAGGCCTCTGCCCAGGTCTCAATGATGTGATTCGGCAGGTATATGTCGCTCACAAATGCATCAAGAAGGAATTAGTGAATCTTCTGAAGATTAGACATCAAATTAAAATGTCAAAAGTATTTGTCATTACAGTAGAAGTTTCAATACATGAACAGGATCAGAAGAGCACGTCCTCCAGAGAGTCTGGACCTATCAGGATTGGTGGTCGTGACCATATAACGTGTCGTTCGTAAGCTCACTGGTTTGAAGAAGTGTTTATAAGCAGTTGAATTATGAATCTTTCTCATACATCTGTTTCAGGATTTTTTAAATGATGGCAAATGTAGTGAGGACGCTTTGCGCTTTGCAGATTGTGTTAACTCTCGATGTTTACGGAGTGAAGAGGATGTTGGGTATCACCTACGGTTATCGTGGATTTTTCGAAGAATCACTAGAGCCGATTGTTGTAAGTGGCTCTGTTCTTTGTGTATCGTCTTCCTCCTTGTGTGCTTCTCCTGTAGCTAACCTCTAGTAACTTTTAGAATGGATATGTTTCACCCACACTGTTTAGAATGGATATGTTTCAACAGCCTGATGTCTCAGGCTGTTGTGATCAGTTGATGAATGGAATTCTATATTTTCTCATAAAGCAGGATAGTTTTTTTAATCATAAAAGCGTCAGTCACACACCAATGAGTTTCAATTTAGCACCCACACTGTCACTGTCAGTGTGCTTATGATTCGTTGGGTTCATACTGAACTTCATAATGAAATTGTGGTACAGTTGACTAGACATTTAGTTCAAAATATTCATTTAGCTGGAGGAAGTCTCCTTGGAGTATCCCGCGGAGGTGCCAAAACATCCGATATTGTTGATACGTTGCAGGTATGCTCCGTTATTTCTCACCTGAGAATGAATTTTCTCGTGAATTTTTTATTTTGTGTAGAACTTACCTTCACAATTGATCATTTTTTATAATTTCTTTCTGGGATGCAGGAGAAAGGTATCAACATGCTCTTTGTGTTGGGCGGTAACGGCACTCATGCGGGTGCTAACGCCATCCATGAAGAGGTGAGAGTCACGTTGGGTTTTCCAAATTAGTTTCTTATTATTTCATTAGTCACCATCAACTTATGAGATCCTGGGAACGCTGGAAATTAATGAAGTTCAGAGTGGCTAAATCTTCGAGGATCAACCCTTTCGTTCCAGTACATACCTGACAGTCGATCTTCTTCATTTACATAGGCTCGAAAGAGGCGGATGAAGTTAGCTGTTGTTGGGGTACCAAAAACCATTGATAATGACATTTTGCTCATGGATAAAACTTTCGGCTTCGACACTGCCGTAGAGGAAGCGCAGAGGGCAATCAACACTGCTTACATCGAGGTTAGTAGCGGATAAATATCATAGTCATCACGAGCTTTGTCCGTGTGAACGTTGTGGAAGCATCTTGCGAAGGAAAATGCCAGCTATATCTGACTTGACTGTTACTGGCATTTTTCAGGCCAACAGTGCTTACAACGGCATTGGAATTGTGAAACTCATGGGCAGACAGAGTGGGTTCATCGCTATGCACGCGTCTCTTGCAAGTGGTCAAGTTGACGTGTGCTTGATTCCTGAGGTAATTGCTCCCCTACAAGTCTAGTCAATTGCATGGTCGACTTAAACTCCACCTTCAGTCTTGACGAGTTGTAATGAAATTGAAGAAAGTTCGAGAAGTGATAGTGTGAGACTGTCACAAACTAAGCCCAAAGACCCCGCTCCCTGTCTGGGCGGTGCCAGCCCCAATGTATAATATGTTGGAGAGTCTTCCCGACCTTGCATAATCTGGGCAGGTTTTGAGCCAGGGTGTTTATGAACCTCCTCGCTTTCGCCACAAACTGTATCGATCATGGCTAGTTGGAGAGATTTTTTTTGAGTCGTTTTCATTTTTGTGCAGGTCCCATTCGCTTTGGACGGAGGGCACGGAGTTTTGCAACACATTCAACACTTGATCGAAGAAAGGGGAAAGGCTGTAATCTGTGTTGCTGAAGGAGCTGGACAGGTAAGAACGACATCCTGTATCAACCTTGTTCGCCCTGCTGCATCATATGAACTTTAGAATCACATGAGATAGTTATACTTTACCCTCTAGTATATATAACCCAGAGTTTATTTCTGAAATGTCAGAAGATGCATCTCCAGTTTCTGCCCACTTATTTCAATGCGTATAGAGATTTGTGTTTTGAAACTTAATATGGTCTTGAATGTTTGTGTCGACAGGATCTTCTACCGGCGAACAACGGCACTGACCCATCAGGGAATCCAATCCTAGGAGATATTGGAACTCACCTTCAGCGAGAGGTCCACTTCTAACTAATTTATTCAAGGATGCATGTTAAATTCTTGGCTATAGAAGCCAAAGGTGCTCGTAGTCATCACTCCGAAACTAAAGATATGGCTGAATGTAATAGGAAAGGAAGATGTGATTGCGGTTTTTCCAGTTGGTTCATCTAATTAATTAAAGTAGTGAATTGTGAGCAGATTAAAAAGTACTTCAAGGCGGCCAACATCACAGTGGATATCAAGTATATTGATCCCACTTACATGATCAGAGCCTGCCGTGCCAACGCCTCTGACGGAATTCTCTGTGCCGTACTTGGCCAGAACGCAGTAAGATCTCCACTCCCTTGTCCTCTCTTGTCCTTACTACGATTCGAAACGCGTTTATTTTGTCATTGCACAAATCAGTCAAGCAGTTTCAAAGATCTAATATCGGCTTCTTCGTTAAGTACTGAAGCCGTGTGAAATTGAGGTATAGGTGGCCCTTGAATGGCTGTATGTCCTCCTACTCTCCAGCACACCGGCCTTACTACATGACATGGTGTATCTCTTCTCGACTGATAATATATATGTTGGAACTCTAGTCGAGTCTGGTTCTCACAAGATACTGTCTCCTGCAGGTTCATGGAGCTTTTGCCGGTTACAGTGGAATCACCGTCGGAATTGCCAACAATCACTACGTATATCTCCCCATCCCTGAGGTTATATCGCATGCCAGAAACGTTGACCCTGACAGCCGCATGTGGCATCGTTGTCTGACTTCCACGGGCCAACCTGATTTCATCGCCAACTCTTCCTAGGCATCGTCATATCGAAGAGCGGCATCTGCAAGCCCCCATCTCTTCTGTATTTTGTGCTGTCAACAGTCGTTCTTATCTTGTTCTATGAGAATATACATATCGAAGAAAAAAAATTTTCCATGTGGAGATAACTCGCACTTGGAATACTAGAGTTTTGAATTCCTGGGTACCTGACGGTCAGAATTTTCCAAGTTCCTTTCTCTCTCAGCTTATCTTACTTTCTCCTCGCTTGAAAGCCGCGGACAGTTGATCGGGCAGCTGGGAAGACTTCATGGAGAGCCACCAGCACCGCAAGAAAAGTTTTGTTTCCTTACACTATTCTCTGGCAGGGAAAGGGGCATCCTTCGAATTGAAGGAAGAGGCCATAGAAGTAGTGCTGCGGAACCTTCTGCCAATTTTGAAAGTGCACCCACACATACCAGCATTCTGCTCCATCATCAGCACCCAGATAGTATACACCACCAACTTAGCTAGGTAAAATACGCAGATGCCATCTTTCCAGAGCCAAGATGGACCTTTTCTGGCCTTATAACAAATCGTCTATTACCATCAGAAACCTGAAATTGGGCTAGCTTTATTGGGAGCATCGACGAGATCCACCATCAACAACACATTTGAGTCACATCTACTTATGCTCTCTCCTCATATAGATATTTGGCGTAGGGTTGTGTTTTTCTCTGTCTGAGGTAGACTGTGTGTTTTATCTTTAGTCAAAAAGTTCAAGCTTTAGCTTCTGAATGTAGTGGACATTTCAACCGTAACGATGGTAAACTTTCTGTTATATCCGTCTTCTGTAGTGATTAGCATAGCAGACCCTTGTATTGTGACTTAGTTAGCCATGCGGTGGATAACTCACGGACATCTTAAAGTTTCCTGAGCCGCTCTTCAACCATAGTCCTTCCAGTAAGACTTTTCTCTGTCCACAAATTTCTACAAGGGAAATTCCCTACCGTTGTACCATACTCCTATCAAATATCGTTGACAGGGGGGAATAAATTTCTGGCTCGCTGAAGTAATGTCAGCAGAATTATCATTTCTCCATATGGCGGATCGAGATCTGCTCTGTGTGTGGTGAACCAATTTGTTTACATTTACAAGGATATTTCAGTGCAGTTGTTGAGAAAGGAAGTGCTGGAGACGAGAGACATGACAAATTGTGTCATCCGACCAATTGGCTGGTCTGTTTCAGTATTCGTGTCGTCATGAGCAACATTTGTCAGAATATGATAGCGCAAACTTGAGTGAGCATGAAACTGCCCCACAACTCTAGGTGAACGTCCGACCTCAATATTCCAGCTAGGTAGCAGAGTATATTTCTTCCAACTTTTATCTCTACTTACCAAGTAATCATGCAGCTCAGTGAGCCGATCTCTCAGCAGTGAGTATGATGATGCACAGCCTTTTAAAAACTAGAATTGTACTTAAATTGGTGCACATGCGCTCTCCAGAAATCGATAAACCCACAGGTACGAACCTTTCACACTCGACAGTGCAACGATGAGATAGCTTCTTTCTGCTTTCAGCAGTTTGGCAGTCTTTTACTCAATTCTGTCGTGAATTATGAGAAGGGAATGTCTGGACTTGGGCCCGTAGAGCCAGCTCTTTGAGGAAAGTAGTCTGCAGACGATCTCTGGTGCTTTCCAAGTATGATTGGCGGTCTGCCATGGACATCAGCGGGGCAAGTTGCAAAAGTCGATTTAGGATCATACCAGGTCGATGTCGGGCTCCGGTTCAGGCTTGTCAGATATTCACTCAGATTCGATTCCAGACGATGGAGCATTCTTGCTGAAGTTGCCGCTGTCAGTGTGTAGTATGTACCGTAGCAGACGAGACCAGTAGTGATTATTGATATACACGTCGGAAACAAGACGGAGAAGACGTTGGGCCGCGCCAACCTGACTCATGCCAGTACGGGACGGTACAGTTGTACCGTACTGTCCTGATGTCAGTCAGAGTGATCGGATGTGGAAATAAGACATTAAGAGGAGGGTTGCAGAAAATAGATTATTTCCCGGGAGGGCCAGGGGAGACTCTTCCCATCTCTTGGCAATCGTGGATCGTAATTGTGCAGGTTTGCCTCATGGCAATACCACGATTTATGTCGTTGACGGCGTTGCGTCAGATATCAAATCCATCATACTGGGCTCAAGTTTGGAGTCAGAACTCCCGGTATGAAGACAACCCGAGTGCAATCTCTTCGGTAATTAATTTGCACACTAATGGAAGCCTCCGGTCAAGATTGTATGTTTATAAATTTACAATCGTAGGGGTAGAATTAGTTTTTGGGGTGTAGAAAAAGTCAATTTATATGACGTAAAGGATTTTCTATGTCACCATAAATAAGACTTGAGGACCTAGCTCTTGGGCGTAGAGAACTAGTTCCACAGTTGCCCCACGCTTTGTAAGAGAGCTGTGGTCTTTACATCAACGCTATGGTTCTTAATTGGCTAGGGATTTAGCAACACCTCCTGATGGAGGAAATCGGTACTAGACCATAAATTGAAATTCTGGTAGAAAAACAGAGTACTAAAACTGCTGTATAAAGATTAATACCCTTACGATACTCCCTGCCGGAAATACAGAAAGGTATATAAAGTGCCTAAGGATACATGTAAATTTTGGGCAATCAGACTCGAAGCAAATATAAGTATCCGGAGCCCATAGTGGGTCAAGAAAATTGCATTCTGAACATGCAGCAAGCGCTCATAATTAGCTCCAAGCTAAACGGACTCTCATATCCAACCTGCCGAATACCATTCGAACCAGCGACCTAGAAATACCTGGATTTTCACCGTAGTCTCCCGCTCTACCAGCTGTGATAAGGTCAATCATGGCAACGAAAATAACCTTAAATATTATAATTCTATCAATGTTTATTCCATCACATGTTACATGAATGATCTTAACAAAGAACTCCAGAAGAGAAAAAATTGGAAGTTATCATTAAATGGAATGTATTTTTGAAGGTTGACACTGGTAATATTTTATGACTATAATCTGCCCTGCCTAACTGCTACCTGCCTAAATGTTTAAACACTATACATGTTTAAGAATATTTACTTCCCAGTTGGGAGTTACTAAAGATGCACTTTAAATGCGTTATATCTGTCATATTAGATGATTTCTCCCAGAGTATATGGATACTCGTGGCTCTGTTACAGTTTACGAAAGTTTAACGGTATGTATGTTCAAAGCGTACACATCCTCGTCTGTTTTCCAATATAAAACACCCATCATTCATAATCATGAAATTGAATGTGGAAATACTTGTTGAATCCTCTCCCTAAAGCGACGTGTTAAGAAGTTCCAAACTTGTCGGCCATTTCTAGATTGATCCATTATTCATCCTCTTTCTTCACACACGACGTTGTGGTAATACCCATAGCATTTATCAAAACACTTGTAATCTTTACGACTATTATAACGTTATCACTTGAGTCTGCATATGCTTTCTTTATCTGATTTATTTAATAAATTCATGTGACAATTTTTGGTTGATTTGATAATTAGTCTAATCTGCGAGCTTCACATTTAAGTTTTAGATGGAAGGACTTAATGACTACTTCTATTGGGCCCATAAAATACGATGAGAAATGATAATATATACTAGCGCATATCATGGAGAACTGTTTCATTTGAGAATGCCATGGTATACAATTTCATGGTTTTTTATCTCCACTCCCATATCTAGTGTACACCAGATTCGAAACTGAGACTTGGAGGTTCAGATCTTTAGGTTAAACGTTTTCATCCGTTTCTTGACAAACTATTGAGATACAGAATCGACAGCGAGCAATTTCAGTTCATATCTCACTGCGAATACATCATAGTTTGGATTTGTACAGTAAATAGAACACCAACGAGTGTTCTATTTCCTGTACAAATGCATCTACACACTTGGAGTCGAAGATCGTTCCAAGTAGCAATATGCATGAATCATTCGCCATCAAAACCTAGTTTCAATGCTTCAAGAATAAAAAGAGAATCGTCTAATTTAAATTTATGGGAATGAAAAGAATTATCTACGATGATATAATCAGTGAGAAATTGTCGATACAGTTGTTGGTGATGTACTTTTAAAATGCATTCATGAAAATTTTAAAAATGGAAGGTATTTATAACACTGAGGAAAACGAAGAGCATCACTTCACCCTCAATAAGATTGACACAATGTCACATCTTCTGTTCATCATTCGCTTTAGCCTTATCTTCTCTACACTGTTCGTTCCCAACCTTTACGTCCTTTGGAAGTGGTGAGTGGTGATCCTTTTATGTACCTTTCTTCCACAGTACTCGTAATGTTTTTCATTTATTTCCCTTTTGGTTGTCGTCATGATTCACTGGTTTCGTGCCTTGTTGTCATTCATGTGCCTTTTCGTTTCTCTTCATGATTTAGATGTCTCGTCACACGTTGGTTACAAAAGGAGCAAAGGTCTTCCAATAAAAGAAGAGAGAAAAAGGTCATTTTGAAGTCCAAAAGGAAAAAATGATATACTTGTTTGTAGTTCATTTTATATCTTGCTAGAGTTTTGTCTTCCATATGTCTTATAACATGTCATGCACATACATATTGCATCTTTAACGACATCAAACATCACAATCATAGATTATCATACACCAACATGAATGTACCATAATCTTTTTTACTCTCAATGAGTCCACAAGGATATTTAGCATATAACTATATCTTAAAAGAAAGATGATAGGTTAGCCAAATCCACTTTGAGCTTAAAAAATGAACTCTACCCCTTGAGTCATTAGTCTCCAAACATCACTGCCAATGCAAACGGCTCTAATTGCTATATCTACTCCTACTTGCATGCACCTATCTAACTAACTAAGGGTGTCATTACATAAGTTGTGATAGATGTCGTGCACATACATATCACATCAAACATCACAATATATAGATTGTCATACACCAACACAAGTGTACCATAATCACCCCGCTAATTGAATGTTAGGTAACAAATTTTAGATTTTTACCTCTTTCAAAATAATGATTTTTCTTCAATTATTTATTATATTTCTTTGATTTTATCATCCATAGTTTTTTTCAAATAATTTTTTTATTTATTATTATATTTTAAATAGAAATTTTCTAATTTTTTTTTCTTTTTAAAAATTATTAAAATTTTCAAATTTGAAATTTTATTTTTAGAGTTGAATGTGAATACAATGATTTTCTTAATAATTTTTTAACATCATATTTTAACGTATTAATTTAAAAATTTTATCAATTTTTTTTGAAGTTTTATTTTAATTATTAAACTCTATTTTAAAAATATTTGTATGATGTTTATTATTATGATGATCATGCAATTTAAATCATGATGCATAATAATATTCATTCATTCTTAGCTTTGTTATGTTGTAGATCTTGTGATCTTGCATTACTCATTTTCTCACATTCATGCTTATATTCTTGCTCTTTTGTTCAATCTCAAGCTATCATCTAGGGTGAAAAGTTTTCATATGCTCTTTTGTAACGGGTCAATTTTTCTGGTTCTGAGCTTTGAATACTTTCATTGTTGCCACCTTATGTAATATCAAAAGCTGACAGTGGTATTTGATTTCAAGTAGATTTTAGATTTTTCACAAGCTTGAGATTGTTGTATTTTTGCTCTATGTTATAGACATTGCTACTTGTTGATTTTATTGCTCAAAGATACAAACTTGTGATGTACTCCAAATTAATCGGCATAGACAAGGTTGTCAAATTGACTGATATTTTGTTGATTTGCTTGTGGAGATTAAGATGTTCACAAATTAATATATATAGAGAAACTCAAAGTGATTGATTGAGATAGACATTTGTATATAGAGTTCGCATGAAGTTCAAGATAGCTATAGCAAATATGAAAGTTAAATTAACTAGATATTTCAATTGAATCGATGAGTAAGTCCACTGAGTGGCGATTTCGAAGCTATTTTGCTCGTTTCGTTTGTTTTCTCTGGGTTCGTTATGGCGGTTGGGATGATGGGAATTGGAATGGCTGCTTCTGGCAGTCTCAGTCCCGGTCCCTCGCGTGTACACCTACTTTCGCCTAAAGGGAAGACAAGAAAGATGTTCTCATTTAAACGAGAGGAGGAGATTGATCTTATTCAAATGGACGGTGAGGCCAAAGCAGTTCTCCCGCGGCCAGTCAGAGATGAAAAAGGAGGGTCAAAATACAGGAGAGACAACAAGTTTTTGCAGGGCATTCTTTGTGCTATCTTCGTTGGCGTTTCAAATGGAAGCTTCCTCGTTGCTGCAAGTAGATATAATTATCAACATGAAATATGTAAAATAAAGGTTGATATTCAACTCCTCCTATGCTAGAATAGGACAAAATATCTCTATGTTGAGCAATATCTAGGTTATCAAAAGTCAAATAATCTAAATCTTTAAGACAAAATAGTTTCAGAAACCTCCACGCTTTATGTCTTTTTCTCCTATCAATTTGGAACTAATCTCAATATACCAAATCTCCTCTTTATCAACACTAGAGGTTGCTCAACAACAACCTCTTGAGCAAGAACTTCTTATGCTCTCTCGTACAAAGCTCCACTAACTCGGTATGAACAACTCTAGCTAGTTACTCTTTGGCATTATATATTTATATTTTCTTAATTTTTGGACATGTTTTATTATAGTTCAGAACTAACTTCTAAAGCTTTGTCATAAAGTTTGGTAATGGATACAAAGTAGATGTCACGATCTTCTTGAGGCTAGATAAGTTGAGATATTACACATCTCCTTATGAATAATTTGACTTTAATAATTTGATTGTCTTTTTTAATTCTCTACATCTTGCAAATATTTCCTTAAACATATATTATTTGTTATTTTAGTGGGATTTTAATATCTTCGACTCTATTTTGGACCCTTGATCATCAAAATTTTATAATTTTGATATCTGATTCTATGCTTGATAAATATAGTTAGCTTAATCTTTTTTATATATTTTATGATCTTTCCAGATTTTACATAAAATAGACACTATATAATAATCTTATATCATGATGATTCTATTTTTTATTATAAAATTTTGAAACAACAATTCTTGAACTTTAATTACTTCTGTTCAAAATCTTTTTCATGAATATCAATCTTAAACACTAACGTCATTATAAACATTATTCCGCTTGGTTAATTTTTTGTAGCACTTTTGCCCTCCAAATTCTTGATTCAAAAATAAATTATGAATTCAAAAAAATAAAAAAATAAAATCAATCCAACAAATTTTAAATTACTTCTACATCATGATTGCCATCATGATCTTCACTTCATCAACATCCTTCATACTCAACAACAATGAGATAAAAAATATCATCGATCAAAACTAACCTAAAGACCTTCAACACTCCAATAACTCACATTTCTCACCACAAAATCAAATTATAGTTTTTGATATAATTTTTTTTGACGAACAATATAAAAAAGTACTCTCAAAATATCAACAAGGACATTCCCATCATAACCATAACATAAAAAAGATATTATATTTAACCTAAATACACTTCAAAGAATCATGGTTCATACACTAGCTTGTTCCAACATTGGCACACTCTACTCAACTTTGAAAACTAATTTAAACTCTATCCCTTTGAGTCATAGATTTCCCAATTGCGCTATCAGCAATTAACTAATTTAAACTCTATCCAATGCAGTTAGCGATGTACGGATATGGACGTTTACATTGAATGTGCAAATTGGGTAAATTGCACTATTGGCTCTACCTACGCGCCTCTACTTAGTTAGGTAGAGGCACGCTATATAAGTTGTGATAAACACAATTATATTAAATCACTTTCATTAATTTGAGCCGGTGATTAGAGTTGATAACGGGTAAACCGTAACGTTCATAGCAAGTGTAATCTTATACAATAATTCTAGATTTCGACATCCTGCAACCGCCTAGCAACATATCACGGTAGGTGGTGATTTGGAAGAGGATCGGATTTGAATTAAATACTTTTTGTGTGAACATCAAAAGAACATAGTCATAGAATGGACTTCAGTCTAGTTCTAATTTACTCATAAATTCATAATGTCATGGTTGGCTTTTGATGAGGAGGAGGTCGTGTAGTGACTAAACCTTGGAAGATAGGAGCCGCTGTTGGTATACACTAATAAAAGGGAGCAGTCCTCAGTATGTCTAGATTAGTGACTGAAAATGTGAAAGATGAATTCCATGACCATGCCGACACAATGCTACACCATTTTTCTCTCAAGATTTCAGGGATGTACATTTAAGTGAAATGTTATCGTTTTATGATATTGAATTGCTTCAGGTGCAGAGATAACCTTCGATTAAGGGGACGTTTCGCGGGCGAGTCTTGCTTTTCATATGCACATTAGTCAAAAACCCATCTCTATTCCGACCAGCCGGATTCAAACCAGGGACCTAGAGGTGGTTCTACTTTTCCACAGTCTCCCGATCTACCAACTAAGCTAAGGTCGGAAATACTCCAATGACTTTCAAAAATTTCCTTAATATTTCTTGTCGTTGTCACCATTCGCCATTTGTATAACTCTTTTTGATAACAGATAAATAGACATATTAATATGATTCTAATTTTTTCGTCACTGTTTCTCTCTAAAGAACGTGGAACTAAGATGTATTGTTTTTGAAGTTGAGGTAGTTTCATAAAAGAAGCATAGAATTTTAGTTCATTCATGTAAAAAGAAAATGAAAAATGTAACATAAATCAAAGGTTAAAACTATAGATTAATATTTATAGTTTAAGCCTTTGATATATATCAATTTCATATTTTTCTTTAGGAGACCTCAAATATCTAGATTGAAAGTTATCACCCACATAGAAGTTGATTTGGTGATCACGTTGAAAAATAAGAAATGGAAAAAGGGAAGAGATGGATTATCAAACATTATGAAAATAATTAATAGCGGTTCAAAGTAAAAACCAACAAAGGTTAGAGGACATCCCTCGAGTACACCCATCTTGAGGTTTGGACTCAAGGATCAAATTCTGGATCTAAGCTCCATAGTTTATCATAGACCCATGACTGAACATAAGGCGTATGTTTGAGATATAAGAACCCAACTTTGACCCAAGGGATAGAGGGTACCTAAGGATCTAAGTCCGACCTAAGATCCTATCTGAACTCAAGATCATCTTGGATCTAAAAGCTAAATCTAGAAAAATACACCGGAAGTGCGGGCCTAATGGGGCAAACCAATAAACAACAAAGAAAGTATAATAACAAAAGGGAAAACCCGTGGGGCAAACACATGTCAAGGACTCTGAACCATAGGGAAAGTCCGCCCAAGTCACAAAATGACTTGCTCATGTTGGAGTTTTATGGGAATCATCTTAAGTGTAGACTAAGAGTAAAAACATAAGTCATAATAATAATAATAATAATCAAATGAAACATGAACTCTGACCCTAAATTCCAAGTGTGTGATCTTGCATGTTGGTGTTGATTATACTAGAGTAAAGTTATGCTATGTTGAAGACTTATGCGTTATAAATGCGCAATAATGGACGAATCATCTCTCTTTTCAACTTGCATTTTCCCTAGCAATGAAATTGTACGGTGGTATTAGATGTGAACATGTACCATCGCTCTAGGCCAAACCTCATTATCATTCTCCATAACAATGTTTTTTGTATTGTGTTCTCTTTTGATATTAAATATAAGGTATATCATTGCTTTCTCTAAACTGCATGTTCATTCTTCCTGGCAAAGCTTATGCTCTCGAGAGGTACCATGTGTAGCTATCCTCTAGCACCATGCTAAAAATGAGAAACTATTATAAGAATTCTACAAAGTCAAATACCTTTACATGATTGTGCATCAAAACATCAAGATGGAAAATAAAAGTTGAAGAGTACAAAGTTCATATGGCTTAATAAAAATATGACAAATATTTTTTAAGTCAATAATAAAGTTTAAGATGTTATGCAAAGGATTTTTATGCCGAGCTAGTGCCACTCTCCAAAAGAAAAACAAAGTGAAGACCCATGGAATTAAAAATCCAATGAAAACTCATGGACTCAAGTCTAAAGCAAAAGCCAAAGCAAGCTAAAAAAGATCCAACCCAAGGACCAAAGGAAAAGTGAAGAGCTAATCTCTCTCAAAATAAATCATTATCTTTATATATGAGATATATATATATATATATATATAAATATAAAGATTACTATGACTTAGAAATCATATGTTACAAAGTCCGCATAGATTTGTTATTGAGATTCATCTTGGATTTGTGGTTCTAAAGAGAGACATGACTATAATGAGTACATGGAAATTTTATCCAAAATGAGGAAGAGATTATCATTGTAGGATCTTTGTGCATATTGTAGCTCTCTTAGGTCTCACCTTTTTCTCATGAGGTATTGTTTCATAAAATACTATTTTCAATTCTAGAAATATATCTTCATTCCACTTGTCTTGAAAATACACTGAGTGCATGGACAAGATATGGATAGTTTTGTTAATAATTGTGCTTGATTTTATTATGATGTATCGGTACATATTTACTATTGTATTATTACATCCATTATTTTAGACAGCGTATATACATAGCATATACAATGTGCTTTAGCCTCTGTTATTGAGAGAATATAACTGTTTATTGTTATCTTATTGCATCCATTATTTTAGACTTCGTATATGTATAACATATACAACGTGCTTTAGCCTCTGTCATTGAGAGAAAGATAACTTTGAATGATGATGTTTGATTGAGATCCCATGTTATCACCCGAACTGACAATTTGCATGTAGAAGACATCATTTATCATTATTTTATTGCATCCAATAGTTTAGATTGTGTATATACATAACATATATAACGTACTTTAGCCTCTACCTTTGAGAGAAAGATAGCTTTGATTGTTGATTGTTGATTGTAGATCCCATGTTTTCATCCGTATTGACAATCTGCATGTAGGAGACATTAGAGGTACCGTTGGAGACATAGTGATTTTTCAAAGAAAAGGAGAGAAATTAGCTCTCTTCTTTTCTTTTGATCCTCGGGTTGAATTTTTCTTGATCACTTTGTACCTTAGTCGATGTGATACCTTTTATTCCATGCGTCTCGCTCTCTTTTTGACCTTCTTGTTGTTCTTAAAGATGGTTTTTTTAGGAGTTTATATGTAGGTCACTATAAAATATTTTGAAACTGGTATATAGGATCAATTCATTTCGTTTCTAGTTTTGGTATCGTACATACTCTTAGCATTTAGATGATAAATTATCAAATAATAATAATCATATTAAGTAAAAGAAATAATATAATATTAATTCAATGCAATTAAAATCAACTAAAAGTATTAATCACATTATCCCCTTTCTTCCTTTTGCTTGTGTTTTGACAAGAGCCTTCATTATTCAAGGTAACAAGTAATAATATTTCTCAATTTTTTATGTACTTTGTGCACCATTTTTTATTTTTCGCTACAAAATAGAGAGTACAAATGAAGAACGGAATGTAAAGATACGTTTCCTTACGTTAGAAATTAATTTAACCAAGATATAGTCATGGAGCAATTGAGTTGTTTTTTTTCAAATTTTTAAGGAAAATCAAGTAATATAGCAAAAAGGATGGGAAGATCCCATCAAGTCGTACATGGATGAAACCAAAGTGGTAGGATGGGGCTATGCTCCAATAGCATGAGAATGCAAAATATGTCATATTGTTCAAACTATCTAGATCAAACGGTATTCAGATACTTGTACTCTATATACTACAAGAGCATCCTAAGAAGCATCACCTAACATGATTGCTCGCCTATGGATTGCACCAGCTAGTGCTTTATGTAGAACAATGGATACGAGCTCTCTAAAGTAGGCTACACAATATGCTTAAGAAAGTCATACACATGTCACATAGTATGGTAGACTTTCTCTCACACTCTTTCACTAATGTGTGGAAGTGGGAGTCTATAGCTCTTTATAACTCCAAGGCTAACCATATAACTTTCAAATATGACTTTCAGAATGGGTACACTTGAAGACTTTCATCAAATTGCAATTCACACAACCTCTAAATCTCGAATATTGTAAATTCTGCGCCATGACTGCCGTGTGGTAAATCAGGTGTCTAGTCAAAGGGAGGGCCATGAAAAGCTTGTAGCAGGTATATACTTTTAAAACACTCACGGTACTTCGTTATTCCCGTGCTGCTCCCTCACCATCTCTCATCTCGACTCAAGAAACTCTGATGAGTGGGGCCCTTTGACCGGCTGAGAGAGGACTATTTCGCTCTAGGGGCTGTTGTTTTTATCCACTGCTTCCAACTGCGCCAATTGGTGGCCTTTTCGGTGGAAAATACAGTGTCGAGACCAGAAGAATCGAACGGTGGCAATCGCCTCATTGTTGCTCACAAGCGAAACTTTATCGTCGCCCCGATGAGCGTCCCAGACTCCCATTCGCAACGGAAGACAACGTCCACCGACGGTGGAAAGTCCACGACTGCGTTCGCTACAATGGTAAGAATCCCAACGATGCCTGTAACCCGTTTGCCTCCGGGTTAGTCAAGCGGTGGAGCTTCAGTGTACCGTAGTAGTAGTCGTCGTGGTCCAAGAGAGACGGGTCGGGAAAGGAAAGAGCTGCGAATAATGATGAGGTTGCCACGTGAGAAGACAACAGGAAGAGCCAGCCGCGCCAGCCGCGGCTGGCGTTGCGGAGCGGATGATGAAAAAGGTTCAAAGCAAAGAGAGAGACGAAGAAGAGGAAGACGACGACGAAAGCCAAACGGAACGAAAGAAGAGGGAGAGAGAGAGAGAAAGAGACGTTCAGAGAACTGGACGAGAGAAACGAGGAAAGCGAGACAGAGCAGCGCAGCGCTGTGCTGCAGCGTCACCCACCTCCTTTGCCCCGCCTACCTTCCCCGCCACCTCTCTCTGCCTTTCCCTCCCAACCCTCGTCCTCCTCTTCCGTGTCGGTCGTACTCTCATGCTCCGCTCCTCGTAATTCCTTTCTCCCTCCTCACTTCGTTTTCTTTCTTCCCCCACACTACCTCGTCCTCCGCCTCACTCCACTGTTTTCATTCGTCCGTCCGCCCGGGCTTTCTTTCGCTCGCGAGATCCTGCAGGTCGTTGGAGGCTCGGGGAGAGACAGAGCTTGCAGTTTTTTCGGCGAGAATTTGTATATTTTTTTATTTGGTTTTGGTGAAGCAGTCTGCAGAGAGGAGGGCAATGTAGGAATGTGAGGAAGGGATTTATGAGGTGGAGGAATTTATGAGAGCTGCAGTTTTCGCCGAGTGAGTCAGCGAAGGTCGGCGAGAAGGAGGGGAGGGGCAGCTGTGGGAATTGAGGAGGTTGAGTTGGGGGCGACGACATGTGGCTGGCAGCAGGAGAGGGAGGCTGCAGTGGGTGTGTGATTGGAGGGATAGTTTGGTAGTGGGTTCTGTTTTGCGCGTAGGAAGGTGCTGGGAGATTCAGATTTCTGGAAGGTTGAAGGAAATTGTAGCGGGTAGAAGGGATTTGTTTTCTTGCTGGCATGGAGAATTTGTTTCGAGATTTCTGGGCTTTGTTGGTGCAGCGGGACCAGCGGAGAGTGTGAAATTGGATGAGTGGCGAGATGAGCGACAGAATGGATGAGGTTCCGGTTAGGAGGATGGAGCAACAACCAGAAGGCAAGCGGAGGACAATGATGCTTTCTGAGGGTGATCGAGTTTATGGGGAAGGGTGAGTGGCGTTCTTTCTGATCTTTGAGCACTGGCTCGGGTTTGACATACTTAATGTTCATTATATTGTGATCACTATATCACGACTTGTTTCCAGAGGACCCTTTAGATCTCTTCACCGTAGACGAGCATATTGGAGAGACTTCTTTGAGGAAAAAATTCGCACTTCAGCGGTGCGTACGCAGGAGAAATTAGATTATGAAAACCAGCGGGGATAAGCCCCCAGGACAAGTTTTGTAGAATTCTTGTCGAATCTGCCTAAGTGGTTTCTTTTAAGAACTAGATTATGTGAAATCGTTGGGTCCCTAGCGCAGTCGTTTGGTTTTACGCCGCTGTTCTATCATGTAGCTCTCGAGTTAGTGTGGAGTTGTTTTGTCAGTCACCCCGGTTTGAATAATAGAGCCACACGGTACGTGGGTACAATTGGTGGAAGGACGAACGTCACTTTTTGTTTTTGTGGCGTTACTCAAGGAATGGCAAGGTGCGGAAACATCAACATCAAGGCGCTGAAGCTATAGATAGCATAGAGAGGGTGAAGGGACGAAAGGATGAGAAAGAATAATTTTTTCTTGGCTCGAGACCTACGAACAGTGACAGCACTAACTAATCATTTACGGGTTCATCTGCCTGGATGTTACCAGAAGTTCGGTGAGGCCGATGGAGACACCTATTCCAAAGCCGAGAAGAAAGAGGGGTGGAGCAGGAGAAGGGGACGAAGGCGAAGGAAGGAGGCGACGCAAGCCAAAAGCGACCGTCGAGGTCAACTCCACCTTCACGGAGTTACGGCGACTCTTACAGGAGATGCGCCCCAGCACGTTGCAGGTATGATCGATCATCATTACTGGGTTGTTGGGCCTACAGGGTTTCAAGCCTGGTCAAATGGGAACAGCTTGGAGCTCGAGGGTTTATTAGAATCCTTATTACCAACCAACTTAACATGAACGATTAATTGGAGAACACAATTTAGGGCTGCGAGTGTAAGTCAATCTAGGGCTACAGTTTCCCGGATGATGTGTTTCTGCCATTCACATTCACGTTTGTCACATCTTTGTCGGTGTCCTTGCATATTCTACTGTCTAGAGCATCACAGTTTTCATGTACACTATGACTAATATTTGTACTGAAATGAAGTCGTGAAATCGTGACAGTAATTGCTCAGCCAAGCGTTGCGTGAGGGTTTTTCAGTTTGTTAACGTATTCACTTGGGATGATTTGGTATATGCACTTACATTTTCTCCACTGGGTAGGAAAGCTGTGTTGCCTTCACCTGAAGTTTGCCATTGTCAGTCGTATGAATTAACGTGGGTTGCTTCTACGGTGGTAATCGATGCCTTACACAGTCGATTGGATTTTTTCGAAGCTGAACCTTTGGGTGTGGGCTTTAATATCGAAGTGTCACTGATATGGCTTCGTAGAAAGAGAACTACTTTGCTTTCAGTCGAGCGGAATTTTTTCAAAGAAATAGAAATGTTTTGGTGCACTAGGTGAATATTCTTCAATTTTATAAATGATAGATCTATTTAGCTGTTTCTCGACATACAAATCGCAAGGTGCTCACAGTTGTTTTGATTTTATGTTGCAGGTTCTGAGGACTCCTTACTATCGCAATTGCAAGGCCGCTCGGAACATGCGAAAAGGTAGGTGATGAGTTACGAAGATAATGTTTTTGAACGCAGTGGATTTGAATGATGCAGAAATGTATCTGATATTACCATGCCTTTGCATGGAGCCTGAAAGTCTGTTGCTTCAGTTTAGGCGCTCTCGTTTAGAAAGACATGCGCGTGGGACGGCTTCTTTGTGAGAACTTTTGTCTACCGGGTGAAGAGAACCTTACTCTTATCGATGTGGCGATTACTTTGTGCGTTTTATTCCTAGAGATGTCAGGATCTTTATTCAGCGCTTTCATCTCCAGTGGTTCAAGATTATGGTCAGTGAGTATAGTTTCCTCTTCAGTGTTGGTGTATATGTTTGTATATGTTTGTCAAACTACCAGGAAGGTCGAAGGTCATGAGTCCCAAGGCAGGGAAGAGGTATGTGTGTCTGCTTGTTTTTTGATTATGATATGAGGCCTGAAGAAAGAGACTTTGTGTTCTTCGTCGATGCGTCAGGTGTGCGACAAATACGGGACTTCTGCAAGCAGGTACGGCTGGAGACTGTTATGCTTGCAAAGAAGAAGCAAGGGGAAGAACTGACTAAGAGGAGGAGGAAACCGGAGACAAGCCCAGTGCCGGAAGGAGTTCCAGCGAAGACGCTCGATTTGGAGGCCCCTTCTCCTTCACATTCTCTTGAACAACCCGCTCATTCGAATGAGAAAAAGGTCGTACCGGTGGTTCCAAGAGAACCTCATGAACCAAGTGAGTCAAGCGAGGCTCCTAAGCCACGACTTATTGTTCCAAAGCCTGAGAGTTCTCCAGCGCAAAGGGAGCGGGAAAGGGAGATAACACCAAAGCGAGAAAGAGAAAGGGAAATCACTCCCAAGAGGGAGAGAGAAAAGTCTCCGAGGAGGGAGAGGGAACGGGAGGTTGTTGTACGAGAGAGAGAGAGGTCTCCAAAGAGGGAAAGGGAACGTGAGAGGGAACGAGAGAAGTCTCCGAAGAAGGAGAGGGAGAAGTCTCCAAAGCCGGTTCAGATGAAACCGAAGATAGAGGAGGAAGAGGAGTTAACGAAGGATGATACTGAAGAATCTGAGTGAGTAGTCAGACTTCATGTATACTTGATTCGAGTACAGTCACAAGGATCAAACCTTCCTTCACTCAACAAGTTTCGGCAGGAGGGCGGAAACCATCACCAAGACGCAGATGTTAAATTTATCAAATGCGGGTGATTTTTTTCTCCACCGACTCTTGCGAGGCTGTACAGGATGCCGCCGGTTTTACGACGGCCAAGGCCATTTTGGGCTGCTGCATTGTAGTGTTTTCTTTGGCCTAGGAAACATGATGCTTTACTTCTTGACACCCGCACCATCTGGAAGTGGTGCAGGATTGAGGAGACACAGTTAATGTGTAGGATAGGATTTCAGGAACGTAGGTTAGGAAAACTGGTCATCTCTGAAAGAGTTGGCCAACACTGGGGACGAAATTTCTTCGTTTCTCAAGTCTGAGGAGTCGCCTAGAATTTCTTTGGAATGTGAATTATGAATGCAATGCTGCATCCCTCTTCAAAATTTTCTAGAGAAGTCTATTCCCTGAGGGCATCAGATTGATATTGGCTACGAAGAGTGGTGAATGGGGGACGTAGGTTTTTTCCAAATCCGCAAGATGAATGGCACATGGCTCCGAACGAGCGTTCATTGGAGGTTGTTTGAATCTTGCATACAATCTTGAATCAAGTGTTTAATTCGCCTTAGAACTTTTAGAAACGAGAATACAAGGCCCGTTGTGATGGGATTTATTCGAGCTAACAGCAGATCCGGGTGGCCCTAGATTCCAGCGAAGAATCAGCTGGTCTTAAGCAGTTTCACAGGTCACTTCTTCATGGTTTCTTGGATGAGTACTTTTGGTCCAAAAAAATTATTTTTTGGTGAAATCCAGTAGGCACTACAATCCTAAGGGGGTGAGGGGAAGATCTTTGCTACATCTCAGGAGGGACACGACGATTAACGACACATTTCGTTATTGCAAGAGTGGTGATCAAGTACCTTAAGGTGCTGTCCTGCATTGCGGCTGGGATGTTACGGCCCTGACAGTACACAAATTGCACCGAACCGAACACCCAACATCACCGCAAGTCATGGATGAAGGCGGTACGGAAAGGGATCAGAACGAAGCAGGTGGGGCAGTATGTCTCCTACTTATCAACCATCGTGACCAATGGCGATTACGGATGGTAACTGGACTGTCAGAGTATCCACGAGGAAAGGAACTATCACCGAGGATACCGTACAGGCACTTGTCATTTGAGTCTAGACTCTAGACCTGCTTCCGGAGGAATACCAGTCAGCTCAGCAGGCAACTCTCGTGGTTCTTTTTGCGGGTGTATGACTTGCATCAACTCCTCTCTCTAGGATGCATCGATCCAAAGCATTAAGAATTGCCACGACCTCTGATTGTACAGGATAGTACTCAATTGCTCCACCAGATCTCCCTGTGGAATCGAGGTACTACTGACAGCAATTTTTTTTGTTCTTGAAGTGAAAAGACCGAGCAATATAGCAAAAAAGATGGGAAAATCCCATCCAAGTCGTACAGGGATGAAACCAAAGGGGTAGGATGAGGCTAGCCCCAAGAGCATCACAGCGAGATACTTTTATTTTATTTCTTTAGATTTCTCTTGCTCCTCTTTCGCCTTTTCGCTCTTCGTCTGTACTGTCATATTTCGTAGGTCATAACTCCCTCGTTCTTCTGTACGGTGGAGTAAGTGATGATCGTACCTACATTTCAGATATGCAATAATTGGAGCCCGGAACGAGATGTGATTCAAGGACGACGCGTGAGGCGATATCTGTCGAAGACATCGGTAGTACCCCGCGCAGTTTTTTGAGGTCCGCCGGTACTTTCCCAGTACTTGGGATACTTTACCGGAAGGCTGGCCGGTGTCAATCCTCTGCAACAGTGCAGCCAGCGTTGAAGGATGGATGCAAAAGTAGTGTAGAACGAAAGTGGGATCATAGTGCAGCTATGCCACAACCATTCTCATGTGGTGAGAACTAAACTCCAAGCAAATGATCCACATAAAGGATCCACTGAAACAACGGAATAAAGCTCGTACAAGCCCTGTACTGCTGATTACTACTTCTGTCGGCAGAGACCTGCCAAAAACTGTTTCATCAAAATTAAACAAAATCCAGAATGAAGGAAACAACAACGTGCAGAAGGGAAAGAATTCAGTGTTCAATGCGTCCCGTGGGCAATCTTCGGTGACAAAAGGGTTTGAAGATCCCCATCTCTTCGACGTACAAGATAAAAATTCTTCTGAAAATTGTTACATAGTATGTATATCAAGAGTGAGGGGCGTCTCACAAGAGCTCTAAAGATAAACTCCACATCACATAAAGGCACGCTTGTATACTCTGACTTCCTGATTTGGTCATACCAAGACAATTACCCCATATCCCGTAGGAACTCAATCACCCTTTGGCCGCAATAGAATTGGGATGGGTGACCTCATGGGTAGTTCCCGTCTAACTTTCGAAAGAGTCAATAGTTTAAAAAAAAAATGAGTAAAGTTTTGGGACTTAGTGGCAAATCTGAAGCTCTGACTATGGTGGCAACGACGACGGAAGGGTAGCAAACAAGTGAGATTCTACTCTCCTTGAGTCTGCAAGGCCAATCCGAGGAAGAAAAGTAGCGAATTATTGCGCAATGAAAGCATGTAAAACAATCATGAATTTTTGGACAGGGCAGAGAGGAATGTAGAGCCAACCACATTTGGCAACGATGTAGCGGATGCCAAGATGGAGAAACTAGTAGTTCAGGATGCACGGATGAACTTTCAGATCCCAGTTCATAGTGGCGAAACAGAGGCACTTGGATTACGCAATCAACCAAATGCTAAAATATTTTAAAACGGAAGCCATGTTGGAGCTAATGGCACCGGATATCCATATAAAATAGAAATCGAAAGAATTGAGAATTGAATATGTGTGAAATTCAGAAATAATGTCCTTGGATTGAATGAACCATAATGCATTGCAACAACAGTTCTCATGGTAGCAAGAAGACATACTCTTGCTCGACAAGCCCCATGCTATGAACATGGGACTTGTTGTGCACATACATATCTTAGCATCACAACATACATAGCTGTCACATCAAATATCACAATATATAGTTCATCATACAACAACAAAAGTGTACCAAAATAGATATTTTCTAATCTCATAATGTACACAAGGACACTTTGCTTATAACCATAACATAAAAGAACATAAAAGATATATTGCGGTCGAGCCAAACACATTTTGTAATTCAAAGAATCTAGATTCATGCACTAGCTAATGTTCCTAAAAGCCACACTATCAAAGACTCAACTTTGAAAACTCCCTCCAATGAGCCCTAATTTGAACTCTACCCATAGAGCCCTATGTTGGTCCGAAACAGGATTACACGAAGAAAAACATGCAATCAAGAGTAGACAAAGGAAATACGTGGTTCACCTCACTGAGGATACGTCCATGGAACACACAGAGTCACTTTACTGAATACCCTAATTGTGTCACAAAGAGCTTCTGCCAGCCTTCTTATATAGTAGTACCAGCCCTAGCCCTAGTCTAACTAAATATAATCAAACTAACGAGAGTTACTCAAGACCTGAGTTAACTCATAACAATCTCCCCCTTGACTCATGTCTTGGGATCTCTAACTCTTGTTATCCATATACATACTCCGCGGGAAGTCTTAGAAGGAAACTTGAAGCATAGGCCCTCCTGTAAACAAGGATTAACTAGAACTAAGCCATAGCCTAACTAGGAAGGAGTAAAGTATATACAAGAATTAAACAATTGATAAAGTAACTCTACTAGTGCAACTTGTGCAAAACCTGCATAGTAGCACAATGCCTCCTGAAACTCTCTAAAGGAATAACTTTGGTCAAAGAATCAGCTGGATTGAATTTACCGTCAATCTTGACTAGCTCAATCTTCATATCAGAAACTGCATCTATGATAAAGTGATATTTGATGTCAATGTGCTTCACCGTGCTATCCATCACTTGATTTGCTGCAAGATGTAAGGCACTCTGACTATCACAATGGAGATTTATAACATCCTGTTTTAATCCCATCTCAGTGATAAGTCTATTCAACCAAATGGCCTTTTTTGCTGCTTCCGTTGCTACTATATATTCTGTTTCCATAGTTGACTAAGCTATGCACTTATGCAAGGTAGATCTCCAACTAACGCACCCACCTCCAAGTGTAAACACATACCTAGTTGTAGACTTCCTCTTGTCTAGATCTTGTCCATAGTCACCATCAATGTAATCCAACAAGGATTTGGCATTGTCCAATAAACCATCAAACAAAAGACCAAAATCCTTAGTACTCTTGAGGTACATGAGAATCCACTTCACAGCTTCCCAATGCACCTTCCCTGGATTTGACATGTACCTGCTCACCTTGTCCATAGCTAGAGTAATATGAGCTCTAGTGCACACCATCAAATACATGAGGCTGCCCACTACCTTGTCATAGTGAATTAACAACATCTTTTTTCTCTCAGTTGCATCAATTAGACATTGAACTCCTAAGAGCTTAAAATGTGCCACTAAAGGAGTCCACACTTCTTTAGAGTTTGCCATATTAAACTTGTCAAGCACACGCTGAATGTACTTGCCCTGACTTAACCATAGCTTCCTCTTCTTCAAATCCATGTGAACATCCATACCTAAAATCCTCTTGGATTTAACCAAATCCTTCATCTTGAATACACATTTTAGTTGCCTCTTGCATCTATCGATGTCGGATTGTTCCTTTGCCAAAATGAGCATGTCATCCACAGAGAGTACTAGAATAATGAGGCTAAAGATCTCATTATTCACCTTCTTCATGTAAACACATGGATCAAACACACTCAGTGAAAATCCTTGTGCTTTCATGAACTCATCAAACCTTGCATTCCATTGCATAGGAGCTTGCTTCAATCCATATAGAGATTTGAGCAATCTACAAACTAACTTCTCCTGACCTTTCTTCTGACCAAATATTGTAGCAAGTGCACATACCAGACGAATTGTAGCATACTTTGCTACAGGTGAGAAGACTTTGTTGTAGTCCACACCTTTCTCTTGTTTGAAGCCCTTAGCCACCAGCCTGGCTTTGAAGATCCTCTTCTCTTCATCCGCTGGATTATCCTTCAACTTGTACACCCACTTGCTATCAACCAAAGGTTGACCCTTTGGAAGCTCCACCAGCTCCCAAGTCTTGTTCTCAACAAGCGATTCCACTCAAGCTTATTGATAGAGGCTTGAGCTTCTCTATATGAACAAGGTTCTCTTTCTCCAAGATCAACGCATTGCCATCATCATTCTTAGATTCAATATCATGATCCTCAAGAATAGATGAATCAGCCCATGTTTCATACCTTCCGGAAACTCTACTAGTCCGATTTGATGATCTCCTAGTAGATGGTCCTGGTTGATCTCCATCGTTTTGTGCTGTGTCTTGAAACTCATCAACGACAACTTGCTCCTCCAATTCCTGTTGTTCAGGAATTTGCTCCATCTGTTATGGAGCTTTTCCTTGTGGCGCATCATTAAACCCATAATGATCAATCTCCCCCTCAACAACATACGTGCCCTTGTCAGTACGGGGAGCATGTAATATCTTGAACTTTTTCAATGATCTGGGCTCATCGAAAGAAACATCCCTACTGATAATCACCTTACAAGCTACAAGATCCCATAGCCTATAACCTTTCACACCACTTGCATATCCAAGAAAACGACACTTCTTGGATGTAGGATCCAACTTGGTCCTTTTCTCCTTAGGTATGAGAGGATAATCCGTACAACCAAATTTCTCAAACAAATATAATCAGCCCTCCGTTTGTGCCTCAATTCAAACGGTGTCAAGAAATTGATTGCACTTAAAGGAGATAGATTTATCAAATACACTGCGGTATTAATAGCTTCAACCCAGAATTCATATGGTAAATCAGATTGGCTCAACATACTACGAACCTTCTCCAATACTGTTTAGTTGAGCATCTTAAAAACAGTATTTTGTTGC
This sequence comes from Marchantia paleacea, assembly GCA_014180765.2. Classification (NCBI taxonomy): domain Eukaryota; kingdom Viridiplantae; phylum Streptophyta; class Marchantiopsida; order Marchantiales; family Marchantiaceae; genus Marchantia; species Marchantia paleacea. Next base: position 806,109 of record MUAA02000004.1, read on the forward strand.
GGAGTATAAACCATGGTGAGATTACGAGTGATCCCCTCCTCTTTGCAGTAACTTCTAAATTCCTCAGAAGTATACTCCCCGCCATTATCCGAATGTAGATATCTCACCTTGTAACCAGTCTAAGACTCAACTTGGGCTTTCCAACTTTTGAAAGTTGCAAAGACTTTAGACTTTTGTGTGAGAAAATAGACCCACACAAATCTTGAGTAATCATCAATAAACGATACATAAAACCACTTCCCAGAATGTGAGGCTTTAGAAGAGGGTCCCCACACGTCACTATGTACATACTCAAGTAACTCTAAGGAACTATGAGTTCCAACATCAAAGGCTTTTCTATGTTGTTTGTCCATAACGCAATGCTCACAAAATTCCATGTCAACTTTACCTAAACCAGGTAACAAGCCCCTATTCGAAGGAAGGTCAAGTGCATGTTACTCATGTGTCCCATTCTAGAATGCCAAACATGAGCCATCTCATGTCGAGATCTAGTAAGATTGACTTCATCACAAATGGTATTGCTCTCTAGCACATACAGATTTCTATGCTTGTGTCCTCTTAAGATAATCTTATCATCTATTCTCACCTCAAGTACTCCTTGTTTAGAACTCCACTCAAGGCCTTTTGAATCTAACATTCCAAGAGAGATACGATTCTTTCTCATTTGAGGTATAAACTTGGCGTGAGTCAATGTACGTTGGACTCCATCAAACATGTGAATCTGGACAGATCCAACACCTTCAATTCTACAGGGTTGATCATTTCCTATAAGAACTAAATTGTTTGATATTAAAAAAGTATGGAAAAACTCTCTAATGTAACAAATGTGATAAAAACAAGTACTATCTAGAATCCATACATCAGAAACGCCCTTTGATGAGTTGCATAGGGCATACCTCTGGCTTCATAGTCCATCTTCGAGCAAGTCATCCTCCTCATCAAAATCTTGAGCTATATTGGTCAAAGGAGGATCATTAGCCTTGGTCTTCACACGACAGTCCTTCTTAAAGTGACCACTCTTGCCACATTTCCAACAGACCACCGTCTTTCTGTCTTGGGATTTATCCCAAGACATGGATCTACCTCTAGATCCAAACTTCTTCCCATCCTTCTCATCATATTTGACATTGTCAAATATGATGGGTGTGGTGACTATCTTTTGTGGGAGAGGCAAGTTGAAGGCTTCCGGTTTGGACAAATCATTGAGGCCTAAACCCTCTACATTCAATGATGAAGACTGGAAGGACCTTTAGGAGCAAGCAATGAGTATTATTATACTCCATCTACAACCTTCAGTTTTGAAGCAAGTTGATGAGTATGACAACTGTACTTTATTGTTTGAGGATCTTCAGCGACGGTTTCATCGTAAAGAGTTATCAAACAGGTTGTACACCTCCTTGAAGCTGATGAGCTTCAAGATGAAAGATTCAGGTACGAAGATACAAGATCACATTGATGCATTTGGTGATTTTGTTATTGATCTTTAGAATATGGGAGAGGAGATAACTGATGAGAGGAAGGCCCTTCATAAGTTAAGCTCATTACATGCTTCATATCAGTCATTGTCACGAGTGTTGCTCCATCGTGATAGACAAACGATCACTTACAATGAGGTTGTAAGTGCTCTATTGACTGATCTTCACCTATCTTCATGACTGCCATCTCGTTCCGTTTAGCCCCTGAACTCGTCCCTTGTGTCGTTCGATTGTCAAATGGAATCTCCAACTTGACTTCTTCCCACTCATATGAGAATAAAGGAAATTTGCCCTGGGTCAGAATATCCCTAAACCACAATAAATATTGCTTCTCTGTTGTTGCTGCTACTGCCACAAACAAAAAAGGTACATGCGCAATCCTCCTTTGACACATGTGTGCACACTTGTCCATCCTCTATGTCTCCATAATAGCATTAGTAGCTCACCAATGATTGTTCCGGCACCAATTCTGATTAACAGGGCATGCTCTTGACCTCATGAGTTCCAAAATCCACAACCTGTGATCTCGGAGAAAATCTCTGCTGTCAAGTTGATTCAAGAGCTCAGGCCACAAATCCTCCAAAAAATCATCAAAATTTACCCAAGCTAGCGTTACAACCCGGGATTCCTCATGGAGAGATTCCAACTGGCCCGCCACCTCAGAATTTCTAAAAACCTAACACATAACGAGCTCCTCTTGTGATCTAAATATCGTGCGAGGCAGTGAGTGGACTCGAAAGATCTAGTGAGCCCCACATGTAGCTAGGTAGCTACATGTGGGGCTCACTAGATCTTTCATGTGGGGTTCACTAGATAGCTAACTACTGGATCCGGTAGTGAGAAGAGAGCAGAATGAAAACCAAGAGATGGATGGGGACGACCTTCGTCATCGTTGTCATGGGCGATGGTGTGGATTTCTCCGGGTCAAGGTAGTCAGAGGCCAAAGGACTATAATTTGCTGCGCTTCTACGAGTATGTCAAACTATACTCTGAAGCCAAGCCATGCAATCAAACGTGGCAAGTTACAAATGTGGACTTCAAAGGAAGCAGACGGGGGTGAAGCGAGCGAGTTGGTTCTCGGCCGGGTGAACTTCTAGTGAAGCCGGGCCCGACTCATCAGCATTCCACACATCAACCGGAACAAGACCTTTGACTGGACAACGATTGCTATAAAAAATTGAGCACATCCACATCAATTCTCTAGCATCATGCCGTACTGCAAAACCTATCCAAATTCTAGCTGCTTCGCGTATCTATATCAGCTCCATGGATTGTTGATCTCCTACAACTAGGTCCTCTCCTGTACTAATTTTAAATTATGGAAGACTAATTCCTCCTAAGCCAGCCAAGCGGGCTAGCGAGCGATGAGACCCGGCGATGACTCAATCTAGACACGGTATACTCCACTCCTTGTATGAATCCGCAGAAATCATCGAGAAGAAACAACCCTCACGTGTGAGCAAAGAAACTCCAGCAAATGACCGACATGTGAACTCAAGTGCATGTGCTGATACAATAGTTCTTCATGCATTCATATTCAATTGAGCCAAGTTGAATCCTTCCGTTGGGAATAGACCCAGACTCCGCCAGCATTCACCGGTCTCCGCCACAAAAAACTCTTTTGATCGATCAAATCTTTCTCAAGTCTAAGAGAAACGATTTTTTCCTCCTCTTGCTCGCTCGCGCACTAACTTCCAATTCGATTCCCCTCCCTGTTCCCTTGACTTCCCGTCATGTCCAAGCTGCATGATTTTGAAAATCGCTCGTACAATATTGTCAGGGAAATAGGAGTTCTCGAAGGCACGGTTGTCGATAGTTCGTTCTTGGGTTAGTTGGGTGTTCGGCAAGCAATCGCATATCATGGTGACCCATTCGCTCTGATACCAATTGTTGGTCCGAAACAGGAATACACAAAGAAAAACATGCAATCAAGAGTCGACACAGGAAATACGTGGTTCATCTCATTGAGACTACGTCCATGGAACACACAGAGTCATTTTACTGAATACCCTAATTTTGTCACAGAGAGCTTCTGCTAGCCCTCTTATACAGTAGTACCAGCCATGATCCTAGTCTAACTAAATATAGTCAAACTAACCAGAGTTACTCAAGATATGAGTTAACTCCTAACACCCTAGGTCTTCTTATAGTGCAAACAATGATAAGTGCATACTAGCTCCAATTGCTATATCTGCTTCTACATATGTGCACCTACCTAACTAGGGGTGACACTACATAAGTCATGATAATGGTCATGCATATACATATCACATCACAACATGCATCGATGTCACATCAAACATCATAATACATAGATCGTCATACAACAACACAAGTATATCATAATTGTCCCCATAGTTGACGATTATGTCCATCTAACACCAGATAGCCATCTAGTCCACTAAAATGAAATGAGCTTCGTGGGCTAAGATCATGAGGCATAGTGCTACAATATTTCATCATTAGTCTCATATCTATAATCCATATCAGGAACGGTCAAACCAACGTGTTAATCGCATGGAGGATATTTCTATTGCCTATTGGACACTACATTGAGAGGAGGTGTCAAACATGATATATGGCATCCTCTCAAACCACAATCACATATCAACATACTAGCCACTTCATCATTTGATCCATGTAACATTCATCTCAATACTACATGCATTATTGCCAAACTTGGATCCATAATACCATCAATGTTTGGAAGGTGACATGACACACAATTACACACATTATCCCTTTAAACCACACCATCATGATTCTCTAATACTAAAACTTTAGAAGGTAAAACCTCACATATTCATGGAATTGTGCAACCAGCAGTAACATCCAATGTGGTTGGTGTATTCTATGGCAAGTAAACATAATCACAAACATGAAATCTGTGAATATCCATCTTCTTGGATGTTAGCATAATGTAAAGTATTTTGTGTTGAGCAATAGTCAGATTCTCAAATGCCATTCATGCTCCCATTACTGCCATACTTGGATCCATAGTATCATAAATATTTCCAAGGTGACATGGCACATGATCCCTCCAAACCACACCATCACAACCCTCTAATACCATAACAAGAAGATAAAAACTCACGTATTTTAGTAAGATCCAATATGATCGGTGAACTATGCTGCAAGTAAACGTAATCATAAATATGAAATCTACAAATTGAAGGTTGATAGCCACCTCCTCATATGGTAGTTTAGAGCAAAGTGTTCTATGTTGAGCAATAGCCAAGTTCTCAAATGCTATGGACATTTCACTACAAAAAATTTCTGCCTTCTAAGAACACATCCTAATTCAAACATTAGGGTTATCCAAGTTCAAGACTTCACTTGACTTCAAAAAATAGTTGCACGTACGTCTAGATCTCTATCATATAATAGAAAGAAAGATGAAAAAGATGCTAGAGATGCTTGATGGCTAAATCAATGGCCCATGATCAACCATGATAGTTGGATGTCATAGTCTTCCAAATGACCTTTCTCCAAGCCAAACTTTCTTAGTCCTCTCTTCACCATCTAAACAACTTTTTTTGCCAAACCATCAGCCTCAAGATGATCTCTAGAGTTATATGATGATTGATCAATGCTTGATCACACAAAGCCTAAAACTCGTCTAAAACTCAATATCTTGGTCATTCAACACCTTTACTGGTGTACCAAATTGGCTAAGCACGGAAACTAGGAATGCATAAGTTGTTTTCTCATTTGACTTATCATCCTAATGCCATCAACTCAATCCACTTGGAAAGATGCTCCATCCATGATCAACATATATTGATGATGTTATATAATCAATGACAAATGTCATGTAAAATCCAAGCTCCAATGATAACCAAGTCCCATAATCGATAGGGGATCTAATTATGATGTATGGGCATTGAATGATGCTCAAAAACCATCACAAACCATACATTTGGCCACAAACTACTGCACTTTAATCTACATACCTCTCCATCAATAGTGACTTTAAGCTACATGTCCCTAAACCCTAAACTGTCCTTAGTCTCAATGTCTGAATATAACATATCCAATCTCTGACCCAAGAGGGATATCACATAGCTCTCAAGAGCCAACATACTCAAAAAGTAAGATGTATGCTAACTTTACATCATCTTCTTAGCCGTGCCATCGAGCCTCAATCTCTTCAACTTGACTTGTATATAGGTTTTGACTTAATCCATCCGTAACACGATTCACCATTCTAGATTTTTGTACATCATAATCTTGTAGGATAAGAGTCCATCGTGCAAGATTTCTTATAAGTTTGTCAAATTTCATTAATCATTTCAATGGTTGATGATCAATGATGAGAGTGAAGGAGTTTTCAAACAAATAACATATGAAATGTGCCACATCCCAAATAGTTGTCAAACATTTTACTTCATAAGAATTATATTTTGACTCCATTGCATTGTTGGAGTGACTTGCATAGCTAACTACAAACTCCTTCCTTTCATCATCATGTTGGATAAGCAATACTCCCAAACCCAATATACTCCAATAAGTACCATCCAACATGATCCACTTTTTGATCTTCAAGACAATACTCCTTGTGATGTGGCCCACCACATGTTCAATAAACCATTCTAATAACTAATTTTTGGCCTAAAAAATTACCAATGATCTAGATCTAACACCTTCATTATTTGGTCTAGATGGACTGTCCAACATGTCTACCATAATCACTCCGAGTTTGTGTTGTAAACTACTCACATGAAGGAGTTGATGAAGATGGCGATTTTTTGTTGAATCCAATTATCACCACTCTCTCCTCTTGCATGTTGAGCTCAATACGCTCAGTAAGAAAAAATAAATGATCAACATAAGGTGACATCTAAGTTTCAACTCCCTGTCAATATCCCATAGCAATATTGCATAGAATTGGCTCTGTCACCTTATGGATAATATTGATCAACCAAAGCATGTGAGTATACGTCATTCAAAGATTCTTTTCATTCTTCCATTAAAACTCATGCAAGTCGTTTCACTTGTCAGTCCACATGGTAGTCTCTTCTCAATCGAGCAAAAAATCCAAAATAAGGTTAAAGGTTTGAACTTTTGAACATTTTACAACTTGAGTAGCTCCAAATATATCATATAAGACAAATACATATGAACTTGTCCCACCAAATATTGTATTAGAAATAATAGTGATGTAATTTGGAGACCATTAATATTTCTAAAACTCAATCTTTTTAAGATGTTCATGCTGTTGATAACTAATTATAATTATCCATCGGTGAAATCTCCAAATGATGGAATAATCTCTTCCAAGCCATAAACGGAGTAAACAACAGAGGTTGCACATCCCTTGCAAATTGCACCATGAGTCAAACTCCTAGATGCCGTCATCAAGCTCAATGATATCTACTATACTAGAATATCGTTTGGGACCCTTGGTGGCCTCAAATATATCATCCTAGCAAAAAGAATCCAAACCTATATTTTAGTATTTTTTATTACCTCTTGAGGTTATGTTAGTCCACTTAGTTTGATTTGACCCTTTGATGCATATTTTTGAGATAAAGGATTATTATTTATATTTTTTATGATTGATATGCCTCTATCTTGGCTTCTTGTTTGTGCATCTTGTTTATTTGTGTTGGTGCCTTGTTGTGTGGAGTGTAAATATTTTTATGTGTGATCGATAGTGAACTAGATTTGCAGACGAGTCATATCATCTATGTTTGTCTTGAGTGAGATAGGATTTGAGGACCTATAGACTAGGTGAGTGCTTATGGTTATGGCATGTTTTAGGTTATCTTTCGTTAGCACTTTGTGTTCCCTCACGTACTTTTGTTGTGATTTCTGGTTCTGGTTGGAGACTTGTTGCTCATATAATTCCAGAGATTATAAATTGGTGTCACACTAGAGTTCTCTAAAGTTTCCAAAGGAGAGACTGTAAGAGTTATCATTGTATCTTTAGCAGAGTGTGGTATCAACTTTGATTATTGAGATTCATATAAGATCATGATTTGGTATTGGAGAGTGACGGAGCTAAGCTTGCTGATATCTTAGATTGTGTTTTCACATTGTTATTCCAAACGGATAATTTGACAATGATAATCTGGTTTTCAAAGATGTTGCTAACAACTAGACTTTTTCAATTCTTTATGTTTTGTAATTTTTTATTGCAAAAGTATACTATATGATAATCTTATAGCATATTGCTCCTATTTTTTATTCAAAAACTTCAAAACAAGAATTCTTGAACTTTGATCATTTCTATTCAAAATATTTCCGAGCAATATCGATTTTAAACATCAATATCAATATAAGCATTGATCTAGTTGATCAATTTTCAGTAGTACTTCGCTCTCCAAATTCTCAATTCGGAAATCCATCACTCAATTTGAAAAAATAAAAACTCAAAATTGATCATCAATAAGTTCAAATTACTCCTCCTTTTGGATGAACACCATGATTTTCTTTCCATCAACGCCCTACATATTCAACAACAACAAGATCAAAGATAACATCATCAAAACTTGCTAAAGAAATTTTGGCAAGTTTTGATGGCAAGAACTTGCCAAAACATCTTTTACGCTCCAAGAAATCACAATTCTCATCACATAATCAAATTGAAGTTTTTGAAATAATCTTTTTTACTTTCAATCCGTCCATAAGGACACTCTAGTTATAATCATAACATAAAAGAAAGATTTTAAAATCTGCACTCAAAGGAGTTTTAATTTGAACTCTTCCCCTTGAGCCCTATCTCTCCTAATGACGCTATCAGTATAAACGATGCTAACTGCACTATTAGATCTAACTAATATATATGCTCATGCATGTGTGCACCCGCCTAACTAGGGGTGCCGCTACATAAGTTGTGATAATTTGAAAACTTTGAAACCATAAATTTTAGACTTCGATCTTTTCTGTTGAAAATCTTTTCCACCAATATTAAATTTAAATATCAACCTCACACCAAGCATCTACCAAATTGCTCAATTTTATTAATCACTTTCCTTCTCCAAATTCTTAATTCAAAAATCAAGCACTCAATTTGAAAAAAAAAACTCAAAATTGATCACAAATACTTTGAATTGCTTCTACTTTTGGATTGCCATCATGACTTGCACTACACATTCCACAGCAATTAGATTGAAAATACCATCAATCAAAACTTGCCAAAACACCTTCAAACCTTCAAAAAGTAATAATTCTTATCACATAATCAAACTTAAGTTTTCGAAGTTATTTTTTCTACTTTCAAGATGTCCACAAGTACATTTTGCTTATAACCATAGCATAAAAGAGAAATTATAGTCGAACCAAACTCATTTTGAGATTCAAAGGATCTAGATTCTTACACTTGCTAATTTTTCCCGAGAGCCACACTCTCAAAGTCTTAACTTCAAAAATTGGCCTTCAAGGAGCCCTAATTTGAACTCTACCCTCTAGATCTCCTAACAACACTTTTGGCCGATAGTGCACTTAGCGTCATCCAATGCGAATGACGCTAAGTGCACTACTAGCTCTTATTGCTCTTGCATGAACGCACCTACCTACTACGTAACTAGGGATGCTACTAGATAAGTTATGACAAGCTTGATTTTCACTCATGTTACCTTGTTGTCATTTGAAAAGCTCATAAAATTAAAGAAAAAATTTTAAATCCTAAAATCTACCCATATGTACTCTCTCTCATATTTCCTTGTCCCTATTGAGATTTATCTTCACATGTATAACATTATGCCAACTCTTCAAGCCTTCACACTCGGACTTGCTCAATAAATCTCCTTACAAGAAACTTCACACGTTGCTCTAAAACCGTTAGGAAAGTATTTAAAATCAAATACTTTCCTAATAAAAACTTTGGCATATGTTTCTCAGCCTCTTTCATGTATATTTTAAAGTTTTTTTTATTATAGTAACATTTATATTATATACTCACACCATGTTTGATCAAGTTGGAGATTATAGTTACCAATGAGTCTCAATATGTAAACATTCCATTGGTTCATTTGGATTTTTTAGAAACGGACATAATATCCATTTGAATTAATCAATCTTTACCCGCAACTAATGTATAGATACAATTTTGTTGATGAGGTGCTTGGAACCTGAATTCCTTCAAATGTGTTTTGGTGCATAGGTCGTGAAGAGCGAGTCCACTCCTACTTTGCCACGTTCTTTTCGCATTCAAAGGGACATTAACGATAAACTTGAAGAAAGTTTTATGCCCTAGGTGAAGTATCTTGGTTTGACCTGGCCTGAACTGAGCACGTAGCCTGTTCGTGCATGAATATTTGGTCCCTTCCAGACTTGTCATGCTTTCGATAATGTTCCCCGACTTTTTTTCTTCTGAGAATTTTCTCTGCTGTCATGTGCACACTTGCACGCTATGTACCTTCTTTGCCTTGTTGTTTATTCATTTCGCCATATGCTATCATCGATCCCCTAGTCAGTTTTCTTTTGCTACTTCTTAAATTCTTAGCCTAATAACGTTCGTTAAATTAAGACTGTTTTAGTTCTTAAAAAAGTCGAGAAATATAACTCTTAATTTCTAAAAGAATTAATTATGTCTATATTTTATATTTTTCCTTTTTTAATCTAACAAAAACTAGTTAAGGTTAATTATGATTGAACTAAATTGTATTATTAAACTCAGTCATAATGTAAAACTAACTTTTAGATATAGTCACACTATATAACACTGTAGTTACATTTATGTATCATACGGTAGTAATACTACATTACCAAAATATATTCAAAAAATCACAAGTGGAAACGCTCAAAGTTAATAGCTGTTGCAAGTACGAGAATAAACCACACAAAATCAGATTTGAAATATGAATAGAAAATTAAAAATATTGAATGAATCATTATATGCATCATGAGAATATGCTATCTACTAAATTCAATTAGTAAAGAAAAATACAACAAAGTTTTGACAAGAAAATGTAAACCTCTACCAATAATGTTCCAATAGAATAACTTCGAAAGATCATAATATGAAGAATTGAAGGAAATGATAAGACATTTCAATAAAATAAACCTCATATCGATAGGACTGAAGAACTTGTGGATCATGATATCCACCTAGTTATCCTTACATCAATAGTTCCAATTTTTTACATGGTAGCTATCATACCAAATATAAAATAAGAAGAAAATGGAAAGACATTTTTCCATACATTGAAGATAAAATACAGACTATAAGAAAACTTATGATTATTTTAATGTTGTACGTTGTAGACCATGATCACATCAATCTGAGTTTGAAAACAATGTCAATCTATATAGAGTTATAAAAAAAGTTGTCAAAATGAAAAATATCAGTAAAAGAGTTCATGTGAAAGTTAGTTCATTTTTAAATAGGGGGGACAAGGAAGACTAAGCATTGTATTGATATCATTGAATATATGGAAGATCTAATGAGGAGCATAATAGAGTTTATGAAACTACAATATGGATGGAATGACAATCGAGATGTGAGTAACTTGGAGTTCTATTTATCCATGGATCTCATGGAACGATAGCAAATACCGCATGTGGGAATTGGATGAAAAATACATGAAAAACATGACTCTATATTGCATGAACATACTACATAGTCTAAAGCGATAAGAAATTGATTTGAGAAGATTATAATAAATCAAACGAGAAAAATGTCCAAATAATATATGAAAAAATTGATTGCAAAAATATGTATTATATTGCAAAAGTTTGTACGAGGCCAAACTTCATAAATAAATTTAGTGAGAATGGATGAACTAGACTTGTTTTGACTAATTATAAATATCAAATCACATATTAGAGATGGATGTCATTAGCTCAATGAAGCATAAAGAAGGATTGAATTACATAATTTGTTATGAAACAAAGTCGAAAATGCCATATTTTCAGATAGAAAAAAAACAAGCAAACATGTAAAACTATTGGAAAAGAGCCGTTGGGTCAATTAGATGACTTCTTCAAATATTATGCTTTCAATACCCAAAGCAAAAGAGTAGGAAAGTTTTTATCCATATTATTTATAGATTTTTGTTAATGAATTAAAAAGCACAATAAAATATTCAAAGAGATTCAGTCGTTTCATCATACTTTACTTATGATAGATTGGTATAGAAAAATAATAAAAATTATTTTAATCTTTATGGTTAAACAAATTTGTTATGACTCAACTTTATCAATTGCAAAAATGACTAAAGTAACACAAAATGAAGAGTAAATTGATGCACCAGATGCTTAATCATCATAGTTCATCAAGACACAAAAGTACATGATGGTGAAAAAGATCTAGAAAATCATATGCGAATGGTAGAGAGATCAAATTATAATATAGACGTCAAAAAAATAAATTAACGTATTGCCAAATGAAAAAAATTACAAAGCTAAAAAATTGAAGACTAATTGTTAATCCATATGAATTATATATTTACAATCCATACTTTGAATAGATTTATCATGAGAATGTGTCAAATAGTCAATTTGGTCTCTTTGCAACTTAAGGTTGCTTTATTGTTCCAAAGTTAATAGGTTTGAAGTTAAGATTTCAATGTTCTCTAATTATCGATTTATATCATAATATTCTATGCTGATTTTATGTTTTTTTTTCATATGTATTATTTGAACTAAATTGTAACAAGTTATAAAGGTGAAAAATTATATGAGTAATTTGTTATTTTTTTATATAGAGGTTATATAGACCAAAGATGAACTATGAAAAAAATCCTAATGAATGCAAGATGTTTAAGAGATAACATAGATTTATGAAAATATTAAAATTTGAAATTTTAATATTCTCATAAACTTAAGGTTGCAAGTTAAGGTTGCTCTATTGCCCAAATGGAGTTTAAAAGCAATTTTGTGTAGATGTAAGTAATATAATATTTTATCGGCTTGCAATATTTTCAGCGTAATACATGTCAAATTTTGCAATATTTTGTATAACGTGATTTTTCTTATGAATTTTTATTGTTTATACAACAATAGTCAAAACACATCATTTTGCAAGTACTCTTTTTGAACTGAATGCAACTCCTGAATAGAGATATTTAGTATATCAGCAAGTGCAATACACTTGTGATATGATGATTCCATCAAGATGTCCAATGAAGTCTAGTAATTCAGCAAGTTCAATACCAAGAAATATTTTGGATAAATATACATGATGAAATTTTTGAAGGACAAATAATTTTGGTAATTTATAAAGAAAATTTTATCAAACCAACGTAAAATAAAAACAATTAACCAGTTCAAGATTCTATGATGAGATCATCAAATCATTTATTACATTTAAGTGATGTTATCATATTTGATAATTGAACATATTCAAAACATTCAACTTGGGAGTTTGCAAGAGTCATGAGATAAGTTAGTTTAACTACTCGATACATCTAGTAGTAAGAACATTATAACAATTGAACTTTATTCGGCAAGGAGTGCAACGTATAAATAATGATGTGTTTTCATATAAATTTTTTTTTATAAATTAGAAAATATGGAAAAAAAATTGAAGATGATATATTCATCATGGTCACATTGCATCAACTAGAGGATTAATATAAAACCTTTCATATTGAGTTTGTTGCAATTCTTGAGTTTTTTGGACATAAAAAATTAGTTGCATAATCTATTTTGTTGCAAAAAAAATAGATTATCCATTTTGATAATGATACATGAGTTATAGAAATGATTAGTGTACAAAATACTGATAATCTAGTACCTCTAAGGTAAAATAAGGACAAGTCTTGGATCAATTTTATGATCAAAGAGTCAAAGATGGAGTAATGATGGAGTAAAGATGTAGAAGTTCTAACAAGGCTTAATTCATTCATCACAACTTGCAAATTTGAGTACTTTAGAATTCACAAGAATATCATACAAGGTCATATTTCTTGTGAAAAGATTGTTGCATGAGGATTTTTTGGCTATAACTTATCAAGGTATTTGATTAGGGGTGATCACATTTTGAAAAATTAGGAAGAATACTCAATGGTAGCAAGTCATGCAATAGGAGATCTCATCATTATATCAACAATGGAAGTTAATTGAACTTCCAAAAGATAAATGTGTCATTGGTTGCAAGTAGATGTATAAGATGAAGAGTGCATGAGATATATTTCATATATGTGAATTTTAAAGATCATGTTGTGGATGGGATAAATTAAATGAAATGGGATTTTGTTATCTTCATTGTATTTACTTATAATTTGTTAGTGTTAGCCATATCTATGTTGACAGTAGTTCGATAAAAATTAAAATTAAAAAGATATAAAATTATTTATATCTATACATTAAAAATTAAAAAATTAACTTACATAATTATTAAAACTTGTTCTAAACTATGTAAGTTTAGAGAATGCAGGTATTGTATATATATACATCAATTAAAATTATCAATATCTGGAAGCTATATAATGCTATGTTTTAACGAGTAATGATTGTTCAAGATGAAAAACTGAATTTATCAAAGGAGGCTACCCCTCAAGTTTTCATCTCCTCTGCCTCCAGTACATTTAAACCTTGGTATAAAATTGGTATATTGATTTACGCACTTATTCATTATGGCTATATACACTCGGTTGTCATGCTTGCGAAAGTATTCCTTCCCAGATATCCGTCAATATGGTTTTTAAACAAGGAGTAAACGATACAAGTCATAAAACGTTAACTAAGCTGCTAATGATGTCAAGAAATTTCGTCCATCACAGTGTAATTAAAAGATTTGGTGGTGATAAAATCGCTTACACTTCATATTCCACGTTCGTGCTTAGAGATTTTCTGCGACCATAAGGGAGATAAAATTTAGCTATGATAAGTGTTTCCTGTCACGCACAGATAGAAAGTTAGCTCATAGTTTGAAATAGAAAGGCTAGAGACTAAAGACAGTTTTCAAGTTCGTTCGGAATCGTACTTTTAGCGCTTTTTAACTTCATTTCCCTCACATACCAATCTGACACAATTCTTTACATTTCTTTCAACCACCACTTCTGTTTACGATTATTAAAAGATTTAGGAAATGTACTTCGCAGTTGGCGCACACTTAATATTCCCGTGAATGACTCTTCGTGCTTGGGTACAGATGAGAAAACAGAAATAATTCTTCCGCACTTCTTGGCTTGATCACCGCCGAGAAACTTCTCTCGAATATCTTAAAAGTAACTGCATCTCACAGACCGGAAACAGGTTCTTAGAGCGATAGACAATCTATCCCCACTTCAGAAAGAATTCACATACACCAGATCAAATCATTTGCAAATCAGTACAATGAATCACGCCTATCTAGATAAATAGAAGATCCTACATGTATGATACACCTATAACGAAAAAAAAAGATTAGAACATCGCTTTGTGATCCTTGTTAAGCTGTATAATGTCGGCCATATCAGGTGGAAAAACCGTAAACTGGACCTCATAGGCTAAAATAGTCAGATAATAATCTCTACGAACAGAAGACCGTCTACAGAATGCGAAGTTCCTAGGGGCGGTTTCGCTCTTCATACATCTACTTGAACCGAGACTTTATGATCGTCCACGCCTACTGATATAGAACAAAACTCCTGATCAGTACACCGCAGGTTCTTCGTATGACCAGGTAATAGGAAGAAAATAATTAGGTGCCACGAAAGTGCCATCTATGTTCTTGACTTACAGCATTGGACCTCTGAACTAGGGTTCCGCCAGTAGGTTCCAACCTTCCTATTATCCATCTCAATGTCTGATGGGTAACTGATGACGGTCACAGGAGCGGAAAAAGAATCAATTTTTACAGGTTCTAGACGTTCTTGCATGCATCATTCTACCCGTTTTCGAGAGAACAGACGGTCTAATTATCTCCTCCTTGGATGCTCCTTAGCACCTGCAGAAGCGAGAGGAACAAGTTGATGATATCCAAGTACAAGGACACAGAAGCCCAAATGTATTCATCAACGTCATATCTCTTGATCAAGTTGTCGGTATCATAGACGATGTAAAGACTGAAAATAAGAGATCCCACTCCTCCATAAATAGCTGAACCGATATTTCCCAGAGGAAAGAACACCTACACAAGCAAGATATGTCCGTTAGATTGACCAAAAAAATCCCTTCAAACAAAATAATCGATTTTCTTTTGAGGATCTTTGAAGCTCTTCTGGAAACATCAAGAGCAAGTTATTAATAACGAGATTCAAGTTCAATTCATTAACCCTGCCTTCCCTTCACTCTCGAAATTGCCATAAACTGAAACTACTTTCCAAATGATTAATTTCTAGACACTCTCCAGTAACTTGAAAAAACTAAAAAACCTTGACATACAATCAACATTAATGGCTAACTTACGAAACTAAAATGATGAAGAAAAATACCTGAATGAAACCAAAGACCACAAGAACAATCACGGATACGAACAAGGCTGGGCCCAAAAATTCAAAGTCTTTTCCCTGCTTCACTGCATAGTATGTGTATGCAGTGAGGGCCAAAACTACTGTTGCCGTCAATACCAAGGCTTCCAACACGATAATTCCTGCAAACGATCAGGTACAACAATCAGGTATGTGTCAAAAATTAGGTCAACTCTTATTATTCCTCTCACAAACCTTGTTCACTGGAAAGCTCACACAAGTTTTCTCACGAGAAAAATTGCACTAGAACTACAATCGGTAAAATTTGAAACAACAACAGACCGGTAAACATTCGATAGGTTCGAAAGTTGATTGTATGATATTCAGTTGCATATACAAAAATTTGGGCAAGCAGTAGACTTCAGGTTTCAGAAGTCAAGAATCAGGACAGTTACAACACGTCATTCTACCTTGAGGTGACTTGAAAGCTGAGTTAGAATCCACAATCAACATCATCTTATATCACATATAGATTTCTTACCAGGAGTGAAGGCGCATGAGATGCCGACAGTAAGACTTACTCCAACTGTGAACAACCCCAATAGCACCAAATTCGTAGGATGACTTTTGTGGTAGAAGTACAATGGAATCATCACTGCGTGTCAAACGACTATAGTATATTAAAACACATAATTCGTTTGACACAAACAGAACACAACAACTTTGTGCAGCGAAAATAAAATTATACAAACATCTGAAGAGATAATTACTCGATTACCTGGAATTAGACTCAATAACTCTCCTACTATCCCAATTCTCCTTTCCCGGATCTTACAAGAACGAAAGTGACAGAAATCATCTGTAGTGACCTTTCAAGAATCATGTGCCCTTTGCATCCAGTTGACAATATGCCCTTTACCTCTCGTTGAAAATGCTACCAGATATACACACTTGAACTACGCTTGCGAAAAAGATGGCGACGGAAACAAACACGCAGGAGGTGACTTACAGATGAGTGGCACGAATCCAATCAAAATGAGTAGAAAAGGGCTCCTTATGAAGAAGTCCTTTACAGATTCAGAGAACACGATCACTGAGGCGACAATCGTGGTCAAAATCATCTGCGTGCTCAGGATTCCGTAGACTTTTCTCAAAAATCCCCATCTCAGCAGTTGGTCTTCGTATGAATGGTTGGGGTACAGCGCCCCCTTCCCCATCTCAAGATCCTCATACTTCGCGGAAGACATCTTCGTATTCATCTCTACTCGTCTCTCCTAACTTCTATTGGCCACCACTCACAATAACAGATCTCAATAACACTGCAAACCGTATCACCACCCTACGAACTCCCAAACCGGCAAATTCTAAGCACAGCAACTCCAACTCCACCACGGCTCTCACCAAAACCTCGTCTACAGTCAAAAACTCGCGTTTACAACTCACAACTTCTCTTCCTCCACCTCCCGTCAAGAAGTTCCTTGTGGCCTCGATGGTACATACATTTAAGAACAATAAGTTTACTGAATCGAGAAGGACCTATTGAAATTGAACACAAATCTTTTAGAAAATTATTTTCAAATTTACTAACATTACCAACTTGGAAAACATAAGTTGGTAAAGCTCCCTCACACCGAGCGCTTCTCACCCGAAGCTTCCAACTCAATCAATCCCTCTCAAACGTCGAAGCGAAACAAAGACTCGTGCAAATTGTGCCTCGTCACAGGTCCAATAATGAACCTCAAGTCAGCGACCATACGGCAATCAGGAGGACCAGAAGCCGGCTCACTCTATAACGTTGGAGTTCGAGATTCATCGATCAGTTCACATACCAAATGAT
The DNA here is from genome assembly GCA_014180765.2 of Marchantia paleacea. Lineage (NCBI taxonomy): Eukaryota > Viridiplantae > Streptophyta > Marchantiopsida > Marchantiales > Marchantiaceae > Marchantia > Marchantia paleacea. The sequence goes on from MUAA02000004.1 coordinate 823,703, forward strand.
TCGTTCAGGCGAAGACTTGCGCAGACGTTGTGAACTCTCCAGTTTCTTCCTTTTCCTTCCTCCGTCTCCCCGCTGCTACTGAGTCCGCTCCTCCACGCTCCTCTCTCCTCTTCTCCCGACCCCGCTCCTCTCCGCTCGTCCCTCTCTCGTGGCGCCTTGCTTCCAGAAGATGGCCCTTACCGTTCAGACCTCGGTACCCTGACCTTCATTCTGCCTTTTGAGACCGGTCTCAGCTGTCAGTCCTCCACTTTATCTGTCAGTTGTAAAGGTATTTCTTTGGTTCCAGCGGAGAACTTTAGGTTCGTCTCTGTGGTTGGGTCGGGTTCGAACCAGGAGGGTTCTTGTGACTATGTGTTCACATCCGGGGTTTCACCGGATCCTCGTCTGGAGGGGTGCCGCTTGCCAATAACGTGTTGCCAAACGGATCACACAAGAAAGCCGTAAAAGGGCAAACGCGTGTAGGATTTACCTGGCCTGGAACATGGCAGCCGAGCTGGTGCTCTTTTTTAATGACGCGTGTATCGTCAGTGGGATGTGGGGAAAGAATAGAAAGGCTCTGCTGACCCAAGTGGGTGATTGATTTTTCCACCAAACAATTGCTTACGATCCCAAAACTTCGCACCAAAGCCAATGATTTTTTTTTCTTTGTACATAGGAGTTATTACTCCTATCCCTAAGTCGATCAATTAACAATCATGCCATCTTGAGTGGTGTCTTTTCTTTTAACACTAGTATGTTGATCTCCACCGGTGACCTCCTCTTTTATTTTCTCCCATTCTTGTTATGGGCACAATATACTGTGTACCGGCTAGTATGACGTGTATAAGTTAAGGCGAAGCAAACGGTAAAGGTCTCCATCTGAAGCAAGACTGTCCACGCAAGTCATTCTTCAGGAAGGACTGCTGGAAACAAAGTCTCGGTTCGCGATGATTGACCCGTCGCAAACTTAAAGTCCAGATGGGGCTTAAACTTAAGATCTGAAACTCCTTCTGGACGAAGCACTTCGGCATCGACTCAGATCCTTAGAGAGCAAAAGTACAAATTAAAGAGGGTGACGCATGGGATCAACTTAATCCTAATAATGGGGATTATGGGATCCTCAACTTGAAAGCGAAGAAACGAAGGCGGCCTGAGACGTGTTTCGTGAGACCTTACCTCCCTTCCCTTGACTCTCGCGGAGTTGACAACGGGAATCCCAGCGGACAAGTTGGTGGAGACGGGTCACCATGGTTCAGGCTCGTTCAACGAGGTTCAGATGCAGTCGAGGACAAACATTACTTGACTAGAATATCCTTGATTTGACTCGAGAATTTCAATAAATCTGAAACTTGGGCCTCAATGCAGCATCAGATCTGCACCACCAACAATTTTGAACATATGAAGGAATTTTTGTGATAACTATCATTTCGTTATGAATGCTTTGATCTTGGTTGGAGTGTTTTGGCTTGAGGTGTCCGAGGGTGTATGAATTTTTTCCTATGCACTCTTGCGCACTCTTGATTCGGCTCGATTGCGACAGTGTGGGATCTTCGGTCAGACCAAAGAGTATTACAAGGCCGTGCGGGCCCTTCATCCTTTGTCTATTGCTAGTCCTATTGAGTAAACTATTTCCTCTTTATGCCTTTAACATCCATCCATGTGCAAGGAGATATCATTAGAGGTCTTGGAGTATTAGCCACAGAAGCCATTATCTTCTTGATAGATCCAAGATTACCTTCATGCGGATTATCCCTCTAGTGGTTTCACAAAGTTGTTCCAGGTGGCTGCATCAGTTGCGAGAGGGGAGATTGCGTTGTCAATTAGTCAGGTGCTGGGTGCTAGTTGGCTTCTCGCGATGGAGAAAGATATTGGAGGCATTAGATTGATTGTTATCGGGGAGGTTTTATTGTATCTAGTTAGTCGTATCATGGTTTTGCATCATCGTTCACACTTACAACAACATATTTGTCCACACCAATCTCGAATCGACACATCATGAGGGTGTGAGATGGTATCATTGGGCATTATAGCACTTCTAGATGTCCATCTGGATTGGATTGTCTTGCATGTGGACGTTGAGAACACTTTTAATAGTGTCTCACGTGCATTCATCTTTAGAAAGCTTAGAGAGGAAGTTGGACCTTTATCAAGCCTCATTCCTTTTGTATGGTCTTTCTACGGTTCACATTTTTCTCTCTTCTATCTGCATGACTTTTCCCAAGGGAGTTACCGATCTATAGTCCGCCGCTGGTACTCGACACTGAGATCCTTTGGGAAGATGCCTATTTCTCATGGCTCATTACCGAGCTCTTTTGTCTACTATTTTGGCCGTGTCAGGTTGTGTGTTCCCCTCCTTAGCGGATGATACACATTGTGGTCCATGTAGATCACATTAGACATGACTTTGATTAGTTGACTACCGAACTTCATCTTGTAGGCTTGGGAGTCAAGGTGTCAAAGTGTAGGGCTTGGTCTCTTTTGGGCATTCCTCCTCATCTCCAACTTCCAAAGGAATGTATGACATTGACATACGGCTTATGCATTCTAGGAGTGCCAGTAGGGTCAAAGGATTTTATCTCACACTACCTAGATGATACATTTTCCGAGAATGTTTTGCACATAGATGACATTTGACTACTAGGGGATCAATATGTGACGTTTGATATATTCTCCTCTAGTATTGCTCGTCGACCCACCTACCTTCTTCGCACAATTCCTTGTTCACCTCAAGGATGGGCATATATGCCCATCCTTGAGATGTATGTGAGGGACATGGATACTTGATCATTTCTTTTACATATGCAGCAAGTATTTATATGACACATTGCCCATTTGGTGGACAGAGGATTGTTACCCATGATGTCATTAAGGATGTGGTGTTTGCTATAGTGCGAGAGGGTGGATACCTCACATGGAGGGAGTGTTGGTATGCTTTGCAGTCGACTAGGGTTAGGACAACTTTATACTTGGTTCGGGAGAACCAAGTAATTATGGCAGACATTGTGATTACCGATCTTATACGTGACACAATTTTAAAGGGGTGATCACCCATCCTCCTGGAAGTGTGGCGAGTGGGGCAACAACAGCCAAGGTCTCCAAGTATAGGGGTACACAAAGAGATCACCTCTTTGTTTCTCTAGCTTTGAAGTTATATGGAGCTGTGGACACTGACTTTGACATGTTCGTGAGGGAATTTGCCAGAGCCTACCATACTAGGCAAAAGGGGTATCACTTTCTTTAGTTTATTGTATAACCTATTTTAGTCAACTTGTTTCCATTGTTCTACATAGAGTACTAGCTGGGGCAATCACATTAGGTGATACTTCTTGGGATGCTTTATTATTTGTAGACCGTCCGAACTAAATAGTTTAGATATCTTAGGTGGAGTAGGACATATTTCCCATTGTGATGATATTGGGGCTAGCCCCATGTTACCTTTTTGGTTTGTAGTACTTGATATTTTGTGGTATTCAGGTATTACTCAGCTATACGACCTTTAGTTAAATCATAAGGACTTAATTCGACTTTTACTGTGGTGTCTTGTCATCCTTTTTGTTATTTTAATGTGTCCCCTAAGTCCATTTGCACCACAGTGTACTTTTGTCTCTGGCTATTACAGTACTTCACTTCTTGGCCCCTTGCCAATTTCCGAAAGATGGTGACCCTTGCCAATTTCCGAAAGATGGTGAAGGTCTAAGTTTCGCGGTGAGCGTCAAAACAAAGAAAACGTTGTGAGCGATGAAACAATCAGCCAAGCGGTGACGTTGGACGACGAACTGGTCCAGGTGTCGGTCGGGAAATCTTTTCTTTCTACTCACACCTCCTGACGCGTGAAGCTGCATCACCGAAACGACAAGGTGAGGACAGAAATCCATTTTCCGAGCGGTATGGCATGCGGACGAATATTATATTTGTTCGGCATCAAACGTCGCTCTACTTCTCGCCACCATATGCTAAAAAACTTGCGGACGAAGGAATAAGAAGAGCTACAGCCCTGCATATGCCTCAAAATATACTTCACACTTATTGCAGGTCATCGTCTAGAAACACAAGCGGAAGTGAGTGTCGTGGATGAACATGTACGTATTTACGGCAGCATCACCTCCATCCCGTTAACTATCTTCATCGGTGCGGGTGGTGACGAAGTGATGTGCGGGAGCGTGAGCGAGTGTTGAGAGTACCTCAAGAGTATTAGTTACATTCTTCAGCCATACTTTGCCAAATATGGAGAGTGAATAGTACATTCTCTTCGTCTTTCAATTTGGGTTCCATTGGTACCTAAATTGAAGACTATGGAGAATGATCAGGGGACCATCAAAAGCGGTGTGTGATACACCATGTCCGGTGTGTCATCGTCTCTTTACCTCGCAAGGGGTAAAGACCCACGTGGGAAAGATGCACAAAGATTATGATTGGACCACTTGGGATGCGCATGTGAGGAGGACGGTCACATCGACATCGGTTTTTGTCACTTCGGGGAACACGCACACTACATCGACTCCTTCGTTGAGCATTCCGGGTATACCGTCTGGGTCGTGGGAATGGTTAGCTTCCCATGCAGGTTCGATTCTAGGGCTTTTTGAGACTAGATTTCCTTGTCCACGTTTATTCCATAGGCTTCCTTGGGCACTGCATGACGAGGCTAGAAGTGCTTTTCGCTTACCGCTCGATCGGTTGGCGCGCGATCCCATGGACGAGTTAGCATGGTTTTTATTTTTATTACTTCCGTGATGGTGTATACGTTATACTAGAGGGGGACGTGCTGGACATAGGGAGGTGGTAGCTAGATTTCGGAGATTCCGAGTAGGGGATTAGGCTACATTGCAGGAGGAGTCTATTCGGGCCACACAGGCTAGGAGTCGGGTTCAATCACATGATACTTTTGATTTGGCGCGATTGCGACGGTGTAGGATCTTGGGGCAGGCCGGGGAGTATAGCAGGGCTGCAAGGGCCCTTCATCCTTTGTCTATGGCTAGTCCTAATGATGAGACGATTTCCTCTTTACGCCTTCTACATCCACCCATGGGCGAGGAGATACCATTAGAGGTCTTGGAGTATCAGCCAGAGGAGCCATTATGTTTTGATAGATCATTATTTGCTCATTCTCTATGCACAGCCCCACGTTTATCCTCTAGGGGTTTGTCAGGGATGGTATATGAGCATCTTCGAGATTGCTTTCAGGCAGATGATCCCTCTAGTGGTTTCATGGAGTAGTTCCAGGTGGCTGCATCAGTTGCGAGAGGGGAGATTCCGTTATCAGTTAGTCATGCTCTGGGTGCTAGTCGGCTTCTCGCGATGGAGAAGGACACTGGGGGCATCAGACCGATTGCTATTGGAGAGGTCTTATTGCGAGTAGTCAGCCGTACCGTTGTCTTGCAGCATCGCTCACACTTCCAGGAGCATCTTTGTCCACATAAGTTTGGAGTCGCCACACCAGGAGGCTGTGAGGCAGTATCGTTGGGCATTAGAACACTTCTAGATATCCATCCGGATTGGATCGTCTTGTAGGTGAACGTTGAGAACGCTTTTAACAACGTCTCATGTGCATCTATTTTTAGAGAGCTGAGAGAGGCTGGTGGACCCCTATCAAGCCTCATTCCTCTCATACGATCTTTCTATGGTTCACATTCTTCTCTATTTTATCACCATGGCTTTTCCGAGGAGGGAGTCATCGTTCTCTGATCCTTGGCACTCGACAGGGAGATCCTTTGGGAGGACCCTTATTCGCCATGGCTCATTATAGAGCTCTTGTGTCTACTACTTTGGCCGTGCCCGGTTGTGTGTTCCCCTCCTTAGCGGATGATACACACATTGTGGGTCATGTAGATAGCATTAGGCATGCCTTTGATTACTTGACTACCGAGCTTCATCTGGTAGGCTTGAGAATCAAGGTGTCAAAGTGCAGGGTTTGGTCTCCTTTGGGCATTCCGTCTCACCTTCAGCTTCCAGAGGGATGTATGATATCGACAGATGGCCTACGTATTCTAGGAGTGCCAGTAGGGACTGCGGATTTTGTTTCACGCTACCTTGACGTTGCATTGGCCGAGGATGTTTTCCATGTAGACGACCTTCCTCTACTAGGGGATCCGCAGATGGCGTTTGGTATACTATCATCTAGTATTGCTCGTCGACCCACCTATCTTGTTCGCACGGTTCCTCTTTCACCTACATTCATATCACGTTTGACAGCCTTTGATATGAGGATCATGGGCGTCTTTGGTGACATCATCGGACCAGGGACATTCGAGTGTGTGACTGGAGATTTGGCAAGGAGACAGACATCTTTGTCAATTTCGTGTGGAGGGGTAGGCTTATTATCGATGGAGGAGACGGCACCTGCGGCTTTCTCGGCGAGTTGGGCGCTTGTTCCACCTTTGTTATCTTCTCGATTTGTGATCGCAAATAGACCTATTTTGGATATATATACGAGAGACATCGATACGAGATCATTTCCCTTACAAGTATTATTATGACATACGAGAGATGCTTTACCACGGGAGGTACGACATGAGTTCCCATCTTTTTCCTCTTTGGCTACCGATTGGACTAGGGGTCTACAGTCTATCTTGATGGACCGACAGTTTCAGGAGACTCTACATTCACTCTTAGTGGATCCGGCCATTCCTCGTACTACTAGAGCTCGTCTACGCTCTTGCTCGGGCAAGGGTGCAGGCTCGTGGATCTTGGCTCGACCATGCATCAGGGCTTTCCGACTCGCACCAGCTACTTTCTCCACAACGATGAGGTTCCGTCTTGGCTTGGTCCATCCATCTACATCTTCATTACTCACATGTGAGTGTGGTATCACTTTAGATGCAACAAGTGTTCATATGACTCGTTGTCCATTCGGAGGGCAGAGGATAGCTACCCATGATGCCATTAGGGATGTGGTGTTTGCTATGGCGCGAGAGGGTGGATACCTCACATGGAGAGAGCGTTGGTATGCCTTGCAGTCGACTAGGGTTAGAGCGGACTGCATTTGGTTCGTGAGGACCAGGGTCACCGTGTGGGCGATGTGGTGATTACGCATCCTACTAGAGACACGGTTTTCAGAGGGGGGTGATCATCCATCCTCCGGGATGGACGGCGAGTGGGCGACAAGAAGTAAAGGTCTCCAAGTATAGAGGTATGCAGAGAGGTCACCTCTTTGTTCCTCTAGCTTTGGAGTTATATGGAGCTATGGATACCGACTTCGACATGTTCGTGAAGGAGTGTTCGAGAGCCTACCATACTATGTGACATGGGGTATCACTCTCTTTAGCTTACTGTATAGCTTATTTTAGGCAACGTGTTTCCATTGCTCAACAGAGAGCACTAGCTGGTGCAATCCATAGGAGAGCAATCACGTTAGGTGATCTTCTTCGGATGCTTTCTGTTGTTTGTAGACCTTTCGACTTGGATAGTTCAGATATCTTAGGTGCTGTATGACATATTTCCCAGTGTGATACTATTGGGACCTAGCCCCATGTTACCGGTGTCGCATGGACATTTCTTTGCTCTGAGAACGCCCGAGCGCCTGGCTGTAGAAGAACCTTCTAGAACCTCGTGTGAGTTGACAATCTCTTCTTCTTCTTCTCAGCACTCCACATTATAGCTGGTAAAACTTGAGCGGAAGAATACTATGATATCTAATGATTCAACCAATAACTTTCGCTCAAACTTTACAGAAAATTGCTCCACGACCCTTACTATCACTCAAAAAAGTTTCAGATGTTTTTCGTTTCTAGATCTCTCAAAACAATTGGTGATTTACCCACTGTAACACAAGGCGATATGCAGACCCATGTGTACAAAACCCGTCACACATCCCAATCCTTGACTTCAATTGCTCCCAGATTTTATGAGAAGGTCACTCATCATCAGAACTTGAACTGTGCAAAGTTTTATTGACAGAAATTTCTGATATCAAAAGATATGATCTCTGTACTAACTTCGTGACAATCAGTGCAGTCCTGCAATTCTGACTGTATACACAAACTTCAAGCTATCACTCCATACTCAAAACTCATCCAATCGAGTCAAAACTTCAATCAAAACACAAGCCTAAGTCGAAAACTATATCTATGTCGACTCAGATCTCCCAAAACCCTTGTAAGGTTCTCAGAAACTCTCCAAATACACTCAAAGGTCTAAATTTCTCACTCTAACTTTGAATCATTACTTCAGAGTGACAAATCCTTCAAATCCATCCATTCTTGAGCCCACGTCGTAGCTCGTCCCGTTAGCTCTCCAACCCAATCCTCATATCTCCAAATGTCCCCTTGGAAGGTCTCCAAAACTCCTCAAAACCTCGAAGAAGTTGCCCAAGAGCCCTCATTGGCCCAAACTCCAAGACCAATGAGAATGAAGAGTGTTATTTTGACCTCTAGTGTGGCCAAATTAGCTCCATTTTAACTTAGAGCTTTACAACTATCCTAAACACACTACTTAGCCATCCTATACATAATACGAGTTGCCACTAATAAAGAGTCAAAATGACAACTCGAAACCGGCTAAGTATGAACGGAACTACAAACGGAACCGGTGAGTTTATAACTTGAGAATAATACTCCTCTCCAAAGTTCCTAACAATCAACTCCCTATGGCTTGTTTTCGGTAAGCAATAGTGATGGATTGGAACCCATGTGTTGAAAGCCACCACTTTGGTAAGTTCAAATCCATAGCGCCCAAACTAAATCAAAAGCGCATAATCATTACGCCCCAAATCGCGCCGTAGGAAACAATGGAAGAATAATCGGATGCGGAGAGTTTATCACTTGTTGCAGAAAGTTATCTCCAAAATGATACACTAACCACGCCCGAAAATGATCACGATGAAGACACCGGATATTGATCACAAATGGATTAGGCATCGGTACATCTGGAGGATCATGTTGTCCTCTATCCATGTCATAAATCGGCTCCACCGATCAGATATGCTCCCTAGTCAGCAAAGTGATGTGTCTAGTACTCTCCCATACCCTTTCCATTCTGACTGCGCTTTATATCTGATAAGGTCCAAGATAATATCTCTTGGAGTCTTTTCAACATCCTGACCCTACAAAGTAGATCCAACGGTGGGCTCTTAACTTGACCTTACGGTCTTGCCGTCGGTTGTCCTAACCTAAACTATCGCCGTCATGACAACAGCTCTGAAGATGGCACATGTCATCATCTTCTCATAGTAGCCGCGTCACAACACGACACCGGTTTGGTTCCATCCTTGTACGATTTGATGGGATCTTCCCATCCCTTTTGTTATTATACTTTCTCGGGCTCTTCATCTGAAAGGTTTCTTCCTGAAAAGGAGTTTCTTGGCCCTAGAAACTTACAAGGGTGTGAACTATTCTTATCCTTGGGAATTGGCGTAGGATTGTAAGCATTCGTAGGAAAGGCGAGAGCTGAAAGCATGTCAATATATGATCAAAGACGACTGCAATCCCCCTCAACATCACATGAGGCATGATCGGATAATTTTTTTCTACGTTGGCACGGAGTTTGCCATTGCGATCAAACTCTACTGAATATTACGGGGATTGTAATGAGTTATGCACCTTCATAACTCGACTATATTTTCATAAGAGAAAAAAAAGGCCCTCCTTTATGGGCTCCGCTAGGTTAGTGGATCTGTATTCTCCATGAATATGCTGCTAAAAAACTGATTGAAGATATAAAACATGGTCAAATGAGAGTTCGACAACTTTCGAACACTGGCTCTTCTTACTGGCTTGGGAATCGTTTAGTTCACCTCTCTGCATGTTAAACTGCTGAAGCCCATCTTGCCCATCAATATACTTTATTTCGTGTCCTTGGGATGAGTTGGACTGTATTCTGATGGTCGTTGAGCATGACTAGACTAGATCTTACAGAACAGAAATGAAGAGTTTGACTTCACGAGCGAAGGGAATATCATAGCGTGTTCCAGGTACAAAGGAACCACTATTTGCTACAAATGTATTTGAGATTCTTTCTTTGCATAATCCTTAAGCACATTATATAAATATTTTTCCGACCTGCATGGGAGACATTTATTCTCGTCGAGAACATGCATGAACCGGTGAGGACGTATGTGCAAATCAAGGCATGGCATAAGTGTTACCACTTTGTTTGAAAAAACACCCGATTCTGATTGCAATAGTAGGAACATATTGCATAGTTTTCTACAGATACATAAGTAGATGTTTCACTTCATTTCAACACATGGCTTCACCGGGTCTTCAAGCGTCACCTATGTTCATGGACAGGGAAGGTTGCAAAACCATTTTTAGGTGCCTTTTGACCTTTCTTCAAGGAACAGTATGCGGCAGATTTGGTCAGCATGTGGATCTGCTTTGAACGGTTGGTTGTTCTTTAAGAACTGTGGCTAGAAGATTGAGATCAAAGACTGAAGAGCTTACTGAAAACGAAGATGTGGAAAGCCCCACTTAGAAAGAAAGTTTAGGTTGCTGCTTGACCAATCTGTCAAAATCAAAATTCAAAATTCATGTTGGCTGCTACGTTGGACGATGTCTTGAACTGCAGTCGTCAACTGTGAACTACAAATTCTCTCATGTGATTGAAGTTTTTATACAGTCATGAACCTCAAGTACATTCCAGTATAAATCTGGGTTTTAAATGTTTTTTTCAAATACTAAAACTTTCATATCATGAAATTGAGAAACAAGATAAAATTTGTCATTATTGTGTACACTTGTTTTTCACATATAACAAATTGGCGGAGTGAGTGGAACTTAACCTAGGTACAAGTTAGATGGCAAGGTCCCCTTCCTAGAAAAAATCACACCGCGCAATCTTTGTGGGGGGTATATGAATGAACCTATAATTAATAGTAATGACCATATTTTATAACGATACAAGCTAAATAGAATAAGAGAATATGACGCACCAAAGGTACACATATAAAACTTACTTTCATGCAGTCCAGTCCAGTCGGTTCTTCTCATGCATAACCTCAATTTTGATACTATATTGACGATTCTGAAGAACCCGTGGTTAAGACAAATTCTAGAAATATATTGCCGATGTGACTAAGAGTTGTTCAATAGCTCGAAAGTCCAAGGACAAAGTATAATAACAAAAGGGATGGGAAGACCCCATCAAAGCGAAATAGCTCGAAAGTACAAGAAATAGTTTCGAAACAAAGTTAGTCAAAAATATGCTCCATACTAAAGTTCAACCAACTTTGAACAGCATAGACTGGACAGTATTTACTTTCTAGCCTCTGTGTACGCAGTTAGCCTACGCGGGCCTAGCCCCATGTTACCGGTTTGGTTCCATCCTTGTACGATTTGATGGGGTCTTCCCATCCCTTTTGTTATTATACTTTCTCGGGTCGCCTCTATGTACGCGTTAAAAGGCCAGGCTAGGATTCTTTGGCCGAGCCATTCCTGTCCGGTTCTCGACAATCGAACAGGAAGAAAATAAGTCCACTGCCCATGCTTTGTAGTGGAGGAAGAATATGCCAGCGGTATTGCATGAAGATCCGAAATAGGCAGCGTTTACAGGAACTTCCGTGCTCACATGCCCAACTTTGCCGTGCTTTCTTGTGCTGGAACGTAGCTCTGGACCCAAGCACACGTGATAAAGGTGTTTGCTCATGAATTCAGGACAGTGATGCGAGACGTTTGACTTGTAAATTGCAAACCTATGTTAGTGTGCCATAGTAACCATTCAATCATCAAACGCGCAGTATTTAGTGGAGCAATTTGAGCTTAAATACTACAATATAATGCTCTAATTTTAAATTTAAGCCATGGTGTATATGATCGGCGAAACTTTAGTATCACCCAAATATGACGTCAATGTATTAAACCCTTGAAAGAATTACAATGCCCTGGATTGAGCACCGATGCAATTTCTAATGTTATTGTAGATCATGGTCCAAAGTGTTTACTTTGTTTGGCACTTGCAGTCTAATCGAAAATTTTCCTGCGCAAATGAAACGGTTGGTAGGGCATTTCGCCTCAGTATTGTGCAGATATACCGTATCTAGAAATACAATACCGTACGGTGTACAGTATGCCCAAGGTTGGACTTTTCCAATTGGGTGCGAGTAACATTGCGCAGAAGAACAGCGTCTCCTCACTTCCGATACATCCAAAGCTTGAAAACAACACAATTTAAAAATCTGCGAAAGCCAGAAAGCCAGAGCGAAAGGGATAACGACGTTGCGTTTGTGCCGATGGTGATGGGAGGAAGAGTTCAAGAATCAAATTCTTTAGGAGCCTTCACGAGAGCGTTTTTCAGCTGCAGCTCTAAACCCACTTTGAATTTTGAGATTCTTGACTAGGACGATGGATCCCGTTTACCTGCAGAGAATAATCTCGGTTGGGTTTAGGCCCTTTGTCACTCCATTCCATTCTCGTTGACAAAGGGCAGCTGCGTTGTCACGAAGCATAAGGTGGCAATGGCAGTGATGAAAGTCGAGTACTCTGAAGTTATCGCAGTATCCATCGGAGCCAGGTCGTTGTAGTGAAGCGTCTTGGTGTTCTTCACTTAGAACAAGGCGAAATGATCTGATGTTGACCAAAGCCGAGTGAGGTTTCCGTTCTCAACCATTTTAGTCGATTTCAGCACTTCCATACGATATCTCGGGTTTTCCAACTTTTGATGTGCACATATGGGGATTCCTGGTTTGGATCTCGGATGGTTTCTTGGACAAAAGCCAAATCTTGAGGCACACTTCTTTGCGCTGCACTTTACAAATCAAGCGGTGTCTCGATTGATGTCCTCGATTTCCAAACCTCGTTCGATTGTGAGTACAATAAAAGAATGAGCCACTCCTGACACGAAAAACTTCTTCAAAGCGGATGATGGGAAGCACATCAGACGCTTGTGCATAGTGAAATTTTCCTCACGATTAAGTGTATACTTGCTTTGACCAACATCAAGTGACCAACAGGCAGGAAGTAGGTGCGTGAAGAACATTCTCCCCTGCCGCTAATAGTGGGTCACCCTGCAGGGACGCGATAACCAGCGTGGTCCCAAGAGTGATGGTGATCCAGCTCATCCTCTCACTCCGGCTTCAACTTCGGCCACAATTCTCCTCGCTCCCAGTTAGATCGCCTCGTGAGTCATGCGGGTGTGCGACCACACTGGACCTGGCTGGATTTGGGCTGTCGTGCGCTGTCCACTGAAGCAACAACTGCTTGGTGTGGTCAACTCCAGTGTAAGTAAGAAACGGAAGATCCCCTCCTAAATTCACAAATTTTCTCATCATGTAATAGTTTCTTCATACTGAATATCAGCTACACCGTCTAATCTTTAAATTCTAGCACCACTTGTTTCAATGTCCTCCCTTAATATGCGTCATTTTCTACCGGCCTTTCCATTAGGCCTAAAAAACTTCTTAGGAGAAGCGAGAATCCGTTTGGATTCTCGATTCTCACAGAACCGCCGTCTGGGTGACAGGAGATTTCATATTATTCATGCATGTCATTCGCTTCTAAAGAAAAAGATGGGCATAGCGCTTACGAATAGCACTAGGAGTGCGGAAACAAAACATTAAAAAAGAGTCAAATTCATTTACTGTACCACTGCACATCTCGAAAAGAGTCTATCCCCTCAAATCAGAATGTGCGGCTTGATGTTGCTGTACATATGAAGTTAAATTTCTGTACCAAACACTACGAAGATGAAATCATGAGAACGAACTATCCATGAGAATGAGACTGATAACGGATGAGAGGTTTGTGTGCATGGGCGGGACCTTTCAATTAAGCTTACTAGTAGTTTGTTGCGGTTCTCTCCTCTCGGGACCTGATCATACAAGAGGTGAGCTCTCATCGGAATGGCTTTCGATACTCTTCTGGAATTCCTCACATCCTCGCAAGAGGAAGAACGAAGGGGAAAAACAATTTCTATAGCTCGTTCTCCATTGTTGACATACCCTACATGCAACAGCTATTCATCCACAAATTGCCATGCAGGGCTGGTGCACCCTACCAACCTATAAACCAATTTATTTAATGCTAAGGACAGGTGTTTGCTATCAAGGCCAACAACCAATGATTCGATAAGTCTAGAAGGACCTCAATTGTCCATAGTACAGATCTGCCAGAATGCTCCCACCTCGGAATGTCACTCACTTCGTCATGTAATGAGCTAATTACAAAAGCTTGCGACTGAAAGCTATAGTCCCATCGACTCAAAAATCATCTGGCAACCACCTCTAGGTGACTGAAATAAACCAAAGCTGAACTTCGAGAGTCCCTTTTATAGGCAAGAATCCACTCCAAAACCACTGCTAGGTCCAGTAATCCAACCTGAAGCGCGCCTTGCCTTACAACTTTGAAGATGCAGGCCACTCGGTGTTGTTAAGAGGTCGAAGCTATGTTTCAAGCAGTCTTTAACAAAGACATGACTTCTGTGCACTCTCCCATATACACCCTGTAAGTAGCAAGCTTGACGAAAGTAGGGCGGTGCAGATTCCGGTTACATGTCTTGTGCCCTCTGCCCCTCCATGTGCACGTTGTACGTAGTGTGCAAAAACTATCAAGCACGTCTCCGCATAGAAACGACAATAGGAATGTACTCTGAAGAGTCTCTCAACCAGAGCCAAGTCAAGTCCACAACCAATAGACGTAAGCTTAGCTACAGTCGCCAGCTGTTGTGAAACGCTTGCTGTGTAAGCTGAAGCCAGAATTCACCGGGTGATTGTTTCTTCTGTACAAACTGAGGAAAGTACCTTTGCAGGACCTACTGTTGTAGCTCTAACATCGCTAATTGCTTGACCAGTGGTTCTTTCTCTTGATGAAGTTGTGTCCTGCTGATTGAAGTACTCCGATAATCTCTGTGTATGATACATCATGAGCCTGAAGACGAACCAGATCTTCAATTCACGCAGGCAGCTAGAACGTGAAATACGAGTTCCTAACCCGGAAAAGGGTTGTATCCAGCACTTAATTTACAAACTACAAAAACGACCGTGGAGACCTGATCCTTTCAGAATTGCTGTGGAGAGAAGGTACCACAAATGGTGGTTGCTCATTTGGCCGCGTGTCATCCGGACCTCTGCACCAGGGAAAGGATGAATCAAGACAAGCTGATTAGATCGACGCAAAACAGAAGCAAATTACCAAAAGCTTGCAACGTAATCTCGTGTGAGAGTTAAGACGACTGCATTACACTCTTGCAGGAAAGAAGGTAATAAAGTTTAGTTTGTTAAACGGTGGCATTTCGGAGTCAAGTGGACCGTAAATCCTGCTACTCTACTTACACTTTCGCTATCAACTTGTTACCATCAATTTCTTTGCCTCAGAAGTTCCACACGTTCAGGCGACCAATACAGAATACTCTTCAATCCCACACCTTCAAGCAACGGTACAGTCAAGAAGGGACTGAATCGTTACAATTTAGAGGAAACGAAGGTCTCCGGAACAGCGCATAACATATTATTCCAGAGAAAGAACCCTTTTACCCACAAAAAAAATTGCAGTTACAGCATATATCTTGATATCTTTGTTGAAAAATAATAATCCAACTCTTACTCAAGGATGATCATAATGGGATCGAGAAGAGTGCAAGGGTGGAGGTATTTTGTGCAAGGCACGATCTACTTAGAAGCTGGCAGTTATATCTAACATATGGACTGACCGTTCTCGGAATGCAGCATAAAACCGTTCATGAGACTCATGCAACTCTGAAAATATGCGGTGAAAACTCTGTGTCTTTCTCTTTCCAGAAGCCTTCAAAAATTTATCGCTCTTCCAAAGATTTTGCATTTCTGCAAACCTACAAGGAACATATCAATGGAAATCAACGCACCGCCTCCCTGCATAGGTCCAACGTTACGGCCAAAAGTTTTATCCTTCCTCACGTTCGCCTCAAAGCTTTCTTCGTGGCATGTTAAAGACATTAGGTTAACCAGCTAAGGCGATTGTGATGCATTTTTCTTACATTTCATCAGCGCACTAGTACCTTTCTAGTCGGTGAGTTTCGAGAAGTTGTTTCTGCTCGGCTTTCTCTCGTTAGCTCACGGTATATCAATATCAAATACCCCAAGTCATTTTGTCAACTCATTTTGTTCCCCTACTTAGCAAATGAATTGACTTGCACTTTCCGCTGAGTCTGTGATTCGGGCAGTGCTAACAAGTTAATGTCTGTTGAGAAACATGGTGAACTTAGTCACACTTGCCTGATTGCAGCTTCTCCAACTGTGCCAGCTTACTTGTAAATTATTGAATATTATGTTCTTTCCTCCATCCATGAGGACACTGGAAGCATCAATTAAACTTTACTGGTTGGTTGAGGGACTGAAATTTTGCTTACCTTGCCACGCGGTCGACTTTACCACCCCTCCGCGGTCCTCCAGGTGTAAGCTTCTCTTTCGAGATTCGACTCCGCTCATTCCAAGTTGTTGAGGATCTTGTAAGGCTCGGTGACTCGAGGCCACTCTTTGAATCGTTGGAAGAGCCCGGCACACCTACATAGTCACCGCAAAATTCAAAGAGCGGTAAAACTTAGCCTCATCTCATGACCCTCAGACCGCGAAGAAATCGGCCGAGTTCCACCATTGCAACAGCTTTCAACAAACCCCATTATCCAAGCACCGGCTTTAGGAAGTGTTGTAATCTGGCAAGTTAAATTCACCCGATGTTGGGCAGCCTAACCGGGGTACTACTTTTACATTAGGTGTATTAGTAACAATTGTACGACAACATACCGTACGCCCTTCGCTCTCTTATAAGGTCAACCAATAATCATGAAGCCAACCAAGTTTCACAGTGTAAGATAAGCGACAAGATTGCAAAGATTAGATCTCAATGTTGGACGTTTAGAAGACAAGCAGCATTAACTTCATTAGACACGGAAGGAAGGAAAAATGGAAAAGATAAATATAACTAATTTCTCCTGAAATTCTCGCACAAGGTCAAGATAGTAACTTTGCTAGAAGTTCGACGCAAGCAATAGATGAGAGATGTATACCAGAGGATCGCGAGCTCTCTGCGCTCGATCTCACAGAACCCTGACGCCGGTAAACTCCCCTGTCGCTGTCTGTCAAATCCACTGAGGTAGATAGACGAGACCCGGTAGTCTTCAGAACAATATTCGATTTCTTCGTGTCGCGAGTCAACGGCGTTAAGATTGACGAGCCTTTTCTTATATTGCTGTGCTTTGGTGAAGCATCCGGACCGTTGTATGTTTTGGCGCTGGCGCTTTTGGTCAGAGGACCGGGGCTACTTGCGCCCCCAAATGGACTCCGGCTTCCGAGATTCTGCAACCCATAAGGACTGCTATCACCACTCCTCGCGGCATGTCTAGCGGCACAGACAGTGCAGGAGCCGTGTCTTGCCTCGGAGACACCACAAGCTTTGTCCACTTTGATGGGTGTCAACGTATGAGGGGGAGTAATTTCAAGGTGATTTGAAGGATCACTGGCGCCCTGAGCCTTTGGAGCATCATTCTCGGCTTTAACTCGAGGAGTAGGAATGCGAGCGTCCGTCTTCTCGGCTGTCGGAGGGCGAAAACCTTTGCCGGATTTGCGAAGTGAAGATGGCGGTGATTTAGCTAGGATTCGATCTAGTAAGTCCTCCGGGACGTTGGGCTGAGTTGGAATCACTCTAAAGTCTGTTCTGTCTCTCCTCCCAAAACTCTGTACCCGCTTAGGACTCTTCTCCGGTGTATTCAAACCTGTGACCCAAGGTTTTTGACGAATACGCACTTCGTCTGCGGGCCTGCGTTGTGCCTTCTTCTGCTCATTGCTCATAGGAATGTTACTGCGATCGTTTAAGGGACAGTGATGGTCAGAGTGTCTCCGATCTGGCGTTCTCAGCAGGGACGAGCTGTCCAGCAGAGAAGAGCTGTCCATTGGGTTTTCCCTGTCAGTAGGTATGACTACAGATATCGAATGGGTGAATTTGGAGGATCCTGGAGATCGGTACACCTTTGCCGATGCTCCCGGATCACGAATAGCTTCCGCGTCTGGCCCTCGGAGAGTCCTCTCAGGATCCGTGTAGTCGGACGCCAAAGAAGGTGCGCCCATATCAAGACTTGAATCGAGGCCATCTTCTTGGTTTTGTGAACTCGAATCGTATATCAACTTATCACAAATGTCCCCACCTTCGTGAGCAGTAGAAGATTCACCCTCGCTAGAGCTATCTGCCCACGAAAATTCTCCTGTCCCGTCTGCGGAGATTCTTCTTCTGGGACCGGCGTCGCTCTCAAATTTGTCAATTGTTACTGGCCCGCCTGTATCATGATCGTTAGTACCCTCAGCCCTAGCTCTGCTCGCCTTGCTGAAAGTATCTTCTCCTTCATCATCACCAAAATTGGTGGGTCGTTCCTCTCCATCTGATTCAGCCGAAACTTTACCCTTCGCCTTCGCCCTCCCACCACTCGGTCTTTCTAAATGCTCTTCCTTCTCTATGTCCTCAATATCCTCACTCGCAACATCATTGTACATACCTGCACTATCCGCCTGTACATCAAACCTATCCAACACCACAGGCTTGTTCTGCTTCGAATTGCTCGCAGGTCCATCATCCTCCTCCAAGATCTCAGAGCCCTCGGGCTCGAGATGACTGTTCCGCTCGGACACGGAAGGAATCCCGGCCTCGTGTTTCTCTTTCGACTTGCAACGCATAACCTTGCCAACGACCCTCCATTCGCTGAACAGCTTGCCAACATATTGCTCGTGCTCGTCTGCTAGTCCCAAGACTCCTATGGCCTGCTTCAATCTGTTGCGCGAATTACGGGAGCCAAAAATTTGTTCCTTCGTGCCCTCCATAATTCGCAACATCTTCCTCATTTCTTCTACTTCGGCTGCAAAATCTGGAGTGAAGCATAAAGAGTCCAACCCTCCCCCGTTGTTATTATCAGATCGTTGGTTCGATCTCCTGAAATCTCGATCACCTGGCACTGGTTGTCCGTGCACTTCTCGCGAAGACTTACCTCCGCGAACGGGCGGGGGCGGATACGAGTCAACATCATTACTGGGCTTCCCCTCAGCGTACGAGGAAGAAGGATCAGCAGACCTGTAATCATAATGCTGCGTCTGTGAGAGAAAGTCGATGATCACATGGTCCGGAACGTTAGCGTGCCCGAGCATCAGAAGCTCATCGCGCACCTCAGGTACCGAAAATGCCATGTTGGTAAAACGATGTACGCGGGGATAAAAAAGGAGAAGAAAGAAGAGAGTGAGGGAGAGGGAGAGGGAGGGAACTGACTAGCAGAGGAAAATTGTAACCTCAAAGTGACATTTACACACACGCAAGAGCTATATAGTACAAGAGGGAGCTCCTAAACACCTCCCAGATCACATGTGAAGGACGAGCCAGAAGGTAAAGCTGGTTCTCAGACACACAATGGCAAACGACTGCCGAAAGGAGACACTTCTACAATCCCTGTCCGGAGGCTGCACAAAGAAGTCGAGCGAGAGCTTGCTCAACGACATTGCATTGACGAAGCTGTGAATCCCAGGCACAGCAGCACTAATACATTCCAAACTTCCCAACTTCTCCGACCGCACAAGAACGTGGATCGGGGAACCCAATAAGAAAAATACTAAACACACCTAAGCAGTGGAAATTTATATCTTAGCAAAGGCAACAATCAGCTGTCACGTATGCCACGCCACGCCCTATAACTGTTGTCTGTCGATCGTCAAATATTCTACCAATTCCCTTCAGCTCCGTGAGCTAGCAGTGAGTATGCAGTGTTAACGAGTTGCTACGCAATCCACAGACTCCAGTCCGAATTCCACTCGATCGCTAGAACTAAACACGGTGGTCGCAAATCCAAATCAAGAAAACCGTCGCAAATCTCACACGATCACAAACTTTTAGGAATGATCCCTTTATAGCGCGGAAGAAATTTCTTCACTTGCCGGCTACTCGCAGATCGGGAGAAGAAACTGGCAGGCTGAGAAAAGACCAGGAGGACACGAGACGAAAGCTCCCGGCAGCACAAGAGGAAGGAAGACGCAGCTACGGAAGCTCCAGCTGCTTCACCAAGAGCTTGTTGCAAGAGAACCCGGACACTGCAGAGCGGGAACTCGGGGCCGAACCTGCCCCCACCCTACGTGGCGCGGGCCCGCCACCCTCTCACTACAAGAACCTCACCCGCCCAGCGCTCTCAGCAGCAGCCTCCGCCACTGCTCGAACTAGAATCTCACTAACGACCACTTCCCCACTATTTTATCATCTCAGCCGTCAAATTAATATTGAACGCTATGGATGGGCTCGATGATTCTCTGCGCATCCCGCGCCATGAGGCGCGTTCTCGGGCAGTGCCGCTTTCGCCCGTCTCGACGGAATGAAGGAAGGAGTTCTATTCGTAGCGGAGGTCTGATCTGGAGGTGTCTTGCGCAGCGTCGACAAACTGTCTCCGCTTTTATCCACCTATCCATCCGTTGGAGACCCGCAACCGCTGCCATTTATAGGGTCGTTGAGAACCGTCGCTATTTTCCTGAGCAAACGACGAGGCAAGCAAGACGAACGTTGTCACCTTTCCTTGACGATGATTCATGGTTTCTCCCAAGAAATTCCACCGGCTCGCGGAAGTCACATGGCTTGGGAGTTTGGGATTCCCGCCACTGGCAGTCCATTGGAAATGTCTGCTTCTTTGGACCCCATTATTGGCAAGCACAGCGAAGTGAACACGAGAACAGTTTTTCGTGACGGATTGAGTCGGGCTTAATTGATTCCTTGCACTAGCATCCTCCACCGAGAATTATCCGCTTCACAACATAGTCCATTGCCTAATTTCGCAGCGACACCTATGCCACCCGATTTCAGGTGAAATGATATTGAAGGCTTCTCCCAAGTGATTCACCGACCAAAATGGACGTCAGAAAACCAAATAGCTCAGGAAAAAAAACATTTTAGAAAAGGTGATAATAAAGAGAAAAGTGGAAGGTAATTGAAAATTACAAATACCAAATGACGAAGGATGTACGAATCACATTACGAAAATGCAAATGTTAGAAGAATCAAAAATCACAAAAATAAACACCTCTTCTAGACTAAGGCGCACACAAATAAGAGCGCCTGGTTGAAAGCAAATTGAAAGAGAGATCCTTGTCCCTAATCAAGAGCATAAGAACGTAAAGCAAGCTCAGGCATCTCACAGTCCGTCCACTCCTGGGAACAAACAATACAGTTTAAGGACAGAAAGACGTTGAAAGTGGAAATCTTGGAAAGCGTCGCGTTCGCTAAAGCCCGCCCGCACTCTTTCGAATGGCACAATGTCAGGGTGTTCTCAACGACATTTTTGAAGAGAAGAAGAAAGTGTACGTCACTGACAGGTACAGCAGAGGAAGAAACGAAATGAAAACAGTGATTGGTGGAATGTCGAGGCCATGAAAGAAGCGGCTCTTAAACACGTACTAACCCAAAGCTCTCAAGTTGTACATGAACACGAACATTAATGTTCGAACATTCCCGAAATAATTAAGACACAGTGAACGATAGGTTAACTTGCTTGTCTTGGAAGCTCAACTTCGTTTCTTCGCGCGATAACCTTTTCACTTCTTTCCATCGAGCCTGTGGCCAGATTTTGCAAAAAGTACTCGCACTCGCCAGTCCCAATGAGCGAGTAATATAGCAAAAATGACGAGAATACTCTCTCAAGGCCTACATGGACGAAACCAAACCAAGGGTGTACGAAGGTGCCTAGGGTCCAATAGCATCACAATGTGAAATATATATTAATCCGCCTAAGATATCTTAACTATATTGATGAAAATGTATAAGTACAAAGAGTCAATCACCTATAGTGATCGATTTCCTATAGATTGTATGGGTAGTGATCTCTATAGAGCTATGGATACATTGCGTATAAAATAATCTACACAAATATAATAAAGAAGGTAATACATCATGGTATGTTCTCACGTACTCTCTCTCGAATGCGTCGAAATCTAGATCACAGTTTGTGACATGGTTTCATTTGCCCTTGCAACGTCTCCTTTCGTATCCCCCTTTATTTGCAAAACAAAGCCGTAAACGTTTACAAACGTTTCCATCTATTTGAAGATGCCAAGTTCAAGATATTGCAAAGTGAATAATAAGTTTCAGAGGAAAGACGAAGTAAAATATCAAAAGGGATGGGAATAATAAGTGAGCGTTCACATTGTGATGATGAGGTCACTTATCCCGATTGACGTATGATTTCAGTTTCCGTTGATACGGTCCGATAAAGTGAGATTCAAAGACAGACAATGAAAGCTTGATAATCTGGCTCAAAACTTTTCGAAAAGAAATGTCATTTGATCGTTAAAACCGTCCATCTTATCAAAAGTAACCAGCGTACTGGTCATAATGGGCAGAACCTTCGTTCTCAAGAAAAGAAGGGGGAAAAAAAAGGTGATGTCCAAATGTCACATCGAAGAAATAACATCATTCTAGAGGAAGGAATTGTATTGAAATATGAAGAGGCCGTTCACATGTACGGCGCACCTTAAATCATAACGTCTTCATTCCAAAACAGCTCAGGAGGAGGATATCAAGATAACACGGAACTGTATAAAAAAAGTGCCTCATCGACGACAGGCATTTCAACTTTTCCGGACAGGCACACCATTCCCAAACGTTCGGATTGCTAATAAGTGAACGTCAAGAGGGTGTGAGTTAGAGTTCATTCAACTCTTAATGTTACTGCCCAACGAACGACAAGTCCAGACCGTGATCATGCGATCAAACCATACCTCAAACGTCATGTAGCATATGAATCTTTCCTTCGCGGTCAATTGCAGAGAACATATTAAGGTAGATATCATTATGTTTAATGGAGAGTTATGAGGGAGTTCAGCAGGATCCGTTTACGAATAATAAAAGGATACTAAAGTTTAGGAGATCGTTAGACAAAAGTCATAGACTGCCCTCTTACGAAGAGTCACAGTAAAATAACAAAAAGGGGATGGGAAGACCCATCCAGGACTCCGAATAGCATCACAAAGTGAAATATGTCCTATAACACATAAAGATATCTGACTATCAACGTAAAAAGATCTACACACAAAACTCTAGTTGAGCTAATTAAGTTTAGGCGTTGTAAGTTGAGTTTTATATTCTACTTTCTCCTACAAAATAAGTTTTTTCATTGCTTGCAATTCTCATTATGAAATGAAATTAATTACAATATTTTATGTATTATTCACATTCTTGTGTATATATATGCCTTGCTACAGAACATACGATAAACACCAAAAGTCTTAGCATATAATATAGAAAGTAAAATGTACATCAATTTATAATTTGACTGTATATATAATAACATAAGATCAACTTTGAGAAATAAAAATACAAACCTTTGTGTTTGAAATCTTTTTTTGGGCAAAAATATTGCATGGATGAATCCAGATAAAAAAAATTCAATTATATTTTAAAATTGAAAGGATAGTTTTTTGAAATGTGTATATTGACAAAAAAATGATATTGGAATGGTATATCATCCTTAAAATTTCCGGAGTACCTTTTTAGGATCACGTAAATTTTCTCCCGTTATGTTTTATGGGATTCCCATAAGGGATAAGTTGTGAATCCCATTATAGTTCCTATCAACATAGAGCAAAAGACGAGAGATTAAATCTTATAATTTTTAGTAAAAAACATTACGTGTGTATTTTAATGTCGTTTATGCAAATAAATTTATGGTTAAATATATGATATATACTGATCATATAATTACTCATTTACAATCTTACAAAAGCTCAAACCTTATTCCCACCATTCAAAATTAATATCCAAGAGGCACGACTTTTCAAATATATTTATTGATATAGATATATATGACATGAAGGTATTTGCCAATATCTCATATTCACAAGACACGCTTCTTCTATTTACTTTCTTTCCGCCTAACCCATACTGTCGTGAGTAAATACTTCCGAGGCAGAGTGGAACTAGCTCTCACAACCACTCTGGAGTCTGGAGTCTGGACCTTGAGAAGAGACATGATCGCTCTCATGATGTCGTCGTTTAAGCTGCAATTTGGCAGCTGTGTTGCCTGAACTTGCCTCCACAAATCCCCTTCGTGACTACTGCAAGAGATTTAATCATGAAAGTCACTCCGCCTTTCCTTTACAGTAGATTAAATATACTGCTGGGAGATCGATTGACCTTCGTTGATCTTTGGCGGAGAGGAGTCCTGAAGCACCTGCTATTCACGAGAAGTAAAGTAACGACAAGCTCTGAGATCGGATCGGGGAGAGTTTCGGCGTCTCGGGGATGCCTGTAATTTCTGTTGAGTTGCATGAAGTGGCACGTCAAAGTTCGCACCCTTACATGAGCTCACGAAGAACACAATTATTGCTTAGAATAGTAGTAGAATAGAGCTTTGAGGCTGCTAGTCAGCTGCACTTCAGAGAGAGCACGGAACCCGTTCCACAAGTGTAGGAGGAGCGACTAAACATGTTTTTTATGTTATTCGCGCGCGCTGATGCGAATCCATGGATGGATGTCAAATGGATTCTCCTTTGACTAACCGACTGTTCTCAAATATCTCAAGATGCCTTATAGTGCGGTCACTATCAGCGCACATGTTAGTTCGAGCGACGGTCATGAGCCTCAAAGTGTATGCACATGAGTCTGAAAGTGTATCCTGTTCATATTTGCCTCAAAGTTCCATCAGATATGTATAGTTCAAGGGACAAAATATAATAAAAAAAAAATGATGGGAATACCATATCAAAGGTTACAAGGATCGAACCAAACCGTAACATTGGGCTAGTTCCCAATAGTATCACATTAGGAAATATGTCATAATTATCTAAGATCTTCGAATTATCTAGATCAAACGATCTACAAACATCAGAGCATCCTAAGAAATATATTGTAAATGATACGTAGTAGAGTAACCATGTCTCAAAGCAACCCTAAGAATACCTAACTGCTTTTGGAACTTATTATGATCACTTTATACTTCTCGTTATCTGGGAATGCTAAAATTCAACAAATCTAAAAGCGCCTAAGAAATTGATTGCGCAAAGGTTATACAGGAGTAAACATTTCCATTTGTTTCAATTATTTATTTCAACCGTCAGAGTATGCATGATAGATGTTCATTGAGTTCTGAATGTCTAACAAATTTGAGACGAAGAGATAGAAATCCGATCTTGCTCTCTAGATCTCATCAACTTATCAAAGATCAGTAGAGCAATCTGAAGGGTACTGCCCATCACGTCTGGAAGGAAGAGGTTGCTCTGCAGACTCCTCACTCGGATGATCGACTGAAGAAATTCCATTCCTGGTGGTTTAGTTGGCCCACTCCGAAGTTCAAACCCATTACTCTACGCCATATCCCAACCCGAGAGGCGTAAAGATAGACCATAGATCCTCTGCCAACTAATCCAGCCTCACTTTCTCCCGGGCAGCCAGCTAACGAGACTTATGAAGTGTTTCTCTGGGGTCCATCCAAGACGACATCCATCAACAAGCCATCATCATCAATCGGCTCTAACTCGAAAGTTAGAGCTACGCTATTCCCGAGTCAAAGAGCCACACTGCTCTACCGTTACTCTATCGGACGCACATGCCTAGATATACCAAAATTCCTTGAGACTTCAAGAATATACTGGCCCTATAAGGTCGCTCCAGCTGGTCGTTTTACTTCAACTCTCAGAAGTTTGCTTCGGACCGGGTGCAGTGGCAGCGAATAATCGGCCACATTCCTTTCGACCTGCCCGTTTATACTTCGTCTGCCTGAGTAGACAACATACCAATTATGCCTAAATCCCCTTGTTTATGACACACATTGCTAGAGTAGTATCAGAATTAAGCAACATTCCTTCCAGTTTGTCCTCCAAACTTCAATGGATTTATACCCCGTGTAACGATATCGCCAACAATTGGAAGTGGTCAGTATTTGTGAACATGTGATGAATGAATGGGAGTTTGTCAAGAAAAAAGAAAAAAAACAAAGTTTGTCACAGTTTGTTGTATTCCTTAATGCTCTAACTACAAATTTAGCACACAAATAAGGTGCAGTTTGTCGCCTAAATTTCGTGTAAGAACTAAGACAAGCTAATCGCTGATGAGCTTAATTGCTAAACCACCCAAAAATGGACTCGATTCTGGTCGTAAATTCGTAATGAAGGTCATGGTTCTTATATCATGAGAGAAAGTAAAAGGCTTCAGTGTGCGAGAAGTAAAACTGTGGTTCTGTAAGTTATATACTTATATTATACTTCGTCTTTCCTTTTGTTCTGTAAGTTTGCCAGCATGGAGCATGATGACACGTCATTTGAATTCAAATATGCAAAACTGTCAAGCCGCCGTTGCATCATGACAAGTAGGAGTGGGGGCCACGTGTCCAGCGCAGGATCCGCTTGTTGCCCATCTTTCCACCTGTGGAAAGTTGTGGCAATAAGCCGTGCTGTCACTGTGGTGGGTAGGCTGCTTGAGTCGTCAGCTATAGTAGACGTGGTTCTGTGCCGGGCTCTCACTATTGTCAAGTTACTGTAGTTCTCTCTTGACGTGGTAAGCTGTGTTCGAAGCCGATGGTCGGAGATGGTGCGATACAAGATCCTCACCTTCTTTCATGTTTCTCCACTTTCTACGACTTTTTCCCATTATCATGAACGCTTCTATAAACACTAATAGAAGGCAATATTTACTAAAAATAATATAAAAACTCTAAGTACCTCACTGCTTCACACTAAGGTAGCAATTTTTTATTTAATAACTTGGACCATATAAAATGTACCTATGAATCAAACTTAATAGATTAAACTTCATGAGGAGCAAACATATTGCAGGGCTTCCACTTCTTAGTTGCGAGAGAAAATATCTATGACCTTCAGATCCCGGCCACGTTGATAAACGACACTTACCGGTACTGCTTCGAACTTCTAGAACGAATAGTTGCTTGAGACGCGTATTATTATCGCCATCTAGTTCAAGACCTTGTTTTTGTAGTTCAGTCAAGGTGAGTTGCAAAAGTCCTGGAAGAAAATATCCATGTGAAAGAATCCTACCCTCAGGACTAAGTGGTGGTAATGCAGTATTATCGATAAAATAGTAGTATTGACAAAAACGTGCAGTAATTTCAATTATGATCATAAATATTAAAAATACCACTAACTATCGCCACTAGCCATTGTTTGTTATTCCAAAAGAACGGAATCAGCATAAGGCTAACGAACAAAGCGCTCGAAATTGCAACATTTGGATGGAGCTTTGAACTTGGAATTCTTGGTCATGGTGGTGGTGGTCCCTTTCATGTCAAAGGTCAACTAACTCAAAACAATCTCACCCAAGAATTACATCTCTACATTCTTGTGCTTGCAGTTGAAGCTGCCATTTTGTCTCCTCCGGAGTATTATTGAGTAAAGTTGGGCGAGTCGTAGTTTTATGAAGCTAAACTACAAATTTCAGCTATGCCTCTTAAGACTTCTCCTTCCACTGGATGAATCATGGAAGCTTGCTTGACGGGAGCAGAAACCACGAACTACTCCATATGTTGCATAAATAGATGGTGATGACTGAGTGGTGGATGGAGCGAGGACGGTGCTCGTACTGTTGATTTGACCCTGAAAGCCAGACCAGTATTGATTCTATTTCATTTGTCTCCTCGCGAGTCAGAAGTGGATGAGCTTAATCTCGTGACCTTACGCACATAACCTTGTGACGTCCTCCGACGCATTTGTACGATCGAATCCCGATTTCCAACAATGGTTTCGTGACAAAAGCCCACAAGGATGGGAACACTTCAAGGATGAGTCAGAGAAACCGTCTTTTCAATCCGTTCCTTTCTTCTGGAAACGCTGTTGTGAAACTTTGTTTATAAATGGGGGATTAAGCGTTTAGCTGAAGGCATCTCATAACGAAGATGTTTTGAGCAAAGATGAGACAGTTATGCTCTAGTCGAATGTTAAGCTAACAGTTCTCTGACTGTACTCTTCGTTGTGTATATACCACGATTGAAGAACGACTCGTGGCCAGTATTTTGAGCCAAGTCTGAAGGTAAATATGCATTTTTTATAATAGTACAAGATACAGTCATCGGCCAGAACCAGTACACCTTGAGGTTGGACACCTTCTACATGAAACTGAGGTTGAGGTGAACATCCACTCTTCTGAGAATCGTAGTTCCGCGGTCGACTCGTATGACCTTTGTGGATCTCGTGTCCTACAAGCTCGCAGCTCGCAAACCAAGGAGTGACTGAAAATGTGGCCACAAACTCTAGAACCGTTCTGTGATGACGCTTGTCGTCTGCATATGCCACATCTCCTCGCGCAACGGACTTCTGATACAGTTTATGGATCCCTTGGGCATTTTATGATATGACACCTTTCAGAGCTACGAAGTCAGACAAGCAGTCTGTGACATATCAAGACCGAGTGTGGTTTTTGGATGCTTCCAGGGACATTTTGCCTTTAGAAGCTGCAGCAACGGCACAGTGGGATTTCCAATGTGGATCGCTCGGAACCAAAAGGAACAGCTTTCCAGATAGAAAGCAGCCGGTCCACTTTCCATTGTTCGAGACTTGTCGAGTACTTATGGGACCTGAGAACGGATCCAGACGACCACGGCAACCTCTCGTCGTCATGTCTTACGTGAATGTTGTACACCATAGTATGGGGCAAGTTTCGTGAGCGTGAGTACTAGTAAGACACTGTATCTGTCTTGACAAGAATAGCACAAATAGGGACACATGAACCCAGAAACAAACCGAAAGGCTACTGTCCTTGATTCAGCTGCAGTGGGTGCTGACTTCCATGCTAATCTTAGTTTGGACATCTGGTTCATTGTTATTAGCAACCTATTCTGCTGTCAAGTGCACCATGCTTGCTTGCGACTAGATGGTTCTGAACACATCTGTCCTGAACTAAGCCACCTGATCAATCTACACCTTGCAACAAATGCTTTTGTTTAATCTTAATATAATGAGAGAGAGAGAGAGAGAGAGAGAGAGAAAAGTACAGGACAGGATAGAGTTAACTAACTTTGCTGACCAGTTACAGAATTTTCTTTATGTAATGTCTTGTAAGATATACCAAGTTTTTTATACCAATTCTTCCATCCTATTAGGCAATCATCTTACAAAATATTGGTTTCTCCAGTACAAGTACACATGGGAGATGAATATACACATCTGGATGAATTTTTTCTTGAGATGGAGGCTTCCGCCTATAGATGAACACTGCTAGATAAGAGAGTGTACTTTCTACTTCTCTTGCCAGCGCAAGAGAAGTAGAAAGTACACATATCGATCTAAAAAAGGATTCCCTTTCTCTTCCATCATCCATATGTGCAATTTCTTTTCTTGCTTTCAAAACATAATTTTCATGCAGGTACACTCATTGCAAAGAACTATAACTGGGTACTCGAGATCATTTAAAGTATTTCTATAATCTACAGATGTACCTCTCGTTTGAAAACCGAATTTATATAACTCTCATTCTTGATCTCGAGTACGAAAGGAGTCTTTGAATGAATTTGATTGTTCAAAGAAATTTTATGTAAGAAAATGAATACTCCAACATTCAGAATCTCATCCTAGAAGCCAAGAAAAGGGTCTATTCATATAACGATGTAAAGCAATTTTTCAAATAACTGATGGAGATGTTTTACTGCACAGTACCTGACCAAGAAATATATCACAGCCTCAATAGAATACACATCCTTATGTTGATTTGTAATGGAGCACTGTTATCCTAAACCCTTGACTTGAATGTCCACGCTTTAAGGCACAGAATGTTCATTTCTCTAGGCACAAGAAAGAACGTTCACCAGACATCTTGCTACAGTTCAAGATTTGTCTTGGAGGTGGGCATTTTGAGCACTTGAATCATTGCAGCATTCGCGCTAGTTTCAAAAATATGAAACTTTGATCATCTGGATCAATTTATCCTCATTTAATCTTCCTACTATTGTGGCTATGTGTATATTACATATTGGGTTGTGCAATCAACGGCCGGACCTAAAGGAAAGTGTAGAACTGATTAAAAGCATAGGGCTACAGAGGATTCGTGAACATGGATGTCTAAATGACATCCGTGTTATTCAGAGGCTTCGGTGCCGATCTTGAAATCCCGAGCTTATGAAAAGCGTCACCTCACCCCCTTGATGGACTGGGAATCGGTCCAAATTTTTTTACATGTATATTGAACCCAGAAGAACTCAGGAAGATTCTACAAAGAAAAGACATCTGATCAACCTTTTTACAAGAGATTAGGAGATCAGAGAAACTCACATTTTTGCTTCTTAAGTAATAGATCAGACAGTGCTCAAGGACCTTCAACTGTGGGGCGTGGTCCGGTCTTATGAGCTGGAGACAGAATGTTGTAGGGACGAAAGACCCCGCTGCCTGCTGTATGCTTGCTGTAAAGAGATCCAACGGTGGGTAGAATCTTGGACGTAAACTGTGCAAGTACAGTTGCACAAATGGAGGAGACGACTGCATACCGAGAGGTTATTCCTTATCAAATGATCTCCACTCAACGCCCTAATGGGCGAAGGTTTTGAATCGTGTGTTCTACTCTGCTGCTCGCACGTATCATGTTTGCATGGAGACAAAAACAGAGTGAAATTATTGAACCGCGGTGTTGGTTTCATGGCATTAATTCCACGGAAGCGTTGAGGTTCAGGAACATCACGACCAGGCGACCGAGTAAACCTGGAGAGAGCATCGGTCACATCAGAATGGAAGTCATCGTGTGAAAAGGAATGATCACCAAATGACCAAATGGAATCATGCTCTCAGTGTCATGAAACAAGTGCAGGCTGGGGGCTATCCTCTTACAATCACCGGCTCCCAGACCGGAATATTGTGTTTTTTGTACGCATCATCGTCCAGGAGAAAAGACATTCTCCACTCTCGAGAAAATCTGAAACCTTTTTCACTTGTAGCATACCCCTGATGTAAGATCTCCGAACTCTGGATGAAATGGACGGCGTTTCGTCTTAGAAGAAGGTCTGAAAAGATACGAGCACCTACAGTAAATGGCAATACGTGGAAAGTGTGAAACTTTTTGTAAGTTGTGAATTACCAGTTAATTACCAGTTAACTGTTCTCACGATGAAAGCGAAACAGTCTCGTGAAGTTCATGTCTAACGGATCCGAAGGGCAGGTCAGAATCCAAGCTCCAAGTCTAACTGATTACCTTCAAACGAACAGAAGACAAGATTCTAGCATATGCATTGGTCAACTTGTCAGGATACAGCTGGAGAGAAAAGATAATTGTTTTGGAGGATGGGCTAGACCACAATTTACTTACCGCTTTCTCCAATATGAATTCAGATTTAAAACCGTTTACTGCAGAGGTGCTTCTCACAAGCTGGCCACTGGGAATGTGGACAGGTTGTAAAGCGGCCACTCAAGAACAGGGTATTTCAAATTGTAACCAATACGTTCAACCTTCGATCAGATACAAGACAGGTGGAAAAACTGAAGATCCACAAACTGAAAGACACTGAAACTGGAGACGTAGAACTTCAGCAGATTAGAGGAGATAGATCTTGGACACTCCGTTGCCAGGCCTTTTTTTGTAAAAAAACTGGCAGCTCAATGGCACACAGTTTGTATCAGAAATTCTGCACACCTTCCGATAGACTGTTACAATGCCTTAGAAAAACAAAAGCCTCTGTTTAAGGAGACATGGAGGCAAAACAATATTGAGTTTGACTTTATGAATGGAAGATATCAACTTGGCAGGAGTGATACAGCCTCCTGTCAGGTGATTGTATCATTCTGCATTGTAAAGTACAGGCTTCTTTTATGAGGAAGTAGTGACAGGGACTAAACCTCAGGAAGGTTTTTGCCGTTTACTGACTGCTGGAGTTTGCCTTTGGAGACATATAAACAAGCATTACGAGGTGCAAGATGGTGATGTGCATTTCTGTACCCTTTTTCGCCGGCTCTTTGTGAGCCTTGTTTAGCCTCTGCTGGTCCATCTGATGGTCCATTCCAACACTCTGTTTGATTCCAAGGTTCTGTCTCAAAGTTGCATAAGAAGGACCTACAGAAATATCTGTGCTGACAGAGAATAGTCGTGCATCTAATATGAGATGAGACCTTTGTCAGTCAACATGCTGGTGCATGAGATAAACCTGACAGTGGGAGGACGAGCTCCCTCAGTGTGTGAGGCACGACGTGAGGCAATCTCCACGAACCGATTGTATTGAAGTTCAGAGGCTTGAATGGTGTACACGTGACTGTGGTGGACTGTATGCTTTAAATATTAATTTTCTTAGCCCGATTGCAGTTAGACCGTGTGGCCCAATGGATAAGGCGCTAGCCTACGGAGCTGGAAATTCCGGGTTCGATCCCCAACATGGTCGTCTTGTTATTGGTTTTGCATGCCCATGGAGAGAGAGATTCATATCCAAGCGCTCTATGTTCTTCAGGGACGACAGGAGAGATGTATGACGATGGAGCTCTGGGGTCATATTTTCCAAGAAGGTGAGAGAAGAAGAAGAGAAACACAATCCTAGTACATTCGATCCCCGATACTCCACATCGAGTCCAGACCTGTACAGTTTTGTAACTTGTCTCTAAGTACAGTACTGTAACGGGACTGACGTTTCCAACATGCATGTTCAAAACCAGTGCCGGTAATGTTCAGACCTATGATAGAGGATGGCGTTTCTCCTTTCCGAGTAATTCTGCAGTTCGAGATGACAATCGCTTCCTTACATTGTTGTCAAAGGTCTGAAAGTCCAGACGTGTGTTTCTGTAGGTCCTTCCACAAATACAGTTTCAGAATTTTAAT
Source organism: Marchantia paleacea (assembly GCA_014180765.2). Lineage (NCBI taxonomy): Eukaryota > Viridiplantae > Streptophyta > Marchantiopsida > Marchantiales > Marchantiaceae > Marchantia > Marchantia paleacea. Next base: position 856,315 of record MUAA02000004.1, read on the forward strand.
ACGGAATTCCAGCAGCAAATTACAGTTTTGGGGTTTATCAATGTTTCAAAGTTACATCGTCAGTTTCAAATAAGATGACAAAATGCGCTTATCGTTTACAGCTTCTTCGCTAGTGTGGATCGACAAGGTTTATTCTTCATATGGACAATCCTCACCCTTAACGTATTGCAACAACATAGGTTACAATTCCAAATCTTCATCGCTAAACTTGTCAAATCTAATACGGTATCTCAGATCAGGTCCAGAGTCTCCAGACTTGTGACACACTGGACTCCATCGTTGCAGTGTGAGAGTGGAGTGATGACCGACTTACGCTCTGAACACTCAGCTATGCAGATTACCGACTTTCCGGGTGACCAGATATGTGAGAAAACATATCACTGTAATATCTTGTAACAGCAGCCTTCCCTGCCATTTGTGAATGATCTCTGCTTCTCCGTCCTGAAGAACAAACTCCGATACGAACAGAGTCATTCTTGTGTCTGTTGTGGGCGATGAAGTTCTCTCACTTCAAACGCCGTCTGTGACCTTCCTTGAAGTTTCTGGTCTCTCTTCCCTTTAGAGGGCGCGCCATGGCAGACACACTTCCTATCTATTCCATGCATATATTCCGAGTCCAACACTTCTCTCTGGTCTTCATTAGTGGCCAAACAGTCTGGACGTGAAATAGCCCAAAGCTTGAGGGAACATCTCTCTGTGCATATGAGAATAATAAAACAAAATAAAACAATCCTTTAGCTTGCCATGGGAGTTTGCTTTTTGCTACTGGTAGACAGCTATCTCTTCTCCAATCAAGCAACTTCAACTACCATCCTCTTGCATGAGAAATATAAATATATATGTTGGTTATAGTCGAGACAGCAGACTGGAAATGATAGCCCATCAACCAACTCGGATAATGGTTCCTGCTGGATTCAGTCACTTGCTGGAAGACTTTGCGCAGCCTTTTGTTCTTTGCTTGCCATGGGGACTACGGGAGGTTGTTCCACATCGTATCCCACGGAGGGACTGTGTCACATCCATCGTTTGACGTGTATAAGTTTCTTCATCCGGGCTGGCTTTATCCTCGGAGCCTGACGTAGAAGCTGAGCAATGTTCCACGCAAAGCTTTCATATTCCACTGCCGGACGCTCTCACATACGGACCTTGCTCCAAGCTGCGGACAAAGTTTGCACCACCCGCATTTGAGCAGTAAATCTCAGTCGGGCACCTCGCCCGATTTGGCTGTACTTTGAAAGCACTGAGTGTCAAGCTTATGATCTCCTCCCTAATCCAGCAGTAGTAGCATTCCCTGGATATCGTAGGGGGTCTTTCTGCGGATTTCTGACAGGAAGTCTTATGAACATTGAATGTACATCTACCGGGAATCCGAGGAAGTGGGTGGGAAGGTGATGGATTCTTGGCAAGACTGCGAGGCTTCATCTGGTTCATATTCCCCGTGATCATGATGGGAGAGCATTAAATTCGGTCCAACCTCAGGTCGTCTTTGTTTCCCGCCATAGTGAACGTTACTGTGCTTCACATCTTCTATCGCCTTCAGAGTTCCTACGTTTTAGTTCCCTATGAGCCTAAACCTGATGATACAGAAGCAGCTTGTGGCCAATCTAATCTAGAGGACTACTACTTCTGATCCACCGTACGATCATGCCGACTCTTGATGGAACTCAGAAAAGAGACCCTGAAGCCATGTGCAGTGTTCTTACCCCAATGCCATTCGCGGTCTTCGAAAAGTACCACGCGGAGACCGGATTCCTCGCGGTTCTTCGTCGAGATCCGCACATTCAAAGGACTTCGATTGACCACACCGAGTAAGAAAGGAAAATCCTCACAAGAACTCGGGCTGTCCAATTTCAGAAAACCTAGGCGATCGGCGCCGAAATCGCTCTCAGAGGTTATCTCAACGCGGACCCTTAACTTTTTGAGAACGGTGAGTTCTTTAACGAGTGGAAGTTTACCCTCGCGCTCTACTGCAAACCAACAGTTGGACTGATCTTGGCAGGAATCAGGAATGGTAGCCTCGGACTCTCGGGGGAAGGAATGCAGCCTAGGGTTTGGAAAGAAACAGCTTCGGCTCGTTATGCAAAACGTGCAAGGGTCGAAATCTAAGATTGATTAGAGTAAAGAGACACAGTAGAATATCAAAAGTTTGATATTATACCAGTCATCGACTAAAGTTGAATATCAAAAGGGATGGGAAGACCCCATCAAAAAATACAAGGAAGGAACCAAAACGGTAACATGGGGCTAGGCCCCAATAGCATCACAATAGATTAATTAGAGTAGGACTTCTTTATCACACTTCCTTTACCTAAACTTACCAGCAGTGGCGGCGAGTAAGGCACAGAGATTTTTCCAAGATACGTAGATAATCGGAGAAAGACACGAGAGTACGACTTGCTGGTCTATGTGAACACTGCTCGCTGTATCATCCACCTGTCCTCGCACTTCGACCCAGAGTCGTCGACCATGTACCCGTATTCTGATCACTGTATGTGTAAGTCTCTGCTCCATAACGGTTGCCTTTGCTTGATCCTCGTGCCGTCTCGGTCGTCGGCCTTACGCAGTCTTACAGCCAGCGCTCAAGTACAGGGCGAATCTTCCAACATTCTGGCGCCGTATGATTACGACCTCGATCCTGTTGTTTAACTTCTAATGTTCTTCTCAGTTTTTCTCGTCGTTCTGCCGACTCTGCCAAGACAATCTGTGCAGGTGAACTGGCTAACAAGAAAACATCCTGTTGACTTGGCGAACCCATCTTGCAACATTCCAAACAATTTGTTGATTTACTCAGTCGCGGGAATAACATTACCTGGCTGATGCGCCTACAACTAGGCCGGGGAAGGAATCGGACATGTTACAGTCGAACCGGTACCCACAGTCTTGACGACTTGTAATTTAGGACCAAACAAATTTCCCTCCTGTTAATCAGAAGTCGCCACCTCGACATGCGGAAGTCCAAGCAGGTCATCGGAGACGTCAAAGGGGCAGGAATCTGCGACAGGAAAAGCTTATCGGGCAACGTGAAGTCCTGAGATGAAACACCATAACCCTTATCGTGCGCCAGTGTGGGATTTTCTGCGAGTCCCGGGCTCTTGTAGTCTACGGGTAGTCATCGACCAGTGCCAACGTTGTTATAGAACTGTGATGGCGTTGTTCTACGTGGACATGTACACGCAGTGCTGTAGGAGGGGCAGTTGACTTCCGAAGTACTGCATGAATTTCGATCTATAGCAAGCGTTCCGAAAAGTCGAAATGCGTGTTCGGTACAGCACCGAAGCAAGTGACATGGTCCAGTTACGTGGTCATGCCTTGTGGATATAAAGTTGAGAATGTTTTACTTTCCGAGACAGGATATACGATCGCAAATACTTTCATGGAGCGATGTAGAAAGAGCGATCAAAACCGAAACATTGCATCCTGTTCTTCTTTAAGTCCAACTTCTGCACTGTGCTCTCTGCCGCGAGGAAAACTGTTGTTAGTGGGACGAGCCAAATGGAAGCGTAGACCTGGGGAGATCAACTTCATACCATTCTCGGTTGCGTTTTCACGCGAAAGTTGAGGTTTGAAAGCGCGTGCGTCTAACTCCACGGCCTACGTAACCAGCAGTCTTTTCCAGTCATAGAGAGGTGGAAATAGAACAAATCGATTGCCACAAAGTCGACTGAAAGCCACTGTTTTGAATGGAAAACAAAATATCAGGACAGTAGACCTGCGGATAGTGTGGATCATCACAGGAGCTCTCGAAGTAGACCTAAAGAATTAAAATACACATGTGCATCATCCTCCTCCCCGCCGGTGACAGGTCGATCACCCCCACACCCACGGAAATGATTAGTTGTGAGAAGCCGGAGTTGGTGGGGGCGAAGGCCAGCGGATAGAAAGATAAGATTCGGAAATTCGCCGAGGGAACAAGACGAGTGATATCTTGATTCACAAACCTCATCAACTTTCACATGTCTTCAATCTTCGATCCGTGATGCACTCACTCACTCACTCACTGCACTCTCCCGAATCAATGCTCCCACTCGGAAAGAAAATTAAACAATATGGATAACAATAAAATACCCAACGATGACGGGGAATGCATAACAGATAGAAGACCCTTGTTCATCGAACGCAGAGAGTCATGGACGCCATATCCCTGAAGCTGAGCCTCCAGACCGGAGATCTCGCACCTTGGAGACTTCATTGTCGGCTTGCTGACCAATCGAGTCAAGCTCTTTACCCTAATCATCACCATAGTTCCTTCTTAAACAGTCGATAATCATTCACGATCTTTGAACGAGATTTACGCTGTAATACGGGCTTAATAGCGCTCAGTACCGTAATTGCTCGAACGAACTTGCAATCCGTTGAGTTGCAGCAGTTCACGAATGCATAATGTTTAATAAGCAGTCCTTTCGGAGATCTCCTCCTTTAAGACGCATCATTGTCGTCAGAATCACTTATCCGGGTCCCATCACCGTAATCAAGTGATAAGTACCGCATTACGTCAGCTCCTGGACTTTATAATCGAATCTCACATCCGTCATGAGTTATGCGTTTGAAATCCGGTGCAGTCCGATGATTTCCGCGGCAGGCTTGGCGTCTACGGCAATTGACTGCTTTGAAAATTGATCTAATATATCTGGAATTTCGTACAGTTTAGCTTTGTGTATTAACAATTATAAACGTTCCTACATTAAGTCAGTTCAACTCATAACTATAAATTTTCTTATAAATACTGTAACCTATCGATATTCCTTTGTAAGTGATTACAAATGGCATGGGGAGGTAAGATAACAGAAGGAAAGCAAGAGGAAGGGAATGCAGGACAATGAGGCGTTCATCATCAAAACAATGGGACGCAACCTGACAAAAGAGCAATATTTGGAGATAATCCGATATATGGAAGAGTTTGAGCACTTCGGACAAATACATGTAGGTTTTGCAAAATATGAAAGTGATTTCTCAAATCAAGGTCTTGGTGAGATACATGAGGATAACCGGCCTATTTTCCTGGAAGTGTTTCCATGGTTGAACATTTCGACTTCGTCTGAGCAAAGTTGAGTACAAAAGAGAGAAGACGAAACTTCAAAAAGTTGTATTCGAATAGAGAAAAATACAAAGTATTGAACGCTTGGAGGTCAAGAAATCGCGAGTGTTTCGTTGTCCATGCACAAGAGAGAACACTCGAAAAAACTGTTATTTGTCACCATGTTCTTTTCTCATAAGACCAGATCCGTCAGTGTTTTCGATTCCAACTTACTCTCCGCGACCTGTGGATTAGAAGTTGCTCGTGCTTTGTCCGACAAGCCCTACCTTTTCAATCGTCTGAAACAAGGGAAAATCCTCAAAAAGTCTTCCTATATTGAAACAACCAAAACTCTTTGTTCCTCTAATTTAGAGTTACATGGAGCTAGACATAGACATATTCATGAGAGAATGCAAGAGATCATATAGACAACATGGATATCATTCTCTTTAGTATATTGTATAGTCCATTTTAAGCAACTTGTATCCATTATTCTATAGAGAGTATTAGTTGGTGTGATCCATAGGAGAGCAATCACATTAGGTGATGTATCTTCATATGTTCATGTAATATCATGTAGTATGTAGACTGTTTGACTTATATAGTTCGGATATCTTAGGTGCTATTGGGGCCTAGCCATATGTTATCACTTTGGTTTCATCATTGTACCACTTGATGAGTTCTTCCCATCCTTTTTGCTATATTACTAGTTACACTTCTCTATTTATACAAAACTAACTACAAAACTAGTTAAAAACTAATAATATTCATATTTCATAAATTCTGATTGGCTAACATCAAAATTTTACCTCAATCAAGTAATATATTGTATCAATTTTGAGATCACCATTTTGTTAGATTCACAACCCATTTGTAACAAAGAACAAAGCAAAAATTTATAAATTTCTTTACATTGTATTAAAATTATTTGTAAAAACATAAAATAATAATACCTATCTATACAAGTTGTTATAAATAAAATATCTATCATTCTACTGCAATATGAATAGTTTGTTATGAACAAAAACATGAATATAATGTCTCTTCTTTATCTTATTTTACTCAAACTAGATGAAAACTTAGTATGTGGTATAATTATTTTTTTAATTCTATTTTTTAATTTTATTTTTTAATCATTTTTGTTTTTATTTTTATTTTATTTTTATGTTCAATTTAAAAACTTTCCCAAAATCAAATCATAATTTTCATTCATATTTGTGCATTGATCTTCAAAATAAGATGTAAAATGAAATCTTACATTGCAAAAGTATTTTACATCTAAATAAAATGATGTAATTATTTATAACATCATTGTGTGATTCTAAAATTTTTCAGAGATATATGTTGATTATGGTGTTGCAATTTTTTACTAAAAGAACTAACACATTTGTAATTACCTATATAATAATACAAGAGTGCAATAAAAATAATCAATTTAAGATGTTTATTTCATTAAAATAAAATAAAACCTTCATGATACATAAAAATAAATATTTTTATTTATACATATGAGATGCGTCTTGATTAAAAATGATCATATAGTGAATAAATTTACTTTTTCAAATTGTAATTAGCTTTAGTTATTGAGACATAAATTAAAGGTTACGCAATGCAGAGATATATAGTATTGAGTTAACTATTAATGGATTATTTAAAGATGTCACATCGTCAATCCATGTGCTCTCTAGGTTGTGTTTATAGTGTATTAGTAAGAGTTACACGTCATCAATCCGTGTGCTCATATTGATGTCCGTCACATCATCAATCCACGAGAAATTGGATGGATGGTGGTGATGGGACCTCATCTATATTGTACCTTTTTTAGTATTATATATAGAGAAATAGAAAACCATTGAGTTTATTTCTCAACTTTAGAATTCTTGAGCTATTGGAGTGAGATCTGTAACCATCTTTAGTTAGTAAGAACTAAAGATAGTTAGTCTTGAGTTGACTATTAGTGGAGTATCTAAAGGTGTCACGTCAATAATCCATGTGCTCTTTAGGTTGTGTTTCTTGTGTGTTAGTTGGAGTACACATCATCAATCCGTGTGCTCATATGGATGTATGCCATGTCATCGATCCACAATGAATTGAGTGGATGGTGGTTGTGTAACCTTATCTAGTTTGTAGCTTTTTGAGGATTATATATGGAGAAAGAGAGATCATTGAGGTATATCTCAACTTCAAAATTTCTTGAGCTATTTGAGTGGTATCTCCTCACTTCCTTAGTGTTACATTTTTCATCACTTCCCTAGAGTTACACAAATGATATTTAAATCTTATATGTAAATAATTTTTAAAATAATACTCATATTTTAATAAATAATATTTAATTCATGTTAATAATTAGCATGTATTACAGATATTTACATCAAATTTATTCTTTTCAAAAAAACTAAAAGAATTCTTGAAATTATTGCTTTGAAAAAAGTATTTTTTTTCATAACATATTTAATCAAGATCAAACAAAATAAATAATATGCAATAAAATAAATGACAAACTAAACTATTTAATTGAAGTGAAATAAGTTAAAAATATATACAAATTTTAATTTTCTTGAATTGCAATAAAATGAGATAATATTTATAAAAAATAAGGTTAAAAAATTCAAAATCAATAAAAAAGAAAAAAATGATATTTTTATATATTTGATTCATTAATCACCTTAAAATATTGAGTAAAAAATAGATTAAAAACTTTTTTTTAAAAGATCAATTTTTTTTCTCATACGAAGATAACTTGATGTGAATTATTAAAAGATCAAAAAATAATATTTTACATATATTTTTAAATAAATTTATTTTTCCAAATATTTCATAAATTCAAAAAAATCTAAATGATGATTTTGCATATTATATATATATATATATATAAAATTAATTGATTATTAATTTCATTAAAAAAATTTTAAATGAATAAATGGCCAACAAGTTTATATTCTTAAACATTGAAATCAATAAATTAAGAGATAGTTCTCAAATTTTTTTTATAAATAAGTTTCTTAGATATCTGTAATAATTTAATTATATATTTTGAATGATTCAACAATAATTTTGGATTTTTTTCTAATTTTTGTCAAACAAAAACGTCTTATGATTTATTATTTTTATCTTTACTCTTTCGATAATAATGAGCAAGTGTAGTTGAAATTTTTATTGAAATCACTATTATGAAAGATTATCATTTTATATTTTATAACAAAATTATTTAAGTATAGATGAAATTCATGTTGTCAGGTTTGTTATTTGTTAAGAGATTAAAATCATAAATCAGTTGCAAATTATTGCAAATACATTACAATTTACTTTTGATCATGTATAGTGTATATGCCAGTCTCATACTTTCATCATCATATCAATCATTAGCCAAATCATATCCAATTTTTCATTATATATTTTAAAAATATATAAATCACTAATATTTGGATAGAATTTAATTATATTTGAAATATTAATTTTCCTTTTAATATTTTAAAATATAATATTAATAAATGTGATATGTATGTATATATATATATATTTGAGTACCTATTTTAACATTTATTAATTAACATTATTAAAGGAAATTTTATTTTGAGATACATATTGATTGATAGCCAAGTTTTAGTATTTGTTTGGATTAATGTTGTAATTTTTTTATATTTTATTTTTTCATAGATTTCTTTATTTATCGTAAATGATATTATAATATGGTTATGATGACTTTTCTTAACTATAAATATAAATAAATAAATGAATATATAATTATAATAATTTTATTATGATAGAAAAATTATTTTTTTAGTACCAATTTAGCAGTTCATTTTAAAAATATTTTTTCGTTTCTCAATTATAAGAATTAATTATTTTATTTAATTTACATGTTTTAGAATAGAAATGATATTGCAATGCATGCAAAATCTTGGGATTGAAAATTCTTGAATGAAAATTTCTTTATAATGATGAATTGTTAGTTATAAAAGACTGGATTAGAATTATATCCATTTATTTGAATTCCAATTACGATAATAATATTTTAAAAGTTTTTTGTATGTTTATTTTTATAAAAAATATTATTTAAAATTAATATGTTAGTCATGGAATATTTTATGAATACTCTTTGTATTGAGCCCAATTGAAATGGATAAGATATATTTATATAGTTATTTTGAATCCTCTTCGATAAGAATATAGCTTGTTCCTTGTTTTTTCACGATGTCGTGGTGAAGTAATCGTTCAATGGATTCTGCTTCATTGTCTATATCCTGCCCAAAATGACAGGGTAGACGTGTTTTCTACAGTGAGCTCATTGATTGATCCTGGCCGAAAGACCAAATCAATCAGTTCTGGCGTGCTGGCCACAGTTACTTTCACTTCTCTACACGGTGGTGTGAGAATACAGCGAGTTCGGTTTACTCCTTGTTCAGAGACGCAGGAACGTAGTCCGTAAATGTGGTGAGTACTATATGACAATCAAGGTATGGCGGCCATGACGTAGAACTGCAACTATGCCCATTCAAAGGACCAAAGTTGACTACACTAAAAGTTAGCGCGACCACGTTCCAAAGTGGCTCCGTTTAGAAGTTCAGACGATGTGCACTTGAGGCCATGTCCATGGTCTCTCGTGTGTATGAACTCGTTCCACTTGTACCTCGTAAGTCCAAGGGACATGTTAAAGAAATCTGTATATAGGGCTAACGATTGTTAAGGACTATTCTGAGAGCCCGCCTATCTCGGAAAAATCCTATCATGAGAAGATCGCGTACAAGGACGATTTGTACTCGTTCAGCTTTCAAATCCCTAATTCTGAACATTAAACCTGCGGGGTCTGTGATTGGTGTCCTAAATGTCCACTCTGAGAACGGTATTTAATGCAAGGCCTAGGAATTGATTTACACGTTGCAATATTCCATGCTCATGTTCTTGTCCTCATTTGTCGCTCCCACTATTAATTAGAGCATGTTCAAACAAATCATGTGCCCTTCCTCGTGATTTGCTCTACACCTGCTTGGTCTACGCGAGCCCGGGATTTCTGAGCAAATCTCTAGCGAATTTTCCTGCATTTTCCAATATTGATTAGCTTTCCGAAGGATAGGTGAAGAGTCACTGATGACCATACCTGCTGGAGAAGGGACCAAAGGGGCCTTTTGGATGTTACAATGTGCGACCTCCTTTGATGACCTTCTGGGCATGATTAGGCGCATAATAGAAGGATTAAGACAAAGCGAGGCTGGCACTAAGCCAGCCGACCTCTTCATTGGACTCGGCTGGTTCGAGTCAGTGTGGAGCCTCCAAATTAAGTCACAACAGACCAACGCTTGGCGAAAGTTTCACAACGCAGAAGCTTAGGCAAGTTTGCTCCGAAAATGTCGGCGATCAGTGGGATCCCTTGCTTGTTTGCAGCAGCAGCCTGAGGTTGTGACGAGGTCCTTGCAGAGATCGATTCGTGAGTTGGCATCGTTCATTCGCTTGCAAAAGCTAGAACCGACCTTTTTGTATGCACAAAAGCTCGCTCAAAACAAACCCCAAATTGTAGTGACGAACCGCAATGTTGAACTCAATCATCTAATCGGTCGCCGAAGATGACATGCTAGGTCGGACAAAGGCCAGATGTAGATTGTCCAGTTCCATCGGAGCGGCAAAGGGAAGCTCATGGTTTGTCACAGCATCCAGTCTCCGTAGGCTCTCCTAGTGAATGTTTGAAGAAAATTTGATATGTTATGAAACCGAATCTGCCCGATTGTACAATTGTAAAGCTGTAGGTATGAACAAATATTCCCGAAACTTAGACGACGACCTAACCAAAGAGAAGAAGAGTCGTTTCTAACACGATATCTGCATATACTAAGCTATTGTAAACCAGAAGGACAATGTGAAGGTGTAGAGCTGGAAATCCGGGAGGCTTGTGCGGGGATGGGCGAAGTTCACCTGATTTCTGTTTCTCTGGGAATGCTTTACGCCCTTGGAACTATCTGCTCGCATAGGAGATTTCCACCCATGCTATACTTATCGGCCCGGCCCCTGGACAAACTACAGGACAGGCCGAGAGCCCAGTTTAGAGGGTTTTTGTCCTTCGATGAAAAGGAGGCTGAAAGTCCTGTCGTGTCGACAAATGTTTACCACTTTTTTTAAGCGGAGATTCATTACTAGAAGATTGAAAGTCAGCACGTTCTACGCAATCTACTATTTAGTAAGTTGGTGGATAAGTTCGTTATGTGTAATCTGACCTCTTCTGTCCCATGGTTCGCTATCTTTCTATCTACATGAAGTGACTATTTTTGACTTAGAGCGTCTCCACCGGCATTTTCCAGAGGAGACTGGTAGAGTCCATGCTTTCACCGTAATCGCCATCGCGGGATGTACATGGGATAGTACCTCAACCCTAAACTGCTACTTCGTATCTTTTGTGATTGGTGGTGGGTAAGTGCAAAATCTAGACGGTCTATTTCTTAATTTACAATCGATTTTTATCTTATTTGAATTACTTTTATTAAAAAAGGGTATTATTGAATATATTATAATATTATTCTCAGTAATGTGAAGTCTTCACGATCGGAATTGTAGTGGATGAACATTGTATATATTCTAAAGACATGTAAGTGATTGGTTATAAATTTTCGAAATATTGAGAATAATGTTCGGAGGGTTAGACTTGCAAGTTCGTACTAGATTGATCAGATTTGAAGGGCACTCCATTCCCCCTGTTCAATTCGAATAGCCATTACACCATTCCGTATTTGCATGTCGAAGTTGTTGATTCCTGGATCCTTACATCTGAGCGTCATTAAACTGTGCACTTTCTCTAGGTTTGTGATCTGATCTGAGATTCCGAACTGATAAGAAAGATATATCTTCTCTCATTTCATAAAAAAAACCTCAAAATGAATAGAAATAAAATAAAGAAAATAAGATTTGAACTTAAAGAACCTAAACTTTTGTGGTGCAACTACGAGCATTTGTTCCTTACGTGCCTTGAGGATTAAATGGGTGGTAATCAGACTTCTTCTACCGTGATCACTACGACGGCGAATCTTAAACTTTAGGTGACCAGTTCGCACTGCGTTCTTGTGGAAGGCACGTGAAGAAGGCGCAAAAACTCGATGCGTAATATCGCTGGACCTCTGACTGTAACTGCAGTTTACAGACATGTGGGAACGGGGTACGAGCCTATGCGCCTTTCCAACGAACCGTCCATATCCAAGACCCGTCTTGGCGGGAGACCAGAGATAACACCGACGTACGTCGGTGTTATCTCCCATGTAGTTCAACCCATGCACCCGCCCGCTAGAGAGAATCGCGCAGGCGGTATTACTTTCATTGCGATCTCGCGATTGTGGAGATTTTGGCCGCGAACACCAGTTTTGACCGAAACAGGTGCGTCGGAACTGGGTCCCGTTGTTACCCCGGTACTCTACTCGCCGTTAGTTCTCGGGAGAAATGACCGGTTCAGTGCGAGAACAGATCCCCGCTGTCGAAGAAAACAATCAGGGCCTGCAGCAGTGGACGCAACAACGGGTGACATGGCGTGAGAACTCGTGGATAGAACTGCGGAACACACGGCAGGCTATGCGTCCGGCGAAAGTCTGGGGGGCGCTGAATTGGTCCAGTCGTCCTCAAATTAGAGGCAAATTGCTCATTGGCGGGGCTTCTGTGGAGGAGCCGCCATATTGGTGGCCACCTTCTGTCCAAAGAATCCATTCGTCAGGATCACGGGCTCTTGTATCGAACTTCTTCTGGAGTCGTGGTTTCCGGTCCACGAGAACGGATGGAGGGTCCTCCGATGCGAAGGACTGTACTCGCTGCCGGTACTTGGGGGTCATTTTTTAAAACCTCGACCAGAGCTACGCTACTGTCAACAATCTGCATACTAAGCGCGCTGTCCTCACTGTACCAATTTTAATATTTTGAATTCCCCAATCTCACTTCTTCCAACTTAACATATGCTTCCCCATAAAACGTTGCACGCGAACCCCGATGGGGAGAAATAAAATACCATACTTCAAAGTTATGCGAAACTGTAAATGGGACATGTTATCTGTCACTGAGATATCTTCTTAAAGGGAGGGAATCGCAGCCTCGACTTGTAGCAGATGTCTGCATGCTGTAAGCTCGTAACCTTCCAAATATGCGAGGATTCCCCGCACACTGGTTTGGTTACACCAGTCAATAGTGTAAAGAAAATGCACCTGAGGACGAAGTCCGAGGTGTTGCTAATAAGACAAGGCAGAGGGAATTCGGTCTTAGACTTTGATGCTGTGGGGCTCCACTACGGAGGGGTTCTTGAAACGAATGCTCTTGTGGCAGGCGGAGGGAGGGACGGTATTTTGTCAGCAGCGGGTTTTAGCTCGGGAATTTTCCTGCCCCCGCTGCGTAAGTTCCCCGCTGTTGCAGCAGTCGATGTCTTCCTTTAAGCGCGTGAGCTCGACCTTTTGTGCGAGCACGCAAGACCCTGTGAACTTCGTGCCTCGGTTTCTGTACCATGTACTGTGTGGTGTTTTGAATTGAATTGAATCTCTGTCGTGCGTGCGGGTTTATTGTGGGCTCGCTTGAAGGCGTCGCTTTGAGCGTGCGGTTGATTGAGTCTGTCTTACAGACATTGCTGTTGCACTGTGTGAACAGCATCCGCGCAGTTTGGGTTTCAGGTCGAGATAGACCGCTGTTTAGCGCGAGAAAGAAGCAAATCGTCGCCGCAGTGTCTTTTTCAGCTTTCTTTCATTCGGGTTCGAGTGTTTTGCTTGTTTCTGTTTGTTTGTCGAAAATCCCTTGTGAATACTTCGTTCACTCTCACTCTCTATTAGCAGTGACTCATCGGTACCCTGTCCACCGGTTTTTTTATTTTGTTTGCATTTCGTGCTCTTTTTTTCGGGAATTCTAGTCTCTGTTGAATCGTTTGCTTGGCTTGAAAGTTCGCGGAGGCGGCAAGGTTGTGATCGAAGCGATTCATTCTTTGCCGGCCGAGGGCCGAACTGTTTGATAAGATCATCAAAATCGCCGACCCCTCTGGACGCATAGTGCTGGAGAAGGATGGACGAAATGCGCAGAATATGCAGCGAAACTAATGAGTTGTGACGAAGCTCTGCGAGCAAGGCCGGCAAGGAGTGAAGGTAGTTAGTGTCTGTGGACAGACAGATAACGTTCAGTGTAGGAGCAAAAGGGGCGTAGAGGAATTAGCACAAGCAGGTGCGGTCAGTCCGAGGTATCGCAGATTCCTGGCAGTGACTGAGGAGGATCAGGAGGCAAGAGTCTGCATTAGAGTAGAGTTCAGAGGCTACTGGGAGTAGTCTTTGCACCGCTCTCTTCCATGAGAGCGGAGGAAATCCTTCACCGCGCGAAGCATCGGGCAGCTTTTTCTCGTCCCATTCGGCGGGTGAAATCATCGTCGGGGTTACCACGTGGTGTGGACTTCCTTGGTTAAGGACAGCGGAGTCTTGGAAGGTCGCTCACACCGGAGCGCTGGGACAGCGTGAGAAGTGGACGCTGACTTCAGTCATCCACGTCCGGAGCGAGAAGACTCGAGTGTTGGTTTGGATTTCGGAACACAAGGCATAGCCCTCTGGTCTCTTGCCACGAGACCTGTGGAAGATTTTACAGCAGTTTGGTTTTGTGATTTCTGCAAAAAGCGTTCGAAGCCAGTCGAATTTCTGGGCTGGCTGTCTTGTAAATTGAATCACAGCCGCGCGGGTCGCATCGATCGTCTATCGTAGACAAGAAACTCGATTGAGTATCTGGGACAAGCATAGCTAGATTTGTGCAGGTGTTTTCCTTGGGGATATAGAGGATAGTTTTGGGCGGGTTTCTGAACTGGAGACCCAACACTTGCCGCATGTGGGTGAGAGAAAGGTCCTGGGAATGTGGCGAAGCAGGACTGAGAGGGAACGAAACAGGGAGGAAGCGCAGTGGCAGCGAGGCTTGGCCGGTGCATTGTTGCTGTTACTCTGCTCCTCGGAGATAGTGATCTGCAATGGCCGTGCTCTTCATGTCATGTCCTTGTCGCGGCAGCTGCTGCAGGATAATAGTACATCTTCGTCTGACGGAAATGGAAATGGAAATGTAGATTTACGACAGTATTGGTGGATCTTCTTGGTCGTGCCGGCATTTTTTGTTTCACTGTTGTTCCTCATGATCGTCTGTTTTAAATTTCATCTCGAAAAGAGGCGACGGTTGATCGGTAAGAAGGAGATAATCTACACCAAGAGCCCATGGAAGATTGGAATGACCCGGACCATGCGTAAGCGACTGAAGAAAGTCGTTATTACAGAACTTCCCGTCAACACCCGGGAGGAGTTGGAGCACGAGTGCGAGGAATTTAGCAACATAATCAGCTCATCCTCAGACAGCGTCGTTTTCAAAGGAACTCGAGATAGCGGAGCTCAAATCGCTGTGGCACGCGTTCGAATTCCGCCCTCACGGTGGAACTGCAATAGCGAGCTGCACTTCCTCCGCAAGGTGAAGGACCTAGCTCGCATGAAACATGCCAATATTGTCAATTTACTAGCGTATTGTTCCGAAGATGAACCATTCGAGCGTATGCTTGTGTATGAATACACTCCCAACGGAAGTGTCTATGATCATCTCCATAGCTCGGGCTCACCAGCGGACTTCCTGGACTGGTCCACCCGTATGAAAATTCTCATGGGGGCAGCCTACGGATTGAAATATATGCATACAGACCTCGACCCTCCTGCCACTCACATGAAATTTGATGCAAGCTCAGTTTATCTGACCGAATGTTACAGCGCGAAGGTCGCCTCATTCGGTATGGATAAGCTGTGCGTGGGGAGCAACTCACTCGGCCGGAGACAATCTTTTGGTAAACTCGTTAAGTCGATCGGGTATGAGGATTGGGATAGGTATCGGCATGTACCCAAGCCGGAGAGCAATGTGTTGAGTTTCGGAATGTTTGTGCTGGAGATGATTAGTGGAAGGTGCCCTTATGATCCTACCGAGGGATCTATTCTATTATGGGCTGCAGAATATATGGAGTCTAAAGAGAAATTATGGCAGCTAGTCGATACTTCGCTAGCTTCTCATAACGGCGAGGAGCTGGCGGCCCTAGTTGAGATTGTGAAACAGTGTACGCATCCGAAGCCCTTTAAGAGACCGACCATGGCCAAGGTGACGGAGATGTTGGCGGCCGCGCTGAAGATGTCACAAGAAGATGCAACTTTGGGAAGTAGCGGCAAGATTGACTACAAGAGCTCGCCTCTAATGTGGGCAAAGCTTGAGCTCCTGAACGCCGAGGGTGGAACAAATAGCACCGAGGAAGAGGAAGATCACTCGGAAGCCGTGAGCTCTTCCACTTTACCTCTTCTCGCGCCAGGACCTTCATCTCCCAAGATTTCTCCCAAGTCCGGAGTTCGATCACCGAAAACCTCCTCGCCCAAGGGATGCAGCACCAGTGGCGGCGATTTGTCAGACTCGCATCCGCCGGACGAGGTTGCCATTACCATCACATCGTCTCAAGTTAAACAATTTCATCAATCGGATTCTAAATCGTTCGAACGATGAGGACGTTAAACACATCCTTAGGTGAGTGAGGTCCAATCGCGTGGATCAACTGTACAGTATCATGTACATCTGCCGTCATCCTCAAATTATTAGGATGAGTTGTGGCAGGGTTTTGTGAAAGTAGATGAGATAGAGAGAATCTGATCATGAAAGCATAGGATTAGGAATCACGGCAGAATGTGAGGCCTTCAGAAACCACTCGGGCGTTGCTAGGTTGGAATAGCAACTCGATTTATTCTTTCAGTTTAGATAGGCATCAAGGCAACACCGTGGAATGGAATTTGAGCTCTTCCAAGACTGGTCGATACCGGTCAGTTTTAGCGCCAATGTGTGTATCATATACTGTATGTTTGAGTGTCATTATTGTCTTTTTGCACATACGAATAAAAATGACTACCAAAAGGAATGACGTTGACGACCCATAATGTTATCCATGAATGTCTGTTCGATCGGTTGGTAGAGTACCCTCATAGATCATAGATCATTCTCGGGCAGGGAGTTTCTACACACCCAACAGAGAGTGTTACCGTGCATCGGTGAAGATAATCTCACACTCTTTCCTATCTAGTTCTCTCTGTACCTTCCTTCTTGTGTGGCCCGACACGCAACGCCTGCCTAGAAAGAAAAGGTCACAAATCGGGCCAGACCATCGAGCAGTAGGGCGCCTGCTGGTCACAAAGGAATCATGGCCCAGATAAAGGATTTATCTTATCTGATTGTCGTGTCTTATTCTGTCCATATTCAACGGGCACTATCGAAAGACGATGATTCTGAGGAACTGCAAGGCGGCAGCAGGAGGATTGGGGTGACGCGCAGAACGAGTTCACTTGCTATGATCACATCAGAAAATTCTCAAGGCACATGGAAGTGAATGAGAGAAAGAGTTTAAAGGTGATTATTCCGGTCGAAGAGACGCAATTCTCCATGTTTATTACGACGAGGAGAAACAGCTGGATTTTGGTTCAATGCCGATCCCACGAGAAGTGACCGATCTGCTCCGTTGAATCTGTCATCAATAGACGCAAGGATACGAATCTCACGTGGACAGTCAGTGTACAGTTCCCGTCACCAGTTTGTCCTGTTGGCTCAAAACCCACAGTTCTTGCCACCTTAGGGTTTTGAATAGAGTGATGTGTAGGGTACACTCTCTATCTGGCAATGGACAAGGGGAATTTTACGCAACTTGATGTCACATAAGCTCCGCACAAGTCTCGCAAATTCATGTTTTTGTCTTTGGTAGCCACGTATGGACTAAGATCACAGGGTTCCCAGTTCTAACCTACATGTTCTAACAATGAGTTTGTCACAACATAAAATGTTACGCTAGCTAGCCTATAGATATCAAATCTATTCATCAATGGGATAAATAGCTTTGCTAAAGCATCAGATCTATATCGGACAATCGGATCCCAACATCCGACGTGTATGACAGTGTTAGAGCATGTTGGATGTATCCTTATGACGAACTGAAGCTTACCACGCTTACATGGATTGTATTGGGATGATATGGCATTGAATCTGATCACAAGGAAAAGCTTGGCTGAGGAAGTGAAGATCAAAAGTGAAAGGCGGGACCACCGAGTCACTGAGTCTATCCGTATGCACCAGAAAGTGAAATATCCAAGAACTGATACACAGTACACTTCAAGGCCAGCTTCATAGACAACATCCGACATCTGTTTAAGTAATGGGTAGGTCCTACACTCATTGTAATTTTATGCTCAGGTTGTAAAGTTTCAAGAAAGAACATATGGAAGTCACAAATGTATTTGACTTACACGGACTCGAGGACCAAGCGAAGTCTCTAGTCGAGCTTCAGTAATGCCGTGAAGAAGCAGAGTTGTTTGTTCTCACTCACCTAAACATCTCCTATTATGAAATTGTGCATTGGTGCGTTCTCAACCTAAACATACTTTGGTGTTTTGTCTTGAGAACTTTAACGAAAGTTTTGCGCAAGGTGTCATTCTTCATATCCATTTAATAAGATCTTCACCAGGAAGGCTTTGAAAGTATTTTCTCTTATCTCAACCTTTCACTGCGACTAGTCCAGTTACAACTCTTAAAATTTCTCTACAGATTGTCATATACATCACATACCGTCAATTCATTTGGGTCATTTCATATCATCACACATTAAACATTCGAAGAAGTACGTTTCGTTGTCAAAGCAGCTTTGTGATTTATATATTGGGGCATGATAATGAATATATTGATCTGGCTTCACACTTCTTGACATAACATTGCTAGGAAACCTTATGAGCACTCCTGGTGCAGAAAAACGAATTTCTGTAAGTAGAGCATATATATCTGTTGCAGCTTCTTGTGCAATCACTTATAGATGTGTGTATGCATGAATGTAGGTGTATATATTTATTTATATTCTACAAATTTAGATTCGTTTTGGGATAGTTTTAAGTAATTCCGAGATAGACTGAACATGACATGCGATCTGGATTTCATACTTTGTACCTTTACAAGTCTAAGATACATATCCATATTTTAAATAGCTCTGCCGCCTGTGATTGTAGTCAATCCATAGGTTGATATTCATCATGTGAGTAGCAAATACACGTACCACCGATTATGATCTAATATTATGGTGAGGTAATCTTCTCTCATGTCCCCTTAAATCAGCTACAAACTCAGCCATATATATTCCTGGCGATATTTCTCTTTTATATTGCAGAGACAAGACCCAACTCCTCCGAGAAATCTCACCAGCTGTATAATACATCTGGCAAACACTTAGCTACTATTGGTAGATTACACCTGATAAGTATTGAGGGGATGAGCTACTGTGGATCCCATATTTCCAATGATGTATGGGGACAGACTTTATGTTGCTTCCGTGGACAATACAATTATTATGAATGCTTGTATGTAGCCAGACTTTATTTGACCCTACGTGGACATTATAGTGATATGAGTGCTTGTTTGAATTTGCGAAACACTTGTTATGGAATTATAAGAACAGGAATAGATTATCATGTTCACGGCATAATCCTATGAGAATTCATCGTCATACATCATCATCATGTTTTTCGTGTAAACACGTCATCATGTAGGAAAGCACCTTTGAACGGCTTTATACATAGCAAACACATATACAATGGACTAAAAGGTACTTCTGTCTGAGAAATGAAAGTTCTGACACAAGTCGAAATATACGTTTGGAAACGTAAGATTCAACTCGTGTGACTTGGTTCTCGAGTTTCTGTAAAGTTGTCATCACCGTTCACATGGAGATGTAATGGATTGAGTATCCCAGCTAGGTTTCCACCTGTCTTCCATGGAGTTGTAATTTCAGCCATGCATAAATATGATCGAGAAGAAACTCCAAAAGGACTAAAAGGACTCAGCAATAAACCCTCCACCTTTTTCAAACCTAACAGTGCACCCTGGAGTGCAGGGAACTTGATACAGCCACTATGGTTAATTATTACCAATTGTGAAACTTGGTTTGACTTTGTGAGCCCGCGGGTTTTTCTTTGTGGACTTTGCTTCTCTTTACATCTCCTTCGTGTTTGATGTGCATCGTCTACTTCTAGTGGAAAACTGAGAATGCTCCCCTCTTGCATTCACATTCTGGCATCAAGGAGAAGTCCTTTATACTCAATATACAAGTTATAATATATTTTTTGGATGAGATTATACTAGAGCGTTTCAGGATAGCTTGGTAGAGTTTTATGATGCGACCTGAAACTTTTTATGGAGAGGACGTGTAATGTTATGGTTAATAATCTACTCATTTATGGTCAGTCATTATGATTCCATGGTGAAATACTGACAGTTTTATGTTTCTACTATCTTGTCTTCCATGGAGAGGAGGAGGTTTTATGGCTTTATTTTCTGGTGCAATACATGAGACACCTATCAAACTCAAGTTCTGGATAGCAGGCACCAAATGTAACGATAACTCTGGCTGTAGTAAAATTGATTTTTTCAAATCTTGGGCTACGGGTTATTGCGAACATGTGCATTTTTATTGCTTTTCACAAAAAAAAACACAATTTTGTATTTCTATTCTGAAACGCTCTAATATCAACAGCAAGATATACGATTTATGCATATAATGTTATAACAATACTGTAGACAGCTGGTCTTGCCACCAACGATTGGCAGATCAGCTAAAGCTGTGACCTTCGCTCCTATGGGGGTCGTTGGCCACTGGGACAGACTCCTCTAGACCCTTTGCGTAGAAAAAGCATCAAAACATACAGCTGGTCTTGATAGGCAAGTGAAAAGTCATTGAAACATTCCTCGGAAGGAAAATGAAAGTTTAATTTAATTTTGTCTACGGCCACTAAAATTTAGACATTAGTAAAAGTATGGGGTCTTCAAAACAAATTAGCCGGCACAGATATTTGCCACAATTATTTTCTATGTCTTCTGGGCTGAAAATTCTCGAATTGTTGAGCTATTTTCCCTGTTGCAGAGTCTTTCCATCGCTTTTCGGGATATTGGTGATTTTAAAATTTTGACAAATACAACATATTAATTGTATTGTATTCTTCATTATAGGTTCAAACTTGCGACAACTTTGATGTTACTCATTACTCTTGTCGTGCACATACATATCGCATCACAACATACATCGTTGTCACATGAAACATCACAATACTTAAATCGTAATACACCAACACAAGTGTACCACAATAATCTTTTCTACTCTCAAAACATCCACAAGGACAATTAGCTCATAACCATAGTATTGAAGAGAGTTTACAATCGAGCCAAATCCACTTTGTGTTTCAAAAACTCTAGGTTCCCGCACTAGCTACTCTCCACCATAGCCACACTCTCAAAGTCTTAACTTCAAAAATTGCTCTCCAAGGAGCCCTAATTCAAACTCTACCCCTTGAGCCCTAGGTCTCCTAATGGTGATGTCAGCCCTAACAGTAGTTCCAGTTCGAACGGTGCTAACTGATGTATCTGCTCAGGCATAACGCACCTACCTAACTAGAGATGCCGATACAAAAGTCATGACAGTTTTTGTGCATATACATATTGAACACAAGATACATCGCTGTCACATCAAACATCACAATACATAGATCGTCCTACACCAACACAAGTGTACCACAATCCTCCCCCTAATTGGCGGTTAGGTCCCTCTATCATCATGTAGTCATCTAATCTATAACATGATATGCCCTTTGAGGGGCTAAGATCAAGAGATCGGTGGCTACAATGCCCAATCGTTAGTCGTTTATCTGTAATCCATACGATATAATGGCCAAACGTGCTTGCTTGCTAATCGCATCGAGGACATCTCCATCATCCATTGAGCACCGCATTGAGAGGAGATGCCAAACATGACCTATGCCATCCTTTCGAACAAGAATCACAAATCAACATAATGGCTGCTCCACTAGCTGATCCACATAACATACATCTCAAGCCTGCCCGCACAACTGCCAGACTTGGATCCATAGTACCATCAATAATTGGAAGATGACATGATGCACAATTACACACATGATCCTTCCAAATCACACCATCACAACCCTCTAATACCAAAACTCAAGAAGGTAAAACCTCACGTATTCATAGAATCGTGCAACTAGTCATAACATCCAATGTGGTCAGTGCACTATGTTGCAAGTAAACGTAATCACCAATATGAAATCTGTGAATTGAAGGTCGATATCCACCTCCTCGGATGGTAGCATAACGAATAGTATCTCTATGTTGAGCAGTAGTCAGGTTCTCAAATGCCATGGGCATTATCCTATGGAAGAGTTTTGCCCTTTAATGATACACCCTAACCCAAACATCAGGGTTATGCAAGTCCAAGACTTCAACTGACTCTCAATGAATAGTTGCAGGTAAGTCTAGATCTCTACCACATAATAAAAAGTACGGTGAGAATGACGCTAGAGATGCTTGTCGGCTAAATCGATAACCCATGGCCAACCATGGTAGCTGGATGTTCCAGTCTCCGAGATGATCTTTCTCCAAGCCAAACTTTCTTAATCCTCTCTTCACCTTCTGAACAACTCTTTCTACTAGACCATTAGCGTCATCCACGTTGGATGAATCACTAGGTACTTCATGTATGCAGCTATAAGAGATGGCATATCAGTTCATACATCATGCTTGTAGTGAGTCTTTTGCTCTAGAGATGGAGAAGACAAAGGAAGTTATTTTCACTTACACTATGTTGTCATCTTTAGATACAATGCATATTGCTTGGCAATATCCAAAGGAAGGTATATGTGTGATGGATCTGTTTGGAGGGATTAGCACAGGTTTGGCTACTTTTTTACAATCTTGCATACAAATGGAGGGAGATGAGATTGTGAGTCATGTTTCATTATGCCACCACCCCTACCACCTTGAACTCCTTGTCCTCTTCCAGGGACTACCATGCACACAACTCTCGATCGTAATTCTAGATGAAGATCAAAACATTGATCCATCATGTGACCATATGTGTGACAATGCTCACATGATTTTCATCCAACAGGATTCATCCTTTGACCTTGAACGCAATCCTTCGTGTGATGAGGTCCACCACATGTCCAACACACCATTTCAACAACTGATTGTTGACCTGAAAAGGATGGCAATGGTCTTGATGGTCAAGATTGTCCCACATATCTACCATTGTATACTTGTAACGTGAAGGAGTTGATGAACTTGGTGAATGCTTACTGAACCCAACAGTCACCACTCTCTCCTCTTGCATGTTGAGCTCGATACGCTCAGCAAGACAAAACACAATGGCCAACGTAGATGATGTCTCATGTAGTAAGGTGACATCTCTCACTCTACGTCTCAACTCCATGTCCAATATCCCATACCAATATTGGACAGCTTGTGCCTATGTGACCCTACGGGTAAACAATAATCAAACAACACATTCGAGTATAGTCTTTTGAAGACTCTCCTTATTGTTCCATTGAAACACCTACAAGTCTTGTAGCTTGTCAGTCCTCACCCCTTGGTAGTCTCTCCTCAACCATGCAAAGAACTCCAAAATAGAGTTAAAGGTTGGGACCTCTAAACTCTTTCCAACTCCATTAGCTCCAACCGTATCATCAATGTCAGATACAGAGGATGAACTCACACCACCAAACATTATATCTAAGTAATAAAAATGTAGTTTGGAGACGAGTATTGTCTCCAGAACTCAATCAAGGTGTTCATATTGGAACTCATGATAATCATCCATCGGAAAACCCTCCAAATACTGGAATAATCCCTTCCAAGCCATAAACGGACTAAACAACGTATAGTTGCGCATTTGCTTTAAATCAAACCATGAATCAAACTCATGTATGAAGTCATCCAACTCAATAATACCAACTGTATCCAAATATCATCAGGGACCCTTGGTGGCCCCATATATATCGTTCATGTCTCATAACAATGGTGTGGAGACACAATCCAAGATATAAACAAGCTCAACTCTGTCATTCTATGACAATAAATCAGAGTCTTCTGTGAATTGCAAAGCCAAGGTTGGTATCACACTCTGCTATGAGTGCATCCACTACTAACTCGAGTAGTATCTCCTTGGGAACCTCCAGAGAACTCTATTGTGACATCAAAGTATCACCTTCGTAACCATACAACAAGAAGTCCCCAACCAAAAATCACAACAGAAGGTACCCCGAGGCACCACAAGGTGTTAACACATTGGCAATCAAAAACCTGCCATCACCACAATCACTCATCCAATCTACAAGTTCGCAAGTTTTGTCTCACTGAGGAGAAACATGGATAGTCTGACTAGTCCGCAAATCCAACCTCACTATAAGCAGCACAGAGCACTAACACTCCAAACAATAAAACACCAATACAAACAAACGTGATGCACAAACAAGTAGCCAAGATGAAGTTATATCAATCACAAGAAACATAAATAAAAATACTCCATCTAAAAAATATCCATCAAAGGGGTCAAACCAACCCAACCCGAACTAACATAGTCTTAGGAGGGCATTTACAAACATTTAAACTGAGTTTTGGAGGCCTTATGCTCTCCGGATCGATAATCTGATAATGGTGATCTAGTTTATAAGGTGTTGTTTCAAACTAGCTTTTTTCAATTTGCTAACTAGCATAATTTTTTTTTTCGCAAACGGACATAGTTTGAAACTTCCGCAGGATTTGAAAAATCTTTGACTCTAATTTCATACCCCTAAATGTCACAATTTCGCAATTCTCACACCACCAACCTTTTGCTTGATATCTTTAATCTTGCACAAAATACTTGACATCTCCTATCCCCCCACTAAATTCCAGATCAAATAGACATTATATGATAATCCTATAGGTTGCCACTCATATTTTCAACCAAAAAATTTCAAAATACCAAATCTTGGATTTTGAGCACTTTTGTACGAAATGTCTTTTGATCAATCTCTATTTTTTTAAGCCTCAAAATAACTATGAGCATCGATCGCTTTGTTAATTTTCAGCAGTGTTGCAGCCCTCCAAAATTCTCGATTTAGATTTAAGCACTAAAATAGAAAATACAAGAATTCAAAATTGATCATCCCAACTTGTAATCGACTCTACTTCTAGATCATCATCATGACCTTCACTCCATCAACGCCATACACATTCTACAACAAACAGATCAAAGCTACCATAGATCAAAACTCACTCACCAAACCATCTTTATCACTCCAAAAACTCACGGTTCTCACCACAAAATCAAATTTGAATTTTTGAAGTAATCTTTTCTACTCTCATAATGTCCACAAGGATAGTATGCTCATAACCATAGCATAAAAGAGAGATTACAGTCGAGTGAAACCCACTTTGAATTTCAAAGACTTCAAGTTCATGCACTAGCTACTCTCCACCATAGCCACACTCTCAACTACTCAACTTCAAAAATTGGCATCCAAGGAGCTCTAATTCGAACTCTACCCCTTGAGCCCTAGGTCTCCTAATGGCGCTGTGGGCACGAGATACTCTCCACCATAGCCACACTCTCAAACACTCAACTTCAAAAATTGGCATCCAATGAGCTCTAATTCGAACTCTACCCGTTGAGCCCTAGGTCTCCTAATGGCGCTGTGGGCTCTAACGGCAGTTCCATTACAAATGACACTAACTACTGTATCTGCTATGCATACACACACCTACATAACTAGAGATGCCCTTACATAATTCATGACACTCTTCTTTGAAAAATCATCTTCAATGACTTAAGGCCTGATCGCACCTGGCCTTGAAGTCATAACATAGGATGTGGGGATACTGCGCAAACTTTACTTTCACCCTCTATGCAACTTAAACACATTAGTCAACAATAAGTGAAATATATAGGGGTTCAGCTGTATACCACTTATACATGTAAAAAGTTCAGTGTGCTTTCCACACTTTTATTCCGAAGTTTTGTGTTGCCGTAGTGATCTTCACATGTTAAAAACTGAGGATGCCATCATTGTAATTGTGATCATTTTTTGATTCAAAATTCCGTAATGCTTTAGTTTATATTCAACTGAATATAACGAAGAGAAGTGGATCGAAGTACATTTTGAATACAAGAATGAAATTTTTTTGCAATATAATATCCATTTCATTTCCATTAAAAAAACTTTAGCTTAAAAAAATAAACCTGAAAGTCAGGAAAAATTTGAAATGTGGAGCTTGAAATGCTCCACAGCTCGAAGTTTGAAGTAAGTGTAAAAACTATAATTAGATTATACCTTCTGTTTCTTACAATTATGTGCAAGTTACTAGGTTGGAATATCAGATTCCGTTTCCCCACAACTTAACATTGTGGGGAAACGGAAAGTTGCTTCAAACCTAAAGAATAGGTTAGCAGAACAGAACAAGGCCAGAATATATTCCTGACCTGAACTGTATTTGTACCTCAAAGTTCGTCACATCATACTCATGACTAGTTGACCAATCAAAAGTATGTACAATGTAGTCCACTCTGATTCCTTCTCTCCGCTGTGTTCGGATTCGATTGGCTGTGAAAGTCCTTCTTACTCTGAGGTGGCCGAAAAACCCGCTGCCACAGAGACCGGAGCAGATACTCCAGTCGCTTGTGTTCTACAATTATCGGCCCAATGGAACCCGCCGGAAGTGTTCATGATACGATCCTGCCGTATGGGCCCTGTAAAAAGTGCACGCTCCTCCTACGTGGAGCCGAGTTCCCAAATCTGACAAGGCCATGTCATCTCTCAATCTGACTGGACTGCCGCATATCGTCCCCGATGGACGCTTGAGAGTGATGCTGCGGGACCCATATTGGGGAAACAGCTGAGTTAGCTCGCGGCCCGCCGACAACGTAGACGAACACTACCAATTAATATAGCAAAAAGGACGGGGAGACCCGATCAAGTGAGGGAGTAAGATATATATAGCAAAAAGGCGGGAAAGACCATCAAGCGTTACATGGGGTTACCTCCCAATTGTGATGCTATTGGGAGGTAGCTATTGTGATGGTCAAAACGTTGGTTACCACTAAGATATCATAACTATCCCGGTGAAAGTGTCTATCTCTACATGAAGAAGATTTGATTTGATTGTGTCTTCCCATCCAATTTTTGTTTAGTTTAGCGTGTCTAAGATCCATATGAGGAAGCATCACATTATGTGATTACGTTAAATAGTGTTTCCTATATAGCAATAGATATATGATACATTAAATATATTATATAATATGCTAAAGAGATTGATAACTTTTTACTATGGTATATGCAGTCTCACATGGGCTTCTTTTTTCAAGACTTGGCTTAAAATTCATAAGTTACAAAGAGGTTTGATGGTTTCGCCTTGCGTAACATATACAAGTAGGACCTGCACTAGAAGCAAGCCGTGCAATCCAATCTCCTTGATTGTTTGGAAAAATATTTTATTTTTTCTCTTTTGGTTTAAATAAAGTTTTATCTTTAATGGTATGCAAACATGTTGTAGTAGATGTCCATAGCTCAATATAACTGTGAGTAACAAAGAATTGAACTTTATGCCACTCCACTCGCTGCCCATAGAAGGATAGGTAATCACCCCATCCAAAACAATATCACATGCATAATATCTAACTACAATGTGTGCAAGAGTAACCTAGTTGTCCAAAACCAAGTATAGGTTTATCTTAACTCAAGTTGATTTCAAGACATACCAACGCTCACTCTATATGAATTATACACTGTCTCTTGACATAACAAACACCACATCCATAATGTCATCATAGGTAACTATACTCTACTATCAGAATGGGTAACTCGTCATGTGGACCTATATTGCATCTAAGGTACTAATACACTAAGAGTTTAGTAATCAAGATGTAGAAGGGTGGACCAAGCCAAGATAGAACCTTATTGTTTTAGAAAAGTTAGGTCCTTCCAGTTGGAAAACCATGATACATGGTCTAGCCAAGAGCTTATATTGCATTTGCAGGAAAAAGAGTTATTGAACAAACTTAAGTAAAAAAAATAGTAGATGGTTTTCAAGTTGTAGAATCATTATTTGATCATGGTTTACTTAAGTAATTAAAAAATGATTCCACTTTTTTAATTCCTCCTTTATAATACTTTTCATTACTAATGGAAAATTTCCATTTCTCCTACATGAGCGTGCATAATAGCATGTATATTTTTAGAAGACCTAGCTACTCGGAGAGTCCCAATATGAGTCCTCCATGGACCGCCCACATCCCACTAGTGAGTGGCAATTGAATCTCCATTTGATCTCACCTGAATCGCTCCATCTATACTACTCCAAATTGTTTCACGACACTCTTGCCAGAAGTAAAGCCTACACCGAGCGCTAATAATAGGGGGAATGCCTAGATCCACTAAGAGGATTTTGAAAATGATGTTCCATCAAGGTACACCGTAGGCGTTAGTCCCATCGGTGGGCAGAGAGGACAACGTCAATGCTCCACTTTCAAGGAGAAGGGAAGGAAGAGCGCGGGGGTAAGAAGAGCAAGCTGGTGCGAGCACTGGTCTGCCTCTCTGATTCGAGACGGACAAAAATCGTAATATACAAAGACTCGATCTCACTTCACGCGCAGAATCTGACGACCAGGAACAGTTCAACGCGAGCTCCGCAGTAAAAAAATGCTTCGGGAGTGTTCATCTGTTTGGCCACGAAAAGCTTGCTCGTCGAAAAATTTAACGAGAAGCATGTGCGCTAATAATCGGAAGGGTAGATGGGATGCACCACGGTAGCTGCGCCAGTAATTGATCTGGATTCGTCGGTGGTCGTCGGCACGGTGACTATTTGCGGACCTCTTCCACAACGACTCGTTCGCGCAGCGTGGAACTAGCAATTGGCAGCGTTGCCTTTCGGAGCGCGGTGAAGTGTCTGAGCATGGGACCCCGGTTTCTCGGATGGCGGTCAATCGCGTGATGAGTGCAGGATCGGTGTGAACGTTGTGTACACTGTGAAACCACCGTGTCTGAGCTCAGCGAAGCGAGAGGCAGAGCAGAGAGAGAACGGGCCTTTGTTGACATCGGAGCAAGCTCCGATGGTGAAAGGAAGCAAAAATGCTGGTCATGTGATACCTAAGGTGGAATCGAAACGGCAGAGCTGATAATTCTGGGGTTGAAGAATCCGGGGATCAGGTTGTGTACCCCGGAATAGATGCGGCAGTTCAGCACCAGCTAGGTTCACCGTAGTCGAGATAGTATCGAGATCTGAGATCAAGCGTTTGCAAGGAGGGTTAGATTCATCTGCAGGAGTGGGCACTATATGTAAACGCTACAACGGTACTTCTTCCTTGTCCTTTTGCCGAGCTGAGGGGAGGGGAACGCATTTTTCGGAACGCGAACCCGAGACAGACAGAGTCAGTTGGAGGCCGGCTTTCATCTATCAGAGCACGACTTTGGTGTAGGTTCCAAATCCGTACTCCGTTATTCTTCGAGACCGACATCATTCGAGTGTGGTGGAAGCACTTTGTGTCATTGGATTCAAGGATTCAGAACCTGAAGGCGATCGGACCGGGAGCTTTTCTGGGCGAAAGGCCATGAGGAATTGAGAAGGTGGACATTACCCAAGGAGCTGAAAATGGGGTGGAGCTTGCCATCGCATATAGACTCGGGCTTGATCTTTGGGCTGCTGGGCCTCTGGCACATCGTTAGCACTCTTCATTTGTATCTTGTGAAACCTAAGACTTTTAGGTCCCGGGCGTGGTTTCCTCCTCCTCCGTGGTTTCCAAGCGTGTTGAGATGCGGGGAGCTATGGATTCTTCTGGCTATAGTTCTGTACTTTATCACCATCCAGCTCTCGCATGCAACGCAAGACATAAGCGAGGGAGTAATTCAAGCCCGGCATTTGATGAGGTTCCAGCACGCTGCGTTTAGCATGTTCTACCTCGTGTACATCGTTGTAGCTCTCATCCATGAAAACACCACATTTTTACCACTTCCCGATGGAGCTCTGCAGGCAAGCTTCGGTCTTGGATTTCTCATGGAGCTCGTGATCTTCCACTATGGACATCATCCTGGAGAGGATCTGGAGAGTCATGTGCACTTATTAATGCAGTTGATACTGGGGACTTTGGTGTTGCTGATGCTTTTAGAGATCCAGTTTCCCCACAGTCCAATTGTAGCCATTGGGCGGGCCATGTGCCTCACCTTCAAAGGTACCTGGTTCTTCCACATTGGACTCGTTATCAACTACCCGTTTGCTGTTCCTCTGGGATGCTCAATGACAGAAGGTCATGATTTCCCTCAATGTCCTTTGCCCATGGATGAGATGAGGGCTAAGGCGATCCAGGTCTTGGTGTTCTGTTGTCAAGCTGTTGGAATAGTAATTTTTACTTTCACTGCTTACGCGACTATCCGATTTGCTGTGAGATCTCTACTGGATGTCAAGGCATTGGAGCAGATGGACAAGGAACAACGAGGAGAGTACGTACTTGTGGATAATGAGCAGAAGGAGTTTGATTTACAAGTGGATGCTACGGGAGTTCCACTGTTGAAAACGTTGCCAAGATCCTTGTCCAGACGAAGCATGAGCAACAAGACTCCTGCCACGGTTTCAGCCTTACAACATCTGGCTGAGACTGTCAGCACTCCCGTGACAAAGATGGCTAACAGTCCTATGCACAAAAATATTAAAAACGTTTGATGAGTGACATATTCTTTTTCTTCGACTGAAGTTGGTTGTACAATATTGAATCCTGTGGCTACATTCAATTTTGAACGGCAAAAATATTTGAAGGAGTTCATCGCTTTCATGCGGTGAAGAGAGGTCAGGGCACCATGTCCGCATTCATGAGCAGATTGAGAATTTCATTCTTTTATTGTACATGTTGATTTGAATGCCCATATCGATCAGGACGCTGGCCATTGATGAGTATTTCTGAAGTCCTTGTTCTCTCCCTGAAGCTTATCAGCTGGAAAGGTTCAAATCTGCTCTCAGAGGCTCCTTCTTTGTAATTGTAGTAGCAGATTCAGTAGGTTCGAGGATTTTCTAAGAATGGCGGATATATGCTTGTAAAGCAGACGTAGAAGGCATTTGCAAAGTTGTGTACATACTTGATAAGTCAGAGTTGAGTACAGGAAGCTGTTTACCATCTTTAGAAATGTATATGCTGAGATTATGACCTCAAAATTCTTATCATCGAGTATCATCCCTGCATCCAGGACTGCTTTGAAAATAACTCTTTTTTCTTGAGTGGACTAATATGTAGGCACTCTCAAAATGGCAGACCACATTCGTGCATTTTGACATGGTGTTAGATGATTATGAGTTGCGTAAAATATGATTTGATGAGTCTGAAAGAAGCTGCTTCTCTGGAAGTTGACACCAGACGACTACTGTTTCATAGTCTTATAATGCATGTATCATGTACGGCCACCAATCTGAAGTAGAAACTGCTCGAATGTAAAATTTATTCTGTCTTCAAATGTAGACAAGAGGTAAATTGATTCTGGATTCTCCTATACCAAAGTGCTGTACACACAAGCACGACTAGGTTTCGTTCAGCTCCTCAATTGATATTTGGCTTGATGTGAGATATCCTCTAGTGAAAAGTAACAGGGGAACTAGGAACGTCACTGCGTCCTGGACTCCAGAGAGTTGATCCAGAGGAGGGACAAGTTAACTACTTCTGTTTTTAGAGTCCACGTGGAGATCAAAAGGGATTAGTACTAAAAACATTTCTACATAATTAAGTGATTTGATAGTGTTTAATAATAAGTTGACAGACGATTTATTTCAACAGGATATTTTACAAACACACAGATGGTAATTCAGTCTGAATATAATGGAGCACGTTGGATGATATTCTTCATTAGCTTAAAATGATTCGATTCATGTGGACCGACATATTTATGACATATCATCCAATGAAATCATCTTTGTATTCACCTTGCAGATGGATGTCGAAATGAAGGCAATGGCTTGAGCTAAACTTCCCAAAAAGAAGTGTCAGTTTTTGGCAAATCTTGCAACTCAAATACATTATAAAGATATGTTCAAGTGAGAAACAAATATAGAAAAATATCTACCGTCGCTCTTATTGCAACCTCGTCCCCCTAAACAGGTACTTACGAACGTTGCAAACAGCAGCTTTCAAATGATCTGTGGTCGCTTTGCATCAGCTCATGGTCTTGTAGAACGCAAACTTGGCAAATCACACGTTGACGATCGTAAGCTTCAAGAAAAGCTTGAGAGCATGAAGGAAGTACTGCTTATTTCAAAGTTTTCTTTATTCTTCCAAGACATTCTGCGCATTCAACTGAATTCGAAAGGTGGATATTCTCCTCCTAACCTTAGCCGCAACTACTCGAGTTATTGTGCTGAATCTCTTTGTAGTAGCACTGCTTCCGCACAGGCACAAGTACAGTGTGTGTCCATTAAATGTCACCAATACTTTCAGAAAATGTACTAGACTGCCGATGCACACCCAATTCGTAGTATGCCCACTTAGACGAGTTTCAGGAGATCTAGCACCGCAACTGCCTATTCAGTATAGATACTATATAAGAAGGAGAATGCTCATTCTTGAGCCTGACTTGCTGCACTTCTCTACCACAGGACTAGGATTATTAAAACTCATCAAGATTACGTGTAATTATTGCTGAGCCGTATACTTCCGTGGAGAAAATGAGATTGAAAGGGCAGAACCGTTGCTGTTTTCGACATTTCCTCGAGCTCCACTCTGAAGCTGCATGCAATGCAATGAACACAAGTTTCATGGTTCCGGGCTGCACTCAACGCAAGTTGAGTGCTGAATTTAATGTTACCCATAACTAACTCTGCAGGAATGAGACAATCAGTTAAGCTGAATGCAGCCATACCTGAGCTCACCATTCAGCTGCCAGGAGCTGTGGTGAAATCAAGAGCTATAACCACAAATTCCGTTTTCACACCCATCGTCGCAGACCACACCACATCGACCGCAGTTCAGCTCATCGATCTGCAGATTCACACATCGCCCGCTGCAGCAGGTCTGCCTGTATCCGCATAGTCTACCACAGCCTCCGCAGTGGTTGGCGCTGGTCCTAATGTTGAAGCACCTGCCGAAGCAGCAGTCAGGTCCATCTGGTGTCAATCTTGGGTCGAGGCAGGCCGAAGCGTTGCGGCTGCAGTCAGGAAACCTGCCTCTGTCTACTCCCGCCTGGAGAAGAGTTCTGCCTCTAAAGGTGGACCCAAGTCCAGATTTCATGCTTCCAGATTCAGAAGCTCCTGCTGTACCTACAGTCATGAGCACTGCAGAAGCCAGGACAAGAAGCAAGGAAGCGTCAATAACTCTGAGCCCCATGATAATAAAATGGTTTTGATACGGTCAGATACTAATGGCTCGCCCGCCCGCCCGCCCTCACTCACTATCTCACTCACTCCTCCAGTGGATTAGACCGTGAGCTGAGCAGTACTAGTGCTGGTCGCTGTTTTATCTCTGAACCGGATGTAATTATAGAAGCTCGGAAGTAAGCTTATAAAGCTCTCATCCTTCTACCCAGGCCACAAAAAGTACCGTGGGATGAAAACTTCGCAGTACTGTCAGAATAAAGCATCAAAGTGCCAAAAGAGATTCACTGTGGATGATACGAGGACGGTTTGAGATTCGTGATGTCTGATCTCATGTGAAAAGAAACAAAGGATCAACAGAAGCCGGCCTCACACCGAAGGGCTTGAAGAATAGTACGTCGTGACCTCGTTGCTGGGGATCACGTGACTTGCACATTTGTTAAACGAACCACAAGTTCTCTCTCTGTGGACTCGATCGAGAGAGAGCCGAGTAGCTTGGTAGTCTGGTCCAAAACTTGTCTCGTCGGCCGCCCATTCGACCGAATCAATGCCAACGTGGGCACGCCCAACCGATTGAACGAGTTCACAAGACAAGGGAAGTCTCATGGACTATGATATTGACCCGGCTTGCATTTTCTTGAATGAGTTGATCCACAGTGCATCGTTCAATACTTCTAAAGGTCGGGGGAAGTTTTATGTGGCTTGACATCGACCGAGGCTTTCTAGCATTAATTCTTGCAACAGACCAGAAGGAATCTGTATGGGAACTCCAATACGTTACATGATCCGTACAGCACATTCTTCCGCGCTCGATATCCCAGGTGGTCCAACTTGTTCCCGATAAAGTTCATCATCAACTCAAAATATATCGGATTCCTCGAAAGGAGCTCTTGGAAATGGGTAGAAACGTAGGAGAGTCGACGCATGGGGAAATCACTCCCTTCAAGACAATGAAAAAGACCCCTATTCCCTAGCAACTTTGATTTCATCATTCACGTCCATGTTTTCAGCACCTTCAATGTTCTCAAGGAGTGCAGACTAAAAAACTTTCGAAGTCTGTAACTCTTAACAA
This sequence comes from Marchantia paleacea, assembly GCA_014180765.2. NCBI lineage: Eukaryota > Viridiplantae > Streptophyta > Marchantiopsida > Marchantiales > Marchantiaceae > Marchantia > Marchantia paleacea. The sequence goes on from MUAA02000004.1 coordinate 890,565, forward strand.
ATGATTTTGCTGTTCCCCAGACATCAGTACTTTGGTATTTCATGGTACTAGTACATGGACATTGAAAATAAAATTATTGGGTATGGTTTCAGCTTATATTATACCCCCACATTGCAATCCTCCTCCACGTCATGAATATTTTGCTGTAGGGATGGATGGGCTTTTTGTGTCGACATCTACTTTCATCAAAGTCTTTCTTATGTTTGACGAACTTTCAGTACCAGTACAATTAAAGCTTGAAAGTCTATATTTGAATAACAAATATGCAAAGTACAACTTCGAGATTCCTGATGAAGTAATTTAGGACACTCATATACAGCAGTACTCCTTTCGCGGAATAATATGCCAGTGGCATGCTGGCTTCATATGAAGCGTCACAGGTGCGTGTCACTGTAAGTTGAGAACCGCCTTAGAGTCCTACATTCGTATGAGAGATCAATGCACAATGCCCTCTCGGAAAGATTGAGCTTAGGAAAAAAAAACTACATACAAGCATGCCAAGTGTACGGCATTGCATGGCTGGTACGAGGGGACATACAAGAGCATCTTTACCCAGAAGTCGTCTCACCTCTTGGCTCTTCACGCTCCTCAGTTGCTGCGTAATTAGTTGCCCTGGCAGAGGACGGTCGTGCATGTATTGGACGGCTGATTGCAGGATACTTCATCAGAGGCCATTAAAATAAAGCATTTTTCTTGCTAAACGTGTGTATTATTGACGCTGAAAGATGAATGGTTTGGTGGTTTTAGCCACCCAGACAGCAGCTCAAGATTCTGCTACAGTAATCCAGTCTTCCCTAAAGATTCAACCTCATATAAAATCTAGATCTGAACTACTTAAAGTTTGCGATATCGTACCTACATATCTCATGTAAGATGGATCGTGTGTAAGGAAGGATTATGATTGCTGACTATCATCATGAGCCAGAAAGTAGTGATCGAAAATCAATCTATAAACATATATGATGGTTTGAGTTCGTGCATGTACTGCACCTGGTGAGGTCTAGAATAAGCAGTCAAGGGAAATCTTGATTGATCGACTCCAACTTTTGATTAGACTCGTATGCCAAGATGGGTATATAAAGTAAGTATGTACATATGATTTGTGCATCACAGTCTTGCATTAGAGCTCGGTTGACATAACACGTGGTCTCATGACATTTTTAGAAACAGAACATAAACCTCCTCGCTTTTGTGTCTCAAAACAAACGTGCATACTCAGTGATATTGGAGTCTCAGGAGAGTCCAATGAATTTCCGAAAACTGTCCTTTCAGTTGCCATCTGTATCGATCAAGCATCCGAATTTGGTATGTGGTCACCGACCGACGGTGGCTTGCTACTGCAGGATCTCACAGCTCCTCCTGCTATTGAGGATGTCCTACCTGAGGTTGATATGTATGATCTGACACATCCCTTAAATTAGCTGCTGGCGGTTTTCTCATCGATCATGAGATGAATTCGAACTGTACTGAGAGATCCGAAGAGCAGAACAACGTGTGGATCAACAGATACATCTTATAGATCTAATGTCAGGGTGATGTGATTTTCATTCCACTATCAGTAGTCAACTCTCCATATCATCCGAGTACAATTTCTCAGCGTCATCGGAGGACCACTTCTCTGACACCGTTCCCGTCAGACATTGCAAGGCCCTTGACACGATTCATTTGCAGTATTGTAAAGCGTTTATCAGATGCAATTTTCGATGGAAATGACATGAACCAGCTTTGAACTTATGCATCAAGCACATGAGTTCAGGCTGAAAAGATTTGATATCACGTAGTTCGAGGTGATACCAAAGATGGTCTGTACTGAAATGAAAGAAACCTACAGTAGCTTCCGTTGCGGGTTTGTAAAGCGTCGATGTCAGTCTGGCTGATATCTGGCGCAGAGCACACAGGGCACCTGGACTATCTGATATTTTTTTTTAAAAAATTCCAGCAAACTGCTTACTTCAATCGCAGGTTTCTGATATGATGCAAATGTATCATATATTAGCAACTTCCTTGGGCCCGCTCTCAAAGGCAGAGTCGCAGTTTGAATCAAAGTCGAGTGAATCTCATTAAACATCATTCTCAAAGCACCGAGCTCAATAGCCTTTCATTCAGAAGCTTTACTCCAACATAAAAGAATGCACCCAGATATCATTAGCGTCCCCAATTCCCTGATAAATCAAACTGTGATCACATGCTCCTGAAATGGTTGCTTCCTGCTCCCGGGTCCCTCCCGTTGACGGAACATTTTTGACAGATAATTCTAGAAACCTTCAAACTAATATCAATTGTACATTTGAGTTAATCGTTTTGAAGAACAGTACAGGGCAAGGCGGTCTTTCTTCTTCAAAGATCTGCTGAGGCTTCTTAGTTTCTATGGTTCACTAGTAGCATTTCTTCAAGTAGGGACTGACGACGTGCTTGTGCATCTTGTGCCTTCTGCATGCTACTCTGAGTAATATGTGAAGAGCTTGGAGCTGCCGGTGCCCAGACCTAGAGCTTAGGAACCTACGTGGGGAGCCAATGGAAGGAACAAAGACTGAACGCTGAAGCTATCAACAGCAGCAGGAGACCACGACCAGATGAATCAAAGATGAAAGACTGAATGCTGAATCGGATGAAACTCACGATCTTGATCAGCAATGATGGCTCTTTGACTTTTATAAAAGAAGTATAAGCGGTGCATTTCAGTAAGAATCGTACAGTACACGTGGACAGAAATTTCTAAGCTGTAGTGATATATTTCAGTCATCGAACATGAAGAACATGACTCTTCGAGGTTTACCTTATTTGGCCCCATGTTTGGTCCTGGATACCCAGGAACACTAAAGTATATCCGTCATTCGTCCACTGGTCAGAGCTGGAACTTTCCTGAATTAATGTCGTAGATCTAACAACATGGAGATCAAGCTCATCGTATGTCCTAGGAGAATCGAAATGAAGAGGAACATGATTTCTCTGAAACTCGCTCCTTTCTGGTGATCCATTCAAATAATGCTCGACATTGCCTCCGAACACTCTGAAATGCGCTCTAAGGATGACAGTGTGTGAAGACTGGAGTTCAATTTTGAGCCCCACTTAAAGCAGGATGGATTGCAAAATGGCATGACATTTTCTGTTAGAGAACTGCTCTTGAAGAGCTTCAGGCTGTGAATTAGTACGGATCATCAGAAGATGGAACGATACAGTGCCATCCAGATTTCAGGTCAACATACTCAGAGTGGATAAAACAAGACTTAGTCGTTTTGCAGAACCTGGTGTAGAGTGAGCCATAATGCTTGAAAGAAGAAATGAATTCTGACGGGTCCTTGAACAGCTCCTTGAGTTAGAAACGGATAGCAAAAAAGATACGGATCAAGCGAAACAACAACAAGGTGATCGCATAAATGTCTTGTACTAAAAATGTGATCCATAATCTCCAAATGAAGAAACGCAATGCGAAGAGGTTGTGGATAAGCTTCAAGCTTGAGCTAGATACCGATGAGAGAAGATACGGATGAGATGGGGAAGAACACAGTGGCATCCGATTTCGAAGTCCAAAACAAAAAGTGAACAATGTAACGCTTGAATGTGCTGTACCCATCACGTGAGTCATACTGTATGAATGAACAAATTAAATACAGGGGTCCGAAGCGCACCATGGGACCAGAATTGAATCCACAAAGAAAGGTCACGATGTTGCTCATGTTGCTCGGGTACGGATTTTGTACCCGAGCAGTCCTGACATGTACGAATTCTCAGGTGAATATGCGACTCGGAGTCAGACCGAACGTTTAAATACAAGGTTCTCTTCTGCGAAAGGATCAAACAGTTGATGAACAGCAACAATCTCGACAGCGGCCTCTCTGCGAAGTTCCAGTTTGCTACTAGGATACGATCATCGCATCTCAAATCACAGGACCGATCAGTTGAACTGGTGAGAAGTAAGGAGCTGTGATATTTTGGATATTTGCCTTCAAGGTCTCATCGACATTCTCAGCATGTCTCGTCTGCTCCTCTTCGTCGCCGTTGCAGCTTTCACAGTCATGGTGACAGTTCAATTGGCTGCCTCTGAAGGTGTGGAAGCAGAGGCAAGTGGAACTATTAGATATGGACCCACGTACAGAGGAAGAACTCTCATGGCAACGGTAGACAGGGGCAGATTCCCTGAGTGCCAGAGGAACAGGACTAGATGCCTCGATCCAAGTTTGAGGCCAGATGGACCTACGTGCTGCTCTAACAGGTGTGTCAACACTCGAATCAACACCGACCACTGTGGTGGATGCAGTCACCCTTGTAGGTACAACCAGGGTTGCTGCAATGCCAGGTGTGTGAATCTGCAGACTGATCCTCAGAATTGCGGTGCATGTGGTGTGGTTTGCGACGAAGCTTGTGATTTCGGCCTCTGCGCATACAGCGGCGATCCTTAAACTCAATTCGACTCTTGCAGCAGGTGGCCAGGAGATGCGAACAAGGTGTGTAAAAAACTTGAAATTTCTCAATGTTTCTTTATCATGTCCTGAAAACAATGCTCCATTTGAAAAGCTTAGTAGATAAGTTGCAGCGAAATGTGTAGCGTGAACTCAGTGATTAGTTTAGATGCATTTGATTAGCCTCTTTTCACTGGCTGCTAATTATCAGTGACAGCTTTAATGATTTACTGACAAACGACGCTGTACAGTTGCAGGAAGGAATGTGTCGTATTTGAAGGGAGTGCACTCTTCATATCGGGCGTCTCATGAACTGGTTGTCAGAATAAAACAGTCGATACTTGCCGAAGTATTCAGGGATCACTTTGCAACACGAGAAAGCAGCTCAGAGCCTCCGAGTTGTTATTCAGTATAATAAATAAGGAGAATCATATTCGAGACAGCCTGCTGTAGCATTTATCAGCCGCTTGTCAGAAGGTAATGTGTTGACGTCTGCTGTCAAAGCTTAGACGTCACGCTACAGTCTCCATATACAATTTAAGAGAAACGTATGTTTCCGATTGTCATGGTTATGAGAAAGGTGATTATGGCCGGACACCTCTCTATCCATTGAAGAAAATCATAGCATTCTTTTATGAAAAGATTCTGATAACTATTTTGATGTTAGGCTTCGGTACGAGGCATCCACGTTCTTACAAAATATGATATACGAAGGGTGCAGAGTGCGATAACTATGTCCCTACCTAAAGTAAAATGAGGACAGAGAACTTTTCATTTCTGCTCTGGGGTATTTTAATTGGTGTGGTTTACATCAGGTGATTCATAAAAAACTACAAATTTAATCCTGGATGTTCAATTATTCAGGAAAATTTGTTCTGCATTACTTTTGTATGTAACAGAGGCTCAGCTCTTAAGCAAGAATCACTGATTCCAACTTTGTGCATGCGGCGTTGATTCTGAACGTCGGTCACAACATTGCTGGTGGACTTCTGCCAGCAGATTATACCAAAACAACAGATATAGCATCCATTTATGAGTGTTTCTTCTCGTCTGTCTCTGGAATGTACTTTGTCGTATCTTACCCTTGCCAAATACTTTGTAGTTCTGAGTCATTATTTGAATTTGAATCTCGTTTGATGTCCAAGTGAAGAAGTTTTAGATACAGCCTTGCAGTACATGCGTCAAGTCCAGTAGCAAAATACTCAAAGTTGAAGCGTTGAAAAACTGAATTTAGACAGTACTCGTTGTGCACGTCTTTATCCAGTCTGAAGAGTTGCCACAAGTCATGCACTTTTAGAATTGTACTGGAAGTCGAGATTTGTACAGCGGACAACTTACTTGGGAAAATTAGAAGTATGATAATAATTAAGATGGAATAATGCATTTGTTGTGAATCAGACTGCACAAGAATGCCAACAGATTCAAATACCGGGACCAGGGACCCTCGTCCTTAAAAGTGTATCGGGGAGGTAGACAACGACTCGGAATGAATCCAGTAGACAGCCAGCATTTCACCTCAGATGGAATCTACTGAACTGCAAATCGGTTGATTTCTGAACTACTAAGCTAAGCGAGAAGAGACCTGCTCTGAGATATCGAAAGTATCAGAGAAGTAAGAATATAGTTTTGTACCCGTCGTTGCTAAGTTCTTGGGTATTGAACTAAGGGAAGATATTTATTGAACTAGTTCCGTTGATATCATGCATTATCAAATACCACGTAAAGTTGATGTGCAATCACAACCTTCAAAAATCCAACACGTTTGGACACATATTTTGCGCCAGCACCCCGCAATAGCATTACTTTACTTATTTGATGGTCAGCCGAACAATTATCTCGTTCAGTGACTCGGAAACTTCTCAGTTACCAACATTTATGAACTTTCAGCATCTATCTATATCAGAAACGACTAAAGCTATGGATACTTGCCTACTCGAAAAGACACGAAAAGTTGGGTTCGTCCTGAATGCCCCAACGGACAGAGTAGCTAACGTATCTGAGCGGAAAAATTGGTGTCAAATCTCTTCCAAAAGGATAAATTCATGGAGATGGCTGCATCTTACAGCTGTGGCCAGATCAGAGTACGGTCTATTTTAGTTTTGGACGCAATGTCACTGCTACTGCAGAAGTTTATTGCAACAGTTTCGAGGATATCAACCTTCCCACTTCATATTGTCATCTCTAAATTGAGCCAGAATGCAAGACCCTGATCTTACTCGGAGTCCATCCATAGATTGTCAAGCTCGAGCGATCACTGAAAGCAGAGAGGCGACATCCCACTATTCCCCTTGTAAGTATCGAGATCCTTCCGAGATGATGATGGATCGATCGTGATCATCATCACCTTCAAATCTCCAGCCCATGCATTCGAGTGCACATGTTTCCAAATCTCGAAACCCGGTCGCACTCGGACCATGTCCGGACCTTCGTTACGAGGCGCTGGCATCAGCCTCAACCACTGTACTCACAAAGGCCGCGAATGCACCTCCCTGGGGCCGAGCTTCCTCTGACGGGAGGGCAGACGTTGTTGCACATGCCGCAGTTGCGACTGTTGCTGGAGACGTCGACACATCCCGAGGCTCTGCCGCAGCAGGTCCTGCCGAAGAAGCAGCGGAATCCACAGCCACCGCAGTTCAATTCGTCCGAGCTGACATCCGTGCACACTCCTGCGCAGCAATCCGGCCCCCGGGATCCCGATTGCGAGCACAGGGTCCTGTTCGTTCTGCAGGTGCGGTCCCTGGGAAGAGGTGGGGGAGGAGGAGGATATTTCTTCTTTGGTGGTGGGGGAGGAGGAGACCTGTAAGAGTAAACGGGAGGAGGTAGCCTTCTGGGAGGCGGAGGACTGCGGCGAGGCGGAGGTGGTGATCGATCATCATCCTCTTCGCCCTCGTCGTCATCTTGCAGAAGGGACCTGGACATCCAGTTTCCGCTCTCCTCTACATCCTCGCCGTCGTCGAACTCCTCGAGTCCATACTGCTCGGAGTCCACGGACTCTGCCAGGACCGTCGTCGCCACCAGCACGCTCGTGGCGGCTGCCAGCAGCAGCAGCAGAGTGACGGCTTTCATGGTATAAGTCCTCCACTGCCCGAGGCCGAGCCTGCAGAGTTGATCAGCTCAGAAATCGACAAACAAGCTTCTGACCCAAAGAGAAATCCAAACCTGTGTCGTCGTCGTCGTCGACTTCTGATATATTATGCGCTGCAGTCTGAATACTCAATCCGTATCAGATGGATGCTTCTTTCGTCTACAGCTTCCTGCTGCGATAAGAAACAAATTGAGCAGCTACGAGCTTCCTTGTCCGGTTCCCTTCGCTCCAGGACCTGTGCCTAGATCAGATGCCACCCACACTCGTACCAATCAGGGGAATCTGATTGGTAAAAGAGAGGTGCTTGTCGATGACGATGTTAGCTCTAGACTGGGCTTAAAAGCTGATATCTTTGCAGTACCGTCACCTTGCTCTTTTATAATGAGCAAGGCCCGAGTATTGGATCTGAGCTCGTCGGGCCCGGCAGCTGCTGCTCCATGGCTCGGTGGTATCAAGGCGGGTTTGATTTTGGGGCTGTGAAGACGTGCCTCGTTGCAGCTAGGCAATTGATTACCGACGTCACGCAGGCGAGCAGTGGCTGTCGACGTCCATTGTAACGTGCGTGCCCCTGGCAGTCAATTGCGGCCTGTTCGAAGCTTGTTCATCAGACGTCGGCTCAATCATAAGCTTCACTGTAGACGACGCTGGCCGACTCGCCGAGATCTGCTGGACGAAGAAGAGACGACTCCTCTGCTGCTGCAAACGTGCGCACCTCTCTCTGAGTCTCTTATGAGCCGAATGTTACCAGCTGCGAACTTTTTCGTGGTTTCCCTCTGCCCTCCAACTGTTTCGTGTTTAGTGTGTTCACTTTCAAGATTCCTGCTTCACTTGCCACTGTCAAGCTCGATTTGTCGTCCTAACCCTCGCTAATGTAACATTAGTGGCCGTCTTTAAGTCCCTCGTGCTGTAGCTGGACTCTGTCATAGACCATGACAGAGATGGATGGCTACAGTGGGTGTCGTGTGACGAAGATCAGGACCCAGAGTTGAGATCTATTGGAGGCTGTAGCGTCGTTTTGAGTCGAGCGCGTGCAGAGACTGGAGGACTTGGGTCAAGTAAAACTTTCAGTTCTTCGTGTCTGTAGCTGGGACCCGCATGAGGCTGGAATAATCGAAGTTAGATTAAGTTCTTCGCTTTATTTCTTTCCTCGTAAGTTGGACCCCACCATGTTTATTGCCTTGTTTTAGTTGGCCTCTGCTAATCTAATCATTTCTCTCTCGTAAAGAATCAGAACGGAAAGTCGGTATAGGAAGCGGATTCTCTCGGACGATCTGTTCACTTTGTGACAGCATCTGCTAGAATCTTTTGTTCACTTAGATGCGGTGATTGGCTTTGTCTACTGTGCAGAGCACAGACATATAACAGTTCGTAACATTGTTATGTTCGTGTTTGAGAGAAGGGTCACCGAATGCTCCTGCAGGCACTTGGGGTGAAGCACGACAATAAGCTTATGAGGACTCCTTTGTATGTTTTTGCTACAACGCCACGTGAATACTTCTGAGTCATGACTTACAGACGGAGCTACAATGTGAGAATCAAGTCCAAGGTTTCACATCCGTAGGTCTGATTAATAGTGAAGCTACAAAACATGACTCGTCCGATCTAATTGAAATATTAGCTAATATCTTCTTGAATACAAATCCGTTAATTTCAACCAGTCCACTTGTCACTAAAACATTCTAAATCTGCACAAGTATGTCCATCCGGTCCAATCGTTGCCGACTTTCCACCATGACGAAGGCTTTGCTGTTCTCACCACGAGTATCACAAACTCCAGATCAGAAAAGGTTCGACAGACTTCTCTGTCCACCTCCTTTGATATAAAGTTTTTCCGGCAATTCATGCGTCACCTGTATCTTACATACCCTTCATTCCAGCTTTCTCCTCTCTGAAGGATTGTGGGCTGTGATCACGTGTTTGCGTCTTTGCACCTTCAAGCCGTTCCCAGAACTTGCAAGTAACAGCTTTGCCCATGTACCATAGAGACCCCACCATGTACGACCAAGTAGTGCAACCCCTTGGCCATGGCTAACAGTAGGCTAATGGCCATTCACTTTGTACACCTGCTAAGGTATGAAATCCGTTATGTACAATCAAATCAAACCGCATGATCCCCCCCTCGGATTTCGTTGTGGAAAGGAAAATGTTCAGAAGTATCTGTGATTGTACCGCACCACTGGAGGAAGTCTATAACTTTAGCTTCGCCTTTGCAGGCGACAGTAGCACTTTCACGTTAATGTTTGCATATATTAAATGACAGAACCCTTGCTCTAGGATACTGCCCGAACTCCATAGCAGCCCAGTCTGTTCGGCCGCCGCTACCGTGGTGCTGTCAAACAGGCTACATTGTGAAAGATGGATGTAACTGCCCCCCGTCGAGTTGAAGGGCAAACTCAAAGATCGTAAGACTGAGCCCCTGAAGATCCAAAAGCAGCGTAGCCGGACGTACACTTGGCCATATTAGACCACAAGAATTTTCTTCTCATGAATAGATATGTGCATTACTTTTGTGCTACTGTCTCAAAAGTGACCAGGAATGTGGAACATTCTCATGAGATATTATGAATATGTGGTACTATTTGTATATCATGCAAGAATTTCAATAATTGTTTTATATTGCCATTCTATAAGAAGGTGTTTATTTGTCAACTTCTGATTGCCTTTCCTCTCATTGTTGTGTGTACACGTCTGCCTCTCCATGAATCAAATGCAGCTTTCAATGTTTTCGCAGGCTCTGGAGTGAGGCACAGTGTTCAAGTTTGGCAACTTGTGCTCTTGAGATGTTCCAAAAGGACAAAAACGGGATTAATTTTCAACCACCTCTTGACTTTTAATCTGCGAAATGAGGGGCGCTGTAAGTTTCTTGTAAAGCTGAAATTTATAGTCATTCCATCTGCTGGAAGTCCAAATTGGACATCATGCTCTTCATTCAGACATAGTGCACGTGAAATACGCAGCACGGCTTGTCAGCGATCGCCGGGGAGGAGATGCAGTAACACAGTGTCATGATTACTGGAATTTTGATCCAGGGAAAGGTTGCGGCTCACGAGTAGATGGGCGAACGGATGAAGTAGGGAAATGTAGGCGTAGCAGACCAAAGTTGCCTCGAAACCGTGAGGCATGAGGCGTGAAGCATAAAAGTTGGAGTGATATTTTGTACGTGCTGTATACGTAGTTGATGTCCCAGCTTTCGAGCTCGAAATATCTACTCCCGTACGTTGCTTGAATGCTCTGGCCGCTGACTTTGAGTATTAAAAAGGGTTTAGGGTTTTTTATGAGGTTCGATCATGTATACAGATGCCACGGTGCTGGATGCAGTTTCAAGAAACTTTATTGCAATATAATATTGCAATAAAGTGAATGGAAGGAGTTCAAGGCCTGCATGATTTAATCGTCACAGTCCTCTAGAAAGATATGCTACTTACAGTATTATCCGTGGCTGATAATGAGGAATTTATTTCTTAGTGGTTATAGGAAGAAGCTTCAAATAATACTATCTAGGATTATGAGCAACCAGCTGATTAAGACTGTTAGTCGAAGGGCGTGGACCAGCTCTTTTCATTCTGTAATATCCGAATAATACTAACTGCTGGAATATTTACAGAACAGCATTAGGAGGCTTAGTATCAAATAAAAGACGTCGAGTTTCGATTGGTCTTCATTTTTTATGATATAGCTGATCTAACTATGGTTGTTAATGGGATGGGACAGATAGTGCAGTTTCCAATATTAACTGTAATTAAGTATCTAGCTTAAGGTTCAGGGACTCTCAGACGAGCCGTCAAGTCGAGGACAAAAACGAGCATCTTAACACGTGTTAGTTCTGCCAGCTTCTCAGAAAGCAAGAAACCCACAAAGTTTAAGAACCAGTAGGCCAAGACTGCATTATTGACTCTTGATTGATTTGTTGGCTATTAGTATTCTTCAGGTTTTGGGGTGTGGGGTTGAGTGCAATCTGAAACGCCAGTTGAAAAAATGGGCAAACAGCTCATCATAGAATCGATGCAATCTAATGTGCTCGGGTAGTAATCGTGTGACCTGATGAATGATTGGTCAACTAGTGAGTGGATCATGAAATTTCAGACGAGACATCGGTTCATGTGGACAGATGTGTTGCGATCGAGGCGAGAAAGACATTGATCTTTGTAAATGGACCTGTATGTTTATTATCGATGGAAAATAGGAAATCTATAGTATTTTTGGTTAGTGGTGCACTCGCCCACACCTTTGTTATCTTCCATATTTGTGATTGTAGATAAATCCGTCTTTGAGATGTATGCAATAGATATGGACATAATCATTTCTTTTACATGTACGATTACATCATACAAGAGATGCTTTATCCCTAAGCTACGACAGAGCTTCCGTTTTTTTCCTCTTTGCCAATCGATTCGATTAGAGATCTACAATCTATCTTGATGGACATACAGTTTCAGCAGGCTCTACATTCTCTCTTAGTGGATCCGGTCATTCCTCATACTACTAGGGTTCATCTACGCTCTTGCTTTGGCAAGGTTCTAGACTCGTGGATCTTGGCCCGACCATGCATTAGGGTTTTCTGACTCTCACTAGCTACTCTTTCTACAGCGATGAGGTTCCGCCTTAGCTTCATCCATCCATCTACATCTTCATGGACAACAAATCATATCCATATGATTTGTTGCCCATTCGGAGCACACATGATAGTTACTCATGATGCCATTAGGGATGTGATGTTTGCTATGACACGAGAGATATGGATACTATACTCTGCATACAAGGCGGCATGGAGTATCTTTAGCTTATTGTATAGCATATTTTAGATAATGAGAGCAATCACATTAAATGATGTTTTTTTGGATGCTATTGTTGTTTTTAGACCTTTTGACCAAGATAGTTTGGATATCTTATGTGCAGTAGGACATATTTCCCATTGTGATGCTATTGAGGCCTAGTCCATATTAGCCGGTATTGTGTTGTGACGCGGATACTATGAGAAGATGATGACATATGTCATCTTCAGAGCTGTTGTCATGACAGCGATACTTTAGGTTAGGATAATTGACGGTGCACTGTAAGGCTGTTAAGAGTCCACCGTTGGATCAACTTTGTAGGGTCAGCATGTTGAAAAGGCTCCAAGAGATATTATCTTGGACCTTATCAGATATAAAGCGCAGTAAGGATGGAAAGTGTATGGGAGAGAGCTAGACACATCACTTTGCTGACTAAGGAGCTTATCTGATCGAAGTGGAGCCAACGTAGGACATGGATAGAGGACAACATGATCCTCCAGATGTACCGATGCCCAATCCATTTGTGATCAACAGCCGATGTCTTCATCATGATCACTTTCGGGCGTGGTAGTGTATCATTTTGGAAATAACTTTCTGCAATAAGTGATAAACTCTCCAAATCCGATTATTCTTCCAGTTGTTTCCTATGGTGCGATTTGGGACGTAACAGTATACGTTTTGATTTAGTTTGGATCTGAACTTACGAGTAGTGATGACTTTCAACACATGGGTTCCAATCCATCACTATTGCTTACCGAAAATAAGCCATAGGGAGTTGATTGTTAGGAACTTTGGAGAGGAGTATTATTCTCAAGTTATAAACTCCCCGGTTCCGTTTGTAGTTCCGTTCATACTTAGCGGTTTCGAATTGTCATTTTGACTCTTTATTAGTGACAACTCGTATTATGTATAGGATGGCTAAGTAGTGTGTTTAGGATATTTGTAAAGCTCTAAGTTAAAATGGAGCTAGTTAAAATGGAGCCACACTAGAGAACAAAATAACACTCTTCATTCTCATTGGTCTTGGAGTTTAGGCCAATGAGGTCACTTGGGCAACTTCTTCAAGGTTTTGAGGAGTTTTAGAGACCTTTTAGGGAGAGATTCAAAGATCTAAAGAGAGGGTTGGAGAGCTGACAGGACGAGCTACGACGTGGGCTCAAGAATGAATGGATTTGAAGGATTTGTCACTCTGAAATAATGATTCAAAGATAGAGTGAGAAATTTAGACCTTTGAGTGTATTTGGGGTGTTTTTGAGAATCTTACGAGGGTTTTTGGAGATCTGAGTTGACTGTGATATAGTTTATAACTTGGGCTTGCGTTTGGATTGAAATTTCGACTCAATTGGATGAGTTTTGAGTATAAAGTGATAGCTTGAAGTTTATATATCTGATCGAGTTGCACTCCATCGCACTAAGCATGTCACGAAGTTAGTACGGAGATCATATCTTTTGATATCAAAAAGTTCTGTCAATAAAACTTTGCACTGTTCAAGTTCTGATGATGAGTGACATTTCATGAAATTTGGGAGTAATTGAAGTCAAGGATTGGGATGTGTGAGGGGTTTTGTACATAGGGGTCTGCATATTGCCTTGTGATACAATGTGCAAATCAACAATTGTTCTAAGAGATCTAGAACATAAAAACATCTGAAACTTTTCTGAGAGATTGAAAGGGTTGTGGAAAAATTTTCTGTAAAGTTTAAGCGAGAGATATTTTTTGAATCATTGGCTATCATAATCTGCTTCCACTGAAGTTTTATTGGTTTATAATGAACTCGAATGTGGAGTGCTGAGGAGAAGAAGAAGAAATTGTCAACTCACACGAGGTTCTAGAGGGTTCTTCTACAGCCAGATGCTCGGGCGTTCTCAAAGCAAAGAAATGTCCATGCAACACTGGTTGATTTCATCCATGTAGGACTTGATGGAGTATTCCCATCCTTTTTGTTGTTTGACTTGGCTTTGATTTTTGGTTAAGTTATGATTTAAAGTCCTATTTTTACTTACCACGATACATGTTGTTGCTTCACAGTACGTGTCTCAAAGTCAATTTTGACCTCAAATTTAACAATGTAACAAAATTATATTTCTTTAAACTTCCATCTATGCACATACGATGTTCCTCACATGGTAGAGGGATTGCTTAGATCTCTAAATATGATTTCAACAAATCATGCAGGGTATCAATCCTCATGCCTATTGCATAGAATATTTGTTGAAATCATATTTAACAAAATTGAAATATAAATTATTTATTTAGTAAGTAATACAATTTTTTTATTTAAAAAATACAATATAATTCTTAATTTTTTTTTAATTTTGAAAATTTTTATTACTCATAAAATTTAAAAATGATAATTTTTTTTTTAATTTTAATATCGTCAATTTATTCTTATTTTTTATTCAAATTTTTTTCAATGAAATTTTTTTGTATGCATAAATTTGATCTCGTATATAATTTTATTTTATATTTTTAAATTTGATTTTTAAGATATTAAATTCAGTGATAAAAAAGATTTAAATAATGAAATTTCATCGTATTAAATAAATTTTATCATATATATTAAAATTTTTATTATTTTTATAGTTATGAATATCAATAGAGAATAATAAGTATAATGAGTTTATTGTTAGAAAAAGATAGTATTTTATTTTATTTTATTTTTTAAATATTTGAAAACTTGTTGTAATAAATTTTACCATTTATTTTTCTTAAACAAAATTTTAATTTTCTTTAATTTATTTAAATCTTATCATTTTATATGTGATATTATTTTATTATGTTTAAGAATTTCTTAGAAACTTATTTTCCTTCTATCAATTTTATTTCTTTTGATGAAATAAATATATTTATTTGAGATGGATCATGGATGATTAGCTCAAAAAGATGTGCAACCATCTGCAAAATGTATTCACAAAGTTCAGTGCACTAACCAAAGTTAACACCTTCTCATTTTATAAAAATGGAACTCTAATTCAAACCAGCAGGTAAAAAATTATCTTGGATTATTATAATTTATTGTATTATCTTTATAATTTTTTTCATGCATTATATTTCATGAGATATAAACATGTGAAACTATATTATCATGGATCACAATGATGGATATAACATAATGTAAAGTCTCTAGATTGCATAAATTTTTTTATCCTTCATCATATAATGATAATAATAAAATAAGTTTTTGAATGAAAAATGTCTAAATGCCAAAATATTTTATTTCTTTATCAAAAATGTAAAATTTATACATGAGTATGAAACATAGAAAGACTCAACTATCAAATGGTGATGATACTACACTATATGTTTTATTCTACAACTTTAATAATGATCTACATTGTAATGATCAAGGTTCATACTCAAAGTAGGTTAAGTGATACTTAAGGTTTGTTTCTAAGAGAATAAGGGAGGGTAAATCGAATTTATGATATTTAGACTACTCTAGACCTCAAAGTCGGAAGAGCATTATCAATATAGGATAAGAATTCCCTTATTTGGAAGAAGTCACTAGTTATCCATCAATCACATGATCAATTGCAATACACAAGAGCAATGATGGAAGGAGATCTATTGTTTACAAGCCGGAAGGCCACAACGAAAATCCGACAAAGTACTCATGGATGGATTGGTGCGTCTGACAGCTTGTGGGCAAAATTCTGGATAACTTCATAGGTATTCGTATCCTGTTCATGATATCAATGCACATCACGACACCCGCCTTGCAAGCTCTCGTTCTATCTTGAATAAACATTTACGGTCCTCAAAATACACTTGAAACAAAAAGATCCTTCTTCACTAAGATTTCTCCTATTTATACACAATCCTAACACATATTGGTAAATGTTATCTACACGGATTGATGTCTCCTTCTCTTCCGGAATTTCTATTCATCGTTTGATCGTATCTCCATCTCTCTTGTGAACGCGTCAATTACTAATTACATCTTTTGGACATCCGCAATGATTTCCTGTTGATGAAGTCACATGACATGGTTACATCTACTATGCTTATGTCATCACACGTTAATCAAAGGACTTAGAATCTCAAGACATAATAGACTATTCAATTTCATTGCATTTATCATTTAAAAACGTTGATATCCAAGGTTTTTAGATCCCCACAACACACTAATCCTATGACTATCACAATGTAATTTCCTCCCAACATGAGTTGTCATTGCTATGCAAGACTTTGAGTGACATTGTACTACAAAACAAACTTTCTGAGAATATCTAAACTACAAGTAAAAAAAAATATCATGCCATAACTACTTTTGAATTCAAAAACTGTAAATAAGGATTTCTCAAACCAAACTAGTCAAATATAATCAAAGTGTTGATTGTATCCTCAAGTTTGATTAAGATTCAGTAACTTCATAATCGCATGACTAGAATAGTACCACAATTCAAACATAAACTCAACAGAAAAATTTGACTTCATTTCTCTTCATATTTAACTCATGGTCTTATAATCTGAATGTTGTGTGTTTGAATCTGACTCCCGTCAAAAAAAAAGAATTTTGTGAGAAAAGAAAAAGCCTTACTATTTTGTGTTCACTTAGTTATCAAAAGATGCTTAATTTTTATTTTTTATCTGATTAATTAAAAATAATCCCATTTATCATTTTATCTCTATGCCTTGGTATTATGATTAATTAGGTTTTCCAACCATGGTTGGATTATTAGGAGCATTGGTATTTAGTGCAAGACTTTATATAAAATAAATTATATTAACTAACATGATATCAAATTAGGTATTTTATGAGTTGCAATTTTTTTCTTGCATAAAGTAATCATTGTATAAAATTACAAACTTATTATCAATTTTTAAATTTTTTTTATAATCTATTTTTTATATTTTATAAATATATATTAATATATTTAATCAATTTTTATATTTCAAAATACTTTTATAATTATTCACATAAAGATTTGAATAAAGATGGAATTTTGATGTTGTTGTATAAGGAGTAAAAAAAATTTATAAAGTTGATAAGATCCTAAATTGCATACAAGTAAATCCATATGATCAAAAATTTGTAAGAAAAAATATTTTGAAATTATAATAGATTATTATCATATTAAAATTAAATTTTTTATTTGGGATTATAAATTTGATAAAAAAAAATATTCAAGATATATCCAAAGTTAAATTAAAATACTTTGAACAAACTCTATACATAATTGTAACAATTCATGCAATTTTTTTGAAACTTAATCTTATATAAATCTTCTACAAAGTTATAATTTTTAAAAATATTTTTATATATTTAAAAAATATTTATAAAAATTAAACTAAAAAATTTGTACTTAATTTTATCATGATAACATCAAATATTTAAAATTTGACCCAACATTTTTAATAAATTTTAATTTAAATTAATTTCTTGAAGATATTTATGCTCATAATATACCAACATAGGTTTCAGATTTAACTGAGAAGCATGTAAATGATCTTTAATAAAATCAGACTCACAAAGAGGGAGAGGTTGAAGATCAAAGTCATGTTATTAAATATTTCATCTACTAGTCTAAGCTAATTAATGTCCATATCGACATGACATATATGTTGCTCAAAGAGCTTATGAGAAAGTCTATCATTTTTCAAGGATTGAAAATTTTCATTTAAAAATAAAGAATTTTAAATCTTATTTCTAAGTTGGACTATCTCTTGTTGGAGTTGGATGATGTTTAAACTTACCATACAAGAAATTTTGCTATGTTACCATCATTATATTTTACGTTACCATTGTTTATCATAGTTTCAGTTGCTAGCTTTCATGAAAAATCCAAATTTTTAAATCAATTATGTGTTTCAATATAATAACTTGAAACAAGTAAAATAGTTTGTTCCAATACTCAAACATTTGATAATACCAAGTTATGAAGCTCATAGATCTTTGATTTTTATTTTATTTAATAAGAAAATAAAAATGGTTGAAGCTTTGTTGTCTAGAATTACATAGTTGCGGATAGTAACAACATTTTTAAATATGGTCAAAGCTTCCATAAAAATTAAATTTATAATAAAATAAATCAAATTTTATTTTTTACTTTAGGCTATCTTGGAATAATAGGTCCAATAGACAATAGACATACAAGTAATTCAGTTATGATAATAGAAGTAGCAGAAATGAAGATGTATTCTCCATGATTTAACTCTTATCGTTCATCAAATAACAATTTAACTTTTCAATTGACATACAAATTTATATCTATTATTGTAATGATAATTCCTAACCTGTAATTAAAATGAATAAATAATATTATATTCATAAAATTAATTTTTAAATGAATATTTTTTTTTTATAGAATAAAAATTATATTTTAATATATTTCAAAATATTTTGTAAAAAATATTGAAACTTGTCAAAAAAAAATATAATTTAGATTTATCTTTTTATTATATGATTTTTTAATTTCTAATTTAAAAAAATATTTTTAATACTTTTTGTTATACATTTGTTTATTTTAATTCCAATTGCTCTGATGATGATTTACTTTGTAATAGATGTTGACGGTTTCATAAACATTTAAATAATATAAAAAAATAGAATCTTTTTTGAAAATTTTAAATATTTGGCTAGTTGTTTGTATGGTTTAATAATTTTAATAGTATCTAACATTCATGAATAATAAAAGTATATTGTTTATGATACATAAAGTATTCAACTAAAGCATGTTTAGTATAAGGAGCAAGATATTGCAATGTAGCAAGTGAATTTACAGCTTCAACAACAATAATCTTATATACTAATGCATCACGATCTTGTATTTTGTCTTGATATAAAGAACAACATCTACTGGTTTAATTTTAAAAATATTTTTAAGTAGTTTTATATTTCAATTAGTTAATCATGTTGTATTTATCAAATCATGTGATTCGAACTGATTTTCTCATAGTTTCATATTTCATTTATTTAAACTCATTGCATTATCAAGTCATGTAGTTCAAATTGCAAACTACAACTCATTTGCATGAAGTTGGAATCACAACTAACCGTTGATCAACCATATGGTGGTGAATCTGTTCCCGGGTATTGTACTTATATGTGTATGTGATGACCAAGTAAGAGCTTTAACTTCCAAGTGAAAACAAAAACTTTGTGCAAAAATCATAACATAGGGTATGAGACATATCACCCCAAGCTCGATATCAAGTTGCATACCTATTTCATCAAGTTGTATTGCACATACAAATTATATCACAACATACATCAAACTTCATAATATATAGATTGTTATACATTAACACACATATACCATGTCAAGACTTATGTAGCAGCAATCCTAGTTAGGTAGATGAGTGCATCCAAGAATAGATACATCAGTTAGATCCGATAGTGCAATCAGTGCCGTTCACACTAGATGTGATGTTAGGGCCGACAGCGACTTAGAAACTGCATCCCAATGAAGTTTGAAAACTTCATTGGGATGCAGTTTTCAAAAAAAGAGGAAAGACGAAGTAAAATATCAAAAGGGATGGGAAGACCCCATCAAATCGTACAAGGAAGGAACCAAACCGGTAACATGGGGCTAGGCCCCAATAGTATCCTGGCGGGAAATATGTCCTACAAGCACCTAGGATATATGAACTATCCAAGTCAAAAGGTCTACAAACAACAAGAGCATCCGAAGAAGCATCACCTAACGTGATTGCTCTCATATGGATTGCACCAGCTAGTGCTCTCTGTAGAGCAATGGAAACACGTTGCCTAAAATAGACTATACAGTAAGCTGAAGAGAGTGATACCCCATGTCGCCTAGTATGGTAGGCTCTCGCGCACTCCCTCACAAACATGTCGAAGTCGGTGTCCATAGCTCCATATAACTCCAAAGCATACCTCTATACTTGGAGACCTTGGCTCTTTGCCGCTCTTTCGCCGCCCATCGTGGAGGATGGGTGATCACCCCCTCTGAAACTTTGTCTCTAGTAGGATCGGTAACCACCACATCAGCCACAGTGACATGGTCCTCCCGAACCAAGTACAAGTCTGCCCTAACCCTAGTCGACTGCAAGGCATACCAACGCTCTCTCCATGTGAGGTATCCACCCTCCTGCGCCATAGCAAACACCACATCCCATCACCATGGCTTCTCGAAACTCCCGACCCAATACCTTGTACATGTACTTTTTCTTTTCCTTGATGTCCTCGGGATTCTCCATCGCTGTCATCAACTTTTCCAAACGCTAAGCCTCTTCTTCATCACTCAGGGCGAATAAGTGCTGGGCATAGCTATTGGCTAGAGACTCCAATCGAGCTGGTCTTTCTATGTCTACTTGGTTGAGGCAGCTCTTCAAAACCCTCACGGTCTCCCAAAATTGCATATTCTCCTTCTCCACAAACCGGATTTTGGCCTTCTGAATCTTGCAAATGTCAGCGTAAGCTTGTTTCAAAGTCTGCACTTCCTTCTCTGCTTCCGCTTTCTGCTAGGTTAAGCGTTCAACATTATTAATCAACTACCGAATCACCTGCACTTGCGCCTTTCTTCCTTTAGCAATTTAGTGCATGGTTTGTATCAAGTCCATATATCCATCCTCCTAAGGGTTCCACCCATGCATGTAATCAAGACCCATCTCATTCAGCTCCATGAGGACTAGTACTACCACTGCTTCCCGTTTCTATGACAATTGCAACACTTTAAGACAAAGGCTCAACGATATCTTTGGTTGCCTTGATCTTCGGCCTTGAAAGTCGAGGGGACACCACTTTGTTAGTCCTTTTGGTTGATTGGAGCAGAATGATTTGGGGGCTTTCCATACTCGAGCTTCACTTTCTCTTCCTTGTGATTTCCGTGGATTCTTCAAGACCATAATCTATCTCCTTCAGTGATCCGTATTCCCATGCCATTCTTCCTTTCTCAACACTAGTTTCTTTGAGAAGCTTGTCCTCTATGGGATTAGTGTTGTTCAAACTCCGAGTGGAACCACTATTTGTATCTTTGGTCTCAATCTCGATATCCAATAAACCAGACTGTAGTCAGTACCGATGTTGTTGCTTTGGCGTTAGCCACTCCATCTTTGATTACATGTGTATTAAGAAGGAAGATAAATAATTTACTCCCTTCTCTTCCTCTCATAATCAAAAGGTCATTGTTTGCACCCTTCCACAAATCCTTCTAAAATTTGGACTTTGCGCATACTCACATATGTAGTGCATTGAAGCGTTAATATTTGATTCAAAGTGAAAGTCATTTTTCTTCTCAATCCATCTTTGTTCAATTCAAAATGGATTATCACTTATATATCATGTTTATTTCCTCTCTCTAAGATTGAACCACTTGGTCTCATCGCAATTGAAATTTTATGTGCAAGGTTGAACCTTGCTAATCAATAGCACCCTTTTCTTTATCATAATTTTATCTCAAGACCTTTGTCTACATTTTCGCATCCCACAATCCAGGTCGGGCTTTCATTTCGATTTCGATGTGCCATTTTTCCTCAACACACTTCCTCGCACAACTCCGAGCAAACGAAGTTTCATCATCATGACAAGAATGCTTCTTCTAGATTCTTAAGCCTCATCAGTTTCATTGTTGTTTAGTCCGCCATTAGATTCAGAGGTCAAATCCGTCCCATCGATATTTTGTGAGGAGATGGCGGCTTAATTCCTCTCCGTCTTGACATTTCTCTCGTTCCTTTCTTCTTCATCGTACTATTGTTGTGTACTTTGGAGCACCATTAGCATGAAGCACAAGCACAAAGTACATGCTTGTGCTTCCCGTAGTCCCATGTGCTCCAAAGTACTTAAATAATCTCGTGCCCATGCGGACTCATGTGAACATCCTTATTATATTCGGATCAACACCTTAAATCCGCATAGATGCAAGAGGCAACTTAAATATGCATTCAAGATGAAGTATTCGGGTAAGTCCAAGAGGATATTGGGTATGGATGTTCATAGGGATTTGAAGAAGGGGAAGCTATGGTTAAGTCAGGGCAAGTACATTCAACATGTGCTTGACAGGTTTAACATGACAGACTCTAAAGAAGTGTGGACTCCTTTGGTGGCACATTTTAAGCTCTTAGGAGCTCAATGTCCAATTGATGCAACTGAGAGAGGAAAGATGTCGTCAATTCCCTATGACAAGGTAGTGAGTAGCCTCATGTATTTGATGGTGTGCACTAGACCTGATATTGTTATACATGATAGGTGAGCATATGCATGTTAAATCCAAGGAAGGTGCATTGGGAAGCTATGAAGTGGATTCTCGGGTACCTCAAGAGTACTAAGGATTATGGTTTTTTGTTTGATGGTTTATTGGACAATGCCAAATCCTTGTTGGGTTATGTTGATGCAGGTTTTGCATAAGGAGCACTAGTAGAGTTACTCTAGGAATTGTTTGATTCTTGTATATGCTTTACTAATTAATACTTAAGCTACAACTTAGTTCTAGTTAATTCTTGTCTACATGAGGGCCTATGCTTCAAGTTTCCTTCTAGGACTTCATGTGGAGTATGTATATGGATAACAAGAGTTAGAGACCCCAAGACATGAGTCAAGGGGAAGACTGTTAGGAGTTAACTCAAGTCTTGAGTAACTCTAGTTTGTTTGATTATAGTTAATTAGACTAGGGTTGGTACTACTATATAAGAGGACTGGTAGAAGGTCTCTGTGACACAATTCGGATTATTCAATAAAGTGACTATGTATTCTGTGGACGTAGCCTCACTAAGATGAACCACATACTTTCTTGTGTTGACTCGGTCTTGAGTAACTCTAGTTTGTTTGATTATAGTTAGTTAGACTAGGGTTGGTACTACTATATAAGAGGGCTGGTAGAAACTCTCTGTGACACAATTCGGGTTATTTAGTAAAGTGACTATGTGTTCTGTGGACGTAGCCTCACTAAGGTGAACCACATACTTTCTTGTGTTGACTATTGATTGCATGTGTTTCTCTGTGAATTTCTATTTCAGACCGATAAGAAGGTTTGTGTATAATTTGTATGAAATATATTGATATTGTCATATGCTTCAAATGACATATAAAAATAGTCAAAGCTCTTTATCACCGGGTTCATATAGATCAAAAGTGTGTGTTTTGAAATTGATATAGTATGAAAATTGTATAAAAAATGATTTTTTTACTAGATTTGAAAGCAAACACTCAAATTTGATAAACTGAAAGGAGATGTCCAAAATTTGGAAAACTTGGCCTCAATATTCTTAAAAGATCACTTGTACCTCTATCCTCATCTTATTATGTGACTTTATGTACACACCTCTATAAAAAATGGATAAATTTGAGCTTATCATATTACATTAATAGCATCTTATCTTTGATGTTTAAATGTTGACACAAGAACACATATCTTGGGAACAAATCCTTCTCATTTATTTTATTGTACATCAACATGGCATGAAAAGTTGAGTGACAATATTTTTATTAACACTCTTTAGATTCTTCTTCAAAAGTTTTTAGTAGTGCATCATGCTAGAATGTATATGATGAAAAATGCACCCAATTGGTCTTTTGATACCATAAAAATAAACTCATGCATACTGTTTTTTATTAAGAATTCTTCAAGACCAAAAAAATAAAGTTGATCCAAATTATTTATGTTAACTCTTTAGAATCTGAGTTATGATGAGTTAACATGAACACAAAAATATACAGACATAAACATACTTGTGGTTGGGTCAAGTATCTATCTCCCAATGAAATTTTTTCTTTTTTATGCCTTTGAATTTTTAGAAAATTGAAAAAATAACATTAAACAAAGAAGCACATAAGTACTACAAATTTATAACAAAGATTCAAGGATAACACAAGTTTGACCTTTTTCTTTTGTAGTTAAATGTTCTAGAGATATGATTCATGATCCATCTAAAGATAAATTTACATGCACAATGCCTTAATTAACAACATAACGGCCAAGTAAAATAACAAAAAAGGATGAGAATACCCCATCAAATCGTACATGGATCAAATCAAAAGGTTAACAAGGGGCTAGGCCCCAATAGTATCACAATGAAAAATATGTCATATTGCATCTAAAATATCTGAACTGTCTAGATCAAACGGTGTACAAACAATAGGAGCATCTGAAGAAGCATCACCTAATGTGATTGCTCTTCTATGGATTGTACTAGCTTATGCTCTATGTAAAACAATAGAAACACGTTGTCTAAAATATGCTATACAATAAGTTAAAGAGAATGGCTTAATAAAATGACTTAATTTAAGCATAGTGATGCTTATTGAGATTTAAATTATTAGAACTTAGAACCACTAAAAAATATTAATAATATATTATTATTATTTATATTTAATAAATTATTTGCATGCATATTTTTAAAAAATATGGCAAACTTGTTAGGCAAATGAGTTTTGAAATTGAAACATTTCTTGTTAAGTATTTGAAATAATATATTTAATTTTTAAACTTGAAAAATGATTATTATGGAATATTTGATTTTAGAATTTGGACTGAGGAATTTTTATTTTAATCAATACATTGATCTTTTTGAACTTTGATTTAAAAGCTTTCATTGGCACATCATGTTCAAATGTATTTACAGAATGATCCAATACATTGATAGAAAATTTGATACCATAGACAGAAAAAATACTTACACACAATTTTTTTTTATTTACAACTTGCAAAGGCCAAAAAGATATTTACAAGCTTAAACTAATGACCCAAATTTTTTTCTGTAATCTTTTATAAGCTAGTTAGATGAGTTAACATGAGAAAAAAAGTAAAGGATTCATACTTGTAGTTGAGTCAAAAACTAATCTCCACATGAAGTATCTTGCCTTGTTTATGCTTTTGGATTTTAAGGAGATTGAGAATTTCAAGGACCATCAAGCCAAGAAGCAAATCATACCTATAAAAAATATGACAAAGATTGAACAACTACACAGTTTTCATCAAAACATCCATGCACAAATCCTAAATGTTAAGATTGTGATGTCTAGTGATTTTTAAAGATTTAAAATTAAAAAAAAATTAAAAATAACTTTTAAATTTTATTATTAATTATTAATATTAAAAATTTTATTTTTGCAAAATTAACATTCAAAATTTTAAATGAATATGTTTTAGCATAAAATTTATTTCAATATTCGGATTTTTTTCTTGTGTTGTGCAATTTTTTTAGTAATAATTAAAAGTAAAAAATTCAAACTAAACAATTAGAATACATGTTTTAAGACAATTGAGTTGTGTAGATGAGACATCGTATGTGAAATATTTGGAATATTGACATGTTCTAACTGGAATTTTGAATTGAGCATTATGGAACATTCTATTGCAAAAAGTTGGACCTACGATTGTACCGCTCTACTTAAGACATCCAAACAACCATATGCTCCAAGTTTTGGATGAATGGGTTTTAATTCGCCTACTTCGATTCAATGACTCTAGTGGGATATGTCATTACAATGAACGAATTTGATGAATATAATATGATATTTGGGTTCATCTATCGACTAAGATTTGAGGTTTTCCCATTTGGTATAGTGTATATTTTTTCTAGAAACGTGTAGTCCTTTGGTTATGGGGCATGTGTGCTTGGACATAGGAAGTGTACCCACTATTTCCTGATGAGTTCTGGACTTACATAGTGCGAAGTATGAGGAGGGATAGTCACCTTGGAAAGGTGTACCTTGTGGACATGACCCGCTGCTTCCATGGCAGGGCAATGCATTGGGTTAAATAAGAAAATAACATGAAAACATTAACCTCTCGCTCCCACCCAAATACAGCTCGATGCCACGTAGTTCCACGTGGCACACAGACTCTTTGTACACTCGGGGTACTGCTAAGTCCATCTCTGGGAAATGTGACCGATCTCCATTCCAATTACTGGACCCCAAATCCTTTTCTGAACTGCAGCCGAAAACAAAATTTATAGCCGAAATGTGAGCCGAAATCTCCACATGTTTCTCTTCCCGACGGCCACGCGTCTCCTGCAACCGCTGCTACTTCGGATTTCAGGCAGCCCGTTAAAAGCTGTAGAATCGCCAATTCTCGAATACACTCAAATCATCGTCGTAATCAAATTTGAGATAGGAATCAAGAAGGTAAGAGGTCGATGGAGTCATGCACACGTCTCTTCTACGCAGTTAATAGACCTTCCCGACAAACCGTAGACTCCTCGTTTTGGACGTCTCTGCTGGACGTGACTGTCATGCCGTTCTCCTGGTATTGACAAGGTTGGAGTAGTTTCTGAATGAGCGAGAAGGAGCGGATAAGTTGCAGACCACATGGACGGCCTCCGAGTGTACTTCCCGTGGTATGTGTCTGCAGCAGTGGGTTAGTCAGTCCACGCCACCATAACTCTTGCTGTTGTGTCGGCTAATTTAGTCGGGCGGCTTTGGAATTCCATGCCGGCGGTCCCTCTTGTCATCTCGATCTCGTTGATGTCCGATGCTAGAAATGTTCAACATGCAAGAAGGTGTGCCGAGTGCTGGCAATCAGTTGCAACGAGGAGTGTGTGCGGAGAAAACTGGAAAGTTTAACTCTTGCTCTGCAATCGACCCAAAGGGCTTGAAGGATATCGCTCCGGCTGTTGAGGGAGAGTCCAGCGTAAGCAATCAACTGCGAAGTGAAAAATTCGATGCCTACCCTGCAGCCGACGCAAAGGGTTTGAAAGATGTCCCTGTGATCAGTAATATCAGTGGTGCCAGGACTATATCCGAGGATGACTCTGTGTCGGATGATGTTGAAAACTCGCCAATGGGACCAGAAACACCTTCGAAGACTGCATCTGATGAAGTGGACCCTGCCGTATATAAGAGAAGGCTCATCAGTTCTACTGGGAGTGAACTGCATGAAAGGGAGACCAGTGCCTTTGGCCCATTGAGCGGTGATGATGTTATTAAAGACCAAGCTGCTCTTCTCCACGTCCTCGAGGTCGACATAGCATGTCCAGTGGATTCTTCAGAGATAGAAACCCCTCGAAACCAAAGACAAGCAGCACTTCCTGAACAAGACGCCGAGCATAGTCCACCTAAGAAGAAGATCATTCGCTCGAAGGAGTCATCCGCTCTGTCAATCTCTTCGGTGAGCTTTCTAAGTTGCACCATACTAGACGGGCCTTCTTGGGGAGTGGTTTGTGCTGACGAAGAAGGTAGTCAGATGGACAATCAAGCTGTAGCCGTATCTACACTTTTGTCGTTACTTAGCGATGACAACCGGTGCTGTTATCCAGCCAAAGCTGCTGGGCATTCGAATGTTCATTACTTTGCAATTTTTGATGGACATGGAGACTCCGTTGCAGCAGATTTGTGTAAAGGTCGCCTTCATGAGATCATTTCTCAAGAGATCAAGAGAGCGCTGAATGAAGAAGTAGAAAGATGCATTCCCCCTTTCTGTTACTATTATTTTTTCGGGGAGCAAATTCAGAAAGCCATCAGGAGCAGCTTCTATAGGATGGATGAAGAGGTTGTAAGTAACCGCCTGGACGATGATGAGTTAGCTGGTCCGTTAAACCCAACTACGGTAGGTTCCGCAGCCACAGTGGCCATCATCACCTCTTGTAGAATCGTTGTTGCAAATTGTGGAGATTCCCGGGCCGTGCTATCTAGACGAGGGAGATCCCTTCAAATTTCTCACGACCATACACTCGACCGGGATGATGAAAAAGCTCGGCTACAAGATCTTGGTGTGCCCGTTCGAGATGTACGTACCGTGTCTCGATCTGTCGGCTATATTTGTATGCATGATGATTATACTCGGAATTTCGTGATCCCAGAGCCAGAGTTTACTCACGAAGAACGGACCAAAGATGACGAATGCCTCATAATTGCCAGTCACGGTCTGTGGAATGTCTTATCAAACGACGTTGTATGTCAGGTTGCTCGCACTTTTCAGGCGATGGGGGCTGGACCAGAAAAAACGGCCATCTTTCTGGCGCAGATGGCCAAAGGAAGCCGTAAAGCAAGCGCAGAAAATTTTTCAGAATCTGTGATTGTCGTAGACCTCAGGCCTCACAAGATAGAGGATGGAAAAGTGTCTAGGTTGAACCAGTTTGAAGGCACCACGGATAAAATTTTCTTGGGTAGCTTACAGACGTAGTTATATTCGTTCCTAGTGTACGTTTAAAAAGCTTTATTACAAAATTGTGTTAATCGGAAATTCATCCATTGCTTGCCGTGTCCTTATGTGTATCCAACAGTGAAGAATCCGTACACGTTAAAATAAAGTACCAGCATCAGACCTGATTTTGTCATTCATCAAGTGAAGTAACAGTATCAGAACTGAACTTGTTAAATTAAATCATTAATGTTAAAATGCATGTAATATTCCGATGTTCTCGAGCATGTTTTATCTGGAGATATTAGCATTTGCAAGCATTCCATCCCCTTCCACTGCTTGTAATGGTGTCAAACCAAGAGCTCGTGTACAATTAAATTCAAAACTTATTGCATTTCTGCTGCGATCTCTAAACATTTATCAATAGTTTTTCAGTGAAAAATTTATTTTCTTCTAACATTCTATCAAATATTTCTAGTTTTTTAATTTTTTGAATTATGTTAGGTTTAACAAAGATAAAAAAAAAATCAATTTTCAAATAATTATTATAAATTTTCAAATATTATTAGGAATCTTAACATATTATTATTTATTTGAAAAATGTTTGTACCTTACCAGATTATATCTATATATGTTTTAAATTTCAAAATTATTAATAACCAAACCAGATATTAGATTGAAACACTTTTAGTCAGAAATAATAATTTACAGATAACCAGTAACTCTGACTGCAATAGACCCGTATAAACTATTACCATAATCTTTTTGAAGATTAAATTTTACCATAAATTATACAAATCATTGTTAAATGCCAACTGTCCACAACTTGTGTTTGCACCATACACAGCTGTATTGCAGCGGAAAATACAGCCATAAAGTTACTCCTATCTATGGAGGGCAAAATAGTTGAACCATATTTAGCCATAGAGATGGACAATGAGATATTATAACTGAGAAGAATATTAACCATAAGATTACATTTGGTCTCTATAAAGAGTTGTATGTCTCACCACAAAATTCTACTCGCCTATCTCGAGTGATTGTTTACGATAAGGGCCGTAAGGCTTGCTATACCGATACACTGGTTTCGGGAGCTGGCATTTGAGAAGAAGCCGTTAGAACTTCAACCTGTGTGTTGCCCAAAAGTAAAGACCTGTGGCAACATGTCTGAGAATGAAAGCCACCCCTATTGCTGGAAGAGATATCCATTCGTTTATTAGAGTACTTGTAGACGGAGGATACGAATCAGTTTCGGAGGCAAGAGCAGCTGAATCGGCTGGGGCTGGTGCCAGAGAGGCAAAGGAGTATTACATAGAGGATTGAATCTGGAAACCTGGCCGCGTGGTATAGGTCCTGAGAGCCTAGCCCCATCCTACGCCTTCCGTTTCATCCCTGTACTGTATGGGCTCTTCCCATCGTTTTGGCTACATAACTCGGTACATGTTAGTGTAGGTCCTGAGAGCCGATTGTGCGAGACGTCGAAGTATGCCAAGAATGAGAGCTGGGAGAACTCTCCGGGAATGCGTCCACACAGCTCGTTGCCGGACAGGTCCAACGACTCCAGGTCTTTGAGGTTGGCGAATGTGACGGGGATAAACCATTGAAGCGATTTCGCGCACAAGAGAAGTAGCGAAGACCCTGCAGACATCCAAGCTCCTCAGGCACGCGACCAACGAAGCGGTGCCATCGTCCTCCCCAACCGATCGTTCCTGAATTGTACTCATTCTTATTACACTTGAAAAGTTCAGACTTCCTCTGGAATCGTTCCCTCGAACATGTTGTTGGATATGTCAAAAGCGGTATATCACCTACCGCTTTTGGCAGCCCCATGAGGGATAGTGAAACTATAGCTAGCACACACAACACTCCATCATGTATCTACTCCCACCATTAGAACCACAATTCCTTGACAACTCAACCCACATGGGGAAATGGTAATTATTAAAATATAGAAGTACTCAATTTTTTATTTTAATATCCATAATTTTTGAACTAAGTCCCAATAGAACCAATGTATGAAAAAAAAACTATCCAATATGGAAAGCCATCACTTAGACCATTGCAAGAGATAGTAAAAAGTTGAAGAGATGTTCGGGGAATTTGCAAGCCTAGATTCCCACTTAGATCCAAAACTATGTTTTCAATAAAATTTTTTAGAAAATTATCCCAAATGTTTTCATCCACATGTACTTTCTTGTACTCGGTGTATCATTTCAATGTGGAATATTATAAGAAGTATGTCAAAAGTATAGCCAATTCAGTTTTACTCTCTCATTGTTTCATATACATACTTTCTTAAAATCCATCTCAAAAAATTTCATTCTCTCTCCCATAAAACACCAGACATTTTTTTATTTCTAAATATTTATTTTTCTTTTTAATTACAATTTATATAATACTCACTAATATAACACAAACAAAACAAATTACATTATAGAGTAATTCATCAATGAAAAAATGAATATAATTGGTTAGTCTATGATTGACATGGCTATCTATTCTACTAAACACACGATGAGTTTTACATTCATCGACATATTCTCAATCATTTTTAAAATGATTTCAGTCTTTAGTTGAAACTTGACTCACCTTCAGATTTTAACTTTCCCATATCTGCATTCAATTTATTCTTTAAGTTGTGACTCCAACAAAACTTTCACACCACTATACTTGTATCTTATGGGAAGTCATGTCACTCCACAATTGTCACATTATGTTACTTTCTTGGATTCATGAGGAAACTATGGTTTTAAATGAAGGTTTAGCTCTTCCAAGTTTTTTTTCTCTTTCAGCATCCGATATCTTGTACTCAAATGACAACTCAAAAGCTTATGTCATTCCTCTGAAAAAAAAACATCCCTTATGTTTTACTCTTGGGAAATTTTTCAGTGTCTTCAAACTCCATTTTAAACTCTCTCTTGTTTAAGTCCGTCGAAATAATCACATCCAACCCTTGAGGTATCTTAAACAACTGAATACTCCAGAGGGGTTGAACTTCCATTTTTCAATTAGTTTGAACTCATACTCATTATGCAAAACACTAACGCAAGAACTCATTCTGAATAATCACTAACAAGAAAAAACAAATATGAAAAGTAAAATAATTTTTTCAATGTTAATACCTCCACACTTAAGTTACCAAAATTTTCTCTCAAAAAATGATCTCTCAACAAAATTGAAACACACATATAGTTTACTTTATTATAAGTTTCAAATTTTGATTTCATTTTTGCACGAAATGGTATGCTTTGAATATGTTTTTACTAGAGATATATTTCAAAATTCATCAAAATCCATCAAAATACTAGTAGATTCTAATCATCATAACTTTTAATGTAGATATGATCTCACTACAATTTCAAATGAAAAACGTATTTTAATAATATTTTTTTTAAATAATTTTAAAATAATTTTTTTGCCCCTTTCAATTCATCTCAAAAAAATAATTAAGTAAACAAAATATACAAAATGACTTATAAACCATCATTAAACTCAACAGATATAAAAATGATATAATACTTAATACCATGGTCTAGGTAAGCTCTTTATTCATTTTTTTCTCTAAATGAGTTTAGATCGTTCGGCAAGAAACTGGATTCGAAATATTTTTATTTTTTATAGATTGAGGTCTCGGTAACAAAATAAAAAATATGACCTCCAGATTGATTCTCACTCAGATTTATCTCCGATATTTTTTTGGAAGCTCATCATGAATCTAGAAAGATAATTTTCAACCCGGTGACCATAATCTTGATACATATTTTTACATAAGCTATCAAATTTCAAACTCCATAATATGATGACAACTCTCATTGCAAATATTAAACTTAGAATAGATATAGATTATTCTATTTATTGAAACACGTATCATAAAACAATAATCTATACTCCTTGATCATATGCCAAGAGCATAATGAAAACATTAGGTGTGAAAATATTTCATTATTTTTTGTTGATTTCCTCACTTGGATATGTTTGAACACACTCTTTTTTATCACATTGACTTGTCTCATAATAATTACATACTTGATTCCATACATATTACCATGTACCATTTCTTATTGGGAGTTGTGATCTATACCTTGATTAAACTTGATAAGAAAAAATCATATTTTTAATTACTAGAGTAAAATTCTAAGTACAATAAATAGAGAGGTTGTGGAACAATTCTTAAGCTTTATTTTATGTGAAATTTTATTTTGGATGAAATCTTATTTTGGAGAACCACTTTGAACATCAATAAAGGATCTATACCTTTTGGATGATATTTGATTTCGCCCTCAAAATTTTTTGATTTGGATTTACACTAAAACAGAAAATCCAAAATTTCAAAATCGATCACATATTCTTTGAATCGACTTTACTTCTAAATCACCACCACGTGCTGCACTCCATCAACGCCGTGCACACTCAACAGCCAACGGATCGAAGCTACCATCGATCCAAACTCACCAAAATACCTTCAGCGCTCCAAGAACTCACATTTCTCACCACAGAATCCAATTTGAGTTTTCAAAGTAATCTTTTCTACTCTCAAAACATCCACAAGGACACTCCGCTCATAATTATAGCATAAAAAAGAGATTACACTCAAGCCAAATCCACTTTGTACTTCAAAGACTCCAGGTTCCCGCACTAGCTACTATCCACCATAGCCACACTCTCAAAGGCTCAACTTCGAAAATTATCCTCCAAGGAGCCCTAATTCGAACTCTACCCCTTGAGCCCTAGGACCTCTAATGGCACTATCGGCCCTAACGGCAGTTCCACTGTGAACGGCACTAACTGCACAACCGGCTCTAACTACTGTATCTACTCCTACATACGCTCACCTATCTAACTAGAGATGCCACTACATAAATCGTGACAAAGTCCATAGTTGTCTCTCTCTGATCGGCATTGAATTTCATCAATCTTTGTAAGCAAAAATCCTATACAAGTCTTCCCTCTATGTAGACATGAGAGTATGGATTACTCAACAACGTGTATAATATAGCTCTTGGTTACCCCACAAGGTTCACCACTATCTAAAAGTGTAACGTTAGGAGTATGAGATAATTGTAAGTCATTGGAGATATATTAAAATAATAAAAATGTATAAACTCTTGAATCATTTCTCAATTAAATCTCTTATAAGACCAACCATACTCCTTGGATTCTTTGATCTTCAACCTTGAGTCAAATGATTCCTTGACACTCCTTTTATACTATTTAGATTGCAACAACAAACATTACATTACTTTTTATTGAGCACATAAAAAATATTACATTTTGCAAATACACTTATCTCCTGAATTTTATAGTTTATAAAACAATCAGCCCCAAACATGTAGAATGGTGTATCAAAAGTAAAAATGAATATTGTTAGCTTTTATTTTGACTTGGATTTCCTTTAAAATCTTATCTTTTGTAAAACAAGATGAAAACTTGTATGTGTGAACATTTGTACCATTCTTTTTGAAATTGTCAAATAGTAAGAGTGGGTATAACTTATTTTATTTTTTATATGAATAAATACAAAAATATTATTATTATCATTGCTGAAGACCATGGTTTTTTCAAATCCTTATTGTCATAAAACTACATTTTGACTTGTCTATTATAGAAATACTTGTACATATAAAAAGTTACTTTACTAAATCTAAAAATTGAAAAAGTGGGTCGATGCTTTTAGTTATCTTGGGGTATTAATTTGAGATTGGTCGAAAAATATTTTGGACATGTGCTCGAAGTCCAAGATTTGATTTTTTGAAGTTTTTGGGTCAAAAATGGGAGCAGCATGCTATCAGATTATCATATAGTGTCCGTTTGATCTGAAATTTGGTGGGGTAATAGAAGGTGTAAAGTTTGTCGTGCGGGGGTAGAGATGTTAGGTCCGAGGCTGACAGTGTCAGAATTGCAAAATTTGAACGTTTAGGGGTCTGAAATCAAAGTTGATGATTTTCAGAGTCTTGCAGAAGTTTCAAACGGTGTTCGTTTGCAAAAAAAAATTGCATTAGGTAGAAAATTGAAAAATGCTATATTTAGGCAATAGCTTATATAGTCGGATAACCAGTGTCAGATTATCGATCTTGAGAGCAGAAGATCTCCAAAATCGAATTTTTGTGTTTTTAAATACCCTTGTGAGACTATGTCAGTCCGGGTTGGGTTGGTTTGACCTCTTTGATGGATGTTTTCGAGATGGAGTATTGTTCTTTATGTTTCTTGTGATTGATATACCCCCATCTTTGCTTCTTGTTTGTGCACCACGTTTGTTTGTGTTGGTGCTTTGTTGTTTGGAGTGTTGGAGCTCTTGTGTTTAGTTGATAGTGAGGCTGGATTTGTGGACCAATCTGACTATCCATGTTTCTCCCCAGTGAGACAGGACTTGCGGACCTGTAGACTAAATGAGTGCCTCTGATGATGGCAAGTTTCATGTTGCTCTTGTGTAAGCATCTTGTGGTGCCTCGGGTACCTTCTATTGCGGTTTCTGGTTCCAGTTGCTGTTTCTGATTCTAGTTGGGGACTTATTTCTGTACGGTTGCGGAAGTGATACATTAGTGTCACAATGGAGTTCTCTGGAGGTTCCGGAGGAGAGACTGCTCGGGTTAGCATTAGGTGCACCCGTAGTGGAGTGCGGTACCAATCTTGGCCTTTGAGGTTCACAGAAGACTCTGATTTGGTTTCAGAGAGTGACGGAGCTGAGCTTGGTGATATCTTGGAGTGTGTACCCACATCGTTGTTGTGGGACATGGACGATATCTATGGGGCCACCAAGAGTCCCATACGATATTCGGGTACAATTGGCACTATTGAGTTGGATGACTTCATCCAGGAGTTTCACTCATGGTGTGATTTACAGCGGATGCACAACTCTACGTTGTTCAGTCCATTTATGGCTTGGAAGGGATTATTCCAGCATTTGGAGGGTCCGCCGATGGATGATTATCATGAGTTCATGCGTGAACACCTTGAGGAGATAGAATTCTGGAGACAATATTGGTCTCCAAACTACATCTCTATTACTTCGGGTACATTGTTTGGAGGTATGAGTTCATCCTATGTACATGGCACTGATGATACGGTTGGAGCTAGTAGAGTTGGGAAGAGTTCATAGGTCCCAACCTTTAACCCTATTCTGAAGTTCTTCGCACGGTTGAGGAGAGACTACCAAGGGGTGAGAACTGACAAGCTACGAGGCTTGCAAGAGTTTCAATGGAAGACTGGGGAGAGTCTTTGAGAGGCGTATATCTGAATATGTTGGTTGATCAGTGTTACCCATGGGGTGACAGAGGCACAAGCTATCCAATATTGGTATGGGATATTGGATAGGGAGTTGAGACGTAGAGTGAGAGGTGCTACCTTACTACATAAGCCATCACTTACGTTGGCCATAGTGTTTTGTCTTGCTGAGCATTGTCGCATGGACATTTCTTCGCTTTGAGAACGCTTGAGCACCTGGCTGTAGAGGAACCCTCTTGAACCTCATGTGAGTTAACAATCTCTTCTTCTTCTCCTTAGCACTCCACATTCGAGTTCATTACAACCGGTAAAACTTCAGTGGAAGAAGATTATGATATCCAATGATTGGACTAATAACTCTTGCTTAAACTTCACAAAAAATTGCTTCACAACCTTTTCAATCTCTCGGAAAAATTTTATATGTTTCTCTTCTCTAGATCTCTCAGAACAATTGTCGATTTACACACTATATCACAAGGCGATATGCAGACTCCTGTATACTAAAACCATCACACATCCCAATCCTTGACTCCAATTGCTGTCAAATTTCATGAGAAGTTCACTTATCATCCAAAATTCAATTGTGAAAAGTTTTATTGATAAAACTTTTTGGTATCAAAAGATATGATTGATGTACTAACTTTATGATAGTCAGTGCAATTCTACAACTCTGACTGTGTACACAAATTTCAACCTATCACTCCGTACTCAAAACTCGTCCAATTGAATCAAAATTTCAATCCAAACTTAAGCTTGAGTCGTAAACTATATCTTAGTTAACTCATATCTCTCAAAACCCTCGTAAGATCCAGCGGTGATGTTGGATAACAGAAGTGGTGTCTTCTGTTTGGTCGGACCTTCAGGAAAGATTTATCGACCTCAACGCGTGTTGTTGGATTCTGGTGCACAACCCCTTATGTTGGATAAGGATGCACTACTTGGCCTTGGTTTGCAAAAGACCAATGTGGAGAGATGTCCATTACAGATTCAGACATCTCTTGGAGGTTCTAGTGATGCCCCGGCACCATACATCACCCGGGTGGGGTTGACTATGCAAGTGCAACTGGATCATGTCACGGATAGCTCTACAACACGAGCATGTGCTGTGGTTACACTTGCAGAGTCCTATGATGTATTGGTGGATACGGCAGTGTTATACCCGATGGGATTTAGCATTGATTATTGGGAGGAGACAGCCTCTTATCAGCCAAGTTGGCAATCTGGCGGAGGCCGAGTGAGTCGATTACCTATACGATTCATTACCTGTTATAGGCCTTTACCAAGTGGAGGTTTGGCGTATGTTGTAGCCTTCAGTACTTGTGTTACTTGGCCTAGTGATTTGTTGGAGGGTAACATGGATGCTCATGATAGTCATGGTCAAGAGGATGTGGCTATCATGCCAAGTCTTAGTGGAGTAGTGTCATCCATGTTGGATGGAACACTAGGTACTTCATGTATGCAGCTACAACAAATGGCTGATCAGCTCATACATCAAGCTTGGAGTGAGTCTTTTGCTCCGGAGAGGGAGGAGACGAAGGAAGTTATTCCCACTTCCACTATGTTGTCACCTTTAGATACAACGCATATTGCTTGGCAGTATCCAGAGGTGGGTATATGTGTGCTAGATCTGTTTGGAGGGATTAGCACAGGTTTGGCTACTATTTTGCAGTCTGGCATATGAGTACATCGATACTTGTATGTGGAGCTAGATGAGATTGCAAGGCGCATCTCATTACGCCATATGGCGCAATTGATGCGGAGATACCCAGATCTTCTACCACGGTTGGCAGTTCAAGGATATCAGCAGGTCTTGCTGTCATATATTTTGTTGCTGGGGGCACAAGACCTTGCTCGGCATGGCACCATACATTTGGTTATTGCTAGATGGTCATGTCATGGACACACACGTGCTAGTAATGATCATGGGCTACAAGATTCACTAGCTGGCATATTTTGGGAGATGTTACGTGCATTGCGTTCTCTCCAAATCCACAAAGAAACCTATTCTCCGGCATACATTTTGGAGAATGTTCCCTTGTTGGGTGATCCACGTGCACGGGTGATGACGAGTGCACATCATGTGTGCTCATGGATTGAACCCGGCGGTATTCTTTGGATGCTGGCCGAGCGAGGATCTCGTGCACACCGTCCACGTCTATGGTGGACAAACCTTCTTCCAAGGGAGGTTTTATTGCGAGCATATGAAGGAGTGGAGAGGCCCTCACATCTCACAATGGAGAGTATTTTGGATGTGGGCAAACACTCCCAAGCAGTGGTCTATGGTGACAGGTCACCCATGGCAATGGTGAACCTTGTGGTTAGCCAAGAGCGGCATTACCCACGTTGTTGAGTTACCCAACTTCCCATACTTACAGAGAGGGAGGACCTGGACTTGTATGGGATTCTCGCTTGCAGCGGTTGATGGAACCCAACGTTGATGAGAGAGAGCGAGCTATGGGATTTTGTATCAGTACTACATTAGTACCTATATTGTCAGAGGCATCACGACATCAGGTGTTGGGTCAGGCTATGGACCTGAATTGTTTGACATGGATTGTGAGCCTTGGATTGGCTGAGCAGAGACGCATGCAATCCACATGTATGAGTGCAAGACCATTGGTAAGCTCTTTGCCTACCGAGATGGTGGAGGCAAAAGCTGGGGGCGAGAAGTGTCAAAGATCTCATCCTTGGTCTTATGGGGATGTTAGAGAAGGAGAGGTAGGGTCTTTTTCTAGTATCATTGGAGTTTTTTGCGCGGAGCAAGCGGTGGTTACCACTTTAGATCTTTGTGATACAACACAAGAGGTTACTGACTACTGTAAGGGGAGTTGTTCACACTGAGATAGTGGAGCCTGGTATGAGAGAGCAGAAAAAGCTTTCAGCTCAAGAGGT
The DNA here is from genome assembly GCA_014180765.2 of Marchantia paleacea. Classification (NCBI taxonomy): domain Eukaryota; kingdom Viridiplantae; phylum Streptophyta; class Marchantiopsida; order Marchantiales; family Marchantiaceae; genus Marchantia; species Marchantia paleacea. The sequence goes on from MUAA02000004.1 coordinate 928,919, forward strand.
TATCATTTAGCAACTAGATACTACGTCTTCTATCTCTACTGATGATGGAGAGGAGATTTGGGATACTAAGATTGGTCCCTAAGTGACAAGAGAAGAAAGATGTAGGGTGTGGAGGTTTCTAAAGAGTTTCAGAAACTGTTTTGCCTTCAGTATGAAGGATTTAGGCTGTTTGAAGGGACCTAGCATATGGATTGACTTGACAACAGATGCACGAGTCTTCCGTCGTCCCTATCGATACAGTGATATGGAGAGAGATATGATCCAAAGTAGGTGTCAAGACCTTCTTGAGGTTGGATTAGTGGAGATATCATATACAGAGTATGTCTCTGATGTGGTGATGACAGTCAAGAAAGATATACATGGTAATTATACAAATAGACACATGTGTGGTGACTACCGATCTATCAATCGATAGACAAAATCTGATCGATATCCTATGCCTACACCTGAGGAGATCTTTGATGCAGTTGGGCATGCAAAGGTTTTCAATACATTGGATTTACGAGCAGGATATCATCAGTTGCGGATTTGAGATGAGGATAAGGCCAAGACAACCTTTTGGGCAATTGATTCGCATGGCAAGGATGTGTTGTATCAGTGGAAGTTCTTACCATTTGGATTGAAGAATGCATCTGATGAGTTCCAAAGAATGATGGATAGGATCCTAGCCGGACTTGATTGTGTCTGAGCCTACATCGATGATATTCTAGTGTATAGTGCTACAGTGAGGGAGCATGAGATACATTTGCAGGAGGTATTTGAGCGACTGATTGCTCATGGTCTTAAGTTACATCTTGGGAAGTGCAAGTTCTTTCAGAAGCAGGTTGAGTATTTGGGTCATACTATATACCCAAGAGGATTGGGAGTTCAGCAAACCAAGGTGGAGGCAATCTTTTGTATTCCACAACCCTTAGATGTGAGAAGCGTTCGAGCTTTCCTTGCACTTGCAAACTTCTATCGTCGATATGTGCGAAGATTTAGCACTATTGCCAAAGTCTTGAAAAAGTTGACAAAGCTAGATCAAGAGTGGAGTTGGGGAGATGAACAGGAGAGAGATTTTGTTGAGCTCAAGGGAAGATTGACATCTACCCCTATTTTGAGGAGACCTATGAGAGGTCGTCCATTTCAAGTACATACTGATTGGAGTATGTTGGGTTTGGGAGCAGTGCTTATCCAACATGATGATGAGGGGAAGGAGTTTGTAGTGGCTTATGCAAGTCGTTCCAACAATGCAGCGGAGTCAAAGTATAGTTCTTATGAAGGAGAATGTTTGGCAGTTGTTTGGGCGGTGGCACATTTCAGATATTATTTGTTTTGAAACTCCTTCACTCTCATTATTGATCATCAACCATTGAAATGGTTGATGGAATCAGACAAGCTTACAGGAAAGCTTGCATGATGGACTCTTATCCTACATGAGTATGATTTTACAGTTGTTCATATACCTAAGGTGGTGAACCGTGATGCAGATGGATTAAGTCGAAACCCATGTACAAGTCAAGTTGACGAAATCGGGGCTCGGTAGCACGGTGATACTGATGAGGAGATGGTGCCAGGTTGGCATGCATCTGCCTTTTTGAGTATGTTGGCACTTAAGAGCTATATGATATCTCTTTTTTGGGTCAGAGAGCGATATGTTAGCCTTGGGACGCTAAAGGCGGGGCGGTTTGATGGTAAAACCGAGACATCGATGATGACATGGTGGTGTTGGAGTATCTTTGTACAGGTGCTTTGGTGGGCACCTTGAGTGCAAAGGAGCGGAATCGAGTTTTACAGAGAGCTCAACAGTTCAGATGGGAAGGTAGACAACTTCTTTGAATATGGGGAGATGGCAGTATTAGTGTTGTGCCACTTCCATCTCAGAGAACACAGTTGGTCAGACATGCTCTTGAGGAGTTAGGTCATTATAGAGTAAAGAGGACATATAGCTTACTTCAAAGTCACTATTGGTGGAGAGGTATGCAAACTGAGGTACAACAGTTTGTGGCTAGATGTATGGTATGTGATTGTATTCGAGCATCATTCAATGCCCCTACACCATAACTACATCCTCTACCGATTATGGAACTTGGTTATCGTTGGAGCTTGGATTTTGCAGGACCTTTGCCATTGACTATACGACATCATCGATATGTGTTGGTCATGGTGGAGTATTTTTCCAAGTGGATTGAGTTGGTGGTTTTGCCCGATAAGTCAAGTGAAGGAACAGTTTATGCATTCTTAGCTGCAATGGTTAGCCGATTTGGTGCACCAACAGAAGTGTTGACTGATCTGAGTACTGAGTTTTTGGGCGAGTTTCAGGCTTTGTGTGATCGAGCGTTGATCGATCATCGTACCATCTCAAGAGATCATCTCGAGGCTGATGGTCTAGCAAAGAGAGTTGTTCAGACGGTGAAGAGAGGACTGAGAAAGTTTGGCTTGGAGAAAGGTCATCTGGGAGACTGGGACATCCAGCTACTATGGTTGGCCATGGGTTATTGATTTAGCCGGCAAGCATCTCTAGCGTCATTCTCACCATACTTTTTATTATATGGTAGAGATCCAGACTTACCTGCAGCTATCCGTCGAGAGTCAGGTGAAGTCTTGGACTTGGATAACCCTGATGTTTGGGTTAGGGTGTGTTCTCAAAAGGCAGAACTCTTCCGTAGAGTCATACCCATGGCATTTGAGAACCTGGCTATTGCTCAGGATAGAGATACTTTGCGTTATGGTACCATCCGAGGAGGTGGATATCGACCTTCAATTCACAGATTTCATATTGGTGATTACGTTTACGATTACTAGTCACACGATTCTACGAGTATGTGAGGTTTTACCTTCTGGAGTTTTGGTATTGGAGGGTCGTGATGGTGTGATTTGGAAGGATCATGTGTGTAATCGTGCGCCATGTCACCTTCCAAACATTGATGGTACTATGGATCCAAGCCTGACAATTGTACGTGCAGGCTTGAGATGTATGTTATGTGGATCAGTTGATGGAGCAGCCAGTATATTGATTTGTGATTCTTGTTTGAAAGGATGACATATGTCATGTTTGACACCTCCTCTCAATGCGGTGCCTAGTGGGCGGTGGAGATGTCTTCGATGCGTTTAGCAGGCAAGCAGGTCTGACCATTACATGATATGGATTGCAGATAGATGACTAACGATGGGGCATTGTAGCACCCGGCCTACTGATCTTAGCCCCACGAAGGGTATATCATGTTATGGACTAGATGGCTACCTGGTGTTAGAGGGACCTAACCGCCAGTTAGGGGGACGATTGTGATACACTTGTGTTGGTGTATAATGATCTATGAGTTGTGATGTTTGATGTGACAGCGATGTATGTTGCGATGCGATATGTTTGTGCACAACAGCTGTCATGACTTGTGTAGTGGCATCTCTAGTTAGGTAGGTGCACGTATGTAGGAGAGAATCTGCCAGATTAGTGCCGGTTGTGCGATTAAGCGCCGTTCGACTTTGGAACCGCCGTTAGGGGCCGGACAAAGTCTTTGTTAGGGGTCCTAGGGCTCAAAGGGTAGAGTTTGAATTAGGGCTCCTTGGAGGGCAGTTTTTGAATTTGAGAGTGTGGCTATGGTGGATAGTAGCTAGTGTGTGAACCTGGAGCATTTGAAGTACAAAGTGGGTTTGGCTTGACTGTAATCTCTTTTATATGCTATGGTTATGAGCGGAGTGTACTTGTGGACGTTTTGAGAGTAGAAAAGATTATTGTGGTACACTTGTGTTGGTGTATGACGATCTATGTGTTGTGATGTTTGATGTGACAGCGATGTATATTGTGATGCGATATGTATGTGCACGACAATTTTTGTATTGGTACTACATCATTTTGTATATTATGAGAGGCATCATGATGTCAAATTTTGGATCGTGCTATAGATATGAACTGCTTGACATGGATTGTGAGCCTTGGATTGGCCAAGCATAGATACATGCATTCAATAGGTGTGAATGCAAGACCATTGTTGAGCTCTTTGTCTACCTAGAAGATGGAGTCAAAAGTTGGGGCGAGAAGTGCTCAAGACTTCATTCCTTGGTCTTGTTCGGATGTTAGAGAAGAGAGTTGTATTTCTACTTCTAGTATTGTTGGAGTTTTCTACTTGAAAAGATGGTGGTTACCACTACCCATCTTTATGACTGAGCTGTAGAGGTTATTGAGAATTAGATTTACCAACACAAATTTCAAACATGATATTGGCCATTTTACAAAAAGAGGTGAATTGCTTGTAAAGTTTGGGAAATGTTTCCTCAAGGTATTTGAGTCAATATTATCTCATCCAAACTTTGACCTCCCACACAAAGGGACCATATCCATCACTCCTTCCAGTGCAGTTACCAAGCGAACGGGGTATTGGACCACGGCGATCATTGTACCGAAGAGAAAACACTTGCAAACTAGTTGGTAGAGATTCTGGAATCTTCCCCGTCAGAAAATTGTTCCCGAGCTTGAAGACTTCCATAAGGGAACAGTTTCCGAAATCAGGTACTGAACTCGGCAATCTGTTGTCCGAAAGATCTAGATACGTGAGTTGACATCCTCCCCGCGGCTTGCAATCAAGAGTACCCTGTAGTGCATTGCTCGAGAAATCCAGACGGAGCCAATCACTGGTATTTTTTACATCCTGGATATAGGACGCTGGAATTCGTGCCTCGAGTCTGTTATTTCATAGAATAAGTATAGTACTATGTTTTCTTACATTGTATGGGCACTCGAATGATCGTATTGGATGAAGCCTACCAGTGAACAGATTGTTAGACAAAGTCCACCATCTGGCATGTATTCCTCGCATCCTAAAGTTGCATGCAAGTTCTGGAAGAGTGCCGCTTAAGTCCAGAGAGAACTACTTCCACAATGGGAACTCCATCTGTCCGACAACTGATCCACGGTTCACAATTAACAGAGCCATTCATCATGGGTATAAATTTCGCATCCACATTTCCCCTTAATTCGTTGTCGCTGATCCGTAAGAGCCCAATATTTGTAAGGTTGCTGAAGGACTTCGGAATTGTGCCTGAATTGTCGTTCATTGATAAGTCAAGTTGCCGAAGGCTAGACAGGTATCCGATTTCAGAAGGAATCTTGCCCCACAGCTCATTGTCTTCAATATGCAGTTATTGTAAGTTAGGCTGAAGAAATACTTCAGATGGTCTGGATCGGAGTTTATTCTGTGACAGATCAAGGACTCGAAAGGATAAATTGCCCAGAGATAAACGTGGATAATGGAGGTCATTGGAAGATAGGACTAGCTTGTCAATGGAGGCGGAGAATTGGAACTTAGAGCAGAGGCTGAGTATAAGTCCACTAAACGCAAGTTGTTCCCATTATACTTTAAACATTCAAACTGCAGACGGAAGGTTGGTCTTTCCACGTCAATCGTTGGATAAGGTTAAAACTGAGGTCAATAGATTCGATGTCCGAGCTAAGAAAAGATGGAAAGGTGGGAAGTGCGTTCTGGGCCAACAAAAAGGTTGTCAATTTCCGGGAGAAGGCTTCAAGTTTGATATCTGTAAGGTTGTTTGATCCCAGATCAAGATATTCTAACCTAGACAGATTGCCAAAACACGGAGGAAGAGAAGCTAAATAGTTCGATGAGCGCGTCAAGAAAGAAAGCCGTGATAAGTTAGCAATGGAGGCAGGCACCTCGGATAACCTATTACGACCCGCCGCGAGATGAACCAGCTTCGACAGTCTTCTGGAAGACGGCGGATGGAGTTTGAATAAATGTGAAGAGTCTCCAAATTTGAAAGGTTGGTCACAGATTGAGGTGAATTCGGAGTGATAGAAAGACGCTTCAGCAGAGATAGCTCCCCAACCCATTCTGGAAATACTTCACGGCTCACAGGCAACCATGAGAGAAAGTACTCTACACTTGAGTTGGAAACCTTGCCCGTCGTGCTTAGCTTCCATAAGTTAAACTGTGACGAGCAGGACACCGACAGTAATCGCGGCTGTCATATTCCAGACGCACGAAGGTATGATGCCGTCGAAGAAATGGGGAAGTTGGAAGGTAAGGTCTCGCAGTTCCAGCAAGCGGCAAACACTTGATGGTATTGATTTTCCCATTTGAGTCTCCGAGTGCTGCGTATGGTTGATGCTGAATGAAATGTAACTCTACTGCAGCTCCAGTAAAATGATCACAATTGACGCCATTCCATTGACTGCAATCGGTTCCTGGCTCCCAGCCATATAGATCGAAAGATTGTGCGAACAATAGCTCTTACTTTACAGATAATGAGGCTTGTGAATCAGAGCATAAATGGCCGAAAGCGAACACCAAACTAATCATTTGCAGTAGCAATTGGAACCGTAAATGTTCCATTGCAGTAAGCAAATCCATATTAGATTCCTGAAGTACTCGAGTTATATACAAATTTCAGAGCTATTGTTAGATGTGGAAAATGAAATACTACATAAATCGAGCTGGAATAATTACAACCAGTTGGATGTTTGGTAACTGAATTAATAAGTGTTTGGCTCTAAGTCACAGTGATTTATACAAAGTCGATTAGGCGGACTCTGGTTCAGAAGACTTTTACGGTTCGAACCTACCCACCCGGCTTAAGGTTTACGACTTAAAACTAATGTAAAATGATAAAAGTTTAAGAATGTAATCGTCTGGTCATCGATGAGCACAGGTTTCACAATTGCTGACTAGAATACGCAAAGAAAGGTCTTCAGCTTGACTGGAGAAGCTTTGTAGTGAGTGTTTTCCAATACAATTGGCAGGTGCCACTGGAAGCCAGTTCCTGCTGACACATTCATGACTTCTCCGGTTCACACCGGAGAAGTCATGAATATTCCAGTCGCACAGTCTAGCCATCCTGCTAGACTGTGCGACTGGAATATCAGAATGTTACTCCTTCACAATTATTCACCAGATTACGCAAGCAAAGGTCTGACTGCAGAAGCTTTTCAACGAGTTCTTTCGACTACATACTTTGGCAGGTGCCACTGCAGCGAATCCGAGAATACGTTTACAGTGTTACTTGGAACGGGGCTGTGCATGCGTGCGGTCTTCAGTTGAAGTTCCCAGTTCCTACGGAGGCGTTCACTAGACGCGCAAGCCAAGGTCTGTAGCTTGACTGCAGAAGCTTTTTAGCGAGTTCTTTAGACTGAATTTTGGATGCAGGTGCCACTGCAGCGAATGCGAGAACTTGGCGGTGAGTGCTTGCGGTGTGGCGGTCATTTTTCTTATTGCAGATGATAGAGCATCGAGTTTTGACCTAAACCTTGTAACCAGATTTGACGTTGGTTATGTGCAATACTACAAGACTTGCCACATGCACTGGCCGTCGTGCGAAAGTAACAAACAGGAAAAAATGTGGACTTTGAAGAACCTCTGACCAGGTGTCGATTGATCGTTCTGTACTCGAAGACGGTGTCGTGTCTGTGAAGGTGAACATCATTCCCAAAAGTTCGTGTACCGTGGTGATATTAGCTACCCCTAGCTACTTAACAGATTATCCAACTTCGCGATTTCACACTTCTCCTTTTTCCCCGTTGTCCATGCAGGCCCATTACTAAAGTAAACCAGAGCTTCCTTCTTGCAACTCCCAAATGCTCCCAAAAGTACAAAAGTTTTTCCTTCTCTTTGGGACTGACTATTCTCGAGGTCAATGCGAAGGACCTGCACTTATAGTAGACCAAAAGCTTGGTGCGCTAAGCACATGGGAGAGCACAATGTGCTCGTCCCATCGGGCTTGTCTATTTGGGCTAATTCAGTGCGCATCACATTAGAAACATTACCTCAACAAGATTCTGAAACTTCATCAGACGTTCTTCTTCTTGGTATTTGGCAACGTTAGACTTTAACTGGACGATGATCTCATCCTGGATCAAATAAAACCTTTCTGAAGTCTTGGATCTACTTGGAAACAAGTTGTTATGAGATTGAGAAATTTTTCGGATATGTCGGCTATCAGTAGAAATGTTGTTCATAAATATCGAAGGCATTCTATCACCTTTCTCATCATCAAGTGTCAGATTAGAAAGCTGAAGCGACGGACTTCGATCATATTCACCTAGCCTATGATCATCTAAACTTAAAGTTACCTCATAGATTTCTGTATCATCTTTCTCTCTAAGCAGTTCACACTTTGAATTCATTTCGATAACCTTAGTTTGAACAGATAATTGTGAAGTGATGTTTCCCAACCTTTCATAATCAACTCTCTGACATCTTTCAATCTCTAATCTGATGTCCAAACTAGTTAGAATCGGAATATCAAATATTTGCTTCCTCTTAATCTAACGAAATATTCTATGATTGAACGAACAGGAGAGGTGTCGGGAAAGCCCTGTTCTGGGTACTGTGCGATTCTTAATATCACGAAGGTAGGAGATGCCAGTTCCAGTGATATCATTCATTTCATCGAATGCTATTCATTGGCTTGCTCTCATTCGATGTCTTCCGCCGCTGGTGGAAAATGCTTCCTTTCCTGGAAACATGGAAGGGAGACGACAACCTAAATACAAGTATCAGGCAACGGTGCTTCTGACAAATGTAACAACGACAACAGTTGTCCTCGAGTAGGTGTACTACTTAAGTTCACAGCGTCTTCATTGATCAAGTCCAAGGACCCGAATTACATCCTCCAAGTCTGCAATTTCTATGTGACTGCACAAACTCGGCGAGTACTAATAAAGGGGTTGGCCTTTGCAATTATATAAAGCCCATGAATACTTAAATGACTGTCAATATGACAGGTGGACTGAGCAACACTAATTTTGGAATCGAGCGGGGTGAGTAGAGCGCAATCTTCGTGATCGATCTTTCGAGTCCATGTTTTGTTAAACCTCCCAGCCTCCAAATGCAGTTGTCAGGGGAGAGGAGTATTAGCGACGCATACTTACACCTTACTACTGGTGCTATAGTTTTCTTCCACCTAGCTGACGCTGAGACAACTTTACATTTGCTCTTATCGGTTGTAATCAAGATCCAGATTGCAATTATCAGCCATGGGGTGCATTTCTCTTTGCAGATGGATCCCGGATACTGGATTCTATATTCTGGTCAGCATGATGTTATTCATTCTTAGTAAAATATGAGCAGTTCCATGGGTGCCATGGTTTCATGTCGACGCAGTGGTTGATGTTTTACACCAGCGGCTAGGAGGTTTATGCATGGTACTTGCCTGCCTTTTGGACTGGATCCTAGCTTGCCTACTTGCCTTCACGTTGTCCTATGGCAAGGATTCTTGAGTTCTCGCAAGTAGCGAGATTGCTCGTAACTGGTTCAATAAGGCTGACTCGAATTTTGTTAAAGTAGTTCAGCTTCTGAACTCGGCAACGCCTAAAGGGCATGACGTATTTCAAGCGAACACAGAAATTTCATTGTGGTTCTAGAGATTCCTTACTCATTTGGAAGGAAGGATACATTCGTGAAGGCTGTCTTCATCGTTACTAGACTAATGAACTTGAACAGCGGCAGTTTGCAGAGAGACATTTGCATGATCTACATTTCTCGAGTCAGTGTGATGCAGAGGATTTGCAGGGGAGGCGATGTAAATGGAGGGGCCCCTGGCTTCAGTGACACAGAAATCGGGAAAGTTTTCATGTGCGATACTCTTGGAAAGTCCTTCAGCACCGTTGATGAGACGATGAGAATTCTGTTGAGTTTCACTACTGAATCAATAGACGTTCAATTTTACACGCTAATCGACAAATGAGTTGAGGAAAGTCATAGCATGTATTTGTGATGGTCGCAGACAAATGGAAGATGGAGCGGTGGCCGTTCCTGGGTTCTTCCATGTATCCGACAACCGATTCACCTGCAACTGCAAACATATTCATGTGAAGGGCAAAACACCGCTGCATTACTATGCAGTTTTCGATGGCCACGGAGGCGTGGAGATATCTCGGCCGTGTACCAAACGCTTACACATCATTGTTGTAGAAGCGATGGAGAGTGGTTACGGCTATAAAAGCAGAGATAACTTGACCTGCGACCAGCATGTGATGAGGGCCTTGATTGAAACCTTTGCGGGACTGGATACGGAGATTACAGATGATTATGTCCGAAGACAACACCGCTTGTGCCCACGAATTGGACATAACAATGGCGTGGAGTACTGTCGAGCGACAACCGGATCGACTTCAGTCGTAGTTATAGTCGGCCCATGTCAAATAATTATTGCAAATTGCGGAGATTGCTGTAATGTCTCGAAGAAGGAAAGCGGTTGATGTCACACTGGATCAGAAGCCTATCAGGGAGGATGAAACTGCTCGTGTGGAGGCTGCTGGAGGCAGAGTTTTTCCTTGGAATGGATACCGGGTTCAAGGTGTGCTTTGCATGACTTGTTTTAGATAGTTCGGATTTCTTAGGTGCAAGAGGACATATTTCCCATTGTGATGCTATTGGGGACTACCCCATGTTACCCATTTGGTTTCATCCATGTAGGACTTGATGGGGTCTTCCCATCCTTTCTGTTATTTTACTGTGTCTTTGTGATGGATTGTGGGTTTTAGTGTCAAGTGAAGAAGCTTGTAACATTGCCCGTTGTTGCACTCAGAGTGGAGGGCATCCCGAGGAAGCAGCATCGCTTCTGACCAAACTGGAATTAGCCAGAAAGAGCACAGATAACGGCACCATTCTAGTCATGGACTTGACGTTGAAACCTGACATTTAGGATGGTCAATAAGCTGTTATGGTTTCTACGAAGAGAAGAAATATATTCAGTTTTTGGTTCCTCTCTCAATATCGATTGAAGTAACCTATACGTATGTTATGATCCAGATATGACCCATTTTCTTCAAAAAACCACTTCAAAAAACCACTTCAAAATCAAGTGAAATTTGTAGGTCATAATAAGCTCAACTTGTTCGTAACAGTTCCAATTGCTCGTATATCCTTTGGTGAGTTTCAAAGAATGTTGAAAAAAACTATAGTATGAATCTTGGTGCATTGATAGTTCATGCTCGGTTACTACTGCTCTACTTTTCAAAGTTTATGGCAGAAAGACAAAATATAGATTTTATGTCTAAGAAGTTTGATGTAGTGGAACTCCCGAGCAAATATGGAAGTTTCAGAACACCCTAAAATTTATATATTTCCGGAGAAATATTAAGATACTTTTGAGACTAGAAAACAGACAGTTTTCTCTACTTGACAGCAACTGATGTGGAAAATGTATACCTGCAGAAAAGGAAGTTGGAATTTCCAATTCTTTGATCCTTATGAGACGACGATATTCTTATAGGCAATTCCGGAGTAAAAAGTCATTGTCAAGATACTTGTACACACACTTCCGTAAATAGAATCAAAAATCAGTTCGTGTTAATCAATGTGATTCATATTAAATAACTTTTTTGTCCTCCAAAAATCCCTAACACTAATGGGGGTAATTTCACAATAATTAGGGTATAAAAACAGGTTTAGGGAGTCTATGACATTCTCACTTGTCAGCCACCTTTACAGAGAATTTTGCAGTTATGTTTCACCTTAAAATTCCATGATACCAAATACTGTTCATGGACTTTACCATGGCCTCCATTCTGTCAGCTTTTGATCCAGTTGAGGCAAACGCTGCTCACCAAGAGTATCATGAGGATGAAAAAAATTGGAAGAGGTGCATAAATTGTGGTCGAATGTAAAATGAGTGGGATGAGAGGGATGGGAGAGGGAAATGAGGAAGCGCAGTTTACAATATGTGGCCACAAAACAAGAGAAAAAACGAGTGGTGAAATGGATGATGTTTCATGAGCCTCATAATGGGAAATAGCAACTCTTTGTTAGGATCATGGTTGAGTTTCAAGGGATTTTTGAAGGTCTTATCACACCAATTCATGAGAACTTCATGTTAATGGGCATAGAGGAAGAGGTGCAAACAATTTGAATTCAATGTCCATGAATTTTGGTGACGATATATTGAAAAGTTCTATTGAAGTGCAAATCATGGAGGTGTCCAAACATGGCAAAGTGGGTGTCTCGGTTATATGAGGAACTTCGAGCTGAATTTGAGAGAATAAGGAAGTCATGAGCGAAGTTATCACCTCGTTTGTTGAATTCTCTTGCTAAGGTAATTCTCAAAGACTCCAATCATCATGTGGTTTTTTGGCACTTTCTTGCACATAGGGCAGCCTTTACTGTATGCCATTAACGAGAGATGGATTTCATATTTTATGTATAAGAATGATATCATTAGTGTGAAAAGCTTATGGTTTCAGAAGAAAAGAATATGCAAGTTGATCAAAAAATCGTCTATCACCTAGGAGTTGTGGCTCAAGAGTTTCATTCTTGTGTGCTTCACAAAAAGATGGTGAAAAATATTGATGAAACTCACTTTGTCATTAACATGAACAATGGCAATACACTGGATTTTTTAGGTGTTCACATATAAAATACCATGATGTTGTTTATGGAGCTCTAGTCATAAAATGGTTGTGAGGACTACAGGAGATCCTTTTATTCATCCCGACTCCCATAATGATTTTTAAGAATGAAGGTAGCAACTATCTTTTTGAGGAATAGAAGACAATGTTCTTGGAATATGACAAATAGAAGACAATGTTCTTGGAGAACATTGAGATCAGTTGGATTTGGAGTGGACTATATGATTCAATGTGCACCAAGAACCTCTTTGCATGGTGTGATGGTGTGGAGTCAAAACCATTAGAGTGGTCAACAAAAGTTGATGGAGAACCCAAACAACACCAAGGATCAAAAGAAGGAGATCTATCGAGCAATGTGTCAAGAGGCAATATACCTTGATCGCGGGGAAATCATTGTAGACATCTAAGATTTGCAGTTGGACATAGATGCCTTCGTGTGGTTGTTGAAGGGTTGATCATACGAGTTAAGAAGCGGCTGAATGAGTTTCGCAATTTTCGGAGGAGTCTATATGTGTAGAGTTAGTTAGAGTAATTAGGAGGAAATGTATATAAGTAGGTTTAGTATTGAAGGATGGGCTCCTCATTTCAGTCTGTTTTGGAAAGAACACAATCATTGTGATAGGTGAGACCAAGGTCCTTGGAGCTGAAATAGTTGTGCCTAGATTGCGGCTAGATCATAGGTGAATTTCTACAAAGTTAGCCATGAACTTGACCTATATGGACACCTAGCAAATAACTACCCCAATAAGACTACTTGAAGCATAACTTGTTACTCATCATAGACCACTATAATGACAAGACACTCATTTTTAATGAAAGATTTGTTATGAATATATGAGTACTGGATTGTATGTGATCTGATTGATGGATTAGTTTGTGTATGTATGAATTTTGAATTGACTTCACCATTGATGTGAGAATCAATTTTTGGTGACTCTTAAACTTTGGTGTTTAGAGTTTTTTTAAGAGGCATAACTCAATTGTTACCTTCTAATCTCATTACTTTGGTATCTCATTCCCTTGGGAACAAATCTAAAGTACTACAACACGATCTTTTGTATGTGACTTGTGTATTAAAAGATGTGAGGATCTTTGAAATCCGTCATATGCTTGCAATAAAACCTCTCTCTAGGAAGAAGCTTTTTCCACCATATACATGACAGTGTGCACAAGATTCTACTTTTGTTGCATCAAACAATATCGGTGGTCCAATCCATGACCACACCTCATGTACATTTGTCATCACTTAAGTTCGTAAGTCGCCCAAAAATAAAATATTTTTTAGGATATAGGTTGATGCATACATTTGTTATGTCTAGAGAGATTAGAACACAAGTAACACAGTGACGGATTAAACGGCTAATTTGATCATGTAATAGGAGGTTGGTTGAAAAGGAGTAAAATTGCCACACATTTTCACACAAAAACTGTTTTTTCTTGGAATATCACACACGTATCATAGTTTTTGGTTCACAACTGCCATAATTTTAGAGATAATATTTAAATTTAGTACTTTTGATAAAAGTGGTGTCAAATATGAGATTTCTCTAAAATGTTGAAAAATTTGAGAAATAATGATTAGCGAAGATGGAAGATTGAATTCCTTGTTCTTGATATTGAAGCAATTGATCTTCTATATGCAACGAATCTTGAAAGCAAATTTTGTGATACATGTATCACTTCTCAAATTTCCTAACAACTGAACGAAACACTTGAAAATTTTGTTGAGATATAATGATACATGTATTACTATCCAATGTCAATGGAACCTCCCATTTTTTCACATCAACAAACTATGGTTAAAGATCACCACATCAATGATCCATCAACCAAAGTACATTGAATATGACAAAATTACAAAAAATCTAACTAATGTTCATCTAATAGTCAAAATCCGTTCATGAAAGTAACCTCTATTAATCATGAAAACTGCATGGTCCTAGTTATTGCTCTTTTTTTACTTAGAATGACAAATAATGATCATCTCCTTGAAGGTCAAAATCTGACCGAATCTTCCTCACAACATAGTGATACAAATGTCATTATTGTTACACAACATTACATGCATTCTAGACATAAACAATCAAGTTGAAAAATTAAGGTTATCAACTTTTTCTATCATTTTGCAGCCCAAAAATTATAAAAAGAGCATCAAGAAAATTAGTCTGGTCATTTGATGCAAGGTTAAGACGTGAAATAATGTTAAGAGTGTGGTTAAGCTTGCATGAGATCTAGTTGAATAAAGATCCAAAAGCTTATATATTTTTCTTCAAAGATATCTTGCAACAACTCAGAGTCATTTTCGGCTCGTAATATACTTGAATCATCTCCAATTCCTAGCTTAAAACAGTTATCTCCAACTTCTAGCATTGTCTAGTCAACTCCCTTCCATTCACCGTTTCAAATTCAAAGTTTCATTGTGCTAGGAGAAGCATTGAACCGTTTACAATAATATGGTAGCGGAATGCAAAATGTATTTTGGGAACCATGGTAGCTTTCTCCAAGTTCTCACTGCACTTTTCATGTTTCTACTTCTAAGCCATTCAAGCGAAGTATTTTTCACTTGGTTAAGTTAAAGTCTAACTTCTTTTTAGAGGGTATTGACTCCTCTTCAAAGGAGAGTGGTGAAAATGAAGAAAATCAAGTTAATTCATACGATTTGTTTGCAAAAGTAAGTAGTGACACATGTATCACTTCTCCAGTCTCTTTGGGTGATGAATCACTTGTAGCATCCTTTGTTTCCTAGGACCATGGCATCCGCAATCAAATTAAGAGCCTCGTTATGAAGAAAAAGTATGTATATAGTGAAACAAACAATGAGGGAAGTAATTTCATTACACCAAAGAAAGAATTGAAGAGTGAGAATGATGGAAGGAGTTCATCAATTCAATGCCAACATGAAATTTGTAGAAATTCAACCCACATGTATATTTCAAATGACTCGGAAAGGAGATTTTTTGGAGACTATAGCAAGGATAAAAAATTCCCATAGAAGATAGAATCAAATCTAAGCTCACCGGTGAAGAATTTCATAGAGTTGTGATATAATTTTATAAATAAAGAGGGTCCTTATAGCTTAGAGATGAGTGGGGATGACTTTCATTCCATGCAAATTAGAATGTCATCTTTTCATTTCAACTAAAAAACTTCTTTGCATGAAGCACTTGAGGAAACCAATAGCAGATCATTTGATAAAAACGATAGTCCAATCCACGTGAATTTGTCATTGGTTTGGAACCTCAGCCAAGAGATGAGTTTTACGTTAGTCAGAATCAAGTATTGATAAAAAAAAAAGTATATTTTACAAACACAATGTAGAAGAGATAAGTTTTTGATCGACATATTTGATGTTCATAAACTCAGAGAACTTCTTTGCTTTAAATGTTGTGTGTACAAATGTTTCGTTTCTCTAGGAGCTAGGGTGCTCAAGCAATATCAGGCATAATTCTTTAGTTTGAAGAAAAACGAGCATGATGTCATCCTCATGCAACATTGCGGGGAGGAGAGTGAGAAAAACTCATGGTTTTCCAAGGTGACTGGATCACTTATTTGTCATTATGCTTTCAAGACGTTGTACAACTTAAAAAATAGTCTATTTTTGCTACTTTTGTCTGTTGATGATCCAAAGGTTACCTAGTACCTTGTGACATGCATGTCAATGAAAGTCCATTGCTTTTGTATGCAAAAGAGTGTTGTCGAAGTTTCTTCTTAAAGAACTTGGAACTAACTCCAAACAAAGCATATTTTCATTTGTCCAAAATTTACAAAAAGAAAGAAATCTACAATTTCTACGTCTAGGAATGTGAAGAGGTAGACCATAATGGGGTGTTCTTATATTTTTATGTTTTTCATATTTGGAACTAACTTCCAAAAGTTGAAAATTCCAACCAAAAATCAATTCCTACACAACTTGTATTGAATTCAAAGCCAAACATGACAAACATGACAACCTTCTTACTTGAAGGAAAAAGTAAGAACCCTCTAGCAAATTGACATACTATGGCATAAAAAGAAACAGAGTTGAAGTTTTTGGGTTGGAAATTGAGGCTATATAAGGAGAACCTCTTGAAATGGGAAGGAAGGTTTGAAATTACATACATTGTAATGAAGGTGGACACCAACTTATTCCATTATATCTAAGCAAAATAAACTAAAAGTTTAATGTCTTGAGTAGAAATGTGTAGTTTTGAAGTGATACATGTATTATTGTTTTGACCATGTTGTGAAAAACAAATACTCCTTTCATTGGTCAATATTTTTTTGTTACTTGTCTTCTAATGAAATTGCTTATGATTGTCTCTTTAGTCAAATATATCAAATTCTTGAACTTGCATTGAAACATATGAGTGTGATATCATTTTAGATTCAGCAAGTGTTCATATGACTTGTTGTCCATCCGGAGGACGGAGGATAGTTACCCATAATGCTATTATGGATGTGGTGTTTTCTATCGCGTGAGAAGATGGATACCTCACATGGAGGAAGCATTGGTATGCCTTGCAATCGATTACGGTTTGGACAGATCTATATTTGGTTCGGGAGGACCAGGTTATTGTGGCAAACATTCTGGTTACGATCCTACACATGACACAATTTCAGAGAGGGTGATCACCCATCCTCCTGGATGGGCGGCGAATAGAGCAGCAACAGCCAAGGTCTCCAATTATAGGGTATGTAGAGACGTCACCTCTTTGTTACTCTAGCTTTGGAGTTATATGGAGCTATGGACACCCAACTTCGATAGGTTTGTGAGGGAGTGCACGAGAGCCTACCATACTATGCGGTAAAGGGAGAGCAATCACTTTAGGTGATGCTTCTTTGGATGATTTTGTTGTTTGTAAACCGTTTCATCCTTATAGTTCGGATATCTTAGATGTGGTAAGACATATTTCCCACTGTTATGCTATTGGGGCCTAACTGAAACTACTTGGCATGTGTGCTGAAGAATTTGGCTAGTGGAACAAACGCGTAGAGTATCCAACTCAACTACCCGTTTGGTCTCATCCATGTACCATTTGATGGGGTCTTCCCATCCTTTTTGTTATTTTACTGTGTCCTTCTTTTTATTCGTTATTCCATGTTGAAGAGTATCTCCTCCATACCGAACCATGAGACAACAGCAAGATGAACAGAGAAAGATGCACTTCATCGCGGAGATAAAAATTGCACTGGTGGAGGGAAGCATGGTCATGGTGAAATGGCATTCTGTTACTGGTAATTCGTGATACAGCGAGTACAATACAGTGTTCACTGACACGGATTTTAACTATACTGTTTGATAAATAAGTGTCACTTTGTCTCAGGATTTCTCGTCTCATTTTCTACCGATGCGTGTTCTTCTTCTGCTTAATGTACTAAGATGTGATCAGTAGGGATGTAGCACCAACTTATATCTTCGATAACCAACTGCTCTGTCCACTCGCCAACAGTCGTAGTATGGTTGTTACTGCCTTCCCTCGACACAATAAAATATTGGTTTCCGACTTGTGATATACCTTGGGCACTGGACACATATGCGGCTCTTTTGCAGCTAATAAAGTAACACGGAACATACATCATGCGTAGAAGGCAAACCAAGTATGGGAATGGAAGAGTGTATTCACAAGCTACACGTACTTCTAACTGATTACAAAGAGCAGTGCCAATCGCAGGAACTCGTATCTAAATTCATGCTGGTTGAAAAGCGCTTAAACATTTGAAGCCTTGTAGTTGCAGGTGAATCTGTACAGAGAGTCTAAACATATGTTTCGTGGGATCTTGACCTGACAAACGTTCGTAGACGTCAGTGATTTGGTGTGTTTTCCGCGCTAAACTACTCAGAGGTATTTACATGCTCGTCGATATCGGCAAACCTGTACAAAGATATATCTACTCCGCTTACGGTCCAACTTGAACTTGAGGAGTTGAAGGATGTGCACGTGTCACAGTGAGAGTGAAGTAGATGCAGAGGTAGGGCGGATGTCACAATATGTCTATGCTGTCGACAGCAACTAGAAGTGATCCATTGTTAGCACTTTCGGTTGCGACAACCACTACTCCTCACATCGCCAGAGCATATTTTCTATGAAGATTTCGGTTCACTTTGTCAAACTTGCAGGAAACGAGACTACAAGCTCTGATCAAGGGAACTTTCAGACTGGGTAGAGTGGTTTGAAGGTTTTTGGAATATACTACACAACGCTGGAAGCCATTACATGATACGACAGCAAGCTGGCTGATCACCTGGAGGTCTGCTAGGGGCACCTGGAGGCTTAAGAGATGGTACACGTGGACCTACAGGTGAGCAACGATAAAATAGAAGTCAGAGACCCAAATCAAAAACTCACTATGCCTCGCATGGTAGACACAACTCCCGATAAAAAAATGCCAGAGCACCACATTCGGATCATCATGTGACAGAGCTAAAACTAGAATCTGTCCAGAGGATACACGTTCCAGTTAGATGACACCAGCCAACGTCACACGCTCACAGCTTGGTAGGCCACATCCGTTTCAAACCTTCCCGAGTCATGTGTATCAAAGTTACCACCTCAAAGACCTCGAATGACATTCAGATTCATGTTCAGTACTGCTGCTCTGAAGCTCTACACCGTAAGTCTTTCACCGTTCATCTCATAAGCATTTAATGTGGAAATGTGGAGATGTGAATGTGATGATACAAATATATAAATTTTCATGGACAAAAGTAATGACAATTGCTTCGCTCTCTGTCTGAAGGCCGTCACATAACAGAGCAATTTCGTATGTCACATGATTTGTATCTTTCAGTCATCTGAATCTACAATTTGGTCGAAAGACTAAAATGGGTTCGAATCCCATCAAAAACCTTCGGTAGAATCAAAGACAGATCATTTTATACAGGTAAGGGAAGATCGAGTGAAGCACCCAAAAAAAAGGAAGAAAAGAATACTCAAAACAGTTGAAACACAGATGACGGCACCACCGGGAGCACTCGGGAGTGTGTATCTCACAATGCTCATCCGTGTACAGGACTCGAAAGCTCTATGAGAGGAACTGCAAACTGATGTGGTGTACCCGATACACTCTGACTGTTAGGCCAAGGAGACTTGGATCGGCTCGGGTCCTCACGACACCTCTTCTTCACCTCACTTCATCAGGTATTTCCAAATCACGGAGCCAAAGCTCAGATCACATTGTCCAGATCAACCCTTTCCAGTGACTGGCTACTTACCAATGAATGGACGATTCACGTTCGCATCACTGCAGTACAAGCAGGGGTGTTGCGTGAATCCCTGCTTCTTCAGCAACTTGCGCACCTCAGTAACAAGCTCTCCGTTAGTGATCGACCCTCCTCTCTTCGCCAAGACGGTCTGGATACCGTTGCTCAAAGCTCCATAAGCTTCTGCCTTGTTTCCAGTGGGATTGGCGTCTGCCGATGTTTCATTAGACATGCAGCCACTCACCAGCACGCCAGTCTCGTCAGCCACACGCTCTGCTGCGTCTGGCTTCTTCCCGGCATGGCCCGAGAGATTCACTCCTGAAGTGGGCACATGATGAGCTGGTTTGCTGTCGTCTCCATCCAGCTTAGTCTTCAGGAAGTCCACAGCCAGACCACCTATAGCACCCCAGATGCCGTGACCGCTGCCACCACCACCCCCTGATTCTCCTTCTGTCTTCTTCCCAGAGAGCTTGTCAGCAATGAAGTTCACAAAGACCTTGACAGTAGGACTGGCATTATCTCCGAACAGCTCAAAGAGACTAGTTCTGATTCCCCCTGGTTTCACCTCGTGCCCTGTTTTCTGGCTGAGCATCTCGGCCAGAGTTTCGATGGACAGGGACTTGTTGATGAAATCCACGGGTTCGCTCCGTTCATCTTCCTCCTCTTCCTCCTCGTCCCTGTGGTGCCCGTGGTGCTGCCTGTGGTGCCCGTGATGATGGCCCGAATCCGATTCCTCTCGTCGACCGAACACTCCACCGAAGTCGAATCCTCTCTCTCCTCCTCTGGGGATTCCCAGTCCCGTGGGAAAGTCGCGGTTTGCCGTTCCTCCTATTTGCTCCTTCTCGTGGTCGATGAGCCCTCCGCTGTGACACGAATCGGAGATGAATGTGAAGTTCACTCCGTCTTTGATATCCTTGAAGAGCACTCGAAAATCGTCGTCTGAAGAAAAACAAAGCACGGTGCACGCAAGTCAGTCAATCAGTGCGAGAAGCTCGTCAAATGACGATCACGCAGATGGTTCAACAACCATCAACTGCCATTCACACATTCCAGAGCATCGGAGGGATCCCATTGCCGCTCTGGGAGAAGACTCGTCAAGATAGCGAGCTCGATGGAGCATCGATCACGAACAAGTCAGTCAAGTCAGCCAAACGATCAGCTGGATGTCAAGACTGAGACGATGGATCGTTCAAAGCTAACTTTTGCCTTGCATGTCCAATGTGCGGAATGACAAGATAGTTTGACACCATGACTACGGCTTGCTAAGAATCTAGGCCTTCACACTGAAGAGGAACCCGTGGGGTCTCGGCATTAGGCACTCAGAGTTCAAAAGAGCAGAGGGTTACAGATCTAACGAGGCCATGGACAGGTATGAGGGGAGACGGTAAGGAGAGAGGAAACAGACCTGTCAGAAGGTTGAGATCAGTGGGAACAATGGCCTCGTCAAACCCGTCATCCTCCTCATCGCCAGTTTCGGCAGGCACCTGTGTACCGTGACCACTGTAATGCAATACCAGAACATCGCCAGGCTCGGCTTCATCTATCAGGCGTCTGAGAACCTTCTTGATGTTGACTCCCGTGGGCTGAACAGAGCGCGTATCGGTGTCGATCATGACGGTGATATCCTCCTCGGCGAAGCCGAATTGATCCGTCAAACACTTGTACATCCTCGACACATCGTTAACACATCCATGAAGCTCAGCCTTCGTCCCCGGATAATTGCACCCGATGAGCAACGCCTTTTTCTTCATGTTGTCTCCTGCACCTGAATTCTAACCAGACCAATAAGAATTCGCCAAATTTCACGCCTCCCTCCCTCACCTGCCAGCCGACGGAGAGTACAACAGACAAGTATCAGACTGCGCAGACCTCAAATCTCATTTCTCATTTCTTATTTCTCAAATTGTTTTCTCGTTTAGCTTCCGATTCAACGTTCGTCCCTCGCCCTCTGCCTCACTCAGCATCATCATCCTCAAATAAGTCCCTCCGCAGCTACTCTACTTATGCAAACCACCACACCACACACACACACACACACACACACACACTCGACCCAAACAATCTGCCCAAAGCGTTCGCGTCACTCTGTCCGCCTCCAACACACCATCGCCCTTACAGCTCGCTGCCACTCGCAAAACTTCCGGCTCACTCTATCATGCCACCAAGCAGACACACTTACTTGCGTTCCTTTCCTCCGCTAAGCCTTTGCGTGCGGAGCTCAATCCTCCTCCTCCTCCTGCTCGACCTGGATCGATTGATTCCTCGACCCTCTCCTACTCTTCCTCGTCCTCGTCCTCTTCCTGGCTTTCTACGAGAGGAACGCACACAAACCTTTCATTCCCCCGTGCTGTCGATGGCTTGTGTTCCGAATCGGACACTGGTCAGTGAGCGATGTGGCTTGGAGGGAGAGCTCGTCACTTTCAGACACCACGACGCCTTAAGTCCGGCCTTTGGATCGCCTCGACTTAAGTTTGTGCTCGGACTTGGTCTCAAGTACAGTGCAGATCGCCGATCACCGGTGGACCGGGCCGACTCCCATTGCCTATTGACCGATTGCGTTTACGAGTATCTGCATATTGTGCTTTAACGTTTGTCGTTCGCTTTTGACTTATCTTTTGCGCCAAGTGGAGCTCAAGTTTTCTCGCTTCAGCTTGACATTCATTTTTTACTTGTCTACCCATAATCACCTTCAACTCATCTTTCGACTTCGGACTTAAGACCATTCTTCCTTTTTTAACTGGAACTCGAGTTTCGCACTTAACTTAGAATTGACTGATCGCTACATGTTCTGCTAAAGTTCAAACGTTTAGCATTTCAATTATTAGGTTTCGTACGTAATAATAACTTTTTGAATTTGCGAAAATTTTATTTGTGAAACTGTAACTCTTATGAGGGCGCTCTGGACGCCGTGGTTCTACGTATATCATACTAAACCTTATTCATGAGATCAGTTTACAAAGGAGCTTAACTGTAAAATAGGCTTAGACATCGATGATTATTATTGCTCTGCATTTGCAAAGCTAGCCGTAGGTTTGAGAATCCAGCAAGAGACAAGGCAGTGATGCTTCGTTCTCATTCCAATATTAATTTTTCCCCATGCCTTGCACATGTCTAGTTTATGATTTTAATCAACTCATGTTTGAAACACAATTTTCATAATAAAAGAATTTAAATGCATAGCTCCGTAATGAAAGTGATTGCGCAAAGCTTGTTTCTGATAAAGGGAACAAAAATGACTGAACCCCCTTTTAGAGTTGGTAGTGTTATGTGTGAAGTAATAGCTTGCGATTTCAACGTAGAGAAAGATACGATGCTGCAATGATTGAAAACATGATGCTAATGTCGGAAGCAACGTTGACATTTTTGCTGGGTGGCGAAATATTTACATCTAATTTTGAACGATTTTGTTTCGTTGCCTCGACTTCGACTGGTGACCGGTCCTGTGTGGAGCCCGCATTAGCAACAGGGATCGGATATGATTAAGGACGTATCTTGTGAACCATGGATATGCGCCGTTCCAGCTGTACAGATGTGCAGGTGTGTGCTTACACTTGAGTCATGTCTCCAGACTCCACCTTCTTCTGATGAAAGCAACTTCTGTTCAGCAGTGGAGGCTCATCACGTGAAGGGGAAATTGTACTGGGAATAGATTGTTCACGTTACCAATGCCTTCATGAAAAGACTCCGCCCCTCAATTCTGATAATGCTAAGTAGTGTTCTTCTCAATTTTCCTCAGATATTTTCATGGCAAAATATGTTGAATAGACCCATGAGGACAGGTATCTTAAACCCATAAGTGAATCTCACTTTAGCTCTAGTTGGCCTCTACTCATATCAAGTTTAAACCTCATATCAAGTTACATTGAGAACTGAAGGAAAGACTGGGGTTTGCACCTCATCTTAGGGCATGTGATTTGTTGATTCTTGCAACAAAATATTTGGATCATTGGGATTATTATAAATTCGTTGGCCAATTTTTGAAACCAATGCTTGGCACATAAGATCTTTATGGTAAGAATAAAACTTTTATTGGTAGCTTTTCGTCTAGACAATAGGGAGATTCACCCTAAGGATTTCCCATGGTTGTAAATCTAATCCATTAATTTATGACTTTTGAAAATATTGTCATTAATTTGACATGTATATATACTAGCTCTTTGTGGTCCTAAAGCTTGTGTTTATAATTATATTTATTCTAGAAAAATAACAATAATCTATCCTCAATGATAGCCAGCGATAATTAGCCAAAATGAACTATTCTTGAATTCATACAAAGCTCTAATACTTCAATTACTTGAATGTTTGATGTTCATTTATCTGAAATATAATTTAATTGCAAAGATTTCTTAGCTATAAAATGCTAAAATAACTCAAAATGGTTAATCTTAGCATAAAATACACTTAATGTTACCAATATTAACATCATAATGAAATACTTAGTTGTATAACAATCAAAAACTCTCATCAAGTAGATCCAACTATGCAACTTTACATCTTGCATTTGCAACTACTCTTTACATGACAAAACTACATTATGATGTTTTTTTAATACAAAACATATAATTGCACTCCAAAAGCATAAGATATAACATATGTAGAGTTTCTTGAATGCGCACTTCCTCTCCAATCTCAAATTTTATAACCAGAAAAATCTAAGAATAACATTGATGTGAAATAAAGTCCAAACTAAACTATGTGCTATTAAAAGATCCTCCTCACAACATCCAATAAAAATAAAATTTTTTTGAAGTCTAAAAAAATGATATACAAGTTGAATAAAAATAATTCAATCAATTTGATATATATATATATATATATATATCAAAATTTTTTATATTTGAAAAAATATCAAAATTTTGCTTCAAACAAAAAATGATTCTCAATTTGTCATTCCAAACCAATTACAAACATCTTAAATTGTCTATTCAAGTTGTCTTTGATCTTCATATCCGATGATTGCACCATGTATATAATTATTTATCATCATCTTTAAAAAAATTTATTATATTATGCAATATAAAAAGTATTGATTGCATATGTAATATGCCATAATGCACATAAGATATCTCAAATATCTAAGTTAATCAATCTACCTACCAGATGAACATACAAAGAAGCATCACCTTACATGATTGCTTTCCTATGAATTGCATCATCTAGTGTTCTTTGTAGAGCAATGGATAAACATTGCCTAAAATATGTTATACAATAAACCAAAGAGAGTGATATTCCTTATGATAAGCTCTCGTGCACTCTCTCACAAACGTATCGAAGTCGGAATCTTTAACTTCATATAATTTCAGAGCTAAAGGAACCAAGAGATGACATCTCTGCCTACCCCTACATTTGGATGTCTTGGCTACTATTGCTCCACTTGTAGCCTATCCATGAGCATAGGTATTCATTTCTTCCGAAACAGTGTCATGTGTAGGATATGTAACCACAACGTATGTAAAAATAACATGGTCCTTTGGAAACAAGTATAGGTATGCCCTAACCCGAATCGATTACAAGGTATACCAACGCTTCCTCCATGTGAGGTATCCACCATCTTGTGCCATAGCAAACATTACATTCCTAATGACATCATGGGTAGCTATACTTTGCTATATGAATGAGCAACGGGTCATATAGATCCTTATAAAATCTAAAGTAATACCACACTCTTAGCTGAGTAATGAAGATACATATGGGTGGATCAAGCCAAGGTGGAACCTCATCGATGTAGAAAAGGTAGATGGTGAGAGTACGATTCATGGTAGAGCCAAGATTCACGAGCCTAGAGCATAGACGAGCCCTAGTATTATGAGGAATGGACGGATCCACTAAGAGAGAGTGAGTATCCCACTTGTATCTTGGATTGAGCAAATGACAAGTATATTTTTTCAATAAATACATATGATTTTTGAAGTAACAATAAAAAAATCAATTATCCAAAAATCTAAGTTATTAGTATGTTTACAAGATTTGTTCCCAAACTATTATGTTTTGAGGTAGAAGATAATAATGCCATGTTTATTTTCCTCAACTTATCCTCATGTTTTTGAGAATCGAACTGAATCTTTATTTTAGATAATCAAAACTAAATTAAAGATAATAATATATTTATAGAGATATAAAAGCTAAGTTTCTATAAATATTTTTCAATTAAAAATTCAAAATTAATTAACTCTGATGGTTATCATCGAGTGTTGCAGTTCAATGGTTGGAAAAATAGTTTTGGACCACAAGATTTCAGGCTCATACCACCTTGACATCGTGAGAATTT
The DNA here is from genome assembly GCA_014180765.2 of Marchantia paleacea. Classification (NCBI taxonomy): domain Eukaryota; kingdom Viridiplantae; phylum Streptophyta; class Marchantiopsida; order Marchantiales; family Marchantiaceae; genus Marchantia; species Marchantia paleacea. Next base: position 954,701 of record MUAA02000004.1, read on the forward strand.
TCCTTGGCTCCGCATGTCGTTAAGGAAGATTTGAATTTTACTTAGTGTATTTCTCGACACCATGATTGAAAATGCAATCTTGGTAGATTTTCCACGAGGTGTACTCATAGCGTCAATAACAATCCATAACTTGAGAAATCAAGAGAAAATGGATCCGCATTATCCCACACATATGTGAAGGATTCACATTGCCGTCGATATGTGAATCTATGACATAAGTATGATAACTATGATAGTGTGAAAAGTTTATCAGAAGTCCTTCCTCTCCACTTGTTACGGGTTTTTTTATCTGCATTCTACAAAACTTCAGTGCGAAAAGTCCAAGTACTCGTGCACACACCGTAAGTGTAGCTTGTAAACGAGCCATTGATTTATCTGATAGACCTGAGAATCTATGTGTACGCTTTGTCTTTCAAGGTCTGTAGACGCACATAAAAAGTTCAACTAGTCCCTCAGAAGTGACTATTACAAACGACCGACACAATAGGGGGTTTCAAGATAGACGTGTAAAAGAATAGACGGAAATTGAACAAATCCCATAAAATCCACTCGTTCACGTAAGATTTTGTCGGCTGAATTGAACAGCTACATAATGTATTTTATGGATAAATAAAATATTAATATTATTATATTTCAAACTGAAAGAAAAAATATTTTTTCTTCAAATGTGGATTGTGATCAAGCTTGTTACTGGAACGTTATATAACCCATAAAATTTACGAGGTGACTTTTCAGGATCCCGTTACCATAAAACATTTTATAAGATTTCAGTGTAGGGTTATGCGTAAGCTAAGAAACTACCTAATGACACTTAGACTTCACAAGATCAAGGGTTAAACCTACTATCGGTACTTTCCGGCCGGAGAAAGAAAAATATTCGTGAACATATCATTTAAAGTGAGTCGTTCAAAACATATTACAGAAAGTTCTGTCATTAGTGTATACTACTTTTAATTTTTAATGTTTTCTATATTTGGTGTATAATACATTGATATATATTACTAAGAGTATAAACATCATTTAGAAATCAATTGATGTTTACATTAATTAAGATACTCTTGATACGTGTAAAAATCTGAATGAGAAATACAAACTAATTATGATATATTAGTGTGTAAACTTACATATCACATCAGATCATATGATAGAGGAGCGTTTCCAAGGGTGAGATGCAATGTTCAATCCCATTTCAAAAAATACTTTTGCTTAAGTCAAATTTGTTGGTTAAAAAATTATACAAGAGTATAAGATCCCTTATTAGTAATTAAGATTGTTCAAGTTAACAACCCAATCAAATTTATACATATGTCATCATGAATTGATTTTTATACTTTTTAAAACTTAAAATCACTTAAATATATATTTTAGTTCATCAATTAATATTTTCATTAAATTTTTTTCCCAAAATTCAAATAGTGTAAATTAAAACAAAAAATATTTACTAGATTTAATAAATTATTTTTTATAATTATGATATAATAAAAATAATTTGTGCCATACATAATGTATAAAATCATTAAAGTAACATTCATAACTTTATTATGTTTATCATTATTTTCATAGATATATTACAAACTAGAGGATGACAGAACTAGTGAATGTAGTAATCATGTGTATAATTAATATGAAAAATAAGAAGACATATCGAAGGAAAGAAAATTATCAAGTGGATACCCAAAATGATTGAAATTTCAATATTTGAACTCCAATTCTATGTTCTACCATGTTTTTGGAAGAGAGATATTGGGTATATATATCTCTCCTCCAAATATTGGATTGTCAATGTGATGACATAATTTTTAAATTAACTGCATAAATTGAAATATGAGGAGGATAGAATTTGATATTTTAAAATTATGGATGTCATATTTTGACATAATTATTATAAAAAGATGATAATATTGTCATCTTCAAAGATGTTTGTCATGATGATGATATTTGAAGTCAAGATAATTCATGTCTCATTGTAAGAATGTTAAGATATCAACCTTGGATTGACTTTATAGTCAATGTGGGACATGGACAGAATAACATGATCCTCCAAATAAACCAATGTCTAATCTATTTGTGATTAAGATCCAGTATCTTCATTGTAATCACTTTTGAATATAATTAATATATCACTTTGGATATAATTTCATGTTACAATTGATGAACTCTCAAGATCCAATTATTCTTTGAATTATTTACTACATCATGAGTTGTGACATGCATGTATACATTTTGATTTAATTTGATGTTATGGATCTAAACTTTCAAATGGTGATGACTTTTAACATATGAGTTTCAATGGATCATTATTTTTTTTATCAAAAGCAAGTGTAATCCTAGAGAAGTGAGAACATATAACTCAAGAACCCCAAAGTTCAAAGATCACTTTAATGATTTTTCTTTCTTTATATATAGTAATCCAAAAGACACAATGTACAAAAGGTTCCATAATGACCATCCATCCAACTATTTGTGAATCAATGACATGACAAATATCATTTGTAAGCATACATATTGCTGATGTGTTACCCAAACAAACACACTTATTAACACATTAGAAACATCAACATAATCAATACATTATTGACGCGACATCTTTAAATAGTCCAATTAATAGTCAACTCAAGATTATATCTCCACTTTGCGTAACCTCTTCTTTAATTTTTACTAACTAAAAATGGTTACAAACCTCCATTCTTCTAAGATGCAAGGTCCTCGTTATACACATATTCAAACTTTTGAACTATCAAAGATGCATTGGCTACATTGTTAGCCGGTTTTCAAGTTGACTCATATGATGGATATCATTTCCATTGAACCAAACATTTAAGTTCTGGGTATCTTCTCAACCTTATATATTTTTATAATTTTATGATGATTTTCATATGTGATAGGAGTTTTAACTTGTAACACACATCATCAATGTATTTCAACATCACAAAAGGACTAATGAAGCAATGATTCGGTTTTGATGTCCCCACTAATGACAAATTGGTTGTGAATAACCAAACTTGATCTCCTCTCTAGAAAATCAACTCCATGCGATGACCATTTGCATATTAATTCTGTTGATTTTGAACAATTTTCAACTTTTTTTTTGCTTGATACAATCCTTTATATATACGCTCCATAAAATTATTGACCGTCATAACTTTGATTGAAAATCTATCCATTTTGGTAATTCTTACCAAACTAGATGTGAAAAGGTGATCGCCATACATAAAATAAAATGGAAATAATTTTATGGATGCATTGATAGAATTATTTTATGAATATTTCAAAAGAATCAAAAGAGTATCTCACTCTTGTTGTTTCTCTAAGATGAATGCTTGTAGCATATGCTCTAATATTTTATGGACTCTCTTTTTGTAATAATTTATGTACGGGTGATAGAATGTAGATATTGTTAGTTTTGTTTTCAATAAATCAAATAAAGTTTTCCAAAATAAGCTAGTAAAATGAGTTCCTCTATTAATAATTAAGATTTTGTTCAATTCGTCATTCCCAATAATTGCATCTAGATACAAATGAACAAGTTGTGGTATGGTCATTGTCTTTGTGATAGGTCAGATATGAATCATTTTACTTAATTTATAAGCAAAGATCACAATTGAATCATATTCCAAAAAAATTCTATGTAATTCATATATTAGATCCATAGTAACATGTTCCCATTGTTGTCTATGAATGGGAAGAGGTTCTAATAAATATGAAGGTTTTTTTATTACTTGACTTGTTTTGTTGATATATTACACAACTTCAAACATATATCTCCATATCTTCCTGCATCCTTGGCCAATAATACATTTTTATGCTTTTCAAAGTCTTCTTAGCTGCCATGTGCCCTAAAATGATTATATCATGATCTTCTAACAACATCATTGTACGTAAATACCAAGTTTGTGGGATCCATATACGTTGCTCCTAAAATTTTAGACTTTGAATCTTCTTTGCCTTATCCACTTGAAGTGCTTTCATGAACTCATCATATTGTTTTTATTAGGCCATTATTTGAGTCCATCACTCGGATTGGATTTTCACTTCTATGATATTATTGATGCATGGTATTTGTATTATGACATTTACAAGTTATTTTTTGACTTTCACATACACTATCTTCATGTTGAACCATTGACATCATTCTCCCTATGGAATTTATCGTTTGGAGAGGTCCTTATGAGTCTCCAAACACACTAATGATATATGGATGATTTTAACAACAAACTCTTTGTCTTCCAAGTAGTGCTTCTAATGTTTGGTAGCAGGAATAATGACTAACTCATGTTTTTAAGTTTTGTGATAATTTTGCTCAGCTGACATCAACTTTAGAGAGAAAAAACAACTAGATGTCAACCATACTCTCATTCTAGTTGAAGAATTCCATCCATTGTTGTTCCATCAATGGTTAATTTGATTGGTCAATTGATGTGATCATAATTGACCAATTGATCACATCAATTGAGAATATGTGTATGGCAAAGAGCATATTTCAATGCTAGAAAGGATAACTCTTGTGGAGTTCTTCATCTCCATTTTGGATCTTTTCCTAACATATATATTAAGGCTTAAGCAAGGCGAGCAAAAACTTTAAGAAATCTGTGATAAAATCTAGTTTGACCTACAAAACTCTTAAATTGAGTTTGATCCTTTCATGATGTATATTTATGTATGGATTTTATCTTCTCACTCATCATTTGAATTTTCTCTTTTGTGACTCTTTGAACTAAAGAATCTACCTCTAATTTGCTAAATTGAATTTGCATATTTTGAAACTTTGATATATAACTCATTTTTTCATAAAATCTGAAGAACCTCTTATAAATATCTCCTATGATCTTCTAGGATTTTAGTATATACCAAAATATCATCAAAAATAATAATTATATATTCGTATAACTAAGGATAGAAAATATTTTTCATCAATCCCATGAATGTTGCAGATACATTAATGAGACCAAAAAAGATCATTAAATACTCAAAGTAATCATATCTACTACAAAAAATTATCTTGTGAACATCTTCATCAACAATTTGAATATGGTTGTATACACTCCTCAAATCCAATTTGGAGAAGTACTTTGCCTCTTGAAGTTGATCAAAAAAATCATGCATTCATGACAATGAATAATTATTTTTCATCATTTGTTGATACAATTCATGAAAGTCAATGCATAATCTTATACTTCCATCCTTCTTCTTCACAAAAAGTACAAGTGCGTCATAATTTGAAATACTTAATTGTATGAAACCCTTCCTTAATATCTCTTTCATTGAGTTTTATATTTCTCCAACTCGTTTGGAGCCAAATGATATGGAACTTTGTAAATTAGTGTGTTATTGAGTATCACCATGATCTTGTGATCTACATGTCTCTTAGGTGATAATATTATAGGTAGATCATATGTGAATATATCTTTATACTCCGTAATAATATTGCTCAATAAATCCGGAATGTGAAGATTGTACTTGACACCAACAATATAAGTATCAAGAAATAAACATCATCTTTAGAAATGACAATTTTATCAATCACAAAGTAAGTTAAGCTTTTATTATGAGATTTGATTCTATCTCCATAAATTTTCCATCCACTACTTTTTATCTTTTTTCTTCTCCAATCTAACTCTGGATTGTATTGCTTCATCCATTATATTCCTATGATGAGAACATATTGAGTTAATTTGATCACTCTCCATTCAATCTCTTCCTTGTATCCTACTATGATTAGTTATACACTCCGTGATAATGTTTCTATTGGTTTAGTTTGACAACTTCACTTCTTCATTCACATCCTTCATCAAAATTAATTCTGATTTTATTGCAACAGATCGTGACAAAATATTTTATGTTGCTCCAAGATTGATGAAAATTCTCCTAAATTATCTTTTCATATGTGACAATCAATTTTGCTGATTTCCAACTCCTATCATGAGTTTTCAATTACTGTTTTCTCCCATCTTTATATTTTTTTCGTTTAATGGAATCAGTATGGTTACAAAGCAAGTTTACTAGTGATATTCATTTTTATACAAAATCTCATCTTCATCTTTGTATTTTCATCCTTTCAAGTTGTTGAAAGAACGTTGCAACATGGGTCTTCCTCGTGATCCCCATTGAGTTTTATAAAACTTGAAAATATGACCTATCCTTCCATATGCATAACCTTGGAGATTGTCACAAACTCCTATTACTTCTTGATTTGTCATTTCATTATTTGTAGAAAGATCTTGAAATATTCAATTTGAAATAGTGGATCAATGATTATCATCCCCATACCTTGGTGATGATACTCTTGGTGATGCATAACCTTACTGAGACAAATATTCCCCAACTTCATTGGTGTTGTATCAAGTGGATCTCAAATATTGCTTAATGGTTATGTATGTGATATCATTAGCACATGAAATTGTAGTGCACAATTTTCCCCTTTCATTTTACTCTACATGTAGATTGTTGATCTGTGCTAATCTCTACATAACTCTTAAAAAATCTAAAGTTATCATCATCGTCTTGCTATTCCAAGAGGGGTAGTTCATATTCAAGTTAAGAGCAAGTTAGCTCTGATACTATTATAACACTAGGGAAGTGTGGACATACAACTCAAATAGCTCAAGAACTCTGAAGTTGAGAGATCATCTCAATGATTTTCCCTTCTCCAAATATAATCATCCAAAAGATACAATGTACATAAGGTCCCACAACCATCATCCATTCAACTCCTCTTGGATTGATGATGTAGTGGACATCATTATGAATACATGAGTTTTTGATATGTTATTCAAAATAACTAACATAACTTCATGAACACACTGATTGTTGACGTGACATATTTTAATAATCCAACTAATAGTCAATTCAAAAATTATCTATCTCCACCTTGCATGACCTATACTTTAATTCTTATTAACTAAAGATCATTAAAGCAAGCCATAATGAGTTGATTGTTATGAACTTTGGCAAGAAATATTACTCTCAAGTAATAAATTTTTTAGTTTTGTTGTAGTTCCATTTATACTTAGCCGGTTTTGTGTTGATATTTTTGTCTATATTAATAATAACTTAAAGTATTTATATTATATCTAGGTAGTGTGTATAGGTGAGTTTTAAAACTTTAAACTAGAATAAAACTATTTCATCTCACAAGGGGTAAAAAATATCACTCTTCATTCTTATTCGTTATGAAATTCATATCAATGAGGATAGTTTTATAATTCCTTTGAAATATTGATTAATTTTTAAAATTCTATTGGAGACCATTCATGGATTAGAAAAAAATATGAAAACTTCACAATAAGAGCTATGCGATGGGTTGAAGAATGAATGCAATTGAGTGGAACGTCCATCAATTGTGATGATTTGAAGTTAAAGAGTGAAATTTAGATCTTAGAGAGTATTTGGAAATATTTTTAAAAATCTATGAATATTTTTAAGGATCAGATTGAGCTATCATATATTTTACAATTCAAATTTATGTTTAGAAAAAAGTTTTGACTCAATTGGAAGAGTTTTCAGTACTAAATGATAGCTTGAAGTTTGTGTACATAGCTAGAGTTGAAATTATGCTCACAAAATAAGTATGATGATTACAACTTTTGTTATCAAAAGTTTTGACCAATTAAAATTTTCACACTTGAAGCTTGATAATAGATCTACTTGTAAAAATTGAAAACATTTTCAATAAAATATTGGAATTTGAGAAATTTTTTATAAATGGAGGTTTGCATATCATTTTATGATACATTGTATGTTAAGAGAATTATTTCAAAAAAGTTAACCATATTGGAATTTAAAATCAGAAAAAGATTTCAATATAATTAATTGTGAAGTTTGAGCAAGAGTTAATAATCCAATGCTTAGATTTAACAAGCTTCTCATGGAAGATTTTGAATACAATCGACTCAATATGAATTGATGAAAGGAAAAAAAAAAAAAAGAGTTGCAGCTCACACGAGGGTCAAAAATATTATTCAACAGTCAAACGCTTAGATATTCTCAAAATGAACCAAATTTCTTTTGACATCCTTATAAATTTGAGACATATTTGGATAGAATTTAACATGTTTTTTTGTGATATTTTGTAATCAATTTTGGTTAACCATAGTAAATTTAACCAAATCGTAAATTCATCATTAAATCATTAAAAGATAAAATAATGGTGCACATGATCCTAAAAGTGCAAAGTAGTTTTAGCTTGCATGAATACGTGACGATGTGACTATCATGTATTGGTGGAAGAGATAAATATACTAGAGGTATTTAAGGAATTGATTAGTATAAGATAATAAACATATGACATACACATGATAGCCATGTGATACATATAAGATTTTTAACTCTTTCTAGTCTTATAGTATATAAAGTAAGGAGAGGACTTGAGAAATCATCTCATCTTTGGAAGCCATTAAATAGTCAAAACCTTCAATTTTATAATGATATTTGAGCAAATTTATTAATTATATGAGTGTGAATCATCTGTCTTTGAAGAGCTATTTTGTTTAATATTATAATTCAAGAAGAAAATATTTGGTAGATGTTGATAGTGGTCATTAACATGTAATTTATGAAAGGTGATTATTGTGGATGCATGTGATGGATGGAAGAGATAAAGTAGTATCAAGATTTTATCTTAATCCTTTTCATATCACACTATCATATATTGAGAGACCAAGGTTAATTGAATATTTAATTTTTCATTTTGGTTCCAACATCATGGACAAAATGATGAGATCTTGAGATCTAATTGTTTTACCAATAGTCACATATGATATTACTTGAGATCTCAAAATCTATATTCTAGTTTAGAAATGAATCTCAATAGATCATCATCATTGAGATTCAACACATAGTGTGAAATCTATTGTATGTATCATGCTAAAGTTATGTTTTAAAGCTTAATTGTTAGAAATTTTAGAGATGAATATTAAAAAAAGATGATATCATAACCTATTACTTTTGTATTACCAATCTTTAGGAATTGGAGAGTGTTCATGTTAATCTTATATTGAAAGAGAGAGAGAGAGAGAGTGGATGGAATCATGAAAGACACTTTGAGAAAAATAATCTAGAAATTGAGAGATTTGAGAACCACAATTGAGTAAAGCCAAACTCAAGTACGAGAGCTTGCTCGAGAATTGACATCAATAAAATCAAGAGATATAGAGAATGAAAGAATTAGAAAAGTACATATAGAGATAAAGACATTATTGTTAATGATAAAGATTAAAGAAATAGTGAAAGTTCAAGTGCTTTAAACCCAAGCAACACCGTTATATTTTAAACATCCATGATCCTACAAAAAATTGTAAGATAGGACCTTTTTGAGGAATTTGGACAATATGAATTTTGAAAGCTTGGATTGAGAGAAGTAATACCATCTTACTTTGTTCAACATCAATGATTATATTGCAAGTCTTTTTGTTTATACTTTATTGTTAAAAAAATCTTCTATATAATTTTATAGGATGGATGATGGAACTCAACCAGTTGTATCAACAATACATTTGTAGTGGAATGAATAACATCTTCTTTAAAATTTCCAAGTAATTGATCACATAATCACTACATGGATGATGTTGTGGTAATTGAAACATAAATCAATGGTTCCTACTCTTCATGAAAATAAGCATCAATGAATGTTTCAAGTTCATTTAAAATGAAAGAGGTTTCATAAGTCAAAGAAATATCCATCAAGATCATTCATATATATATATATATAATTTATTTAATAAAAAACAAAGAATATTGAATATTTTTTTCAAAAAATATGACCTTGTTACAAACACCATGTCTGAACTAAAAAAATATTATTTTTCAACTCATTTAATTTTTTTGCTATATATTATAAATTTTTTTGTAAATAAAAAAACATATTTATTGATTTTGATAATTAATTTCTGTCATGATAAACTATAACACGCAAAAAATATTCACATCAAAAATTAAAATAAAATAAAATAAAATCACATTGCTTTTTATTATTTTTTTAACTATTAGTTTGTAATATCAGCTTAAAATATGAAAAATTCTTAAAGATATTTTATGATCCAAATTGTTGCGTCCAACCTTTTCATAATAATTTGATTTTTATTTTTAGATGTTGAGGTTGTGGGTTCATGTTCTTCAAATCCATGTTCGAGTTGAGAGTAATCCGATTAGTTCTCTATGAGGTATTTTTTGATATGCTTTGGATGGAAAAAATTTAACCCTCATGATAATAAAAAATTGAAAATAATAAAATTACTAGTTGTAGAATCTTTGGAGATAGATTTAGATTGTAAAAAAAGTCTTACCTCTATGTGTGATAGAAAAAAATACTATAAGTCACAAGATGTTTATTTTATTGGATTAATAAGATAGATAAACCTCTCAAAAGAGCAATTTTTTATACTTGAGTAGTTAATTCGTGGCTTCTAAGAGTTTCAAGATGTGTTTCAAGATGATCTATATACAGATTTATCATCAAGAAGGAGATTGGATCATAAGATAGAGATCTTAGCAAGAATTTTTTCTCCTTGTAAAAGTTCATATCGACTCAGACCAAACAATCTAAAGTAATGCAATGCAAAATTGGAGGAGTTATTGGACAAAGCATATATCCAACCTAATGTGTCACCATACAAAGCTCTAGTGTTGTTCATAAAGAAGGACGGCTCCATGGGGATATGCATCAACTATAGTACTCTCAATCAATTAATGATGACAAAAAATTGTTCATTATCCCGAATTGATGACTTGTTTGATCAACTTCATGGAGCTTAGTATTTCAAAAAACTTGATCTTAGAACCGATACAATCAAATCCAAGTCCCTAATGAAGATGCACATAAAACATCTTTTAGAACTAGATATGGACACTTTTAATATCTAGTTATGCCCTTTGGTTTAACCAATGCTCACGCCATATTCATGGAACTTATGAATGATATTTCTTATAAGTATCTAGATTAAAAATGATTATGTTTTTATATGATTATATTATATATATATATATTGCAAATTTATATAGATTACTTAAGCCATAGAGTTAGTGTAGAAGATATCTAAGTAGTGAGTGATAAAGTTGAAATCATTCAAAATTGGAGTGTTTCATAGAATCAAACTCAACTACAGAGTTTTTTTGTGTTTGATGGAATTCTATAGAAGGTTTGTGGGGGTTTGTACCCATATTGCTCAAACTTTAACAAATATCTTAAATCAAGGGCATAAATGGTAATTGAATACATCTCAAAAGATTGCATTTCAAGCTTTGAAGGATGCATTTTTACATGCATACTTCAAAGTTTGTATTGATCCTTAATTGGTATGACATAGGTAAACAAAAAAAAATCTTCTATGGATGCATCATGTATGATGGTTGGAGTATTATAAGAAGAATGGAAACTTGGATAACATCAAGTTGCTTTTTCTTAAAGGAAGCCCTTCTCGAGAGAGAAAAATTACTGTACCATTGAACAAGAGGAGTTAGTGATTATGTTAGCTATCACACATTGAAAACACTATCTTGGAGACAAGGAGTTTGTGGTTGAGATGGATCACAAATCCTTAGTTTATTTAGAAACTCATAAGGATCTTTCAAAATAATTTTTTTGGGCAAAATGGACTAACAATTCATAAATCCATCAAACCCTCCTACTTTATCTACTATGGTAATAAATCATGCAGAATTTGAGGTTGAGAAGATTCTCAAAACACAGATTCAGGGTCATAAATATCCAAAAACTGAGTATTTGGTTCAATGGAAGTGATATCCATCATATGAGTCAACTTGGAAACCGGCTAAGAATTTAGCCAATGCATCTTTGATCGTTCAAGAGTTTGAACGTAAGCACAATGAGGACGTTACTCAATATGAAGATTATGTATGTGAAGGGGAAGAAGCAGCTTGCAGATGCATTAACATGTATATCATGCATTAATTATATCACAAAGGTCAAAATTCATTGATGATGAGATAACCTAAATCTAGCGACAAAGGAGGATGAGAAGATTACAGAACTCTTCCAGAAGATAAAACAGAGTTGAAATGTGGATTGAATTTCTATAAGAGAAAGATTTCCGTACTAATGAATGTTACTTTACATACAATAGTGTTAGAAGAGTCACATGATTCAACTACTATTGGTCATATAGGAGTGAAAAAAACCATTGAAGGTATCTAGAGGATATATTTTTTGCCAAGACTAAGAGATGACATCATAAGTTATGTAAGCAGTGGCTAACATGTTAACAAAATAAGATTATCAATCAAAAACTAATATGTTTACTACAAACTCTACCAACATCAAGTAGAAGATGAAAATATGTATGTATGGACGTTTTATATGAGTAATCGATGACATCTAATGGATAAAATTTGATAGTTTTTTTGTAATAAACTGAGCAAATTATTCATATTAGATCCACAACAAATACAATCATTGCACAAAAATTTTCTTGTATTTATATGGATTTGATTTTTGGTCAACATGGTTTAGCTATAGTTATTATCGATGATAGAGACATTTAGTTTACTAGCATGTTTTGGAAAACCTTATTGGGATTATTCAGAACAAAATTAGCCAGGTCCATGACTTATCATCCTTAAACATATGTACAAACAGAAAAAGTCAATAATATTGTTGAGATTATACTTAGATTTTTTATTTTGGAGTAGCAATAAAGCAAGGATGCACTCTTATGCTAGATTTAGATCACTCGGAATAACTCAATCAATGCATCCATAAAAATTAGTACTTTCTTTTTATGTCTGTAGAACATACTCTCACATTTTTCAGTTTGACTAAAATGGATCATATGCCCAAATCATCAAATCAAGTTGAAGTTGTGAATGACTTTGTGTCATAAATTCAACAAAGTGCATCAAAAAAGAAAAAATTAGTCATTGCTCAAAATTAGCAAAAATAATATGGAGATGTTCATTGATGTCATGTGGAGTTTCAAGAAGGAGATCATGTGTGATTATCTATTATCAATTTAGCATTGATAGAAGTTTAAAAGTTAAGTTCAAGATTTATTGAACCTTTTCTAGTAGTACAACATATTGAAGTAGTTGCATACAAGTTAGAGTTTCTGTCACACATGAAAATACATCATGTTTTCATGTATCTTTCCTTGGAAAATATATTTTACGATTTTATTCCTTTGGCAATTCAAATAAAACATCTTCTTTATTAGCGAATGCTCGATAGAGTAGAGGAATATGAGATGAAAAGGATCCTCAATAAGCGTACTAGAGATCAATAGATTCAAAAAGTGGAATATCTTATCCAATGTAATTACTACCCACTCTATGAAGCTACTTTGAAATCTTTGATAAATCTTGCAAATGCCAAATTACTTGTGTAGTTTTTTGAGTCTTCTTGCAATGAGTAATTGACTCTTTGATGGATGGAGGTTTATAACAAACCTTGGTTATGCATAGTTATTTAGCAAAATCATAGATTTGTCGCTACGTTACTAAAAGATAAAATAGTGATGCATATGATCCAAAAATGAAAGTAAACTTTACCTTGGATGGATATATGATGGGATGTCTTTCATGAATTTGTTTAATAGATCTAGATGCTAGAAGTCTTTTAAAAATTAATTAAGATAAAATAATAAAGCATCCGACCTACTAATGATAGACATGTGACATCGATTTGGATTCTGGAATCTTTTTAGTCTTATAATATATAAATCAAGGGGAGGCCTTAAAAAATCATCTCATCTTTGGAAGCCATTACGAAGTCATTATATTCAATTTTACATATTCATAATATTGATACGTTATCTATCTCATGTGAAAGATTTAAAAAAAAGTCTAATTAGTAATGTTTGATGCATTATATTCTAACAGCTATCTTAAAAAAATAATCTTAATTTAAATATTTTAATATCAATTTTATTAAATTTATAGCTTATATAATAAATATTAAACAAAAATTCTAATTAAATATGCAATTGATTATAAAAATTTACAACAATATATTTTTGTTGAACATGAGTTTACATGCACTAATTGCAACAAATATTATAATACATTTTTTCAATTTTATTTTATAATAATTTTTTTAAAAATTTACCATATAGAAGTAATTAGGTTAACATTGAACATAATATATATCATAATATAATATTAGAAGATTTTTACATTGTTATTGATAATTTTAGATCTCATTTTTTTTCCATAATTTGAATCTCACAAAATTATAATTCATTCAATGTGAACACATAAATAATATAACACGTCGATATATCACATGTTTTAAAATTTTCATTTCAATATTATCAAGTTGAAATGTTATACAATTTATATTTTGTTAATGAACATATACATGATGTTAGTTCTTATTAGTATGTTGAAAGGTATTTGTTTCATCTTAAGTATTCTGGAGCGTTTGGTTATAAAAGAATAATTTTGAGCTTATTTTAAATTACATAACTACTTCTCAGATTCACCAATTTAGATGTATTTTGATCTCAATCAATTGAAAATATAATATGCAATATGATTCACCTTATGATTATAATTATAATTATAAATTGAGATCTAAATTGTCATAAATGAATTCAATATGATTCACCTTTAACTTATAATTAAAATTATATATTTTTTAATTTTTTTCATAGTTTTAGATATCATTTGATTCCAAATCTCTTGGAATCATTTTTCAAATAATCACTTCATCTTAAAGAAATATGAAAATCCATGTGTACATAAATGATCATAAATTGCAATATTTTTTGGAGAGCATTTAAGTTTCATAAACATAATTGTAAGAATTCAATCTACAACTTAAAAAAATAATTTATTGAATAAGTATTTAAAAAAAATTAGAATTATTATTTCCACCTTGTGACAATAAGTGTAATATTGAAGTTATGATTATACATACAAACTTCAAGCTATCATACAATATTCAAATATCAAAACATGGAATTCAATTTTAAGTTCAAATGAAAAATCACATTGTGAATTATATGCTTGTTTAATAATCACTCAAAATCCTCATAGTATTTTAAAAATTATATTATAAACACTATAGGGTTTGAATTTCACCCTTTCAACTTGAAATCAATGTAATATATCAACAAAGATTTTAATTTCTTTAATCCTTATATCCATCTTGTAGATTTTGGCATAAAATTTCTAACCTATGCTTCCATCCACAAATTGTACCCATAATGAGTTCGAAAAACTTTTCAAAATCTAAAATTAATTAACCAAACTGACATGATTAATTCAAACATCATAACCTATGAAAATAGAGTTGACATTTTGTCCATCATGTGAATAAATCAGCTTCATTCGAAGTGAGACATTCAAACAAAATATAAATTTTAGATTTATTATTATAAATTATTTAATCATACCATGGTTTAAAAAAGTATAGTTAATATTATTATAGATTCAAAATAAAAATCAATAATTAGTAGAATATAAAAAAAATTAAAAAAAATCAGAGAATTTATTACTTGAAAGTAAATTTCTGCCAAACTTCATAACAATTAATTTTTTAATTAACTTATTTTTTATATGAAGTAGTGATAAAATCAAAACCCATATTTTAAAAATTATCATTGTAGAAAATATCAAACACTGAAAACTGAAAAATATAAGTACGATGCCTTATAGTGGGAATATTGATTATGATATTAAAATCTTTTCAAAATTGAGTTTTGTGTTGTTTTATTACCATTTTAAGGCTATGTTAATCTATGTTGGATTGCTTTGAACAGTTTGAAAAATGTTGTTTAAATGGAGATTTGAGTCTTTGTGAGAATTGTCATGAAATTATAGAGTCTTGAATTTGAATTAATGTAAGAAACTACATACGGGTTATAGTTATAGGGTTGGAACATGTCTTTCTAGATTGAAGATGAGCTTCCAAAAAGTCATTGGAGGTATCTCTAAGTGAGAGTCAACCCGAAGATATTGTCCATGTCCCACAATAACGGTATGGATACACACTCCAAGCTATCACCAAGGTCAACTCCGTCACTCTCTGAAATCAAATTAGAGTCTTCTGTGAACCTCAAAGGCCAAGGTTGGTACCGCACTCCGCTATGGATGCATCCAATGCTAACTCGAGCAATCTCTCCTCCGAAACCTCCAGAGAACTCCGTTGTGATATCAATGTATCATCTTCAAAACCGTGAAAAAATAGGTCCTCAACTAAAACCAGAAACAACAACCGGAACCAGAAACCGCAACAAAAGGTACCTGAGGTACCACAAGGTGCTAACACAAGGGCAACCTGAAATCTGCCATCACCACAAGCACTCATCTAGTCTATAGGTATGCAAGTCTTGTCTCACTGGGGAGAACGTGATGCACAAACAGGAAGCAGAGATGGATGTATATCAATCACAAGAAACATAAAGAACAATACTCTATCTCAAAAACATCCATCAAAGGGGTCAAACCAACCCCTGACTGACATAGTCTCAAAAGGGCATTAAAAACACAAAAACTATCATGATTGAGTTCATAATTTCACTTAAACCAACTGATGTCTCCATACTTTTCACTTTCTCAAACTTATACAATGTAAGTATAATAACAAACCAATATTTCACTATAGGAATCACAAAAGTCCAAGAATATTATATCACAACTATCTAGCACTCTTCTCTATATACATGTTGAATAGAACCTATGCAAGTGATTCACGTTCAAATCCATCCAACATTCAATATAAAATGTAGATGATACAATCCCATATCTTTATATAATTGACAATTGGAAGTATTTTTGGCATTGATGATGTCATCACTCAAGCCCTTAAATCTGTTATCCAATTAATCACAAGTATATTTTGAAAATATATTTCTTCATGAGTCAAATTTGAATTTTGAACAAGTTGGGAAATGAAAAGTTTATCACATATTCTTCTCCAACACATCTATGTTAGGAGTTAACTCAGGTCTTGAGTAACTCTGGTTAGTTTGACTATATTTAGTTAGACTAGGGCTAGGACTAGTACTGCTATATAAGAGGACTAGTAGAAGCTTTCTGTAACATAAATAAGGGTTATTTAGTAAAGTGATTCTGTGTGTTCCGTGGACGTAGCCTCAGTAAGTTAAAACACGTATTTCCTGTCTCGTCTCTTGATTGTATGTTGCTTCTTAGTGTATTTCGGACCAACAATTGGTATCAGAGCGATTGAATGATTGATTGGGCCCTCGATGAGGAATTTGCTGCCCGCGGAGAGCAAAGCGATGGCAACGCCGATTTGGCATCTTCTATAACAATGAGAATTTCGGAACTGCGGGTGAGAGGAGATTCGAGGGCAAAGTGGCAATCGGGAGTAGGAAGTTTCTTGGAGGGATTGTCAGTGCGCTTTTGAGAGTATGGGAGAGTGTGGAAATGTGTGGAAGTTGAATTGCATCCGTCCATCCACGCGAATTATGAATGCTCTGAGAAGAGAATTGACTCAAAATTGTGTTTGACAGAAGTCAAGAGTGACTTGATTCTGGTAGATCTGAATTGTGATGTTGCGGGAAAGAAGCTGGGAACTTGTCTCCGCTGCTCAAACGATGAATCACGAAGAGTGCTTTTCGGAAGGAGGCAATAGGATCAACCCAAACTCTGCCCAAAGGATTTGATCGAAAGAAGTCTGGGGGTTTATAGCCACAGAAGTATGGAAAAGAGCTGAAAGCAGCAACACTCTTGATCCCAACCCCAGTTTGGCCTCCCAAAGTGCGCAAAGGAGTGATGAAAGTGCGCCCTCCTATTGTCACCGTTATGGATCATGTGGATTATTGGAAAACGTCACTGCTTGATGCTCTTCGAGAAACTTCATTAGCTGCAAAGGAAGCAAACGGGATTACCCAAAAGGTGGGAGCCTTCAAGGTTAGCATGAAATCTGGGGCTTCTTTAACGTTTGTAGATACACCCGGTCATGCGGCTTTCAGTGAGATGAAGGCAAGAGGGGCTGCAGTCACGGACATAGTGGTGTTGGTTGTTGCAACAGATGACGGTGTCATGCCGCTGACACGTGAAGCCATGAAACATGCTCTAGCTGCCAAGGTGCCAATTGTTGTTGCCATAAACAAATGTGACAAACCGGAAGCTAACCCTGAGAAAGTAAGGTAGCAGTGTTCTGCGGAGGGGCTCGAGCTAGAAGATATTGGTGGAGTCGTGCATGTAGTGGAAATATCAGCCACCAAGAAAATGGGTTTGGACCTGCTCGAGGAGACATTGATGCTGCAAGCCGAGATAATGGGGCTACAGGCTAGTGCTGAGGAGGATGTTCATGCCGTTATTATCGAAGCTCAAACTGAGAAGGATGTTCATGCCGTTGTTGTCGAAGCTCGCATCGATCAACAGCTATTGTGAAGGAAGGAACTTTGACAATAGGGCAGTTTATTGTCGTGGACGGTCACAATCAAGGAATGAGAAGGATGGGAAGAAGGTTGGATCTAGAGGTAGATCCATGTCTAGGGGTAAATCCCAAGACAAAAAAACTGCGGTCTGTTGGAAATGTGGCAAGAGTGGTCACTTTAAGAAGGACTATCGTGTGAAGACCAAGGCTACTGATCCTCCTTTGACCAATGTGGCTCAAGATTTTGATGAGGAGGATGAATTGCTCGAAGATGGACTATGAAGTCAGAGGTATGCCCCATGCAACTCACCAAAGGGCGTTGGTGATAAATGGATTCTGAATAGTGCTTATTCTTATTACATTTATTACATTAGAGAGTTTTTTCATACTTTCTCAGTATCAAACGGTTTAGTTCTTATGGGAAATGATCAACCCTATAGAATTGAAAGTGTTGGATCTGTCCAGATTCACATGTTTGATGGAGTCAAACGTACGTTGATTCATGTCAGGTTTATACCTGAAATGAGAAAGAACCTTATAAGAACAAAAGGCCTTGAGTGGAGTTCTAAACAAGGAGTACTTGAGTTGAGAATAGGTGATAAGACTATCTTAAGAGGACACAAACATAGAAATCTGTATGTGCTAGAGGATAATACCATTTGTGGTGAAGTCAATCTTACTAGATCTCGGCCTAAGATGGCTCATGTTTGGTATTCTAGAATGGGACACATGAGTAATAGGTATTTGACCTTTCTTCAAGATAGGGGCTTGTTACCTGGTTTAGGTAAAGTTGACATGGAATTTGGTGAGCATTGTGTTATGGGCAAGCAACATAGAAAAGCCTTTAGTGTTAGAACTCATAGTTCCAAAGAGTTACTTGAGTATGTACATAGTGACGTGTGGGGACCCTCTCCTAAAGCCTCACATTCTGGGAAGTGGTACTATGTATCATTTATTGATGATTACTCAAGATTTGTGTGGGTCTATTTTCTCACACACAAGTTTGAAGTCTTTGCAACTTTCAAAAGTTATGGGTTATGGGCAAGCAACATAGAAAAGCCTTTGGTGTTAGAACTCGTAGTTCCAAAGAGTTACTTGAGTATGTACATAGTGACGTGTGGGGACCCTCTCCTAAAGCCTCACATTCTGGGAAGTGGTACTATGTATCATTTATTGATGATTACTCAAGATTTGTGTGGGTCTATTTTCTCACACACAAGTTTGAAGTCTTTGCAACTTTCAAAAGTTGGAGAGCCCAAGTTGAGACTCAGACTGGTCACAAGGTGAGATATCTACGTTCGGATAATGGCGCGGAGTATACTTCAGAGGAGTTTAGAATTCTTGCAAAAGAGGAGGGGATCACTTGTCATCTCACCATGGTTTATACTCCGCAACAAAATGTTGTTTCTGAGAGGCTCAACCAAACAGTATTGCAAAAGGTATGTAGTATGTTGAGTCAATCTGGTTTACCATATGAATTCTAGACTGAAACTGTAAATACCGCAGTATATTTGATAAATTTGTCTCCTTCAAGTGCAATCGATTTCTTGACACCGTTTGAATTGAGGCACAAACGGAGGGCTGATTATAGTTTGTTTGAGAATTTTTGGTTGTACGGCTTATCCTCTCATACCTAAGGAGAATAGGAGCAAGTTGGATCCTACATCCAAGAAGTGTCATTTTCTTGGATATGCAAGTGATATGAAAGGTTATAGGCTATGGAATCCTGTAGCTTGTAAGGTGATTGTCAGTAGGGATGTTTTTTTTGATAAGCCCAGATCATTGAAAGAGGGGGAGATATCTCAGGCTCCCCATACTGACAAGGGCAAATCTCCACTCATGGATGTTGTTGAGGGGGAGATTGATCATTATGGGTTTAATGATGCATCACAAGGAGAAGCTCCAGAACAGATGGAGCAAATTCTTGAACAACAGGAATTGGAGGAGCAAGTTGTTGTTGGTGAGCCTCAAGACACAGCACAAAACGATGGAGATCAACCATGACCATCTACTAGGAGATCATCAAATTGGATTAGTAGAGCTCCCGAAAGGTATGGAACATGGGCTGATTCATCTATTCTTGAGGATCATGATATTGAAGCTGAGAATGATGATGGCAATGCGTTGATCTTGAAAAAAGGAGAATCTTGTTCATATAGAGAAGCTCAAGCCTCTATCAATAAGCTTGAGTGGGATATTGCTATGGAGCGTGAGATGCAATCGTTTGTTGAGAACAAGACTTGGGAGCTGGTGGAGCTTCCAAAGGGTCAACCTTTGGTTGATAGCAAGTGGATGTACAAGTTGAAGGATAATGCAGCGGATGAAGAGAAGAGGATCTTCAAAGCCAGGTTGGTGTCTAAGAGCTTCACTCAAGAGAAGTCTACAACGAAGTCTTCTCTCATGTGGCAAAGTATGCTATAATTCGTCTGGTATGTGCACTTGCTGCGATATGTGATCTAGTTGTGGATCAGATGGATGTTGTC
The DNA here is from genome assembly GCA_014180765.2 of Marchantia paleacea. Classification (NCBI taxonomy): domain Eukaryota; kingdom Viridiplantae; phylum Streptophyta; class Marchantiopsida; order Marchantiales; family Marchantiaceae; genus Marchantia; species Marchantia paleacea. The sequence continues at coordinate 975,482 of MUAA02000004.1, forward strand.
ACGGTTTTTCTATATGGATCTTTGGAGGAAGAAATCTTCATGAGACAACCTACTGGCTTTGAGAAGAAAGGTCAGGAGAAGTTAGTTTGTAGATTGCTCAAATCTCTATATGGATTGAAGCAAGCTCCTAGGCAATGGAATGCAAGGTTTGATGAGTTCATGAAAGCACAAGGATTTTCATAGAGTGTGTTTGATCCATGTGTTTACATGAAGAAGGTGAATAATGAGATCTTTAGCCTCATTATTGTGGTACTCTATATGGATGACATGCTCATTTTGGCAAAGGAACAATCCGACGTCAATAGATGCAAGAGGTAACTAAAATCTGCATTCAAGATGAAGGATTTGGGTGAGTCCAAGAGGATATTAGGTATGGATGTTCACAGGGATTTGAAGAAGAGGAAGCTATGGTTAAGTCAGGGTAAGTACATTCAGCGTGTGCTTGACAGGTTTAACATGGCAGACTCTAAAGAAGTGTGGACTCCTTTGACGGCATATTTTAAGCTCTCAGCAGCTCAATGTTCAATTGATGCAACTGAGAGAGGAAATATGTCGTCGATTTCCTATGACAAGGCAGTGGGCAGCCTCATGTATTTGATGTTATGCACTAGATTTGATATTGCTCTAGCTATGGGCAAGGTGAGCAGTTATATGTCAAATCCAGGAAAGGTGCATTAGGAAGCTGTGAAATGGATTCTCATGTACCTCAAGAGTCCTAAGGATTTTGGTCTTTTGTTTGATGGTTTATTGGACAATGCCAAATCCTTGTTGGGTTACGTTGATGCTAACTATGGACAAGAGGAAGTCTACAACTAGATATATGTTTACACTTGGAGGTGGATGCGTTAGTTGGAGGTCTACCTTGCAGAAGTGCATAGCTCAGTCAACTACGGAAGCCGAATATGTAGTAGCAGCTGAAGCAACAAAGGAGGCTATTTGGTTGAATAGACTTATCACTGAGATGGGATTGAAATAGGATGTTGTAAATCTCCATTGTGATAGTCAGAGTATCTTACATGTCTCAGTCAGTGCAGCAAATCAAGTGATGGATAGCAGGGTGAAGCACATCAACATCAGATATCACTTTATCAGAGATGCAATTTCTGATAAAAAGGTTGAGCTAGTCAAGATTGACGGTAAACTCAATCCAGCTGATTGTTTGACCAAAGTTATTCCTTTAGAGAGTTTTAGGAGGCAGTGTGCTACTATGCAAGTTTTGCACAAGGAGCACTAGTAGAGTTACGCTAGTAATTGTTTGATTCTTGTATATACTTTAATCCTTCCTAGTTAGGCTACGGCTTAGTTCTAGTTAATCCTTGTTTACAAGAGGGCCTATGCTTTAGGTTTCCTTCTAGGATTTTCCGCGGAGTTTGTATATGGTGACAAGAGTTAGAGACCCCAAGACATGAGTCAAGGGGGAGATTGTTAGGAGTTAACTCATGTCTTGAGTAATTCTGATTAGTTTGACTATATTTAGTTAGAGTAGGGCTAGAATTTGGTATTACTATATAAGAGAAATTTGGCGGAAGCTCTCTGTAACACAAATTAGGGTTATTTAGTAAAGTAACTCTGTGTGTTCCGTGGATGTAGCCTCAGTGAGGTGAACCACGTATTTCTTGTCTCGTCTCTTGATTATATGTTGCTTCTTAATGTATTTCGGACCAACAATCTATACCTGGAATCTTTGAAGCACAAAGTGGATTTGGTTCGACTTTAATCTCTTTTTTATGCTATGGTAATGAGCGAAGTGTCCTTGTGGATGTTTTGAGAGTAGAAAAGATTACTTAAAAAATTCAAATTAGATTATGTGATGAGAACTGTGAGTTCTTGGAGCGTTGAAGGTATTTTGGTGCATTTGGATCGATGGTAGCTTTGATCTGTTGGTTGCTGAGTGTGCAAAGCGTTGATGGAGTGAAGCCCGTGGTGGTGATCTAGAAGTAGAGTCGATTTGAAGTTGATCTTATCGATTTCGATTTCTGTTCTTTCTATTTTAGTGTAAATTTGAATCAGGATTTTTTGAGGGCGGAAGCGCTGCTGAAAATTGACGAAGTGGGTTGATGCTTAAAGTTGTCTTAGGGCATTAATTAGCCATACTATTAAAGCCTCATCTTCAAAAACTGCCCTCCAAGGAACCCTAATTTGAACTTTATCCCTTGAGCCCTAGGACCCCTAACAGCGTTGTCGGCCCTAACGATAGTTCCAGTTCAAATTGCGCTAACTGCACAATCAGCTCTAATTGTTGTATCTGCTTTACATACACGCACCTACCTCACTAGAGATGTCGCTACATAAGTCGTGACAAAATATATTCTGTATTTTATGTATCATGATTGCGAAAATATGTATCACGCTCCAAGCAATTCACAAATCCATCAACCCCTCCTCCTTTACGTACTATGGTAGTAGATCATGCAGAATTTGAGGTTGACAAGATTCTCAAAAATCGGATTTGGGGTCACAAATACCCAAAAACTGAGTATTTGGTTCAATGGAAGGGATATCCATCATATGAATCAATTTGGGAACCAACAAAAAACTTAGTCAATAGACCTTTAAATGTTCAAGAGTTTGAACGTGGGCACAACGAGGACGTTGTATCTTAAAAGGAGGGAGGTTTGTAACCATTTTTAGGTAGGAGGAGATAGATAGTATTGAGTTGACTATTAATGAGTATCTAAAGATACCACGTTAGCAATATGTGTGCTCTTTAGATTGTGTTTCTTGTGTGTTAGTTGGAGTACAAGCCAACAATCCGTGTGCTCATAGTGATGTCTGCCACATCATCAATCCACGAGGAATTGAATGAATGGTGGTTGTGTAACTTTATCTAGATTGTACCTTTTTTAGGACTATATACAGAGAAAGAGAAACAATTGTGGTATCTCTCAACTTCAGAATTTCTGGAGCTATTCGAGAGGTCTCTCCTCACTTCCCTAATGTTACATCGTTGATGCCCATTTAAATTTAACATGTGTATTAGATCAAGATTGTATGTTATATTCATACATGGATTTATATAAGATTAAAGCCAAAATTGATTGAAATCTATCGATATAACGAGAATTGTAACTTGCAATATATCTATATTCAAACACATCTTCTTCTATATAATAAATCAAGAAAAAATTAACTTTTGAATTTTTTTAAAATTAAATGAATAATTATATTTTTTTGATATATCTATATTTTTATGACTTTAAAACCATAAAATTTTTTGATTTTTATCATAAATATGCATTTAATAAATGTATAAAATACACTCAATATATAAATATTCAAAAAACTTAGTGTAAGACACATCCAATTAATTTATCCTATTCATTCATGTGATTGTGTTATAATAAAAAAGAAATTGATTATAATAATCAATGCATGAATTATAAACATCAACTTTACATGTACAAAAATCAATTGTTACATTCAAAAATATTTCATGAGTAAAAGGTTTATGTGTCAAACCTTACACAAGGTTAAACATAATATGGATTGATTTACATGAAAATGAAAGACAAAATATATGTAAAATAAGACAAAAATAAATTCATACATATCAAATATATGCATATTTTGTAAAATCATCCTTTCAAATTTTATAAAATAATATATCAACATGTCCATGTAATCCAAATTAAATATTAATATTTTTTAATACGATGACAATACACATAATATTATATTCATGTTCTACGTGTTACATTATATAGATATTTCATAAATTTATATACTTATTATAATATTTTTAAAAAGATAAAAATATAATAATAATAATTTTTATTAAAAATACTATTCATACATCATATAAAAAATAAAAAAATTTCAATTTAACATAGAAAAAATCCACATATGATTTTTCATCGTTCACAAATTAAAATATTTCTATCTAACACAAGATCCATATATTTGTTAATATTCATATTTTTATATATATAAAGGTTACATGATCATCAAATGTATTCATATCAAATATTTTTTACACTTTTTGCTTAATATGGTTAAATTATATATTATACATTGAAGGAGTATAGTTGTAAGAAATGAACAATCATGAAATATCAATATATTTATATATGGATAAAGTTACCAAGCAATTTTGATAAATTTTAATGTAAATATGTGAGTATGTAAAAAGAAAATGTACTTGAAAATAAATATTAATTTTATGAATAATGAAAACATAAAAAATAATATATGATGTAATTTTATAAGATTATGCTGAATTTTTTTAAATAGTGAGATCAAGTATTTTTTACATAATATAATAAATATATATAATTAATAAGAGTTTGATTTTGATTTCATTGATGGAGTTAAAAATATGTTCATCAATCATGCATTGCATGCAATAGCTTTTGGTTTATAATATATAGCCATTGTTGTGATGCTATTGTAAACTTTGATGCGTGAAAATCAGTTTAGACTTCTGCAAGCATATCAATAATGCAACCAACACAACATAACATGGAACACAAACATCCGATATACATAACGAGAGTCTACACACAAAATAATTACAAAACTTTTCAATGGATTAGTGAACTTATTTTTTATTCCAAAAATTTATACTATAAAATTCAAAACACACATCTTGTTATGTGTCCTTATGGGCGTACCTCCATAGGGAATGGATAAATCTGGGCTTACATGGCTGCTAAAGCATATGGAGGTGTTTAAGTATTTGGAGAAGTAGGGAAAAGAACCAGTGAAGGAAACGATCTTTGCAGATTTTTTAGATGAGCTTTTGTCAATTATGTTGGGTAATAAAATGGGTCTTGCTCTTATCAAAACTATCCTTGCTTCGTCCATAGAGCACATGAACCCCCTAGAAAGTAAAAAAAGTCAAAAATATATGATAGTAAAAAAAAACATTTTTTGTTTGATCCGAAGTGTCCTTTGGATACTTCTTTGGTTTTACAAAAGAAGGGTCCATAGACCTGAAATGGCTTTTTTGCGCACACCGGCTTATACGGCCAGAAATGGATTATAGATTTCCATGCACAAAGACTATTATCCCTTTATTCAAAAATCCAATGCGTTTATTTATTATAAATAATAAAAATAAGAGTGTATAAATAGCTAGTAAAGATGTGTATGTATCCATGTGTAGTCGTTGCAAAGACAATAAGAAGTGAAAAGCTACTAATAAAAATAATAGTTTTTTACATCGTGATTTTTGGGGCTTTAGCTCTTGATCAAAGACAAAGGCATGTATGTCCAAAGATGAAGCATCATATAAAATGTATGAAAATATTTGTGCGATTTTTTGGGCCCTGGGTGACTTATAATTTTAGAAGGATGCTTAATTGGTTAGTGATATGCAAGATGATTTATATTGTTAGTTTGTATCCATTTTAAAATCCTTTATTTTGAATTTTTTTAAAATTATCAAATTATTATTTATTTTATTATATATATTTATATCTATATATTATATATATTTATAGATAATTTTATATATTTTTGTACTTATTAAAAAATGAAAAATTAAATTAGTTTTTATTATTATTTTAATCTTATGATGGATAATTTATAATATAATAATAATAATAAAATTTAAAACTTATCAGGCTATAATATATAGAGGTATGTTATTTATTTTTTTTAATGACATAATAGACAATCCATAATTTTTATATTTTATTAATAAAGTGACATCCAGATTTGAAATGGGGATAAAGGATTTGCAGTCCTCTGCCTTACAAATTGGCCATGTCATATTTATTTTAATGAGTTGTATAATATAATATATTATTTTAAAATTCAAGGTACATTTAATATTTTTTATAATAAAATTTAGTCAATTTTTATTTCCTATAATTAATAAAATAAATCCTTATTCAATATTATTTGTTTGCCATTACTTGTGTGAAGAAAAAATTGTATGCCAAAAAGAAAAAAAATTCATTCATTGGCTAAATCTAATGAATTATTAATTAATTTTTTTTGAAAAATCAAAACTAAATATTAAAAATATAAAAATCCTTGTTGATTTGTTATTTGATAACCAAAATAAAAAAAATAAAATTTCTTCGAATTTAATTCAAATCCATAATTTTGAATTTTATTGTGTGTAATTAAAGATTGAACTAATAATTTACATTTTTTACAAGATAGATCTAAAGTTTTATTATTGATTAACCATTTAAAAATTTTTCTTTTTAAATAAAAAATTTTTTCCTACCAATTGAGTCAATGTTACTTGCTATCAATTTGAACTTTTTGGTATTTTATGTTTATTTGGATGATATGATGGGTCAATTATTTGTTTTATTTTTTTTAATAGTGGCTGTTGCAAAATCCGCTATTGGGTTGGTCTTATAGAACCATTCAGAAAATTCAAAGTAATATATATATATATATATATATATATATATATATATCGACCTGGAAGAGCTTAAGCCCTTTACCCTATCAAGAAAATAGCCTTCTTCGGTCCTCTCCCATAAAGCTTTGGGATTCCAAGAGCCCTCTTGCCGCACCTGCTTCAAATATACCTCAGCTTTTTTTAACTTGCTATTACGTCACATTTAGCTAAAAAATAGGGGGCTCATAATTTATTACAAAACAAAAAATCGGTTACAAGAGCAGCTTCGTAGGGAAAGATTGGTGGTGTTGGTTTCTGGAGAATCTCGCGTATCTTTTTTACGACTTCAAACTAGCAATAAGTTTATAAAAATTGATGTAATATTACTTTTGGGCTATATGAATATAGATTATATGCAAGATCTAGATATATACTTGCTCTCATCCTCTGGATGAGAGCCATTATATATAGCCATGAGGCTAACTAATTATCAACATAAGTAGACTAATCTAATCATGGTTAAGATAATTATGGTTAACGAAACAAGATATAAGCTTACAAACTCCATATTAACTCTAATGTAAGGGATTGACAATTCCTATAATCTATATGTAGCTCAGCGAGAAGTCATAGAAAATAAAACTAAGAAATTAACTTCTTTTTTTAACTAAGCCGTTACTAACAGTAAGTCAAATAAAGATTACATAAATATATATTATTTATATAATTCAATGATATTATTTTGCACAATGCCTTGAAAATCTATCTAGAGGAATCACGTTGGTAAATGTATCAGCCGGATTAAGTTCTCCATAAATCTTGACAAGCTTAATCTTATTATCAAACCAAATGTATCTTATAAAATGATATATGATGTCAATATGCTTTACCCTGCTATTCATCAGCTGCTTCTTCATAATATGAAATGCATTGTGGTTATCACAATGTAGGTTTACGTTATACTATGACCACCCCATTTCAATGATAAGCTTGTTCAATCAAATTGCTTCCTTTGTTACGTCTATTGCCATAACGTACTTAGCTTATGTGGATGACTTAGAGATACATATTTTAAGTATGGATCTCTAACTAATGTATCCACCTACGATAGTGAAAACATACATAATTATAGATTTTTGGTTGTCTAGATCTTGCATATAATCTATATCCACATATCCCAAAAGTGATATTACATCGATTGATTTTGTATCAAATTAATTTTATCCATGTCTAGTGGAACGCTTTAGATATCTATTTCGTATGATATGAAGCAGTGAAATACATCTTATGTAATTAATGCATCATTTGAATCATCAACATATGCTTCAATAATTTTAATCGCTCGGTCCAAAGGAAATCAAGTATGATATCTTTTAGAAGCATGACGTTCAATTGCAATTCTCAATTGTCTTCTCGTTGAAAACTTAGTATGATTCATAGTTGAAGATTCACGTGAGTCATCTATGTTGGTTCAATCTATGAATCACCATCAATTTGCTCCATTTCTTGTTTCACTATGGGTGGAACCTCTCCTTGTGACCCATCTTGAGAAGTATAAAAATCAGTCTCTTCCTCAACTATGTTTGGGGCATGAGATTTGATCTTGTTAGTAGCATGAGTCTAAGATTTCTTCTTCTTTTTCAGTAATATGAATTTATTGAAAAACACATCTTTACTAACTATTAATTTGCAATTAACATGATCTCATAGCCTTTAACCCTTCACTCAACGCTGATACTCAAGAAAAATATATTTCTTGACCTTAAGATCAAGATCCTCCTATCAAACATGATATGAATGTAGGTGAAGGAGGCACCATGCAAAGAAAGTAGGTGGATTGACGAGTAATACTAAATAATATATATCAAACACCGCATGCGGATCCCCAAGTATGCTATTTATAGTAGAAATAAAAACATAAGCATCACAATCAAATCCTCTAAGCCTAGAGTAATTAGATAATCATTTGTGCCACATTTCAAATAAAATCTTGTACTAAATTGCATTACAAGGAGAGAATTTACCAAATTAGCTGCAATATTTATAGCTTCATTCCAATATACTCCTTTATTATTCCAATAATATTTGGTTGAGTTACTTAGCAACACCATTCTATTCTAGAGTATATGCTACAGTAAGATGACATGTAATCCCTTCCTTTTGATAATATGTCTCAAATTCACATGAAATGTATTCTTGCCATTGTCTAAACGTAGATATCTCACCTTCCTTCCAGTCGGAATCTCACCAAGAACTTTCCATTGTTTGAAAATGACAAAGACTTTAGACTTCTTTTGCATGAAATAAATCCATACATATCTTGAGTAGTGTTACACACATTTATATATTATTACTTACTATAATGTGAGGAAAAAGGAAATACCTCCACACTTCTAGATGAACATACTCGAGAACATCAGTAGAGTTATGCACTCTAACACCAAATGCACCTCTTTGCTATTTACCAAACACATAGTGCTCATGGAACTGTAGCTTGTATTGACTCATCTAGGGCAATAAATTTTGCTTTTTTAGGATGGCAAGACTTTTTTCATTCATGTGACCAAATTAGTCACGTCATTCTTTGTACGAAATGCTTCAACAAGTATTGTTTTTCTTGCTAGAATGTAACGATTGTTCTGTATCTTATCCTTCATGAGGATGTGGATTCCAATCATAACACTCAAAATCCCACCATCAGCATCCCATTTGAAGCCTTTTAAATCTAATTTTTGAAAAAAAATTAGATTCTTACACATAGTAGTAATGTGTTGCACATTTGTCATGGTGTGGACTTTTCAATCAAACATTTGGATCCTCATAGATCCAATTCCCATACTGATCAATAATAATCAAGTTTTGTTTTTCCTGCTAGAATGTAAAGATTATTCTATATCTTACTCTTCATGAGGATATGAGTTCTAGCCACAATACTCAAAACCCCACCTTCAACACCCCATTTGAACCCTTTTGAATATAATTCTGCAACAAAAATTAGATTTTTAACATAGTAGGAATGTGTTGCGTATTTGTCAGGCTGTGCACTTTTCCATTAAACATTTGGATCCTCATAGATCCAATTCCCATAATCTTGTATCACTGATCAATTCCTATCAAGACTAAATTATTTGACAATATGTAGATGTTGAAAAATTCTCTTATATGATAATTGTGATAAGCAAGATGAAACTATAATCCTTTGCATTGTAGATGGAAGTACAAAGAATATATTTTTCATCTTCTATCACATCCACTTGAGCTGAAGATTCATTTTGATCCTTATGACGACAATCTTTCCTCATGTGGTGTAACTTGTCACATTTTTAACACTGAATTTCCTTCCCATCCCCATACTTGGATCTAAACTTGGACCTAAAATTAAACTTGGTGCTATGCTTCTCCAACTCCTTGGTGCTAGTTCTCCCACAAGTAATATTCAAAATCATGGATGAAGAGGTAGCAGGATGGGAATACAATAATAGTTTTTGTTGCATATAATTAGTCAATAATGTAGTCACAACTTTGTTGTATGTGATTCTCTCTTTGTCACGATGAATTAACACATGTGACAATCACTACTATGATATGGACAAAGAATTCAAAAGTTGAATTGCCTCCTATTTATTACTAAGATTTTTTCTAAGATCTTCCAAGTCCACAAGAAAATCATTAAATGGATTTTTGTACCTTCTACCATCCTAAAGCTCACTAGTTTTAATGTAGTGTATAGATTATTTGAAAGTTCTCTGTGATAGTAGTTTTCCCCGTAGAGCTAGAAACAAGCCTTTCACGATATCATATTGTTCCACTTGTTTGAATATATTGGGTTTGAGATTCAACACCATGATGCTCACCATCTAATCTTGTATATTGCTCCAATCTTCATCATCCATATCAATTGGTTTGGGCTTGAGTACCTTTTGAAAGTCCATTGCCTGAATGATGCTAATAACTTGTAGCTCCCACAAATCAATTTGGCCATCAAACTTCTCCACTTCAAACCTCGGGCCACGAATCTTAATATGCATCATTAGCTTATGAAACTCTTGTGATGTACTAGAGGTTATTTCACTTCTCTTCATACTAGTGATAAGATTCAAATTATCGCCTAAGGCACTTGTACACCACAAAAATACTCACAATGTTGACCTATCCCATATCCAAAGTTACAACCCGCTGCCCGGTCATGGTGACAATCATATCGCAGTCACAATCCCAATAATTATCACAATCGCAATCATCATCGTGTTTATAGTAGTAATTAGGATAAGACTGAAGATGTCATCGAAGTCACAATCAAAACTACCAATTCCTAAAAATTCATGATCGAAGAAATGTGTAACACTAAAGTCAATGATTCCGCAATGAGATGTCTTTTCAAAACCTCTAATTGCTTTATATACTGTAAGACTAGGATAGTTTGAAATCCAAACTATATCACATGGCTAACATGCGAAGGTTGTATGTTTCATTATCTTATCATAATCAATTCCTAAAAGACATCTATCAGTCAATCTAATGCTCAAATGCATGGTAGCCACCTTGTCATTTATCCATAAAATCGAAAGTTTATCTTTTATTTTTTGGATCATGAATACTACTATCTTATCCTTTAGTGATTTAGTGACCAATTTAAGATTTGACTAAACTAACTAAAACTAACCAAAATCTAAGTCGCGCTAATAGAACACAACCAATTTCTTAAAATAAATGCTCAAAATTCATGATCTAAAAAATCTGAAACTCACTGATTTCATCACGATCAAATTTTAACATAGATTCTTGAAATTTTTTTTATCTCTTCTCCTTTTGTTGGACTAAACGATTCCCAAAATTTTTAATCAAGAAATCTAAAATAAAACTGATATTTTCTCCTCTCGTCGGAATAAATGTGTTCTGAAATTTTTTATTTAGCAATATAAAATTGAAATGATCTCTTCTACTTTCATCCAAAAAATCTGAAACAAAACTGATCTCTTTTCCTCTCATCTGACTAAACGTGTACTAAATTTTTTTATTTTATAAGAAATTTTTGTATTTAAAAAAATAAAATTGAATTGATCTCTTCTACTTCAACTGACTAAACACTTCCATAAACTTCTGATGTCGGATTGAATGCTTTCCAAAATTTCTGATTGAGAAATCTGAATTTTTTATTCTCTTCTCCTTTCGTCTAACTGAAAACTTCCTAAAATTTTTTGAGAGAGAAAATTAAAACCGAACTGATTTGTTTTCTTCTCATAGGACTGAACGCAACCTGAAATTTCTGATTGAGAAATCTGAAATTTGTGATCTCTTCTTCTATCGTTCATAACTTTCCCACGACTAGAAAAAATTTTCAATCTAACCGTCGAACCAATTATGACGATTGATTTTTATTTCTACAAGCACATCAACAATGCAACCAACACAACATGGAACAAAAATAATGGATATATGTGGTTCACCGGTGTCGTGTTGTGACGCGGCTACTATGAGAAGATGATGACATGTGTCATCTTCAGAGTTGTTGTCATGACGGCGATACTTTAGGTTAGGGTAACGAGATGGCATTGTAAAGGTCAGTAAAAGAGCTAGGGAGATCTAGACACATCACCTTGCTGACTAAGGAGCTTATCTGATTGAAGTGGAGTCAATGTAGGACGTGGATAGGGGACAACATGATCCTCAAGATGTACCATTGTCGAGTCCATTTGTGATCAACATCCGATTGTCTTCATCGTGATCGCTTTTTGGGTATCTTTAGTTTGGTTTCAAGTTGTCATTTTAACTCTTATTAGTGACAACTCATATTGCGTATAGGATGTCTAAGTAGAGTGTTTAGGATAGTTGTAAAGCTCTAAGTTTCAATGGAGCTAATTTGGTCACACTAGAGGTCAAAATAGCATTTTCCATTCCCATTGGTCTAGGAGTTTTGACCAATGAGGGCACTAGGGCAACTTTTCGAGGTTTTTAGTGATTTTGGAGACCATCTAGGGGGACATTCGGAAATCTGAGGATAGCATTGGAAATTTGACGGGACGAAATACAACGTGAACTCAAGAATGGATGTATTTGAAGGATTTGTCACTTTGAAACAGTGATTCAATGTTAGAGAGAGAAATTTAGACCTTTTATTGTATTTGAAGTGTTTGTGAGAATCTTACGAGGGTTTTGGGAGATATGAGTCAACCGAGATATAGTTTACAACTCGGACTAGTGTTTTGATTGAATTTTTGACTCAATTGGATGAGTTTTGAGTACGGAGTGATAGGTTGAAGTTTGTGTAAGCAGTTAGAGGTGCAGCATTGCACTGACTATCACAAACTTAGTTCATCGATCATATCTTTTGATACCAGAAAGTTCTGTCAATAAAACTTTCCAGAGTTGAAGTTTGGATGATGAGTAAACTTCTCATAAAAGTTGAGAGTAATCGGAGTGGTGGATTGAGATTTGTGATGGGTTTTGTACACAGGGGTCTGCATATCGCCTTGTGATATAGTGGGTAAATCAACAATTGTGTTGAGAGATCTAGAGGAGAAAAACATCTGAAACTTTTATGAGTGATTGAAAGAGTTGTAGAGTAATTTTCTGTAAAGTTTAAGTGAAAGTAATTGGTCCAATCATCAGATATCATAGTTGTTTCCCGCTGAAGTTTTACCGGTTATAAGGAACTCAAATGTGGAGTGCTGAGGAGGGGAAGAAGAGATTGTCAACTCACACAAGGTTCTAGAGGGTTCTTCTACAGCTAGGTGCTCGGGCTTTCTCAGAGCAAAGAATTGTCCTTTGCGATACCGGTAGGCTACGTTCATGGGCAGAGCAAGTATTTTCACTAAAATTCAAAATACATGAGTCTCCATAGTAATAGTTTACAAACTGATCATCCAGTGGAGAAGATCCAATATATATAGCCCAAATGCTAGGAAAAACTAACCTAACTAGCCTAACTAGCCTTACTTCACCATAGTTAACAAGACAAGATTTAAACTTACATGATATAAGGTTTGTAATGATGATTTGCAATTCAAGATAGTTAATTTCTTCATGTTTGGACTGATCAGCTCTTGCACTAAGAGTATTTTATGGATTAAGATAACTGAAAACCTTAATAATCTCTAGGATATAAAATCCAGAGGGACGAATGGTGTTATGAAAAATATCTTTGATGAACTCCAAGGTAGTTGTAGGCTATGACTTTACGGTGATGTTGTGTGGATATACTCCCTCAACGTTAAACAAAGAATCTTCTATGGATATGATTGAGAGCCAGCATCAGTTGCTGAGACATTCCTATTTAAATCTGCATCGCTCTGAAAATATTATGAAAGCGCAACCAAATTGCTGGTGATATCGGTCTGACAGCTAATAAAGCTCATATGACAAGAAAAAGAGAACCCGAGTCTTGAGTAAAATAAGGACCAAAAGAAAAACAAGAGTCAACAGGTGACGGAGCACTCGAATGAAAAGAAAGAAAATGAACAGAACTAATAACACACCAAGATCCAATACTCAGCATCCAAATAATCGTGTTGTTATGAGCTCTAATATAAAATTGATGCGATTGTGTGTGGATATAAGTGCTTGGAGAGCTTGTTCAGTTGGTTAAAAAGCTAATAGCTGCTTTGAGAATGATGTTGAGAGAAACAGAAAATTTCATTCTTACTCTTGACAATGTATATTCAGTTGGCTGAAACGCCGATTGAATACTGTCAAAATCTTGTTATGCATGATGTGCACTACCTCAGTCTCAGGAAAGACACAATCTTCTGAATTATCTCGGTATTTCTTTGGTTGTAGTTTTTGTTCTGTACGAGCTGGGCTGAACCTTTCTTTTACTTTTGAACTTGAGTAATGTCGACAAGGATATTAACGTAAATCCGAATATCCACAGTTTGTGGGTCAAACACACCCTACAATCTTTGCTTACGAAGATTTGTACCACCAAAATAAGAAGACTCACACGAGGGGTTTGCATGTCCAGAACTTAACAAGATTATCTACTCAAAAGAAAGCAAGTTGAAAGCTGAATGTCGTACTTTACGTATGAATTTTTTTTTGAGAAAAGATTCTTCCACGTCGATGGTGGTATGAGCTCTCATTGATAGAGTGAACAAACGAACATCAATACTTTATGGGTCAACAAGTTGAAAGCAGCACCGATAAAAAGTAAAGTAAACTATGGTATGAGGCTTATGTAATTAATATAATCTTACTCGGTATTCGAAGCTGAATTATGTCAAAGGTATAAACAAGTCCTCACATTTTTTCGTCACTTATGGGTTGATAATCATTTATCTTTCCTTTTCTAATACATAATTTTGGAAAGGGTAATTACACATCGTACAGTGGAGCTACAGCAGCCAAGGATCCAAGTATAGGGGTACTAGAGAAGTCAACTTTTTGTTTCTCTAGCCTTGGAATTATATAGATCTATAGACACCCACTTCGACACATTCTTGAGAGATCGCGAGAGAGCCTACCATACTAGGTGGTATCGTATAGACATTTCTTTGCTCTGAGAATGTCCGAGCGCTTGGCTCTAGAAGAACCCTCTAAAACCTCGTGTGGGTTGACAATTTCTTCTTCTTCTCCTCAACACTCCACATTCAAGTTCATTATAAACGGGTAAAACTTTAGCGGAAGAAGATTATGATATCCAATGATTCGACCAATAACTCTCGCTTAAATTTAACAGAAAATTTCTCCACAACCCTTTTAATCTCTTAGAAAAGTTTTAACAACCTCTCATAACAATTGTTGATTTACACACTGTATCACAAGGTAATATGTAGACCCCTGTGTACAAAACCCATCACACATCCCAATCCTTGACTCCAATTGCTCCGAGATTTCATGAGAAGGTCATTTATCATCAGAACTTGAATTATGCAAAGTTTTATTGATAGAACTTTTTGATACCAAAAGATATGATCTCTATACTGTAAGACCCAGGGTTGTACATATAGGATAAAATGCAAGTATATCTAAATTGTGCCTAAGTTTATCTTAGTCATGACTATATTTAGCTAGTTATGATTAAGTTGAAGGAAAATATAGAGTAACTTTTGGTGTGTAAGATGAGAACTACTATTTTGTTAGTTAGTAGGAATCAAGGAATAGATTCCATCACATGGGTATCTTGACTTCCCTTGACTTGGACTAGTTTTCATTGGTTGGACTTGGTGAAGACCCTTAAATCTAGGGGCGAGATTGACTTAGTACACTAGAAGTCAATTAGGGAGTAGTTGGGCTTCTAGAAGATCCAAGTGGACCAATTGCATGTTGCCATGTACCCTTTTCATTGGGGTTTGTGATCTCTATCTCGTTTAAACTTGGTAAGAGGAAGTTACATGGTGATTACTTGTAGTTACTAGGGTAAGATTCTAAGTAGTATAAATAGAGAGGTTGAGAAGCACCTCTCAAGTAGTTTTTCAATGGAAGTTAGTTTTGGGAGAAGATAGTGTGGTGATCTTAGTTTTGGGGAGCTTGGTTCTTGGAGACGTCATGTTTGGAGTGGAGCCTTGATTCAATGAAGACTTTGATTACCAAAGTATCCCTTTCCTTTTGAGTGATATCTTACTCATGGTGATAATGTGCACAATGGAGCTTGGACATTGAGAGTTTGTGTAAGAGTGAGCAATAGGGTCATGGTCATAGGGTGGGACTAAGTTCTTCTAGATTCATGATGAGCTTCCAAAAAGCCATCGGAGGTAAACCTGAGTGAGAGTCAGCGCGGAGGTCAGAGATCGGTCTCAAGTCTCAAGGCGCATGAGGCACAGTAAAAATGATCATGGGAGCTATTACATTAGGATCCACACACCCTATCTCCTTTGCTTCAAAAGAGAATGCTTTTCCATGCCTAACAAGCATCTCTTTGAAACACCCTTCTTCATTTGCAAGAAGGAAACCATCAGATCCAACCTTCAACTCCTTCATAGTGGTTTCAGTAAACTTGTGTCCCATTTTACTAGGATCCCTCAAGTTACTTTCTCTACTCGCTTGCTGCACTTGTTCATTTGAGTCATTTGGTAAAGGAGCAGCTATCAGTTTCACCTTTTTATCAACCGTTTTATATCTAGTCTCCACTCGAACCTCGGGTGCTTGAAACATCTCAATAGTGGAGTAGAGCTCTCTAGAGTGAACCTCCACTATCTTGTCTTCATCGTCAAATCCAATCTCCATCATCTCCTTCAACGGATCTCCCAAACCAAACTCCTCATAAACTCCTGATATATATTCACCTTCCTCAAGAAGCTTCAAATCTGCAAGGTTTTCTTCATATATGTGTAGTTTGTTCTTCTCCCATCTTTTCAAATCAGCAACCTCATTATATGTAGCATATCCATCATGCGAAAACTCCATCAATCCTGTACAAAAGGTACCTTTCTCTTGTGTAGGTGAGAGTACCTTCTCCTCTGTACAACTATATCCTCTCTCTACAACAGTACTTCTCCAAAATCCTCAAAATCTTCAGATTTTGGGAAAGGTCCCTCTCTCAACCGTGCTTTGTTTCTCTCATGATTTCTTTGGAATTGTTAGAAACTGCACTAACCACTTCCCATCTTGGCTGCGAATTCGTGCATATACCGATCCATCATCAAGCACTCTTGTCTCCATCCTCAGTGCTATGATGTAAGGCTGCCCAAGAATCAATGGGTATGATGTTGAGTCTTGCACAAAGAAATTCTGCTCAGCTACTACATCCCCAACCTTCACCGGAATATCAGGGCACGCTCCATACAAGCCCCCTCGAGTATTGTTGGCTGCCCTAATCACCCAACCATGATTGGTGTCTATGGGCCACTTCCCCTTCTTGTAGAGCTCTCTCAATATTATATTGATCTTCGATGCATGATCAATTAGTGCTAACACCGGTTCACTGAGATCCCCAAGCTTCACAAGGGTTTCAATAGTCGCCCTTGCCCAATGCGATCGGGTGTAGTGGCTAGACACCTTCACACCTTCTTCTTTTGCCTCATCCTCAAAGCGAACCTTCTGAGATTTCAATCCACAACACTCTACCAGCGCATCTTCTTCATCCCTTGATACCTTTGTACCCATAGCATGAAGTAGAGCAGTCTCATTGGAAATCTGCCGTTTCCTCTTGATGATATCAATGATAACATCATGAAACTCCCTCTTTGCTATTCCAAGTATCTCCCTCAAGGTAAATTCTACCTTGACACTCAAAATTCTCTCCTCCAAGACTCCATTCAAGTCTGTTGCCGCCTCAATATCCGATTGTAGTTTGTAAGCTTGTACCTTCCCCTTGTCCTTCTCACCCCCTTTGGTTCTTTCCTTAGACCTCAAGGGACCAGCTTCCTCCATAGCGTGATTAGGTGGGAGAGGTGTATCAGGTCTGATACGTTCTCTAGCCAACCTCTTCAATGAGAGTCCTTCGCCAGAATCCTCCTCTTCCCTCCATCTCTTCTCTTCCACCGATGCTTCATATTGAGTCTTAGCAATATAAGCATGAACCGATTATGGTTTCTCTTTGGATCTTCCCATCCAGTAGTAGCACGAATTTCCGCTGATGTTTTTAGAAGAGTCTCTCTAGCTACCTTCCCTTTCTCCATCGTAGCGAAAGTACTTGACCATAGGCCATTAAGCGGTACGTGGCCTTCAAACTCCTCCCCTGCTCCTCTAATCTTAGCACCATAGCTAAAAGCTTCAACTAATGCCACTGCTTGTGCACTATGATAATCATCCAACAATTTTCTCATCCCTCCTTTACCAAAATTGGTTTGGATGATTGCTCCGGTGTCCTTGAGGGCTACCTTCCCTTCTTTCCAGAAAATTTCCCCACTTTGCAATGTTTGTGCAAATTCCCCACAATCCCTTCATGCATGATCAGTGCTGTCACACCATATGCATCGTTGCACATACGCTTGCTTGGTAGAAGTCTTCTTCTCCCCTCCCATGTCTATCTCTTCCAACATCGCAAATTTGATCTTAAGCTCCTTCATCCCTCGCATGATCTCATTGATAGATGATTCTTCCTTTCTGTAATTTACAACCGGAGCTTGAACGTTGGAGGTTCGGAACCACTTGCCTAGTAACAGGTGCTGGAGCAAGAGAAGCAGCCGTTTGAAGGGGTCTTCTCATCACAATCTTCTCTCTCCTTCTTTCTCTCTTCGCCAAGAGTCCAACTGCCTCCTCAACATCCTTCCAAGTACCTGTTAGCCCTTCTTTCTCATTTTTGTCTTTGAGAAGCAACTCTAACTTCTCTTGCAACTCAACATCAGCAGCTCGAAGAAACAACTCTGTTTTATGTGACTCTAAGGTGATCTTCTCCAATCGAGACAATTGTGAGAATTGTCTCTCAAACTCCCTAAGAAGCTCAGTTGCATGAGACTTCTTATTAGGCCTTTCGACCCACTCCATGAAAGACTTCTTAGTGACTCTATCAGAATCTTCTAAGAAGTACTCATCCCTCAAGGCACGGGTTATGTTTCCCAACCCTCACCAAAGTGTTCATATAGGGATTTCACATGGTCTTTAATCTCCGACACCGTAGCAAGATGGAACATCTCAATCATCTCCTTCTCTCAAACACGGTTCAGCTCCATTTCCTTGATGTAATATCTCAAGTACTTTGAGACATCCCTCCCATCAAACTGATCCATCTTCCCCACCACAGCTTGCAGCGTCTTTGTGTTTGAGTACTCCCTTTGATCCTGCAATCGTTGTTGTTGAAGGAAGAGTGTGAACGCTTGAAACATCTCATTGTTGCGGATCAAAAGCTGCACCTTAGGTACCTCACTTGCTCTGCTCGATCCCTCCCCACTCATTGTTATCTTCCTTGTGATCCCGAATAACCCGTCAACGTGTTGCTAATATGCAGTCGTCTTGATTATTGATCCCACCAATCCCCCAAGTATCCAACCTTCTGCGTCTATCTAAACTGATCTAATTCTAGATCCCCGTGGTCTGTGCCTAATGGATTGGGCGACCAAACCTGCCATCACCTCAAGCACTCTTGGGAGAGTTGGCCATCATTTCCAACTTCTCACAAGAGAAATACACAACACGAACTAGAGTGGTAAACGATGATTAAGTCTAGAGCACTCCTATAGAATCAGACGCCCACACAAATTCAGCATGGCGCACACACAAGAAGCCAGTATGGAGGGGATCCAAACACAAGAAGCAAACAATGACCCTTCATACTAAAATTGTCCTTACCCACCCATGAAAGACTCTTGCCATCACCTGACATTTGACATATAATAAAACTCAACGTTTTGCGTTAAGCTATCACTTTAGAGTTCTTACAACCTGATTTCTGACTAATTTTATATCTCAAGTCCAAACAAAACTTGAACTTGCACCCTAATATCTCAAGGCTAATCCACGTTCCGAGCTTGCAATCAATTCTTGCTCTAAACTTCAAACAATAAACTATAAACCGAAACCCATGAATCTGTAAACTCGCTGCAAGAGAACTCATGAAAGTTCCTCCCCCTCAGAGATTTCACGTCGAGTTAACCACCTATGTCGTATAGACATTTCTTTGCTCTGAGAACGCCCAAGCGCTTGGCTATAGAAGAACCCTCTAAAACCTCAAGTGAGTTGACAATTTCTTCTTCTTCTCCTCAACACTCCAAATTCGAGTTCATTATAAATCGGAAAAACTTCAATGGAAGAAGATTATGATATCCAATGATTCGACCAATAACTCTTGCTTAAACTTTACAGAAAATTTTTCCACAACCCTTTCAATCTCTCAGAAAAGTTTTAGATGTTTTTCTCTTCTAGATCTCTCAGAACAATTGTTGATTTACACACTATATCACAAGGCAATATGTAGATCCCTATGTACAAAATCCATCACACATCCCAATCCTTGACTGCAATTGCTCCGAGATTTCATGAGAAGGTCACTTATCACTAGAACTTGAACTGTGCAAAGTTTTATTAACAGAACTTTTTGATATCAAAAGATATGATCTTTGTACTAACTTCATGACAGTCAGTACAATCCTGCAACTCTAATTGTATACACAAACTTCAAACTATCACTCTGTACTCAAAACTCATCCAATTGAGTTGAAATTTCAATCCAAACGCAAGCCTGATATTCATAAACTATATTATAGTTTACTCAGATCTTCCAAAACCCTCGTAAAATTCTCAAAAATAACCCAAATATATTCAAAGGTCTAAATTTCTCACTCTATCTTTGAATCATTATTTCATAGTGACAAATCCTTCAAATCCATCCATTCTTGGGCCCACATCATAGCTCCTCCGTCAGCTCTTCAACCCTATCCTCCAATCTTTAAATGTTCCCATGAAATGTCTCCAAAACTCCTCAAAACCTCGAAGAAGTTGCCCAAGTGCCCTCATTGATCCAAACTCCAAGACCAATGAGAATGAAGAGTGTTATTTTGACCTCTAGTGTGATCAAATTAGCTTCATTTTAGCTTAGAGCTTTACAACTATCCTAAACATACTCCTTAGCCATCCTATACACAATATGAGTTGCCACTAATAAAGAGTCAAAATGACAACTTGAAATCAGCTAAGTATGAACGGAACTACAAACAGAACCAGAGAGTTTATGACTTGAGAATAATACTCCTCATTAAAATTCATAACAATCAACTCCCTATGACTTATTTTCGATAAACAATAGTGATAGATTGGAACCCACGTGTTGAAAGTCATCACTACTGGTAAGTTCAGATCCATAGCGCCCAAACTAAATCAAAAGCATTATCGTATTCGTCCCCAAATCGCGCCATATGAAACAACTAGAAGAATAATCGGGTCTGGAGAGTTTATCACTTGTTGCATAAAGTTATCTCCAAAATGATACACTAACCACGCCCGAAAGTGATCACGATGAAGATACCGGATGTTGATCACAAATGGATTAGGCATCGGTACATCTTGAGGATCATGTTGTCCTCTATCCATGTCCTACGTCGACTCCACTTCAATCAGATAAGCTCTTTAGTGAGCAAAGTGATGTGTCTAGCTCTCTCCCATACCCTTTCCATCATGACTGTGCTTTATATCTGATAAGGTACAAGATAATATCTCTTGGAGACTTTTCAACATCCTGACCCTAGTTGATCCAACGGTGGACTCTTAATAGCCTTACAGTGCACCGTCGGTTATCATAACCTAAAGTATCTCCGTCATGACAACAGCTCTGAAGATGATACATGTCATCATCTTCTCATAGTAGCCGCGTCACAACACGACAGCGGCGGGAATATCACATTTTTAGCATATTATGTAGCGAATTTTAGCTAGCATGTATCCATTGCTCTATAGAAAGCATCAGCTGGTATAATCCATAGGAGAACAATCATGTTAGGTGATGATTCTTCATAAACTCTTGTAATATGTAGACCGTTTGAACTAGATAGTTCGGGTATCTTAGATATAGTAGGACATATTACTCAATTGTGATGCTATTGGGCCTAGACCCATCCTACCCCTTTAGTTTCATCCCTAAATGACTTGATTATTATTCAGTTTCGGTCAAAAAAATAATAACTTCTAATGCGAGGAAGCTTTCACTTCTCATATTTATCTGCCGTATCTCCGTGTGGAGGTCACTCCAATCTTGAAGTTCACCTCATCTTTCACTTCCATGTATGCTTATATCTTCTAACATTAAATTAAATGAGATCGTGATTCTCGACATTTACGAGTAGTGAACAACACAAGCCTTCGCAACTTGCTTCATGTCATGTCTTTTAGATACTGATCGTTCTTTACTGGATATGAGGTCAATG
Organism: Marchantia paleacea; assembly: GCA_014180765.2. Lineage (NCBI taxonomy): Eukaryota > Viridiplantae > Streptophyta > Marchantiopsida > Marchantiales > Marchantiaceae > Marchantia > Marchantia paleacea. The sequence continues at coordinate 997,514 of MUAA02000004.1, forward strand.
GCACGACATGAAATGGGTTGCAAAAATTAGGCTGAGCCCATAAACTTCCTCAGATCATGACTTCAAAGATATGGAGGTGAACTGTTAAGATCTCGTTGACCTACAACTCTGGATTCTGTAAAGTTTTAGCATCGAATAGATCGATCACTGTTTGTGTGTAGGTGTATCACGACGACGTGATTTAGTTTATATGCAAGTCTCATTGAGATCCAGCATATTCAGAGAGCATTAGGGTATGTCGAATGGACGTCTACCCTTTTCCATTCTGTAAATGATAGCTTAGAAAGTAATGGAGCTCTGAAAGGACCGCCCAGTGATTCCGAGTATGGGGACAAGCTTTTGATGCCATCATGTAGTCTAAATGTAGGCCGGCATTTTATGCTCTACTTCTTCTGTACTTTGGTCAGGGTCCTGCACGCTTAATCTGAACTCAAATTGTTAAGACGAAGGAGAGTGCTCGCTGTGTATCTTCAGCGATCATCTTTGAGCATTAACAGACGGAGGAAATTAGTGCATGTCAGAAAGGTTTCAGTCGACTTAAAAAGGATGCAGAAGAATGTCGTGACGACTATAGAGGACTGTTTTAGATATGATATGGATTCGGCCAAGTCATTGTACCCTGACCTTACCATGTATAATCATATAAACATCCAGGTCACCTTTAAGATAGAGGTGGGAGCTTGCCAAGCTGCCACCACGTCCCGTTCCCAGCGATGGAACTGTAAAATGTAATAATTTATGAACTTCGAAAGTCAATAGTCCTTCTTTTTGCATATGAGATTCATAAACATTGACGCATAAAGCTGAATAATCAACAGTTTTACTTTGTTGACATCACAAGTCCAACCTCGAAGAATGAGGAATATAAAAATTCTTCATTATAGTTTTGCTTGTTTGTCTGTCGCAGCTGATATTCAACACGTTCCGTCCCTGAAACCTAGCAAGCAAAAGCACATGATAACCATAAAGGTCAACTGCAGCGAGCAAGGAGGAGAAGTGGCAACCATGAAAGTCTCACCGTGACTTGTAGTTGATTAGAGGTGAGGAAACAATGAGAGATGCAGAATAAATAGAATACCGTATAATTGATATGAAAGTGTAAGTGTGTGTGTGTGTTCGCTCTTATTACTATGTAGGTATGGTTAGGAATATGAAGAAAAGAAAAAATCCTGCTATCTTGGATACTACATTTCATCTACTTCGTCCAATCTACGTGTATCCACTGCAAATCCTGAGCAATTTTGTCGATAACTTCTGGGTTTTCAATTGAAAAATTGAAACAAAAACGAGTAATATGCAATAATTTTATGGCATTTAAAAAAAATATAGGTCTTTGTAAAATTTTTTTGTTTATAAAAGTCAGCCAATAGCAGATCTTTTGCAATATATTAATTAATTAATTAATATATAAGCTGTGTTACATAGAATATTAAAATGTACTATGTACATTTTGAAGTTTCTTTCATTCTCATGATTTGCACAAAATCTACTTAAAATTTAGGTACAACTTTCTAATGAAAGATACAAAAATGTATATTTCTCAAATTCTTAAGTAGATGTTTGGATGCATTTTGCAGTTAGAACAGGTTTCACCAAATTATAATTCTCCATAATGGATTTTGCCATGACGTTTTACACATGTGACATGTTTGGCTGACTATTTTTGCGGAAAATCAAATCAATGTACATCTAGAGCAACTTTTTCTAATGTAACATATATTTGGTTAGAGATCCTACACGTGAGGGGGTGATTACCCATCCTCTTGGATGGGTGCCAATCAAGGTGATGAGTGGAGTGGCACCAACCAAGGTCTCCAAGTATAGGAGTATGCAAAGAGATCACCTCTTTGTTCCTCTAGCCTTGGAGTTACATGGAGCTAGGGACACCAACTTTGACACGTTCGTGATAGAGTGAGCGAGAGCCTACTATACTAGGCAACATGGGGTATAACTTTATTTATCATATTGCGTAGCATATTTTAGATAACATGTATCCATTATTTTATAGAAAGCACTAGCAGGTGTAATCCGTAAGAGAGCAATCATGATAGGTGATGATTCTTGAGAGGCTAGAGTAGTATGTAGAACATTTGATGTAAATAGTTTGGATATCTTAGATGTAGCACGACATATTTCCCATTGTAATGCTATTGGAGCTAGCCCTATCCTACTCCCTTGGTTTCATCCCTATAAAACTTGATGGGATCTTCCCATCTTTTTGCTTTCTTACTCTCTCCTCTTAGATATCTTGATGGATAACGTCAACTAAAAATCATAACCAATCCTATCTCACCTTTCCATAAGCATTTTATATGTATTTTGCATGGGTTGTACATTACAAGATATAAGAATCCTGCCAAATATTATGTTAGAGACCAAGAAATCTTCAGATGGATCTCGCGAAGTGAAATATTATTTTCAACAGACCACTGTCTTCCTATCTTGGGATTTACCCCTAGACATGGATCTACCTCTAGATCCAAACTTATTTCCATCCTTATCATTCTGTGATTGTGACCGTCCACGAGTTACATTCAGTGCCATACCAAATGAAGAGGATGGTGTAGAGGGCATCATCATCTTATGATGTAGATCATCAATCAATAAAACACTTATCAGCTCATTGTAAGTGATTGTTTGTCTATCACGATGGAGCAACACTCGTGACAATGAAGCAAGTAATGAACTTAACAGATGAAGGGCCTTCCTCTCATCAGTTATCTCTTCTCCAAGATTCTAAAGATCAATAACAAGATCACCAAATGCATCAATGTGATCTTGTATCTTCGTACCTGAATCTTTCATCTTGAAGCTCATGAGCTTCAAGGAGATGTACAACCTGTTTGATAACTCTTTGCAATGAAACCATTACTGAAGAGCCTCAATCAATAAAGTACAATTGTCATACTCATCAACTTGCTTCAAAACTGAAGGTTGTAGATGAAGTATAACAATATTCAATGCTTACTCCTAAGGGTCCTTCCAATCCTCATCATTGAATGTAGAGGGTTGAGTCCTCAATGTCTTACCCAAACCGGAAGCCTTCAACTTGCCATTGACTTGCCTTTCCCACAGAAGATAGTCACAACGCCCATCATATTTAACAATGTCAAATCATACCGGTGCTAGATGTTGCTGATTGTTTGTTCTAGACCTTAAAAAACAACACTAGCTTCAAAGTACCATGATGAGATTAGGGCAGAGATATGTAACGACCTGATTACCGCTCCAAACGTCAAGCACCAAGCTCTGTAACTCAACGCCCCCACTCTAGCACCATTCGAGACGGGGGCCGAGCTTCACACCATTTCCCATTCAAAGTATTCCCAACAAAAAGCGTAGACAGTTTGGCACAATCTTCTTCTAGAGTAATCCAATGGTACAAATCGACACCAAAGGAAGGCACAAGCTCCTGTCTCTGTTATCCTTTCCTTTTCAACTCACGTCTGTCCAAGATTGAATGTGTGTAGAATCTGAGTTATGCCTTCGAGCAGAAAACGAACGAAACAGAGGCTCTTCCATCAGCTTTCAAATTTGGCTGACACAGTAGGCCCTTGGTTGGCTAAATCCACGATTTGGTATATTATCTAAACTAAATGGTAACATGTTTATCAGAAGAGGGAGTATTCCTCTCCTCTTTCCCTGCCTCTGCGCTCGGGATTTTACTGAACTCTGTCGGCCTTTTTTGTACTAATTGCTATGATGCTTTTTTGCCATCGGGTTTTTATGATTCCATGCATCTCCATATTCTGACTGTTTGTGTCTAGGCTAAGGTAGGATATTTCCCATGAATATTGAAGCAGTAGCCGTCACGAAAAAGTAAACCTTTACACCACAAGTAAACCTCCTTCCCTTCCTTTCCTTCCGGGAAAATCTTATCTCGAATTGGCAAATCTCATCCAGGATTATGTGCCACACAAAGAGCATTAGTAAGCACGAGGCATTACCATTGAAAAACTAATCCAATAATGGAAACTGCAGGAGACTTCGTTACCATGACGCCACGATGCCCGTGATGCGAGTAACGGGCGGCTTGCTGGCAGCCGGCACTTCAGAGCTTCATCTCAAGTTTAAGGTCGGCTGCTCGACTTAAACTTGAGATGCCGACCTTAAACAAAGTCTTGGAAAGAGGGACCTTCAGTCGGACTGATTAATCAGCCCAAGAGGTGTCAATCGCCAAGTGTGATGCCGATGAGTCAGAGGCCACCTGTCCTTGTGAGAGGACGCCACTTGTCCAGCCATGAGACGGTATCAGTAAAGAGTTCACTGGATCGAGGAAACATTGCGCCGGGAAAAAGCGAATGGAAAGTTGTAGAAACGAAGGTCACGTCACAGACGAAGGACATGCGATCGAACATCGCTTGTGCAATTTCATGATCTGGTTAGTTGGTGGTACAAAGCGACGGGCCAGCTCTGGACAGCCCAGAGACGAGGCGTACTCGTAGCTCTCGGATGGCTGTCTAAATTTCGAGCGCAAGCATAAGCATAACCACAAACAGAAACTGGAACTCGAGCCGTAAACGACACAAGTCAAAAACCTCACCACAAAGTCGCCTTGGCCTTCGCCTGAAGCGTCTTCACCTTCCGCCTAATCATCGTGTTTCAAAATGTTGTGGCGAGATCGCAACAGAATTGACGCGTAGAGTAAATTCTAGTCTTTGTCGAGCTGAAGCTTAACTGAAGCTCAGGACAAGACAAGACTGGCCCGACGTAGCTTCAGCTTGCGCTGTCGGGCACAAGTGTATGAAGGCACCAACCAATCAGTGCTTAGAAGCGCCTGCAGGTGGAAGGGCAGTCACCTCACCAACTTGCACCGAGTGATGGCGGAAGACTGCTGTACTGTAGCGTTGGTACCTGCAAAGCTTCTAAGCAGATCTCCAACAGCAGTACAATAATACTGGGGAAAACAATGCTTCCTTTTTCCGTACATGTAGATGATTGTGTATGGGCGTTCCGAGATACGATCTGTGGCCGTCAGCGAACTGGTGTCTCCCTTGACGGCGAGAGAGAATGCTATCGTCAGGTTAAAAATCGGAGGACAATGAGGTTGTGATCCACCCACCAATGGAAGGGACTGTCTGGGTGGAGGTGGAGGAGGAGTAGTACCCGAAGATTTATCTGTGTCGACCTTTCCGCAGTGGTGCTGCAAACTCTTCCCGCACGCACTACGAATTCAGTTGTTGATTTGCACAATGCAAGGGTTCTTTCTATTTTCAGACTCCTTGCTGTACCTTTGCAACACGTGCTTGCAGAAGTCTCTCATCCCTGGTAGTCGCTTCTGCTTCTTTTTTTTCAGAGCTGCTATTTTTTTTTCTAAACCCTACGACATGAGCATGGCGGAATTCACCTTTGGTAAAAGAAACTCTGCGGCCCCGTCTCCTTCATCTTCGGTGTGTCCATCCTGTTCTACAGATTTCCCAATCACAGGGTGTGTAGCCATTCTTAAATATTCTCAAACGCTCAGAAGTGAACTCAATCAGTATTACAAGTGTTCAAGATGGAGGCATTCATCCCCATGACACCAACTGAGTTTCAGAGCAAGACTCTGGTTGGTAACGTTTATTCTTTTGGTTTAACTGGAACCAAAGACTACACATATCTGCTTGTACAATGACCAGCTACATTCTGTAAGCTTGGAAACATTCACTTCCGTATTATATATTCTGGTATATTTGAATGTTGTTCGTACGAACAACATTCAAATATACCAGAATATATATCGTGAAGAAAGATACGAGGAATGAAATGCAGCAGTCACGGGAGTAGATGTCCACTGATTTACAGTACGTCATGTCGACCGACGACAATGGTGCAGCAAGACGATGATACAGAGATTGTAATTCGGTTCAAATCATATTTATCCGTGTTCATGTTTCACCTTTGGGATCCATACAGAGGAAGGGGGACAAAGAGCACCGCCCATTCTACAGCGATGATACAGAGATTGTATAATTCGGTTCAAATCATATTTATCCGTGTTCATGTTTCACCTTTGAGATCCGTACAGAGGAAGAGGGACAAAGAGCATCACCCCCTCTACAGCATCAGAAGCTCTAGCAGGCATCACTAGATTATAAACATTCAGCCCACAAAATGTCCAGCTATCAGAGTTCTCTGCAAATACTGTTCTCGAGCAGCGTGTGCTGCGTGAGGATGTTGATGAAGACGATGAACCCATGGCCCGCGAGGATCAGGAGACTAAGACAAGGTTCTGAGAAGCACAGGACTGAATCTTGTCTCAGTGTAGACGGCTTTCTTCACACATGGAGATAAAATCTCGAGCTTAACCAGGATAGTATCTCAAGTTGAGGACAGAGTCATTTATACCAACTTGAAGAATAAATTGGTGCAAAAGAAGCCCGAATGCTTGAACAGCAAATTCTGAAGCAAATCTCAGAATGTTCTGGATTGGTATTACCCAGAGCAGAACGACATTGAGCTAGTCTGAGAGAAGAAACAGACTTTCTGCTGGCTTCCAGTGAGAAAAATTGCTTCGAGCTACATTACAAGGGGATCTCATCTCCACTCTATAAACTGAGATCTTCCACTCTATAAACCAGAAGTAAGAAGATCTGTGTAAACTGGAGAGGTGGAGAAGGACCCAGGAGTGACAAGAAGTCAAGAGAGTCAGCCCCGGAACAGGAAGCAGCCTTCGGAAACATCTGGCGAAAACAGAGCCTGGGAAGATTCCAGCTAACAGTTCACGACTGGCGCAACATATGATGGTGCAAAGCGCACATTTTAAACAAGTTTTGCCAATACCAGGAACTACTTGCGGATTGCAAATCAGATTCAAGAGGTGGAGAAGTGCCCGACTTTGCTCCTGCAACAGGAAAAGCGAGACGGCTTCCATGCACTGGCCGAGCAGTACTCCGAACCAGCGTTACAGTAATAGTCGGAAGCGCACCTAAGGTCGTTTGAACAAACAGCATCAGGGCGAGGGCAGGACAGGGCCGGACAGGGCAGGGCAGGCAGGGCGGGGGTGGGGGAGCTGGGAAACACACAGGAGCACCGACTGGCTGGCTGGCTGCTAAGCGAGCAGAGCAGAGCTGATTATACAAGTGCATTAGAGACCCGAGCGCCGTGCTGGTGGTCATGCATATGGTTAGCCGGAACTGAAGATCGTGGGATCCGGGAACATGAGATTTGATTACTCAAGAATGTCCGCACTGCGAGATTTGCCCTCGAAAAAACAGTGCCGAGGAGCGGACTCGACACCCCATGATTGTCGTCTCCCTTAACTACGAGCTTTCAAAAATAAGCAACCGAAGACGTGTTCCTGATCTCTACAAGAGACAAGTACTGTTTTATGCGGCCACTGTACTGTTTTGTGCTTAACTTGCAACTGTAGAATCGTGTCCCCACGGACCGGTCTGCTGACCAGTGACATGTGCTACTACAGACCCGTGAGAAGATTCCTGGGCTACGAGGTAAAATTATCCGTCGACCACTTGCGCTAAGGCACCTGTTTAGGGGTTCAGCGGCATGTGCAAGCAAGCAATCGTGGTTCTGTATTTGCATTTGTAGCCTGTAAATCGCTCCATCCGAGCTTTGGAGGGAGGAGAGACCCCCTGCAAGCGTCCGGATGCTCTTGATCCTATCGAAGAGGCATATTTTGTCAACCGCCGCAGGCTCATGGCTTACCACATAATCTATTTTGTCGATGCATGATTAGAGAGCAACTCGGGGCTCCCAAGCGAAAAGGGAGACGCATGGAATAAAAGCGCGATGCAACCACATCGACAAACGTACAAAGCAACAGGACCCAAGCCAGGGTTGATGCTCGATGGTTTACAAAGAAGGCGCAAGAGAGAGGAGGAATCCGTGGCAGGTTTAATGTGCCCTTCATCTCTCGAGGGGATCATGGCAGGCACAAGAAGCCGCGGTAAAAGCCCCTGTGCCTCACTGCACAACCCAGGCACGGAGATCTAACCCCGTACCGTGAGCCCCAAACCTCAGGCCGCATTATGCAGGCGCCGGGGCGGATCTGTGGGGACCCAAACGGGGTAATTAACAATGCGGCTTATACTTGCGGAAAGATGAGGTCAAATACTAACAAATTAGGTGGACGGGATTTGAGAAGGAGTGGAATCTTCCTCCCTCCAACTCAGACTCCTAGGGAGAATGAGCACGCCTTGAAGGACCCGAATATATATATATATATAAAATAATTAATTATAATTATACAATACAGGGAGAAGGAAAAGAACAGAACGGGGCTGGCATAAAAAAGTCAATAACAGGAGCTGCGAAAAGCATAGAAAACTGAACCCCTTTCCTTTGGCCACTCTGGCACAAGTCAATTTCCTGGTCACCAAGTCGTGCGGAAACACTTTCAACAGATCAGATTCAGGAAGACCACAACCACCACCATGCTCAAGTATCAAGCAAAGGGAAGTGAAGGGAAGGGAAGTGCAGTGCGCTTGAGGTGGAGGGCCATGAATGTGCACAGGAGCTTTAAGGCATTAGGATGAGGCGAGCGTGGATGGATCGATCCATCTTCGCTATGCCTTCCTCCTTCTTAGATCTCTCTGCTCGTGTTTCCACATGCAGATTTGCACTTTTCTTGCGATCCCAGTCAAGAATTTCTTGTCGCCACACGCAAGTAGTCCGTGTTAAAGAGCTCCGGCCCATTAAAGAGCCCGGGTTCGTTCCACCTTCCGTTCTTCGTCTGGTCTTGCCGCGGGCTAGATTGAATTGATTGAATGCCCGATTCAATCAATTCAATCTCCTATGATTGCGAAATTCCTCTTCTCCTCTCTCCAGATTTTCATGATTCTGATTCTCTAGCTGCCCTGGCTCCGTCTTCCAGACCGCGCAGGATGCAGAATCATCAGAGCTGATTCCCAACTCATGGTCCGAATTCCGGTCAAGGGTGAAGCACCTGCTCTCTCTTGAGCTCGTCCACATTAAACATGGAGGTGGCTTCGTCCTCGATAACGATGTTCGAGGACAATTTCGAGAATCAGATGATTCTCGAATTGGAGATGAAGGAAATTCAAGATTGTCGTCTGGATCCTGAAGAGGAAGAAGGGCAGGAACGGGACCACGACGATGACGACCTAGAGAGCCACAGAACGTCCATCATACTGGAGGATGAATTTGAGAGGGGTCGAGGAGAGAATCCTGAAATGAGATTGAGCGTGGATCCCGAGGGCCGAACGCAGGACTCGGACACGCTCATACGAGCTTCGTGGTCAGCTCATGACCCCGAGGACATGCCGCAGGAAATCTTCGCGCTGTCCGCAAACTTGTTCCAGGAGGGTTGCAGCGCGGAGAGAAGGCCAAGCGCGAATTCGGAAAAGGAGTACAATGCCTGCATGCTGGTGGATCCCGAGGAAATCCAGCAGCTTTTGGCGACATCCGTGAACGTAGTGCAAGATTTACTAGAAAGTTGGAACCCGGATTTAGAAAAAGATGTGGAGGATCGGTTGATGGAGGAGCTGGAGCTGGTGACCGAGCTGGATCTGGAGATTTCCAACATGAGCAACGATCGAGTGGGGGCCCTCGGAAGAGCGCTCCAACAGCGCCCTCTCCCAAAACTGGAGACCTTGAAGCTCTTCTCAATTCGGAGCGGTCTGGGGGACCCGAACCAGGGGAAGGCGATGATGGAGATTTTCAAGGCAATCGAGATGGGGAACCTGTCGAACTTGCGCGTGATGGAGTTGTTCAACACCAGTGTGGGTGCTGCAGCTGCCAAGGCTCTTGCTGCAGCGATTTCAGCAGGACATTCTTCCACTCTCCAGATTCTCAAAGTCCTGGACAATATCGGCGACTTGGGGTTGATCGAGCTGTCTGCCGCCTTGGAGGCCGGGCATGCTCCGTCCCTCAAAACCCTGGGCCTGGGATTCTACGCCCACGTTTCTCGAGCTCGGACCAAGGGGTTGCATATTTTCCAGGGAGCGGAAGCTCTGGGAAGGGTTTTCCAGTCCGGAAAGATTCCTCTTCTCGAGCATCTGGAGCTCTGGGGAATCGTCGAGCAAGAAGCAGTGATCGCAATCTTCAAAGCTCTGGAATCGGCGGTGATCTCCAAAGGCTTCAAGTCACTGAAGCTGTACGAATGTGTGGTGGGGCTCGGAGGAGCCAGGGCCATAGCGAGGGCGCTGGTCTCGTCCAAGTTCGCAACCCTGACCAAGCTGGACCTCTCGTCCTGTAAATCCATGAGGGACGACGGGCTGTCGGAATTATTCCGAGCTTTCAAATCCAAGAATCTGAATTCGCTGCAGGAGCTGGCCATGGACAACGTGTCCATGGGGGAGAAGGGACTGCTGGAGATGGCCGTGCTGATGGAGGCAGGCCATCTTCCAACTCTCTTGCGCCTGTCCATGGAGGGTCAGGACTCCGGCCACATCTCCGAAGCTTGCGCCGAGGCTTTGGTCCGAGCTTACAGAAACAACCATTTTTTATATGCCACCATCAAGGTCCGATGGGCCAGCGAGTCCATGCGCAATAATGCCGAGGGCTTCAGGTGGCGCAACGTGAGGTTGAGGAAACGCAGCCTGAAGCTGCTGAGGAGCGAGCCCGATGTGGCCGCCAACCATGCCAAAGTGTTTCTGTGCGGTCCGCCCAAAGTCGGCAAGACCACGTTGAGAAAATCGCTGTGCAGGACGCACTGGGAGTCGCTCACGAGCTCGGAGAGGAATCGAGCCGAGGAGCGCACCAGAGGAATCGAGGTCAGCGAGATTGCGCACAAGAATTTGGTGCTGGGCGTGTGGGACCTCGCGGGGCAGCCCGAGTACCACCTGCTGCACAGCGCATTCCTGCCGGATTTGGCCCTGGGTGAGGGGCAAGCCACCATCTTCGTCATAGTGTGCAGCGCCAATTACTCCGGCAAGAAAGACATCGCCAAGGCCAAGAAAGAGATCGACTACTGGATGAGGTTCATTTCCTCCAGCTCCGATGCCGGCGGCAGCCCGGACAGCAAGCGCCATGTCTTCGTGGTGCTCAACTCCTTCGAGGGCGACCACTCCTGCCACTCCATGGACGACTGGACCAACATTCTGAGCGTGTACGGCAAGAAGTTCGACAAGTGCGTCTACTTGCACTCGGAGCCTTTCATCATCAATGCCATGTTCCGCAAGGAGGTGAGGAATTTCAAGAAGCAGTTGGTGAAGATGGCCGAGGACCTTCTCCAGAAGAGGAAAATGCCCAAGATTTGTATGGAGCTCCAGAAGTGGATCGCCCAGTGGCTCAAGGGCCACAGTCAGTATCCGGTCCTGGAATGGAAGGAGTACTTCTCGACGCTGGCGGGGGGCGTGTTCCCCCAGCACAAGCTCAGATTGGCCACGGAGTATCTGCACGAGGCAGGGCAGCTGATTTACTTCCGCGAGGGAGCTTTGCAGGAGGCGGGACTGGCCCACGAAAGCTACGTGATCCTCGACACGGACTGGTTCTGCAGGAGCATCGTGGGCAATGTGCTGCTGCCGGACGCCATGCTCAGGCCTGGAGAGACCTCTCTGCGGCTGCAGATGCGGGCCGACGGGTCCGTGTCGCTGGCCGCTCTGCAAGCCTATCTCCCTCGGCAGCTGAACGACGAGCTGCAGGTTCAAGAGGTGGTGGCCATGGTTTTGCGCCTGGGCCTGGCGTACAAGATCGGGGAGGACGACATCTTCATCCCGGCTCTGATGGAGACCGATGAAATCCCCTCGTACTGGGAGCTCAGGATTCCAGATCAGTGGGTGATGGGCTTTGCGCTAGCCGTGGCGGACAGCGAGACGAGCCTGCTGCCCATCACCATTTTCCGTCAGCTGCAGGTGGAGCTGGCCAGGAATCTGGACTTCGGTGGGCGCAGTGACAGTCATTTTGCGGCCGGCAGGAATTTGATCACGTTCAAACACAAGGGCATGGCGGTGATGGTGCAGTACGACGCGGATCCTACAAATCGGCTGGACGTTTTAGTGAGGCCCTTGCTTAGAGTAGCCAACAGGCGGGGGCAAGTGAATTTGGCTCATGCCCTGGTGAAGATAATGGTTCAGATTAGTGGTAGGTGCTGTCCCGGGGTGCGGCTGGAATGGAGGGTGGTGGAACCGTGGAATGCTGAGGAAGGCCTGAAGGCCATGGAGCAGAGAAATGTTAGGACCTCCGTTGCGGAGGTGAAGTGTTGGGTCAAGAGGGATGGCATCGGCCAGCCGACTAGCATGGTGGTCCAGAATGAAGTTATCTTCGGTGACATGTTGCTGTCTGACAATGATTTGCTCGAGATTCGACGCTCGGTTGAGCTGGAGAAGGATCTCATGTAGAAGTTAGGGAGTTCGAAAGCGACCCCATTCTTCAAATCGCATCGAATCATGGTCCGGTGGTTCCTTGCAAGAAAGGATCACATCTGGAAGGGAGTACGTGTGCAGCTCAGGCAAGCCGGACTAGCTAGACTCGAATGTTCTTTCGTTCTGTGTTCATTCGAGGCTTTTGAGCAAGAATCAGCCGAATCGCTGGCATCTGTTTCATGAGGAACGATTCTTGAGCTGCGAGACCATGTTCATGAAGAGATCTGCAACGGGTCTGCAGAAGCCGCTGCTGGAACACGTACGTGTATGTGACTTTTTTTACACCAAGAAGAAGAAGACCTAGAGCTCGTGAAGCATCGAAGCATCCATCGATGATGAATGCGACGTGAAACATTCATTCTTTCCGGGTTTCATGTTCGCATTCGAGACAGACGCACTCGAGTGTCTTGGAGTCGAGAGCGTTCCGAGACAGCTCGACGCGTCATGCAGTTCCTCCCATTCGCTGTCCGACCGGGTCACATGAGTGGCAGCAATAACAGCACGGAAGGAACTCCATGACACACTCGAGCCAGAATGTACCTCCGACCTCGGCAGCACTTTCAGCACGAGGCACGATTCCTCTACCAAACACGAGCACTTCATGATTTTGCATGATGATGATGCTCGTCCGGATGTTCTACCCTTAGGCTCGAAAGTAGCGAAGATGCTACGATTGAAGCCGTGGTTTTAGATCCCACCGAGCTCTTTGATATAAAAGAGCCTCACCACACCTGGGAATACTACCTGTAGTAGTACTGCAGTATTCTCGTCGGGAACATTCGTCCTTAGATGCTTAATTAGTTACTAGATGGAGGAGGGGTCTGGCAGCTTGCCATTGACGGACTAGAATACGGCCAGTCCACGATTCGTCCGCTAACACACTGGCCTCAAGGTTCCATCAGAAAATCAGAGAGGGAAAAGTCAACTAATTTGAGATAGAGCTTTCAGCGCACATGTATAGCATGGAAACCGATTGGGTAGAAAGCCGTTGCGAAGAGATTCATCGACAGTGGTGTTCAACTTGTTGAAAATGATCCCTGGACCGAAGGTTTAGCTGCAGCATTCAAGAAGTGCTTCAGATTCGCCTGCTGACACAGGCTAATTGTGTTATAAATATAGCAGACTGGCTCAAAGCTGGAGTAACTGTTTGGTCTCGTGATTTTGCAGTCATCAAAGCTCGCTCCCAAACTGGAATGCTGACCCCATGAGCTGTGTATTCGGACAGAGGAATGCCGAAACCTCCGATGGATGGATCGCTCTGGTCATGCTCCCCTCACACCTCCTCATCGATCGACCTCGTGGTCTTGTCGCTATCTGGACGTCCTTTCCCCAGCTGCAGCAAATAAGAATCACAACTGAAACCTCTGATTATAATAATTATGAAAGAATGATTGGGGTATGGCATATGAGCAGACGGTTTCTACGACCAACTGATAAGCCGACATGTGTCAGCAGATCGAAAGGCATAATCGATAACTCTGTGTAGTTGAGTTGTGCACTCATATCGCCTGACGACTATGATGACAAATGTGATCAAATAAGTTAAGTGGAAATCCAATCCTGATAAGTACGAGCTGCGGTAGAAGCAGTACCCGTCTGTGCACTCCCCACACTAAGCCGAATCTGACGAGGGTATGAAGTCAGCACCGACAGGCTAGTTCGGACATATGCTGCCAAAGCTGCAGCGGCAGAGTTGCCTAGTTTTACAGGAATGATCCAACCGAGATAAACTCTACCCGGACCGACCAAACAGTCTGTCTTGACTCGGGACAAAAGGTATTCTCTCTGCATGCAAGTTTTCCTCCTCGAGGAAGAAATCCAGACACCAACTGATAAGGGCAAGATAACAGTCTGAGGCTGCGCCTCGGTGCATGGTGCATACACCTGGAATGGCCCTAGGCCTCCGGTTTAACCATACGTACCCCGAGTGCATATGTTCCACTTTCGCTCATGCTTAGGTCACAGCCAACTCACCGGCTGCCCACATCTTGTGTCGAAAGGCGTGCACTTTAAGCTTGTGGTTACGTACCAGTCGGAACACCCTTGTCCGTTCGAGATAAGCTGCTGCGGAATTTTAGTCATGTAGGTCCGGATTGGGCGAAACAGCACATCTTTGTCTTAGCGGCAGCAGCGCTAGCTAGCCCATAGCTCTGGGCCCTCGGTCTCACCTTCATGAGCCTCAAGTTCTGAACCTTTCATGCTCACTCGGCTTAGCTGAGCTCCATGAATCACGACACGAATATTATACAGGTGACCAGCAATGCTATAATTTTTTTCTCTATCCTAAAAATTGTAGGTTCTCTACACACACTCACCCGGATCGATCCTCCAGTGCAGAAAAGAGTTTTTGAATTTGTGCGTCTGAAGTCCGGTCGTGGTTTGAGATCTAGCTAGTGGTGTAGTTGTGCTCGATCAACTCTCCTCCCGTGCTCATCATGAGCAGAGGGCAAACCAATCCCCCAACACTTTTTGGTCCCGTATTTGCGCATATTTTAATGTGCACTTTATCTTTTCAAGATGGACTGGTTTGTATTGGATTGGTCATAACCCACGGGCTGAGATGGGCAGTAACTGCTGGCACATTTTTATAGTTGGTGCTTTTGGGGGCATGTGCGTACAATTGGGTCGGACGCGATAAGACCTAGGGTTGCTTATGAGCTTGTGGGCGATAACCAGAATCGTCATGATCGAGGTTGGGTTGTACAACTGATCCAACTTCCGTCAAAAATCGTTTCTGTTGGGATTCTCAGAGAGCTGGCTGCGGTGAACCGAATGAGCTGAGAGAGCTTGTACTTTGATGGGTAACGGGAATTCAGAGCTTGACTTTACAGTGGTTCAGACAGGACTGCAAAGATTCCTTGGGGTGTCGGGAGTTGAGTTACTTGCTCTAGGCGACATTAATAAAGTCAAGACGGGAACTGAAAGTTGTCCTGCACGGGGCTAGGTCAATACCGAGGCCATCTGTCGAGCAACTTCTCTCCGGCAAATTGATTGTACCTGGGAATCAGCAGTCCACTCCTCGACGAAGATATTTAACGACATGTTCGTTTGCCTTTGTTTTGACACATAGCACATCGTTTGTCGGAACCTTCCGAGAAAAGAGCATTTTCCATCACCGTACATGTTGGCAAGTTAGTAAATTTTGAAACAAGATATTCCCGTAACAAGTCAATGTCATCAACTTCCAACCTCTCTTTCGATCGAAGAGATGTTGCAAGAAATATTAAATACTGGTACTATTTGAAAATCATGTGCCACTGGGAGAATTAACGATCCAATCCCTTTTTCCGATGGCCGAGTCCTGAGCTCATATTCGTGTCCTGTAGCCATTTCATCAGTGAGATAATTGATTGCAATGCATGCATATACCAGAGACGATTCTCATATTTACACCCTGACTGGGTCAGAACTTAGACCTAGTCACGACCTCTGCGAACATGATAAACCCAAGTAATCAAAAAATCATGCAAGAAGTCCCTTCAACTCTTTCACGACATGCATTATAAGTCAACAAATTTGATTCTGTTGCAACCCCAAACATCTTCCTTACAAACTGTAGACTACATGAGTAGCGCTCAGACCTACTAACCTTCAGAATCTTACTCTCTATGCATGCACATGTCACTTCTGTCCTAAGTTCTGAAGCGTGGACGTCTGCATAAGACTTCGATCGAATACATGGAGAATCAGTCGTTTAACCCATTTACTCCATGCGCTTATCACTCTGGCCTAGGTAGGCATCACGTCTCAGGTAGGTATCACGTTTGGTAGGCCAATGTTTATATAGATTTCAATCGTACGAGCTGAGTCTCGGAATCTTTCAGTTAAGTCTGCATCCCAGTGGTCCCAGTTTCTGATCGACGAGACATGAGGTTCTGCCAACAAGCCCGGACGTTCGGTTGAAGCTCTTGTTCGACTCTATCCACAAGCACACTCACACAATCTGTCTAGATGTCTCACGACCGACCGCTCGGACCATGCGTGCAAAGGTTGACGTCGAGCTCGTTTCAACGTTTTGGTGCAAGCGAAGAGTGTTACGCTCTGTGCTCTAGCCTTGAACCGAACCTGACTGTAAGGTCTGACTTCATTAGACTAATTCTGAAAGCAGGTTCATGGCTTTATCACATCCAGCTAGATCTGCCTCCAGATCCAAGATCACGCTTTTCTGTGTCGAGCCGTTACAGTAGCAGATACGGAATACAAGGTTGGAGGATTCTCTTGCCCAAAGGTAAAGAAGCCGAATGATCCATATTACATGTGTATGTGCGCGCCACATCTATCGTTGAATTTATATACAAGCCAAGTAATCTTCACGCTAAACCAGATGACGTGATCACGGCACCGAAGGGAAGTAAACTCAACGTGCACGAGAAGCAAAGAATGCAAAATGCTCCTAAGGTTTGGATCCGATTCTGGGCAATTATTTGTGGCGTGGGCGATGGTTCGAACAATCCCAACATTATCTATTCCCACTGTACTCCAATATTATCGTTCCTAAAAATAACAAACACAGTGGCTCCCTGCAAATCTGCAAATTGCCCCTCACAGGACTTACTGAACGCCGAGGACTCCGAAAAATTGTCTGCAATTCTCTTTATTGTCAATCTAGGGACCATCGTCTCGGCATGTAACAAGAATCGTACATGGCAGCCTCCTAATTTACGAACCGAACGTTTACCTGCGAAAGGCCAGTCCTGTTCAACCATAACTTACCGATCATGATCATGCAGCTGGCGAGCTCCAGGAGATTCAACCTATAATACACCTCACTAGGTTTACCCTCATCAGCTTCGTCGCAGTGAATGTAGAGTTAGAAATTTCACAGGCCCTTTTAAGCTTGG
Organism: Marchantia paleacea; assembly: GCA_014180765.2. NCBI lineage: Eukaryota > Viridiplantae > Streptophyta > Marchantiopsida > Marchantiales > Marchantiaceae > Marchantia > Marchantia paleacea. Next base: position 1,014,618 of record MUAA02000004.1, read on the forward strand.
GCCTCCATCCGCAACTGACGTGACCTCTGGGATCACACGAAGGATCCAAATGCCGAGCTCGTGAATTTTCGTGTCGCTTTTGACCTCTTGTCCCGCTTTGAGCGGACGGATTGTCGTCATATTATTGGTGGTTTCCCGATTTTTCTGTGCTTTCCGACCGGAATGTGGAGCATGATTGTGCCTGTCGTCAAATGCTGCAATAATAAGAATTGCGAGATCTTCGGGAGCATGACACGTACACGACAGCAAGGGTGAGTCCATGCACGGCACGGGGAGGAGACTCTCAAGGATGAGCTCATATAAGAGAATGCTTGGTTTTATTCTCTCCCACTAGAATCGCAACTCCAGCAGCTTTCGAAGAATGATTTCGATATCTGGACGCGCAGAACAGATCTCAAGTATCACCAGAGCTTGCTAACGACTGATAGGACTCTTACATTTGTCGGCATTACTAGGGTCCATACACTCATTAAATGCAGTCCGTTTTCTGAACAAGCAGACGCAATTGCTGTCTGTCGATGTGATCTGGTACGGTTGATACTCGGGGGTGCTTCTGAGGCTCCTCCTGGAGTGATCTTCCAGCTACGATCTGGGCCGAAGATCCTTACTAAATACTGGAAGAAACAAGAAGGCGGGCAGGAATCTGATAGAATTGCCTAACCTCTTTCGTGCGGAGTGCTCGGTGCTCGCAGCCACAGATTTTTAGGCGTTAACTTTGGCTCCAGATGGATGGCAGACTAGGGCTCTTCAAGTTTGTGCAAATTTTTCATAAATTATGTGCAGATCAGACTGAGAACAATGAGATTTCATGGCGATCGTGGGATCGCCTGCTTTGTCTCTTTTCATGGCGACAAACAGTGTTATGTCAACGAGAAGTCTCTGCCTTCGATTGTTGAACTGAAAATCTTGCCCAAATTCACGATACACAGACCTTGACATTCGTCTGTTTCTGCCACTTCACAGTAACAGATATTCACTGAAATTCCTCGGCGCAACATTTGCAACCAGCATTAATGACGGATAGTTTGTCTGAGTTTGAAGGAGTGCAGCGAGTTCAACTGACCCTGCTCTTTGGCGTGAGCTCAACTTAGCTACCGTATATGATCAAAACTTTAATGTATCAGTACCCTCCAATCTGCGGCTCGAAACCTTTGACTTCAGGAGCATTGATCCAAACCCTGATGTTCCAACTGTTACATTGCATTTACAGAAAGGCAGCTGTCGAAGCTCGAGTTGTTCGATCGTCCAGCAAACTGAATCAATTACAGAGCAAAAATACTCGTCTCTTACTCGTACATTCTTTACGATGGCGACGAACTGCTTCCACCCGCAGGCTGCTGGGGCATGTGCAGCTTTCATCCTCGTTTCGTCGATTGTGATCTCCTGCACCAACTCTGTGGTAAATGCACTTGAAAGCGGTCCCAGCAAACTTGAATTTTACCTGCACGAGCGGACAGTTGCTGAGCCAGGCTACGAGGTGACTGATGTATTGGCCGCCATGCCGTCAGGCAACGCCTCTTATTTTAGTTTTGGCAACTTGGGGGTGGCAGAGCACGTGATACGGGAGGGTGTAAGCAATACATCTAAGATCATAGGCCGAGCCCCAGGTCTTTTCCAGCCCAACAGAGAGTACCCAACGTTTGCTCTGCAGAAGCTGCTGACCTTGGGTACGGGCTCGTACAATGGCACTCTCGTCGTCTTCAGCGACTGGAACTACGTTGCAGATTCAAATGAGTGGGCCGTTGTGGGAGGCACGCAATCCTTCAGAATGGCCAGAGGATATGCAGTGAACCGCATCGTAGATGGCGGACCTGATGCTCTGTTTACCACCTATAAGTGGGAAGTTTTCCTGGTTTACACATGAAGGACATCAATACTATTTGGGATTCTTGAGAAGGATCAACAAGGCTTATCACATTCATAAGCTTTCAACTTTGGTAAGCTCATATGCCCAGCGAAAGGGGCCTGCTCCGACTAGTTTAGCCTCGGGGTCAGATTCTAGCGCCCTCATAAATTTTCTACCTCGGATGATTTCCTCATCGCCTAGAGCTCGAATTTTGTTCATCCAAGTGTAAATTTCTTTAAATGAATCCTATATATGAATGGTGCTGAAACATGATCTCGTAGTCAGTTCCGACAGTTTGTTGTCTAGAATATGAGTTCCATTTTGGGTACTTGTGGGAGCGCGAATTTTGTGCCATTCGAACATGTGTTTAGCATGCATTTATAGACGAAGACTACTCTGAAACGTATAGAGTTTCAAATTGGAGCAACTTTCGAGCATTTCCGAATACCTGAACCAACTCCAGTCTATTCGCTGCCCAAGTCCTGAGGTGTGGTATCACTGGCGAAGGTAAGTATCTGAATAATGTAGACAGCTCAAAGGAATATTTCCTTCAGAATGGATGAATAAATGTACAGAAAGCTTGTATGCATTTATTACCGGTGGGTAGAGCTAAACTAGTTTCGCTAAACTATTTTACTACTCAAGACACAAGCGCGTAACCTTCCTTACATGAGGCAATGCCTGAAGGCTGAAAACGAGTTATTCTACACTTCAGTTATGAGTAACTGTGCTGTCTTTCACGGCGAGATTTCCGCATTTCTGTTTGCTGCGTAATAATTAAATTCAATTATGTTGTGATTTGCTCAAACTACTGAGAAACTCCTCAAAAACGTTTATATCGGCACTACTGCATTGCTACACAATTGCTAGTTCAAGGGCTAGTTGTCCTTTTTTTGCGTTTAACAGTAACTAATCCCACACCTCGCTGCTCTGAAGGACGACTTGAGCTCTCTACCTGTCCGAAGAAGCATGCATAATGATAAACGCTTAGTACCTGTTTGTGCTCGTTTATTGTTCAGATTTCTAAATATCCGTGGTTCTTCAACTATTATGGTACCGCGGATATTTAGAAGGTTGCAAATTAATAGCAAGCGATAGATCGTAAAGTACAGTAAGCGCAATTTCAAGAGACCCCATTGTGATAAGATTATAGTGAGAGAATTTGAGGGAATTTGAGAGATTTGATCATGAAACATGTACAATATTTGAATGCATCAATTGCCGCTCGTTGTGTTCTATGAGGCCCGGTGAAGTCAAACCTTAAGCTTCAAATTCCCTTGGTTTCATGCTACTGCTTGTGTGTGTACGTTGAGACGCCATAGAGAACTTCACGACATTTTTTCCTAGTATACTTTTAGTTGCAGATCCGATCAATCTAGGATCCCATTAACTTTTCCCGTCGATTTTTAACCTTAAATAATGGTTTCTGGTTAGCTGCAGGAATCTGCAAAAAAATGAGGTTGAAAACATAATGTGGATATTCACTCCTTTCAGCTGCAACTGTTCTCAGTAACTGCAATAACTACTCAAGCGACAGACGTATGAACTTAAGCAAGCTGATATCATTACGTTTACAGCAACAGAAAAAACTCTGAATGTTCCACAGTGATCATATCACTAAATTCATTGGCAAAAACAATTGCCACAATTCTGCATAATATGCTGAAAGTTTGTTCAACCTAGAAGCCGGAGACCGGTTATATATGTCTTGAAACAGTACTCGTCGCTCGAAGAAGTGCGGATGCATCGTACCGCCAGCACTACGTCTAACATGTAGGGTCATTATCATCTAACTATAGGATGATGAATAGAAAAGAATATTTTTGCAGTTCCAGGAGGTCTACAACTAAAATCTGCTTAGTTTTTCTCACAACTTCCAAAAGCAGCAGCAAATTTAGCAACCGGACTAAGTCTTGTGAGTGGATATCTCTATCCTTGGTCTTCTTTTGGTTGCCCTATTGGACTGGGCGGTGTCGGACACCGCGCGCATTGAGATGCTTCATCCGTTATTGACAGCAAAGAAGCAAATCACCCGTACGTACTACTCGAAGTCACTAGTTTCTACCGATGGATTAATTTTGGGATGCATCATGGATCTTCACTGATGGTATTCATTCTCGAGGTCTTCCGCAGATGTGTGTGCAACTGCAACTGTGGTGGAGGTCGCAACGATAGCAATGCTAGGAAGTGCGGTTGGTCCTGGAGTCGGGATGGGAGGGGTTCCTGGTGTTGGGTACACCTCGGCCGCTGTGCGACTTATGGGAAGATAAGCTATGTCTGATTCAGGCGATGGGGCTGGGGTAAGTGCATTCTCTTCAAGGTTAGGCTGAGGTAGAGATGTTGGGGAGTAGGCAGCTGCTTCAAGTGGACCGGGAGCAACTTCGTTCTGTTTCCATGTGTCGCTGGTTACTAGAATCTGAGGATCCGAGCTAGTGACTGACTTCACAGCCTGCACTGGATCTGCGATCAGGCGACGAGACCTTGACTTCTGGGAAGTGCATAGGCGTGGCAAATACACACCTGCACAAAACAAACGCTCATGCCCGTAAATATCAGGATCGCAGTCACTCGTGACGCCATCGTCAACTCATGATCTGAGCGCCCGTTGTTAGTTTCTGACTTAATATTGTTCACACTTTTGAGTGTTGGCTCGAGTCAGTGCCTGCAGCTCCGCAGTGTCCAGTAGAGTGACGAGAAAGTCGGGCAAGGGGATAGGAGTGGAGATGCTCCGTCAAGAAACAATTGACCATGCAAAGCACGGACCAAAGATCTGCTGCTCTATCGGAAGGACGACGGCTGGTCGAGCAGCAAGATTCGTCGAGCATGGGCTTATGTGTGGAGTGAAGCAGAGGATTCGGATGGGGGTTGCGTTACGGTACCTTCTCCGGCTGCAAGTTTGATGTACAAATCAACAATATTGGGGCAGTTATTCTGACATTCTGCTGAGCAGAGTTTAGCTGTGAAGCCTTTCTCCATCAGTGCATCGGTGGACAGGCCGTAGGAAACTCGTTCCAGGCCGCATGATTTGATGCACTCGTCAGTTTCGATCCACTCCAACGGTTTCTCGGCCATGATGATGGATGTCTGCAAGACGGAAGGTCTGAAAATCAGAAGATCTGTGGCTGCTTTCCGGCTCCGTAGAACTGACAGATAAGATCACACCGCCACGTTCCTCAGATCAAATGTCCGCATCATGAGCATGAAATGATGGCCGCAGATTACGTACTTGACATTCCGCCGACGTTTCTCCGTTTTGAAGTGTGGACTTTTCGAGAACACAACGCGCACCCGTTGATGACACTGCAAACGCACAATCTTCAATCGAGAGATCCTCACACTCCAGGCCTGCAAAACACGTTCAATGAGCTCGTCAGCGAAAGTTCTGAACATGTCAGAATGTCATCAATAGTTGAATGAACGAGCATGCACTGTTGATCGACTGTCCTTTGTCTGTTGCCGTCCGGGTTAATGAGCCATAGAATCTCACCCACGGCGAAGGTAAATCTCAGCAGAAGAATGGCGAAGAGAATTGGACCCCTCCCCAGTTTCGCCATGGCGAATTCTCGTTAAAGGTGAGGCTCAGGGCACCAATGCAGGCTTTATATCGATCTCCCCGTGTAAAATTTCACCTGTACTCAGGGAAAAGTTTTGACATTTAGCCGCTAGCCCATGAAAAGATAATAATTCTTCTTACAAAATCGGAAATGAGCTTCTTCACTTATTCCACGCGGCTTTGTTTATGATCCTTGAACTCTTCGAGAATTTCAGTCGGAGACTAATCCCTCGTCCTAAATGCAATGCAATCGTCCTTCCTCGAATTAAAAGCCAATTGCAGTTATTCGATTAAACATCGAGCGTTCAGAATTAGCAGCTGAATTGTCAAGGAGCCGCTGAATCCGTTCGAATCGAATGGAGGCAGCTAGTTTCGTGGACGCGCGAAGGGAATGCAAGCAGAAAATCGAGAACCGAACTGGTGAGATCCAGAAGCAATGGGCAAAGCGTGCGTGCAGCATGCACCAGAACGTGCTGGGTGAGGGTGCTCGTGTACCTTCCGAGGAGCGTTGGAGAGAGAAAGATAGATGTAGAGGAATGACAAGGTCGGCCAGAGCGCAGTTAGAGGCTAGCGCGCGCCTGCAGCAGGCCTGGGATCGGTCTTAGTATGCGTCGGTTTGAGCGATGGATCTGGAACGGCTTTATAAGCCTCGCTCCCTCGCTCCCCGGCCTTCCTTCCTTCCTTCCTTCACTACACTCCGCGCGATCGAGGCTTGCAAGCAATTGCAACTGCCATAATACAACACGCGGACGGTGGCCATGCTGTCTCCGCTAACTTCAGCAACCGGCTGACATGCAAACGGGTGCGGTTTATCAGCTCCGGTTCTCATGAGCTTCCATCGCACTCTCTCTGCTTTGTAAGAACACATTCATATAATCGCCTTCATATCCATAACCAGATTCGAGTCGAAGCGGTTTGGTTGACCCACATCAATCCCGGTCCACGCCCGGAGTTCGCACTCGATCGATCATCGCTGTTCTTGGGAGTGTGCTGTCAAATAACTGCCAGTCTGGTATATACGAAACGAACGAACGGGTCCGATCGGCGATCCATCAAACAAACCGTTCTCACAAGCCTGGTATGTACTACGTAGGACGAGTATCAGCAATCGGTAGCACTTTCGCACTCGAGGTGGGGTATATGGTGATAAGTATATATAGACTTATGGTGCTGTGGCTGCTGCCTTCCTGCCATTGCAAGGGAGCGGGTTCGCTGGTGTCATGTGAAGCAGCAGGTGCCTTTCTCCGTTGCGCACTCACCGAAATGCTGCCTGCCATCGACACGGAACACGTCTTGACTGGAATATGCCGTGTCCGGCCTAAATTGTGACTCTAACCTATGAGTGCAAACCTGCGACTGCTTGGGACATGTACACATGCGGGAGGAAGATTTAAATAAAAATAAAAATAATAAAAAAAAGAAAAGAAAAAGAAAAGAAAAGAAAGAAAGAAAGGAGGAAGATTAATTACGGTACAGTTTTATACATTGAAACTGTAGAGAATACGTATATTGAAGCTGTAAGCCTTTTCTCCATACGTTGTGCGGAGACCTGAAGTTAGAGGAAAGGATTGTACTATCAGACATTATGTTTTTTCTGCGTCTTCTTAAGAGTGGAGAAACAGATGATATTTAGTTTTCAATAATTACTCCTAATAGACACTCTACTGAATAATAATAATAGTAATAAGAGTTCATATTTAGATTGAGCTTCAACTACATCAACTATACTTGAACTATTCCATATTTATAGTGAAGTTGAACATTACTATTTACATCTCTATTGCAAAACCGTACATAAAAATTTCATTTAGATAATAGAATTATGGAAAATAACTGTGGGATGCATAAGTCAATGATCAGAAGAGGTGGATTCATTAACCAACCATGGTAAGTTGACGGTGCCAATATGTTGAAATATGTTTCATTTGTGTAAAAAATATTTCAATTGATAGATGTGAACGTCAAAAGATTTACTTGGGACCGTGTTTTCGTATTGCAACTTCTCGCAAGTTTTTTGGTGGGATCATTCATGACTGTTCAATAATACAAGCTCTTTATCCAAGGAACTGAAGTAATACCTTGAAAGCGTGTGTTCGTTGACTTCAGATAGCAAGCATTTTTATGATAAGCGTCTATATGCTCGAAGTTTGTAGACATTTCTTGCTAGTCCAAATATTTATTATCGGTTTTTTCATTTGTTATTCTTTGACATGATAAACGTAATGTTTAAATTTTTTTTAAATCATATCAATGATTCATAATTATACATTATCATTTTGTATACAGTACTGTGGATTTATCAATTTTTTTCATTTGAAATATTGTGTATAATAATGTAGAATTGAACATTAAAAAAAATATCTTTTATTTTAGAATTAACATAAATATTTCACGTTATTCTTCTCATATTTGATGATTTATATGTTCTAAATTTATCATTTATTATGTATTATATCAATATCAGAAATAATTTTTTTGATAAAAAAAAATATTATAATATTAATTTGAGTAAAAATAAATTTTGGCAAATATTATGTTAACAAATCACTGGGATATATTTGGATATCTCAATCATTAAATGTGTATGTTAAATTTTGGAATATATAATGAAGATATTTGAAGTTAATATTTTTTCTAAATTTGAATGAATGATTAAATTCATAAAAAAAAAATTTATGAGACAAATCATTAGTATATTTATATAATATATTTAAGAATTTACTGAACTTTCAAATTTATATCAACTTGAAATTATAATTCATACTTTGCATAAGAAGTATATAAAGTATGCACATTAAGTACAAGTATATCATTGTACTTGGAATTTTATTTTATTTTCCTTGGAGTGGATCTTCAGTAATCACAGTGCATACACGCAGATACGTGGAGCATTGCTTCGTTAAGCTCTAGTCAGATATTTGGAACATCGTACTGTATAAAATCTTTCAAGGAAACACAAAACATGGGTTTACAAAAGAATGGTTTGGCTACTGCACGATATGTCCATGCATCCTTCAGTTATTTCACTGAAGAGTTCATGTTCATAAAATTCCAACCGGCAAACAGCGTAAGATTCTGAGCGCAGCGTAACCCGTTCGGAAGTTCTTGCTATGCATGATGTGGCTCTACTCATTTGTTCTCAGATAATTTACGTTTGTGACATTGGGATAGTCCTCGCGTATAGAAGGTGTCTTATATTACGAGCACCAATTTCAGGTTTCAAGCTACTCCAGGCCACAACCAGACTCTAAGAAAATCTCCGATGTGAGATCTACGAGATCAGAAGTCAGTGGCAGGAGCTGGCCTTTTAGAAGGCACTCTGCCCGTGAACCTATTGAACGATAGGTCTAAGTATTTCAAAGTTGGGATCTTGTCGCGGAAGATGGGGGTGCCATTGAACTGATTGTGTGACAGATCCATGTAACTCAGCTGCCGAAAATCTTCACTGTTAGCAGGTAACGGCCCGCTCAGCTCGTTGAAGGACATATCCAAGAAGTCCGAGTCCAACAAGTAGGTGAAGAAGTTGGAAGGTATACGTCCGGAGATGAAGTTGTAACTCACGTCCAGACTAAAGCCCGGCGTGGCCGACATTTTGAAGACTTCCGTGGGCAGCTTGCCTGTGAACAAGTTGTGAGAGGCATTCAGCTGCCGTAGATGAGGAGTCGCGAAAAGGTACGATGGCAACGATCCTCGGAACCTGTTCATGGAAATGTCGATGAACTGAATCTTTTCGGAGCCAGCACGAATCAAATATTTCATCCACGACGGAACTGGTCCTGAGAATTTGTTCTGCGTCAGCACAAATGCAGTGAGTTTCGGATTAGCAGGCACCCTTCCCACTTGTCTTGAATCTCCCAATTTATTCCCTGCAAGATCAACGTAGTCGTATGAAGCTAACGACAGAGGGAAGCCTCCACTGAACTGGTTGCTCCGAGCAATGAAGTTGAAGCACTTGCCGGAGACAAAAACGTTCGGAATGGGTCCCGAGAGAAAATTGTTTGACACTTGGAAGTCGAGGCCGTCCGCTTTGCTCCCAGCGTTCCCAATCTCTGGAGGAAGCTTCCCTCGAAGTCGGTACAGACTTGTCAGCTTCACAAGCTTACCGAGCGCGGGACTGATGCGAGTCAGCTTGTTGATTCTTGTTGATCGTGAGATTCTTGAGACCTCCAAGGGAACCAGGCATCCGCCCACTCAGAGAGTTGTTGCTGAGATCCAGAATCTCGAGGTTCACCAACCTTCCGATCTCCGATGGGATGGAAAACGAGAAAACGTTCTGATTGAGCCGAAGCTCCTGCAGCTTAGTCAGATTACCGAACATCTTTGGGATAGCACCACTGAACTCGTTGTCTGCCAGATTCAGTGATCTGAGCTTCGATAAACTGGAGCCAATACAGTTGGGAATCCGACTGATCATACTGTTCCCAGAAAGATCTAATCCTGTCAGCCGCCTCAACGCACATAGACACGAAGGAATTCCATTCAGGCCGAAATTGAGCCTCAGGCTCCGAAGGTCGACCAAGTTGCAGAAGCTCAACGGGATGGGGGCCGGCCTCAAGCCAACGGGAAAATAAGGCCCGTAGGCGCTGATGAACAAGCTCTTGAGAGCGGTGGCGGCCCGATGGAAGGGGACAGGGTGCCCGAGAAGTTGTTCATGTTGAGAGCCAGAGTCTCGAGCTTCTTCAAGTTTCCGAAAGTGTCGGGCATGGGGCCGTCGAACTGAATCGCGTCGAGCTTCGAGGCTGACGAGGTCCGAGAGATCGCGCAAACTTGCTCCCACATCGCCGCCAGCGTAGGCCGGGTCGCGTCTGGGAGTTGGGCCTCTGATTGGAGACGGGGCGAGGATCGAAAGCGCTCGCACACGGCCATTCTTGGAGCATCTCACTCCATTCCACGTGCAGTAGCTGGTCCTCGGTTGCCATGTCGCGAATATGCCCCCAGGATCTGTAAACCCGGCTCTGAATTCCAGCATCGCTTTGCTATCCCCTGCGCTGCATCGCGGCCCGTTGCAGAGGCATATGCACGAGAGTGATAGCACAAGAATGGCCTTGGCGGCCGCCCACAGGCAACTGCATCTGGACTTCATGACAGCCGATTGATATCAAGCTTCCTGCCTGCATGCACGAACAGTCTGCAGGTGAGAGGAAGGTTTTGCCTCGGCCAGGGAAATCTTGTGCACATGTCCCTAGTACGACGGGTTGGAAGCCTGTGGCTCCTCGTCGCCGTCGTTGGTTCTCCTGAGTTGAATCTCATGTGCCGTCATGATTGTTATTTACAGTGATCTTTTCAGTGCAGGTGACGGGAAGTTCATAGACGATACTTACAAGTAAGCCAGTGCAGCACGAGACTCATGGTCAGTGCCTAGAACGTATTTGAAGTTTTTCAAAATTAAAGCCACCATAGAATTGTTGCAGCTGCATCTCAACATTGGATACTGCAATAGGGAGACAAGCGTAGTTGAAAAGAGAAATACCCAGGTACGAACGAAAAGTGATAACTTTTGAAATGTGTCTAGCTAACTGGAGTTTTATTTTCAGCCTCCTTTTGCGGAAAACTATCTTAAATTTTGCTTTGGATCTCCTTTTGCCGGATTCCGCATGTATGCATCACAAAGCCTTGCGGCCAAGGCCAAGCTGTTGGAGATTCGTTAACTGATCACGAGGAGCTGGATATGACAGGCAGCGACCTGCTCTTCAAATTCTGCCTATGTCCTGACTTTTGATCTGAGACTATTTTTGCTCATTCTTTATACAAAGGTTGTTGGTACGGGGAAGATGTGCACGCTCTCACATTTCTTTTCGTGGAGAACATTCAATCATCCATGAACTTGCGAGTCATAAGGCGACAAGCGCAGAACTGCTGTCAACTCTACGTTTCGGCCCGCTGTGCACGATTTATGTTACAGAAATCATTCGATGTGCAAAGTCCACTCTATGTACGGATTCTGTAGATATTTTTTGAAGTGATGTAGATTTCTGTACCTCTCAGAAATTGCACAGCAGCAGAGAATCCGCGGTTGCCTCTCCTGGTATATGCGCAATGCAATGAGCGCACGATGAAAATCACAGAACTGGGAAGGTGAGCACCAATTGGATCAGCAAACATAATCAAGACGTTCGATTAAGCTACAGAAAAGAGCGGTGAGATACATTTTCCATTTGTCTTGGCAGAGAGATAAACATATTGAATATACACTCTGCAATATATAGTCCTTTAAGTGTGGATAGTTCAAATGGCTTTGCTAGTTTGAATTTTATCCAACGTAGAGTCCACCTGCAGACTTTAACGTAGAGTCCACCTGTTTTACACATTTCTTCTGGAGTCCAGAAAAAATGTGAACAACGGTACACAAGGTCGGAATTATAGAATCCATAGTCTGAGTTTACCTTCATTTCAAGGTAACGCGATGCTCCTTTTACTTGGGGTTTCTTGCTTTATTATAAGTTGATAAAGCACCATACTTAAACGTTGACCTTTTGAGCCAAGATCATGGACACACATTGAATATGGAAACTTCGCTACGGAGTTTCGAGATTCAGTACAAGTATTTAGTACATTCATGTGATTTTAACTTCATTGCTAAATCCTTCACACAGAAATTTCGCAAAGTGAAGCCTAGATACATGTTGTAAACTGCTTTTTTAGGACTCCGTTCACGTGAATACATGAGTCTCAGAGTTTTTAAACTCTTTGTAAATGCTTTGATTGCAAACGCAGGGTTCTGCAGGATCCGATTAGTACTCTGCACTCAGGTCCCCTTGGACTTTCTTAAGCTAGACCTACTGACTATCCATCGAAAGAGCCAACATAACATCGGAACAGTTGTGCAAGAGTTGGAGGTGAGAATTGCTTGAACCAGCTGTTTTGCTAACTAGGAGCGTAACTTCCTTCTCAAAGACTGAACTTGCCCATGGATCGGAATGCGGATGAAGCAGTTGTCTTTAATCTATATATAGTTAGTGAAAACAGAGGGTGCTAAATAGGTTGAATTTCCTGTACAATGACATCTTAATTGTTCTTGAGCATCATAATTGCAGTAATCCATGGTGATGTAGAATTATCTGAAGTTCCTATCTTCGGAGAAACGATTTGGCAACAGTAGTCGAACCAGTCAGGGGAGTGTCAACGTTAAGTACTTGCATCTTGAATCTGAACAACTTTGGGGTTAAATTTAGCGACCTCCGCATTTTCATCATTTTTCACGAGCAGTACGGACGTTAAGCTTAGTAACTTTAGCGTTTCTCACTCAGTCTGGAGGTATTAGAAAACTCGAATCCATGACTACACGGTTGGAATAGTTCATTGTGTTGTTGCAAAAATATGTCCTCAAAACTACTGTTACAGCTTTACTGGCTGTGTAAACAATCAGGGAAAATAAATCGAATTCCAGTACTATCAAAACAACAACAGCTTTACGGTACATAGCTAAGTAGGCATAAACTACACAAACCGTTCAAAAACGCCCAAAGATGAGTTGATACCTCAAATATTTACCGAAAGCATGGTGATTATCAAATCTCCAATTTGATCTCAAACGAAAAAGGTAGGTCTGCTACATTGAGAAAGCAGTTCCATCGACTCAGAAGCGGATTATGAGCTTGGTACTCTTCTATTCTTCTTGCAGTTGTTATCAAAACTTGAATCTAAAAGTTGTAAAAGAATTTCACTTCATTCTTCGTTCTTGATTTTATTCATAATGTTTTTTTCTTTACTGAAGATACTCAAACAATTTCACAGGATTTTCAGCATAACTGTAGTAATTTTGGAATATCTTTGAGCTCACGTAATCGCTTCAATTCTTCTGACATTGATCGCAAAGTAAAATATGAAAATCTGTCTGATCATGTTGATTTTCTCCTTATGACTCATCTCCAAATGAGAGTGCACAAGTTTGAGAATATATCTAAAATATAGTCTTTATCGCGCCTGAGGTCTATTGTATTTTGCATGGTAAGTCTGTATTTCAGATTGCGCATCTGGGAAAAGAAAGATTGCAAAAATTTTCTAGCAGAAATGTATTTTCAACATTAGGTAACCAACTTCAAGCAAAGATTGAAGTCTTCCAAGAATAAAAATATATTAGGAAAACAAAAAGAACCGCCTTATATAATACTTAAATTCATGAAAAGGCGAAAACATTTTGGAGACTGCGAATCCAAAAATGTGAGGTGCTTGGGGTCTCCAAAATGCATGTCCTTGTCTTACATTCCTCAAGTCTTCCTGCATGACAAAACAGTTTTCTAAGTTTTCGAGTATTGCTTGGCTCCGCATGTTTATTTCGGTCTAAGGCAGAGGTCCGCTCCGATTACATTGCCTTGGTCTGCTGTATAAATCAAACGCCAGATGAGTGTAAAACATAGATTCCCATAGAGTTCAGAAATTCTTATCATATACCTGCCAGATTCGAGCAAGAGGCAAACTGCAATGAACAATCAAAATTTCGTTCTCGGAAAAAAATCAGCGATTTGTTCAGTCATTGGCAGATAAAACGTTAGCAATCTTCTAATAGAGAATTATTCGTCTATTTGGTCCAGAGATTTTTATTAGTATTGTCTTTGTTGTATTTTCCTAAAAGATGTTCTCTCCACGTCTGCAGCGTAGTCGAACCACTTAAAAAACATCTGTCATACGAATAATGTGCTCGCATATGAAGCGCGTGTGTTATCCCTTTACATACAGCCAAGAGCTGATGAGCAATGTACGAGGTTCGTAACTACTTACAACTGTTTCAGAGTAGAATGTTCAAACAAGGCAGGGGTTATTGACCCTGTGATAAGGTTATCATCGACCCCTATGAAATCACCATAACATGTATGTCAAGATTATATGACATTGTTTCCATTGCAACTCCAGTTTCGTGATGGAATGATATTTAAAGTTGAATGAACTTCCTGCTATGTTTAGATACGGTTGAAATCCCTACTTACAACCAGAACTGCCAGAAACATGGTATCATAGCTCTTCCCATATGTAGTCTGTGCTTCCGTGAGCGTGAAAATTCGAGTTGAAGTTTGTACTCTTGGTTTGAAGGTAGTTACCATGTCATGAGATGGTAGTATCCATGAGGGTATCAAGTTGGAAGGTGCTTGGTGTTTTAAGTTGAGAAACTTTCCATTTCATAGGGATATGCAGGAGGTGGTGACCAGTGAGGAGACTAGTACCACTACTGCAGATATTCAGTTTTTAAGCAGAGAGACAAGAAAGCAATTTCTTGCATATGTTTGAACCTTAGAGATAGATGGTGATTTTTGAAGTGAAATGGCTGAAGACAGCCAAGGAGGTATGGGACAAACTGAAGGACAAACCTTTTCAACAGCCCCATTTTCGACGGAATTCACCTATTCTTCGCTTTGCAAGGCATGCGATACTCTATCTTGGCCAACAACAGCTTCCATGGCGCCATTCCACCTGCTCTTTCCAACCTCGCGGTTCTGGAGCACTTGGATATTTTAGGGAATAAGCTTTCAAGCCACATGGGTTTCAATGTCTCCCTTCCTCTCTTGTTTTGTTGTGAACAAGTGAGGAGGTTCGTGCAGGATGTCACTCGTTTCTTTGTATATGGAGTTAGGAGAATCCAAATTTGGAGAGAGGCAAGGGGAGGCAAGGGGTGTCGTGTTAACACATGTCATAACACGTGTTATCTTCAAAGTCGTTTTTCATGAATATGATATTTTAGGTTAAGATAATTAATGACTCATTGTAATGCTATTAAGAGTTAGGGATATTGATAAGGCTACTAGAGATATTACCTTGGACCTTATCAAATATAAAGAATAGTCACGGTGCAAAGAGCAAAGGGGAGATCATGAAAATATTTTTGCTCACTAGGAAGCTTATCTGAACGAAGTGGAGCTGATGTGGAACATAGATAGATGACAACATGATACTCCATATGTACCGATATCGAATCCTTGTGATCAACATCAGTTGTCTTCACGTGATCATTTTTGGATATGGTGAGTATATCACTTTGAATATAATTTTATGTTACAAGTAATGAACTCTTCAACCCTGATTGTTCTTCTAGTTGTTTCCTATGTCACGATTTGAGACATGATGATATACATTTTGATTCATTTTCAACGCTATAGATCTGAACTTTCCAATAGTGATGGCTTTCAACGTGTGGATTCCAATCCATCACTATTATTTTCTGAAAATAAGCCATATTGAGTTGATTGTTATAAAATTTTACGAGTACTATTATTTTTAAGTAATAAAGTCTCCAATTCCATTTGTAGTTTCATTCATACTTAACATGTTTTAAGTTATTATTTTGACTCTATCTAAATATCAACTTATATTTTTTATATTATGATTGAATTTTTTTTAATGTTAGTTCTAAAGCTGAAAGTTTAAAATGTAGTTATTTTGGCCACACTATGGTTCAACAAAATCATCCTTCATTCTCATTGGTCATAAAATTGGGACTCTTGAAACAACTCCTTCGAGCATTTGACAATTTTGGCAAGATTTTTTCAAGCATCATTGACACATGAGAAGAGAGGATTGGTAAGCTCATGACGAGAGCTACAAGGTGGACTGAAAAATGGATGGAATTGAGTGGATTTTTAATCTATCGTGATAATTTAAAGTTAGAGAGTGAAATTCATTGGATTGTATTTGGAATTATTTTTAGAATGCTATTAATATTTTGAGGGATTAGATTACGTAACTATATAATTTATAACTTGATTTGTGTTAAGATTGAAGTTTCGACTCAATTGGAGGACTTTTGAGTACTAAATTGTAACTTGAAGTTGGTGTACATAGTGAAATTTGTAATATTGCACTTGTTGTCACAAGCTTAATATAGTAATTATAATTTTTGCTATGGGAAATTTTGATTAATAAAAATTTTCACATTTAAAGCTTGAATTATACGAGATATTCTTATGAAATTTGAGAGCAATATGAAATAAAGGATTGAAATTTATGACAGTTTTAACACACAAGAATATACATATCACTTTATGATATAGCGTATCTTTATGAAATTTTTCCAATCGTGGGAATCAAAAATAATCAAATTTTTTCTAAGAACACACAAAATTATTTATGAACTTTGGCAAGAGTTAATGGTCTAATTTGCGATCTAATGAGCTTATTATGAGGAATTTTGATCAGCTAAAGTTGACTGGAAGAGAAAAACAATTGCAAAGAATGACAATTGCAGCTCACATGAGGATCAAGAAGGTTCTTAGAGTGAAGTAAAATTCTTGTAGTAACGATTTGTTTGCATACAAGATGCAGTATTTGACCTGTATTGGACCTTCATGTTGCAATTATAAAAATAAAATATGAAGTGTATTTTTGTATGCAACAGAAATGTTAATTTGTAAAACATAATTCCAATGTTGTGCAATATGTCATACGTATCAATTATTTAGAAATAATGGTAAGACCCTTGCACCCCCTCCAATGATAGATTGGTAATATACAATTAAATTTGCTCATCTTACTAATCAATCAACTCTCTTTGTTGAGCATCTAAAGATTCTAAGCAATCACTTACTTATTATTTTCTAGATGAAACTTTTCATAAATGCATTTTATAACATCATTTACAACTCTGGTTTTAAACTTATGTACTTTGAAAACTCTTGCAAAACTAAGTTTGAAAGGATGAGCATTATACATCATAAAAAAAGTAAGAAAATTTTTGGATACATTAACAAAATTGTTATATGAAACTCTCATAGAAAAAATAGTAACTAACAATTGACGTTTTTTATATATGAATTCTTGTAATATGATTTGTATCATTTCATTGTCTATGTTTCATCATAAGTATGTGATTGACAGACTATAAACATTGTTAACTTGATTTTGAATAAACTAAACAAAGCTATCTAAAAAAGTAATAAAATAATATCATATTTCAATGATTAATATTTTGTTTAGTTCATGATTCATAAAAATTGCATACCAATACAAATGATTAAGTTGATGTGTAGTCATTATCTTGTAGTAATTTTGATGAGACTCATCTTAGACATTGTATCTAAAAATAACACAACTAAATGATTATCAAATAAGTTAATAGACAATTCACATTTTAGATTCATAATAATATACTCACATCGTTGTTTTGATATAAAAATAGGTTGTAATAAGCTTGCAAGTTTTTTATTACACATATTTTTATGCTGATATAGTACATATTTTCCTGCATTTTTGTCTTATGTCTTTGCAATCTCTCTAAAGTCATCTCAGCCTCATGTGTTTTGCAATGATTAAATCATGTAGTTTTGACATTATCATTATATGTAAATATAAACTTGATGGATCAATACATTCTTATTCAAATGTTAAAGCTATAACATTTTTTTACCCCTCAATTTAAAATATCTTCATTATCTCCTTATATTTCTTTGTTGCATACATCAATTTAGATTGTCATTTATGATGTTGATAGACAATATCCAAGTAAGTGCATTTGTAACTTATGTATTGACTTTCACATATATTATCTTCATCTTTAATCGTTAAAATCATTCTATTCATTCAATTTTTCATTTGAAAATATACTTTTGAATCCTAAAATATATCAACTGCTTGTTATTGGTTTAAACAACAACTACTTGTTTTCCAAATAATGATTTCAATATTTTGTGTCATGAATCATGACTAACTCTTTTCTATTCAATCGTGTGGTATTTTTGCTTAATTGTTATCAACTTTTGAGAAAAAAAGACAACTTCATGACAACCATGCTTTTATTCTTGTTGAGATTGTAGGGGCATAATAGATGAAGTGATAGGAATTTTTTGTGTTTTTGCAATAAAGAGTGGCATTCGGACGAATGGAAGTGTATTTAGACGAATATTGTTCGAAATAGCGAATAGGCAGAGTAGGGCGGGTGCACACTCGTGTAGAAGAATATTAGGGTTAGTATGCGGCTTCACGACCAAGCGACGAGGAGGAAGACTATCGTCAAACTACTCGAGACGATGCCAAGAACCTGAGTCGGAAGGGAATTCCGAGGAAGAACGAAAAAGTGAGATTGGGTCGGAGAACCATGAGGATTCCAGTTGTGAAGAAGGTGCAGATGGGGAGAGTTTGCCCTTTGATCGGGATGGCGGACTGGACTCCGGCGGAGCTGTTGCGATTGAAGATTCTGGGAGGTGCATTTCTATCATGGCACTGGGATTACGTTTGCCCGGAGCTGTGCGACGAAATGCGTAGAGGAAAGACTACTCATGCGATTGGAAAGAGAGCACAACCGGGAGCTTGGGATGCGAGGTTGTGGGCTAAAGCTCTAGGCCGGAAGTACGAGGATGATAAGGATGGTGTCGACAAGGAGGGATCGGCAATGCATACCGCATTCATTGTTGATGAGACGAAGTGGTTTAATCCCCGAGAGAGGAAGGGGACGAATGGGTATAAGATTGACTTGATTAAGGATGTGTTTCTAAGGAAGGTCGCCTTCACCCTGAATCAGTTATTTTTGCCACAAGCGCCACGACCTATGTTAGAATGCATAAAGTACGGATTGTGGAAGGCTTTCTAGATGGTACCATTCGGGTCAATTGGGGAGAAATCTTCGCTAGGAATGTGTAGGCAATGGCTACCAAGTTACAAGAGGATGATAATAGGGTAATATAGATTTACTCTTTCTTGGTGTACCTGTATGCTAAAATGGAGTGGCTAACCCCACGGGAGAGACAACTCTATTGGTTGGAGTCCGGATTGTCTGACTTGGAAGTAGACATTGAGTAGACTTGCAGCGGGTCGACCCAAAGTATCGGTGTGGTGGTTCCACTGGAGCCCCGAAGACCAGAAGTAAGAAGCGTGACGACAGCACGGCTTGAGTCCGATTATGACACCAAAGTCATTGAACTACCGAGGAAGAGCAAACAACTAGTGGAAGAAGAGAGTCCTCATATTAGTTTGACGCCAAAGAGAGCTGACGTAGGCAAGAAGAAGCTTGAAGAGGTAGTTCCCCCGAAGCCTTCTCATCCAAAAGGGAAGGCTACGAAGGAAATTGCAGAACCATTAGCTTTGGTGCTACAGTTGTCTCAGAAGCTGGAGACAGTAGTGATTCCGGTCCTTATGGAGCTTAACGAGATGGGACCGCAATATGTGCTTGATTGGGATCCGCAAGCCAACGGATATATGGATCTAGTCCAGTTTCCAAGTTGATTCATATGGTGGATATCCCTTCCATTGAATCAAATACTCAGTTTTTGGGGATTTGTGACCCCCATTCAGTTTTTTGAGAATCTTGTCAACCTCAAATTCTGCATGATCTGCTCCCATAGTAGGTAAAGGAGGAGGGGTTGATGGATTTGTGAACTGCTTGGGACGTGGTATATATTTTTGCAATCGTGACACATGAAATACGGGATGTATTTTCATATACAACGGGAGCTCTAACTTGTAAGACACCTCGTCAACACGTTTCAACATCACAAAAGGACCGATGAATCAAGGGTTAAATTTTGATGTTCCTACAAGTGACAAATTGGTCGTGGATAACCAAACTTGATCTCCTTCCTGAAACTTCACCTCCCTATGATGAGCATCTGCATATTGCTTTTATCGATTTTGAGCAATTACCAACTTCTCTTTTGCTTGATGTAGTCCTTTGTGTATGTGTCCCACGAAATCATTGACAGTCGTAATTTTGGTTGAAAACTCTTGCGTTTTAGGAATTCTCAATAAATTCAAAGGTGTCAAAAGATGAACATCATACATCATATAAAATGGAGATACTTTTGTGGATGCATTAATGAATTGTTATATGCAAATTCCACTAGAGTCAAAGAGTATACCACTCTTGTTGTTCCTCCAAGGTGAATGCTTGTAGCATATCCTCTATTGTTCTATTGGCCCTCTCTGTTTGACCATCAGTTTGAGGATGATAGGCTTTAGACATTGCTAGCTTTGTTTTGAATAAACCAAACAAGATTTTTCAAAAAAAACTAGTGAAATGAGTTTCTCTATATGTGATTAAGACTTTGCTTAATCCGTGATTCACAAAAACTGCGTCTAGATACAAATGAGCAAGTTATGGTGCCGTCACTATCTTTGTGGTAGGTCGGATGTGTATCATCTTACTCAATTTATCCACAATGACCAAGAGTGAATCATGTCCTAAAGGGATTTTTGGTAACTCACATACTAGATCTATAGTACCATGTTCCCATTGTTGTTCGGGAATGGGAAGGGGTTGTAATAAAGCTGCCGGTTTTTGATTCCCGCCTTATTTTTTGGATACAACCGCGATACCACTTGCGATATAACTTCGGATATATGCCTCCATATCTTCCTGCATCCTTGACCAATAGTACACTCGTAGTATACTTTTCAAAGTCTTTTCAGCTCCCACTTGCCCCGCAATGGCTGTATCGTGGCCTTCTGACAATTCCATTGTACGTAAATCTGGATCTTGTGGGATCCATATACAGTGCTCTTGAAATGCTAGACCTCGAACCTTCTTTGCCGTCTTTGCTTGAAATGCCTTCATGATCTCCTCATCCTCCTTTGTTGCAACCATCATTTGAGATCACCAATCAACTTGGATTTTCACCTCTGTGATGTTGATGCATAGCATTTGTGTGAGAGCATCTGCAAGTTGTTTCTTGCCCTCCACATACACTATCTTCATGTTGAATTGTTGATGCTATTTTGCCCATCAAATTTATCGTTTGGAGATTTGGATGTATTTGGAAACTTTTTGAGTTTCCAAATACACCAATGGTTTGTGGTCGGTTTCTACCACAAACTCCTTATCTCCCAAGTAGTGATTCCAATGTTTGGTGGCCAGAACAATGGCTTACTCCTCTCGTTCAGTTGTGTGATAATTTTGCTTAGCTACCACCAACTTTTGGGAGAAAAAGGCAACCGGATGCCAACCATCCTCCCATTCCTGTTGAAGATTTCCACCCACTATTGTACTTGATGCATCAATAGCCAACTTGATTGGTCGATTAGGATCATACCACTTGAGAATAGGTGCATGCAAGAGAGCATCTTTCAATGCTTGAAAGGCCAACTCTTGTACGGTTCCCCATCTCCATTTTTTACTCTTTTTTAGCATAGATGTTAAGGCTTGGGCAAGGCATGCAAAAGCTTTAACAAATCTATGATAAAATCCGGGCACGAATACCCCCAGTCATTAGGAAGGGAAGCCGTCAAATCCTAGAGGGGGAGTCATACTAGTAGCCAGGGGAGATTGGAAACTCGGCTCCAGTCCGAAGCGAGCACCTCGGATTCTTCTGAAGGTCCTACCAGCCCCAACACTGACACTTCCACTCGAGCAGTGATACCCTCAGCATACGAAGCCAGTGACGAGGAAGAGAGGTGGTCAACCTTCCAAGAAGGGCCCAGGTTGCTTACCAACAGTGCACCAATCGACTTGGGGGCTCTCAAGATTAACCTTGAGCCTCAATTCCGAGACGAAGCTATATGATACCATATAGGATGGCGGGGCCTATTACCAAACAACAGTATCCTAAGTTCAAGAGTATCACAGATGAGGTTGATGCAGACTCTTACATTCAAACGTTTGAGGCGATATCCACTGCCAACAAAGAACAAGATCCCGCCGACCGTAGACAAATCTTCCCGAGACTTCTACGAAAAGTGGCCCGAGTATGGATGAACAACCAGGAGGAGAACCATGTGGGGGAAATTGCCACATGGGATGGACTCAAGGCCCGCTTCCTTGCTTGATTCCGGGAGATGGGCTATGACAAGGTCTTTCTAAGAAGGTTGGGAGCCATAAGACGGGGGAAGCATCAAAAGCTCATGGAGTATACTGAGCAATTCCTCATCTTGTTGGACCGGATGCCAGCCACGGCCGCCAACACCAAACCATATTTGGCCGCTATGGCCATTGAGTGGTATGTCTCCAGCTTGGGAAAACATGATCCCGTCCAGGAGAAGTTCTGCCAAAGATCGGATCCGAATACGGTGGAGGCCGTGAACCAGCAGCGGAGGTATATGAGCTCTCTAACATCAATCGGCATGGAAGCCACAGCTCAAAGGGGACAGACCGCCGCATCAAAGGAAGAGATAAAGGAAGAAGAGAAGAAGTCTGTCGAATAGTTCGTCGTCTACGGAGAAAGAGTCTAGTTCTTCAAACGAAGACTGGAAGTACACCCCGAAGAAGAAGGAGTCCCATCGGATGAAGGGGACGGAAGAAAGATGGAAGGAAATGGCGTCCAAGGTGGATGAGCTAACCGCGTCCCTGGAGGAACTGAAGTTGCAGTTAGTTAGTAATAGTGCTAGAGGGAAGTCACCCATGCAAAGTAGAGCCAATGTATGGTGTGCAATATGTATGAAACTTGGCCATACGAATACCTAGCACCAACCTAGAGAGTCGTATGCGGCTCAAAGTAGAGTGGGCACCCCCATGAGACTTGGCTTTGTATGGACCCACTGAGGACCAAGCCTATGTAGTGCATGAAGCGGGGGGCACTTCCATAGCACCGGTACACATTCCCCGGTATGTACCTGTGGAGATGGCCACGACCATGCCACAAAGGCAACTGAGTGGCCTAGTGGCAGCCCCACCTCGACCTAATGCCTGCTACAACTGTGGCGCAGTTGGCCATTGGTCACCACAGTGTCCACAGTCTCGCCTACCAAATTTCCTGTGCAGTAACTGTAGGCGACCTGTAAGACCCAGGGTTGTACATATAGGATAAAATGAAAGTATATCTAAATTGTGCCTAAGTTTATCTTAGTCATGACTATGTTTAGCTAGTTATGGTTAAGTTGGAGGAAAATATAGAGTAACTTTTGGTGTGGTAGATGAGAACTACTATTTTGTTGTTTAGTATGAGTCAAGGAATAGATTCCATCACATGGATATCTTGACTTCCCTTGACTTGGACTAGTTTTCATTGGTTGGACTTGGTGAAGACCCTTAAATCTAGGGGTGAGATTGACTTGGTACACTAGAAGTCAATTAGGGAGTAGTTGGGCTTCTAGAAGATCCAAGTGGACCAATTGCATGTTGCCATGTACCCTTTTCATTGGGGTTTGTGATCTCTACCTCGTTTAAACTTGGTAAGAGGAAGTTACATGGTGATTACTTGTAGTTACTAGGTAAGATTCTAAGTAGTATAAATAGAGAGGTTGAGAAGCACCTCTCAAGTAGTTTTTCAATGGAAGTTAGTTTTGGGAGAAGATAGTGTGGTGATCTTAGTTTTGGGGAGTTTGGTTCTTGGAGACGTCATGTTCGAGTGGAGCCTTGATTCAATGAAGACTTTGATTACCAAAGTATCCCTTTCCTTTTGAGTGATATCTTACTCTTGGTGATAATGTGCATAATAGAGCTTGGACTTTGAGAGTTTGTGTAAGAGTGAGCAATAGGGTCATGGTCATAGGGTGGGACTAAGTCCTTCTAGATTCATGATGAGCTTCCAAAAAGCCATCGGAGGTAAACCTGAGTGAGAGTCAGCCCGGAGGTCACATTTTTTGGTTCCGTTGCCGGGACCTCAGTCTAGAAGGAGAAGAGATGTTTGAATCCAGTTTATTGCCCGTGAGAGCGCAACGATGAGAACTCATATGGAGAGGACTGTGGGGGAAGAGCGAACCGAGATCATGATGCATAGTAATGTACCATTTGTGTATCCGTAGTGTTATATGATAGCCTGGAAGTTATTTTGTACATTTTGTTTACTTAAGTGTTGTTTGGGATGAGGCGAGAGTGCTATAGTACGTATTTGGGAGGAAAACTTTATTTTCCAAAGTTTTTTCCGATAATTTTATTGATTTTAGATTAGTAGATGGGATACGTTTTGCACTTGAAATAACAGTCATATCATGTCTAGATCAAAAGTTATGATGTTTAGAATTTGCTAGGTCTTGACGGGTTTTGAAAGATAGCTCTCGGAAAAAGTGTACAGAGCTTATCAATTCGTGCAAGAATTGAATCAGGATTTGAAACTTTGCACAATTGTTAATCAGGAGCTAAGCTACATGTGGGTCCAAATTTCGTTGAGAGATCATTTTTATAGAGAAAGTTATGATACCTGAAATATAGGGGGGGTATAAAGTGAGCAAAACTGCTTTACTTTTTCAGATTTGCTTTTTCCTTGTTTATGGTCATTCCGAGAGAGTGAGTGCATGAGTGTTTTGCATAGTGAGGATGACTTGACACTCATTGGAAAATGGGAGATCAACCTCTTTGGAAGATCCGGTTATCTAAGATACCTCAAGGGCTGGACGTGATTGTTTCAGCGGATTCGAACACGAGGGAGTTCAGAGTGGAGTTTGAAGAGATGACACTAAAAAGTTCCCCGAGAGCGAAACGTGAGAGTTGTTTCTATTGTGGAGAGGAGGGACATAAGCTTGTGAGTTGTCCTTTGAGGACCAAAGATCGGAGGTTGAGAGAGAGACGAAATGTGGGAGAGCTAAACCTTCATTTGGAACCATCATCTCCCCATGAATCCAAGAGTGGAACCTATTGTGAAAATTATGGAGTGACCGGACTTCCCTTAGGACATGAGTGTAGTGGCGTGAAAGCTCTGTTGGAGTCACTAGTGGAGGGCTTTGAAGATAAATTGAGTGCAGATACCGAAAAGTTGAAATCTCCGGTGTGGCTCAAGTTCTAATGAAGATGGAGATCATTTTCAGAATGATCGAGAAGATGTCGATGAGGGTAAGGCTCATAGTGTGTTTAGGAGAGGAGAGAGCCATGGCAATCTTGGACCAACCAATTCCGTTCATTTTGCCATTGATGAATTACTCTAGAATGGAGCTAGTTTTGTTTGTGTTGTATTAGGGAGTCCCGTATAAATTTCCAACAACAACGACAAAAGGAGTTGGAAATGGGGAAGCTTCCGGTGTTCTATGGGAGAGAGAAAGAAGATGTAGAATCTTTTGTGAGAGACTTCAAGAGGGCATGCATAGGAAACAATGAGAGAAGGAAACCCGAATGGGCTCCTTTTTGCCCGACTTCTTGGAGGATTCTGCATTGAAGTGGTACAATGAGTACAAGAAGGAGCATGTGGAGGAAGACACTTGGGAGAGTTTGACGGAGAATCTTGTTGAAAACTTTCTTCCGGATGAAAGTTACGAGAAGCTGATGTGTGAAGTCACCTTTTGAAGCAAGGAGAGAGTGAGAAGGTGAGATCATACGTAGAGAGAACGGAGAAGCCGGAGTCACGCTTTTCGTGTGGTGTTGAGAAAGAGTGGAGACGAGGTCGAGCCAACCATGGTGGGGATTGTGACGATGTTGACAAAGAACTTCATTGGAGGTTTGAAGCCTCAGATTCGAAGCAAGGTGAGATATGAAAAGCCCTCTTCTAAGGTTGAGGCTATTCGCATTGCTATTCGAATGGAGGAGAGCCTAGAAGACGATGATTCTAGCTTGGTGGCTAGAGAAGCATCACCACTGTTGTGGTTAGAATGGCAACTCCTTTGTTGTTCTTTGCGCCAAGAGTAAATTCTCCGGTGGTAGACTTGCACCATGAGTTGAAATCTATCACGTAAACACTCGCTGATCTCAAGATTAACGTAGTACAACTATGGGAGAGGAGGAATCAGAATGTAGGGGGAGGATCTAGAGGGTATGGGAATTATCCTCCAAAAGGAAATCCACCACAAGGGAACTTCACAGTTTCATGCTTTAGTTGTGGAGGCCCTCATTTCCAACGAAATTGTCCTAATCCTCGACAACATGATGGAGTTAGACACAACAATTCTACTCTTGCTCCAAGTCAATCGAAGGATAAGGGAGTAGCGTCTATTGATGTGTTTCCTCATCAGTGCACGTTTGAGAAGGAGAGAGCTCTATAAGTTCCGAGTTGATATTCTTGCACACGAGAAGAAGAGAGCAAGATTTGCGCAGAGGAGTCCATCTCAATGGAAGATCAACCAAGCCGGAGCACTCGATCCGGTGGTGTGAGTCAACCGAGAGCACCGAGAAAGAAGTTGGGAATGGATGATTTCTCCATTTCATCTACCCAAACTCAAATACGACGTGGTGGAGGATGTGGGGAATCAAAAGCCAATATAGCTGTTGGCCAATTGATTGCTCTAAATCCTACGATAAGAAAGGAGTTGAGGGGAGGCCTAAGTTCAAAAGGACCAAGAAGTTTACGATCCAAGGGAAAGCTTCCATGGCGAATGTTGGAGTAGGAGTGGTGGATGCCGCTGCCTCGGAGGTATGCACTCAAAGCTTCAAGATTGAAGTACGCATTAATGGACGTGATGTTTCGGATGTACTAGTGGATGGTGGATCTGCGGTGAATGCCATGTCGAACGTTTTTGTTGAAGAAGTTGGGGATGAAGCTTTCAAGACCTTCCAACATCATTGTTGGGATGGCCAACAAGCAAAAAGGTGCGACCCATTGGAGTGGTGGACAAGGTGGTGGTAAGTGTGATGGGAGTTCAAACCTTGTTGTCCTTTCAAGTGCTTGAGGAGGCTAGCTACGACTTGTTGTTAGGAAGACCTTGGTTGAGGGCTGTGAGGACAACTGATCGGTGGCATAAGGGTTACCAGCTTCAGTATAGGGCCGAAAAAACCATCGAGTGAAGGTCCCTCTCACAAGTGGCGGAGGAGCGGTCTCGCACTCGGATAGACCTACGAGTGACTACTCGAGTCCGAGAGTGAAGAAAGTGGTAGTTTTTGAGAGGTTGACACCAACATGTCGGCCGATGAGGAGACATCATCCAAGATACCTCGGACGATGATGTTCAAGTTCAAGTTCTTGCTGCAATGGATTTACTTCCTAGGCAAGGGGTGGTGAAAGATCCCGACAAGATGAAGATGAGTAAAGATGAGATAACTCGACCGGCTCTCCACTCTCAAGTTTGGTCCCAAGGTTCATTATGGAGGAGAAGTCAAGGTTCTTGGATATATTTCGAAAATATATCCATGTCTTTGCCTTTAGCTACAAGGATTTGAAGGAAGTAACCTTAGAAACTCATAGCATTGAGTTAGAGGAGAAGGCTCGTCCAGTACGTCAGAAGCAACGTCGGATAAATCCACCAACGGCCGTGGTGGTGGTCAAGGAGGAGATCGACAAGCTAAAGGATGCGGGTTTCATCTATGAGGTAGAGAATTCTGAATGGGTTTCTCCTATTGTGATAGTCAAGAAGAAGAATGGTAAGCTACGTGTATGCGTAGATTACAAGAAGTTGAATGCTGTCACAAAGAAGGATTACTATCCTTTACCTTTCATAGATGAGATTCTAGAGGAGGTGGCAGGTCATGAGTGGTATAGTTTTTGGAGATGGTTATAGTGGTTATAACCAAATTCAAATTGCTCCCGAAGATCAGCTCAAAACCACTTTTACCACGCCATGGGGAACTTTTTGCCTTTAGGGTAATGCCCTTTGGTCTATGTAATGCTCCAAAGAACTTTTCAGAGGTTCATGAACAAGGTGTTTGAACCTTTTATTGGGAAATTTGTGCGAGATTTCATAGATGATTTTTGTGTATACGGGAAGAAGGAGGATCATTTTGATCATTTGATCAAAATTCTACAACGGTTGGAGAAAGCCAAGGCCTCGCTCAATCCAGAAAAATGCATTTTTGGATGTGAGGAAGGTTTGTTGTTAGGGCACATCATCTCCAAAGATGGTATAGCGGTGGATCCGAAAAGGTGAAACGCATCCTCGACTTACCTTTTCCGGTGGCGTTGACCAAGTTGAGGCAGTTCCTTGGAATGGTGGGATACTATCGACGGTTCATCTTTTCCTTCTCCAACAAAGCTTATGCCTTGACGGTTTACATGAAGAAGGGACGGATTACGATTTAATCCTCAAGGATGGAGAGGCAATTGCATGTTCGAACTTCTTAAGAAGGCGTTGGTAACGGCTCCTATTTTAGCCAAACCAAATTGGGGTAAACCTTTCATTCTCTACACGGATGCATCAAACATTGCTATAGGATGCACTCTAAGCCGCTTAGATGAAGATAGCCATGATCATCCAATTGCTTATGCTAGTAGACAGATGGTGCGGTGAGAGAAATTATTCAAGGATCGAAAGGGAGGCTTTTAGCTGTGATCTTCTCACTCAAGAAGTTTCGACACTATCTATTGGGAGGGAAGTTTACTATCGTTATCGACCACAAGGCTTTGAAGTACATTTTCAACAAGCCTAATGTCGAGGGTAGGATAGCCGGATGGAAGTTGTTCTTGGCGGAGTTTGATTACATCATTGAGGATCGACCCGGCAAGAAACATGCCAATGCCGATTTGATGTCTCGAAAGCATACGATGAGGAAGGAGATCAACCAATGGATGATACATTTCCAGATGAGGATTTGCCGATGATGGACACCATAACAAAGGTACAAATTTGAATACAAGGGGATATGGGATTTCATCTCGGAGGGAGAGTTTCCCCAAGGCATGCATTCACGGGAGAGGAATGCATTGGTGAAGCGATGTGAACCTTATACCATCATAGAGGGCGTGTTGTTTCATCAAGGAGCAGATGGACTACTCGGAAGGGTTGTTGGAAGGGAGGAGTCAATTCAACTTATGAAGGAGTTTCATGAAGGCTCGGTATGTGGAGGACACTTTATGGGGAAAGGTAATCGCATTTAAGATCCTAGATGCAAAGCTATCATTGGAAGGGCATTTTCAAAGATTGTGTGGAATTTTGCAAGAGTTGTGATGTGTGTCAAGCTTTTGCTAAAAAGTCCATGAAAACCCTCCTTTGACATCAGTTCCTATTTTAGGTCCTTTTGAAAAGTGGTGAATAGATTTTGTAGGACCCTTGAATCTTACTCCTCGGGGTAACAAGTTCATTGTGGTAGCTACAGATTATCTAACCAAGTGGGTAGAAGCTAGACCTCTAAAATCTACTAGTGAGGAAGAAGTGGGTAGATTTCTATATGAGAGGATAATAACTAGATTCGGATGCCCTCTAGAAATTGTATCTGATAGAGGTGGTGAGTTTGTTGGAAGCATTATACAAGCCATGCTAGGTCATTTCTCCATCAAGGCACGGTGACTACTTCCTACAAACCAAATGCTAATGGGTTGGCAGAGCGAACCAACTATACGCTTTGCATGATGTTGGCCAAGGATGCGAGACATGGACGGAGCAAGCAAAATTGGGACAAAAGGCTGCATGCTATCTTGTGGGAGTATCGGACGACTTGGAAGACATCAACATGGTACTCACCTTTCCGTATGGTATATGGTGTCGAGTCAAAGCTTCCAATTCAATTTGATTTGACGACCTTCTTAACTATCCAACGGAAGTTAAAGAGGAAGAATGGAGTAGAAGCTATCAAATCAAGATGTCAACAACTGTTGGAGCCGGAGGAGGCTCGAGTTTGTGGCCATGGTACGCGTGTGGAGCGGGCTCAACAATTGCGTAAGAAGTATCATGATAATCGATTTGGGACGAAGAAGATGAAGATTTTCAAAGAAGGTGATTGGGTAATGCTTTTACGATTCCATTAGATATAAGAGAGCAAGAAAGAAATTTCTTCCAAAGTACTTTGGTCCTTTCATAGTTCACAAGGTGTGGGGAAACTTTACTTACGATTTGAAGGAGTTGGGAGGACGACATTTTGACCGGGTGAATCACGACAAGTTGAAGCCGTTTCATCGACGATCAGATTCTTTCACTCCGAGGACGGAGTGAAATCTTGGTCCGGGGTAAATGTAAGACCTGTGGTTGTACATATAGGATAAAATGAAAGTATATCTAAATTGTGCCTAAGTTTATCTTAGTCATGACTATGTTTAGCTAGTTATGGTTAAGTTGGAGGAAAATATAGAGTAACTTTTGGTGTGGTAGATGAGAACTACTATTTTGTTGTTTAGTATGAGTCAAGGAATAGATTCCATCACATGGATATCTTGACTTCCCTTGACTTGGACTAGTTTTCATTGGTTGGACTTGGTGAAGACCCTTAAATCTAGGGGCGAGATTGACTTGGTACACTAGAAGTCAATTAGGGAGTAGTTGGGCTTCTAGAAGATCCAAGTGGACCAATTGCATGTTGCCATGTACCCTTTTCATTGGGGTTTGTGATCTCTACCTCGTTTAAACTTGGTAAGAGGAAGTTACATGGTGATTACTTGTAGTTACTAGGGTAAGATTCTAAGTAGTATAAATAGAGAGGTTGAGAAGCACCTCTCAAGTAGTTTTTCAATGGAAGTTAGTTTTGGGAGAAGATAGTGTGGTGATCTTAGTTTTGGGGAGTTTGGTTCTTGGAGACGTCATGTTCGGAGTGGAGCCTTGATTCAATGAAGACTTTGATTACCAAAGTATCCCTTTCCTTTTGAGTGATATCTTACTCTTGGTGATAATGTGCATAATGGAGCTTGGACTTTGAGAGTTTGTGTAAGAGTGAGCAATAGGGTCATGGTCATAGGGTGGGACTAAGTCCTTCTAGATTCATGATGAGCTTCCAAAAAGCCATCGGAGGTAAACCTGAGTGAGAGTCAGCCCGGAGGTCACAGACCATGCCATACCAACGTGGAATGTGACCAACCACCCAACAAATGAGAGACTCAGAGAGATACCCAACACAAGGGATACATGAGGTAAAACCTCACGTACTTGTAGCATTATGCGACCAATTATAACATCTAATGTGGTTAGTGCACTTTGTTGTAAGTAAACATAATCACCAACATGAAATGTGCAAATTGAAGATTGATATCCACCTCCTTGGATGGTAGCATAACACAAAATATCTCTATGCTACACAATAGCCAAGTTCTCAAATGTCATGGGCATTACCCCATGGAAGAGTTCTGCCCTTTAAGAACACACCTTAATCCAAACATCAAGGTTATCCAAGTCCAAGACTTTAGTTGGCTCTCGACAAATAGCTAAAGGTAAGTGTGAATCTCTATCATATAATAAAAAGTACAGTGAAAATGACGCTAGAGATGCTTGCCGTCTAAATTGATAACCCATGGCCAACAATGGTAGCTGGATGTCCCATTCTTCCATATGATATTTCTCCAAACCAAACTTTCTTAGTACTCTCTTCACCATTTGAACAAGTCTCTCTGCTAGACCATCAGCCTTGGGATGATATCTTGAGGTGGTACAATGATTGATCAACACTTGATCACACAAAGCCTAAAACTTGTCCAAAAATTTAGTACCCTAATCAGTTGATGCATCAAATCGGCTAAGCACCAAAGCTAAGAATGCATAAATTGTTCTCTAACTTGACTTGTCATGCAATGCCATCAATTCAATCCACTTGGAGAAATGCTCCACCATGACCAACACATATCGATGATGTTGTATAGTCACTGGTAGAGTTCATGCAAAATCCTAGCTTCAACGACAATCGAGTCCCATAATCGGTAGAGGATGTAATTGTGGTGTAGGGGCATTGAAAGATGCTCAAACATGAACACATATCATACATATGGCCACAAGCTATTGCAACTCAGTTTGCATACCTCTCCACCAATAGTGACTTTGAAGTAATCTATATGTCCGCTTCACTCCAAAATGATCTAACTCCTCATGAGCATGTCTGACCAACTATGTTTACTGATATGGAAGTGTCACAACACCAATGTTGCCATCTCCCCATACTTGAAGATGTCTGCCTTTCCATTCAAACCCCCAAGCTCTCGATAACACTCAATCCCGCTCCTTGACACTCAAAATGCCCACCAAAGCACTTGTATAAAGATACTAAAACACCACCATGTTGTCATGGATGTCTCGGCTTACCACCAAACCATCGTGAGTCTTAGCATCCAAGATATATATGTTCTCTTACCCAAGAGAGAGATATCACATAGTTTTCAATCGCCAACATACTCAAAAAGACAAGTGCATGCCAACCCGGCATCATTTCCTCATCAATATCACCGTGTCATCTAGCCTTGGTTTTGTCAACTAGACTTGTACATGGGTTTCAACTTAACCCATCCACATCATGGTTCACCACTCCAAATCTGTGTACAATCATGAAATCATACTCTTGTAGGATAAGATCACATCATGCAAGCTTTTGTGTAAGCTTGTATGATTCCATCAACCATTTCAATGGTTGGTGATTAGTGATGAGAGTGAAGGAGTTTCCAAACAAATAACATTTGAAATGTCATCGCCCAAAAAGCTACCAAACATTCTCCTTCATAAGAACTATACTTTGACTCCGACTTGCATAAGCTACTACAAACTCCTTCCCCTCATCATCATGTTGGGTAAGCACTACTCCCAAACCCCACATACTTCAATCAGTATGTTCTTGTAAAGGACAACCTCTCACTAGTCTCCTCAAACTAGAAGCAGATGTCAATATTTCCTTGAGCTCAGCAAAAGCTCTCTCTTGTTCATCTCCCCAATGCCAATCTTGATCTAGCTTCGTCAGCTTTGTCAAGGCTTTGGCAATAGAGCTAAATCCTCACACATTTCGAGATAGAAGTTTGCAAGTCTAAGGAAGACTCGCACCCTACTCACATCTTAGGGTCATGGAATCCGCAAGATTGCCTCCACCTTGGTTTGATGAACTCCCAATCCTTCTGGCTATATGGTATGACCCAAGTATTCTACCTGCTCCTGAAAGAACTTACACTTTCCAGGATGCAACTTGAGGCCATGAGCAATCAATCACTCAAATAGCTCATGCAAATGTTTCTCATGCTCCATCACTATAGCATTATATACTAGAATATCATCAATGTAGGCTCTGGGTCAATCAAGTCCAGCTAGGATCCTATCCATCACTCTTTGGAACTCAGTAGGTGCATTCTTCAACCCAAATGGTAAGAACTTCCACTGACAATGAATCTGAAATGAATCCTGGCATTTGCAATCCATGGTTTTATACATCTCTTTCCTTCCTACTTTCGGGTCGACAAGAGAGTTCATAACCTCCCTAATGCCCTCTAATTGCCGGATCTCTTCATCATTACACTGCGCAAGAAGATAGTCTGAGCATTTACTTGCTAACGCTTGTAAGCTACCAGGCTGTTCGACATCCACCTCTCTAAGTTGCCGCTTCGTCTTTAGCAATTTCCGCCGTAATTCCTTAACTTCCGTATCAGCAAATCTAGTGTCTCCTCTCCTTGCCCTGCAAACTTCCTCATATGTCAATTTCAATTGCTGATTTTTACTTTTCCATCAAGGATTTCTGTTTCTCCAACCGCTTCACTAACTCAGCCAATTGTTGATTCACTTTCGTCTGATCTTCCTTTTCCTGCGCTGCATAGTTCATGACATGGATCAATGCCATATACCCGTCTTCTTGGGGATTCCAGTCCTGGATATAGCAAGATCCTAGGTCGTTTAGCTTCATGAAGACCGGTATTGCCACAGTCTCGATCTTCTACGTCAACTGTAAGTATGAAGAGATTGTCTCCCCTTAATCTTGGAAGCTTTCATCTTTGGCCTTGAATTCTTTGGGATAGTACTCGGCAAATGCGATATTTTTTTCAGTTTTTTCTTCTTCGCAGTTGGATCCTTGGCCATCTCTAGGCTTGGACTTTTCTTCCTCCTCGGGCCTGCCGAATCACTTCGGCCTACTATAGACACCTCAATCTCCCAAATAACATTCTCCAATTCCCATGAAGATGCGTCATCTCTCATTCGAACCTTCTTTGGCTGCAACGTCCATGACCTCGTGGAACGCAGACTTGGCGTCGACCCGCTACTCGCTCCTTCTTGTTGAGGTCTGACTTCAAATTCCTCCGCTCCTAGTTGATACTTCTTTCGCTCTTGGGGGGTCAACCATCCCATCCTCGAGTACATGTGAACTAGAAACAAAGAGATGTATACCACATTTTTCTCTCCAGCCCGAAGCTTCTCCCCCATTGCATGTACATTGCAGGCAAAGATCTCTCCCCAATTGACTTTAATCAATCCTATCACAAAATCCTCTACTATCCTTACCTTATGCATACTAACATAAGTAGTCCGCTATGGTGAGAATAGCTGCTTCAATGTATACATTATCTTGCTTCTAAAATCATCTTTGATAAGATCAATCTTGTATCCATTCGTGCCCTTACTCTTCTTCGGGTCGAACCATTTTGATTCATCAAAATTGAACCCCGTGACCATGGGTGATCCTTCCCAATCAATCACATCCTTCTCTTCCTTTTAGTCACGTCCGATCGCCTCTGTCCACAAGATAGCATTCCATAATTCCGGGTATCCTCATCATCTAATTGGGTTCTGTTCTTTCTTGGCTCGAACTTCCTCACATAGCTTTGGACACACATAGTCCCATCGCCATGCTAAGAACCTCCCACCCAGCTCTCTCAATCTCTGTAATTCGCTCGTGGTCCAATCAGATTTTGGCACCAAAGGTTTATAGGTCCCGAGTATAAACTTTTGTTGAACAGGCAATCAAATAGCCTCTCTCGCTCTTGACCTACTCGCGGACCGCTTCTTGGTTGAGTTCATTTGATCCATCGATCTTCAATTTCCCGCCTTTGCTGTCGATGCAATGCACAGTAAATCAACTATGTTGGCGTCGTGTCCTTCTAACTCTTCCCTATTTCTACTGTTCCTTACGATCCCTTCCCTAACGGCCTATTCGTATTCGGCTAAGTGATAGGTGATATTCGTACTATCACGAGCATTCATATTCATATTCGGCGTGTCTCCTCTAAATAGTGCTCTCTTTATTCAAAAAACTAAAAAAAAAACAACTCTACACCAGCTAATCATCCTCCTCAAGCACTTGAAAAGACAACAAGGTTTGAACTCCCATCACACTTACTACCACCTTGTCCACCACTCCAATGGGTCACACCTTTTGCTTGTTGATCATCCCAACAATGATGTTGGAAGGTCTTGAAGTCTTCATCCCCAACTTTTTAAACAAACGTTCCGACATGGCATTCATAACAGATCCACCATCCACCAACACATCCGAAACATTATGTCCATTAATGCGTATTTCAATCTTCGAAGCTTGAGTACATACCTCCGAGGCAGCGGCATCCATCACTCCTACTCCAACATTTGCCATGGAAGCTTTACCCTTGGATCTTTGCTTCCTGGTCCTTTTGGAACTCAAGTCTCCCATCAACTCCTTTCTTATTGTAGGATTTAGAGCAATCAACTAGGCTATAGTTATATTGTATTTTTTATTCCCCACATCCTCCACCACGTCGTATTTGAGTTAGGTAGACAAAATGGAGAAATCATCCATTGCCAACTTCTTCCTTAGTACTCTCGGTTGACTCACACCACTAGATCGAGTGCTCCAGCTTGGTTGATCTTCCCTTAAGATGGACTCCTTTGCAAATCTTGCTCTCTTCTTCTCATGTGCAAGAATATATATTCTCAAACTTATAGAGCTCTCTCCCTTCTCAAACGTGCACTGATGAGGAAACACATCAATAGATGCTACTCCCTTATCCTTCGATTGACTTGGAGCAAGAGTAGGATTTTGTGTCTAACTCCATCATGCTATCAAGGATTAGGACAATTCTGTTGGAAATGAGGGCCTCCACAACTAAAGCATGTGAAGTTTCCTTGAAGTGGATTTCCTTGTGGAGTATAATTTCTATACCCTCTAGATCCTTCCCCTACATTGTGATTTCTACTCTCCCATAATTGTACTACGTTACTCTTGAGATCAGCGAGTGTTTCTGAGATAGATTTTAACTCATGGTGCAAGTCTATGACTGGAGTATTTACTATCGGAGAAGCAACAACGATAGGAGTTACCGTTCTTACTACAATTGTGACACAGAGCCAAACCCACTTTGTGCTTCAAAGACTCCAGTTTCTCACACTTGCTACTCTCCACCATAGCCATACTCTCAAAGATTCAAGTTTAAAAACTGCACACCAAGGAACCCTAATTAGAACTCTACCCCTTGAGCCCTATATCTCCTGATGGCGATGTAGGTCCTAACGGCAATTCCAGTGCAAACAGCAGTAACTACACAATCGGCTCTAACTATTGTATATGCTCTTGAATATGCGCACCTACCTAACTAAGGATGCTGCTACATAACTTATGACAATACCCATTGGGGTGAGCTCATGATTGCTTATCACTCTCGATAAACACATAATCAAGCGGAATAAAAGAACTGGATTTGTTGTTGATGTTCAAACTAGAGTTAGAGTAGTCTTGGCTATTCCATACTCCACAAGACTTTGCGTAAGTAACTAACTAAACATGATTATTTCAAAATCTGCAAGAGCTACTGTCATGAGTAGAGTGTAAAATCTATATATTGTGTATGCACTCTACTAAAAAATAAACAACTTAAATGCGCCAGCATCCCGAAACTAATTATGGTTAACAATACAAGACTTAACCTTACAAAATATTGACCATCAGTTTATAAAAATATGAAAAATATATATTTGATATGCATGTGTATTTTATTATTGAAGAAGATATAAAAAAAAATATTAAACAAATTATTAGCCATATTCTTAAGGAATAGATTGTGCAAACAAGTTGAAATAAAAAAAAAACATCATGGCAAAATTTTAAGCAAACAAATTTGAAAGATGACATGATTTATGTTGATTTTTTTTCTGAATAGCTATTTCAAATTTATATTATTATTTAAACTTATGATTGATTTATAAAATGATTGTATATTTTTTAATTGTAGTAAGATTGGTTATCACATAAAATATTTTCCAAGTAAAATTGATAACAAATCAATCCTAATCTACAAAACATTGGTGTTGGTTTTATATCTTACATGAAATGAGGAAAAAAAAATTAATGATTGTGTTTTATTTTGAATACTAAATTTTTTGATTTATATGAATTATTATAATCAAATGATAATAAAATTTCTTTAAAATTTTACCTTCATTATATCCATAAAAAAAAGTTATTTTGATTATTTTTTTTCATCAAATCATTGTGTGCAATAATAGTCTCAATCTTAAAAAAATTAATATATATAGTTGACAAAATTTAATTTATTTATAGCTGAAAATCACATATAAATTTATCATGAAAGTTTTATATGTTATCACATTAGATTGCAGCAATGTCATATTGAATAAAGTGGATCACTTATATCAAGTCAAATCAATTTGTTTATATGCCAATATTGTAATAATAAATCTCATATATGTAATATTCATATTTCAAAAAATATTGAAAATTATTTTTTATTTTAGAGCAATATTTTAAATACTGAACTAAAAATTCATGCTATTAGTATGATTTGAATCATAACTAATATTTACGTAGTAATTTAAATATTTACAAATAATCAAATGAATTATTCAACATATATTCAATAATCAATTCACATTCTAATCAATATTAAAATTATTATTATTGAATATATTTAATTTAATGTGAAAGTTAAAATCATCAGATTTTAATAACAAGATTTTTTCATCAATTTTTATTCGATTAATAATTAAATTTTTTTATTGTTTTATCACATGTTTAATTATTATATTCAATTGATATGAAAATATTAATATCAATAATACATATATATATGCATATTATTATATCAATATAATTAAATTCAATAATTTATCATAAATTTACATAATTATAGAATGATGAATCATGATTTCATGACTATATATTTCCTTATTAATATCCCAGAAATAAATCACATCAAACTAATTAAATGTAGTGATAAACTTTATAATTGCATTGTAAGTCAATGGGGGCAAGGTTATTTGTTCCTGGACATCAGAAATGACCACCAATTGTGGTGGAGGGAGGAAATGAAAGCATTTTCCCTTGGGGATCTAACCATGAACACAAGAAACAGGCCGAATGCACAAAAGCGTGTAGCGCACACTAATGATGGGTGCAAAGTTTACATTGTAATGTACACACAATGTACGCATTACTGGACGCTGAGTGCCGAAACGTTTCAGTGACACGTTGCCGTAGACAAATGAACTCTGCGGAGGAAAGGAGGGGCATAATTCGATGGCGATGCCACATGAACAGCTTCTGGCATGCCGCTCGCTTCTCCTCCTGCCCTCCTCATCCTCGTACACCAGTGCCGCCAGCCTCGTCTGTACGGTCGCTGAATATCCGCGCTGTCGCCCAGTTTTCCGCGATCAGCTTATTTCATACTCTCCGTTGGTGGATAGAGGTTTGGATCTCGACCAGGTCTGTCTGCTCTTGGACTCTTCCGATTTTGAATTTCTGAGGCGAGTTGGTTGCAGTTGAAATAATCAGTAAAATTTGGTTCGAGGGGAATCCATGCAGGCAAAATTTCGGCGAATTGGGCGATATTGGAAAGATGAATGTTGTTCTGAATTGGTGTGGCAGAGAAGTAGAGGAGGTGAGGCTTTCTGCTGCTGAAGCTCGAATTTCCGGAAGTTTTATCTCGCCCGATCGGGCGATCCTTGTACGTGGTGAAGATCGGCTCAGGTACATGTTTTGGTTGTTGACTGCTCGTCTGGCTTCGGTTCTGAGAGTTGTTCGACTGTGCTGAGTTTGGAGTGTTCAATTAAGGGCGGTGAAAAGAATGTAAGAGCAGAGCTCGAGTGACTCGCAGGTTGTCTTAAGTTCCATCGCTTCCTGGGTTCAGATCCGACCTCATGAAAAGCATTTACGGTCATGAAAATTGTCTGGAGGCACCGTAAGGTTCTGAGAGAACTAGGGTTTAGGTTTGGTTCCACGGAGTTGCCCTTTATCACTATGCCATGTAGTTCTGACGATTTGGCAGCGATTTTAACAGACGACATTTGTGTGGAATTATCTCGTGGACGGTGGGGAGGTTGAAAAAGTCCGGTTGATGAAGCAGGGTCGACTCATAACGTCTCTTGGAATGGTCAAAAAGAAAAGAGTGGCAACTGCGGTTCTAGACCACGCAGTTGAATTTGTTCATGCGGCTGAGAGGAACATGCGGGTGGTGGGTATAGGAAGGCTGTAAGTGGCAGTGAGCTGATTTGTAGTTGTAAAACATTGTAGTCGAGATGTCTCTTCTAACGAGAGCAGAGATGCATAAGTTTCAAAAGTTCATCGAGGAGGAGGATTACAAATCCGCTTTACTGTTAGCCAAAAAATACGGACTCGAGAAGGATGATGTCTACAAGCCACAGTGGAATTGCTCAGATTATGGGGAGGAGGCGATCTGTGGCGTGTTGTCCAAGGTCGAAGATCAGATGTGGGTTGTGAAGGAATGCAAGGAGAGGATCTGCCCCAGCTATGACTCTATGAACGCCTTGCTCAATTGTGGGCTTAGGGTCACCGAACCTTTTGTGCATCCTGAAAGCGGTCTCTCTTGCCCGAATGGGGATGGTAGTGACAAAAGTTGGTGGTTTCGGTTCAAACGTCTTCGACTTCTTCAGTACAAAGACAGACTTGAGACCTTTATTGGCATTAACAATGGGAGGTTGGTGGTTTTCTTTGTCCCAACTTTTCAACACCTCTGAAGTTTCGTGAATCGTACAAATGCATATGATTCTTGTCGGTATCTTTTTTATATCAAGAATAACTCGTAACTCTACAGCAACAACAGTTGGAGTGTGCCTATAGCCCATGAATTGTACAGTCGGTTTTTTCATTTTTTTCATCATTTCCTTGAGGGCTTTAAGTCCTAGTGTCTGGTGCGACGTGTACGAATAGTGCGAAGTCACATCCTTTGATCTGTAATTACAGGCAACACAGATGAAAACTGTCGGATTGCATGTATCGAGAATCATGCGTGACACTTCGTTGTGCATGTTGTTCTTTCAGGTACTCTCAGAAGGAGTACATGATCTTTCGCTCAGCGCCTTTGTTGACTGTAGCACTACGATTGGCTGAACGAGGGAAGACTGGAGCTTTAGCTTTGCTTTTTAATCGACATACTTATTCACTGGCCCCTCGTATTCTGGAAATACTGGATTCCATTCCAGAAACTATGCCTCCTAACAGTTACAATGAGCTTCTTCCCGACGTTACTCCACCCCGACCTTTCCTTCCTCGTAAGAAGGAGGATTGGGTTGAGAATCTTGACACTGTGATGGCCATCAAGAGTGGTAAGCAAAGTTTTGAGGAAAATGATACGGATTTGAGTTTAGAAGAGAGCACAGAACACGTCGTGAAGCTTTCGAAGGGTCTTCAGTGGCCAACCAAGACGAAAGTTATAGAGTGGTACTTCGGACGGTCAAGGGAGATTGATCGAGCCTCAGGGTTGCTGGAGAACAGTTTATCATTGCTGGACTACGGTATTGCCAAAGGACTGCGAGAGTTGGAAAGCTTTTCTAAAGATGTATCAGACCTGATGGCCATCATTTTCACCAGTGATTCAGACGATGTAGTCGTGGGCTTCAGTCTGTCTGACTGGGAGAGTCTGAGCAAGTACGAGAAGTTCAAATTGATTCTAGATGGTGCG
Organism: Marchantia paleacea; assembly: GCA_014180765.2. Taxonomy (NCBI): domain Eukaryota; kingdom Viridiplantae; phylum Streptophyta; class Marchantiopsida; order Marchantiales; family Marchantiaceae; genus Marchantia; species Marchantia paleacea. The sequence continues at coordinate 1,055,221 of MUAA02000004.1, forward strand.
AGGGAAGATAATATTGTGGATCGGCTCAGAGAGCAGGCCACCTCGTTCATGCCCGATGGAAGCTCGACTCCCATCGCTGTCAGCGAGGCACATAGAAACAAGGATCACTCAGACGTGGATGCTAATTCACAATCGTTTTTGGTGAGATGGTTGAGAGGCGCTGCCAAAGAGAACAAGTTCTCACTTTGTGCAGCAGTACTGGTTGACTGCTGCAAAGAACCTAGAGAACATGGCTTCTTTGAAGGTGAAGATGAGCTAGCTCAAGTTGCGCTAGATTGTATCTACTCTTGCACAGAGACAGGGGAAGACGCATGGAAAACAATGCTTTATGTACTGCAGAGTCTTCCGCACAGAGACTTGAAAGTAAAGGAACCAAGTTTGGCGTTCGAGGATATCAATGGACAGAGGGGTTTGCGTAAGGGCCTTATGAGAGCCTTTAGAGGTGCTGTTGGCAAGTCCGCAGATTCGCCTTTGGGAATGTCACCTCTCATCTCCGACGATGCACAACCAATGTCTCCTAGAACATCCCCTGATCTACTCGGCACGTTCCTAGGTAGAGGCAACGTGTTGTCTGATGAGCTTGAAGGGAGAGTACGTTTAGCGGAGGGGCATGTTAAGGCCGGACAACTTCTTTTGAAATATCAGGTGCATTATCCTCAGTACATAACATCCTACCACTCGTAAATGATGTGTTGTAGAAAATGCTTAAGTTTAAGTATCGTCGTTGGGGATGGGCGAAGTTTGCACGGGGATTTGTATTTAAAGTTCAGGTCATAAGTACATGATAGCGGAGAAGTGACACATATTCTCGTTAGTTCTGCAGGGGCCAAACTACGAACAGAAACTCTGGAAATCAGATAATTATCTTTGTCACTGGAGAGCTTAGAAGTTTTTGGTGCAGTGCCGCCGTTTCAAGAGCTGACAGGTGGTTCTGATGACAGGTTCCGAAGCCCATGAGCTTTTTCCTCAGTTGTAAAGGAGACAACGGGGGTACAAAACAGATCATTCGAATGCTTCTTGCGAAGTTTCCAAGCAAAGATTTGGCAAGAATTGATAGTGGTTGGGCAGGTTTATGGCAGGATCTACGAACCTTACAAGAGAAAGCTTTTCCGTTACTTGACCGGGAGTCCTTGTTACTAGAATTTTGTCAAGGATTGCTGAGAGCAGGAAAGTTTTCACTGGCCAAAAATTACCTCAAGGGTACAGGGACTACGAGTTTGCATATCGACAAGGCAGAAAAGCTGGTTCTGAAGATTGCCCGGGAATACTTTTACTCAGCTCCCAGCTTGGATTCTCCTGCCGTAAGTTGACCGTTTGTGAAGATTTACAGTCGCCTAATTCGGTTGTTGAATTTGTAGAAGCATGTTTGCTTTTCATTTTCCCTCTGTATTGTCCTTTTAATCCATGCTCTTTGGCGATCAAGAATGAATAGGCTTGGAACTAGCGTTGTAGATCTGAAGTAGTGGTTAGTCGATGGTGGTACCGCGCAGTTGAAGCTCTTAATGATTATTGATTTGGTCCAACTTTTGGAGGTTTTGGTTAATGCCGGCACGAACACGAGTGTTTGTGACTGACTCAGTTGTTACGCTTTTCGATCTTCTAAACTATCTCTTAACGTGCCAAACTTCTGCCTGACTCGTATTATCTGTATGCAGATTGAGAAGGCCATAGAATGTTTAAATCTTCTCCCGCCAAGCGATTCCTTGAATGCTGAACTCAATATCATTGATGCACTCACGGACCGACTTCCTTCTCTAGGGCTAACCTTGTTACCCGTGCAGTTTCGTCAGCTTAAGGACAGCATGGAAGCCGTTAGATTAGCAATCTCTTCCGAAGCAGGTGCCTACCTGAATGTTCCTGAAATCATGAACGTTGCCAGCCTTCTGGGCTTGACATCTTCGGATGAGCAGGCTGCTGTAGAGGCAGCTATTGCAAGAGAGGCAGCTGGTGCTGGCGATTTTGGACTTGCGCGAGACTTGTGTCTTGGTTTGGTCAAAAAGGGTCATGGTGCAATTTGGGATCTTTGTGCCGCTCTAGGAAGGGGCCCTGACTTCGATCGAATGGACCTCAACACGCGCAAGGAGTTCCTTGGATTTGCCTTGGGTCATTGTGATGAAGAGTCGGTCGGGGAGTTGCTAAATGCTTGGAAAGAGTTCGATCTCATGAGCTCTTGCAATGTTTTGGGGCGAGCTGTGAAGAGGCTTGATATGGGTGTCGAAGAGCATGAGAAGGTGGGAACATGTGTCTCAGAATTTCTGAAGTCAGACCGAGGTTCTGTGTCCTCGTCTGAGGACACAGAACCTTGGTCTGAGGAACGACAGGGTAAGTCTCTTTGGGAGGAGGCAAAGCTCGCTCTTTCTCATGTTGCGATAAAATGTGAGAAAAGTGAGGACTGGGAGCTATATTTACAAGAGAACAGGAAAGTGTTTGGCTTCATCGGCGTGAATCTTCCTTGGCTTGTCAAGATAAGTGCATTGTCACAAGATGTAGACAACGATGATCAGGTAGATGTTGGAGCAGATGACGGGTGGATGGAGATTGATGAAGAATGGCAGCCCAACCTCCCTAAAGAATGTCAAAGTCAGAGGGCTCAAGCAGCAGCTTTGATATTATTGGGACTTGCGAATTATGACATTGTTCCAGATGACAGCCTTATCTTACTACTTGTGCGCGAAGCAGTCCAAACTCCAGTAACTAAGGAAGATGACATCGTTGGGTGTGGGTATTTGTTGAACCTCCATGACGTACATCGTGGAACTGAGTTTCTAGAGGAAGAACTCCAAAGGAGAGGGAGCGCTCAGGGAGCTCATCAAGCTCTGGACCTGGTAATGACATTCAGTTCACTTCAAGAATCAGCTTCAGTCTTGCGTAACCCACAGGAGAGGAGAAGAGCATTACGTGAATATCTCTGTGGACATGCAGGTAATATAACTGTCAAATGATCACTGCGTGGATGTTTCTTGTTCGTCCTTGTGCCAACTTTTGTCCTTTAATTTGTTTCCTAATGCCTTGGTTCAACTAAAGTTATGCCTGTGTTTCAAATATATTTGGATTTCGTACACTCTCATACAATGTGTTCGGTGAATCTGAGCATTCCGATTTCTACAGTAGACAACGAATATCATTCTCTGTTGTCTTGTACGGTTGCCAATCGCGTTTTGATTTTTCATGTGCATCTTTGGACTACAACTTTAAGCTGACCTTATGACGGAATATTCAGTTGAATTTTTCCGCGGATATCAACATGTACAGGTACTTAGATCGTGGTATTGATATTTACAGTCTGTTTTGTTTCTCTTCAGACGCCGTTACTAAGAATTTTCAGACTAGTTCAGCCTCCAACTTTTGGACAGAGTTTCGAAGCAGAGCAGCAGAAACATTGAAGGTTGCTGAGGAATCAAGGAAACTCCAACAGATGTTACCTGGAGTGGATGCGGGACGCTTCATCACCGGTGATCAAGAGTATATTAATGAGCGTATATTCTCCTTTGTTGAAACTGCGAAGACACGGCAGGAGGAATGGCTTCCCGGACTGTTGGCACTTGCTCATGAGTACCATGTGGATACTTGGCAGGTGAAAAGGCTTGCCTTGGGTCACGACTATCTTTTTTAGTAAATCCAACACAGGGTGAAGAATCAGAATAACGATTGTCAACCTCTTCTGCCTTATTTCTGCTCCTTCAGTTGATTCTGAACGAATTTCCTGACACCAAATAAATTCTAAATATACTTAGTCATTGCTGTTAATTATACTGTTCCGTGTAGACATGATTATAAGTTCAGCTTGTTTATTGCTACAGGTGCTTGTTCGGTACTTCTTGGCTCTTTTACTCGCAGAAGGAAGACCTGAAGAGGACAGTGTGGCCGAAATATCAGGGTATTGGTCTAAGTTACTTTTCAGCTCAGAGAAATTGACTCCAACCGTTGAAATCTACGATCAAGTTGTTAGAACAGCTCTTGAAAACCTACGGACAGAAGAAGGCAGCTCTGGAACCCGAGACAGAATCTTGTCGAGAGAAAAGAAGCGTTTGGTACGTGCTCTTGTTTCTCTAAGCAGTGATGTATTGTCATCGGAGGAAGAGACCAGTGCAGCTCCGGTTCAGGATGCAAATTCAACCGAGATGCTGAGTAGAGTAAGACATGTCGTCTGGCAGAAATTGTGCAAATTTGCGGAGGATCTGCGTGCTCCTCTGCCCACTAGAATTTTTGTTTTAGAACTTCTCGAGGCCATTAAGATGGGTAAGGTTCCCAGGAAGGACTTTTGGCGTTCTTGTCAACTGGGTGACGAAGACCTTATCATCTCCTGGGGAACATGGGAAACTGAAGGTGCAAATTTAGAGCCGAACTTGAAACAAGAGAAGGGACAAGAGGAGAAACTGCCAGCAGCAAAAGCCGTCAACGCCCTGCTTGCTTTGCGATCGACCCAGATCATTTCGTCTCTGTGGCCGACCATGGAGGTAACATCAGCAGAGCTTGCTAGTTCCGAAGCTGCCACATCATTTTTCAACCTCCTGGTGGATTCTACAGTATCTTCCGAGCATGCAACAGCCTTGAAGGCCCTTCTGGTTGAGTGGGAAGCAGCTTTTGGTTTTGAACATAAGAGTGGAGACCGGAAAGAAGCGACAACGAAGGATGACGCCACTGAGGAATGGGGTGGTGAGGACTGGGGTGAAGGATGGGAAGATTTTGGTGAGACCAATTGGACGGTGCATACCCTGCACTCATGCTGGAAAGCAACTCTGCAAAAGCTTGTTGAGTGGAGCAGCTTGCCACAGGCTTTGAGCGTTCTGGATGCTGCATTGCTGCACCCCACCAAAGTCTTGGTCTCGGAAAAGGATACTGAGGATCTTGTAGCAGCTGTTGGCGAGTCCAACCCAAGCGCTGCCCTCCAGTTATCACTACTCCTTCCCTACAGCTCTGCTCAGGAACATGGAATCCAGTTGTTGGAGCAGGAACTGAAATCACGAGGCTCTAAGACAGATGCAACTTCAAATTCTTTGAATCAAGACCTCATAGCTCTTGTATTATCATCTGGGCTCCTAACCACAGTTGCTAGTAATCAGTCCATGACGAGGGTGTACTCAGCTCTCTGTCAATCCCTTGGACATCTTGCCCTGCAATTTCAGGAGTTGCAAATATCCACGAAGCTTTCGATGAGAGATTGTATCGTATCTAGCGATAATGTGCCACTTTCTGTTGTTGCATTCCCATTCTTTGTAGGAGAGTTGACCAAAGCTAAGCAGTACGCACAAGCGGGTGCCTTGGTACTACAATTTATGCGGGTGCACCCAGGTCTGACCACTTGGAATGCTGCCTACATGGCCTTGCAGCGATATTTAAAAACACAAGCAGACAGTGCGTCAGTGGAGACGACTGTGAGAAGGGGTAAAATGAGTACTCGATATCAAGGACAGTGGAGGCAGTTGGATCATTTGAAAAATACAACAGACAGTTTAATTTGTCGGCTGGAGGAAACGCTTAGATCTGCTCTGAAGACTCTTGCCAAAGATATGAATTAGGATCAAAGCTTCATCAAAAGCAATATCTTGTATGGATGACCTGTATTGTATAACACACGGTCTGTGGACTTCAGCCTAAAGTATTCTACGGTCAAGACGGTGGTCACAAAGTTCGTTTGGTTCTGCTTGATTGAGCACCTTTGTTGGACCAGTTTTCCAAAGCAGATTCTTGTCTAATCGTTTGTATCCCTTGATCCAGTGAAATAATGGCTGGATGCAGCAGATGACATCAATTCACTGTAAATAATTCTTGTACAAAACATACATTGGAGTTTTAGACAGATTCTTAGCATTGAGGGTGTTTGCCAGCAAGAACAGCTGTACAGCAGCTGGTATATGAGTCTTGACTTCAAGAGCGTCGAGTAACGAGATTAGCGAACTCTCAGACCTGCGCTGTAGGTTGTTTTATCCTTCTGCCTGGTTTGTAAGCGAGGAATTCCAGAAATAATCAACTCGGATTCTTCAGTTGCTAACTGCAGCTTTGCTTTCTCACTCACCATTGGCTCCCAACAGTTTGGAAAGTACGCCTGTAGTGTTAAGTCTCTATGTTATAGTTCCGTCTTATTCGGATCAGGCAGTGCTCAATCATCACTTCTGACTTATGGGGTCTCCGGGATCCAGATTTCATCGATTTACGTTGCATTCCAATCAATAGGGTTGTATGTTTTGCCATACCATCACATTCATCATTGACCTTCTCGACAATCCTAGCAGGTGAAGTTGTCTCATCGCGTTTTGTGAAGTGTGGATCCATGAAATGAGCGACCCCTTGGTGTAGGGCACTCGGGAACAATTTCTTACAATTCTTCTAAGAACCTGTAGCCCAAAACCTTCCAATCGCAGAAAGGCTTCATGGGTTTCGACCACAGAGCAAATTGTAGAGAATTGTTGCCCGGAAAAGACGCTTTGAGTAGATGGAGGAGGTGAATCCCCTAGTTGGTGGCTTCTGGAGGCAAGAAATAACGTTCTAACTTATTTTGCAATGGCATATCCATAAACATAACTGGCCGGACATGACACCATCACCATCACAGCTCACTCGTAGTGTGCAGTGACGTTGCATACAGCAGTAGGCGTAGAACTCGTGATGCAGTACTTGATGGTATCGAGGCCACCGTTATGGATCAAGTCTCTAATGCAAAGGACGTCGCCCTCTGCAATATTTGTGCAATCACAAGGGACACCATGCGCCCCTCCCTCGAGAGAAATAAATACCCGAGAGACAACGAGAGACAATTTCTGCAGTTTTAGATCCATATGTCCCTCTTTTGTTGATCACATGAGGGCCAAAAGCGACTCACTGGCTCGAGAGGTGGTCTTGAAAACGTCTCTTGCTTTCTCGCGCAAACTTCTACTTTGACCTACAAAACAGAGCTCTAGCTCCCACTTTTGCTGTGAGGAAAGGAAGCATCTTCTGATATATAATAGCAAAGAGACAAAATCCATAGCCTCCTTTGTGGATGATTGCTCCTACGAGCAGCGTCCTAAAGGGAGAAAGGATGCATGGGGAACGAACGATTGACTTCAGCATCCTTGCGAGGAGTTTGTTTGTCAAAGAAGAAAACTACATTTCTGGACTGTGATGCATTTAAGCACGGCAGTCTACGCAAATTCAACCCTCGTGGACCCGCAGGTTCAACAAAACACGAGATCCAATCCCCTGATGTCACTGTCGGTCCTGTTTCAATCTTCAGGCCGCACAGATTCTCATGTTTCTCTATTCCAGCAGTAGCCCTGGATCACATGAACAGAGGGTGGTAGTAATGGTGACTGGGCATCGATTACCATGAAGTCCTTCAAGCTCACTGCAGTACGTAGGTTGGGCTTGAGATTAAGTTTATCCATAACATCCAGAAGCTCGACTATATCGAGCTACCTTTGCTCTGCTCCTGATCGGTCTACTACTGCTGCTGTTTCTGCTTCTGCTCCTGACCAGTCTATGGATCGAGGCTCAGGGCCTTTGGAGGGGCCATCGGATGGGCAACAGATGTCTTTCATGGGGAAGTTATCAGAAAGATCAAAAAGACAATTGTTCGATGCTTGCACTGTGATTCTCAAACGAGTAGCGGCTCGCCATCGGAAACATGATTGTCTCGAAAAGATGGAGTGTCTACCATCGCTGCTGCGCTCAAGGCTATGTTTATGTGGTGCAGAAAGGGGTTCAACATGCACATGTTGTTCTAATCGGAAAAAGGTGTCAGGGGAATAGAATCTGAGGTTTCTTTTATAGCATCTCGTCTCATGTTTATCTCCAGACAAGCGTGTCGATATCTTAGAGGGCTGGATCGAGTACCTGCACCTCGGAAAGTTGCATATTGATGATCATTTGCTCTGATACTCTCTTTCTCTCCCTCTCTTTCCACAAACAAGGCTCATCTTGCAACTGTATTATCCACTTGCAGTGCTGGTTTGGGTGAAGGTCGTCGTCCTCATCGTCTCGTCGATGAAGGACTCGGCGATTATCCTCCCTGAGTCTGACATCTCCCAAGTTGAACTTGAAGGCCTTGATCTCCCCTCTACGATTTCTTCACCGGGCCCTGATCCTCCTCCTCCCCCATATGCTCAAGCTTTATAAAGGCTGTCAAACTGTCTTCCATCCAGTTCTTCTTTTCTGATCTTCCATCCGGCTAACTCCCAACTGAATCTCGAATTGGCTGGTCATATCCGACAATTTCCCTTTGCCTTGGCTTCATGAAGCGTGGACATGTTTCAAGAGCAGACGGTTAAACTCTGAGAATCCGCTTTCACTTGCCTTTGCACATATATTTGATCATCAAGCGATCTGGGGCAGGTATGGGGAAAAGCTTGGGAGAAAACCATTGACAATTGGACCTGTTCATGGTAAGCACGAAAGCCCGACCACACCATCTCGTGGTGCTAACTAAGCCTCTTCGATTCACGACCCATTTCCTGAGGGGGCCAGGGAGGGACATGAATGGCCACACGAAAAGAAACGTGCCGGTCTGCGGGAATGTTCTAAGAAGTGACCGAAAGCCGGAATAATCGTCGGAAGTATGACTCTTTGTGAATATGTGTCAGGACTAGCAAAGCCAATTTATTCCTCACTGGATTGCATCAATTGGGATGAAATCTTTCGGCTGAACGTGAAAAGGCAAAAGATGGTGTTCGGATGTAATAGTGCGTGATTCACTTCTATATTAAATTAATTAATGCAATCTTCTGTAGTGGAGCTGTTAAGGTTTCGCATGAATCACCGCGGACTTCTTCTTCTTCTTGTTCAGGTCAGGAGATAACGACTTTTCCAATGCGAAAATGTCGGTAAGGCTGAATTTTATTCGAGGCTAATTTCCAGACTCGGTACCCTTCGTCGTAACACAGGGTGTGACCTTGTCAAATCGTTGACAAAAGGACAAATAAATCCTTTAGCTCAGAAAACAAGATGACGCCTATTATTGCCCCCCCAGCATAACTTTTTGTATTAAAAATAATACACTCTCAGTGTGTGTAGTTTTTATAATAGACTCACATAGTACACGATACACTGGAATGTTAACATGTATCATATAGTCTCCCGTCTTCTCCTCTCGTCGAATTCAACGACGAATTAAATTTGACACTTTTGGCGAAGGTACCTTGCATGACTTGATTTTGATGCGAGAAAGCGCACACCAGCTCACTACGATGGGGAAAAGGCATCTAGGTCTATATCCATAAACAAGTCACGACTTGTTTAGATGCCTATGACTCTAAGTCACAAGCGCCTCCTTCTAGGGCACTGTGTACCAAATGAGATATTCCAAAGGTATCCGAGGGCGAATGAAACTCACTCCACAAAGGTTTAATGCAGTAAATGGCCCGCCGCAGTTTCAAAGGATAATCAACACCGTGCTCAATGACATGCTTCCCGGTCAGTGTGAGAAACGAAGTCCATAAAAGTGTTCGAGTTGTCATGACATCAGGTAAAGAGGAGTAACATGTGAATCAATGACCCTTCTTGAGAGAGCTGGAAATCCAGTCTATCCTTCCGTCGAGTGCAAGTTGATGATCGTGATCGTCAAGGACGCTAGCTCCCCACAACGTGGATCGATCTGCTGAGACTGTTGTTAATGGACCTTTGACTGTCCACTCAAGAGTCAAGTGCATTAGAAGCGCAGTCGAGACGGGCCTTTAGCGTCTCTTCATTTCGCTTTGGGCATGACGTAATATCATAGATCTCCACCTCAAGCCCAGTTAATGGATCTGGCGCATGTAGCGGAGGCACAGCCGGAAGTGGAAGTAACGTCAGAAGCAAAAGGAGAAGGGGAGCGATTGGAGAAGGAGAGGAGACGAGGTCGAGGAGGGGGAGGACAGTCGGTTTTATGTTTGCGAGACAAAAGTCTCAGGCGAATGATTTCCTCGGATCCGCTCTGATGGATAGTCCGCCTTAAAGCCTTCAGACAAGGCACTTATTGACTTCCCTAAACCCCATTTTGAGTCATTGGGAAAGGGTAATCATGGAATCAAAAACTCGAAGAAACTTCATCCACAGGGTCACAAGGCATAGACAACATGGAATAGAAAGCATAGACCAACAACGGTTAGAGTAAACGTAGTGTAAAAGGCCAAAATGAACGGAGAGAGCTAGACTTTGTCGTGATGAATTGCTATCTCTCCAACTGCGTCTCTGATGTCAACTGCATGCAACCCGTGAGTATTGGGTCCGGAACAAGCAATCTTACTCTCAATGGCAGAGGCTATAGCTCGCTGCAACGCTTTGCAAATTCGTTTTGAGTTCATTGGACTACCACTGTTGTCCTTTTGTGAATGGTATGAAAATCACCGGTAGGATGTAGCATTTTGCCATTGTATCGAGATAATGCTTGACAATGTGCTAGAAGAGACATGTTTCAACGTTGTGCATCACCGTCTGATCGGTGGATGAACTTCAGCTGACACGAACCCTCGAGGGATGGGTGGAGTTGAAAAATGTGACATTGGCAATGACAGATTTTATCATGGAGTCTGTCACGAAGTTTTTAAGTTTTGGGTAAGCTTGAACAATAATACACAAATGTTGTTCCATTTGCAATTTATATCCCAACATTGGGATTGGATATGGTTCTCGGAGTAAAAGGATGATTCGACTCTGCCTCAACATGTTCCTTCTTACTTCAAACTCATGACCTACAGTCGTCATTCTTTGCCTTCGCAAACGTGGAAGAAGTTTACCATATCGATCAAAAAATTAGCCAGCTGCTCGAACCTTAAAACATGTGTAAAACCTTGGGTTATTTTAGAGACTCCGAGGCTGGACATTGACTTAATCATACAAATCATCGTCTAATTGTGTCCTTTTCTGGCCCCATGTTGAGAACAACACACTGATAATTTGTTTATTTCTTCTCGCCCTTTTATCCTCTCGTGCTTACTGCAGATTATCAGCACATAGTTCATCTGTTTAATAGACCATGGTCAAACTGTGAAATATTCTTCACATCATAATGCAGTTGCTCGAAAAAGAAAAAACAAAACCTCGTACTGCTTGCAGCCAACTCCAGGCCTGCGGAGGGGTACGTTTGAATGTCATACACGAAAGGACAAAAGTGGTAGTGCAAAATGAGGAAGTCAATTGGTGTTCCACAACAACCCCGAAGTAGATTCAGAGGTCACCTTAAATCAAATTGCATGTGTCAATCCGAGGATTGACACAGGTTTCCCATAAATTTACATAGGTATCCCGTAAAAAATACAGCTTTGGGCTAATCCCCGCGAGCTCTCTAACATCTCGTGGGGAATAAGAATTTCAAACTACATCTCAAAACTAGACATAAGGAGGGTTTTTGGACGTCCCTAACAATGTTCACTTACCAATAGGCGGTTTCATGACACAACCCTCTACTGAAATACAGTAAAACGTTATATGGGTAACTTGGGAAACATTGACGGGATCCTGAAAGGTACCCTGTAAATTTTATGGGTTATGTACCGTTGACATAATATTTTTGGTCAATATTCACATTTCAAGAAAACTTATTTATTCTCTCAATTTTTGAACATAATCAAAAGAAACTTATAGTAAATTTCAGATTTATCGGCGAATCTTTCTGGGTTCAACTATAGATGTTCGCAATCACTGCTATGCTTAGACCCCAAAAAAACAAAAACAAAAAAGTAATTCCCATAAAACCCAGTCCACATTCCCATAAGTTTTTTGTCGGGGTTGAGTTGAACGGGTCCATAAAAAGATATTAAATAGATCTTTGACCTTACACTACTCGAAAGGTAAGGAGTGAGCAATATAGCAAAAAGGATGGGAATACCCCATCAATTAGTACATGGATGAAACCAAGGGCGTAGAGTAACGCTAGATCCCAATAGCATCACAATGAGAAATATGTAATATTGCACCTAATATATCCAAACTATTTAGATCAAACAATATACATACGACTGTAGCATTTGAAAAAACATCACTTAACATGATTACTCTCCTATGGATTGCACCATCCATTGCTTTTTGTTCATCGCTCTACATAAAACAATGGATAAGTATGTTCATGAGAGTGCGCGAGCACTCTCATGAACATACGAATATTGTTGTGTTATGATGCGGTTACTATGAAAAGATGATGACATGTGTCATCTCTAGAAATATTGTTATGACGATGATACTTTAGGTCAGGAGGACCGTTGGCTCATCGTAAAGTTGTTATGAGCCCACGGTTGGATTGACTTTGTAAGATGAGTATGATGATAAGGCTCTAAGATATATTATCTTGGATCTTATCAAATATAAAGCATGGTCACGTGGAAAGGAGAAGGGAGAGATTTAGAATATTATTTTGTTGGCTAAAAAGCTTATATGATCAAAGTAGAGCCAACGTGAGATATGGATAGATGACAACATGATCATCCAGATGTACTAATGCCCAATCTATTTATGATTGACATCCTGTCTCTTTATTGCAATCACTTTTGTACATGGTTAATATATCACTTTGAAGATCATTTTATGCGACAAGTGATGAACTCTCCAAAATTAATTTTTTTTCCAGATTTTTCCTACGACGCAATTTGGGACCTAACAGTAAATATTTTGATTTAGTTGAGCTCTATGGATTTGAATTTGCCAATAGTGGTGGCTTTAAACACGTGGATTCCAATCTATCACTATTATTTATCAAAATTAAGCCACATGAAGTTGATTGTTATGAATTTTGGCGAATAGTATTATTCTCAAGTTACAAACTCTCCAGTTTTGTTTGTACTTCCACTCATACTGAGCCGATTTCCAGTTGTTATTTTGACTATTTATTAATGGTGGCTCATATTGTTTATATAATGGCTAAGTAGTGTGTTTAGGTTAATTGTAAAGTTTTAAGTTAATATGGAGGTAATTTGACCTCACTAAAGGTCAAAGAAGTGACTCTTCATTCTTATTGGTTGTGAAGTTTGGCCCAATGAGTGCACTTGTTGAAGATCTTCGAGGTTTTGAGGAGTTTTGGGAGCCTTCACACATACCATTCGTAGATTTGTGGAGAGGGTTGAAAAGTTGAAGACAAGAGCTACGAGGTGGGCTCAAGAATGGGTACAATTTAATGGATTGTCATTCTATTATGATGATTTGAAGTTGAAGCATGAAATTCATACCCTTGAGAGTGTTTGGGTTAATTTTGAGAATTCTACAAGGGTTTTGACAAATCTGATTCAATGAAAATATAGTTTACAATTCAAGTTTATGTTTGAATTGAAATTTCAACTCAATTGGATTAGTTTTGAATACGGAGTGATAGCTTGAAATTTGTCCATACAATTAGAGTTGCATGATTACATTGACTGTCACAAAGTTAGTACAATGATTAAAAGTTTTCATTAATAAAACTTTCTAAAGTTTCAGCTTGGATGATAAAAGAAACCTTCTCCTGAAATTTGAAAGTAATTGGAGTGATGAATTGGGATGTGTGATGATTTTAGTACACATGGATCTACATATCGCCTTGTGATACAATGTATGATTAAAGAATTGTTCTAAGTTATATGAAAAAGAAAAACATTAAAAAAACTTTGCAAGATAACAAGAAAGTTGTAAAATAATTATTTGTGAAGTTTGGGCAAGAGTTATTAATCCAATTGTTGAATACCACGATCTTTTTATGTTGAATTTTTATTGGTTATAATAAACTCAAATGTGGATTGATGAGGAGGAAAAAGAGAGAATACTAGCTCACATGAGGGTCGATAAAGGTTCTTCTATAGCCATGCATTCTCAAAGTGAAGCAACGTTCATGCAACAAAGTGTTGAAATCCGGGTCAATAGCTCGATATAACTCCAAGGCTAGAAAAACAAAGAGGTGACCGTTTTGCAAATCCCTATACTACGAGACTTTGGATGATGCGACTCCACTCGCCACCCATCAAGGAGGATAGATAATCATACCTTTTGAAACTATGTCATATGTAATCACAATATCCACCATAAAAATCTAGTCCTCCCAAAATCAAGTATAGGTCTACACTAACCCAAATCGACTATGAGGCATACCAATGCTCCCTCGATATGAGGTATCTATCTTCTCATGACATAGCAAACACCACATCCCTAATGACATCATGGGTAACTATCCTCTGTCCTCCGAATGGACAATGAGTCTCATGGACCCTTGTTGCATCTATGCTCTAATGGATAATCGAGACAAGATCCACAAGCCTACACCATTTCTAAAATAAGAGTGTAGACAAGCCCTAGTAGTACAAGGAATGGTCGGATCCACTAAAAGAGAGTGTAAAGCCTATTAAAAATGTAAGTCCATCGGGACCTCAAAAATTTTGGCATATCTGACTTCAAAAATTCCAACATACATCCATATGTAGAGAGCTTAGGAAGGTTGGTGGACCTTTGATGAGCCTCATTTCTTTTGTGCAGTCCTTCTACTGTTCACCTTCTTCTTTCTTCTATCAGCATGGCTTTTCACATGAGGGAGTCATTGTTCTACAATCCACCGCTGGTGTTCAAAAGGGAGATTCTTTGAGAGGATCCCAATTATAGCCTCATGGTTCATTACATTTATATCCTCCCAATCTTTCCTTATACTTAACCTTTGTTGTACTCTCCTCCTCTTGATTACTGACAATTTCTTCTTGCTCCCTTAACTGGACACCTTTCGACAAACCAACCAAATGTTCACATTCTCTAGCAATTGCGGATATTTTGAGCATATGGAAAGCAATTCTTAGCTAAGATACATTGTGGGGAGTTGTCTTTTGTGAGGGATGTTTTTGTTTGTTTATAATGTGACAACTCCTTAAAAGAGAAAAATTGTTACATTTGGTATTAGAGCATGATTGGGGAACTCCAAGAACCGGTTCTTGGCAAGTGAGATCTTCAGAAACATTCTCTTTTACCAATGGCTAACATACCATACTCTCAAGTCAGGAGCCACATATCATACTCTTCCACTCGTCACGCCGGTTAATAATTAACAATCATACCTCGAAAATCAATGACATGGTCCAACGTTTCCCCTCTATATATTCCAACCTGCCATCGGATCACGACAGTTCTCTCTTCCTCTATTTCTTTTCCTTCTCTCCCCTTCCTTCCCTCGCCATTCTCTCTCTCTATGCCTCTCTATCTTCGAGGAAGGGGGATTAAGTACCTTGAAGGGGGGTGAAGCCCAACAGTACGTGCGGTGGCCCATTTCAGGACAGCAGTGATGGCCTATTTTGGGAGAGTGACGGTGGGTTCGTGAAGAACTCTTCGTTTTTCTCGTGACATTACCACGAGAAAAAACAAGAGTTGTTGTCGTGGTAATGTCACGAGAATAATACGATAATCGCTGTTGCATTGCAACAGCGATGCAGTGCAACAATGATTTTTTCTCCCGTTAGCTTCAGTTCCATTCAAAGATATATATGTTGTCTTAGCTAGATATATACATGAGATAAAGATAGATATTCTTGGCTCTTATTCCTTTGTTCTTCCAACTTGTAGAGGTTTCATCGTCTGCCTCTACTCAACTTTTGTGAACTTCCGCTCCATAGTTTGTATTTATTACCCAGTTTTGGTAGGTATGATTAGGATAATTTGGAAATTATGCAGCATATGTGTTGAAGCAGGAGAGGAGGAAGTGCAGTTGTTCCTGCAAGCAATGGTGAGTCACTTACGAAGGAAGCTAATATTACGAGCTTAGTAGGTCATATGTTGTACGCAAACTGAATGTCACATATGAGAGATTGAAGAGGTAGAGAAAAGCCTTCTATAAGGAAACATGGAGAATCTTGCAGGAGTATTTTAAACCTTTTATATTCGACAGGAATTTCTTCAAACCTTGACATTCTCCATTCCTACAAAGTCAGCACTTTAATGGTGCACGTGTACTTAAAGTAGGCTAATATTCTCAAATGACCCAGATTATGCAGCTTTTCTTGACATGACAAGATTCTCGCCGAATTGACATTGCATCCGCGTCCAAGAGCGATGAGTACTTCATCCTACGCGGGAAACCATTTGCGCTGACCCTGCATTCCCAGCACGCCAGCGGCCTGTACAAAAGAAAATAAAAGTTCAGAGGGGAAAATCAAAAGAAAATCCAAAATCGAAGATACAGCAAAAAAACTGCTCGCTTACGCTTTTGTCAGTAATCATTTCTCTTCGTGTTTCAAATAGGTGGATTTCATTTTATATTTTTTCCCGGCACCAGCTTTATCGGTCTTAGCAATGATCAGGCTCAATGATCATCATCACCTCCTGCAACCGAACTATTGTGGGAATTTGTAATATCTCGAAAGAAATAAGTCACCTCACAATATATTTCCCCGTTAAACTAAATTAACAAAGATACCCCACCCTCCGCTGCCCGTCTCCATCATCTCCTCCAGCATGATGAATTGTCGCCCCGTGTTCTATGTTCACACCTGCGTCCGTAAAGTTGACTGACACGTAACCACACTCGCAACTCGCCACTGAGGCCCACAGCAGGCACCGTCGGCCTGTCAGAGTGTCTGTCAGTTTGTCTGGCTGCACTGCACTGTCCTCTGTGGTTAGCATTTGACTGGCCTCGTAACCACTGGGAAGTTGTGGGAACCACATTTAACTGGTCCACCGGTGCGGTTAGGGGTTAACTCTCCACTCATTCGTGTGTGGTTGCTTTGGCGCCCAGCCCTCTCGAGTCTAAGACTACCACGTACGCCACCATTCTCCACAACAATGGATCGCTCGATCTAGGTACCTGATCCACACGACTACTAGTAGTCGTAGATGGGTGCAGTGCAGTAGCGGTTCGTGATATAATCGTCTTTTGAGGTCACTTTTCTTTTATTTCGAGCTCATCTCCAACCACACCTGCTGCAAGCTGCTGGTGTCTCGTCGATTTCGCGCTACGCTCCGTAGCAATTGACCTACGGTAGTAGTGCAGTGTCGTAGCATTCTATCTCGAGTTCGTATCGAAGTAAACTTGCGTCTGAAAAGTGACGGAAAGTTATCTGCTGCGGTCCAGATAGGTACGATTTACCCGTCCTCTCTACCGTGTGGTCAACAAGTAGAAGGACGTGCTTGTGATTTTCTTCTTTTCTTCAAATCTGGATGCCTCTGCCTCACCAGTTTGGTGTTTGTGGAATCTGTAAAGAAGACAGTCATCTCCCTTCGCGTGAGGAATTTCTTGTTACACCATATCCTTGCACGTAGACAGAAAAGATCAGGAAATACTGAAGTGCATGTTTTCATTTCTTCTGTTTTTATATTCTTGTAAAATTGGTTTGACCTTGTGAGCAAATGAACCAAAGGAGTTAACTATTAAGAGAGTTCATAATACAACACATGTTTGTTTTGGATAATTATATCGTAATTATACATAAGGAACAAAATGAAAATCATAGTCACTGAAACTTATAAGCGTTTAAGTAAGTAATAAAATTGGGATAAAAATTTATCCATATCTTGCAAAAGTAGTCAAACTTCATTGATATTTACCACTTGAATTTTTTTAATTAATTATTTTGAGTTTGTAAAGTATCTGGCAGTCAATTTGAGAATATCTCTTTGAATGATACTTGAGACAGTTTCTCATGCTTTGAATGATTTTAGGGAAAAAAATGTAAATCTTTTATTTTTAAAAATCACATGTTTGAACACCCAACTCATTTGCAAATTTATACGAAAAGAATTCTTTTCTAAATAATTCTTGTTGTTATTATCCAATTAAGATAGGAGATGTATAATAAATTTCCAAGAAATCAACATCACCGTTAGAGATGAGATTTTAGAGAGTTTTTTAATTTAATCGACATAAAAATTTCATTTTTAGCTGAAATTGGTCGACTTTTACACACAATATCCAATTTCCCACTGATAATTTTACTAATTCTTTGTAATGTTGACGCGGATATTCAAAATAATAAAATCTTGGCAGAAAAATCGATACGTTAATTTTTTTTTTCCTTACACAAAAGTCGTTAAAATATCGTAAGTGAACTCATCTGATTTTCATTTTCATTTTAACTGTCATTCATAAACAGCGATGAGCGTCCACTTGAAAAGTCTGAGAAACGATTCTTATTTTCTTCCTCTCTTAACATCAAAAGTGGTGGAAAACATGTTTCATTCAACAGACGTTTTGTGGAGTTTTTATTTAAACGTTAGATTTCTTTTTAAGATTTGGAAAAAAATTATACAATTTGGAACTGATTTATTATTGAAATAAAAAAATATTCATGAATATGAGATTTTAATGTTTGAAGGTTATTAAGTCACAGATTTTTTTTGTGAAGTTCAAAATTTTTAAGTTATTTTTAAAAATATAACTTAAAATAATATATTTTAATATCCTTTAATTTAAATTCTTGAAATGAGAGGGATATTTTTTTAAAAAAATTCAAAATTAAAAAAAAATTCTTTTCCTCTTGCTCTGGATATACGTTCAGTTCAGCTCATCGTGCAAATTCTTGTAGCGTAGACGTTATTAAGAGCAATCCTTGTTTCTTCCTATGGTTGGCTAATATCAGGGCCACTTTCAACCAGGAACGCGTCTCAACTGCTAATTCAAACTTTGGCACAGACACGAACACAAAGTGTGACCCAAAACCCTACACTAGGTAGCAAGGCATCAAAGCTGAAAATTAATTGCAAGGTGCATTCCAACGAAAGTTCTGGTTAGGTTCAACATTAGGAATGAGGCCGCATCTCTCTTCGATTTTCTCTATGGTCCTAAGTGGAGTTGGAGGCCAAGCATTCGAATGCATCGATATGGCTGTGATTTTAAAATTCAAACCCATTAGACTGCCTTGCTTGCATGTGCACATTCTCTTGCTAAGACTCGTGTTCGGTTCTTGCTTTCGAAAGGTGAAAAACCATCTAGCTCAACATTTAGGAGGCCCGGTTTTTTGCTACCCTTGATACTTGTTTCTGGTCATAGCTGTGATGACGAGGTACAACTGTTATCGATAGCAGGCCTGCTCTTTTAGGGTTACTTCCAGTCCCTCTGCGGCTTGTTATTGTTTCTAGTAAAGACCGCTTTCTTCTCATATCCTTTCTGAGGGCATTGTGGCCTGCATTTCTCCATGCGAAAAACAAGGAGATCCAAAAAGTGTTACAAGATTCTCAAATTCATGCCAACCAGAGACCAAAAGTAGCCAACTTGTTCAAGCAAAGAGAAAAAAAAACGAGCCCCGTAACTAATTGGGCGCGAATTTCTCCACCAAGTGAATTCCAAAATGATCATTAACTCGAGGACCACGCTTTGCTTTTCCTGTAGAGGAAAAACTAGATCCCAGAACACATCGCGGATACATGCCTTCTTCTTTCCCAAGCCATATTATTGTTACCACATCATTTTTTCTCGGGGACATGCTGGTAGGTTTAGAGACGTGGCTCCTGCAGAAACAGGAGTCGAAATCTTGATGCCTTTAAAGGTCAGGTCAGAGATATTCATGAAATATCTCTCTCTTTGTTCTCCTAATTTTTTCCCCCCTTTTCCACACACTCACTGTGCAGTATGTCTGATTTCTGGCAAGTGGAGGGCACTGAGTTCATTATGCACAGAATCTCAAAGCACTTCTGAGACCTCCAACCCAACCTACACATGCTCTTAAAGGGACGCTTTTCGTTCACAAAGACGAAACCGAAACCGAAACCAAAACCAAAAAGAGAGAATATGGACATAAGCGAGAAAGCCTACAAAATGACACAACCATAGAAAAACCAAAGCCAAATGTTCCGTGGCTCAAGACTTCATTGAATAATTCAAACTAATGTGGTTATCCTTGAACATTTCCTTACTTCAGGAGAAAGAATCCGTGTGACACATAGAACTGTGGGCTAAGCCTCGTATCAGGGAGTCATTATACATTCGGAAAGCACCTGCCCAAAACTTGTACCACAGCAATTACACTCCTTCGAGAGCTGATGCTGTGTTAATTTGCATTATTGTGTTGAACTGTTGAGCGTCTCCCAATTTCCTTTTTCCTTTCTTTGTCAAGAGTGTAGATAGTATGATTGCAACCCTTTGACTCGGCGGTTCCACTTGTTGGAAGGGGAATCCATGAAGGGAAACTTTGTGTACTTTGTGTCCTCAATGTGACCTTTCACGGCATGTCATTGTGTGCCCCTACGGTGCTCAACGTTGTTGTTGATACTATTTTATACATCCCTCATTGGTGTCTCTAGACTGATGGAACGAGTATGGTATGGACATACTGCTCAGTATACTATACATCATTCAAATCCCAGTATTTTGGAAAAGGGACACCGTTAGATAACAAAAAGGATGGGAATACCCTGTCAAGTCTTGTATGGATGAAACTAAATGGGTAACATGGGGCTAGGCCCAAATAGCATTACAATGTAAAATATATACTACAACTAATATTTCCGAAGTATCTAGGTCAAATGGTCTACAAACAACAAAGTATCCAAAGAATCATCACCTAAAGTGATTGCTTTCATATGGATTACATCAACTAGTGCTCTATGTAGAGCAATGGAAACACGTTAGCTAAAAAAAGCTATAAAACAAGTTAAAAAAAAGTGATATTCCATGTTGTCTAATATGGTAGGCTCTAGCACACTCCGTCACGAACATGTCGAAGTTGGTGTCCATAGCTCCATATAACTCCAAAGCTAGAGGAAGAAAGAGGTGACCACTATACTTGAAGATCTTTTCTATTACCTCTATCACATGGACATTACTATGTTTTAGAATGTCTGAGTGCTTGGATCTAGAAGAATCCTCATGACCCTCGTGTGAGCTGATACTGTCTCTTTCTCCTCCTCACCAATCCACATTCAAGTTTATTACAACTTTTTTGTTTTTTCAAAAGAAATTATTAAGTTTTTCTTCTCTAGATTTCTGAAATCAATTGTCTAATCATACACTATATCACAAGGTGATATACAAACTCTTATATACTAAAACCATTACACATACCAATCCCTCAATTCCAATTGCTTTCAAATTTCATGAAAATATCATTATCATCCAAGCTTCAACTCTAGAAGGTTTTATTGATGAAAACTTTTGATAGCAAAAGTTATGATCAATATATTAACTTCATGACAGTAAGTGCAATCATGCAACTCTAACTATATGCATAAATTTAAAAGTATCATTATGTACTTAAAACTCATCCAATTGAGTTGAAATTTCAATCCAAACACAAGCTTGAGTTGTAAACTATATCTTTATAGAATTAGATCTGTCAAAATCCTTGTAAAATTCTCACAATTAGTCCAAACACATTCCAAAATCTGAATTTCATTATCCAACTTTAAATCATCACAATAGACTAACAACCCACTCAATTACATCCATTCTTGAGCCCACCTCCTAGCTCTTCTCATGAGCTTTCCAACCTTTCTTCAAATTTGCAAATTGTCACTTTGAATAGTTTCAAAACTCCTCCAAATCTTGAAAAACTTCACCAAGTGCACTCATTGGCCCAAACTCCACTACAAATAAGAATGAAAAATCACTTTTTTGACCTCAAGTGTGACCAAAGTATCTCCATATTAATTCAAAGCTTTACAACTAACCTAAATACATTAATTAGTTATCATATAAATAATATGAGCCACCATTAATAAAGAGTCAAAATAACAAATATAAACAAAACTACAAACAGATTTGGGCAGTTTATAACTTGAGAATTATTATTCTTAAGTTATAAACTCCCCAAAATTCTCGCCAAAATTCTTAACAATCAACTTCATATGGCTTGCTTTTGGTAAACGATAGTGATAGATTGGAACCTACGTGTTGAAAGCCATCACTAGTGTCAAATTCAGATCGATAGCATTCAACTAAATTAAAATGTATAGGTCCCAAATCGTGCCGTAAAAAATAACTGGAAGAATAATCGAGTCTAGAGAGTTCATCACTTGTCGCATAAAATTATCTCCATAGTGATATTCTAACCACGTCTAAAAGTGATCTTGATGAAAATACTTGATATTGATAAAAAATGGATTGGACATTGGTACATTTGGAGGATTATATTCTCCTCAATCAATGTCTCACGTCGACTCCACTTTGATCAAATGAGCTCCTTAGTCAGCAAAGCGATATTCTAGATCTCTCCCTTCCCCCTTCCACCTTGACCACGCTTTATATTTGATAAGATCCAAGATAATATATCTTAAAATTATATCAACATCCTCATCCTATAAAGTCGATCCAACCGTGGGCTCTTACCAGCCTTACGATGAGCCGACGGTCCTTCTGACCTAAAATATCATCATCATAACAATGTGATTAAAGATGACACATGTCATCATCTTCCCATAATAGCCGCATCACAATACAACTTTGCTCCATTTTCCGTCTATCCATGAGGATAGGTGATCATCTTTTCGAAACTATGTCACATGTAGAATTAGTATCCATCACATCTGCCACAGTAATATGATCCTCGTGAACCAAGTATAGGTCTGCCCTAACCCTAGTCAACTGCAAGGCATATCAATGTTCGCTCCATATGAGATATCCACCCTCTCATGCAATAGCAAACATCACATCCCTAATGTCATCATAGATAGCTATCCTCTGCCCTCCAAATGGACAACAAGTCATATGAACACATGCTGCATCTAAAGTGATACATCTTCATTACCCACATGTGAGTAATGAAGATATAGATGGATGGATCAAGCCAAGACGGAACCTCACCGATGTAGAGAAAGTAACTAGTGCGAGTAGTAAAGACTTGATGTATGGTCGAGCCAAGATACACGAGCCTACATCCTTGCCAGAGCAAGAGCTGTAAGACCCAGGGTTGTACATATAGGATAAAATGTAAGTATATCTAAATTGTGCCTAAGTTTATCTTAATCATGACTATATTTAGCTTATTTAGCTAGTTATGGCTAAGTTGGAGGAAAATATAGAGTAACTTTGGGTATGGTAGATGAGAACTACTATTTTGTTGTTTAGTAGGAATCAAGAAATAGATTCCATCACATGGGTATCTTGACTTTCCTTGACTTGGACTAGTTTTCATTGGTTGGACTTGGTGAAGATCCTTAAATCTAGGGGCGAGATTGACTTGGTACACTAGAAGTCAATTAGGGAGTAGTTGGGCTTCTAGAAGATCCAAGTGGACCAATTGCATGTTGCCATGTACCCTTTTCCTTGGGGTTTGTGATCTATACCTCGTTTAAACTTGGTAAGAGGAAGTTACATTGGTGATTAATTGTAGTTACTAGGGTAAGATTATAAGTAGTATAAATAAAGAGGTTGAGAACCACCTCTCAAGTAGTTTTCAATGGAAGTTAGTTTTGGGAGAAGATAGTGTGGTAATCTTAGTTTTGGGGAGCTTGGTTCTTGGAGACGTCATGTTCGGAGTGGAGCCTTGATTCAATGAAGACTTTGATTACCAAAGTATCCCTTCCTTTTGAGTGATATCTTACACTTGGTGAGAATGTGCATAATGGAGCTTGGACTTTGAGAGTTTGTCTAAGAGTGTGCATTAGGATCATAGTCATAGGGTGGGATTAAGTCCTTCTAGATTCATGATGAGCTTCCAAAAAGCCTTCGGAGGTAAACCTGAGTGAGAGTCAGCCCGGAGGTCACAAAGCGTAGACAAGCCCTAGTAATACAAGGAATGGCCAGATCCACTAAGAGTGAATGTAAAGTATGTTGAAACTATTGGTTCATCAAGATGGACTGTAGACCTCTAGTCCAATCGGGGACAAAGAGGAAAAAGATAGGAGCTCATGTTATACCCCTAGGGGTAAAACATCTGTAGTATGCCAAAATAGTACATGTCAAGAAAATAATCCAACATCCACATCCGTCACATACATCTCAAGGATGGACCTATCTGCAATCATAAATCAATACGATATCAAAGGTGACAAGAATACCAAAATAACCAAAAATGCTATAGGTGCAGTCTACTCCATCCATAATTGTAACCAATCTTGATTAGCTATAGTTAGTTTAGCCAAAGCCTAGATTGATCACTCGATCACAAAAATACAAGATAGTGGTGTGCACGATCTAAAAAGAAAAAGGTAAATTTTGGCTTGTATGGATCAATGACGAGGTGGCTACCATGCATTGGTGGATTGGATTGTGTGATAGATATATTTTAAGAATTGATTAGGATAAGATAACGAAACATGCAACCTAGACATCTTAGCCATGTGGCGTAGTTTGGATTTCGGACTTTCCTAGTCCTACAGTATATAAAGCAAGAAAAGTCTTGAGAATATATCTCAACTTGAAAGTCATTTTGGAGTCATTGCCTTCATAATGATATCAGAATAGGCTTATTGTTCCTATGAATGTGGATCACCCCTCTTGGAAGAGTAATCTTGGTTGGTACGATCATTTGAGGAGAGAGTGTTTGTTAGAGGCTGGCAGTGACCATTGAGCTTCAAGTAGTGGAAGAGGGTTATTTTGGATGCACGTTATGGATGGGGGAGATAGAATAATACCACGATTCTCATTTCTTAATCCTTTTCATGTCAAACTATTATATATTAAGAAAGCAAGGTTGACTCAATATTTAATTTATCATTTTGGTGCCAACTTCATGGACCAAGTGACAAGATCTCGAGATCCCATTATCTTACCTATAGTCACCTACGACATTACTTGAGATCTCACAATATACATTTTACTTTAGAGATGGACCTTAATAGACCACCACATGTGAGATTCAACACATGGTGTGAAATCTATTGTGTATATCATCCTAAAGTTATGTTTTGGAGCCTAGTTGTTAGAAATTTTGGATAGGAGTATTACTAAGAGGTGATAACATCAACTATTCCTTTTGTGTTGCCAATCTTGAGAAATTAGAGAGTGTTCATCTTAACCCTATATTGAGAGAGAGTGGAAGGAGACAAATCATGGAGTACACTTTGAGAGAAATGATTCAAGAGTTGAGAGATTTGAGAAACACATTTGAGCAAAGCCATACTCAAGTACAAGAATTAGCTCAAGAATTGACACCATCAAAACGAGAGGGATGGAAAATGAGAGATGAGAAAAATCCAAATGGAGATAGTGACATCACCATCAATGGTGGAGAGTGAATACTATCTTGCTTTGTTCAATATCAATGATCACATTGCAAGCCTTTTTATTCGTACTTTATTGTTGGAGAAAGCGTCTACTTGGTTTCAGGGTTGGATGATGGAGCTCAATGAGTCAAACCAACAAGTTACTTGGAGTGCAATGAAACAAGGTCTTCTTCAGAATTTTCAAGCAGTTGATCCCATAATCATGGCACGCATGAGGTTGTGGAAACTTAAACATAAGAGAAGTGTGGAGGAGTACATTGAGGAATTTTGAGATCTTCGAATTTAGATACGAGATATGAGTGGAGCTAATGCCCTTGATTTATTCAAGAGAGGGTTGAAGAAAAAGATTCAATATGAGATGATTTGGGACAATCCAAGCAACTTGAATGAGGCTATTGCTTGTGCACAACAGATGGCCAATGTCTACCACAACGGTGGAGAGATATGAGTTTCCGTGAATCAATACTATGGACCAATGCCTATGGAGTTGGGCAACATAAGGAGGAGAGAAGATTTTGTTCCAAGAGGAGTGAACACACAAGGAGGAGATTGTCGCAACTCGAATCCTCATCAAGAAGCAAATTCAAGAGGAGGAGACGGATTGGAAGGGAGACAAAAAATGAGGCAATGCTATAATTGTGGAAGATTTGATCATATTGCCATGAATCGCCGAACTCGAATTCTAGCAAGAGGAGCTAGACCTCCCTATCGACGTCCTCTCAATAATCAACATTTGAAGATTTGAGAACAGGGTTGGAGAGCTGACGGGAAGAGCTACAACGTGGGCTCAAGAATAGATGCAATTGTGGGATTTGGTACTTTGATATGATGATTCAAAGATAGAAAGGGAAATTTAGACCTTTGAGTGTATTTGGGATGTTTCTGAGAATCCTACAAAGGTTTTGAGAGATCTGATTTAACTGAGATATAGTTTACAATCAGATTTGTGCTTGGATTGGAATTTCGACTCAATTGGATAAGTTTTGAGTACGGAGTGATAGCTTGAAGTTTGTGTACACAATAAGTACAATCCTCCAATTCTGACTGTTTGTGTACACATGGGTCTGCATATCGTCTTGTGATACAGTGTGTTACTCAAAAAAATTTCTGAGAGATCTAGAGAAGAGAAACATATAAAACTTTTCCAAGAGAACAAGAAGGTTGTAGAGCAATTTTCTGTGAAGTTTAGGCGAGAGTTATTGGTCCAATCATAGTCTTTTTTTGCTGAAGTTTTATCGGTTGTAATGAATGGTGACAACGTTTCAATATGAAGATCGTGTATGTGGAGAGGAAGAAACAATTGCGGATGCAATCACATCACGGAGGTGAAGATTCACTCGGAACCTATTCGGAGAACCTGAACCGAGCTACCATGGAGGATGAGGAGATTGCACAAGCCCTTCAGCAGGGTAGAGCATAGTTAGAGCGGGGATTGACATTCTATGAGGAAATGTTACTCTCCGTATAACAATGTTAGAGGAGGCACATGATTTAGCTATTACTGGCCATGTAGGAGTGGAGAATACCATTGAAGTCATCAAGAGGGTATACTTTTGGCCAAGACTAAGCTATGTACAAAGTTGTGTGGCATGTCAACAGAACAAGGCTAGCAATTAGAAACCAGCAAGTCTACTATAACCTCTACCAACACCAAATATAAGATGGAAGCATGTCAGTATGAATATTGTATGTGAGTTACCAATGACGTCTACATGTTATGATTCAATAGTCATTTTTGTGGATAAAATGAGCAAGATGATCCATGTTAGGCCCACAAAAAAGACAATTACTACACATGAACTTGCTCTCATTTATATGAATGCAGTTTTTGCTCAACATGGTTTAGCTACAGTTCTCATCACCGATAGGGGCACTCAATTTACTAGCATATTTTGGAAAACTCTATTTGGGCTATTCAAAAAAAAACTAGCCATGTCCACAGCTTATGATCCTCAAACAGATGGCCGAACTGAAAGAGCAACAAATTGAAGACATGGTTAGAGCTTTCACTTTGGAGGAGCAAAAAGGTTGGGATACGATTTTACCATTGATTGAGTTTGCTTATAATAACTCAATCAATGCATCCACAAAAGTCAGCCCTTTTTTCCTGATGTATGGAGAACATCCTATCACACCATCTAACTTGGTGAGAGTAGGTCACATGAAAGAACCGTCAACCCTAGTTAAAGCGGTGAATAAGTTTGTGCCACGAGTCCAAAGAGGAATGCAAAAGGAAAAAAAAAATTAATCATCGTCCAAAATTGGAAAAAATAGTATGCAGATGCTTATCGACGATATTTCGAGTTTCACGAAGGAGATTAGGTGTGGTTTTCTACCACCAATTTATCATTAACAGGACCCTTCTTGATTGTCCAATGGATTGAAGCATGTGCATACAAGTTAGAGTTGCCGACACATATTAAAATACATCCCATTTTTCATATGTCTTTCTTGCAGAAGTATACTCAACGATCTTCTTCCTTTGATAATCCACATTAACCTCCTCCTTTACCTCTAGTCCTTTTCTTGAGAGAATTCTCAAAAAAAGGACTAGAGGTCAATAGAATCCAAAAGTGGAATATCTAGGCCAATGGAAAGGTTATCAATTTTATGAAACTACTTGGGAACCATTGGTAAATCTTATAAATGCCAAGATACTTGTAGAGACTTTTGAGTCTTCTTGCAACGAGGACGTTGCGTCTTAAATGGGGGGAGGTTTGTAACCAATCTTTGTTAGATATAGTTAGTTTAGGAAAGCCTAGATTGGTCACTAGATCACAAAAGGACAAGATAGTGGTGTGCACGATCCAAAAAATAAAAGGTAAACTTTGGCTTGTATGGATCAATGACGAGGTGGCTACCATGCATTGATGGATCATATTGTGTGCTAGATATTTTTTAGTAATTTATTAGGATAAGATAACGAAATATGCAACCTACGCATATTAGCCATATGACATAGTTTGGATTTCGGACTTTCCTAGTTCTTCAATATATAAAGCAAGGAGAGGTCTTGAGAAGACATATCATCTTGAAAGTCATTCTGGAGTCATTGACTTCAGTGTTACAATAATAAGCCTACCTCTCCACACAAAATCGAGAAAGATGTATGTTTCCTGCCAAATCTCATATTACACACTCATAATTATTTGGATACCTGGAATAGAATATTCAACTACTCATTAACTCAGGAGTCAAGCTCCCATATCCGGCACGGAAACATACATCTTGCATCCTTGCATAAGTTCGTGCTCATAAGGTAGTGGCTGCTCAACAACTTATATCACTTTTGCCTTGGGACTTGTCTATGACTCTCCATGAATTGAATCCACTACGAGGAAGTGACTGTTTCCCACTTGATTAATTTACTCCACCTGCTCATAAAATACTTTAATAATTGTACTTTATTTCGTCTCTCGCTCGCTGAGAGCGAGAGTGGACTACGACGAGCTTGCATTAGAATCTTGTGCTAGGAACCAACTCTTGGTCTCCAGTTTCCTGTTCTCAATTCACACTATGATGATGCCATAGACCTCTCTATTTTTCCAGTTTTTTCCCAGAAGTAATCAAAAGAATCAAGAAGAAGAGGAAGAAGAAAGATCCATTGGAGGCAATGGCGACTGTTACTTAGCTCATAGAAAAAACTATCATAGATCAAAGAATCAGCACACTCCAACAATGGAGGGCACGTTCTTCTCAGTAGGGGAGGATTGGGAGGCAGTTGTGTGTTTATATTCCTTCCAATAATGATTTCAATATTTTTTCCCTTTCCTGGAGCCTCTTTATATTTTGTATGAACGAATGTTTTGTAGATCCATGACCTAGTGGGCTACAATATTCAGAGTCCAGATCGTAATATCATATTCAAAGGCGAGAGATACATGACACGCGACACGTGACGCAAAACAAGGAAGGGACTCAAATGACAACAACAAAAACGTACTGTAAAGCCATAGCTTGCCATGCGATTTTCTCAAGGCATGCAAATCCTTAGTCCAGTGGGAAACCTCAAATAAATCCACTTTAAATCCGTTCCTGGGCATGCAGTGACTGAAGAAAAAATCTTGACTTGCAAATCGTCCTCGTTTCTACGGATGCATGTAAATATATGGACTTGTGTGTCCGGGTCTCCCTATGTGTGAGAGAGAGAGGAGAGATAGTCTCCCCATCGAGAGCAAAAGGTCAAGAAAAGAGCAAAAGGAAATTCCTTCGGAGATAGGGGCAATCAAAAGTGCGCAAGAGATAGAAGACGAAAGAATGAGACTCTCTGAGAGAGTGAGAGAGAGAAAGAGAAAGAAAGAGAGTAAACGAAAACAATGATATCACAACAACATAAACGAAACAATGATATCAACATGCAAGAGTGATCTCTGCACGTGATTTTCTCCTTCGTATTTTGGGGGTTATTCTACTGGTCCTCGTCTTTCTTCTGCATGGACTTGCGTATGAGGAGGCCATGATAGGTGGCCCCTGGCAAAGAAAGCCATTGCATGGAGCATGTGATAAAAGTGACGATATGGCCTTTCGGAGCTGGAGCATTCGGAAGAATCTCTAACTGACTTTTGTGCTGCGTTGGGGCTGGGCTGCTCCGTAACGCCAATCCATTGCGTCCCCCACAGATGACACCTCTCTTACTCTTTCTGTCTCCATCAATCTACCGATCTATCTGGTCCCTTGTTGTTGTTAAGGGAGGGGGAGAGAGTACTGAGATATTTCCAGCAGTGTCACGCGGGATATCATTCTGTCGACATTTCAGCTCCAATGTGAGCATGCTGAGCAGAATTCTCGAAGCTTTGTGGCTTTGGGAGGAGAAAATTACGTACGGGGTATGCTCAAGCAGTGGGTTATCATTTTGTCCCACTTTCGAGGAGTGCTGTATTAAATGGAGATGCGCGGCTCTACTCTAAGTTCGTGTCCATATTTGTTGTCAGTTCCCCTCCCAGAAAACAGGGCTTTGTCTCACAGTTATTAGGGGTTCTCCAACAGCCCACGGGGAAAGAAAGACAAATGTGGATTGACGATTCCCCGTAAAGGATCAGGGCAATATCCCAGTACATTTTTATTGAGTGCTGAAGAATAGAGGACCATAATTTCAGTTACGGGAAAGAGGAGACTTATAAATTCAAGATAGACCCTAAAATAATGTACGGGAATTCAGTGATTCCCATAAAACCTATTGGAGAAATCAGATTCCCTGTTTGGTTATATATGGGGGGGGGGAGAACTTGGTTACTTTTTAAATCCGTGTTAATTTATACTATGTCCAAAGTTGAGAGTCAATATACAATTGTTTTCATTTTGATTCCATCTATATCTAAATTAAAAACTATAAAGAATTCTAAAGAGAAATATTAAGAGATTTATTATCTTTAATGTTCGGAATGATATTTCTCAAATCCTACATATGAGTCATTCTACATATGAGTCAGATTCTTTTTGTTACAATCTTTTCATGTTTTGGTTCTATTAGAATATAGTTGGAAAATTATGAAGATATGAATAAAAAATTATAAATATTTTTAGATTTTAAACTTTTGATAGTTATCATTTGCTCATGTGAGGTAGGGGTGTTAGGGGGTTGTGATTTTGTAGGATGACGTATATACATGATGTAGTACAATGTGTCACGATCGATTTCTTTATGGTTACTATTGGTTCACTTCCCTTCATGGTGTTGTCTAAAGTGATACGTGATACAGTATGTCTAGTGTATCATTGACTTTTTGCCTCGCAAGGGGTAAAGAATCATGTGTGAAAGATGCACAAAGATTATGCTCCACCACTTGAGATGTCCATGTGAGGCAGATACCTACATCGAGATATCTCACTTTGAGAATCACACACGCCACGTTGATCATTCATGATATACCCATCTATTTATCGTTCATTGTATACCGATTTGTTCATGGGAGTTATCACATCCGTTTGTTCGGAGAACACATCTATTTTGGGACTTTTTGAGACTAGGTTCCCATGTCCACACTTATTTCATAGACTCTCTCGTGCATTCCATGACAAGGCTAGACTGGCTTTTTGCTTACCACTCGATTGATTGACACATGATCCCATAGATGAGTTAGCATGATTTTTATTTCTGTTACTTCTACGATGGTGTCTAAGTAACACTAGGGATGTGTTGGACATAGGGAGATGATAGCTAGATTTATGAGATTCATAGTATGGGATTGAACAACATTGTAAGAAGAGTATGTACAAGTTAGGCCTTAGATTCAACCACAAAAAACTTCAGATTTTTCTTGATTGCAACAATGTAGGATCTTAGCGCAGGCTGGGGAGTATAGCAAAGCTACATGGGCCCTACATCCTTTGTCTTAGCTAGTTCTATTGAGGAATTATTTCCTTATTACGCAGTTTGCATCCATCCATGGGCGAAGGAGTATCATTAAGGTCATGAAGTATCACCAAAGGAGCTATTATGTCTTGATACATCACTTTTTGCCTATTCTTTATGCATAACCCCACACATATCCTTTAGGGGCTAGTGAAGAATGGTTTATGAATATCTTAAAGATTGCTTTTAGGTAAATGATCACTTTAGTAGCTTCACGGAGTTGTTCCATGTGGATGCATAAGTTATTAAAGGGAAGATTCCTTTATCAAATAGCTAGATGCTAGGTACTAGTCGGCTTCTTGCGATGTCGTATGGACATTACTTTACTACAAGAACGCATGAGCGTTTGGCTGTAGAAGAACTCTTCTTGTCCTCGTGTGAGTTGTTACTCTCTCTTTCTCCTCATCACCACTCCATATTTGAATTAATTACAGTTTGTAAACTCCAACAGAAAAAGATCATGATATTCAAAAATTAGACCATTAATTCTCATCCAAACTTCACAGATAATTGCTTTGCAATTTTCTCGTACTCTAAGCAAATTTTCATATGTTTTTTTTTTTAGATCTCTTGACACAAATATCGGACTTTATACTATATCACAAGGTGATATGGAGATCCTCGTATACTAAAACAATCACAAATCCCAATCCTTTAGTCCAATTGCTCTTAAATTTCATAAAAATGTCATTTATTATCTAGGCTCCAACTGTGTAAATTTTATCAATCAAGTCTCTTGATAGCAAAAGTTATGATTGTCGTATTAACTTTTTTAGTTATTGCAATCTTGCAACTCATACTATATACACAAGATTCAAACTAACACTCTGTACTCAAAATTCATTAAAACGAGCTAAAATTTCAATTTAAACACAAATCCAAGTTGTAAGCTATATCTTTATTGAACCTGATTTGTCAAAATTCTCACAAAACATTGAGGATCAATCCAAACTCACTATATGGTCCAAATTTTATTCTCCAACTTCAAATCACCACAATGGAGTGAAAGTTTGTTCAATTGACTTCATTCTTGAGCCCACATCGTAGCTCTTCCTATCAGCTCCTCAACCATGCCCTTTTCTCCCTTTCAAAGGCTTTCAAAACTCCTCAAAACCCCCAAAGAACTCGACCAAGTGTTCTCATTGGTCTAAATTTCAAGGCCAATGAGAATGTAGAGTGTCATTTTGAACACTAGTGGAGCCAATTAGCCACACACTAACTTAGAGCTTTACAACTATCCTTAATACACTACTTAGCCATCATATGAACAATATGAGTTGTCACTAATAAAGAGTCAAAATAATAACTCGAAATCGGCTAAGTATGAACGAAATAACAAAAGAGACCGGGGAGTTTATAACTTGAGATTCCTAACAATCAACTTCATATGGCTTGTTTTCAATAAATAATAATGATGGATTGGAACCCACGTGTTAAAAGCCACCACTACTGGGAAGTTCAGATCTATAACGCCCAAACTAAATCAAAACGTATACTTTTAGGTCCCAAATCACGCCGTAGGAAACGATTGGAAGAATAATCGGGTCTTGAGAGTTTATCTCTTGTTGCATAAAGTTATCTCCAAAGTGATACACTAATCACGCCCTAAAGTGATTATGATGTAGACACCGGATGTTGATCACAAATAGATTGGGCATCGGTACATCTGGAGGATCATGTTGTCCTCTATCCATGTCTCACGTCGGTTCGACTTTGATTGGATAAGCTCCTTAGTCAGCAAAGCGATGTTCTAGACCTCACCCATCCCCTTGGCACTCCGACCACTCTTTATATTTGATAAGCTCAAAGATAATATCTCTTGGAGCCTTGTCCACATCATAACCCTAGGAACTCAATCCAACTGTGAGCTCTTAACTGCCTTACAATGAGGCATTGGTCATCCTGACCTAAAATATCGTCGTCATATCAACAGCTATGAAGATGACACATGTCATCATCTTTTCATAGTAGCAATGTCACAACACGACATCCATGAATAAGGACATGAGAGACATTAGATTGATTGCTATTGGGGATGTTTTATTATGTCTTTTTACTTGTACCATTGTCTTTTAACATCGTTCACACTTTAAGTAGCACCATTGTTCACAACAATTTGTAGTCGCCACAGTAGAAGGTTGTGAGGCGGTATTTTTGGGCATTAAAGCACACCTAGATATTCATATGGATTGGGTTGTCTTATAGATGGACGATAAGAATGCAAAAGAAAATAGAATGAAAAAACACAAAGTGTGCATTACGGACCCAAATTGTTGATGAGACCAGGTTCATTGAATATAAACAACCACTTAATGGCAAAGTCATTAGTCTGTCATCACATAACTCATGTGTTTCATCAGTATAAATTGAGATGCAAAGATTTCTGCTAGTTGCGCATTTGCGAGGGAAACAGAGGGACCATACGGGCAAACCTTTCCACCCAACATCCCCCTGGTTGTCAATAGACATCATGAGTTTGCATAACCAGACCTATGATAGTGGTGTCTTAGTATTGAAGCGAATAAAATATCCAGCGAATTAGAGGATAGGCAGTAAACTTTTGTTTGACATTCCACCTACTCCTTTTGAGTCTAATCCTCTATCAATTAAGTCAAAACAAAGTTATATTGTGGATCAACCGGAGAAGAAAGAACTACCTATCTTAGAAAATTGGGTTATCAAAATGGATAATTATTTTGTTGTTACATGTATGGAGGAGGAGGTCAATTTCTACTTTATAGAACTTGCACAACGATACACACAGCTTAATAACGATGCACACTACTATTGAATTGTTAGACCCATATTTTTACATATAGAATAAAATATGAATATATCTAAGGTATGATTAAGTTTATCTTAGTCATGATTATGTTTAGCGTGTTATGATAAAGTTGGAAAAAAAAATAAGATATATATTGATGTAGTAGATGAAATATTGATATTATTGATATTGATATAATTGATCTTGACTTTCCTTGACTTTGACCAGTTTTTCATTGGCTTGAATAGATGACGATCCTTAAATCTAGGGGCAAGATTAATTTGATACATAAAAGTCAATTGGAAGGTAGTTGGTCTTCCAAAAAATCCAAATGGATCAATTGCATGTTACTATGTACCTTTTTTCATTGAGATTTATGATCTATCATTTCTCAAGCATTGTTTGGAGAATGAAGTCTTGTTTAGGGTTGGAGCCTTATTTTCGAGGAAGACTTTGATCATCAATAAAGGATATCTATCTTTTTTGAATGATATTTGAGTCTTTGTGAAAGTTGTCATTATATTATGAAGTTTGGAATTTGAGAGTTTGTGTAAGGGGGTGCATTAGAGCTATGATCATTGGGTTGAATATCCTTCTAGATTCATGATGAACTTCCAAAAAGCCATAGGAGATAAATTTGAGTGAGAGTGAACTTGGAGATCACAAAACAGGAGAGGGAGGCTAAGGGTTGGGACCCTATGCTAGATTGGAGAGTATTCAAAGAGAGGCTAAAGCACATCCTAGTACCAATCAATGATTGAGAGATCAAGTTGGGAGAGTTGGTCTTTGCGTTAGACAGGATCAATGAAGAAATACATCATCAAGTTCCGATGTCTCTTGATCTTGGAGTAGAATGATTTTACTTCAGAGTTAACTTCATAGAAGGACTTCCAATGTGGCTACATATAGAAACTGAGAAGCTGTAGAATCATGATGACTTGAACTTTATGTATGAGTGGGCTGAAAGCCTTGAGTCTGCACATGTGCAAGTCTATGGTCAGCATAAAGGTGGAAACTCATCTTGGGGAAGTAGGGAGCACCTAATCGGAAGTACTACAATCCACATGAGAGAAGATTAGAGGAGTAATCAACCTGTTGAGGGGCTTACAAGTAAGGAAAATAATCCAGAGAGGGCTATTAGAACAATTGCTAGCCATACTTGAGGAAACTAGCTTGCAGGAAACTCAAGTTTTTTTTAGATGAAAGCAACCAACAGGTATGTTACAAATGTGGTGAAGTGGGGCACATCAAATGCAACTACACTCTCAAGAGCAAGACGGCACAAGTATGGCAGATATCCATCTAGAAGAACATCGAGGAACAAGAGTCAACACATGCATTAATAAACTCAGACTATATGATATCTCAACCCCCTTTTTGTGTGCTCAAGTAATTTATTGTGGTGACTGTTCAAGGAATATAATTTAGATTCTTGCTTCTACTAAAGCATATGCATTGGGATTACCCCTCAAATTGTGAAGATCCCCTCATGTTAACTATGCACACTGTACCAATAGAACTGACATAGAAATAGACCATGTGAACTTGACTCTAAGAATGTTCAAGTCCAAGACTCCATTTTACATCATGCATATTGGAACCAAGCTCGGTGGCATTTTTTCTTGGAGATGGACGCAAAAGTACCATGCTCTTTTACCAATAAGTGATATTCATTTGGTTGTCACAGATGGAGGAAGCAACAAACTATCCATCTACTTAGAGCTAGAACATGTTATAACTCATTTTCCATCGATGTGTGTGATTTTTTGTTATTCTAGCGCAAAGCAATTTGCTAAAAGCCTCCTTTGAGGCTTTAGCAAACTGCTTATTTTAGTTAGTGCAAACTAAAATAGAGGTTACGAAAGATGAGGATAGATATTCTTGAGTTGACTATTAGTGAACTATTTAAGGATGTCACATGAGAAATCCATGTGCTTATTAGGTAATGTTCCTAATGTGTTAGTTAGTGTGTTAGTTGAAGCTACACGTCAGTAATCTGTATCTTCATAGTGATGTTCACAACGTCATTGATCCACAAGAAGTTGGATGGATGATGGTTGTGGGAGCTTATTCATATTGTACCTTGTGAAGGATTATATATGGAGAAAGAAAAACCATTGATGTTATTTCTCAACTTTGGAGTTCTTGAGCCATTTGAAAGTGTATAACCTCACTTCCCTAGTATTACAATGATATCAGAATTAACT
Source organism: Marchantia paleacea (assembly GCA_014180765.2). NCBI lineage: Eukaryota > Viridiplantae > Streptophyta > Marchantiopsida > Marchantiales > Marchantiaceae > Marchantia > Marchantia paleacea. Next base: position 1,091,522 of record MUAA02000004.1, read on the forward strand.
TGCTCTTTCCTTGAGTGTGAATTATCCCTCTTGGAATAGCAAGACAATGATAATAGCTTTAAGTTCTTGAGAATTGTATAGAGACTAGCATATGTGCACGTAAAGTCTGGGGGAATGGAAAAAATGTGGGTTGTAGATATGGATGTGTCAGAATATAATCCGATATCAAACTTTTCATTTTCCAAATCGTTTAACATTCAAATACGATTTATGGAGAAAGATGTTTTTATAGTGTACCTTGTGGTCAATTGAGATGTAGATTTTATGGCTCGAGTGATGGCGTCACCAATGCCAATGATACTTCCAATTGTCGATTATGAAGAAACGTGATATTGAATCATTTACATTCTATACTGAATGTTAGATGGATTTGAATCACAAATCATTCACACCGGTTATATTGAACACATATATAGAAATTATTATAATTTAATAAAAGAGAGTGTGGAATAATTTTATTGTTAGTAATTATGGTGAAGATTACTACAAAGCTATGATCATGTCCGCCTTTGTGATTCTTATTTTGAGATATTGGATTTTTATTATAATTACATTTTATTAGTTTGAATGGTTGAAAAGTATTGAGACATTAATTGTAAACTCAATCATGATAAAGATGAAAGAGTTGAGAAAATCTATTGTAGAATGGAATGTTAGTGGTCTGAGAAAGTGATAGTTCTTGTCGGTTATTTTTAAATCATTGCACCGATGTTAGTAAACCAAGGAGTCATTGGTTTTTGCCATAAGTCAAAGTTATAATAGGTTGAGACAAACTATGATTTCTATATATAAATGGTTATGGTTTTGAAAATAATAAATAGAAAAGAAATAAACTTTATAATATTATTATTTGAAATAAAATTTGATTGTTGGTAATGTGTATTTGTGTTTATAATATTTATTAGTTTACCTATCATAGGACTTGATATTTTGGAATTGAAGATTACGTGAAAAACCCACGCCCACCCTCTTAAAATGTGCCACTTCCCCCATTAGTCATCTTTGCAGTCCGTCATCGCCCACATGACCCGAAACACAGACCTCATAGACTCAAAGTCCTCGGCTGCTTATCAGGTCGAGGCCGGAAGGGAGGGAGTCCATACTCCCCTCCCTTCCGGCCTCGTCGAGCCAAAATTGTGGACATATGAGCATTGTGGGGGCGAGAGCGTCAAAAGTAGAGAAAGCAGATACGAACAGTACTTGCTGTGTACTGCAGTGTTCATGTCGTGGTAGTCCACGAAGGGCTGAGTTGACCCCGTTCCATAGCTCAGGGAGATTGCAATATTGGTGAGGTCATTTGACTGCTGCCTAGTGGGGGCGTGGGCAGATCCATGTCATTTTCGAGCTTCTCGAACTGCTCTTAATTTTTCCATCGCTCACCTAACCTAATCCTAACAAATGGTGCTGATGTTCGAGTTGGGATAAACAAGCGCGGTGACGATGCACAGCACAACTCCTGCTGCACATGTGAACTCGAGTTGTAGTCGAGTCCGGCCTGGTCTGGTCTCGTCAGGTCGAGTGACGGCTACTCGGAGGCAAGACGTGGCGTTATCGAAACCAGCGTGAGCACAGTCCTAGATTTGAACTCCCACCAACTTTATTTTCGGAGAAGTTTGAGCTCGGAGAAATCAGCGCAGCAGAGTACGACGATCTCAGATTTTGGATGTTTATTAATTTAACGTTGCTTCGCCCCTCGCTCCTTTTCGTCTTCTCCTTCTCCCTCCTCCTCTCGATACGAGGACTCCGCGGAGACTCACGAATGGATCTACTGCACTGTTGTCTTTCTGTTACCCGGTCGAAGAAGGTATCTTGTGGAAGTTCTCACAACATCTTTCTCCCAGGGTTCTTGATGAGGCAGTCCCAATCGGAGTTTCCTCTCGTACACAAACATCGAGGTGAAGGAGGGAAATCATTTGGGAGCTTAGACTTGACGGCTTTCATTTTTATTACGAGCTTATCTTACGGAGGAATATAATCCTTGCAAGATCTAGACATATATAGGGACTTTCTGGCGGGCATCATCCTACCTCCCGAGGATAATGCCCGCCAGAAGAAGCAAAAAATCACCCAACATGCATGAACAAAACCAGGATCTCAGTGGAAGATTCCTCAAAAGGTGATGAAATTGCCAACATGCGAACAAGTCAGCCTAAATCTTCAATAATTAATCCGGCAAAAGTTTCTAGAAACTATTCCTTCATCTCAGCATCGCCCCACTATTGAGCAGTCAATGCAGGGTTGCCAATCTTCTGATGCATTCTCTCTGATTGTTCATTAACACAAATATTTGCACATACAATATCTCACTGTAGTCTCAGCTGAGCTTGGCACAGAGAGTTTGTCACGCAATTTCCTCCTGTGGAGTCCATGCCTTGAATTGACTTGCGAGCTCTTCACCATTAAACGGAAGTTGGAGTATGTGCTGACCTTGCAGACATCGGGAGAAGAGACCTTGTTCTTGAGCTTCAGGTTCTTCCTCCCCTAAATTCATGCTTTACAAATAGAGCGGCTGAACTCCCCGGAAGATTGCATGCTCTTTCGTTGTTGGATCACAAGACTTGACCCAAGTCGGATAAACTTGAAGATATTTGCGTCTTTCAAGTCGGGTATAAGCTAGAAACCCGAATCCAGGAACTCCTCGAGTAAATGGAGGCTTTTAGTTGGTCCATCAGCCTTTGACTGCCTCCCACGGTTTGCAGCTTGGACAAAAGTTGGATAAACCTAATGGAATCTTTGTGGTCATTTCTCCGAACCGATTAAACAGGTGCTGCGCTGCAGATAGATTTCATGACAAGCGGACAGCTTGTCGTCGTGGATCGTAAAACCCGCGGCGAAATATGAAGAAGGAAAAAAATGAAGAGAAAAACTTCATCCTTCCAACTATCCATCAAATTCACTCGCAGCAATGTCGAGAACACAACACTTTAGAAAGGCCAAACGGATGAGAATCAATCCACAGTACTACAGCAGTAATTTTTCGCTACAAGACTTGATGTCATCGAGTAGGTAAACACTATTTTGAATCTCCACAGCTTAGCAACAGCAGCGCCTCGAACCCAGCATGGCCACCGCGCTGCTCCGCTGGTTGGCTTGGCATAATTGCAAGATCGGAAGTTCAACTCTCAAGCGCTTGTAGAAGACAAATCCGGAGCACGTTACGTCCCATCACTTCTGGGTTTCATCTTGCAAAGTAGCACAAAACAAGCTTGTATGATCCTCCGTGGTTCCCGGGTCTTTTTATGCTCTATAAAGGGTTACCTTGTAAAAAAAAACATACAAAGAAACCAAAACCAGTTTGTGTCTGCAAGCATAAAAGCTAAATTCTAAGTTTAATAGTAGCACATCATAACATACAACAAACTTGGGTCTTGTGAGTCTTCCTGCACGTGTTGACAGCTTTTAGCTCAGGTAAAGCTAATGTTTATAATACTCTCGTCCTCATTTTGGAATACATTTCATGTTTGTTTATCCTACATTATTTTATTTAACATGATTGAACGAGCTTTTAGGTGCAAGCATAGAGTAAACATTAGATTTTTTAAAGAAAGTGGGTCTTGAAAAATGTGAGACAGAAAGTCATAGTGCATGTGTTGACAGGATTTAGCTTAGATAAAGTTAGGACTAATGGTTGTTCTAAACCTTCAGGCTAGACGGCGAAAATGTTGGATGAACGGTCTCTACCCTTGTGATGCTTAGATCATTCTTTCTTATCTCTCTCTATCTCTCTCTCTCTCTCTCTCTCTCTCTCCGAAAATTAAGTATCTAATCTAACAGAAAATGTGTACTGATCCTGAAGAAAATGAAGGTGTACAGTAGCAACGAACATATTTTGAGATTTATTAAAGTAGATAGCTTCTATTGGGCCAGGAATTGATCGGGGTGATGATGAAGTAGAATATCTAAGGACCAAAAAATGATAAGAAGTCAAGGTTTGAAGCTGTTACCTGCGACATACACTATTGTACAGACCCGATGTCCGGAATTCACAGTTTTCCGACTCATGGATTTGCAGTTCATCACCCTCGTCCATTTTTTTTCTTCTTTATTTTCTTGCACAAACTCGGCCAACATTAGAATTGAACACACCGGATTTTTCTTAACATAGAATTGCGCTGACCAACATGAAAGCTCATATATATAATATGACAAGCAACAACAAACCCAAGCTAATAAGTACTTCTATCGCATATCGATAACCTGGTCTCACAGTAGAGACCATATCACGCTATTTACTTCCAGGTTAGATGTTCATCCAACTTTCTGTTCAGAACAATATTCTGATGTTCAGAGTGTTGTGCAGAAGACTAGGCCATGGAGTTTCGATTATCTTCCCACCGAGTTTAGTGATAGAGTTATCCAATCATCGACATGTCAGTTAGAATATCTGAATAATGATAGAAAATATTAATTTTCTTTTTTAATACAATATTTCCAACTTACTGCATGCTTTCTTTTCCTCTTTTACAGCAAAATATAATCATGATCAAAATATCACTTGAAAATATCTAAAAAGTATTTTATTCATGGTCATAATTTCGTTTTGTGATTTCTCTTCACTCTTGAGTGCCAGTGAATTATGAAACATTCATACAGTCCATGGTTGAAGTGTCGAGTCAAAAAACTCTAGAGCAAATTGTAATATGAAAATAGCTAGGCTTCGATATATAATTTATAACGCGAAGTTCTCATTTTAATCATATTATAGTTAGCTTTTGGCAGGAAACATATTTCTGTTGCCTAATTAGAAGAAATATAACTTGAATGTGGAAAACTGATAAATCTATGTTTGTCGAATGGTGTGCTGGATGTTGAAGGGTGGGTTCCAAAATCGATACAAGTTGTCCTATGCATATAGATCAGAATTGCTACCAAAGTTAATTCAACTGCACAAAGAAAACGAAACGAATGTATTCGAAAGTAACCCTTAGAGACAATGCATCGATACTAAGATGTGAGAATTTCCACATGCCTCCAACATTTTCCACTCTATAGTTGCACTCATTCTCTGTCCGTGTCTTTCTTGGTGAGCGCACCAAGTCTGTGACAATGATCATACTAAACTCGGCAAGGTCGCCGTTTGACTCCAAGTGTTGGGAGCGAGCTCCGAAAGAATGGTTGCCTCCAACTCTAGCCAGTTGAATTCGCGTCTCCACGAAGCTTTGTGCATACGCAAATATCTAGCGCTCCTACTCGCTAGTGGGAGTACATTGAGAGTTCGTGTAAACGGGTCCAATCACGTCAGAGTGTTCCAGTTTGATCTCAAACCTTCCTTCCCCTTCTAAACCTCATCATTGTCTCTCTAGAAAGGAGGGCATGCAAGATATCAATCGTTAGAGTTTATTGGGGCCTAGCCCCATGTTACCGGTTTGGTTCCATCCTTGTACGATTTGATGGGGTCTTCCCATCCCTTTTGTTATTATACTTTGTCTGTTGTTAGTTTAGTGGGTTTAGAGGCTTATAATAGACACGAGAGTCGTGATTGGTTGGCCCCGGAGTGTTGCCACCCATTGTCAAACGGATTCCTTTTCTTTTCTGACAGGGATTTATAAAATATTGGCGTTTACCTGTTTCATCCAAGTGGTTTCCAATACCAGAGGGATTTGGAGAGTGAAATATGAAGGTGCTTCTGGGTAGTCGTTGACAGACGGGTTGAAATTTTGAAACTTAGCAATGAAAAAACCCTGGAAAAAAAATTCAATGCCAGGTTCTGATTATTGGTTTGTTTGTGAACTTTCGTGAAATTCTGATTCTTCATCTTCCAGACTTCTATTTCTTCCATTTTCTTTATGGATCCATCGATCGAGCTTTTCGGGGTCCTGAAGAAAGTTAAGGGAGGGTCGGACACGGCATCATGAAGAGGCACACACAGAGCGCTACAAAGTAAGAAGGAAATACCAGAGAAAAGTTGCTGTCAGTCATGATACAACAAGGAAGGAGGCTCTAGGCTGGGATGAGTTTGCTATCTCAGTGACATCCTCCTTAGCAGCACTGAGCCGGAGAAAAGTTAAGAAAGTGGCTCCAGAGTTGAGGGAAATCCATCCTGTAGTACATTATGTATAGTAAGTACAAGCTTGGCATGGGCACTGCTGTGCCCAAATAGACAAGCCCGATGGGACGAGCACATTGTGCTCTCCCATGTGCTTAGCGCACCAAGCTTTTGGTCTACTATAAGTGCAGGTCCTTCGCATTGACCTCGAGAAAAGTCAGTCCCAAAGAGAAGGAAAAACTTTTGTACTTTTCGGAGCATTTGGGAGTTGCAAAGAAGGAAGCTCTGGTTTACTTTAGTAATGGGCCTGCATGGACAACGGGGAAAAAGGAGAAATGTGACATGGCAGGGCTCTGAAAATTTGCTCCTCGTCGTACGTTGAGTGCAAGTTGGCTGGTAATAAGGGGCGCTTTACAGCTGTGAGAGTTTCCCGGTTTCACGTCATTCAATATCCAAAATAATATAGTAACATTCCGTTCCGCTCCCCCTCTTTTTCTGGCCGGAGCAAATTCTGTGTGCGTGCTGAGTTTGACGTTGGAACGAATGGTCGCAGTTGATGATCACTGACAATTTCTCTACTTCGTCTTCTCCAGCGATGGTGATGCCAGGGGAGTGAGCGAGTTAGTGAGGCAGTGGGGTCTGAAACTTCACCCCATTACTCAAGCTCCAAATCTTGCCTCGAGGTCAAATCTCAACACTTCGGATGAATCACGTTGTGGGCCTTGGACGGCAAAAGCTTACAATGACAATCCGAGATTTTGTTAACAGATCATACGTACAAACAAAGATGGAGATTCCACCTGTTAACGGGAACGGATGGGGTGGGAAGTGTATCTGGGAAGCTTGCTGTGTACTACTACTTCTACTAATACACAAGATTCTCACCCAAGGATATACTCATGCAAAAGATGTTTCATCCCGTCCCAACCGTTAATTGAGACGCGTTCGACCGTTTTACCAACCAATTGAATGCGAACGCAACAACTCTACCGGCGATAGAATCATAAGACCCATTGGAGTTCAGGGGCGACGGTGGCCGGGAAGATCACCAGTTTCACCACTCGGTCGGTTTGGCATCGAGTCCTAAGAAGGGCGAGGAGGAGTGGAAAAGCGTGAGATCATGAGATCATGCCCAGACATTCGCCTCTTCAAAAACACTACTGTAGAGTACACATAATTTCTCATCCGTTTGCCTTGTCTCGCTTTGCACGAACAAATGTCGAAGGGAATAAACATTTACGAGTGGAAGGTCCCGTGGAAGACGGTGTTGATTGTGGTGATGACTCGTGACTCCTGAGCTTGATGGAACACGGTGCACGGCTGGTGCAAAGCATACAAGACGGATTTGCGACGATGCCCCGGGAGACGGGAGGTCATGTGATGGACAATAAACTCGTCTTTCTTGAAAAACGGTAAAAGGGGAGGACGGTATTTTGGTCTTGGGGTACCGATTTGGAAGAGGTCAACCTTTAAAGGGATGAGACGAATTCAAATCTGAGAAAGCTGGAGCCGATGGCTTGTGTAGGCAAACGGTACCCTCCAGATTTATGAAGATCTGTCTTCGTGCAATGAATACTCTCCGTCTCCTTGCAAAGGGGAAGCAGGCATGTGTAAGTGCCTCTGGCTTTTTCTCTAACTTTAACTACCGAGCTCTGCAATGGCTCCAGGCACATACGGTAGAACAAATCTTGATTCAATACGATCACATCACCAGCTGCAGCAGCCAGCAGCAGGCCTGCAGCTTTGTGTTGTCAGTCCCTCGGGCTCCATTTCACCAGATTCTGTATTCTTCCTCGACTCTGGAGCCTGGTCCTTGGCCCTCGGGGGTCCATCTTTCCTTCCTCCCCCGATTCCCCTCCCCTCCCCTAGTTGTACACTACCCCCCACCCATGGAACATAAATGACAATCCGCGCACGGTTGCCCGCCTGCCTGCCTGCCTGCCTGCCTAAAGATTTATCGTACTGACCGTCGCTTGTACTTACGTACAATGTCCGAATTTGCTTCGATTTGCAATGCAAAATCGAGATTTTCCACCCATTCCTCTGGCTCCATATCTCTCTCTCCCTCTCTCTAAAGTCTCTATCGGACTTTCTCTCTCCCATTCTCTCCCATCCTCATCTTACACGAGTCTACCGCTACATTTGCTGCTACAAGTGTACTGGTACCATTTCCCTGTGTACTTTGGGGAAGATCCTACGGCAGCAATATTCAGTTTACGCGCACTCCTCCTGATGATTGTGGGTGGGCGGTCGGGGGAGAAAGCAAGCATGGGAGGGAGGAGCAAAGAGGAGGAGCGAGCTGCTTTTTTGGGGCTGGCTGCTTTATCCGTGCCTCCCTCCACTGCTGCTGCTGCAGGTCGATATGACATGAACAGGAGCCTCCCATATGTCCTTGTTGGAGAAGACATGACAGGAGTTCAAACTACTCTAGACGGTAGCATAGCTCAACCGTCTGTCCCGGATCCGCGTTGTGGACGAGCAGGATTGCATCGTTCGATGATCCTTTTGGGTTTTAGCAGAGCTTGCAAATGGAGCTAGTTCATGAGTAGTGGGCAGCTCTAGCCATGGCATTCTCGTCGGACTCCTGCAGCCCCGGCATTCAATGCTCCTCCCGAAAAGATGGATGCCATGGATGGGTCCGAATCGTCCGTCCCCATAGCACCATTTCCTGCATGGAGCTCCCGACCTTTACAGTGCCAATCCACTTTTCAATCCAGTCCCTCTGCTGCTGCTCTCTCTACTGGTACCGTAGACCTTGCTCGTAGGGGCTCAGGAATACGCGTGTATGAGTACAGATATGGCTCGAGCTGTTCCTTCTTCCCTGCAGGAAGTAGGTTGGCAGGCACTACACGGGTACTCGTCTATTGGGTGCTGTAAACCAGCCTACTGCTGCTTTCGGCTGTCGCTGTAGCTCGTACGTTACTTTGCAGGGGAGCAAACATTCAAACTTGTGAGCGAGAGAGAGTTATGGAGTTTTGAGATTTCTCTTCTGACTCCGATGTAGAAGTGGGGAGGTTTGATTCTCTATCCTGGAGAACGCGGAACAAGGTGTCTAGAGAGCCTAGAGACATGGTGCTGCAAGTTCGAGATATTGATTGAGAGGGGATCGGTGAGAGACGAGCACAGAATGGAGGGGCAGAATCGAGCTGAACTGAACTGAACTGGACTGGACTGGACTGGACTGGACCGAACTGGACTTGAAGTCTTGAGACCTTGGAGGCTAGAATGTAGGAGGTACTTGCTCTAGTTAGTTATAAGATGGTTACGCAAACCCCTCGCCGGCCACTTTTAATTTATGAGAACACTTTTGCACCGATGTTTTGAACGCAGCGTGTAACAAATGCTGCTGCTTCGCTCACCCGTCGTCACAGGTCAAGAGCTCGAGCTGATGTTGAGGTTGAGGTGAAGGTTGGTAGTAGTAGTAGTAGTAGTGTATAGAGTCTAGAGAGACATATCCTTTCGCAAACATTCAATTCTATGACACCTTCGGAGCCAACGAGTTCAGAATTCTGTCGACTGAGAACACGTACAACCATAAATGCTTTATGAACCACTTCGTCGCAAGGTAGTAGAGAGAAGCCTAGAGACATGATCGTGCCTTTGAAGTTGAATCCTGAATGAAGGCCGTCTCCCTACAGCCCCAGATCGAAGAATGCCGGCCTGCAGGCAGAACGATCTTCAAGCCTAGCAAGAATAGGGCCCCCCTTTCAACATGTAGGGAGCTTGCGTACATCTACGTATACCACACTCGATTCTCTTTCTCTACCCTTCTCGTAGGTAGGGAGGGAGTCAGTGCGCCCGTCGCAGCAACCTAGTGTTCTTATCGATGAATGTTATCCCGGGGTGCCATTAAAGCTCGAGTACCGATGATGAGTGAGTATCAGAGTGATGGAAATTTGTGAGTGCGCGAGGCCAAACGATTCCGTTCTCTCGAGCAGGAGCAGGAGCAGGCTCAGAAGGTCGTATCATGCTCTTGTAAGGTGGCAGGAGATTGTCGATGGGAGAGGATGACAGTAGTATAGAGCATGGATGGGTGCATAGATGGGTAGGCAGGCAGGTAGGTGCTGCTAGGCTGGCTAGGCTCAGCAGATGGATGGATGGATAGGTGGGTGCCTTGAAAGCGAGCAGGAAGATGACGATCGAGGGAGAAAGGAGAGGAGATGAAAACTGGTGAGTGCTCGGTCAAAGTATCAAAGTTTCTAGCGCAAGAAAGTGACGTCAACGGTGAAAAAAGAGACATCTGCTCGCAAGAGAAGGAGGAGCCTTATTTCTGAGGAAGTGTAAGACGGAGGATCTACATCGACAGAAAAGGGGAGACGGAAAGGTCTGCGACGAGAAGCAAGAGTCCTCCCTGCTTGCGCGTTGCGCACGAGGTGGTGTAACACTTCCCTCGTCATCATTAGCATCGCCTTTACTTTCCCGGTTTCTACAGCGTCATGCGCATGCTCCATGGATAACAGCAGCAGCTAAAAATCAGACTCCATGCAACAAGATCCAAGGCCTCCGCTCGCTCCCCTCGCAGGCTCTGAGCACCCCCTACCCCCACCTACTATATAGCGCCCTTCCGTCTAAGATTTCAGCACGCAGCACAAGCTCTCAGCCCTCCAACAACTTCAAACTCCACGTCCCCCTTCCCTTCCCTTCCCTTCCCATCTCTCCCGAAAGTTCCTGTTCTCAGAGTCAGCGGCCTGGACCTGGCTCCAGATTTATTCCTGCGACACAGTCTCTGATGGCCTAACAAAACCTTTAAAGCACTCACGCAGACGATCCATGGACTCATCCAGCCTTAAGATCGTTGCGTGGGGAGAGCGGACCAGAGCTGGCCCTTAAAGGCTCTAGCACTGAGGAATCCTTGAAAGCGGACTGGGTCTTCGAAAAAGTTCTTCTGAGGACCTAGAGCTAGACGAGCATGAGTACGACATCCATCCGTAGTGGCCCCCGCAGCAAATCCTACATGCGAGCCAGACTCCAGTAAAGGGGATTCAGCGTAGACGATCTCCGAGCAAGCCCGGAGCGACTCACTGTGAGATCAATTAAACCAGCCCCACTGCGGGTCAGTGGCATGTTGTGCCACGAGTGCGGTCTTCCCATCCCATATAACGGTAATTCTCAGTCTGCGAAGAAACATTCGGCTCGAGGATGGCGATCGTGGGGAACTCGTCCGAAACACTGGTCCTGGTCCTCGTACACGATGTGTTGATAAACTGGGCTCCACATGCTCCGGACAAGAGAGCTCATGGCTGCAACTGAGTCGACGATATTTAGAGATTGAGTCGAGGACAGGAGAAGAATATTTATATAAATACCTATCTATCCATCATGAATATCTTTCTCATCTTGTGGCAGTCTCTGTCGACTGGGAGAAGTGCCCTGCCGATGGCAATCGACAAGAATCCGAAATGACAAGGGATTCCAAAGTTCGGACTACGTATGGCCATAAGTTACACCTGAGAATGTGGAATCCAATGTGACGATTTCGGATTTCGGGTTTCCGTGTTTCATAACGAACCCGGATCATAACAAACCCAACCACCGTGAAAGGTGGAATCCAACAACAAAACCACACGACACAGTGTTCGTTAATTGTTGAGAGCCTTGTGACCCGGCTGCTGCTGGTGCGGTAGAGTTTCCTGGCAGCCGACAAATCCACATGTGTCCACATATACACACACTCTCGCTCGCTAGTTCACTCGCTCATACGCATGTACTCACGTCCTCATACAAACATAGCTGCTGTAATTGCCAACCTAGCGATGGAGGTCCGATCCGGTCCTCTGCGACAGGGTCAGTCAGCCAGTCCGTCCCTTAGTCATACCATAGACCTTACAACACAATCTCGTACCATATTTCCTCTCGCCCACCGACAACAACTCCAGCTCCGTCTGGACTGGGGCCGGACGCACAACGACGTGTTGTTCATGTGCTCGACACAAGCAAGCCAACAAACAAAGAAACAGTGACAGGAACAGGAGCTCAAATTCTAATTCTGCCCTCGCAACACCTGCACCATCATCCATCCTTCGATGAGAAGACCCTTGGACTACGTTAGCCGCACTTTTCTTCCTTCCTTCCTTGCATCAACCCTCCATGCCTTTCCTCGCTCTGGCCTCTGGCGAGCTGCATCAGCATCAGCAGCCCACCTCTTTTCCATCGCCCACAGTCTCCAGAGAGATCAGGGGACGGCGGGGAGTGCGAGCAGCCTGAGACGCAACCCTACAGTGCATCCCAAGGGCTTTGTCAACCCAAAAATCTTCCTGTCGCGAATTTCAAGTCGGTAGTGAGAGAGGGTGTGGGCGTGTGTGTACATGAATGGTCTCACCCCGTCCGAGGGTGACCCCTGTTGGACAGTGAGGGATTGATTGAGGGGGTTGCCTTGCGCATCCAAGGCGGCACATGCCGATTTAAGTCGCCCTAACCATGTCTTGAGCTGGGCCCGAGTGCATGTAGCATGTCATCAGCCTGGGATTACAGATCTGCAATGTTTCGAGCTTGCAAGGCCGAGTGCGCTTGCAGGGCCGAGGAGTACATACTCGTGATCGTCACAGTCGGTACCATAATAAGTTTCGTTCTCGTGAGCATTTGACTGTAAGGGCAAGTGGGGTCTGAAACAGTGCGTCCACTTGTCAATGATCGGGTACTGTTGGAGCTCTCTTTGCGAAAAAAACCCTGATGGGACCTGGTCTGTACTGCCTCAATCAACTTACGTCTCGCCACTGGTGGTCGTCTACTATGCGACCCACTTCCAAGGAAACAGTGTCAAGACCAAATCAGAATTCCGTACACGACCCACAGGTCGGCGCTGGGATAGTGACAGCTAACCACGAAATTTAACATCATTCACGGCAATCTCAAATGATGGAGGAGAGAGAGAGAGAGAGAGAGAGAGAGAGAGAGTCGGTAACGAATGCAGAGATTTAGATGACTCACAGATCGAGTGGTCCTTGAAAAGAAGGTTAGCGGCGGCGGATCATCACAAAGAACGATCTCGACCTGAAAGAATTGCAAGGCTTCCAGAGAATGACGATAATCAAACTCTGAGCCCACGAATCCATCAAAGAAGGAATTAGCAGGACCAAGGACAGAAGTGGGATCCAAATGGCGATTGTATTAATATTTACATTCCACTGGCCTGAACCAAGCCAGTGAGGACACTGAATTCACAATGATCCTGAGTACATCATAGTTTTACTTGTGTTTTTGTGCTTTTACGATCTTATAGCTTTTGGAACTCCCTAACGGAGAAAGAATGTGATCAATGCATACTACGTTCATCATCATGTACAGAGCTACTATTTCCAGCTGTACAAAGTCTGTACTTGTGACCCCGCGATCCCCAGAATACCCAACCCCTGTGGTAGAACCCTTGAGCTGAATGCAAATCTTCAAAATCAGAAGTTGCCTCGTCGGTCTCAAGAAAAAGGTGTGGGCACAAAAACAGGCCACCAATACTACAAGGAATTGGTGCGAACTCGTCCAGTGTGCGAAACCACACGGGAACATGAATCTCCCTACGCTATCATGTTGCAGCTAGTGCTAATATAAATCGGACATAGAAGATCGAAGAACAGCAGGATCTCCATAGACGACCTTCGCAGATGTGATGTTAAAAAGGTTTCACCTCCGCACATAGGGTCTCTTCTATGGAAGCAGGCTCTCAAAATTTTACTCAGCTGCTCTCCATAACCTCTGCTCTGCTCTGCTTGGATCAAAAAACTTTTAAGCATTCGCAGACTGGGGCATCGGATACGACATGTGCTGCATGGCCATTGGGGGCCCTTGCATCACAGGCACATGCCCGTAAGGTACGTGGTGCGGATGGCCCGTCGGAGTCATGAGCATTTGTCCTCCCATGGCTTGATCAGGTCCACCCATACCTCCCATATCATACATACTCGCCCCTTGTAAGCCTGACCTCGGCCATTGAGCTCCCGGCGATGGAAGGCCAGTGATGGGCCCTGGGCTCTGAGGAAGCGAGTCTCCATCGTTCACGCTTGTGATGTCATGTATACTGGATCGCCTTTTGTCCTTATTGTTGATGGAGTTCAGGCGAATGAAATACTTTTGGGCGTGGCTCGCCACTTGCGTGGGCGTCCTCGAAATTACAAAATTCCTCGAAATGCTTCGCCAGTCTCCCTTGCCGAATTTGGCAAGCCCTAGCAAAAATAATCTGTGCATACCATACCCACAGATGCGTCAACGTCAGTCTAGCACGAGCGAGCTCGAATGATTCTCTGTAACCGCTCATCTAATGCAAAGCTATGGGTCGACTACCTCACTTAGGCCGACTTCTTTACAGGTCTCGACACTGACAGATTGCTGATTTGAACTTGGGAGGATCATTGTGCCTCATTATGTTTGAATAAAACTTTTGGTGAATTTCAAATGGGTCTCTTTGGGCCCCGAAAGAATGGAGGGCGAGCAGGAGAGTAACGAACCTGTGCTCTTCTTCGGACCACGGAATTCCTTTGCGCCGCTCGGGATCACTGGCTTTGGAGCTAGGAGCCTTCCCCGAAGGCAGACTAGTGGCATTCGTAGCATTTGCATTTGAGCCACCGAGACTGTGGTGTCCTCCGTGAACGGGCTTCCTCGAGGTGGGGGAATCCTCGTCCGAAGACGACATTAGGCCGACGGACTTGTGGTAGTTTGGCAGGGCCACTCGTCCGGTCTCTATCGAATTCAGATCTTCTATCAACCTATCGTAATGCTTCTTCACCTCGGTGGGATCAACACCAGGCAACTTGGATGCAATCTTCTCCCATCGATCGGGTGAATCTCCGTCATAGATGGCTAACGCCTTCTCAAACAACTTATCCAATTTTGGCGTCCAAGGAGGAGGAATCGGTAACTGTCCAGGAGACCCCGCTGTTTGGGCAACGGTTGCTGCCATCAGTGATCTTCGATTCACCTCAAGCCCAGCACCCAGCTATTTAAAATCAGAAGAAAATTCGATTGCGGGGCGATGAGAAAAGGCGCAGCAATCGACAGGGTTTCTTCACTCTGAGCCTTGTTGGCAACCGGCGGGCTCAAAATCAAATGACCTCCCACCCATGAACAACCTTCTTTCCCCGACTCCAACTCGTCAACTCCACACCCCTCAGTCAATCGATCAATCGACCAATCCCGCAGCCGAGATGAACGAGAATTGAGAGATACGTTCGAACTGGTCCGAAAGACGTCGAAGCTGAAGGGTCCGAACGGGACGGTCTTCTGGAGGAAAAATATGAATATATAATCGCTCGCTCGCGAGGTGGGGCAGGAAGAAGGTGGAAGGAGCTGTAGAAGTGACAGTCGCAGTGCACAGCGCAGCTGAACGGAACCCCGCGGCAGCAGACAGTCGGTACGAACGAGAAAAGAAAGAAGCAGCGGCGGAAAGCGAATGGAAGGGGGGAGGAAAGAAACAGATGAAAGGCGTTGCTGTTGGATGCACAGGAACTCTGAAGAAGAGATCTCTGCGCTGCAGCATCAGCTGCTGCTGCTGCTCAAAGAGAGTGAGGAAAGAGAGAGAGGAGAGAAACGAGCCTCGGAGGGAAGGAGGTGTGAGAGAGAGCTCTCGGTGCGGCAAAGGGGCTGAGCATTGTGGAGGGCTCTGGCTTTATGGGCTCCCTCTCGGGCCCGGTCCCCTTCGCTGCTCGAACCGGACTGCGGGGGCGGGGGCGGGCAGACAAGTAGGCAGACTCGGGAACGCGAAGGGCAGGGCACTAATAACCAACACCAACACACTTGCCCGCCCGTCGTGTCCATCACAGTGCACTGCCAGGCCGCGCACAGAGAGAGATAGAGAGGGCGACCGAGCGACCGGCCGGGCGGGCTATCCTATGACACAGTAAATACCAGCGTTGTAATCTCTCTCGCCCGCCTTCCGCCCTTCTCCTACGGTCCTCTACGGGCTCGGCTGTCATTCTCCTAAACTTCCTTCCGGATACTTCCTCTGTCTAGCAGCCACCGATCGGTCGAGCGATGGCGACCGCGACCTCCGCCGTCCAGCGGCGACAACGACTTGTCGGATATACACGCTTCATTACTGCTAACAGTGCACTACCGGACTATCCTCCCCGCTCGCCCATTTTCAGGCTGCAAACAGTGCTTAGGCTCGGCTTACTGGGGGTGCAGCGATACGGGCTTAACATTTTCCTCTTTGGGTCGGCCAATGGCATTTGAATACGATCATGTGCTCCGCTCCGTCGGATTTGAGATCGAGCGTCAACTTGTCGGATATTGCCATTTTTTTCTCCGCAATCCTCCGCAACGAGCTATATCGTCCTACGGCGTGCTCCCTAGAGCGTTTGAATATTTCAAGAATCTGGAGACAGTGCCGTCGGATGGCGCATCGGAGGGACGAGATTCAAGTGTCGGAAAGATGGACTTTAAGTCCAGCGGCATTTAGTTCGGCAGGTCAAATGCAGGTCCGCAAGTCTCCCCTCTTCTCTCTCTCTCTCTCTCTCGCGCGTCTCGCGGGCCTTGATTTAGAGATGGCTTGATGTTGGAGGTTTGCAACCTTTGCCTTGAGGTTTTGTTTTCTCGTATGCACCCATGCACTAAATGTTCGGAGATTTATATATTTCGCCACGGGCTTTCATCAACCTTATCTGTAAAGGATATGAGTCTTATCCTGTTCAACCGGCTTTTTTCTACGTATCTCGGGATTTAACTTTACCTCTTGTGCAACTTTTTCTGAGCGGAACCTACTAATTCGCACTGCCCCGGCCTGCCCTTCCCTGACCGACGACCCGTCGACCGGCCCGTCAAATACCCCACCGCCAACTTAACCACCCGTCCGGCGTCGAATACGGTCGCGACAGGAGCCCGGACGCTGGACAATGTCCTCGCGGTTATATTGCGAGTACCGTCCGATGGGCGATCGGGCGACGGGGAGGGTCGGGCCGGAACCTGCGCAGTACAGGGCCCGTCGCGGCGCGTCTCCCCGGTGGCACTTTCCATTCGACCCCAATCATCGCGCAGATATCTGCCCGGTTCTCGAATTTGCCGTTGTCCACCTCATAGGTACTCCTGAGGTCTCGAACTAATTTGTCGGATGTGAAGGTTTTGGGGGCCGGGGAAAGCTATTTTTAACCTGGTCTGGTAGGGCCCTTAAAGACGGTCCCATATGGTAGGCCCCGGCCCCACATGGCACGGCAAGTAGCGCTAGGTCCCACAGATTTCTTGTTACCTCTTTCTTTTCGCTGGATGGCTGGCTGGCTCCTTCCCTTCTCCTCTCTGGAGTATTAATGCTTTCACTGTGGGCATTTTGCTCGATAGCTCCTCATTGTCCCCTCCTCCTCCTCGTCCTATTTCATTTCCCCTTAATATCTAACGCCAAGAAAATCTCGCTCTTCTCCCCCCCTCCTCCGACTTACCACAGGTTGTCCTCCCCCCTGACTTGAGCCCAAGTCTTCTACCTTGCCTCGAGAACGAAATGCAGGGACTTTGTTAGTCGTTATTCTCGATTCTTTGGGAAAAATCACAGGTTCTCGCAGGGGTACTCCTTCTGATATGAGTTGTTGCTGTAAGGGGGTGATGAGGAAGAACGAAGCCAGTTAATAAATTCTAGGAATTTTCTCTTTTCTCCAACAAGGGAAGAACTGAGGGACATCACCAGCCGATGAGAGGGGAGAACATCAACGAGGCCTGACTTGACTTGGGTTACTTTACTAATCATCTGCCCTCTGCTTCGGGCTAAATTTATTACTTTGACCAGCCTATAACTCGCGTTGTCTAGGCTGTTGAGGTCTCCGGGAAATTATGCGCTTGACTTTTACTTCTACCTCTACCCGGCCTATTTTATCTTGCAATTACGGATTTACCCTTTGGGTTTGTCGTTTCTTGAACTCTTGACCCCGCCGGTCCATGTACGTGGCGAAAATACCGTTTTCTTCCTTGCATTACGTGGCGCTGCGCAATACTTGTCATTTGTTTTCTTCCTCCCTTTCATTACTCGGCCTCCTTGCCTTGACTCGCCAAACTTAAATTAATTGATTTACAGTGGATATTTTCTTCTTCATTTACCAAGAGAAAACTAAAACCTAACAAAAAGATAAAATTTACAAAAATAATATTTACAGAAATGAAATAATAAAATGACAGTTGAAATTCAAAAAAATAATAATAATTCATCTCTTTGAAATTTAAAAAATGTACACATTCCAATATATAGGCTAAAAATTACTCTAAAACTCACTTTTATTTCAATAAGATTTTTTTTTCTTCCTTAACTTGTAAAAAGAAATTCTTACTGTTTTGTAAATTTTTTCAAAAATTGATATAAATAATTATATTTATGTATGTAAATTTCCTTATTAATTGAGTTTTTAAAAATTTAAATTTTTAAAAATCGATAGAAAAATTACATATTTGTTTCAGAAATTTAGCTCATAATTTTTTTCATATACGGTAGGAGCATAACTTCCCCGAAAATTATTTAAGATTTTATTTTCTGCAAAAAAAACGTCTTTTGAGCCAAATAATTTAATTTATATAGAACTGAAATATGTCCCGTTTAGGAATACATATATACATTTCATAAATTTTCAAAATAAATTAAGCTAAAATATAAAATAACACGTAAAACTACATAATTTGAGAATGAAATTAGTGAAAACGATAATTTTTAAAAATATTATTTATAGGATTTTTCAATTTATTTGAGCAGATATTGGATGGTAATGGCTTTCTTTAAAAAAATTGTTTCATTTTTTATAAAATAATTTAGAAAATTTGAATTGAAACCTCTACTTTGCAAACACTCTCCACTTTTGTTGAATGCCTTTCAAACGCTCATAGAAGAGTCATTCTTTTCGATATACAAAGATGTGGAACGAGAGAAAAGAAAGAAAAAGAATGATGGGGAAACATATACTGGTTTTCTGGATACAAAAAACTATTCTAATGCATGTTTCTTCTTGATTCCAATCTGGTTCACAATAAGGAATTGTGGATATTTGGAACTTTGAAAACTGCACCTCATGAGAAGAAGCAGACCCTTTCAAAGGTACCTTTTCAAGGTAGATTCTCTTCCCAGCCTTTTTGCTATATTACTTGGTCCCTTCGGGATTCTCTTCCAAAAAGGTGAAATGCAACCGAACATCTCGGGGTAGAGATACCCTTCCTGGTAGAGGATTTGTGGGCTCGAACGAAAGTGTAGCAAATATTGGTTCCCTCACCTGAGGAATCCTCGCTTGCACATAGGAGATGGACCGCCAACAATTTTCAGCGGCCTCAAATTTGAGAACCCGTGATGTCACTCCACCATATATTTCCCACTTCCAAGAATGTCCTTCCCCTGACACTGCATTCAATAACGGCACCGATCCAAGAAGAACTCTCAACATTGGAAAGAGACGCTAAAAATATACATCGGAGATGATCGGACAATGTATGAGATATTGCTATGTACATCTTGTTGCGTATTATACCTTCTCCGATATTTTCTCAAGGAAAGTCCAGACTCGAGGGTTGAGAGGAAATGAATCCATGAGGAACTCTCGCTATCCCGTGGCGCTCTCGACGGGCAGTAGGTAGCGGGCCACACTTATAGCAACCGGCAACGTATCTGACAGGGCCAATGCAGGTGACAGTCTGTTCCCCGCTTACCTTGTCTCGATAGTACCCCCGACACGTCTCTCAGTACTTTTCTCCGGCTAACGGGCGTTTCTTTCTTCTTCGCCTGTCATATTTGCCGGCAAGGTCTACATCATCGGGGAACGTCAGACATGTGCTTCTCTCGCTTCTTCTCACTGTACAATCTAAAAATACCGGGGGGAAAAGCTAACAGTAAGGGGAATGTCACACGTTTTTCTTCCTGCTGTATTCCGTTCGTTCCCTCGCTGCTTCGTTTCCTTCCGTTCCGCTTCGGTTGGCGGAGGCCCGAAGGACTTCACGTCCGAGGTCAAAGTTCCCCGGCCACTCCACGTAACACTTACCTCCCACCACGTAGATTACCCAAGTTCAAACCAGCCGTTGTTCGTACTCCCAGTTGTTGACAGCAGACGCAGAAATGTTCTTTCCACATATTCTTCTCGCCTGCCACGTAGGTGATGTACATCGAGTATATTTGCTTAGCAGGCATGAAACTGCCATGAATGCACTGCGCTTTCCACGTAGCGCTCTCCCCAGGCCAGGTCGGCATGTGGGAGTTTCACACACTTTCCTCGTTCGCCCTTTTCTTGGTCCATCGGGGTTTGCCTTCTTCTTGCGCCTCGCCTCGCCTCGCCTCGCTCGCGTTTCTACGCCTCCCTTTTCATGCAGATTTCCATCGGATTTAGACTTCCTCATTTTTTAAACCCCGCTGCTGCCTTACCATGAAGTCACTGCAAGCAGTACTTTTGCCTAATTTATGTCATGCTTATTACTTTGGGCACAAAAGGAGTGTTTTCAAAGTGCTGGTACGATGGAGGTTGGAACTTGTGTTCGAGCTGTGGTGTACCGTCCCGTCCAGCGAGCAGTGCCAGCGTTTGCCCAAGTCCTGGAACGGTAAGATGAAGAGGGTCGACCCGGGAAAAGCATGAAGTAACGAAACAAAAGGAGGTGGAAACTCAGAACCAGCCCTGTACGAAACGCACTCGTGGGTACGTACTTTTTTTGTACTGCACTAGTGCAAATATGTTGTTCTTATATTATCTTTACAAGTTCATGTATGCATTACGTACATCTTATCAATTCATATAACCAATTTTGGTTACTTACATGTAGATTAGCAAAATTATATTTTTGTCATAAAAATTCAAAAGACTGAGGTAAGAGTTAACTTTGGTTTGTATAAATACAATATTACTTGATTACCATGTAATAATTGATGTCATAAATAAAATTATCAATATAATATAATGAAACATATAACCCACCTATGATAGTGATGTGACATATATTGGATTCTAAACTCTTTTGAGTCCTCTCGTATATAAAACAAGGGGAATCATTAACCATTACATCTTCATTGCCTTTAGTGTAACAATTGTCGATGGAAGATTTATTGTATGTCTAACTAATATTGATTAGCTAGCGTTAGTTGAGTCCACTATTAAATTTATCTCATTAGAAAAATAAGTATACCACATGATCCAAAAAGATACCAAATTGACCTTTAGTTTGCATAAATACAAAACTAGTTAACTACCATGCATTGGTAGATTATCGCATTATGTTAGATATGTTTTGAGAATTAATAACAAAATCTAGGTTTCAAGTGCGCGATGGTTTTGTTACACGCATCATGTAATTAAATAACTCATTTGAATTGAAAAACAAATGTTGCACATGTTATAAGAATGAAAATTCACTTTGGCTTGCATGCACACAAAACAACTTGGCTACCATGCGTTGGTAAAATATACGAAAGTGACAAATATCTTTTAAAACTTGGTTATTATAAAATATTGAAGCAAGCATGCATGTATATGCCCCCAATGTTTTCCACCGTGATTGTCTCATTTTCAGAAATTGGATCATGTAGACAAATCTAAAAGTTATACTCTGCATGAATTATTGCAATGTCGAAAAAATACTCTCTTATATAATTTTTTTCACCCTGTGAGAGATGAGAGGTCTATCACATCATTACTTTAATTTGTTACTATGTTGCTAATGATTTGACTAAAAAATATTGAAGATGGAATTCATCCGGGAGTTGGTTATCAAAGACAAAACAAAAGTTTAAATAAAAAGTATTGTTTTTAACACGTTTTGAACAATAAAATATGGATTTTTGTGTACGTAAAATATTTGCAAAAAATTTATTAAAAAATTTAAAATTTGATCATTTAAAATTTTTTTAAAAATTCAAACATGATCCCGAGAGCTGAAGTGCTGAAGCAGCTCAATTCGGACTCGAAAGCCTAGAAGCGAGAACGTGAGCAAAAGAACATGAAACCCTAGAAGACAAACAGGGCCTCTAAAGTCCCCCTTTCCCTCCCCAGAAAGAAAGAAAGAAGAGAGTGATTTATGGCACTGCTTATTTGATTCCAAAGCGAGTTCCACCATGGGAACAATAATTACCGGAGACTTTACTTTTCCTCTACAGGAGAAGGGAGCCCCACACACAAGTGACAAATTCCTCATTCCAAATTCTCTTCTCTCGCCTCGCCTCGCCTCGCCTCCCCCTACCACAATGGCTGCTATGGCAGCTGGACTTGGCCTTAGCTCTTCAAAGCGCACGGCCGAAATGTGTCCAGTATATTCCCCATCGACGTCATACAGTTTGTTTCTCACACGTACATGGACCATCGAAAGGACGAACTTGTTCACTCGACATGTGCTCTGTAGGGCGGAGGCGAGGCGCAGCTTGGAGCTTTGGAACACTTGGAACCCACCATGAAATCCCCCATTCGTGGGGCTGGCGCAGGTTTCGAGACGTAGTGATGCTTGTGTTCATGCGCGATGAATAAATAGGGTCCCCGTCGCCCCAAACAAAAGATTCAAAGAAACAAAGATCAGCTCAACAAGGCCTTTTATCGAACAACTTATGGATATATATTTTTATATAAAATATGATATCGAGAATCGTGGCGTCCTTTTGGATATGTTTCTTTACACCAAACCTGAGTGGTTCCCACATGCGGGTTTCCGAACGTTGTCAGACTCCTTAGGGGAGCGATATAAAAACGCCCCCAAGAATTTGGGTGCTGTGACGAGCTTTGCACTCGTCTGACCTATGCACTCGTATGCCTCCTCCTGCCTTAGGAGTCTCTTCGCTTCCAAAGGGACGTGCGTCCTTTCTTCTTGCCCACCATAACTCCCATAATATTCTCCGTCAAAAGGACCCTCAGATGGTCCATTGTTTGTGCCTTAAGGAAGGCTCTTCGGTGCCTTCAAAAGAGAGCTAGACGACACAGCCTTGCATCGATTATTTTCCAGTTAACCAGCTATTCCTATAACAAATATGCTCATTCACAGATTAGCGAGGTTTGGGTTTAAATAATATAATTGAAGTTCGGTCACTGGTCCTTTAAATGATTTTAGTACTCTAGAAATACGTTTCACGAGAAGATGTAGCCGGTGGGCAGGCACAATAAGTATGTGTGTATGCAAATTGCAAGCGGGGTTTAAGTTCAGGAGACATTTGATTTGTGGAATACGTTGTAATAACGATGGCAAGCGAGCCAGGACCATAATCACGATACACAAAACCAACTGTTAAGCGTGATCAGCTTTGAACTCACCAAATCCGCTACGGCAGTGCGGTAGCATCTCTAACGGAATCTACCTCCTTTTGTGGACGTGTTGCACCTTCTATCAACCCACGTGGAGAAATCAACATCTCAACACTGTCAGAGGCAGCAAATCTGAGGTTAATGAGATTGTATGGGACCGTGACGACTTAGTGAGAGTTGTTACTCTGATTCTTACGTCTTCAGTTGTAGACCCACTGTAGACGCAGAAATGGCTGCCCAGAGCCAACAAGAAGCTGCGAACTTGTCACGATCGTATAATCGTCTCCACTCCAAGGGGACCGACTGCTAGAGAAAAATACAAGTTAGGGAACTGGTGGGGCTGATCATTGATGCTCACCTCGTAGTTGTAGTCTTCATTCTCTATTCCTTGAGCTTGAAATCATATAATGTACGGGGCCAAAAGTGCATCTCATTTTGAAATGAGGATGCCCATCCTCGTCACAAGAGAAGCAATGGACTTTTATTTTCAGACAGATCGGCCCAAACGTAGTCCAGACGTGATCGTACAGGACACCGATTTCTAATGGAATTCAATCATCTCAAAAGGTCTCGTCTCCAACACAAACCTCCTCGATGGTATGGCCCTCAAGGCTCATGCCCTCGACTTAAAAGTATGCAACCAAACGGTCCAAACATCCAAAGCTTGTACTTGCTTCCTGGGGTGGAATGTTCCGTCTTCAATGGTGGAAGAAGAAACTTTGGTACAAGTACGCCTCGACACTGACACTTGGAGAGTTCGAGAGTGCCAACTCGTAAAGACGTGAGACTTGTAACTAACCGCAACAGCAACAACTCGCCCCCCCTACTTATCATTTATAGAGACGTTCCAACATTCGACAACAACAGATTCGTTATATCTCGTACGAGATATAACGATGTCGGCCGGGAACGGCAGCCGGGAAGTGAGATCATCTCCAAAAGCTGCCGGCAGGGAGGATGTTCAGCTTCCAGGCATTTGCCCGGTACTTCGGAGCAGCTCCCCGGCATAAAGAAAAGAAAGACCGTGCAGCTGCTGCGCCTGGGCTCACCTGACCCGACCTGACCTGACCAGACCTAGCCTGGCCTGGGCCGGGCCGGGCTACTGGAGAGGGGCAGGTGGTTGGAATCCCAAAGCGCAACGGATCCACGGTGCGTCTTGATTTTAGAAAACTCTAGTGGGCCCCACTTCCGTCTTCACTGACTGACTGCCCCATCGACTGGCTGACTGACTGACTCCCTGCCTCCCTCGGAGTCCCTCCCTCTCCGCTCCCTCCTTCCGTCTACAGTTGGGACGGGCACGGGGCCACCACGTGGGGCCGTGAATCGGGGGAGGAACAGAGTTTTGCCCGCGGTGTTTTGCACTTCGGGTCTCGGGCATTTGACTTGCGGTTGTACAGCGCTCGTCCTCGGCTGCTCGATTGCATGGGGCTTAAAATTGTTCTCCTTCATGGCGCTGCTGTCATGATTCGTTTCCGGAGAAAGCTTGCAAAGGAAAGAAGGAAGGGTGACAATGGGCACGAAGGAAGACAGCGCAGCCGCTCGGATGGAAACGTTTCTATTCGCCTAAGGTTCTTTCTTTCAGGGAACCACTCGATGCTGGAGGCAGGGGGAGGGTTGGAGAAAGCAACCATGGCGCAGAGGAAGTTTCAGAGCCTTTAGAGAGAGGGAGAGGAAAAGATCTGAACGTTGAACTGTCATGACTACGGAGTGACTGAGTCGATTTGCTAGCTCCAGGTTGGTGGAGTCTGTGGACCGTCACGGTGACAATCGAGAATACGAGTCAAAGGGTAGGCATATACTGGAAAGATGATCGCTGCTGCTTCTTCTTCTACTACTTCGCAGATGTGAGCTGCCCCTTTACTTAATAAGACGATTTGCAAAAGTTTGATCGCCTTATGGCAGATTCTGTACCTTCTAGTGGGGCAAGTTTCGTCACAGTTATTTTACGATATTCTTTGGCACAGAAAACTTCTCTACGAAAGATGAAACGAAGCAAAACCGTCAGGGATAAGGAAAAAATTACTGTAGGATTTCAATCATTCCACATCTTCTTTGATCAGAAGATCACCAGTTATGTTACAAAGGGCTCTAAGAAGTGTCCTTTATGACAAAAGGGAGGTAAAAGTCAGTCAAAATGCATCAAATGTTGGTGCAAATTGGACATTCTCATATTACTACTACATGATGTGTGTCGTGCACATACATATCGCATCACAACATACATTGCTGTCACATCAAACATCACAATACATATATCGTCATACACCAATACAAGTATACCACAATAATCTTTTCTACTCTCAAAACATCCACAAGGACACTCCGCTCATAACCATAGCATAAAATAGAGGCAAGGCCTGCTTGTATCCTTGAACCACCAACTGTGCCACATGGCGTAATGACATGCGTCTTGTAATCTCATCTAGCTCCACATACAAGTATCGATGTACTCGTATTCCACTGCAAAACAACACCCAAACCTGTGCTAAAAACATATCAAACACACATATAACCTCTTGCGAATAATGCTCAGCAATGGACATTGTATCTAAAGTTGACAACATAGTGGAAGTGGGAATCACTTCCTGCGTCTCCTCCATATCGTGAGCAAAAGACTCACTCCAAGCTTGATGTATGAGCTGATATGCCATCTGTCGTAGTTGCATACATGAGGTACTTAGTGATTCATCCAACGTCGATGAAAATACTCCACTAAGACTTGGCATGATAGTCATATCCTCTGGACAAGGACTATCATATGCATTCATGTTGGCCTCCAACAAATCATCAGGCCAAATAACACAAGTACTGAAGGCTGCAACATATACCAAACCTCCAATTGGTAAATGGCTAGAACAAATAATGAATCGTACAGGTAATCGACTCATTCGGTCCTCACCAGATTGCCAACATGGCAGATAAGAGGCTATTTTTTCCAATAATCAATGCTGAAACCCATCGAGTATAACACTACCCCACCCACCAATAAATCATAGAACTCTGCAAGTGTAACTACATCATGTGCTCACGTTGTAGGGCTATTTGTGATATGATATGGTTGCACTTGCACAGTTAACTCCATCCGGATGACATATGGTGAAGGGACATCACTAGAACCTCCAAGAGATGTCTGAATTTTAAATGGACATCTCTCCACACTGGTCTTTCGCAAACCAAGACCAAATAGTGCATCCTTACCCAACATAAGAGGTTGTGCATCAGAATCCAACAAGACTCGTTGAGGTCGATAAACCTTTCATGAAGGTCGGACCAGACAAAAGACACCACTCTTGTTATCCAACATGATTGAACTTGGTGACAACTTGTTACGCTTGTATGCCGGCCTCGCTGGTAACTCCATCATTCAAGCGGTAGCAGCTTGCCAAGTTCCACTAGTAGTTGTCTTGATTCCAGATCAATACTACTAGTGCTATCACTACTAGAAGTAACCATCACATACTCTTTGCTTTCACAAAGTGTGGCTGCCAATCGTAGTATATGGGATGATGACAACCCCAATGCCAATAGATCCTTGGTTGAGAAACATGAGAATGAGCAAGAGTGTTTGCCGCCCCCAACATTATGCTAGATGCTTCCTCAGACAATGTTGATTAATGGTCCTTACTTGCTCCATCTCCAAGTCATCAACATTGGTTTGCATCCTCATTTCTCTAATAGGTCATCTAGGAGCCATGGATGAGGTATTCAATGCCTTGGACAATGTGAATGACTGAAGAAGTAACCTCCCCTCTTTATGGATCCAACTCCACGGACGCTCCTCTAGACTCAACAATATGTGTTGCACTACGAGTCACAACAACTACATATAGTTGTGCCGATACACATATGTATTCTACAACATCTTCATCATATGATGTAGATGCATCAGAATCTTATCTTTGCTAGGCTATATCCAAACTTGCTATCTCTTGCTCCAACTGCTCTAGTCAAAATACCATGTTCACCTCATGACTAGCCTCACAGGTGTTAGCCTGTGAGGCTAGTCATGATTAGGGGCTGGTCCTCTACCACCACCCTGCCACCTTGAACTCCTCGTCCTCTTCCATAGACTGCCATGGAAACTCTTGTTGATCGTAACACTAGATGGAGATCAAAGCATCGATCCATCATGTGACCATGTCTGTGACAATGCTCACATGATTTTGATCCAACAAAATCCATCCTTCAACCTTGAAGGCAATCCTTCTTGTAATGAGGTCCACCTCATGTCAAACATACCATCCCAACAACTAATTGTTAACCTAAAAAGGATGGCAATGGTCTCAATGATGCACCTTCACCATTCTATTTAATGGTCGAGACTGTACCACATGTCTACCATAACCATTTTGGGTTTGTGTTGTAGACTAGTAGCGTGTATGAGTTGACAAAGTTGGTGAATCCTTGTTGAACCCAACAGTCACCACTTTCTCTTCTTGCATGTTGAGCTCAATAAACTCAGCAAGACAGAACATAATGGCCAATGTAGGTGATGTCTTCTATAGTATGGTAGCATCTCTCACTCTACTTCTCAACTCCATGTCCAATATCCCATATCAATATTGGATAGCTTGTGCCTCTATCACCCCATGGGTAACAATGATCAACTAACACGTTCGAGTATATATTTGTCGAAGGCTCTCCCCAGTCTTCCTTTGAAACTCATGCAAGTTGCATAGCTTTTCAATTCTCACCCCTTGGTAGTCTCTTCTCAACCATGCAAAGAACTCCAGAATAGGGTTAAAGGTTGGGACATTTGAACTCTTTCCAACTCGACTAGCTCTAACCATATCATCAATGTCATGTAAAGATGATGAACTCACACCACCAAACACTATATCCGAAGTCATAGAAATATAGGTAGGAGACCACTATTGTCTCCAAAACTCAATCTCCTCATGGTGTTCACGCCGGAATTCATAATAATCATATGTTGAGGATCCTCCAAATGCTAGAATAATTCTTTCCAAGCCATAAACGGACTAAACAACGTAAAGTTGCACATCCGCTATAAATCACACCATGAGTCAAACTCATGTATGAAGTCATCCAACTCAATAGTGCCAATTGTACCCGAATATCATTTAGGACCCTTGGTGGCCCCATAGATATTTTCCATGTCCCACAATAACGGTGTGGGTACACACTCCAAGATATCCCCAAGCTCAGCTTTGACACTCTCTGAAACCAAATCAGAGTCTTATGTGAACCTCAAAACCCAAGATTGGTATCAAACTCTACTACGGATGCACCAATTGCTAACCCAAGTAGTATCTCATGCGGAACCTCAAGAGAACTCCACTGTCACACCAATGTATCACCTTCTTAACCGTACAACATGTCCCCAACTGGAACTAGAAAACGCAACAGAAGGTACTCAAGGTACCACAATATACTACACAAGGGCAACCTGAAACTTGTCATCACCACAGTTACTCACCCAATCTACATGTCCGCAAGTCTTATTTCATATGGGAGAAACATGGATAGTCTGATTGGTCAAAAAATCCAGCCTCACTATCGGTAGCACACATGAGCACTAACACTCCAAACAACAAAGCACCAACACAAAAAATGTGGCACACAAATATGAAGCCAAGATAGAGATATATCAATCACAAGAAACATAAATAATAATATCCATCTCAAAAACATCCATCAAAGAGGTCAAACCAATCCAATCCAGACTTACATAGCCTTAGAAAGACATTTAAAAATACTAAAACTAAGTTTTGGAGGCCTTTTGCTCTCCACATCAATAATCTCATATTGATCATCCGGCTGTATAAGGTGTTGCCTTTAATTCCTTACCTATGCAAAGGTTTTTTGGAAACGGACACTGTTTAAAACTTCTACGAGTCTTTGAAAATCTTTAACTCCAATTTTATACCTGTAAAAGTCAAATTTTGCAATTTTGACACTTCTAGTCTTATGCCTAATATCTCTATCCCAGCACAAGATACTTTATATCTTCTATCAACCCACCAAATTTCAAATCAAACAGATATTATATGATAATCTGATAACATGCCGCTTGACCCGAAAACTTTGAAACACCAAATCTTGGACTTCTAGCACTTATGTCCAAAATCTTTTTCAGCTAATCTTGATTTTAAGCCCCAAGATAATTATAAGCATCGATCCACTTTGTCAATTTTTAGCAGCGCTTCCGCCCTAAAAAATTCTCGATTCGGATTAACATACTAAAAATTTGAAATTGATCACATCAAATTTTGAATCGACTCCACTTCTATATCGTCACCATTGCCTTCAATCCATCAACGTCCTCCACACTCTACAACAAACAAAACTTCGATCAAAACTTGCCAAAACATCTTCAACGTTCCAAGAACTCACAATATCACCACATAATCTAGTTTGAGTTTTCGAAGTTATATTTTCTACTCTCTAAATGTCCTCAAGAACACTCCGCTCATAACCATAGCATAGAAGAGAGATTGTAGTAGAGTCAAACCCACTTTGTGCTTCAAAGACTTTAGGTTACCGCATTAGCTATTCTCCACCATAGCCACACTCTCAAACGCTTAACTTCAAAAACTGCCTCCCAAGAAGCCTTGATTCGAACTCTACCCCTTGAGCCCTAGTTCTCCTAACGACAATGTCGATCCTAATGACAGTTCCGGTTCGAACGGTGCTAACTACACAATTGGCTCTAACTATTATATCTACTCTTGCATACACGTACCTACCTAACTAGAGATGCAACTACATAAGTCATGGCATGTGTCATCTTCTTTAGTGAAAGTGATGACCAAATGTTGAGTTTGGATTTGCGGACCAATTAGACTATCTAAGTTTCTCTTTATTGAGACCTTACTTATGGATCTGAAGACTGTGTGTGTGGTGGTGACAGGTTTTAGATTGCCCTTGTGTTAGCACATTGCACTTGCTTAGGTACCTTCTGTTGCAGTTTGTGTTTCGTTGAGGACATGTTGTTGATATACTTATTGAGATGATACATAAGTGTCACATATGAGTTCTCTCAAGGTTTCAAAGGAAAGATTACTAGGGTTAGCAATGGGTGCACCCATAGCGGAGTGTGGTACCAACCTTGGTCATTGAGATTCACATAAGACTTTGATTTGGTGTTTGAGAGTGACGGAACTAAACTTGGTGATATCTTGGATTGTGTCCCCACACTGTTGTTCTAGGATATGGACGATATTTATCGGGTCACTAAGGGTTCCAAATAATATTTTGGTACAGTTAGTATCATTGAGTTGAATGATTTCATACATGAATTTGACTCATGATGCGATTTGAAGTGGATGCGCAACTCTACATTGTTTAGTCCGTTTATGGCTTCGAAAGGATTATTCATGCATTTGTAGGGTTTGCCGATGGATGATTATCATGAGTTTCAATGTGAACAGCTAGAGGAGATTGAATTCTAGAGACAATATTGGTCTCCAAACTTCATATATATTACTTATTGTATAGTGTTTGATGTTGCGAATTCATCCTTTGTACTTGTCAATGATGATTGGTTGGAGTTGCTAGACTTGAGATAATTTAAAGCTCCCAACCTTAAACCCTATTCTTGAGTTCTTTGCTGAGTTGAGGAGAAACTACATGGGGTGAGGATTGACAAGTTACAAGGCTTGCATGAGTTTTAGCAGAAGACAAAAGAGAGTCTTTGAGAGACATATACTCAAATGCGTTGATTGATTAGTATTAGCCATAAAGTGACAGAAGCACAAGTTGTCTTATATTGTTATTGAATATTGAAAATGGAGTTGAGACGTAGAGTGAGAGATTACATGAGACATCACCTACGTTGGCCACTGTGTTTTGTCTTGTTGAGCGGAGTGAGCTCAACATGCAATGGGAAATATTAGTGAATGCTAGGTTCAACAAGGATTCAACAACTCCTTCACATTACTAGTCCTAACACAAACCCAAAGTGGTTATGGTAGACATGTGGGACAATTTTCACCATCTAGACCAAGTGGTGAAGGTGCCAGATCGAGACTATTGCCATCAATTTTAGCTCAACAATCAAATGTTGAGATGATGTATTGAAGATGTTATCTGTGTTATGATCTATCTAGTCACATCAAACCTATTCACCACCATACATATTGGCAAATGTTACTTGTTGGGTGATCCACATGCACAAGTGATGATGAGTGCACATTAGCTTTAGTCATGGATTGGATCGGAGATATTGCTAGATGCAACGAGAGGAGGATCTCATGCACATCGTCAACGTGTATGGTGGACAAACCTTCTTTGTAGGGACATTTTATTATTCATACATGACTATGTGCAGAGGTCCTCACTGAGAGCTGCATTATCCACATTGTTGAATTATACAACTTCCCATGGCTAAAGAGAGGGAGGACTTGGACTTGTATGGAATTCTCGCTTGTAGCAATTGGTGGAACCCAATACAAATGAGAGAGAGCAAGCTATGGGCTTTTGTACGAGAATTACATCAGTATCTATATTTTCAAAAGTATCATGACGTTATATGTTAGTTTAGGCACTGGACCCAATATATTTGACATCAATTGTGAGACTTGGATTGGATAAGAATAGACGCATGCGGTCCACATGTGTGACTCCAAAACCATTGTTCAGCTCTTTGCCTACCAAGACCATGGAAGTTAAAGCTGAAGGCGAGAAGTGACCAAGATCTCATTCTTGGTCTTATTGGGATGTTAGATAAGGAGACTTGTAGTCTTTTCTAATATGTTTGGACTTTTTTTTACGTGGAGCAAGCGGTGGTTACCATTCTGGAGCTTTATGATACAACTCAAGACGTTATAGCTAGTACATATGGAGTTTAGCTTAAAAAGTTATCGTTTAGCAACCAAATACTACGTCTTCTACCACTAGTGTTGATGAAGAGAAGATTTGGGATATTGAGATTGGTCCCAAAGTGACAAGAGGAGACAGATGTAGGGTGTGGCGATTTCTAAAGAGTTCCAGAATTATTTTTCCTTTAGTATGAAGGATTTAGTTGTTTGAAGGGACATGATATACAAATTGATTTGACAACGGATGCACCATTTTTTTGTCATCCCTATTGATACAATGATATGGAGAGAGATTTGATCCAAAGTTGGTATCAAGACCTTCTTTGGGCTAAATTAGTGGAGATATCATATAGAGAGTATGCATCTCATGTGGTGATGCAAGTCAAGAAAAATATACATGGCAATTTTACAAATTTATGCATGTGTGGTGACTATTGGTCTATCAATTGACAAACAAAATACGATCGTTATGTTATGCATTTACATGATGAGATATTTGATACGGTTGGGCATGCAAAGATTTTCAATACAATGAATTTATGAGTAGAATATCATCGGTTGTGGACTTGAGATGAGAATTAGATTAGGATGATGTTTTGGGCATGATTCACATAGCAAGATTGTTTTGTATCAATGGAAATTTTTAGCGTTTGGGTTGAAGAATGCACGTGCTGAGTACTAGAGAGTGTTGGATAGGATCCTAGCTTGACTTGATTATATCCAAGCCTACATCAATGATATTCTAGTATATAGTGCCATAGTAGTGAAGCATGAGAGACATTTGCATGAAGTATTTGAGAGATTAATTGCTCATGGCCTCAAATTACATCATGGAGAGTGTAAGTCCTTTTAGGAGCATGAAGAGTACTTGGCTCATACCATATACCCAAAAGGGTTGAGAGTTTAGCAAACCAAGGTGGATGCAATCTAGTATATTTCACAACCCTCATATGTGAGTAGGGTGCAAGCCTTCCTTGAACTCACAAACTTTTATCGTTAATATGTGTGAGGATTTAGCACTATTGCCAAAGCCTTGACAAACTTGGGGAGATGAACATGAGAGAGCTTTTGTTGAGCTCAAGAAAAGGTTGACATCTCCCCCTATTTTAAGAATATCATTGATAGGTCATCCCTTTCAAGTACATATTGATTGGAGATGTTGGGTTTAGGAGCAATGCTTACGCAACATGATGATGAGGGGAATGAGTTTATAGTAGCTTATGCAAGTCCCTCCAACATGCATTGGAGTCAAAGTATAGTTCTTACAAAGGCGAATGTTTGGAAATTATTTGAGCTATGACACATTTCAAATGTTATTTGCTTGGAAACTTCTTCACCCTCATCACTTATCATCAACCATTGAATTAGTTGATGAAATCAGACAATCTTACATAAAAGCTTGCACAATGGGCTCTTATTCTACAAGAGTATGATTTCACATACATAGACTTGGCTGGAGTGATAAACCATGATGCAAATGATTCAAGTCGAAATCCATGAATAAGTCAAGCTGACAAAATCAACATCCGATGACACACTGATATTGATGAAGTGATGGTGTAAGATTGGCATGTTTATGACATTTTGAGTATGTTGGAGCTTGAGAGCTATGTGATATCTCTATTGGACTAGAGAGTGGATATGTTATCCTTGAACGTTGAGATAGAGGATAGTTTGATGATAAGTCAAGACATCCATGATGACATGGTGGTGTTGGGTATCTTTGTACAAGTGCTTTGATAGCCATTTTGAGTGCTAAGGAGTAGGATCAAATTCTACTAAGAGCTTGTCAATTCATATCGGAAGGTAGACACCTTCTTCATGTATGGGGTTCTACCACTTCCATCTCAGAGAATTCAATTGATCACACATGTTCATGAGGAGTTAGATCATTTTGGAATGAAGCATACATATAGCTTACTTCAAAGTCATTATTGATGGAGAGGTATGCAAACTAAGATGCAGCAATTTATGGCCATATGTATGATATGTGATCGTGTTTGAGGTATTGAGTCTTGGACTTGGATACGTCTGATGTTTGGGTTAGCATGTGTTCTCAAAGGGCAAAATTCTTTTGTAGAGTACTGTTCATGGCATTTGAGATCCTATCTAAAGATATTTTGCATTATGCTAACATCGTAGATGATGTAATTCAACTTCAATTCTTAGATTTCATGTTAATGATTATGTTTACTTGTAGCATAATGCACGGACCACATTAGATACTATTATTGGTCGCATAATTCTAGGAATATGTGAGGTTTTATATTCTAAAATTTTGATATTAGAGGCTAGTGATGGTGTGATTTGGAAGAATCATGTGCATAATTTTGCACCATGTCACCTTCCAAACATTGATTGTATCATAGATCCAAGTCCGGCAATTGTATGGACATGCGTGAGTTGTATGTTATGTGGATAAGCTGATGGAGTAGCCAATATGTTGATTTGTGATTCTTGTCCCATAGGATAGCATGTGTCATGTTTCACTTCCTCTCAATGTGATGCCCATTAAGAAGTGGAGATGTCCTCGATGCGAATAGCATGCAAGCCAATTTAATCATTTCATTGTATGGATTTGCAGACATGTGACTAACGATGGGGCATTGTAGCATCATGCCTCATGATCTTAGCCCTACAAAAGGCATATCATGTAAATGTACTAGATGTATACCACATGTTGACTTAAGACAAGGCACTTATTGACTTCCCTAAACCCCATTTTGAGTCATTGGGAAAGGGTAATCATGGAATCAAAAACTCGAAGAAACTTCATCCACAGCGTCACATTGTGATGTTTGATGTGACAACGATGTATTTATGTAGTGGCACCCCTAGTTAGGTACGTGCGTTCATGGAAGAGTAGATATAGCAATTAGAGCTAATAATGAAGTTAGAGTTATTTGAACTAGACCTATCGTTAGGGCCAACAATGCCGCTAGGAGACTTAGGGCTCAAGGGGTAGAGTTTGAATTAGGGCTCATTGGTGTACAATTTTCAGAGTTGAACCTTTGAGAATGTGGCTATGGTAGTTGATAGCTGTGAACCTAAAGTCTTTGAAGCTCAAAGTGGGCTTGGCTCAACTTCAATCTTTTTATATATATATTATGAACGGACTGTCATTGTAGAAATTTTGATAGTAGAAAAGATTCTTGTATTGATGCATAACAATCTGCGTATTATGATGATTGATGTGACAACTATGTATCATATGATGAGATATGTATGTGCATGACATCAAAGCAGGCAAAGGTTAACTCTCCTTGTTGCATACTAGCTTTCCATCACATTAACCCAAACAATCATGTCACTCTCAGGTAGGCAGCTGATAGTTGGTGAAATTCATTTGATTGTTTGTCTTGTTTCACTATTTTTCACTAAGATCTTGTCACTTTCATGGAAAATAGTACATGTGTTTCTGGTGCAACTTAACTCCATGCCACAACGGTTATAATAAATTATTTAGCTCACTCCTCACTGCTTATATCCATGGACCTACAGATGTAATGGCCTCAGAGAACAAATTTAAATCATATCTTCATATGCAAATAGAACCAACGCTTCAGATCAATAGAGAGTTGAAATAATCTGAATATGAATCTGTTTCGACAAAGGTACTTTTCAGAAATCTAGCAATATAATAGCGAATCATCCTTCTTCCCACTCTGAAGGAAACCTGGATTTTGCATCAAGAACAAAGGATAAGGAAGAACGTGAAATTGACAAATTTTCAAATTAAAGTTACTCGATTCTGCTCGATTCACGCATGTACTCAAACAAGATGAAATGGACCAGCTTGACCACCAGCCGATAGGAAATGTGGAGGGACTTTCTTTTCTCTTTCTTTTCTTGCAAGTATATCCATATTCCTAAAACATATTCTCTCACCTAAGTCACCAGAACGTTGAACAGTTCTGTTCCACTGCAAATGTATAGTTTATCTATAAAGGTTGACTTGAACTCAAAACAAAAACGTGAAGAGAAACTCCATGAGCAACAAAGAGTGCCAACAGTTTGAATGGGGCCTTGGTCCTAATTGACAACATTGATTCATTTCTTCACACTTGCAATAGATACCCAGCAGCGAACAAACTTAAGACTCGTTCAACTTAGACTCAGACTCACCCAAGCCAGTAGTTATGAACCATAATGACAAGCTCCAAACCCCTCGCTGTTTTCTGAACACGCTTTGATGAGCCCTGAATTCAAATGCTACCACAACCGTTTCTTCCTATCCGTTTTCGTTAACATCGATGCATGCAGACTATATTCCTCCTGTAGTTGGCAATGACCGATCCAGTCAAAATCACAGTTTTCCTTCAATGCTGTCCATGCGCAACAACAAGTTCCAATTAACACATCCATCAAACTCACATGCCTTAATAGCGATGATTCCTGATCACTTAGCACGAATTATGCAGTTATTCTTCCCTCTCAATGCCCATCTTCCGGGCAACCACAATGTCCTCTAATGCCCCGTCACTCCACGGGCTCTCACTGTTCCCCGGCCTCCAACCGCCAAGACAAAGCCTAGGGTTCGAACTATGCTAGGGGACCTTGTCAGTTGGTAATCTCCCCACTCGGAGGACAGTCACAAAACACAAACTAGGGAAGGCTAGCACGGTCACTCGTGTCACGGACTGACAGTAGTGTTAGGCCCTCTTACTTCGGGGTTAGAGCTATAACCGAGCGGTTAATAACGTGCTCCATCTGCGAAATCTCGCGACTTTTCTGGACCTACCGACTATGAACGAATTCTCTAGATGTGTCAGCTTAGTGTACTGCAGTGCTGTAGCGTTTAAGGTGCGCTTGGCCTCCGGTGTCGGCGGTCAGAATCCGTTGAGCTGACTTTTAGCACATACGGTACTGTGGGGTTTAGCGTTCAGTGCTGTATCTGCTTGCCACCTTTCCTTCTGTCTCGTCGACTCGGCATTCTGTCCTCGCCGGTTTCCAATCTCTTTACTACCGGTCTTGGGTTTGTCTCTCCAGGTCACCACGTAAACACGTTAGGGCTGAAGTGCCCTAGTACGTTAGTCATCAATCTCAAGGTTCAGATCTGTGCGTCCAGACAGAGGGATAACGTACTTACATCTAACTCCTTATTTCTGGGGGGTTTTGAGTTTGTTTTAAAATAATGGATTTGATCATTTCATTTGTTATAAATATTCGCGTGTTTTAATGTTTTTATAAATTGCGAGCAGTAGCTAGAGCATCCACCCCGTAAGAAAGTCACCAATTAATATTTTCGTTTTTTAATATCAATGCATTATGTACGTTTGCCATAGAGATTTTTTTTAATTTTTTTTACAGCGCGAAAACCTCGACGTTGAGAACGGATTTGTCTGTATGTGATAACTTTCGGTGGAATGTGATTAGGGTTGCCGAATATACCGACCCTCGCCGCTCCAAACCGGCCTCTCTGCTGTGCAGAGAGGCATTCTGCGTTCGGTGGGGAGAAAGCTTCAGCTTTACCAACAGCAGACGCACAACGAATTAATAGCAACGCAGCCGACGCACGACGCAACCGGAAAACTTGTTTCCAGGTGAACTTCCGTCCAGACGGTGCAGCACCGAGTTAGGCCTTCTTTCGACACCGATTGTTTGATTTTTCTTTAATTCATTCTAGCCCCACGCAATTTTGAAAGTGATCCATCTCTTTCATTTTGGATTGTCCGTTTGCGGTGACTTGGCACGTCCGTTTGCGGTGACTTGGCACGGAGGCGGCACCCGACAGTTATTATACTCGACTTGTGGCTCTAAAAAATAGCAAAGCGATTTATCCCTCTCCTTAAACCACAGTAAAGTGCATTTGTACTCCTCTTCCGTGATTCGTGAATGACCATTTACCGTCGTCGTTCAATGACCATATACTCCTGCTTGTCTAAAGACCAAATGCCCCTGTTTCCGTCACTACGTATCCAGGCCTGTCTGTGTGTGTTTGTGACATGCGAAACTGCGTTCTTGTTGACCTGCAGTAGAGGAGTTATGGATGGTAACCTCCACAAATGGGAGTTTGAACCTCTTATCTCTAGCGGTGAACCTTGTGCTGGCTAATTATTACCGGAGGCCGTTTAACTTGCCTCTCACGGTTTACTATCCAGGGTTCACACTCTCTTACGATGTCAGCAGTAATTGTTGTCACTACTCACTACGTAACTTGACTCCACAGGTTGACCCCCAAAGGCCTAAAACTCAGCGGAAATAGATGTGATGCCTCGTGTAAATTGACTCTACATGGTTATTTCTGGTTTCGAACTCTTCTCAGGTGTCAACGGCAGACGATGTAACATCTCACGTAACGTGAATCCTATAAGCAGAAAGTAAAATAACAAAAAGAACGGGAAGACCCCATCTCACGTAACTTGAATCGGTGTACTCCTTTCAACGATCCACGGACCAGGGTTCGAACTCTTATCAAATGTCAACGCAAGTGACGTAACTTGACTCCGAGGGTTTACTTCCTATCAACGATCCACGGACCGGGGTTCGAACTCGGCATCAATGGCAGCAGTATTTGAGGTCTTGTAGATTGTATCCAAGGTGGACCTAACCTCAGGTGCGCGTCGTGGTGCCACTTAACAGTCCTCCATCTTTATTTATTTATATGTTTTATCTTATAAAGAGCTCCGCGGACGAGTGAGACAAGAACGGGTTTGAGTCTAATGATGAGGAGGAAATGTTTATGAATATTTCTCAACAAGGACAGCTTTTTCCGCCATTTGTCTCGCGCCTAGGAAATAGTTTAATATATATGCAGGAATTTGAGTCGGAAGTTGCTTTCATCTGAGGACTTGCTTTCGAGAAAAGGCGCAGGGCTTTGGCGTGTTCGTTTCTACCACTGTGGTATGAAGGTGAAAGGTGCTAATCATGACATTTGAACTCGGCTCAGCGTTTGAGTGTCCATCTTGGCGCTGGAATGAATCAGCTGAAAGATCCATTTTGACTCCAGCCTTTTTCCTGCGCGAGTGTTCAAACTCTCTTGGATTGTCAAATGATTGTTGCGGTCACATTGACCTCAACTTGTAACGAAAGATCCTCCCTCCTTCTGTCATTCGTCCATAAACATTGACTGGACATAGAAAAGGCATAATGACTTCACTAAAACCTCTTACGACGGTTTTCCGGTGCTCAAGTCACTCGATAAGAGTAAGAATGAGAGAAGTCCCCCGCCCTCGTTTCGCATTCTCGATTGACAACGATAATGAGCTGTATCGTGGATTCCATTATGACTATATCATGATTTGAGTGTCGCTATCTTTTTGACAAAAGCCTAATCATATTCCCTGTTAGCAAGCTCCAAGTGCATGCGTCTTCTTCTTCAGATCTTCGTCGTCTCTACAACCTGTGCCTGACCCTGACAGTGGATTTACATCCAGGTTTAGATAGATTCCCTCTGATCTAGCCATCGCTAGGTCGTCAAATCGTCAGAGATCCAGAACTGAAATCTCAAGGCAATCGAGGAAGTCCTAAGGTTTGTTCCCCTGCTTCCATGCTCATCTCGCTGAGCTGCACTCGTGAGAACAAACTGCAACCAGAATCTGAAATTCTGAACATCCTCCGTCTTCAAGAAAACGTCATCCCGCCCGGGGGCGGACAAGGATGAAACGTTCCTGGGGCACACTCTTTCGAGATTGACATGCCCGTTCACCGGAGCCGATTTTCACCCACCTCCTTCAATGGTGGTGCGCCAGTGACTTGACCAAATTGGATTACAGCGTCCACCATCATCAGGTCTAGGATCCGGGCAACTAGAGTAATCATCAGTCGCGCGCTGCCGTAGGTTCGAACCTGGCTGCCAGCAGCGCGAGCGCTGTGGGAGCCTTAATGCGCTGTAAGAGATCGACTGAAGCCCCAAATCCATCTCGTGTCACTCCCTGGCCGCACTCTGCGCAGGCACCGAGTGCGTACGTACATACGACGACTACGATGGCGGCGGGTGAAGGCATGCTCGTGAAAACGTATGGACGCCCTCGTATGGCGCCTAAGGCCGCACTCTAATGAAGCCGTGACACCAAGAGAGAAAAGGAAGATGCGCTCATGTTCAGAAAACTCCCAAAATGGAATCAAGAAATGGATGGGCCAATCCAGTTCTATCCTATCCTCCTTCCGTTACACGAGCGTACTGATACGGTCCATGTGTTCGCAACAAACTATCGACGGTACGCAAAATGGTATCAAGAAGACCCAATTCTCGACTTCTCACTTCTAGGCCTCGACGTGCAGATTAATGCGCGGTTCGGAGGAAGAATGAGTGGATGTGCCTGCGTGTGTTAAAAATGCTCGCATACGAAAGTAAAATAACAAAAGGGATGGTAAGACCCCATCAAATCGTACAAGGATGGAACTAAACCGGTAACATGGGGCTAGCCCCAATAATATCACACTGGGAAATATGTAGTGCACCCCCAAGAAGCATCACCTAACTTGATCGCTGTGTACCATAGAGCAATGGAAACACGTTGTCTAAAATAGCCTATAAATACGCTATACATTAACCTAAAGAGAGTGATACCCCATGTCCCATATAATGGTAGTCTCTCGCGCACTCATTCACGAACATGTCGAAGTCGCATATAACTCCAAAGCTAGTGGAACAAAGAGGTGACCTCTCTGCATACCTCTATACTTGGAGACCTTGGTTCTTTGCCGCTCCTTTTCGCCGCCCATCCGGAGGATGGGTGATCACCCCTCTGGCGTGTGTCTCTAGTATGATTGGTAACCACCACATCGCCCACAAATGACCTCGTCCTCCCGAACCAAAGTGCAGTGCGCCTAACCCTAGTCGATTGCAAGGCATACCAACGCTCTCTCCATGTGAGGTATCCACCCTCTCGCGCCATAGCAAACACCACATCCCTAATGGCATCATAGATAGCTATCCTCTGCCATCCGAATGGACAACGAGTCATATGAACACCTACTGCATCTAAAATGATACTACACTCACATGTGAGTAATGAAGATGTAGATGGATGGACCAAGACCAAGCCAAGACGGAACCGCATCGCTGTGGAGAAAGTAGTTGGTGTGAGTCGGAAAGCCTTGATGCATGGTCGAGCCAAGATCCACGGGCCTACACCCTTACCCGAGCAAGAGCGTAGACGAGCTCTAGTAGTACAAGGAATAGCCGGATCCAATAAGAGTGAATGTAGAGCCTCCTGAAACTGTTGGTCCATCAAGATAGACTATAGACCCCTAGTCCAATCGGTACCCAAAGAGGAAAAAGATGAGAACTCATGTCGTACATCCCGTGGTAAAGCGTCTCTCATATGTCGTAATAATACCTGTAACGGAAATGATCCGTAATACAAAAGTGGTGCCTACATTGCCGCGGTTTTGAAAAGAAAATCTACAAATATCTCTAGCGCGACCTATAAACTTGAAACAAATGAATCCTTTCCTTTACTTCCGCATTAATTTTGAATACTTCGCGACGATGTGTCGTCCATCCCCCGGCCTCTCTCGCTCCGTCACCATCTTAGTAGACGGACAGGTACACTTGTCGACGTTCCTCGGATGTTCATCCGTAGTGGAGTGGGGTGGAGTGGAACCAAAAAGCTTGTTGGGTATTGATACGATCAAGGCAAAGGGGGTAGAAAGGCAAAAGCAAGGTGGAGCGAAAAGTGAGGAGGAATAATCTTTTTTACACACTAGGATCGAAATTCATCAATGCCCCATGCCCCATGCCGGAAGCCCACAACGTGAGTCACCTCTAGAGACGAGTCACCACCAAAACTACTGCTGCAGCATGGTGGTGGCGACCAGTAGAGCCGCCGTCATTTCGACACGGCCCGAAGTGTAGCTCTAGGAACTCGGACCCTCGTCATGTAGAGCGTAGAAATCTAGAAAATTTGTTACGAGCATGCGAGTTACACCTGGGAGTATTAGGGATGATTTTATTCCCCGTTGAATAACAAATCGCCACGATAAGTTCTGAAGCACTGCACACAATCTTCCAAAGTTCCAGAATCCAGTTAGGGATTCCCGTTGGCATCTGACACGATTCGAGAGCTCGGAGAATTACGTGCCTACCTAACGGCTGCGATTGTGGTGATGCCCACGGAAGGGAGAGAATGAGTTAGGAGGATTATGCCAGTGCTTCAGCAAAGTGGATTAGAGAATTTCGCTGCGGCTAATTCTGCTTTGCATGCTTAAGACATGCGAGCCTTCTCAAATCTTGTGGGGGATAAGTCGAACGTGGAGGTCTGAACAACGATCCGAATGAATGTTCTCTGAGGTACCTTTCCCTCTCTCCATCTCTCCCTCCTGCTCTCTCCATGCTCGCTCTGCTCGAGGGATCTCTCTGCACACCAGAGTGCAGCATGCGCAAGCGGATCGTGATCTTCGGCATGACAAACCGACTGTGCAGATTCACATCGACAAGTTTCGCTATAATGTCCACACCATCACCACAGCCACGCCGCTACAAGCACAAATGGCCCTCGCCTTGCCATGCCTTCCCTTGCATGGACGGAAACACGGCTCGAAAAGGATGGCATCTGTAGCCTAGTGACCAAGTGGGCACCGAAGTGGTGCCATCTTCATGCGAAAACTTTGCAAGGAAGGAACGTCTTGCTTCATTCACATCCAACAGGTACAGCCATGAACTAGATTCGGTTGGCACCTTCATTCACCGGACCAGATAATCTGTAACCGATTCCATGGGTTCAAAGCCGTGGTTTTCTTTCAATCAGCCGCTGTTGTTCTTGGATCCAGTTGATGCGGCAACGGCGGCCTGCTGTAAACTGAACCTAATCACCGGGTCCTGATTCCAGATTCCTAACCATGTAAAACAGCTGGAAAATTGGAACTAGAGTCGCCACTATTGACTCCCGGTGGTGGGATCAAGGTTCGAACTTCATCAGTTAGAGGGGGACTGTGGAGCAATCAGAGGGAGGAGAGGAAGGAAGAGGACGCAATTAAACCGGAGCTTCGAGAGTGGTGACTGGCTAAGGAATGGACCTAATGAGCCATCGCCAGCAGTCATCGGAGGCATTTAATGAGCAACAAGCAAATTGATTGTCTGATGCTTTTTCCGGAACCCTCATTTCAGCCAATCATGTCGTCACTGCACTGTTTTCGTAATCTTGCAACATCATATTGCACCGTTCTTGCATAAGACCAAAGGCTCCGTCATAGCGGTAGTCCTATCCCTAGGCTAGGTGTGGTTAGCAAGAAACGAATGCATTGCACACGAAAGTTTAAATTTATACATGGACCACGGATTTGCCCTGATTGATATAAAACCAAGTCAGGGAGGAAAACAAGATTGACTTGAAAGGTTCGATCGCAAAAGCACAAGCACGCAGTCCCGTTTGTCATCTTTTGGTAAATCGTCTAGGCCTCTTGGGCAGAGAATCAGTTTTCTGTCATGTTCGACCATTATCGCTTACCGGAGTGTAGGTCTGAGCAAAAAGCTTATTGACTAGCTCTGTCACCAGCTTTGATCGGCCTTTACACCAAGAAAGTTGGGCACTCGACAGGACAACGTGAACGACATATGATCATCGGATTTGCCTTCTCTTCTCTTCCCTTCCCTCCCCATCTTGGATGGTGGGTACCCATGCACGGGGTGAAAGGGAAGGGAAGGGAAGGGAAGGGAAGGAGGCAAATCAGATGATACCATGGAATCATGTCCAAGATGTGGTACGATATCTCTCCATCTCATTCATTGCTCGCAGACTCTTATAATCTAGCAAAGTTTTTGGTGGCATGTACACACGCAGCCTTGCCTCATGAGATGTCATTTCATTTTACAGCCACTGACATGTGTGAGGAATTCCAAACTCTCGAAATTTAGATGTAGAGCTCGTGTTAGGATAAAAGGCATGCAAATCCACTCGGATCAGTTAGAGGTAATCAATTAAGAGTGTCGCCCCATGACATCTGCAAAGGTTAAGGCTCTCCTCCCAAAAACATGTGTTAGGACTCAAAGTACTTTACCGATGTCATGTCATGTTCTACACTAGTCCTTCAACCTCAATGAAGCTACTGCTGTACTAATCCTAAGCTATCATGTCCAGTGTAGGCCTGCTCTCAAACCATGTTTTAGCATCATTATCATTACCTAGGATAAATAGCTCTTTTTGTGTGGAAGGGAAATGTTTATTCACGTATAGGAAACAAAGCAACTGAGAGAGAGACCATGGCCTCGCCCCGTCAGGGCTCACCGTGGAATACTAATCGACCTTAGCATACATATCAGATCATCAGG
The DNA here is from genome assembly GCA_014180765.2 of Marchantia paleacea. NCBI lineage: Eukaryota > Viridiplantae > Streptophyta > Marchantiopsida > Marchantiales > Marchantiaceae > Marchantia > Marchantia paleacea. Next base: position 1,135,646 of record MUAA02000004.1, read on the forward strand.
GCAGCCTTCTTTGGAAGCGCAAAATTCTTTTCTTCCTGCACGATGCCTCTCTGCTGTGCCCACAAGTACTACAAGCTGGCTTGCTTGTCACTGTAATGTCCACCAGCATGGTAATTTCACATGCAAACGACCTTCCATTATGCAGCTAAATTCATGAGGAGGCTTCATTCCTGCCGTGTGGAAAGAAGATCCTCCCAGGCTTCCTACACTGTGTACAGTAGACTTGTGAGTGGAAGAAAAGGGGGGCGAAGGCGTAGGTCAAAACATAAATAACATCGGTGAGATTGGACTAGAAGTCTAGGAGAACTGTAGGTGCCATAATTAACTTGGTGGGGACAGCCACAAAAATCTCCTAACCAAGGCTACATTTAACAAATGTTTGGACAAAAGACAGAGGAAAGTTGTGGTCTTACTTTCTTTTTCAAGAGGGCCTATGCCCAAAGACATAGGGGGTGCCTCGTTGCCCCAACTTACACCACAACTAAGCTGAGGTCCTCCCATTGGACGACTATCATGGTCCTGGCCGAACAAGAACGAGTCCCACAAGAAAATTCCTCTCTTCCCTTGCGGGTGTTTTTGGTCACGATGATTATAGAGAAAGTTCCCATAGGTTTTGATTCAACACACCTTCGCCAACTGCTGTTGCTGTTGCTGCTTCTGCTGCTAGCTCGACTACTACTACAATAACAATAAAATATAATGTCATGTCACTTGTTACAAAAATAATTTGGTTGTGCCTTTCTATCGAACGTGTTGTTGTGGTTCACGCTTCTCTCTCCCTCTCTCTTCATTCCTTCCTTCGAAGAAGGTGGTCACCTCTCCCAGTTAGTCCCTTTCTTCAGAAGGTCCTAGAGTGGGATATTTATATGTGATATTTAACCCCCCCCCCCCCCCTCTTCCCTTTTACTGATACAAAAGTTCTGAGATATCCACAGCTTCTAAAGTGTTCGGTGACAAGACTTTTATCCACTGCACTTTTCCACAATGCTTGCAATTACTGGTCGTCCTTACGGCGAGGTAACATGTGCAGCAGCATGTAACACTGGAGAAATCGGCTGCCTTGGTTGGAGATCCTTATGCAGGAATGTTAAAAAGGCTGCTCTGTGGAGATGGGCCTGCTTACCAATATATACGAGTTGAACAGGATTACCGAATCTGATGTTATTTCTCCAAGAACACAACCGAGTCTCGAGTTCGTTTAATAGGCATTACCCAAAATATGGATTGGCTTTGGACCTGCACCTATAGATTTCCAATAATTTGAAGCTCCAAGGATGTTTCGAGGGCTTGTGCCGTTTTGATGTACCACGTTCTGCCCGTGGGAGACATACATAACCGATTTCTGAGTCACATTGTTAGGATACTGATCATAATCGACACATGTTTCTTGAATGTTCTCTTCGTTGACACTTGCTTTCCTTTGCTCCGCTTCCAGCATCTACACACTCTCGAGTATTGATTGTTCCCATACTCCAGTTCAAACCCTGGTCGGTAGGCATTTCTCTCATCAAACTTGATGTTGTATGTCGCCCCTTATGAGCAGTAGATTTTGTGGACCTGACATGATCGGTTTATTAAAGCTGTTGATGGCATACCTTTGCTTGTTGATTTTAACGATGACGACATCCTCCTATGGTCTCGCAACTTTGAATCAACGGGTCCCCAAATTTTTCCCCGTTTGCATCACTTGGCTCAAGGACCTTTCTCTTGATTCTGTCACATACAAATTTTCGACAGCCGAGGCAAATAACGACCCAGAGGCTAAGAGGACCTAGCAACCTTCCTTCAAACGTTATACGTACTCAAGCATGCAGTCAGGCCTAGCCAAAGCCTGGGCCATGTACACACCAGGAGTAGGATCGTGTATATGGCATCCTGTATGACAATGTTTCTTTTGTAGTTGAAAAGAAAGGGGGAGAGAGATTTACACACATACTGTCACCAGCAGATGATTGTCGACCATGGGCACCATGATTGACAAAGATTTTCGGAAATGCAAAGTGGCACCAGGTCTCCCGAATCTGCATTGTCTACTAGGCGTACAGGCTGACTGAGCAATGCACTGGGGAACAACGTCCATTCATCGAAAATCCCATAAATATCATTCAATACAAGTTGTCCCAACACTTACTAACCGTTCCTTTTCAACTTCAGTGTCGGCATTCCTCTTCCCACTTACAACCTCGGATCTGCCTGACTTCCAACTGGACTAGCAGCACTTTGGGTTCGTTGGCACCCAGCTGTCAAAAGACCTCTTCTCCCTCAATCAAATGTTGCTTCCATCCCAGCAAACAAGAGTTGTAAGGTGAGTTTGTGGATTCATGGGAGCTGGAGAGGGAGGGAGGGAGGGAGAGGATCGAATCGAACGCAATAAGAGGAAACCATGCTTCATGGCGATCCAAGTGTGTGAGAATTATTTGCTGGACAAACTCCGACGTCAAACACAATTCCAGTACATGCGAAATGCTGTCACAGCGAGAGAATATTGAAAAGAAGTAAATAGACAGTAAGTACACTGTAAACTGCAGACATAGATACGTTCCCACGGAGGCAATACGTTGTTGCCGACCGGTAATCAGTACCTACTACCTACTTCTACCGGTACCTCTCCTGTCTTGCGACCTGCTTTACCGACACAACCAGAACCGCCCTTGAGCCCGCAGGTGACCTGCTACGGAACAGCGCAACAGTCGGTAACCCGCCATACATGGAGGACAGTTCCGCAGTCATGTATTTTTTATATTTTAATTTATAAAATTTTCGGGCCGCATTAAAATTAAAAAAAAAAGTAAAAGAGTTGCGCAGTCATGGACGGAGGCCCTAAACATGATTAGCCTCGAAATTAATGTGGGGAACGGGGGGTTTGACTCTCGTAATATGCATTAGGAACTGTCCGTTACCGTGTCCGCTTCCAGGGGCCCAGTTGCATTGCTATAGCGTATCCAATCCTGTCGAGCGTCCCAGTTTAGGGCTCTCTTACTTCAGCAACGAGGAACTCCAGTCTGTCGTATGATGTTGAGTTCTGTGTTTAGTCCGGAGTAATTAACGACCTAATTCAGATTTTCGTGAAGGGTTTGGCTCCTGCTAAACTTAGAATTTGCCTCGGAATTTTACGCGGAGTTCAAGTTTCCCGTTCTTTCTCGTGGTGGCTCCACAATGTGACTATTCTGATGTGAACAGCGTGCGATCGTAATAGTAAATCCGGGAAATCTCGGCTTTTCACAATCATTAGGCCAAACATAATCATTGCCTACATGGGCCTTCAGGCTTTCGTGGAGATTTCGTTCGCCGCTCAGCCCTCGTCATGACGCCGCGCAATTTCGCGCGAAAGAGACGAATTAGAGTCCGGGAAATTGGATCCCATGATCAGGACATAAGGTGTCAACTTGTCCAATGCCAAGCGTAATGGGCGGACGTTAATACAACAACAATCGCATTCCAAACCCGGAAGATGTGTCACCGTTTTCTGGACCCCAGTCCTCGAGCTAATCTCACGCTATCGATATATAACACACTTTCTACTCTATGTAATGGAATTTCTTCAAGTACTTGTAACAACACAAACATACAAAACTAATCATTACAAATGGGTTTAGGTCTCTAAACCCTAAACTGTTATTATACTTTGTCCTCTCATCATTACAAATAAAACTATTTTTCAAATACACATCTTTATATCATATCTTGGTTAAAAATTATTTTCCAAAGATTTAAAATATATTTAACTGTGAGTGGACTTGACCCATCCGGTAACCTGTCACAGTATTCCACCTGCTCCACTTTACCTGGTATAGTGTCTCCCCTCTATATGATCCAACCTACTGTATGATCAAGAAGATTCTGGGTTTTCTCTTCTACTTTTCACTTCTTTCTCTTATCTATGTTTATAGCTTTGTAACTCTATGTCTCTATATGTAACTCTTTGTACATGAAAACCACTAAATTATGTCTCTATGTTCTATGCAATGGATTTAAATACTTGGGATGTGAAAAAATATAAGCCTATTTGGGTTAAGGTCCACAATCAATCAGAATGGCCAAAAGAAATTGGCAGTGGATTTACAACAGGAGGGTGTGTGACATGAGACCCCATTGTTCAGAGTCCAAATTGGATCTTATTTGTATGTACGATCTTATATTTGTTGGTTCCGGTCTTTTGCCATAGTCCATACCTCCCCCACGCACCAAGCCATCGCCCCCCTCCCTCTCCCTCTCTCTTTCCACTTCACTCTCCATCGGGCGAATCAAATCGGACGACTTTCCCCTCAAAAGCAAATCCCCACTCGTTCTCATAACCCGGAAAGCCAGCTCTTCTGATCTTTGCTGAACGCTCGCCCATCTTTCACGCTTTATACTCATTCGATATCCCGATAGCCCCAAGATATCACTAAAAAAAAACACCCTAAAACCTTACCAACTTTCTTTACCACAACTCGAGGCACGTCAAAGCCCCGTTCGCTCATCGACCCTTCGGGCCGCCATTGTCCAGCCAGTTCCACGACCCGGCCAGTGAGGTGGCAACGTCAAATCGAGCGCTGCGGGAACGACTAAAAATGAAATACGGGGGTTAATAACTTCGCCGGGACTTCACAAGTCGAGCACATGTTCGAGTCCGATAGAAAGGGAGGTCGTCCTCCAGGAAAGGGATTCGGTAGAGCGAACGTCTTGTGCGTCTCTCGAGAGGCGTCTATTTTGCCGGAAGCAAGGACGTGTTGTGGAAGAGCGAACGTTGAAAACATTTGGCTCTTGCTTTTTTTAGGCCCCTCCTCGCCCTGGGAGGCTAGCGCGCCTATTTTTGCCATATATCATCAATGCTATACGTCTGAAGGGGCTAGAGAGCCAAAGTTAGCAGGAGGAAAAGTGGCCGAGCGTGCCTTTTCTTCAGAATATCGTTAGCTCGGACAGCATATGTTCGCAAAAGTTGATAGATGCGTCAACCTATTCCTGGATATTTTGTCTCTTCCGATTTTTCACCCTCCGACCGTCCGATTCGCCATCGAAAACCTCTTTTGCCGCCACGTCAGTTTGCCTCCGCTGCCGGCGTCTCGCCCTTCCATGGTAGATCGGACGGCTGCTTCTTGGCGGTCCTGAATTTCAATATTTTGATATTGTAATTTCAATTTTCATTGATCGGACGGCGTCGGGGCTGCCATCTGAAAATTTCGTTGCATTGTGGATCAAAAAGAAACGCTAACCCCCGTGATTGAGTGACGAAGGGAGGATGCATTCGAATGTGGATGAAGATCTAATGATCGACGATTTGAGGGGTACTGTAAAGACCAATCCTCTCTGCCGTTCTGCCGTTCTGCCGGTCTGTATTGTACGAATGAGAAACCTCTTGTATACGATCCATCGTGACCGTCTGTCGAGGTTTGGACGGTCAGATAGGAGTATTTGGGTTCATGTATATGGCCAACTCAGGATTCATGCATGAATACAAGTCTCGTATTCATGCACGGAGCTGTCATTTGATACGAATGCATAAAGTTTTATCATGATCAACTGCAATTTCACGGTTATTTTAATATCAATTTTATTTTTGATTTTTCTAGAAAATTATAAGCTCTAGGTGTGTTGTATGACCGGGAGTGCTTGCCATTTATAGACATGCTTGAGAGCTACTTGAAATTGAGAAGCTTCTTGAAAAAATCTTCAAAAGTGAGAATTTGAAACATACATTTGCAACATACCCTTTTTGCATGTACACTTGTAAAAGAACCCCCAAAAAACATTTTTTCCGTTTTTTTTTCTTTTAATTACACCGCCTAACCTATATTTAAGCACAAAAAGGAAACTTGAAGAAAGGAAGGGGAAATTTTTTTAAACATATTTACTTAAGAGTTACATCTTTATTGATAAATTATTTTTTTATGGGAGACACAGGAAAATAACAAAACCCCATCAAATCTTACAAGGATGGAACCAAACAGGTAACATCTTTATTGATAAATTGTAATATAAGTAGAATCTTCACTGTCATCATTGTCAATAGGAAAAATTAAGTTTTCTAACCTATGGGTCCCAAAAAAAATTTCATATCCGAAAAAGTATGTTACCTATCAGTCACATTAAATTAGTTTACCTATCCAGTATGAATAGGTAACTAATTTAGGTATCCAGATTAGTTTACCTATTCAGTATGAAACCTATCAGTGTTGAAACCTAAACATGAAACCTATTAGTCTTGTAAGTCCAGAACTGATAGGTTTCAACTATGTTAAATTCTAAACTTTTGCAACGATGCTTCGCGTCTACATTTGAAGACAGTAAAAATGGTTTGAGGCTCCCACATAAGTTTCAACTCTTCTAAGGCAGTTATCGATTTATAGCTAAAAAAATATTTTATCGAAAATAATTACTATTTTGTTTCATAATCAATCAATTAAATACAGGACCCTCAACATTCTAGATTTGAAGGCTGAAAAACTTACTACAATAACGCAAGATAAAAACCAAACAAGATCTTGAACTTTTTGAGATATGTTTCAGTGTTTTAAACAGTAATATTTCATCCAGTTTGAATAAATTTTGTATTCAGGTAAGTAGGTTTTAAAAAAAGAAAAGGGAATATATACTTTTACTAGCGACCCTATGGTTTCTGAATAACTGGAATGATTCCAGCTATAAGATGAACTTTAACATAGAACTCAAAGGTCCTAGAAACTCAAGGGATGAAAGATCCTCTACTCATGAAAATGCTCCACTAGTCATGCAAACTGCTTGGACGCAATTACTTTGTACAATGGACCCCCTTGTTGATAAGCGCAAAAGCAGTTCTCATAAGTCGCTTGCAAATTGCAAATTGAAGTTGTCTCATAAGAAAAGGAAGGGCAAGCTAGTTGGTATTTATTATCTGGATTGATTTACGAGAGTACGTCTAGATTGTAGACCACTGGACATGCCTCCTTTACCATCTGATTGTCCATTCGCCCTTTCAACCCACTTGTCACATTTACGAATTTCCGAAAGGACCCAGACTTGGATTATTGCATTGCCGCATTTGTAGAACATCGAAAATCCCCTCAGTAGGGACACAGTAAAATTTGTAGAACATATATCCATCCATGTATAAATGGGCACCTTTGAGTCCCTTCTCTCCCCCGTGTTTCTCGGATAAACTCCACCAAATGATGGGATTCGTACTCCCGACGTACACTCAAAAGACCTAAAATTTGTAAATGATCAAGCATGAAGAATATGCAAGCGAGCCTTTACATTTGGCAGCCAAGTTGCTCGAATCTTGTCGATGCGATTCGGAATGCCCCGCGCTTGTCAGGAATGTAACGAATGTTCCATCTGGACGCCCTACGTCTGTCTATCTACGCATTGAACGCATTGAAGACCGTCTTCAATGCGCTTGGGTGGAAATTTGTGCCCGTTCAAAGGGCTTTCTTTTCGCCTGCCTGCAAACCCCGGCAACTTGGAGCATGTGAGCCTTCCTTCCACTTTACAGTTTATGATGCCGCTCTAGGTTTACAGGTGTTCGTCCTCCCTTTCTCAATGACGCGCCCCAAAAGCCTTCCGGACGGGTCAAGCAAATCGCTTAGAAAAAGCCCTTCGAGAATTGGTGCTACTGAAGGATATGACACGCTAGCATCTTTCCGTTTTCCCAACAGCTTTACAGCATACTGTGAGTTGATGTTGAAACTTCTAGAATGCAGGGGAGGGGGCGCATATGAAGTGAAAATCTCGATTGAGCCTGGTGAAGTACGGGTACGCAATCTATATTTTTCTTCCGATTTAAGATTAAAGAAAGAATTAAAGATATCGATGGTCAGATTTGTTCATTGAATGAGGGATTGCTTCACGGACTGTAGTTTGAAAGTGCGGAACCATGGTTACGTCAAACTGTACGAGAAGAACGGTTGAGCTCGGAAAGAGAAATGTGTCCAGGCTTACGAGGGGATTTGTCATCACAAGACATGGCTCTTCGTTCTTCCATCCGGTGCTGATTTTGCTGATCTAATCAATAGCCCAACCGGCTGAGAAAAGACAAGTGCTAATATCTGGCCCAGCGAAATCTACAACAATACCTAGGTGATAGAAATCAAAGAAGATTCAGGCTGCAGAATGAATTTGATTCAAAGCAAGGAGGGACGGATCTATAGAAAGGGAAAGCCCCACAAGCAAAAGGAAGAGAGAGAAGAACCATTCCATGAAAGAAGAGAGATCATAGATGTATGCAGATTTTGTCAGATGTAAACACATGAATTGTTGGATTGATTTTGCATCGAGAATCGGAAGAGTCAAAATCTATAATGTGGTCCAAGTGGGTCAAGGGCGGTGATTGGGTCGTGTCATGAATATCATGCAAGTTCCTCGTTATTGCTGTTGTTTGGGGCATTTTCATGAGTGCTGCGCCCAGAGCAGTTGTATAGTTGATGGCCTGGGCTGCCTGGCCACATTCATAATTTGCCTTTTCTGAATATTCTGTCTGCAATGAATGTCTGCTGTTTACAGTTCTGTTTTGAAACTTCTTTGTACACATACGCTTTGACTTATGCCATCATTTTCATCGTCGCTTGCATCATTGCCTTCCCATCGCCTTCCCATCCTTTTTGCTATATTACTTGGTACCCTTCCCCTCGTTGCCTGAGTGGGGTACGATGCCTTCTCCAAATAAACTGCACGAATGAAGCCATTCATATTTTTTTACATTTTCTTCATCCCATTGGTCCACACCCAAATAAAAAATCAAAAAACTGACCCCTTTATACAACTCGAAGAAATATGCTGCCACCCAATAGATATTGTTAAACTCTTGATATTCCTGCAAACTGAGTCTACGAACTTTGAATTCGTTACGTTGCCGAGTCTAACATTCAAAACATTCTAATATTTTGTGGAGGAAATCTATACATTAGATTTCCTCCAGAAATTTGACAAACAATTTCAATCAATGTAAGGGTCATGCTTTTTGGGCTTGCTGCTTTGATATCTTTGTGTCCCATGATTGTGTCGCAGTGTTTGTGTTTATGTTGAATATTTTAAATGAACAATTACGTTAGTAAATGCCCGTATAAATGCTCAAAATCCGCTTCAGTTTATCCAGCCATATATTTCTATTTTCACTGTTTTTGCAAGGTCTTCAAATGATGCCAGGATCATCGCGTATTTTACAGGAAATCTGAAGACCAAAATGTGTCCATCATCTTTATTCTTCAGATTTTTTCAAACAATGATCATCGCTCATGTTATAATACAGGAACGATGATCATCTTTAATAACTGTGTGTCATGTAAGTCCCTTGCTTCGAGAGATGTCATCATGTATCAATGTAACAGTCAATCTAAGAGTTGAATAGTGCTAGGGGGATTTTCCCCTCCCCTAGAAGATCTTCCAGTACTCAAACAGGTCAGACTTTTCATGGACGAAGAAAGGATTATTCAGTATCATGGACTGCAACTTAAACATTGATATATGCTTTTTAGTGCTGCTACTGACAAATATCACATGGCGACCAACAACGCACTGCAGACAACACTTTTCACCGCATATGCCCATTAGAAGATTGCATTTTAATACAATTTGAAGGTGTGAGTAAGAACATCAGGTTGGAGGTACATGGTACGAGTTACAGAAGTCAATGTACCAGACTCAGGTATACGCCCAGTGCACTCTTCTGAATGAGTTGTCTGCAAAAGCGATCTTGTACTCTACGTTGGTGACCCTAGGAACTGCAGCATGAAATTTATTTTACATCCCCATTGTGTGGATAATACTATGCCCGTTACTCTCTTTTATAATTTTCTCTCTCTCTCTCGTAGGCATGATGGTCTGCAGTTTTTCGAAATGATTTTACATGAAAAAACATTCTTCGAAAGTCAAAAGAAATCCAATTTATTTCTTCATAATTTTTTAATCATATGTTTTAATTTTTACCATACTTATAATTTTAATTTTAAGTTTCTAGTTCTTCTGACGTCCATATCCTTGGTATACTTTATTCTTTAACTATCACACATTACGTCGACTGGATTGTACTTCACGGTCGTATACTACAGAACTGATATCAAATCTAGAGAGAGGGAGATTTCTAGACTTTGACTTCTTCCTCGAGATGTCTCCGGAGTTTACAAATGTGTGTGCTACTATCTAAAAACCAAGCTCAATTTCGACTCTTTATGCCACATACAGCCTACTTAAATATAACCTCATGAAATATCATTTTCATGTACTCTTTAATTATTGATAATCTTTTATCAATAGCAGCTAAATGTTGTTTACAATTCTCCTTAGCCAACAGTATATAGTAGCAACCCCTTTACTATAATGTAAGAAAATGAACCAAAGAAAATGTTCACTACATGTATATATAAACCATGTGGAAAGGGAGATTTCCTAATTCTAGTGAAACTCCCTCATGGAACTAAGTAGAGTGCACCCTCATCGTATTTGTATTGGTGAACTCATCATACAAATCTAATAAAGTGGACTCAATCACATAGTTCATAATTTATCTAGCCTTGCTCCTTTCTCATAGCTCATATTCTTGTCACAATATCTCACTATCTAGCAACTTCACTTGTAGAGATGTGCCGCATGCATTTGCTAGAGCCTTTAGAACCTCCCAATCTTCGTTCAGGTTAGCACAAGCATCCCTTTCAACATCATCTTTCCTGTTATATATCCACTCCTTCTACATATGGTTGGATTTAGATTCATTCCGATCATGTACTGTGACATCCGAGCTGACTCTCACTCAGGTTTACCTCCGATGGCTTTTTGGAAGCTCATCATGAATCTAAAAGGACTTGTTCTCACCCTATGACCATGACTCTAATGCATACACTCTCACACAAACTCTCAAATTTTAAACTCCATGATGTAAATTCTCACAAAGAGTAAGATATCACTCAAAAGGAAGGGATATTTTGATGATCAAAAGTCTTCATTGAATCAAGGCTCCAACCTTAACATGACTTCTAAAAACAAAACTTCCCAAAACAAGGTCTCTCCGAAACTAAGATCACAAAACTAACCTCTCCCAAAACTACTTGAGAGTTGCTTCTCAATCTCTCTATTTATAGTATTTAAAATCTTACTCTATTAACTATAAGTAACCACCATATAACTTTCTCTTATCAAGTTTAAATGAAGTAAAGATCACAAACCCCGACATGAGATATGGATAGATGATAACATGATCTTCTAGATTTACCAATATCCAATCCATTTGTTATCAACATTATGTGTCTTTATTGTGATTACTTTCAACCATGGTTAATATATCAATTTGGAGATAACTTTTTGCTATATGTAATAAACTCTCCATACCCTATCATTTTTCCCTTTGTTTTGGGATTTGACAATATATTTTTATTTTGAACGCTATGGATCTAAACTTTCCAATGGTGGTGATTTTGAACATTTGGGTTTTAATCAATCACTAAGGCTTATAAAAAATAAGCCATATGAAGTTGATTGCTAGAAATTTTGATGAGCAGTATAATTTTCAAGCAATAAACTCTCATATTCCATTTATAGTTCCATTCACACTATCTTGATTTTGAATTGTTATTTTGACTTTATATTGATAGTAATTTTTATTATTTATATTATAGTTAAGTAGTGTGTTTATATAAGTTTTAAAGCTACAAGTTAGTATGAAACTATTTTGGCTATACAAGATGTCAAAAAAATCACTCTTGATTCTCATTGGTCATGAGGTTTGGACCAATGAATGCACTTTGAGAAAGTTCTTTGAGGTTTTGACAAGTTTTGAAAGTCTTTTTGGAATCGTTTATAAATTTAGAGACATTGTTGAAAAAATCACAACAAAAACTACACAATAAGCTTAAAAATTGGATACAATTGAGTGGATTGTTAATCTAATATTGTGATTTAAAATTGGAGGATGAAATTCCAACCATGTACTGAATTTGGGAGTATTTTGAGAAACTTACGAAGGTTTGTGGGATCATATTGATTTATCATATAATTAACAACTCATGCTTGTGATTAGATTAAAATGTCAATCAATTTGAGACGTTTTGAGTATAAAATGATAACTTAAACTTTATGTACACAATCAGATTTGTAATATTACACTGATTGTCACAAAGTTAGAACAATGATGATAACTTTTGTTATCAAAAGTTTTGATTAGTAAAACTTTACAAAGTTAAAACTTAGATGATGATATATCTTTTTGTGAAATTTTAGGCAATATAAGTAAAGTGTTGAAATTCATGACAATTTTTGTATACATGGATCTTCATATTGCCTTGTGATAAAGTGTATGTTTAGAGATTTTTTCCAAGAGATCTTGAAATGAATAACATTGGAAAATTTTTTGAGACCACATAGAGATTATAGCATAATTACTTGTGAAATTTAGGCAAGAGTAAAGGGTCCAATTTTGAGATCTAAACAGCTTTTTATGAGGATTTTTGATGGGTTATATCGACTCGAATATGAATTGATGAGTAGGAGAAAAAGAGAATTGCAGCTTACACGAGGGTCAAGAAGGTTGTTCTACAATCATGCACTCAAACATTCTCAAAGTGAATCAATGTCCTTGCAACATCAAGGATTTTTTTTTCTCATGTTTGATTGGCAAAATGGAGCTTGTTAATCTCGATGAAGACATCAAAAATACATTTAGGTTAACTCTAGACATTCTAGCTAGAAATATAGAGATTAATCATGCATGAACATTACTATTAGTCTACCTTCTTAGTGTCTTAAATTTGAGAAGGGTAGAAATAGCGACCAAAGAAATATTTTTCTCTCAACTTTGCTAGTTTGAGGGTCTACACTCTCAGTTGTAGGTAGTTTTAGCAATTAGTGCTCATACCTACATTACCTTATTTCCAACTACCTTAAAGAGACATTTATATTTTTATTTATATGTGGTTCTTTCCAGTCGGATAGTGATACATGAACTTTGTGTTATTCTAGATTATCATCCGGACATGGTTGTGCTCTGAGTAGTTGTGGAGAATCCCTTCAACATTATATCTAAAGGAGTTATCTTCTTTGAATTGTTGGCTTCATGATTCTCCTTTGGCACCGATTGTACTATTTGCTAGATGCTTTTACATATTCTCTACTTCTCTCTTTTACCAATATGCAAATGTTACCTTAGGCATGAACAAAATATTCTTATCTACATGACAAGAAAATGCAACCAACTTGGAGTATTCTTGTCACCATAGCTTACTACATAGCCCTCAAAGTGGTAGTAGAGCGTTTCTTGACATTCTCATATCCTTTCTACATGATGAAATCCATATTGTAGACCCAACTCAACAAATCACACAAGTGTTTGACTACCTTTAAGACTAGCTATTTGCCATAGGGTTGCATGTTAGAGCATCCAAATGTAGAGATTGGTCACCATTCAATTTGTCATTCGTGTAGGATGCATGGTAAGAAGAGGAGGTCTTACATTAGATTTCACCATGGCCTCTATAGCATTTTTGGGTTGTTGGGCTCTCATTGACTCTCCATTGCAACTACATTCACATTAAATCACATCTCTATCTGAAGAAACTTTTTACTTCATGTACATAATGATACCTTACTCCTTCAAGCATGATTATTTGCTATAGTGTAAGCTCATGTGTCATCAATTGCATCTTTTATTGGTGAGACCAAGCTGCATATACAGAAGCTCAATATGGAACATTATTACATTTTTTCATTGGAGTTTAGAGAAAAATTGTGCTTTTGTGTGGGCCCAGTGCGGGGAGCTTGGCTCACATCTAGGCTGCTATCTCCAGCTCATTCCATTGCACCTTCATACTTTTTCATGGCAATGCGGCTACATATAAGAATTCCTTAGTCACTCATGTCAAGCCTTACATATTGCTCAGGTAAGGCGATGCTACGGGTTATCATATATAGATGTACTAAGAGCTCAAATCCTACAATTACACATGATATTGTCAAGGATACTATAAGACTGATATCCTCAAGTTTTCACATTTGAAAGAAGCAGAAAGACTTTTTGACCTTGTCATAATGAGTTTCTTCACACTCATGATGGCAAGGGCATATATTGCAGCCACAAGGAGGTGGCCTATATTACCAATGTTGTTCTTGTTGACCCCTATTATGAGGCCTATGTGAAACTAACATCAAGAATAGATAATCAAGTTGAACACTTAGACATGGTCAACCCACATAGTAAGTTGCATTTTTATACAGAAAAAGATACATTGGATTTACTAATGCTCCTTATGCAAAACGTGCATAGTAACATAATGCCTCATGAAACTCTCTAAAGGAATAACTTTGCTCAATGCATCAACTAGATTGAGTTTACCGTCAATCTTGACTGGCTCAACCTTCTTATCAAAAACTGCATCTCTGATAAAGTGATATCTGATGTTGATGTGCTTCACCCTGCTATCCATCACTTGATTTGCTGCAAGATGTAAGGCACTCTGACTATCACAATGGAGATTTACAACATTTTGTTTTATCCCATCTCAGTGATAAGTCTATTCAACCAAATAGCCTCCTTTGTTGCTTCCGTTGCTGCTACATATTCGGCTTCCGTAGTTGATTAAGCTATGCACTTCTGCAAGGTAGATCTCCAACTAATGCATCCACCTCCAAGTGTAAACACATATCCAGTTGTAGACTTTCTCTTATTCAAATCTTGTCCATAGTAAGCATCAACGTAACCCAACAAGGATTTGGCATTATCCAATGAACCATCAAACAAAAGACCATAATCCTTAATACTCTTGAGGTACCTGAGAATCCGCTTCACAGCTTCCAAATGCACCTTCCCTGGATTTGGCATGTACCTCCTCACCATATCCATAGCTAGAGCAATGTCAGGTCTAGTGCACACCATCAAATATATGAGGTTGCCCACTGCCTTGTCATAGGAATTGACGACATCTTTCCTCTCTCAGTTGCATCAATTGGACATTGAGCTGCTGAGAGCTTAAAATGTGCCGCCAAAGGAGTCCACACTCCTTTAAAGTATGCCATGTTAAACCTGTCAAGCACACGCTCAATGTACTTGCCATGACTTAACCATAGCTTCTTAACCAAATCCATGTGAACATCCATACCCAATATCCTCTTAGACTTACCCAAATCCTTCATCTTGAATGCAGATTTCAATTGCCTCTTGCATCTATTGATGTCGGATTGTTCTTTTGCCAAAATGAGCATGTCATCCACATAGAGTACTAGAATAATGAGGGTAAAGATCTCATTATTCACCTTCTTTATGTATTCACATGGATCAAACACACTCCGTGAAAATCCTTGTGCTTTCATGAATTCATCAAACCTTGCATTCCATTGCCTAGGAGCTTGTTTCAATCCATATAGAGATTTCTGCAAATCTTTCTTCTCATAGTCGGTAGGTTATCTCATGTAGATTTCCTCCTCCAAAGATCCATACAAAAATGCCATGATAACATCCATCTGATCCATAACTAAACCAAATATCACAGCAAGTGCACATACCAGTTGAATTGTCGCATACTTTGCTACAAGTGAGAAGACTTCGTTGTAGTCCACACCATTCTCTTGTGTGAAACCCTTAGCCACCAACCAGGCTTTGAAGATCCTCTTCTCTTTATCCACTGGATTATCCTTCAACTCGTACACCCACTTGCTATCTACCAAAGGTTCACCCTTTGGAAGCTCCCAAGCCTTGTTCTCAACAAACGATTGCATCTCACGCTCCAGAGCAATATCCCACTCAAGCTTAATAGAGGCTTGAGCTTGTCTATATGAACAAGGTTCTCCTTCTTCCAAGATCAATGCATTGTCATCATCATTCTCAATTTCAATATCATGATCCTCAAGAATAGATGAATCAGCCCATGTTCCATACCTTTCAGGAGCTCTACTAATCCGTTGATCTTCATCGTTTCATGCTCTGTCTTGAGTCTCATCAACAACAACTTGCTCCTCCAATTCCTGTTGTCCAGAAATTTGCTCCATCTGTTCCTGAGCTTCTCCTTGTGGCGCATCATTAAACCCATAATGATCAATCTCCCCCTCAACAATATCCATGAGTGGAGATTTTCCCTTGTCAGTACTGGGAGTTTGAGATATCTCCCCCTCTTTCAATGATCTGGGCTCATCAAAAGAAACATCTTTTCTGACAATCACCTTACAAGCTACAGGATTCCATAGCCTATAACCTTTCACACCACTTGCATATCCAAGAAAATGACACTTCTTGGATGTAGGATCCAACTTGGTTTTATTCTCCTTGGGTATGAGAGGATAAGCCGTACAACCAAAAATTCTCAAATAACTATAATCAGCCCTCCGTTTGTGCGTCAATTCAAATGGTGTCAAGAAATTGATTGCACTTCAAGGAGATAGATTTACCAAATACACAAGGGTATTAACACCTTCAACCCAGAATTCATATGGTAAACCAAATTGGCTCAACATACTACGCATCTTCTCCAATACTGTTTGATTGAGATGATGAATGATCCACTCCTCTTTGCAGTAACTTTTAAACCCCTCAGAAGTATACTCCCCGCCATTATCCGAACATAGATATCTCACCTTGTGACCAATCTGAGTTTCAACTTGGGCTC
Organism: Marchantia paleacea; assembly: GCA_014180765.2. Classification (NCBI taxonomy): domain Eukaryota; kingdom Viridiplantae; phylum Streptophyta; class Marchantiopsida; order Marchantiales; family Marchantiaceae; genus Marchantia; species Marchantia paleacea. Next base: position 1,152,181 of record MUAA02000004.1, read on the forward strand.
TTAAACTTGACTTCAAAGACTTCAGACTTTTGTGTGAGAAAATAGATCCACACAAATCTTGAGTAATCATCAATAAATGATACATAGTACCACTTCCCAGAATGTGAGGTTTTGGGAGAGGGTCCCCACACGTCACTATGTACATAATCAAGTAACTCTTTGGAACTATGAGTTCCAACATCAAAGGCTTTTGTATGTTGCTTGCCCACAATACAATGCTCACAAAATTCCATGTCAACTTTACCCAAACTAGGTAACCAGCCCTTATCGCCAAGGAAGGTCAAATATCTGTTACTCATGTGTCATCGTTCTAGAATACCAAACATGAGCCATCTCATGCCAAGATTTGATAAGATTGACTTCACCACAAATGATATTGCCCTCTAGCACATACGAATTTTTGTGCTTGTGTCTTCTTAAGATAATCTTATCACCTACTCTGATCTCAAGTACTCCTTGTTTAGAATTCCACTCAAGGCCTTTTGAATCTAACATTCCAAGAGAGATAAGATTCTTTCTCATTACATATATAAACCTGACATGAGTCAACGTACGTTTAACTCCATCAAACATGTGAATCTGGACAGATTCAACACCTTCAATCCTACAGGGTTGATCATTTCCTAGAAGAACTAAACCATTTGATACTGAGAAAGTATGAAAAAACTCTCTAATGTAACAAATATGATAAGAACATACACTATCCAGAATCCATACATCATCAACGCCCTTTGATGAGTTGCATAGGGCATACCTCTAGCTTCATAGTTCATCTTCGAGCAAGTCATCCTCATCAAAATCTTGAGCCACATTGACCAAAGGAGGATCATTAGCCTTAGTCTTCACACGACAATCCTTCTTAAAGTGACCACTCTTGCCACATTTCCAACATACCATTGTCTTTCTGTCTTGGGATTTACCATTAGACATGGATCTACCTCTAGATCCAAACTTCTTCTCATCCTTATCATTCCATGATTGTGATCGTCCACGAGTCACATTAAGTGCCGTAACAGATGAAGAGGATGGAGTAGAGGGCATCATCATCTTCTGCTGAAGGTCATCAATCAATAAAGGTATTTTTTGAATTGTGTGTATGCGGCTCGTTGGCTTATGATCAAATGCTCTACCCTGTCGTTGCTACTCTCCGTCCCTTGCTTGCTTGCTTTCACGTACTTCTATGGGGTAACAATTAATACTGTGAATTTGATGGTAATTCATAAGCAACAAAATGTTGGCTCTTTGATTAGCCAGCTGACCGACTGTGAGAACCAGCACCAACATCTCCTAGTGAGGTGAGACATCCATGACCCTTCTTCTTACTGCCACTTAGCTTCAATTACTATGTCAACTTAAGTACTTCCCATGCTTGGACGCTTTATGATCACTCAATCTCCAACGATTTCATGAGGAAAATCTTCAGATGCTAAAACTAAAGCCACATCGTCGACCCAATGTCGCATGGACATTTCTTCACTTTGAGAACGCTTGAGCGCCTAGCTGCAGAAGAACCCTCTTGAACCTCGTGTGAGTTGACAATCTCTTCTTCTTCTCCTCAGCACTCCACATTCGAGTTCATTACAAGTGGTAAAACTTCAGCGGAAGAAGATTTTGATATCCAATGATTGGACCAATAACTCTCGCTTAAACTTCATAAAAAATTGCTCCATGATCCTTTTAATCTCTCAAAAAAGTTTCATATATTTCTCTTTTCTAGATCTCTAAAAACAATTATCGATTTACACATTGTATCACAAGGTAATATGCAGACCCTTGTGTACTAAAACCATCACACATCCCAATCCTTGACTTCAATTGCTCTCAAATTTCATGAGAAGGTCACTTTGTGATAGTCAGTGCAATCCTATAACTCTGACTGTATACACAAACTTCAACCTATCATTCCGTACTCAAAACTTGTCCAATTGAGTCAAAATTTTGATCCAAACACAAGCCCGAGTCGTAAACTATATCTCAATTCACTCAGATCTCTCAAAACCCTCATAAGATTCTCAGAAACACCCCAAATATACTCAAAGGTCTAAATTTTTTTCTCTATCTTTGAATCATCATTTCAGAGTGAGAAATCCTTCAAATCCATCCATTCTTGAGCCCACGTCGTAGCTTGTCCCGTCAGCTCTCCAATCCTATTTCAAATCTTTGAATCCCCCCCTAGAAGGTCTCCAAAATCCCTAAAAATCTCAAAGAAGTTACCCTAGTGGCCTCATTGGCCAAAATTCATAGACCAATGGGAATGAAGAATGTTATTTTGACCTCTAGTGTGGCCAAATTAGCTCCATTTTAACTTAGAGCTTTACAACTATCCTAAACATACTACTTAGACATCTTATACACAATATGAGTTGTCACTAATAAGAGTTAAAATGACAACTCAAAACTGGCTAAGTATATCCAAAAGTGATCACGATGAAGACATCGGATGTTGATCATAAATGGACTCGGCATCGGAACATATGGAGGATCATGTTGTCCTCTATCCATGTACTACATTGACTCCACTTCGATCAGATAAGTTCCTTAGTCAGCAAGGTGATGTGTCTAGATTTCTCCGGCTCTTAACAACCTTGCAATGCCGTTGGTTATCCTAACCTAAAGTATCGCCGTCATGACAGTAGCTCTGAAGATGACACATGTCATCATCTTCCCATAGTAGCCGCATCACAACACAACACCGGCGGACGGACAGACTATGAGGCCTATCTCGATCTTTGCACAATAGTCTACACAAGACTCGGGCAATCTATTTCTATTGCAACCAATAACACAGCAGAAATCTTGAACATATGGACATCCAAAATAGTTATGAGCGACACACGATGGACGCCGTTGCGCGGAACGAGAACTTTGTGCGTGCAAAACTGCGAATAAATTCCCAAGAAAGGAAATAACACTCTCTGGGTGCATTGAATTTGGCAACGTTTGTCTACTACTTTGACAAACGATAGAATAGGTGACATCCGGATTGCACTTCCACTTCCATTTACTAAAGGCTCAAAACCACGATGCACTGAACCAGCCGCCAAGCCAAACAAAAGGAAAGATGAGGAATGTAGTGAAGAAAAACTCCTTCTCTCTTTTCACTCTTACATAAATATTACACTTTTCCCCCGAATTTCGATCACCATCCGAGGCACTGCTCCCACTTCCTCCCCTATCTCAGTCTCAGTGAGCTACTCTCACAACTGTAATTTTTTCAACAGAGTCCTACTCATTGTGCGGAGCATCCGCCCTTCATTTTACCTAGCACAAGCTATGCACTTCTACAAGTTTCGTGTCCACAAATCTCCTATGATTAGGTCCTCTTCTATACTAATTCCAAGTTCCGAAAGACTAGTTCCTCCTAAGCCAACTAGGTGGACGGGCTAGCAAGCAATGAGACCGGGTGATGCCTCAATCTGGACATTGTACACTCCACTCCTTGTATGAATTCGCAGAAGTCGTAGAGAAGAAATAACCCTCGCGAGCAAGCAAAGAAACTCCAGCAAATGAGCGATACTCAACTCAACTCATCCTAATTCACGATGGAAGATAAGGACACTCCTCAATCGACCATCAAATTTGATCACGTAGCAGCGGAAGAAAAGAAGTTGATGCAGAATATTCAAGAAGCTCGACGGCACCGAATGCAATCTGTCCCTTCGGAAATCTAAGATTATCCACCGAACAGTTGAAAAACTCCTTATTATAATCTATTATTAGCTTCCCTAGATACCACGAAAGTATTGCATGAACGATGGATACGACCCCTGCCGTGACGTTCGAGTCTTGAAAATCGAAGCCATTTTTCATGCCTATTGCACTCAATCTCCCACTGATCTGCAGTTAGACGAGTGGATCTGATCAAATTGAACACGAGCTTCTTGCACCCAACGCTAGCAGGACTGGCAATGATCTCCTCGTAGGCGAAGGAGATCATTTTCAGAGATCTGAGATAGAGAAGATAGAGACGATATATCCTTTCGGGCAACGGAATACTACAGCACTCCTAGCAACGCTTACGAGTGGGGAAGCCTATCGTTGGATGATAGATCCTTGATGCACCGAACCCTCCCCAAACAACAGCAAAATCAAATGTCAACCTCGCTCTGATACCAATTGTAGGTCCAAAATAGTGATGCACCGAACCCTCCCCAAACAACAGCAAAATCAAATGTCAACCTCGCTCTGATACCAATTGTAGGTCCAAAATAGTAATTCACATAGAAACACATGCAATCAAGAGTCGACACAAAAAATATGTGGTTCATCGCAGTGATGCTAGTCCACGGAACACACAGAATCACTTTACTGAATAACCCTAATTGTGTCACAAAGAGCTTCTGCCATCCCTTTTATATAGTAGTACCAGCCCTAGTCTAACTAACTATAGTCAATTAGTGTAATCAGCGCGTGCTTTTGTATTTTTGCTTGCAAATACATTTGATACAATTTTATTAACCAGTGAACACAATGTACAACTGTCCTACTTATTGCTCCACACCTCCGTATGTAATAACTTGCGAGATTGAAAAAAATGAGTGGAGTTGAGATTCGAGCTAAGAGCACATGAGAACCTGGCCAAAATTTAGATGAAATTTTGGCGGTTTCTTACACCTTGTTAGCATCACGTTGAGTGCACTGATATTTGAGATAACATATACATGTTTAAAATGTTACTTCTTCATAATCTCCTTTATCTTCGTATATTCTAACCCTAGTCACTAGGTGGAGTGTTGGAGATGAAATTACATGAGATTGCAAAAAACAAACAAAATGGTTTGGACGAAGACAACATTTCAAAATGTAAAGAATATGAAAGATGAAATCGTGTTAGATTACAGAGCAAATCATGTTTGCCGATGACTCATTGGCATGCAACATCAACGGGAAGCTTGAAGGCAATCATTTCTGCTGAGCTCAGATGAAGATTTTAGTTTATTTGCTTATTTCGGTTTTCTTTCAACTGTTAGTTCAAATTATTGCAAAAAAAGTGTGATGAATCTAGCAAGTATACTTTTCCCTATCTCCAAATGTGCTCGTGTACATTGATGTACGAATGTGAGACATATATTTTAATGTGGGATTAAATAGGAGTTGCTTTTTGTGCAAACCATCGCACCATGCAATGCCTTCAGATGAAAATCAAGTAATCACAAGAGAAGAGATAAATTTCTACAGTGTTCAACTTTAAGGCGAGCCTTTTATATCAGCTGATCTTAACCACTGGCAAAGGATGCAACAAAAGGCGAGAGAAAAGTCTTGTACTCAAATAGTAAGCTTTTGGTTTTTCTCACCTTTCTATAAGTGGAGCAAACAGTGATGTACACAAAGGGACATGTATTATTGACAAGCTGCTGGTGATTTTGGAAAGAGGTGAATCTGAAAAGGAGAGGCGATTTTTTAATTTTAGGTTAACTACAAGAGACACACATATCCAAAACGTTATGACATATCCACTCTCCTTGTCATTGATTTGATTTGTGAGTGCATTCACTTACCAAGCCACACTATCAAATGGATCTTGACTCCTTAATGACCCTTCAGTCCATCGCCTCTGAAGCTTCACAAGTTCTCATTATTTGTAGATTTTTACTCCTTTACATCCATCAAACTGTTGACTGGCAATTTTCACTTTTATCAGCAACTGGTCAGAGTTTTTCTATTGAGGTGATCGCTCATTTATAGGGAGAAGATTAATGTTCGAAACAGCAACCCGAACCGTCTTGGGAAGGATCTGGTTTATGACAAGCTTGCGTGTTTGTTTTGTTTTTCGTACGACCGGGACAAGCAAGTGTGATTCTTTGCATCTTGGTTTCTCTAGGATTTATTATTATTATTATTACTTCTAACTAGCAAGAAGCTATGTCCAGTTTGGGTTGATGTGGAATATAGGGAGTGCTGGGAAGCCAAATAGGAGACATGGAGAACCACAAACAAGAGATGCCAAATAAGTGTGGGAAAAGGAGCGAATTCTCGATTGCGCATACTGTCCGAGGACAAATGTAAAGGAGTGACAAAAAGGGTTTTCTCATTCTTTCTTGCAACTTTTTCTTTTTTTTTTCCAAACTACATACAATTCTCTTATTCGTGTGGATCCCCAATTGGTGAATATAAATGTAATATACACCAATCAAACTAATTCGAATTTGAAAGATGATTTTTTTTACCATTTTTACGTACTCTATGATAGATTTTCAGATTGCATCTCAGGTTTCAGGTTGCATCTCCTTTTATATAAATAATTGTTTATTTTAATTTCAGTGATTTATTTGGAGCAAAATTTGAAGATTGAGTGATGTTAAAGCTTATGGAGGGTATAATTCACTTTTAAAATCGTAAGTGCAAATTCTTGTTGCACAAGCTAAAGGCTCATAAGAGGTCTTCAACTCTAGTATATTTTTAATCACTAAATTTCACTTTAGCAAAAGGATTTATTTTGACTTAGATTAGACATTGCAACTCCCCCCCTAAGAACTTTTTTATAATATATTGTGATGTGACATGTGAATAAATATGCACATTGATAAAAGAAAGCACTATTAATTTATATTTTTCATTAAAATATCTGCACTTATAAGGTGTAGTTTTATTAGTGTATATGCCACAATACCTGTAATTAGTGTAAATACTCTAATAATTGTATATCGGTGTAGTATACAGTAAATAAAGGACAAAGATCCAAAAAGTCCAATTGCAAATAGTGTAGTTTACACTAATTATCGGCAAAAGGGAGATGGAGCTCTAAACATCATTGGTATTCCAATGCAGTTCTCTGAACCTGAAATAAGTCAGATTGTAAAATGGTTAAAACATCTTCTAAGAGTTGAGCTTTAAGCTTCAAGGGTGCAAAAAAAAATAAAAAATTACAGGTAGTATGAAAAATATTGTATGTAAGAGAATGATTCTTACTTTTTCTAAGTAATATAATCTAAAGTTAATATGTTAGGAAAATTATAGCAAGCACAAATAAGAGCCTTAAGTTGAGGATGGATCCAGTTTCAATTCTACTTGTGTGCTTTCATGGTCAACTGGTTTATTGTTCAGAAGTTTATTCTTAGAGGAACGTAACAAATTTGTTCTTGTAAGCGAGACGAATCCATCTGTAGAGCCTAGTCCTCCATATCAAAGACATCTGCAGTGGCACGTAAACTGAAGCCATTGCAAATCTCAAGAACATGCGACTGGAACCACGAGGAGATGACTCTGCGCAAGTCACGAAGGTGAGGGAGTGAAATCTTTCATGTGTCATAAGAATATGAGGCTCATCACTGTCAGTACTGCAATGTCAGGACTATGCAGTTGGTCTCTTTGAGTCGACAGGACTCTCGAACCCTTTGTATTATTGCACACATTGTGAATTCATCCTTCCATGACTAAGAACCATGAAAACAAACATAGCTGTCTTGTACTATATTTGCACTCATCGTCTATTGGAATGCTTGCCTTCTATGAGGAAATGACGTACTTCATCGGGATCAGAGAAACACCCAGCGTACCTAAACATGATCATCTCAATTCCATGATGAAGTCATCCTTTCTTTTCCAAAGTTTTGCTCTTAAACCTTTGGACGCTACAACCTTCTAAGAACTTCTAAAAACTCAACCGTTTCAAACTATTTCCATCAGTTATCTTCTCATTTTCCATTCACGAAGTTCTCCTCAGTTCTTACAAACTACTTGAATGACGCAATCGTAAAAGTTCATATAGACACAGTTAAATAACAAAAGGGATGGGAATCGTAAAAGTTATACTCCTTGTTCTGTATCATAATATAATGAACCGAGTTACATCTATAAGATCCAACACGCATGTATTATAAGCAGAATTTGAAGTACGCCTAAAAATGAAAAAACTCGCAGAATAGTGCTAAGATGAGAAGGGCAGAAAATACTTTTTGATAACTGTGTGATATTTTGTAGGAAAAGTTTAGAGTCCCCATCGGAACAAAGGGCAAAATCAGTTTTAGGTTGTGTCATGGCCTCGCTGAAGCTAGAAATAGCATGACCAGCTTTTGATCATTGAACTGAACCTTACTATTTTGAGCCTTTGCTAGTTGTTGGACCATCATTGCAACAGGAGGAGGACTGTCCATTAAGTACAACCTTTTCAAAAGTCTTTCTCATCGACTCAGCTTTCATTTACCTTCAGAAACCTCATTGTGAAATTTAAATAAGTTCATTGTACAACCAACTTGAACTTGGAATCCTAGCAGAACATCTTCCAGGATTCCAGGTTTGACATATACCGTAATGTTCCCACTGAAAGGTTTCATGTGCTTATAAGAGCTCATCTTTATAACTAACATATCCTAGTAACTACTCAACTTTTTCTGTTCAATGCTTGTGTGCGCAAACTCAGCCATGTAGTTACTTATTATAGAGAGTTTGTGCGCGAGCTTATTATTTAAACAGCGTGTATCCAAATTGAAGAGTGCACCGGTGGAATCCACAAGAGAGCAATCATGGTAGGTAGGTGATGCTCATTAGATGCTCCATGTAGACTGTTTAATCTAGATAGTTCCAATATCTCATGACATATTTCCCATTGTGATGATAGTGGCGCTAGCCCCATACTACCCTCTTGGTTTCATCATTGGACTTGATGGTGTCTTCCCATCCTTTTTGCTATATTACTACTCCTCCAAAAATTACATGAAATTGAAGTTTCTAGGATTTCATATATTCATGTGTTTGATGGTGGAAATGAAAATGGGGATGCTAAAAAGGTTGTGGAGCAGGTTTCACAATACACGGTAGAAGTGAGAGCAGATCATAACGATGATGAGCCAGCCAGTCAAGAAAGAAAAGCAGTTTAGGACGGTGATTAGTCATTCAGTCACTCACTCAAGAAAGAGAAGCTTCGAACATGAAGGACATTAACATTGGGGCCTAGCTCCATTTTACCCCCTTTAGTTTCATCCGTTTTCGACTTGATGGTGTCTTCCCATCCTTTTTGCTATTTTATTTGGTACTCCTTCGCGTGAACCCTTTCCAGAAACAGTTGTGTACTTTGGCCGACTTTCTCACTGAATCTGGCAACAGCCAGCGCAGTGAAAGTCAGGAACGTTTGATCTGATTGATGAATGTGACCTTTATGACGTTTCTCCGAAGAGCAATATTGGGGAAACGGGCTGAACTGATCGCGCATTACCATTTGCTCGAGCCATGACACCACCCATACTCACAACCAAACCAAAAGAATCTGCAACACACTGTCTGTCGTTCAAGCAACTGAAAGAACCAGACCAAACCAAACCAGCCTCCAACAACTTGCTACAAGTCTGAGGGTTACGTAAGTATCAGAGGATGTGAAACTGCGAATGGACTAAAACCCAACTGGTGATGAAGGTACTCGTTAACCTCAAAGACATGCCTACGGCAGCAAGCGAGCAAGCCAGCATAGGGGAGGTGCAAAACAACAAAGCTTGGCATGTACTAAGAAGGTAGGTTATTGACCAAACGTCTCAGTAACTCCAAGCTGCAAACACAAGGAGGTGTGGGGGCGAAAAGTCCTGTACCTCGAGTTTTCACGAGCCCCATATGTTGATACTTCTTGATCGAGTATACAACAAAATTCCATATAGTAGGTAAAGCTGTACCTCTGTGGGGTCTGGCCGCATAGAATATGAAAATGCAGGAGCTTCATTGTTTCTCCAAAATGATGAGGACAGTGACGCGATGTGTGCTGAAATTGTACTACACGATATGACCTGATTAATTCTTGTACTATGTGGGCTCTGTCTGCACATGATGGATGCTCCACCGAGACTCATCAGTAATTCCAAGTCTCGGCATGCAATGCCACTCCCGGTACAATCTCGTTGGGAACACAACATAAACTTTGTCCTCATATACAAAGAGAGAGAAAGGAAAAATACGATAAGTATTTAAGACATTGCGTTTTTGTTTCTGGCAGTACACTGTGATGGCAGTTTCAGTACAGTTGGCTGCCCAACAGTTTATTTGTCCTCTTGCTTGAGGAGGCACAAATGACTCACCCATTCATGAAAGTAATAAAACCACCGAGAGCAGCGAAGCATCTTTCGCTACTCTGACATAACTCCAGTGGAGATGCGGGGCATCGATCCCTGCACCTCTCGCATGACAAGCGAGTGTTCTACCATCTGAGCTACATCACCTCTGTGCAATACTCTAGAACTATGGCGTTTACAAAAATTAAGAAACAAGTTAAGCCCTACCTATACCCAGAAGAAAAGGTGAAAAATGGCGAATCCACCACAAACAAAACAAACCTGAAGTGAAAAAAGGAAAAGGCACCCAGCCCGAATGGAAAAGGGAACAAGATGGCACTAATACCTCTCATGATCAATCTCTATGATAGAGACTCGTCATGGTATGATCACGATATGTCCTTTGGCATTACCATTAGATCATGGACATTCAATTGCCAAAATTTGTTGCTTTGCATCTGAAATGAGGAAAGAGGTTAAAGCTGATGAAAGTTGGACTACATAAGTTAGAGGACAATGTCATTGGGTGCAACGTCTCATTTGTCTTATTAAGGAAGGGAAAGGCCTTCGCTAGATGAGCTTCGTATCATTATCAATACACAAGTCAAATCACCTCATCAGGGCTTGAAAAGCATCTACTGTTCTAGCCATTAGGCTCAAGTACAACTTGGATGGGTTGGTGCAAATGAACTGCGAGCAACAGATAATATGTAAATGCTTGTTTCATCACATTCACAAAGTGAATAAAATGTGAAAACCATGTGAGCCGTTAGATTGACTTATACCATCTCACTTGATATTTGTGCTTGCAGCGCATCACGCCTTTTGATGAGGAGGCTAAGGGAATTTCAACTCTGTTGGAGTGGGTAGTAAAACGGACATGCCAACCTCCCCCTTCGGTAGGTAGAAAACGAAACGTAGTTCTGCAATTTTTCGCTACTAGTCGTCTTAGCACTTTCTGTACTTGATGCTGCTATGAGAGAATTTATCTTGGTGCGGTCAATTTCCTCTACTATATTTCTACAAATTTTGCATTAACTATATAAAATCACTCCCTAGTCCTAGCCCATGTTACCCCCCTTTTGTTTCATCCATGTAAATACTTGATGGGGTCTTCCCATCCTTTTTTCTATTACTTGGTTTCCCAACAAAAAAAAAAAAAGTTTGCAAAGACACTAGCACTTCGTACTTCAAGTCACTTCTATATATATGCACAATTCTCGAGACAACCATCTTAATTGCTGAGTGAAAGAGTTAAGATGCGTCAGTCTTAAAAATCCTGAGAACATCCTCACTCAAGATAATCAGGAAACAGATGCAATCAAGTGACTTGTGGAGATTCATGGTGATTAAATCCTAATAAGCTTCTGGACCCATCCCATGACTCCCACCCTTTAGCTACCCGGGAGTACCAAGACAATAAGCCACAAGATTCCATGCTCCCTACTATCAGGTCACGGAAATGGATGAAAATATCTTGAGATCCATAGCTTATGATTTTGTATTAATACAAAAAACCGCAAAGAGTTAGTGCAACAAAATAAAACGTGCTGTTCATGCCGTGATATTGTTTAGACGTCAGAAAATTCCTTGCCACGAAGAGAGTACATGAAAGTGACTCCCTTCAGCTCAGACTCGGAGGAGTGTTATGGATGATGCACTAAGAAGTGCACAAATGGTTAGTTGTTTTCCGCATCGAGAAAACCATATTTCGGATGGGCACAGAAGCTTAGTGTTAATATGGTTTCCGACCTTTAATGTGGTTTTCCGAACACAACTGCATTTGTGACGCATTTAGTATTCTCGGACATGATTCACTGGTCTCATTTGTTTATCTCCACTGTTATTTTTCCTCCTTTCAAAGAAGATGTCAAGGGCCGGGGCTTATGGTTTCAAGTGTAATCCAAATTCAAATGCGTCCATTTGGCTAGAATGAACGTCATTGTCAATCTTACTATTACTATCCAATAAATTTCACATATACAGAATCTCACCTCCCTATAGGTAAGTACTCCCAGCACATACCCACTACCAATAATCAAACTAGAGTTCCGAGTTATCATGTTTCAAGGTGATAGTTCAAATACATAATAAGGAAATTTGAAGAAGTAACCTTTACATTCGATAGTAACAGTGGACCTCACTCGCAAGTCACAGTAAAACGAACAGAATAGTGGAACGATAATCAAGAGCAACGAAAAACGATTCACAAACTTCCCCAGAGGCTGAATATTTGTGAGACCAGACGTTCAACACAAAAGATTCGAAAACTTCTCCACCTGCAAAAAAGTTATTATCACGTGTTAATTTTGATCATGATCAGTGTAGAGCTACAACTGAATATGAATATGAGATTTTCTAATTACTGTAATAACTGAATTTAGCCACATGAACTTTCTGAATGTGTAAGAGAGACCTTGAAGACAGTAAATATAGAAATATATAAGCATATAAGGGGCTTATAACATCCAGTCAAGTAAAAGTACGAAGAGAGCACACAGACCAAACAATGTTTAAACCTTTTGAAACAATTTCCAGTGACTTTAATAACGAACATTTGGGGCATTACAATTCCAAAGACTTAGTTATTGAAACATTTGCAACTATCATCAGTTTCAAGTACACGGAATTAGAAATTAGAAAGCTATGACAGTTTACCAGCGAGAAACCTGAACTTTTCTGTAAAACTTTATCGAGAACTGATTCCATCACCTCAGCAACTGCCGAAGCATGTTCCAATCGAAGGATCCAAATCCGACAACCCTGGTCTTCCGGTTTTATGTACCTAAATTTTAATAAGGAAAGTGCAAGGTAGCCACCGCCTGTCTGTCTGGACCTGGTGAAGGATAAGAAACCAAATTCTCCATATGAAGATCAAAAACATGTATTTCTGCTGTGACAAAAAACTTGCAGAACTTCAAAGGGAATATGTTAGCGGACATCCATAATATTCACCACCTGCAAAAGACATGACTCACTTGCAAGGGCTGAGTGTGAACCCAGAAATCATGGATGAAGGAGAGGAGAGGACACATACACACTACAGTAGATGATGAGAACATAAACAACCAAATGATGGATAATCCGGTCTACCTTTGGCATCCACGGACCTGTTATAGTAAAAGCTCAGAGAGTGGTGACAATTTGTAATATATTGAAAGCTATGCATATTTTAGTCAGGAATGTGAACAAGGTGTCTGATACTTCTAATATAGCGACAAGGTGCTGAAAAGAACCACATATTAACGCTCAAATCTAGATATATACAATCTCTGCACGAATGTGGAAGTCTAAACTTGGACTGTAGCCGTAAGTACTTGTCAAGGATGTACAGTCGACTCTCTCTATGTGCAACACCTTGGGAGTAGCCTAGCTTGTCGCAGTTATCCAGGTATTGCATTTATCTAAGTGCACAGGACCTACAAATTGCTCTTACTAAAGAGATGGGAACCTTAATTTAAAAAGCAAATCACAAAAGACTCTCAGATAAATATATCTAATGACACCTTGATCACCTTGAGATTTTACTAATAAATTGACTATTTACGAGAGCAAATCTGCATTTGAAAACTTGTTTGTAGAGACTTCGGGAGAAAGGGTAAGTTACACTTATCCAAAATCTGCAATATTGCACTTACCCCTTCATTTTCTTTTAAGAGTAACACCTGCGCTTGCACTTGACAACTTCAAGGAGCATAGTGCACTTATCCGGCTTGCCATTAGTTAGAGACGACTGTCAAGTTCAAAATCTGGAGAACAAACTCTTAAGCCACAACAGTGATACAGAACGAAAGACATGAGATCAACTTTAGGTTACATCAAAACATAAACTTGAGATCAGTAACCAAGAATTGTAGGAAAAAAAAGAAAATAAGTTACATCCACGATACAGAGATCATAACCTGTGTCTAACGCAGAACTTCACTAAAATCACTAAAATCATTGATTCTTTTGTCCCTGCAACGCATATAAAACTGGTGCAAATGATCATCATTGAATTACATTAGACCTTAGAATCCGGCATGAACACTAGTACAAATGCACATCAGCAAATCACAGTGGAACGTAATACTCCAACATGGACATACAATTACGCAATGAAGGCGACAACATGAAAGCTGAATATGTAACAAAGAAGTGTAAAGTATATCAAGAAATGGTATTATAGATCGAGATCCAGGACACCCCCCAGCAGGATACTGGACAGGAAGAGATGTTACATTTCAAGAAGACGTTCAAGACAGCGTGATCTCTGTAGATCACATCACTGTCAGACTACAATTATGTCTTCAACAGTGGGCTTCCGTGCAGACCGGAATGAGGCTTGGAAAGTAGCTTCAAGTCCAAGTGTACTTCCATAGTTTTAAAGTGTACTGCGCGTCATGCTGCGCAGTTCTGAGAAACGTGGCATCACGTCAAATTACATATTGCAATATCACATAATATTAGCATCTACTTCCCGGGCAGATGAAGCTATATGTGTCACCAATCTGAGGGCACTCGAAGGAGTAAGTTCTAAAAAGCCGTGATAATAATGACTGGTGCAATGAAAAAGCGTACTGAGTACACCAACAGTAACTCACACTACTCCGTAAATTAACAACTATAAGAGCAGAATAGCAGAAAGTTTAGAGGCAGTCCAGAAGCTCACAAGAAACAAGAGTGAAAAAACGAGAGAGAAACTGCTAAAAAGATGAGAAGAAAGAAAAGATAAAAAGAAAGAAGATACAAGGCATAATCCGGGAACATGCGCACGTACGGGGAATCAGATCATATATTCCAGTATGTAACATAACCAGATTCATCAAATGGACGTAGATTCCCGTTTCTAGAATAGATTGCATAGCAACGGACAGCAATAAAAAAAAAGCATGCCTTGCATAAGTTACGGTATCTTATCAAAGAGTTGTGTGTCCAAGCAAGAAACAATGATAACTGTTTTCTTTCTGTCAACACTGTCACTCACTTCTAGAACAACTCTTTGATGGACGTATATTTAAAGTACGCAAGTATAAGTCATCATGGCCACTCTCCAAACAAAACCAAGAAGGATCGAAGACTCAGTATGGACTCACAAGTAGACCTAGAGTGGATTCGTTGTCATAACAGATTTGAATACAGTACAAACGCGCGACTTTTCTATTTAGCGGTGTGTGATTGGGCAGTTGGGTTTGCAGGGAGGAGGTAATAAGATCTGCGAATTATCTTACAGTGAGCCTATCTCCTCACTACAAACCGTTACATAAGCATAAACTGCTATCACCATACGACCTTAAATCTACGCCTCTATAAGCCCAGCTGATGCATAAGTGTCACATCAAGTTCTCTTTCAGTGAGGATGTGCTTCCGAAGAGATTTTGTGTTGAAACATGTAAACTGTCTATGTTTGCCAGTGGAAATGACTTTACAGTTGGTTCTTACAGCTGTATATTCATCATTGAGTATAATTCTATGTGACTGCAACACAGTAAGATTGCAGAACAAACGGTGATCGACCGAATAAGGTCGCTTTCCTGGAACAGCAGGTTAACGTTGTTACGTCTTGTACATCACAACGTTCATTACAGGTTCATCACACGGCCTACTTCGACTACCATGTACATATTACATGGTAGTTCGAAGTAGGTCATGTGAACATATATGAGAAATTAGTATTGAGAGATTCATTTCTTGAAAGTGACAGAATAGTACAGATTCAGAAAGCAACAGAGTAAAATGAGCACACCACTGACGAGAGAAAACCATTCAACAAATCCAGAGATACATCCAAGGCTCCAAAACTATTTCTTTCAGTTGGCATCAGAAGACCCAAGAATTTAGATCTTAAAGAATTATGGACTCCTGCCCCAAATAAGACGGACCTGGTCCTCCATGCCCTTCATGTCGAGGTGAATGATTTTCGTAGTTCACCTGCATTAAGGAGGCATGCGTCCACTTACCTAAGATGCCATAGCGCCTTACCTTCAGATGGGGCGTAGTGAGGGTCTCGTGGCTGTATCCTGTAACCTTCTCCCACGTTCACCGTTCTGCACTCTAACCTGAACGCACATCCAAAATCAGTACACAGACTAAAAAACAGCCTTCTCTATCTAAGTGATACCAACAGCCATCGATTATTTTTTGGCTTGATGGGCTTCGAGTTATTCTCAGGCCCAACGCCGTCCAGTGCAGAAAGCTATGAACCTTGGTATCCACTGATGAAAAATCCGAGTCTATGTGACGGGAATTTGGCGCTTCTCGTTCAATATTGTTGATGGTCACTGATGCCTTTCTTGCATCGGACTGGCACTTTCATACTGCACACTTAGTTTCCCAGACCTGATATATCGACAGCTGAATTTGTTTCACTCGCTTCCATATTCCACCTTTCTCCTGTTCTTTCCTTTATCTCTGGATGTTTGCATTCATAGTTTTCTATTCAATTGCCATGGTTTTTTCTGCTTTCAGGTCTTGGTATTAATGCTTCTTTCCGTTCGATATCATTTAAATGGCACCATTTAGACGTAACACCGAGGTCTGAGATGTTATGGTCACCTTGCATGTCAAGCCCGTGCGGTTGATCATGTACTGTTTAATCAATCTAAGTAGCACCTTAAAATCTAGTAATACGAATTTATTCCCGAGCTTTTTCCAATAAGTCAAGCGAAACATACATTGCAGAACAGTCAACGTAAATACACACTCCACAGCACTTGGAGGCCAGCAGCAATTTCTGATGTATTCAAGCTTGATCTTCATTGTATAGACCCTGGAAACTACGATGTCCACCCTGACCTAGATGTAGAAACAAAGCGAAGTACAAAGATCCTTAAATCTAGCTAACCTGGGAACAATAAACGTCGAAGAGGAAGACGACAGAATTTTACGCAACTCCTCTCATTAGAATTAGAAAGTCATAGCTTGAAGACCCCAGACCCCATCATTCACTTTCATGTTTTCCAACCCCAGAAACCATTGCTTACAAAAATAATCGAGGCTTCCAGCTCCATGAGCTGAGAGAAGTTCTGGTAAAGGCAGCTCTCATTCTGACAAAGGTAGTGCATGCAGCCAGTTTAGGAACAGAAGCTCCGTCCTCCCTAAGCATAATAGATACTACATGATCAACCACGAGGGCTTAGCCACTGATTAAGCAGGCGGAATCATGTGACGATGGAGTGATGCCCGTCGGTTAGATGTTGTTGATGGTCCCTTGTTCCTTTTCTCGCATCTGATTCGAGGAACCAAAACGCACTTCGTTCTGTCAATGCGCGTGTACACTCGTTTGTCTAACAATATTTCAATTTCTGTCGCAGTTCCTCCCATAAATTGTGGCTGCCTGCTTCAATTTTGTGTTTTGGATACTTCATGCGTGTTTTTCCACTAAATCCGTCGAAATCTTCAGCAGGGTGCTATGCCATGTTCAAGGCCTTTCTTATATTGCTTCACAGTTCCTATGCATCAAGTTATGCCTTAGATTAGAGCACCTATGGTTGTTCCTCCCGGGTCTGTGCTTCGGTCCCCTTGTGTGTTAAGCCCTTGCGGTCGATCACATCCAATCAGACGTCAAAATAAAAGAGGGCCTGACGATAACAACGTAAAAGAATAAAGCACTCAACGATGAGTCTAGGACTAGTAGCTACTAATTGTAAGATGGCAGAAGCTCCCAGCTAGAGCTAGTTGACAGCACAGCTTGACCTCTGATCGATTTAGATGATGCGCTATGCCTGCGGAAATTTTCGAAACACGGCCCAACTTCAGGAAGTAATCACTAATCAGAATAAGTGAGAGCTAGAAGAAGACTTTAAAACACTGAAATGAGAACGAAATTGAAATGTGGACAGGAGCGGTCTACTTCCTGAATACATATAAATCCAGTGACCGCAAAGCGTATAAGCAATCGCTGATGAGACAATCGTTCCCTACAAGTTTTCGATTTGCTATCTAACAAGTACGGATTCGACCTGTGTTCCAACCCTGATTTCCCATAACGTTTACAACACGATGCTTTCTAAACTATACATAATGACTATCAAAAATCTAAAAAAAACAGTGCCACTAAAGTGTGTGACTACATCTTCCATACAAATCTGAACTACCTATTCTTCAGCATGAGTGGTCCGTTGAACCAGTAAAATCCCTACTTAGTACCACACTACATCTACAGAAAGGCACATAATAAAATCGTCTGAACTAGTCTCTTTCAAAAGTCTAAATGTTGCCCAAAGAAAATCTCAATTTTCTTTGAGAAACTTACAGAAAAGACCAATAATATCACACACACCTAACACTATCTTCCAGCTTCATGTGCAACTACATCTCCCGTCAAGCATCACTCGTCAAGATATTTCAAGATAAATCATCAGCCCGGTAGTTAAGTGGCAAATGTTTATCTGATACATAAGATATGTACGAGAGAAGAGGTACAGACAATCAGTTTTAAGTTTACACGCCAACTTCTTCTATCCCGGGTACATCTTATCCAACAGTTTATTCATCCCTCTGGTGATCCTCCAACCAAGCCTTTCAAAAATTTACTCCTTTCTCCATTTACCTTCATACTGCTGGAACTGAACACTTGTTACTCTTCCGCTTCTCTCACCCTCACGCTCATCTGAGCTGTATGCACAAAAGTTCTCTCGGACATGATGCGATGACTGAGTTTAAACAGATGATACTAGGGCAAAATAAAATGTGCTGAGAATCAACAAAACATCAGCAATTCTGACATGCCAGGCCGTGCAAATATTTTTAGGCTGCATGATAACTATTATAATGTTGGGCCCTACAAGATGACCGTCCATGAATTAGCAATCTAGTGCATACACCTCTGCAAATCTGTCAAGAAGAAGCAGACTAAGCTTGACACAAGTTATAATCAGCGATTCGAAGATGAAAAACGCCTACTTTCATGGAATTATGCCCAGCAGTTTGCATCCGGAAGGAAGACTTTATTCCGACTGAGAAGTAATAAGCCAAGGAAAGGGCGTGACTGATCCACTGATTTCCAACTATCAGATCATCGGAAGGCAATACTTATAAAATATTATGCAGACTGATAAAACTAACAAAAAGTTGAAGATGGAATCCCAGTCTATGAACGTCGCAACAAACCGTCCAACACCTCAAAACAGTCTGTTCGGGACAATCACCAATACTACTGCTGGATGCAAGGAACTTCATTCTACAGAGAACGAAGGAACAAAAGGCCGAAATCAAAGAACAAGGCGAGCCTCAAAGAAGTCAAGTCCAAAGATAATGGTTAGAAGAATTATTCCTAAGGCTCTTCTCAAAATGTTAAGTGACCTGACAAGCAGCAATCATGAAATCCAATCACTCGGGTCAGTAAATCTGACCTAGAAAGTTAATCGCTTAGAATTCAAAACGAATTCCAAAACACACTGATCAAAATACCTCTAAGAAACTGATGGTAGCAAGAGCTCCAGTGGACGATGAGAGCACGAAGGATCAGCTGGAATACATATATCAGATCTAAAGTCCTCGGCACACCCAACAGGTTCACGGATCTCAAGAACAAGCAAATTCAGGAATCTGACCATTACTGAGCTACGAACTAGTAGCCATTGAGTTCCAGTTAGAAAACAAAAAATCGTACAAAAATCTGAAAACAGTTTCCCTCCTCGTCCATGACGCTAGCCGTGCAGAAAGGATCTCAATGGTAAGACAGCGGGCAATACGGAGATCCAACGACATGAACAATATACAAATGGCATCGTAACCTATCTCAACAATGCCAAGAAGCACAACACGAGAAAAGGTCGAGAACACTCCTCTGTGCATGAACACAAACCCCTAACAACAAAAGGAATTTCTTCGATGCCCTAATCTTCATTCACACTTGGCAGTGATGTAACACCAAAGAAGATTAGAAGACGGGTCCAAAGGATGCATACTCATATCCAGAAGAGACTAAGTCATCAACTGCAAGTCAGATCCTCACACAAGTGCCGCATCTATTCATCTTCTCATTCACGGGTCTACGCGGTCCGATGGTGAGCACGGAAGTCCAAATGTCTTCTCAAAACCAAAACGGTAGTTGCACTTGTGGACGGCGGGCCGTGAGGCAAGGCCATCGCACTCCATGGAGGGTACAGGTTCTGCATTCCGCCGATTTCCAGAGCTGCAGGGAGTTCGTGGCGGGAATGATTCCTGTGAACTGTTCGCATAGCAACGGATTGTCCGGGTACTCTCGATCCCGCGACCCTCCCCTCGCTTCCAGCCGGCAAATCCAGATACTGTATTCTAAACCAATGCAAAATGACTGAGTGTGGAAATACACCTAAATAATACTGGAATGTATAATCAACATCAGTCAAACATGACACGAACATTGTGAGTAAACCAAATGCATTGAAGAAAAATGGGGAAAGACACATGAATGGGAAGACCCCGTCGAATCGTAGAAGGAAGGAACCAAAACGGCTAGGCCCACTAGGAAATATGTGCTGCGGCACCTAAGATATCCTAACTATCTAGGTCAAAGGGTGAACAACATAGCATCCAAAGCATCACCTCACGTGATTACTATCCTATGGATTGCACCAGCTAGTGCTCTCTGTAGATCACTAGCTGTACAGCAAGCCAAAGAGAGTGATACCACATGCCGCCTAGTATGGTAGGCTCTCGCGCACTCTCTCACAAACATGTCGAAGTCGGTGTCCATTGCTCCATATAACTCCAAAGCTAGAGGAAGAAAGAGGTGACCTCTCTCCATACCCCTATACTTGGAGACCTTGGCTACTGCCGCTCCACTCGCCGTCCATCCTAGAGGATGGGTGATCACCCCCTCTGAAACTATGTCTCTAGTAGGATCGGTAACCACCACATCCACCACAGTGACCTGGTCCTCCCGAACCAAGTACATGTCTGCCCTAACCCTAGTCGATTGCAAGGCATACCAACGCTCTCTCCATGTGAGGTATCCACCCTCTCGTGCCATAGCAAACATCACATCCCTAATGGCATCGTGGGTAGCTATCCTCTACCCTCCGAATGGGCAACGAGTCATATGAACACCTGCTGTATCTAATAGATAGATGGACCAAGCCAAGACGAAACTTCATCGCCGTATAGAAAGTAGTTGGTGTGAGTCGGAAAGCCCTGATGCATGGTCGAGTCAAGATCCACGAGCATGCATCCTTGCCATAGCAAGAGCGTAGACGAGCTCTAGTAGGACGAGGAATGACCGGATCCACTAAGAGTGAATGTAGAGCCTTTGAAACTGTAAGTCCATCAAAATAGACGGTAGACCCCTAGTCCAATCGGTAACCAAATAGAAGAAAGATGGGAGCTCATGTCGTACCTTCCGTGGTAAAGCATCTCTCGTATGTAAAGGAAATGATCTCATATCTACGTCCCTCGTCCCTCGCATATATCTCAAGGATAGGTCTATCTGCGATCACAAATCCAAAAGATAATAAAGATGCCCAACTCACCAAGAATGCCGTAGGTGTCATATCCTCCATCAATAATAAGCCTACCCCTCCACATGAAATTGGCAAAGATGTTTATCTCCGTGCCATATCTTCTCTCACACACTCGAATGTCCTTGGTCCAATGATATCACCAAAGACGTCCATGATCCTCTTATCAAAGGCTGTCAAACGTGATATGAATGTAGGTGAAGGAGTAATCGTGCGAAGAAGATAGGTGGGTCGATGAGCAATACTAGAAGATAATATACCAAACGCCACATGTGGATCCCCTAGTAGAGGAAAGTCATCTACATGCAATACATCTATGAACAGCCAAATAAAAAAATACCTAGACCAATAGCATGCTAGGTGATAAGGTTCACTCTCCAAAGAGCCATCCAATTGGGCATGATTACTCCATTGTGATGTTTATTGGATGCACCGGAGTTAGATTTTTTTATATACTCCCATAGAGATTTGGAGTTGGGTTTGATGTGATTCTAGTGTGAATAAGTGGGTTAAAGTTTTTGAATTTAGATTTGAAGTTTTATTTGTCTAATGTAATACTTGTGTGACATCAATGTTCGTTAGGGATGAGAAAGTACTATTTTCATCCACTGGGTAACAGAAAGAGGAATTGACTCTAAAGATTATATGACATTTGAGTGAAATTGTATACGTTGTTACGGGTGAGATAAGTTAGTGATGAAAAGAAATAACTATGTGTGATGCATGCTTTGGTGAAATTCATGAGTGTTTGTGGAAAGATTGATTATATAGTTTACTATAATTTACCAAGAGGTATAAATGTATATCATCTTGGTGTTTTTTTAGCCATAATAGTTATTGTGTAAAGTTATGTGTGAAATCATGTTTGATGAAATGGTATTGATTTATGGTTGTGTGTGAAAAATGATAGTTAAATCCATTTGACTGTTTCATTTGGAGTATGAACTCAAAATTTTTTTGTTGTTATGGAAATAATAATATTTGTTAATTTTGATGAGTTGAGATGGACCCAAGTCATTTCGTGATGCAGCTACTACAAGAAGATGATGACATATGTCAAAGTTGTTTTTCATAAGTATGATATTGTATTGATGTTAAGAGCCCATGGTTGGATTCACTTTATAGTATGATAATATTGATAAAACCCCAATGGATATTATCTTAAACCTTATCAAATATAAAGAATGGTCAAGGTGCAATTTAATCTATCACTATTGTTTACCAAAAGCAAGCCATAATGAGTTAATTGTTATGAATTTTGGCAAAAAATATTAGTCTCAAGTAATAAACTCCTCAATTCCATATGTAAATCCATTCATACTCAGTCAATTTTGAATTCTTATTTTGACTGTAGATTAATATTAATTTATATTATTTATATTATGGCTAAGTAATGTTTTTAGATTAGTGTTAAAGTTAAAGTTAGTATGAAGCTATTTTGACCACAAAAGAGGTCAAAAATATCACTTTGCATTCTCATTGGTCATGAAATTTGGACCAATGAGTATATTTCGGTGAAGTCTTTTCGAGGTTTTGATAAATTTTGAAATTCATCCTAAGGACCATTCATGGATTTATGGATATGGTTGGAAAGTTTACAACAAGAGTTGGTGGGTTCAAAAATGGTTACAATTGAGTACAATGTCAATCTATTATGATGATTTGAAATTAAAGAGTAAAATTTAGATCAAAAAAGTATTTGAGAGTATTATAAGAAACTTAAAAAGTTTTCTAGTGATCATATTAGACTATCATATAGTTTACAATTGGAGCTTATGTTTATATATAAATTTGGGTTCAATTAGAAGAGTTTTGAG
This sequence comes from Marchantia paleacea, assembly GCA_014180765.2. Lineage (NCBI taxonomy): Eukaryota > Viridiplantae > Streptophyta > Marchantiopsida > Marchantiales > Marchantiaceae > Marchantia > Marchantia paleacea. The sequence goes on from MUAA02000004.1 coordinate 1,175,389, forward strand.
TATAAATTGATAGCTTGAAGTTTGTGTACACATTATTATTTAACTATCACAAAGTTATTACAATGATTAAAATTTTTCTATCATAAATTTTCAAATTAATAGAACTTTTCACAATCAAATCTTAGATAATAAGAGATCTTCTCCTAAAATTTGATAACAATTGAATTTAAAAATTGAGATTTGTGATGATTTTAGTTCACAATGGTTTGTGTATCACCTTGTGATACATTATATGTTGAGAGAATTTTTTTGAGAGAAATAGGAGTGCAAAATGCAAGAAAATTTGTTTAAAATGCAGAGAGATTGTATGACAATTATTTATGAAGTTTATGCAAGAGCTAATAGTCCAATTGTGAAATATAATGAGTTTATTATGGAGGTTTTTGACCAAACTGCAATCAACTAAAATTTGAATGGATGAGATGATAAATAAGAGAATTGCAGTTCATGCAATATCTTCTAAGGTTTTACTATACAACATACTATCATACCAAAAAATTATAAAAGATTTTTCTAAATAAAGACAAAAAATATTTTTTATCAATCCAATGAATGTTGCATGTGCATTAGTGAGATCAAAAGTCATCATTAGATATTCAAAGTGATCAAATCTAGTACAAAAAACTATATTGTGAACATCTTCATCAGCAATTCAAATCTAGTTGTACCCGATCTTCAAATCCAATTTGTTGAAGTACTTTGTTATTTTAAATTGATCAAACAAATCATCCATATGAGACAATGGATGCTTGTTTTTCATCATTTATTTATTCAACCCATAATAATCAATGCACAATCTCATACTCCCAACCTTCTTCTCTACAAATAACACAAGTGTCCCATAAGATGAAATGTTTGGTTGTATGAAACCTTTCCTCAACATCTACTCCAGTTGTTTCTATTGCCTAAGTTTGACTGTTTGACAACTTCCATTCCTCAATTGCATCATTCATCAAATTCAATACTAATTTCATAGCAACAGATCACGATAGAAAAATTTATGTTGCTCATCTCATGTCCTTCCATCATCCCATCTGTGACAATCAATCTTGTTTTTTGTTGCTCCTCCCATGAGTTTCCAATCGTTGTCTTCTACAATCTTGGTTTTTTTTTTATTTAATGCAACTAGTAAAGCCACAAGGCAAGTTTATTGTTTATCTTCATTTCACTACAAGGTCTCTTTCTTTTATATTTTCATTCTTTCACTTTGTTGAAAAGATGTCGCAGTTTGGGTCTTCCTCCTTGTGGTCCCAATCAAATTATACAAAACTTGGCAATGTGACTTATCCTTCCACATGCATAGCACCGGCAATTTTCACAAACTATTATTTTTTCTTGATTTACCATTTCATTATTCATAGGAAGATCCGACAACTTTGAAATATGTGATCAAAGATTATCACCTCCATACTTAAGTGATTGTCCTCGTGGTGGTGCATGTCCTTCACTACGATAATGATTTCCCAACTCCATAAATGTTGGACCAAGAGGATCTTAAACATTACTTGATTGTTCATTGTATGTGATACCATAAGCACATGAAATCCGTTGATCAATTGCGATAACTTCATTCACTATGAATAGATTGCTCACCATCAACTCCTTTCGCACCTCTCTTCAAGTCTTCAATATCCAACATCCAAGGATTTTGATCCATTCATATCCATAATGGATACTTGAAGATCGTAAAATTTTTCAATATTTTTGTATATACATTCATTCTACTTCAAACTCCACAACTTCAATTTGCAGTTTGAAGTAAATCCACTCCTTGAAAGTTTTGAAAAAGTCCCTCTTGGAATGAAATGGAAGCACAACATTTTGAAAGAATTCATTCTCATATAGTATATCATCTAAAAGACTTATCCATGAGATAAGACTACATGCACATTCCTACAATAAAATCTCTTTTGCCGATAAATGGTTCTTATTTCTACATACATGTTGAACACAAATGGATGGTTCTCGATTCAAATCCATCCAACATTCAGTATAGAATGTAAATGGAACAATACCACATTTCTTCATAGTTTCTCCATAATTGACAATCAAGAGTATCACTAGTGATGTCATCACTAGAGCCATAAAATTTGAATCCTAATTGGCCACAAGGTACACTATGAAAACATCTTTCTCCATGAATCTAATATAAATGTTGAACAAGTTGGGAAATGGAAAGTTTGGTGGATGATTTTTCTTTAGCACATCCATATCTACAGCCCACAATTTTCCCTTTCCCCCTTATTCTAAATGCATACACTCATTTTAACATTAGGGAAGTGGGGACATACCACTCAAATGGTTCAAAAACTGTGAAATTGAAAGATAATCTAAATTGTTTTTCTTTCTCCATATATAGTGTTCAAAAGGTACAATTCACATAAGGTCTCACAACCACCATCCATCCAACTCCTTGTGGATCATTAACGTGACGGACATCACTATAAGCACATGTATTATTGACATGGAATCTTTAAATAATCCACTAATAATCAACTCAAGACTATTTATCTCCACCTTGTGTTATCTCTATTTTATTCTCATTAACCAAAGATGGTTACACTCCTCCACCCCTTGAGCAAAAAATTCATTACAAGTATGATATATAAGCTAATCTACAAACTATTATAGCTCTAAATCTAAAATATCTAGTGACTCATCTACCATGGATAAAGCTACTCCATTGAGTTCTTGAATGGTAATAACATCCTCTGTATATAAATTGTCATTTGCATCCATGTTTACTTTGAACATATTTTTAGTTCAAATAACATAAGCATTAAAGATCTCAACATATGTCAAACCTCCATAGAGTAAAGGGGTAGAATTAGTAATGAATCACATTAGTACTCAACTCAATTGTCCCTTACTAGATTGACAACCTTGTCAATAAGAAGTTATCTCCTCCCAATAAATCAATGTTAAATGGTATAACACTATAACACCCACCAATACATCATATGATTAAGTGTAACAACAACACGTGCTCAAATCATAGATCTGTCCATTATATGATCTTCTTGGATCTTCATATTCAACTCCATTTGGGTGCTTATTAGTCCCAACAAATATACATCTTTGTGAATGATAGCAGTTCTTTCTATCACACATAGAGATAAGTTTTTTTGTTTTAGAGCATGTAAGAAACATATTTATGATTGTATAATTGTGTACATTACATGTTTAAATTTGTTGAACCTGAAATTTTAAAATTTAAATATTGTTATTAATAATTGTAGATTTTTTATTATTAATATATATTTTAAAATTATTGCATCAAAATTTATAAAAAATTTAAATTTTTACAAATATTGTCAATGATGTATGATAAAAAATCAAATAAATAAGTAAATAAATAAATATATATATAACATAATTTTAAATATATATATTTTTTTAATTTTAATTCAATAATGTATTATATATGTAAATTTTCATTTTATGAGAAGATTTATTTTATTATTATTCGATATACAAAAAGCGATATTATTTGAGATGATTTTTCAATTTATCATGTGCTTGTGACTGAATTTTTTATCATATCAATGTCAATATTCATATATTATGTCCTAATATTTGATAATTTAACTATTCAAATAGGTTTTATGAAGTATTTATAAGATCAACCACAAAAATGTTAAATTGATGAAGTAACATTATTTGGTTTGATATAATATTTTAAAAAATAATATTATTATTTTAATTATCATGCATATTTTGCATATCACATTCATTATATATAATGAATGCGTTCTTAGAAAATAATTTAATTATATAGATGGTATTTTGTACCCAAAATTGATATGAAATATGATTTATAAAAATTGTATGTTTCGAATTCATGAACAATCATTTTAACGTCATCACATTTAATAAAATGTATGTATTTTTATTTTGATTTTTATATATTATATAATTGATTTGATATATTATTATATTTTAACTAATATATAGATTTATTTTTACTTTTTATTTTCATTATGTATAATTTATTATCCATTGAATTATTTTTTTAAAGATAATTTTTAAAGTTTATTAGATATAAATATGTTTGCAATATACCTACTCAATAGTTGTAAAAAATATATATTTTCAATGATCAAATACTTGAATAGTTGTTATTGTAATATTGATGGTTTTTGTAATTTAATTTTATATTTGTATTATTGTAATTTAATGAATGATGGACTTGCAAAAATTAAGACATTTTTTTCCAATTTATTCATATTTTTATTCATATGTCATATATTTAAACATATAAATATCATAGATATGTACAATGTATTGCTTGATATATACAACATAAAAAATGATTGAATGAGTTAAATTTATAAATTATAAATATTTCATATTATGATTTTATTTATTTGTATAAATAATGATTTTAAATCATATAATATATATATTATATGAGATTAAATTTAATCCCATGTTTTTCAATATAGTATTTTGTATTAGTGTTCTAACAATCTTAACAAAAAATCATTGATGCGAATAAAATTATAAAATTTTGCAAGATATGTTATTTATTAAAATATATGTGTTTGTATTTTTTAAAAAATATTTTCGTTTATTACACAATCAAGTAAAAATTAAAATTTAGATATTTTATTATATTATATTATTTTATTAAAAAATTAAAATATCTAACCTATTTGCAACTGAAAATTTGAAATATATTCATTTATTTTTATTTTAAAGTAGGTTAAAGTTTTTTTTATATTTTTCTTGTTTTAAATTTTGTTTAGTTGATATATTTTTATTTTGGGAATTTATTTCAAATCCTATACTTTGTTAGTTCATATGAATCACATGTAATATAATAATTCAAAAGAGTCCATCTTGATACAAAATAGTACTTAAATGTATTTATATACAACATTGTATCCTTAAAATGTTGTTTATTTTGTCAGAATTAAATTGGATCAGAATCATACATTTTTATATAAAGATTTTGACTACAAGAGTAGAAATTATATACAAATGATATTTTATTTTTTGGATCATTTAAAAAAAAAATTTATTTACAACATGATTTATGAAAAAAAATTTATAATAAATTATATATAAACCTGCATAGATTGTGTTTTAATTGAACACAATGTATAAAGATATATGATTCATTCATTTGAATTTTATAAACATATTAAATTTCTACATAATTTAATATTCCATATGTCATAAAAAAATTAAATTAAATTATAAAATGAATTTATTTATGACCCATTTTGAGTTAAAATCTTTATAGTCTTTTAATATAAGTATGAATTCATATGCATGATTTTAAAATATTTGAAATAAATTTTTTAATCATTTGTTTTTATATTTTATATATTTGTAATAAAATATTAAATCAAAATTTGACTTCTTAATCATTTCTACTACATAATATTAAATCATAATTATATTGAATAAATTTATAGTTTCGAATAAAAATTAATGATGAAAATTGTATAATATTTCAATGTTACATATTTATATGTAAAATATATCAAATTTTTGATTTTGTATGAATAATTCAAATAAAGGATCACATCTTCAGATTTGTAAAATTTAATGTTTGTATGATTTTATAATTAAATTTTTTTTCTATCAAATTTTTTTTGGATGCTTATAAAAATATGTGTTATATCTATGTATATCTTACATTTTTTACACTCTTTACTTATGGCTCATGACACACAATACAATGAGTCTTGACTATATGTGGTGCTAATAAATGCACACATGTAGACCTATTAATTTGAATAAAACTTAAATACTATGAACTCATATCAGTTTATTCCTAATGTTGTGGAATCTAGAAACGTATAACTATAATTGAAAAAGCACATGTTGGAATATTTGTTATAATTCAATAATAGTGTTTGTATATCCTTTAATTGAATGATTAATTTTTTCCATCGCAATTAAAATTGTTTATTTAATAAGAAAATTCAAATTGGCATCATAGTAATTAGAATTTTGTTGTTACCATTTAAAAAAAAAATCCATACTTTCATATGAAGATCTTCATATGATAATAGGGGTTGATAATAGGGATTCATATGATAATAGGGGTATACTTATACTTATGATCTATTGAGTCTTTGGAACATGCATTTAAGAGTTAGAAGTTGTGCTTACTGTCATGACCTTTTTCCTTTCTTGCACAGCCATACTTTGAGCTCCGCTTGACGAGAAAATGATACTTTTTTATATCGTCCCTCCTCCATTCGACCTAGCAATGGCCAACGGCTTACTACCACACATTGCAAATTTACAATGTGTGTGTAACCTTGGTAAGATAATAGTTTGATCTTCAGAAAATTCAAGAATAAACTCATATTCTCTTTTTGATCAATCATTTCTGGTGGTCCACATTCTCGCTGTACATCCTACGAAACAATCGCACACCACCAGGAAAAAAGCAAAGTTTATTCAGCTATGAATCATATGGGCTACTCTTTTTGGCTGTACGGTCCCAACACAAATAATGCACCTTTATCAGTTTACTTTTACGTCTGTTTTCTAGTTATCTTATATTTCCGTCTTTGGAAAAAATGTTCTCGATTAAAGTACACATAAATCCAGAGAGATTTTCAGCAGCATATCCTATATTGAATTTTAGACCATGAAGTGGTTTGCGTCACTCGTTTCGACAATATTTTGTTCCGTTTCAAACTTCAAACACAAAAAAATACTTATACGGGGATGGATGGCTAAGGATTGATATGTACGGGAAACCCTAATTTTGGACGAAGACCCTTGAGTCTTGATGCTCAGAGAGCGTATAGTAGAGAATTGGAGACTATTGAGACCAAGATAATGGGAGGAGTTCCGAACCCTAAATGCTAATGCAGCAACTTCCTTCCTTGATATCTGTTTTATCTCTGTATCTTTCTTTGGTTCATATACTGCAAAGAATTCATGTCAAAATAGCCATGCTTATATATTCTACATTGATATGAATAAGAAGAAATTATAATAATGAGGGTTCTGGTTTCAGGTTACCTTAAATTTACAAGTTAGAGATATATTACCTACAACGGCACGGTAACCTGAAACCGGAAGTTCCCTAAAAAGGAGGTGATCCAGCCGCACCTTCGAGTACGGCTTCACTCCAATCACTAAGAGGTTAAGAGGAATGTCGAACTCTTAATCGCTCCACTCATCTGTCCATAGATCGGGTTCGCCTCATCTTGGGCCCGTACCTCATCAAGTCCAAGTAAAACTTTTTGCGCTCTATAAGATTTGACACATCATTGACATATTCAAAAATGTCATAGCGGAATTTAACGATATCTATCGGCCTTCTTATGTATACTTACAATGACGGTAGGTTTAAGAATGCATTTGAAGGTTGGAAGTAACTAATCAGATCAATGATGTACCTAAAAAAACAGTTGAAGATCTAAGCATCGAGCCGTTGTTGTCAACTTGTCATCCGTGGATGTGATCTTTCAGCTTCGTGCACCAACTAATTTAGACCTAAGTATAAAGAAAGCTTGAACAAGTGCATGAACAATCATAGGTTTCATGGGGTGTAACCATAGAACTGATACGCGTAAGTTATCTCTCACCTTCTGCAACAACTCATACAATGAATCAACAAATCATACATATGTATCGTACTGATGAAGTGGCGTTCTGGCAAACATGGGTTAGTCATAGACAGGAGCACCAGCAAGCGTTACTATGTCCACTTGCCTGGGTCACAAGACTTGGCGGGATGTATTTTTGGGTCCTGGTACTAACTATAACTGTGCTCAAGTACACTGAAGTTAATGAGGTGCACTATCTCGTTGTCACCCCACAATCGAGAAAAGAATGGAAAAGAACCTTGAATCGTAATATGTTTACACAAACTCCTAGGCCTAAATATGTAAACGTACCATGAACCCCCATCGCTTGCAGGCACATAAGCCTCGAACCATCATCGATTACAGGCATGCTTAAAAGGCTATATTGTATGGACGGTAGATGTGACACCCGTAGAATAGCAAATTGTTTATATGAATGAAGTTAGATATGGAATCTGGGACTGTCGACCTATGTGACCTAAGACGCCGCCTCCGAGGGAAAAGGAGAGCAAAGAAGGAGAGACACCGAAACCAAGCACCACCACCACACTTCAAGCAGCTCAATCGAATCGATATCAGGCAGGGCAGGAGAGTCTCCTGAATACGTTTAGATTGCCCTAATTAATATTCGCTTGAACCCACACCGCAAGCAGCAGCCCCAGGCCGATCTGCAGAACAAGTTAAAACCAATCCCTCGGACGCAGTCCTTATTATGTTCGTCATTTTCGTGCTCTTGGTGATCCAGTTTAGGTCGCAGGCAGGCGAATTGACAAGTGCTAAAGCAGCTAAACCGTACTTAAATTCACACCCCTTGCAGCAGACAGCTTAAGCATTCATTTCGTGCGTTCCGACGGGCGATGGTTGACGGAGGGACTCCGTGGACAGAGGCCAAACTGCGAAACACGTCGGGTTGGAACTTGGATCGGGACCGTGATGCCCTTGGTCATTGACGGACGTACGATTTGGCAGAACTAACTTCTTCTAGAACAATACGGGGTACCAAATATAGCAAAGAAGGGAACATGTACAGCAGAGAGCAGAAACCTACCCATGCATGCTAAGGGTAGAATGCAGGCGAGGCTGAGAAGGGAGCCAGTCATTCATCCATGCATGCATGCATGGCATGATGCATGATGGAGAATAGCAGGAATGGCAGATCAGCAGATTGGACCTGACTGCCAATGATGGCCGCGACAGAAGCAAATACATACGTATACGTATGATTAGATATTTGGACATGTGAGGAGATGACATGCCATGCGATGAGATGATCCATCATCGCGTGCATGCATGCCCAATGAGGATTCAGATGAGATGCTATGGCTCCCAAAAAGTACACCCGCATGTCAGCTGAATGTTATATGTTATAACACTCAGAGGAGGAGGAGAGAAAGAAGGATCTTTGCCAGGCCCGTACGAGAATAAGAGATACCTGTACCCTAAGTGAGAGTCTCTCTCTGTGCCTGAGCTGACCCGACCTGGGCCCGACCTGACTCTAATCTGGTTACACTGACCTGACCTGAGGGGGGTTGGAGAAAAGTTAATTCAGGGCCACAGGATGGAGTTCAGTGAAGCGCTGGATGAAGCTTTGGGTTTACAGCAAATATCTATCTAGCAGGTGTGAATGTGATCCGGTCTTGCATTTTCTGTGGATAAAATACATACGTATCTATGATGAGATGGGAATAAAAAAATGCACAAGAGGTCAATAAAGTGGATCACTATGTTCCCATCTTCAGTGACTAATCTCCACTGTGTCAAAATTATAGTATATAGGTCGAACAACAATGATGATGATCTATCCCTTTCTTCGTCAGGTATAGCTTGCTTTGATCTTCATCTACTCCATTATTGGTCAATTCCATATCATATGTGCATCATAGAAACTTTCACCTCCCCCGTCTTTATACGGACTGGTTGAATATATTCTCACAAGAGCGACAACAGCCAGCGAATGTTTTAGGTAAGTGAAGCGAGCGAGAACGGCAGCAGGTTTTGGAACAAGGATAAGTATCGTGGTTGGAGTTTACCAAATATGAAATCTCAATTATTGACTGGTATGTAGACGAAGGGGTTGAGATGGGTAACTTGGGTTGACCCAATATTTTTCGGCAATCTGTACTTGCTCATTCTACTAATGATTGTGATTGAATTACAACATTTGGGTGTCCTTTCAACAAACATCTGGTGAGGTGAAGCGTGCATCTCAAGTGACGCTTGTGCTACTTTTGTATATTCAGCTTATCATAAGCTAATACACATGTGGATGACCTTATCTTAGTAGCCACAGAAGTGTAAGAAGTCCTTTACTATGCCATCCACTATATACTCTTAAATCATGACTGTGCCTTGAAAAGATTCAGTTGGATATGTTGCTCTCACTGTACACAAACGTGGTAGGTATCTCAAGTTATAGTTATATGAAAAAAGTGCACATACGTGTCATGTGTTTGTAAAGAAATTTATCCAGACCGTATTTTGACCTGTGATTAAAAAAATAAAACTAAAAATAAACACATTCCATCAGAAAATCTTACTTGATTATTAATCTCTTCGTTTTGAACTATAATCCTAGTTCAGTACTGTACAGTATTGTGGTTTGTACTGTACAGTTTGACATGGTTAAGTTCGAACTATGATCCAAGTTCAGTACTCTATGATGATGCGGTTTGATATGATTAAGTTATACCGACTAGTGTAAAGCATCACAGTCTTCTCCTTTTTGCTTTTGCCCTCCTCACAAGTGAATCCTTGAGTGATCTAAATTGAAATTCCTTAGTGGACCCAGTATTCCTGAAATCTACCTGGTTATTTCCCAAGACAAGACTCATGGGTATGACTGTCAAGTACGAGAGCTTACAGCAGCTAAATCACCTTCGGGACAAATATCGGCATTTCATGTGAACATGGAGTTGATGAACACCAGCAGATGCCATCAATCTTATTGTTCGTTATCGAGTTACGTCTAAACACCATAAATATTCAAATTCAAGAACATGCAGTTGACTTTAACTTAATGAAATCCATGGGGAGAGTATTAAGGAATTTGCTCCCTTCGCATGTGTTTTGTGTAGACCTGACATGAAGTTTTTGTAGGAGTCAGAAGATCACTGCATCTTCTACTATGCTTGATGAGCCACCTCTTGTTTCCGGCTCTTCCAAAATCCTAAAATCGAGGCCGGTAAAACTCGCAGAACCAAGATAAAATCTCAATCATAGATTAGAAGAACATAAATTGGAACCTTCTGAAGAGCTTTTGGTTAGGGTTTACGAGAATCGCTCTTCGACACAGAAAGTACGCAACAACGAATGATAAAATAGTCCCCGACTATCTAATTTAAAGCAAGAAAAAGAATCACCTCAAAGGATACGTTTTTAAAATCTATACCACTCATCGTCCTCCTCCTCGTCGCCGTCGTTGCAGCAGCATCCATGGGAGTGGGGCGATTTTCATGCAAAGGAAAGTAGATTCTACAAAAATCGTTGCCAAAATATATCCAGAACTGTTTCGAAACAGTACAGTACACCATTCAAATTAAAGCACCACCCCTGTTGATGCAAACAAACGAACACCACATCAACGCCCATGGGCGCTCCCAGAAATTTAAGAGCCGCTGCAGAAGAAAGCCCTAATGATTCTGCCGAAAGCGGCTCTTTAAATTGCTCCCAGGCAGCCGATCGTCCTCAAAAAAGCGCGGAGAGGTCAAATGAGGACGTTGTAGCCTGTCGCATGGCCCCGCTTAGTCTGGAGAGAACAACAGCACGTAAACGAGAAGTTCAGTGAGCGGTGGATGGATGGGACTTCGAGAGGAGGACGAGGGCGGAGTCGATGGTGGGGGGGAGAGGCGGGGGTGGGGTGGATGCATGCATGAGTGCATGCGCACATGATGGAAATAGAAAGCCGACCCACATGACAATGATATGGGAGAAAAGCACAAGACCCACTTAGTAAAAAATGATAAGAACGTGAAGGGGAAAAAGCGAAACTACTGTACTGCGCTCCCGTGTAAATGTCAACTATTTACTGTCTGCAACTAGACTCTATGTCCCTTTTGGTGGATGCGTATTTAAAAATAAAAGTGGAAAATAGAAATAGGGCCGTGAAAAGGAATTTTTTCCCCTAGCTAAATTCCGATAGCTCTAAAGAAACCTGCGGCGAAGCATATCGTCAGATCGGTCCCATCGGAGGGTCACCTCATTATCCCTATTTATTGTCGGAGCTCGACACAATGACTGCTATCTACGTGTCGATCATTCGCCCTAGAAAACTCCACGCCTTCCGATCCCGCATCGGACGGGCCATAGGCGGCGATCACCCAATGGATTTCATACTGTGGAGCTCGATTCCATGACACTGGCTATCGAAAGCCCGAGGACGATCCCGTCGATCTGGTGGCTTGAACGGCGACGATCCAACCATAATGAAACTCCTAGAGCTGCGAGCATAAACTATCCCTAAGTCGAGCGCCGTCGGATGGAGCCACCTGTAGGGTCGCGATCCCCCGAGCCCTGCGAACGAAGAATCCACAAGCTGGTCCACTAAAGCTCAACGCTCTCGTTCCTGCGGGACATATGATTCAGCACTAACATCCGTAAAATCAGCAGCCGTCGATGGCCCGCCATCGGACGCTGCTCTGCCCCTTGCGTCGAAAATAGTTCAAAGTTACCCTTACCCTGTGGCTCCGAGCAAACAGACTCGCACAGACGACGACGAACGAGGAACAAGAGACAATGGAAAGCGAAGGAAACGAGTGAGGGAAGGAAGGAAGGAACGAGAGGTCTCTCCCCCAACTCGTCTCTGTCACTACAACGTCTGTAAGCAAAGCCAAAGCCAAAGCAACGTTCAGCACTGCAAAGGCAAAGCACGTCCAAGGCAAGGCCAGGCAAGCCCAAGACCCAGCCCAGCCCTGCCCAGGATTCTATTCTCGTCCCGTCTCTGCTCTTTCGCCTGTACAGGGCATAGATACAAGAGAGCAAGAGTGGGCGGAGGCAAACACGCCAAGCCAAGCCAAGCAAACGAGGAAGAGGCAAAGGCAAAGGAAGGGAAGGGAAAGGAGAGAGAGTGGCCTTGGGAGGTGTGTGTGTGTGGGGGGGGGGGGGGGAGGGGCCTGGTACAAATTCAGGGAAGGGGAGAATTTTGAGGGCGATTGTTGTTGGGGGGCGATTTGAGGAGGCGTGATCAGAATTTGAAAGCTAGGTGAGGAGATTGTGCGATTCGGGTCATGCAATTTTCGTAAATTGCAGTGGTGGTGCTGGAGGAGGAGGAGGGGGATTGGTGGTGGTGTTGTTGTTATTGTGGTGGTGGAGGTTTTGTGGAAAGCGGAATTGGAGTGAAGGTTGTTCGCTGTTGGGCGTCGTTGTGTGGCAGGGTGGGGAGTGAAGAGAGCTTTTGACAGAATGGCAATGGCCTTGGCTTGCGAGAGAGAGCAGCAGGAAGGGCAATTGGAAGGAGAGGGGGAGTGCGGGGTGGAAATTCAGAGAGGGGAGTGTGTGGAGGTTGCGGAGGAAGGGAATTTGGGCCTCGAGGACCTGGAAGAGGAGGAGGAAGAAGAGGATGAGGAAGTGGACGAAGGATTGGTCGTAGAAGAGGACGAGGAAGAAGAAGAAGAAGAGGAGGACGAAGCAGAGTACGAGTTGGAGGGCGAGGAGGATGACGATGAGGAGGAGGTATTTTCATCAGGCAGAGGAGAGAGCGAGGAAGGAGAAGATAAGGAGGAGGAAGTATCATCGGGCGTGCGTGTGCTGTTTAAGTTAAAGGACAGTCCACCATCGGTGATTGTTCAGTACGATGAAGATGGCGAACAAGTCGAATTCGAGAGGCACGACACTTCGGACCAAACGGAATCAGATTCTGAAGACGAGGAAGAAGTGGAGGAAGAAGAGGACGAAGTAGAAGCTGGGCAAGAGTACACTTCCCCTGCATACTCCGAAGACTCCGCCTTCGCAGAGCTTCTCGAGAATGTGACGGCTAGGACCGGGGTCAAGGCAATAGGAGGCGAAAGAAGCCCCGGTGGCGAAAGCAGTGAGGGACTTATCGTCGTGAATGATCACGACTCTTACGTGTCCATCGCTATTGCCTTTCCAAAGGTGGAAGAATATCGAGTAAATGCCAATAGATCGACCATGGTTAAGCTTATGGCTCAGGTGGGACATTCTTCCAGTCGGTGCTTTTGTTCGTGCTCGTCGTGTTCTTACGACAAATGCATGCAGTTGGTGAGAATGTGGTGGTTTTTCGGGCGATTGTCATTCTTTGGCGGTGATAGAGATCCGCAATGCGATGGGGTTTGGACGAATTTGAACGCTTTGTCCACTTCTTTGGGTTGTAGTCCGTGTAATTTGTGATTGCAGTCATAATGCTGTACGGGGTTTGGATGCTAACATGCAAGAGCCTCTCCCGTTGATTCATGTGCAGTCTGCGTTAAAGATGGAACTCCCTCCCTGTGGTCTGTATCTCGCTGTGCTCCTGCTCGATTTCTACTGGCACCATGATCGGAGCGAGGGACGGCGTATGGATTCGGTTCAGCTACATGTGCTCGCCTACACGTCCCTCTACATAGCCAGCAATCGCTTTACAACCCCTCGTTTAGCCAGGTAATTTTGCTGCCATGCTATGTGTCTATCTATCTATTCCGTCATGGCGATGGTTATGATGATCATGATGATGGCGATGGTGGTTCAGAGCGATGCCCGCTGCACCACCACAGCATCATCAGCCGCTCTCTTCTTTTTACGTGAAACATTTCAAGCTTCAGGCCGCCATGGCTCGCTGATTGGCTGATTAGACTTGGTCGAAATGATGCGGCTAGCCTTACTCGCGCGCGTGGATTACTAACCTCTGTCGCCCATTGTGTTACCCATGCAGAACACCCGATGAATTCTGCCAGTGGGCCGGAGTAGCGGAGGGAAGTGTGAAGGGATGCATGATAATCAGGCAATTGGAAGCGTTCGAAAGGCTTCTTCGCCCTGAGAGCGTGTCATCTGTCACGTGCCAATGCCTCTGGTAAGAAGCGAGCAGCGAAACAGAGCTCCAACTCAACTTCTCCCTCCCCTCCCCTCGACCTCGAACCGAGGTCAACGTTTTTGCAAGTTGGGTCATTATCCCTCGTAGTCAGTCCATCCAGGTCGCGAAATTGGAGCGGCGATGAAATCGCAGATCCATGAAGCGGTTCTTACGTCATCTTTTGGGCCGGAACGGGCGGGTACGAGGTCTATCGGTCTAGGGAGAGGCCGAGTAATCGTAGCTGGTCGGTCTCTGGCGTTGCTACGAGTCGACGATCGTCGTCTTCGTCGTGGTGCGGGGGTAATTGTTAGGGTAGTGGCAAAGGAGCGAGTGATCAAGTCGGTCACTCCACGCGTCGCTTACGAGCATGGGGAATTGGGCTTGGACTGACCCGGTTTGTTGCGATTGTGTGTACACAGGCGCAAATTGAATCGGTTCGCTGATCGGGGCTCCAAGTTCCCGACGCTGCACATGTCCAACTTCATCAGGGACCTGGAGCAGACGGAATACGGCATCACTTACTTCAATCCGGGGACTGGTGTAGTCAAGGCCGCGCATGACGTTTGGAGGACTCATAATATGTTAATGGCCAAATTGAACGACCCCACCAATTTTGAAGATCCTGAAGGGGTAAGTAGTAGTAACGTCTGAATCCCTTGTCCGCGCTCCACTCAATGCGGTTGCCAGCCAGCCAGCCAGCCAGCCAGCCAGCCAGCCAGCTGCGTGACCCGGGGTTTTAGAAACGCCTGCCTCCGCTGCTGCCTTTGGCGTTGGGTGTCCAATTGGGTCCGATTTCGTCCTCTTTAGGGTGGCTTATCTTATTGATAGCACTCGCTTGCGGTTTTGATTCTGGACCGCCATTTTGATTCTGGACCGAGCATAGTTTATTGACGTCAACGGGATATTCTTCGTCTCTTCTTTCTGGCAGGCGATGGCGAGAGTCTTGCTTCTGGCCTCGATGTCTGCGGGTCGAAAGCGGGGCGCGCACGACTTGTCGCTGGAGAACGCGGCGTCCAACATGAACAAGCGTGCCAAGCTGCTGAGCCTGCCCAAATTGCGCATTGCTGTGTCTTGAAAGCAAGTGCAGAGGCATAGGACCGGGGCTTCACCAGTCCGTGAGCTCGCCAGGCAGACATGAAGTCGTCGTCGTCGTCAAGTCCATCTCGTCCACTCTCGCTTGTTCTCGATTACTCAGATTCTGCTTCGTCCATCGCACAGGGGGCTGCTGCCGTGATCCAGATGTTGTCCAGACCAGATCAGTACCCATTTAGGACCCACATAGGTAAACACCCCAGTGGATACAGATGGGCACTATTCTGCCCCACCTTGTAGATAATTTTTAGATAGCCATCCCTTTCACTGGAGCCTGCCGTGCTGTTGCGCCTGTTCAAGAGATTGACATCAGCTTGCCAGTCTCTTTTTGATGGAGAAGAAGGTACACCGACGATGTCGAGGGCTCTGGGCAGGCCGACAGCGGGGACCCAAGTGATTGACGGGGATGGCTGGGTGTTTAGAACTTTGGGACCTTCCTTTGTAACATTCAATTAGCCTTAGATTTCACACACACACACACACGCGCGCGCGCACACTTCTTACACACCCGCCCACGCCCACGCCCACACACACTCACGCACACTGGCGCGAACACCAGCGACAGACACTGACTGTCTAGACAACACGAACCGCAACAACATCAATCTCATATACGTCACATGCCACCCCTTTTTCATTATGTCAAATTAGGTGTCTTTGGTGGTGATGCGAGTAGTAGATCCGCCCATCACCAGCTTAGGTCAAAGGACGAGAGCAGGCTTCGCATCGATCTCTTTCTGTACAGAAGATCTTTGTTGATCCCCAATTATCGCCTGCTCTTGGAGGGTTCTCCACAAAGTGTTCTCACTGTTCATTGTAAATACAATCTCTTTCATCCAATCCACGCCTTGTCACTCTCTTTCTGTCTCGCATTTGGCGCTTGTATGTATGTCCCAATGTTCCCATGCCTGTCATCGGTAGTGAGAATTGAGTTAATCCTGCTTCTTATCGCCCTCAGTAAGGCACGATGCTTGCACCTTGTGCCTAAATCACGGGTGAATTCGGTCTCTAGTTACTGATCGTAAAGTGCACCATCTCATGTCCAATTAAGCACACACTGCCATCGCATCCATCCGAGCAGCGGCGGCAGCTCTTCGCAGTGTGTTCATGTTGCAGCTGTGCCATGAACTTTACGCTGAAACCGTCCGTTTGTCAAGCTAAAATCGACGAAGTTTTCAAGGGCGATCAGAAGACTCTCGGGCAGCAGTAGTAGCTGTAGTGCGAAACAGTGCTATAATGTGTGGCAGTGGCAAGCTCGGCCGGAACCCGTCAAACAGAGAAAACGTTCTTCCCGAGAGAGAGTTCAAGAGAGAGCGAGACACAGTAAAACGCCCCCGGTAGCTTTAAGCTGTGGATCTCTGGCGCGATGAAGGGAGGGACGAAGGGGAGGCGTTTGCCCTGATCAGCAACCTATGCTACAAGTCTCAAGCTACAGCGTAGCCTACAGAAGGCGATCCTTCGATTACGGAGTGAGATTTCGAGCTGTTTGCGAATGTCTTGCCAACCATGGTGAGGAGCCTCCGACCAAGTGCGCTGGTGGCCAGGCTCGCAGGCAGAGAGCGATGGTTTAGGGCTGAATTGGCCCCCGCAGATTGGATTAGCAGCTAATGTGCAATTACAGGGATTCCCGTGGACAAAATCGGTTCAGGACGGAGACGAAAGGTGTTATGGTTGCTTATCAGTGGCAGCTCGGAGCACCATCAGCTAATGGCCAAATTACTGGGCTCTACGACGGTACAAAATAAGCGAATATATTCGGGGTATATAATGATGGTTTTGATGGGGCATGTCTCAGAAAATCCTGAGCCTCAGAGAATAAAGTAAGGGATCGCCAAGGGCGTCTGCATTAGATGCACGGCTGCGGTGCGGGGTTTTTAGACTTGAGCTGCCAGCTTTTCACCCATGGGCCAAAGAAGCAAATTGATTGTAACCGCACACGGCGGCTAAGCGCCAGCAGCAGCAGTTGCAGGCTGGGACACACTTACACTTAGCTTTCATGTAGACTCTGAATCTCTGATTTGTAGAGTCGTTCAATTGAGATGAGTCGGGTCCAGCATTGTCTCGGGAATAAAATGTCTTCATTTGGGAGGTCAACATGACCGCGATTCAAACTGAAGAATCAGCGAGAATCTTCGTTATGTAATCCTTATCACTGACAGTGCATGTGCACATAGACTAAAGCGCGACTCTAGTCCGGTGGAGACAGAACTGTAGGGGCAGACAAGGCACGTTTACGAGAGCGCTTCAGTCCAAAACAACGGGAGCAATATGATAAACAATTGCGAGTGAAACAGGATCCTTATCGCTTACCTCACTAGAGGCTTGGTTACGACGAAAGCGATAGGGGTAAAATACGCGAAATTTCACTAGAAAACAACATCTCTTATCACTGACATTTGGACCGCCGGAGTTTGCAATGGGGGTCGAGGACGAGGTGGTCACGTTTACCTTTCCTCGGTTCTCACTGACATCCGGTAAGTGGGAAGACTGCGTCTAGTTCATAAGCTCGCGGTGTGACTGAGACAAGACACATTAGATGGGATGATGACTTCCAGCCTTGTGATGGCGGAGACGAGTGCGCTAGGGAGTGCCAAATGGCTACAGCAGTGCTCCATTGACGCAGATGTGAGCCCTAAGTTTTCGTGCAGTGCAACACCTCTGAGGCTCCGCAGCATCTAGGGAATCTGTAGGAATCTTTGTCAAAAATTCATCTTTGTAGTGCAGCACTGATCCACGGCACTTGTTCGCTCACAGCCTCAAATCGCAATTCCGAAGACAGTAACAATCACGTACATCGACTTGTTCTCCCACCGGATAGTGCGGCTCCCTGCCAAATTAACAGCCCACGATACAACTCATCAACAATCAGCTCCGAATGATACCCATGGATCTTCGGTCTGCGGATGATGGAAGCCAGTGCAATAATGGCGACATGGGTGTGCCTAAATTGGATGAGCTCTACTATTCCGAGAACATATGGCCACGCCATCGCACAGGAGACCCTCATCCTTAACCATCTCCACTATTCCAGAGAAGACTTCCCTGCCTACGAAACTCGGGTTTGCAACTTCGCAATCTACCTCCCGAAAGCGGACATCTGGGCCACAGTCGTGGCGACCGCTCCAGACCAAAGATGTGTCCTTAGTGACAACCTTCTATTTTTGGTGGAGCCCCGGGCTTGTCTTAACAACAAAACGCCTTTGTTCACCCGACTGTGCGGCTTGGAGTCTTGGACTGTACTGCGAGTGCCGCAACACTGCTGAGATTTCCACAGCACCATCCACAGTTACACATTCAATGAGGCCACTCGCCCTAAATGGGCTCCTTCGTTCCTAGACACTAATTGTGGCGAGCACTGGCGACGCCTTTTAGGGTTTGTCCTGCAGGGATCGGGAAACCGATCGACTCGCTCCCCCAAAGCTTATCGATGACTCTGGCTGCTTGTCAATCCTTCATCTCCCGTATCGTAGAAAGCCAAGACTCGATGGATCGATGGACCGATCGATCGATCGCCGCTAGCTAGCTAGCTATTGTGGTTGGCTGGCTGGCTGGCTGGCGCCCGCCTGCTTCAGAACCAAAGGATATCTATTATTGGGGGAGGACTTAGGGTTTGCTTTGAAGAACGACAACTACAAAGCCCAGTTTGTTGTGCCGACTACTAACTATGTCGACTGACTTTCGATAGCTCGAGCTATCATGGGTACAAGGGATAGTATGCTCGCGTCTCTGACCCCTCGTGTTCACACAGTGAGCTCACAGGGAATCAAGTATGGCTACAATTCAATCACCCTATATTTAGCAGGAGAAGTAGGACTAGTGGCGGTTCCTTGCTGCCAGACACCAAGTTGAATTGTGATTACAGTTCATCTCCGGGGTGAATTCCTCCTACTTCTCACCCCGTTTTATGGTGCACATTTACCCTTTATGATCACGGATGATTTTCGAATCCGTGTATGGTGCTGACTTGAACATTACAGGCCACGAATCTCGATCGAGGAGACAGCCTATGACCAAGGATGTGTTCATGTAAGGATGACAACTCTGAAATGAGAAGCACTGGTTGGTCTTCGGTACAGCCTATCCCCCGCAAGCTCCATCTCAACAATTCCAACCGCATGTACGACGGCAAGTACAGTACACGTGAAATGGAAATTTATCCCCGGCAGAACTCGTGTCCATGTTGACACTCTGTAGAAATGCCCGCAACCTTAGAGCACCGGTGAAACCAAAAGTTTGCCAACCGAGGTGCGATCCTGTGTCGACACATGACGAGCACCGAGACGAAAGTCCCGTCTTTCCATACTGTTGGATTTTGTGGCACTGCACAATTGAAGTGCTGCTCTCAAGATTGCAGGTGTAAGCTTTTAGGGCGAGATCTGGTTTACCTTCTCGGTTTCCTTTTTGCTCTCATCGGATTAAAGTTTTCCCGATTCATACAAATGAAAGAAAGCATGTAGGGTGTCACTGTTATCCTAGACCTGTAGCTGCTTCTTCGTTCGGTGGCAGGGAAAGAGGAGGGAGAGTAGTAGACTACGCTAGTAGTATGCCTGCGAACGCCACACAGAAGGATGTGTGGAGGTTTGAAGGCACTGATTGTCGACCATCACCTGACAAACTATTTTCTTAAAGCTGTGGCACTTTTTGCAGTCTGCGGCCACCTTCCTATTAATCTCCCTCACCAGCCTATGTCACCTGAGGCATCTGAGAATCAGCAAGGGATAATCTAAGGATCCCAATGCGTCTAGGAGCGAATATTCATATTGCGAAAGTGCACAAAGAAAAGGGATGTGAAAAGCAGAGGGAGTTAGCTAGCTAGTCTCGACGATCTGTGGAGTCAAGAGTGAGGTGTTTATGTACCATCGGTATCTCGATCCCAAAAGCAAGAGGTCGCTGTGATCATTCCTGCTCCGTTTTTCTGCATGATGACGCACGTCACTGCAACAGAGTTCGAGCAACAGAGTTTGAACGTCAGCGTTGGACTCGGTTAGACTCGGTCATACAACAGCCTCAGCCTGGCTCACATGCGTTCATGTACGTAATCTCTCTCGGGAGGCTGATTGCGGTACAGATGACAACGCTCTTAAATGTGGATGATTAGGTTGGTGGAAAACAACTCGAATCATAGAGACCCTCATTATCTGTTCATCTGTCTTGACTTCAATCATCTACAGTTTCGAAACTACTTTCTCCATACCTCTACTTCATTCAGCCGAAAATTTACTCCTAACATCTACTGCTTGCCACCTATTTGCATGCGCAAGGGGGGCAAGAATCCACTCTACCAACGAATCGTTATAAACACACTTCCTCGACATCTAATGCTGGCCAAATATCAGCAAGACTTGTTCGTTCGATGATGACTAGAAGCGACCGATATGTTCGTTCACTTTACTACTACTGCCGGGCGAGCATTGGTTTCGGATCGCATTAACGAATCTTCTTCTGTGTCTGTACTCCAACTGCTTATCGTGTGCAAGCTTGATAGGGTGATGTCTGATAAGGAGGAACAACAACTTGCCCGTCTGTTCCCAGGCAAATAATCTATAATTATCGGCAAAGGCGAAGGGCATATTTCGGGTTCTCCGAGAAGATTTGACGATCACTTTACCCAGACGGGCTACACGTTTGTTCAATCTCTTAATTGCTAATGCACGCTTTACCCGGAAGTCGTTCCGTTTCAGCGTTTGACAGACGGAGAGATACCCCCAACTACATTCTTCTTGGCTGTTTGCACGCGCAACTTCAGTTTATGGGATGATAAGCCATTTACTTTATCCACCTGCTCATCAAGATCTCGGGCCCCTTGTCTTAATACAGTCATCCTCGTCTCCCATGCTGATAAATTTCAAATTCTTACTTTTCACACCATCCCCGTGGACTCTCTCACTTCCTCGCCCTGTACATGCCGCCCCGCCCCTCACTCCCTCTGATTACCGATAGTATTCCCCAGCAAGAAGAACAAGAACAAGAAAAGAGCACGGTGGCGACGATCTCCTCTCTCGCTCTCTCGCCGCGGTCGGTTGGCTCTTGGCATGCACAGCTATTACCGATGTATTTGAAAGGCTTGGCTAAATTGGTCAAGCGCTTCATGCACACCTCGGCGATTCCATTGGTCCAGTGCGTAACCTGCGCGGGTGAAAACTCGCATCATTGTCCGCAGATGCTGCTTTAGGGGTTCCATTATTAGAGGACGAGCACAAGGGTTGTAATGAGAAGTGGCCAGAGGCAGAGGCAGAGAGCTGCGAAGCATAGAGACTGGCTGCTGCAGAGCAAGCAAACGCGGATGGAGGCTGGGAAAGCCCATCCATCCGTACGAGATTTACGCCGTAATCGAATCGATCGATCCGATCCAAATAAAGTCAGGGACCAGCCAGCATCAGCAGCTGCATTAGGCTGATGCTGCAGCGCTGGCTGGCTGGCGGGCGCGCGGGCTGACGAGGCCGGACCCGGTGGCGGACCCTGACTGCGACTGACTGCTGGTCGACTGAGTTACTGCGAGGACTGTCTGACCGACTTGATTGACTACATACATAGACGCGAATCGTTCGTGCACAGTAGGCAGCGAGGGAGCGAGGGAGGTTCAGGGAGGCTGGGAGCGAGTCAGGAACTTTAACCTATCTTGTCGGGGCCCGGCAGCGGAGCATCGTTATCTTGGTCGGCAAAAGCTGGGCTTACCTTATCGTGGTTAAACTGCGAACTGACAATGGCTTCGTCGATCGAGTCTTTGATGATACCATTGATCTCGTCGGCCAGAAAGACGCCCTGCACAATTCCAGCGTCATTATCTCGTCGCCGCAGCGTTGTGCAGAAGACTGATTGCGCATCTTTGAACTTTATCGAAGAAAAGCACCAGTGGGACGGGAGGAGGGAGGGAGGGACCGGGACGAAGGGAATGAATAAACGAAGACGGACGGGACGGAGGGATGGAAGAAAGGAATAAATGAGTGAATGAGGGCAACCAACAATGCCAATCAAACTCGCTGCTTTTCTTGTGCTCGCATACAACAAACTGGGTGGGTCGGGTCCAGGGATCGATGGAAACAGACCTCATCTAGAATTGCCCTCGCCATGGGTCCTCCAGCGCTCCTCTCCCCTCCCTCCTTCTATCTCTGTTCCTTTTCCTCCTCTTCCTCCGAGTGCGCGTTTGCTTGGCTGTATGGCAACCGCAATTAAATCATGGAGCGGTTTGTTGTTGCTTGCATAGTCTAAAGCAAGAAAAACATCTGACCGGGTACCGAATCCCGAACCCTCAGCCGGTCGGACACGAGACTATGAATGTGCTGGTGCTGCGGCCGTGTGAGGGCGGGCACTGGGTATACGGGGCGAGGCTAGGCTTGCTTCTGCTCCCTGGGTGTGTTTGTTGGCTCGTTATCATGTTTATGACAATGCTGTAAGAAGGGAAAGTTTAAGTAAAACCGAAGCGACGATGGGTGGGTCACGCGCTTGCTTGCTTGCGCTACTCGCACGATTTCGCAGATTCTGCTGCTGCTGCTGGATGCAGGCAGAGGGAGCGAAACTCGCTCGCTGACTGACCGAGCGGGCAAGCGTGCACGCATCTTGCAACATCTCTACATCGGATGAAAGCAGAAAAGGCGAGCTGCAGGTGAGAGGCTGGCTGGTTGGCTGGCGGCCTGCCTGCCTGCCTGCCTGCGAGGGCTGGTCAGCTTTGCTTGCTTGTGTGCATCACAACTTTCGAAATCTTTCGTCAATCCCTCGTCCTTCCAAAGTACAACACAATGCTGGTGGAAACGCGTTGGCAATAGCAACGCAATGCACATGCAGTCACCTGCTGCGGTAAGGGATGAATCTTGGTGGTCTTTCCAACGAAAGCGAGAGCTGCGCGCGCTTGCCGGGTAGGAATCAGCTCACTCCTGTAGCAAGGAAGACACGATCTAACTCACCGTCGTGCGAACGCTTCCCTCAGCAGCTCAGAAACGCAACGTAATAATGTAATAAACCTAAAATTTGACCACTGCGAGCATGGGCTGTGCTGGATTGAGCGCTGTGCAAACATTGCTCTTAATCAGCAACCTCGGAAGTACGTGAATTGTTAGTCGTTTCGTGGGCCGCAGCGTCGGTGCCAAAGTTGCAGGTACATCGAAGAACGACATCATGGATGATATAACCACTATGTCATCGTCTAACCACCAAAATCACTATTACAAAGCAGAATCTGGTGAATTATGGTCAAGGTAGTGATAGCATCGTTGAGATGAGCGAACAGATCCTTCTCGGGTGCTGGTAGGATCAGTCAGAATGTGTCTAGATTGCGAATAGTGTCCTCTACCATGGACTGCGACAAAACATCCTGGAATTTGCGAACGTTCTCTAGACAGGGTTTCTCTTTGGAGAGTCGGAGTTCATTCTAGACTTCTCAATGCTCTTCTCATTTTGTCTGCTTCTCGTCTGTGTTCTGGAAACTTATCCGAGAAGCACAATTCAGTTCATTTACTGCAGAGGCATTGGTCAACCCCTATGGGCAGGTGAGCTTTTAGCATATTACTATCGAGACGTGTTCCATGCAACGCAATTGTAGGATAACACTGCAAAGTTTAGAGGCTCAGAGAGCGAGCGAAATCGCGGTGATTCAAATTTCGCTAAGGGGGAGGAGTTGAGCAGAGATCAGAGCCATAAGCCAGAGAGCACGAGCCGAGGATTACAGAATCGAGGAATGTCCAGAAGGACCACGAATTCCAAAGCGATATCGGACGGATACTACGATGGCACGCCCCATTACTAACAGCGTACGAATGAGCTGATTGTCGCTTGCCATGACGGTGGGAAAGGCAAGCTTCTGAGTCAGTTGAATGCAAGGATTTCGAGGCGAACTTTCGGAACGCTCTGAAAAGACTACAGTATCGTACGTCTCCCCGTTGCCATCCCTATCTCAGCCACCACATCCGTCACGTCCAGATCCAACATCAAACAATTTATTCCCAAATTCGGCATCGCCATCCACATTCAAATGCTCTAGGATTTCGAGACAGTGACAGCTAACAACCTCGTACACAAAAAAATATAAAAATTAATTCAAATCCCCCATCATCCGACTGCAGTTCCATTTCCCCCATTCATTCACGCTCTCATTCCTTCATTCAGTCCCATTCCATCACCACACATCCATCCCTCTCTCGTACGTCAGAGCGTTGCGGCGCCCTCCGAATCAACAGCAGGGGGACGACGCCGACGACGGATCGGATTGACAAGCTCACCGATCCCACCCCAACCCTGTCACAGAACGAAAGACCGAACGCTCGCAAGCACCGCAAACCCTAATCGCGTCAGACATGTTACGATCGACAGAGACGCTGCCCGCTGCTGCCTGTCCGATCTCTCCTCCCTCGCGCTCACAGGGCGAACATGCACCGGCCGCAGTTTTTCATCTGCAGAAGAAGTTGCAGAGAGCAGCAACAAGCGACAGCTGCTGCTGTACTACAGTGGTACATACTTTATATGGTACGTACCTAGGGGAGCGACTCGGAATCGCAATACCAATCCGCCTCCCTCCCTCTCTTCAAGTCCTCTGTCGCCATGGCGCTCTCTCTGACCGACGGCATGTGCCACTGCAGTTTGTCATTGGCCGCGGCAGCGGGACTGTCAGTCCACTGCGAGAGCCTGAGACGCAGTTCCGGGAACAAAGTGGACGCCTAAAGATAGATGTACGCTAGTGCACCCTTAATCCACCTTTGGACCACCTCGATACCGATCCCGCCCGTACTCGTACTTAGCCGAGGCCGTGGTAGCTGAGCCTGCGCTGGGCCGTTATGTAACTTTGTCCGTCTGAGGATCCGCGAGCAAAAGCAACGGATTGATTGGCGCACGGAAAAGGGTGAAATAGGGCTCGGGATGGATAGAATTGTGGCCCGGGTTTCGAATATTCACGCAGTAGAGTATGTTGAACGAGGCTTTTTCTACGGGCGGATGGTGGAGTGGGACACACAAGACCGTTGTGCATCTGCGTCATATGTCTCGCATCGGAGCGTGGGGCCTCACTCGGTGATGACGATGACCTAAACGCTTTTGAATCAAGGAGCACAGTGCGAGCGAGCGAGGGGAGAGGCGGAGGAGATAATGGAAAAATGAAATTGGAGGACCCACCGGCTGCCAGGGGAGGGGAAATATAAAAAGCTGGGACCGTATCTGACTGGTAGATTTTGGTTGATACATTCTCAGAGAAAGTTTCTGGTTTCTAGAACATAAATGAATAAAATCTCGCTGGACGAGATACAAACTTCACGGATTCCGAGAGAGGGGAGAGAGATTGGGCGAGGGAGAGAGAGAAAGAGAGAGCGAGGGAGACTAGACTAGACCAGACCATAATGCGAATGGGCTGTGGTCCCGGGCGAGAGTCATCATTGTCATCATCTTTGTGGGGTCTGTGCCCGTGGTCAATGTGATTTAACACAAAATTCCTTTGACTATTTCCGATGGTGACTACGGTGAGATCACCCCTCTCCCCATCGCTCCTACTGCGCTGGAATGAATCCATGAAAGTGTCTAAGATTGTGCAGATTTAGGGTTTGTGGTCGAATCCCCGAGACAATCCAGCAGCAGCAGCTAGGCTTGAACAAAATCCCCTCTCACCCTTTTCCTGTAGAGACTAGCTTCAACTCTCGTAGATGTCAATATTTTAATGGGATTCTCTAATTTTCATCTCCACTGGTTGGGATTCCAAACCTTCCCGGCTCGTGACCACGGTAACAAGGACTATAAAGACAAGATTATTTAAATCCCCTTGTATGACAAAAGAAATTGTTGACGCAGAGCAGGACAATGGAGCAAATTACACGAGGTTCAAGTAAGTCCATGCATTTCATATTTTACGGTTGTTTGGTTCATGGTGGCCAACGAGGTGCAAAGTGTAATCAACATGGCAGTCCAGAATTATGTGGTCGGAATAAGGGGGAAAAGGATAGCCATAACGTGGGGGCATGTAGAGTCAACTTGCGATGGCAACCCCCAAGACTATGTCTACATGTAAAACAACCCAGCTCAGCCAAGAACGCTCAGATGCGAGGTCACCAAAGTCAGTTTGTCACATCTACAACAAGTCGCAGATGTGTCCCACATTATCAACAATGTGTTGTTCGCTGAAATGATTTGATGTTCCAATTTCATTCACGTGGAAGCCAATTGTAGGGACACCTGAAGAGGTTAAAATATTCGACGTTTGTTTCTAAGCCTTCAAGCAAGTGACGTCTAAACTACCATAAGCAGGTGGGGTCTCGAGACTCATGTCTGGATTCTGTTGTGGTTCTCCTTGTCTGATGTGACGACCGAAAGATGCAAGACGCTTGCAAGTACATTCAAGAGCTGGATTCTAGTTAAAGATCGTTCACCGAACCATGTGTGGACATGGTAATTAGCAAGGGGATGAGGTAAGGAGAAGAAAGCATATCCAGGAATCTTCCTCTACGCTTCTACTAACTGATTCCAATTAAGACGAAAAGTTACTTCTTGATTCCGCTCAGTTGCGTATTAGCTGTGGGAAGCGACCATCAAACCACCCAAGACATGAAATCCGAAAGGTACTCCATCCATAGGATCATTCTTATCCATCTGACATCAGAATAATCTGCACGAGCAGAATACAAACAGGATTACATTCCCATTAGCGACATTACACGGGTTTACGCCCACTGAATAAAGTTTCGATGAATACTGTGCATTCACCTAACAGCGCTGTCATTGCTTTTCATGAAGCGCTGAGTTGAGGTTAGAATCTCCTCTACGAATCTGCTTAGTGATGAATCTGATGGTGCTTATAAAGCGTGTCTACTGCTACTGCTATGCTAGCATGACAACATCCCGTTCAATTTCGACAAACTTTAACAAGAATCCAGATTTGGCGACCATGACAAGAAAAGTCACCGAAAGTGCTCCCTTCGAAGTTCCCGACCCCTAAAGTGAATCGGTTCCTAGTCACATGCTAGCGATTCCATTCAAAGGGATTGAAATCAGCCCAGTACAGCCCAACCCACACCCCCAAGAAGAAACAGAAACCCTAAGGCCAATAACAATAACAACGTGAATTATGGAACAGCGAGAAGAAAAAGACTTTGCTTCGATTTTGACCGACTTTATTCCCCTGTAGAGAAATGGTTGACAAATATTTATCCATAAGGGAAGGAAGATCCCTCGGAACAATGCATATTCTATTGACTACTCGAAAAGTAAGCCGTTGAGACTCAGAAAGTAGATGGTTTCGACCTCCATGCAAGTTGTCACTGGATTCTCTTAGAGGCCTTTCGATCAATCGACCTACAGGCTACAACCCTACGAGCATGCCGATCGTGAGGTGACTTTATTCTTGAACTTCTGAACAGAGTTGACGAACAGTTTCATGAATGAAGGTAAGTCTACTCATAAACAATTCAAAATATGATGGTTAGCGACAAGTTGGCGCCGCATTTCATGAAACTGAGCATCATGTGTCTTTTTTTATTCCACATTAAAATATTACGCGCGAAAAAACTGTTTTTGTCATTCGTTTACCTTTGCTCCGTAGCCAGACTGAAAAGAGATTGCAGCACTCCAACACAAATGCAGGATGGAAGGAAAAGTGGAGAATGGGAGAGGAATAGAACCTTTTGGGGGTATAACTCTCTGCCGGAGCACTGTGCGACTACACCAGACTAGGGTTCGAATAAAGGGTTGTTCATCGTGGTGCTGAAGCCTTATCAGCGCTCTTCGTGATCAAATCAACCATAAAATATTTCAAGTACATATTTCGGGCATTGTGTGCATAAATGCAAATTATCTTAAAAGGTGGAACAATAAAACTGTCTTGATGGTGATGACCGCGCCTGATTCTGAAAACCCTAAATCCAGTCCGTGTACATTAAAGGGGTGGAACTCAGAGTTAGGGAATTTGGGAGCTTAACTGTTTGCAACTTTGCAACTGCTGTGGAATTTTTCCAACAAAAAGCTCATTGATTTCGGTCCATGTTTTCTATTTACTGTAGTATTTTTTCATTCTGTTGAAGTGAATGTTTTTTATTCCATCGAAGTGGATGTCTTCTTTTGCCATGTGAAGTGGTCAAAGTTCGTCACTGCAACATTCTCACAACTGTTGCTTTCAGTATCTTCTTCCAGCGAGTTAGATCCAAACATAATCTTACATGCCTATAAACCTTGACTTGTGTAGTCCACCAAATTAGCTTTGATATTCCGCCTCCAAGTCCTTGGACTCATTCCTGGTCATCTGGAGTTTTTTCAACTCAACATAATTGTGTAATTGGAACTTCTTGAGGGTGTAAATGATCACCTACTCGCTGTATCAATGTTCCTGTTGCTTTGTACCTTATTCAGTGGAACTGACCCTAACTGTAAGTGCTTGCGTCCAAGGAGCCACAAAAATAGTACCCATCAGATAATCTAACATCCAGAGAATTCTTTTTTTTTTTTCAAACCTGCAGTATGTGAAAATAATAAGTTTATAATGAAAATTGCATATGAAATCTATTTTTGTTTTGTAGTCAACCTTGTAATTACATTACTTGGTTTCTCGGATTACATTCACTCTTCCTCTCTCATCACTCTACATACCTACTTTTAGCATAACTACTTTGCACAAAGTATACTTCGTGATTCGACTTTTACATTCAATCCGCAAGTGTTTTGACAAGTGTTGTTAAATAGGTTCAAAAAAACGTTAGTAACGGCTACTGGTATAGTGCATCAATCTATAGTATATTCATTGAATATCCATGATAAAATAGTGAGAGAAAAGGGAAAAATCCTTGTAAAGTCAAAGGTAGAAAAAATGCTGGCTTCCCCTCTAATAAATGTTTCTTCTCGCGAGTTACAAGAAGGTGTGACATAATATAGAGTGATGGTTAAGAAAAGAGATTTTTTGAATAAAGATAGTAAATGAAACAATGAAGTTTACAGAAAATCACCAGTAGGTTAAGTACAAGATGGTAACTGTGCAAATTTGCACATTTCATGGACTCCACCTAATATGCACAAGGATACTCTAAACTCAGAATCCTAACGTAAACCCTAAATTCCCATGATTTGATCTACCCGCAGCAGATAGAAGCTGAAGCCTTGTCACTAAAGCAACAGGAGTTTTGTACAATGTTTTTTTTATCGTCTTTTAGGACTGAAAAAGAGAACTTTTTTGCATAAGACAAACACGAGCTCTTTGTTACTATCATGCCTCCTTGAAACTAGTGACTGATTTTAAACTTACTGAATGCTCCACATGTTGCTCGAGCTGTAAAAGTGCGGAGTATGAGACCACTGCAGTACGCAGAATGCATAGCCATGTGGATATGTCTCTTCGAATAAAAGTTCATCAGCTAACATCAGAATGATTCTGAGGACAAGAAATCGACTTTATCTGAGCGACTTAATTTGAGCAACTTCTCCTTGGAAGGATATAGGTCCGTGGGGGGCAGAGATCGAAAAGGTTTAGCACTAGGTGACATAAGGTTGGGGCAGGCGGCCCTCTTGACAAGTGGAGTCTTGAAACTAAGTTCATAAGACTCTGTATTCTGAGCTTGTTTGAAGATTATAATTCCTCATAATTGATCAAAGATTCTAAAAAGCGCTTCCGTGAAGGAGAATATATGTGAATGCCGTGTATGGGGGCAATCAAAAAAGTGTTTCTGATTTGTTGGAAACAAGAGAAAGATGTTCCGCTGCAAGTTGCCAAGGTGACAGGTGGGGTCTACTCCCTTGCATCCGATTCCTGTCGCAAGACTTGCAACTTTTCTTACACATACTTTACAAGCATTTTAGCTTAATGAGTACGTGTTGTAGTAAAGAATGTCGATGGAATTTCGGTGTTGCTGACGGGATCTAGTTTTAGATGACATCAGAAGTAGGCTCTTGTGATATCCGAAGAATATAAATTTTCTCATAGTATGGTTTGTCTATTGACTTAAAACAACATCTCTTAATGGAATCACTTATCTGTTGTGTTTAAGCACGCTAATGCTTTTCAAATTTCATCATTAGTTCTGTGCTGTGTCAATGACTTTCACGTAGAGATTTGTGCATTACATTAGAACTAGAACTATGCACAACTCGGAATTCTCAACGACCATATAAACTGCTAGTGATTAGTTTGTCATGAATCAACTGAATATACTAATCGAAGTAGACATGTCTTGGTAAGACTAGATTACGAAAAACGTTTCGCTTTCCCAATGTCAACCGATCATTCAGAAACAAGAAGAAACAGAAATGAGCATTTAAGAGAAAAAGGATAGACAAGAAAACAACAAAGTTTCTTTGAAAATATTTAGACGCACATTCCTTACTCTTGGATCCACCGACTACCTCGGTTTACAAGTCAAATTGTGAAATTATGGACCTTATAACTGTCCCGTATGGACCACGCTGACAAGAACGGTCCTCTTTCACAAAACTGCAATTTCGTTTTCCGATAATGAGACGAGCCTGAATTGCTTTGGTTCCTCAACTACACAAATGCGTAGCAGTAACCCAATCCGTTCTCTTGATATAATTAGCAAATAAGAGATCCTCATCACATGCTGGATACAAATTGACATCACCAACAGTCTACATGAAACCCAAGGCGAATGATTGGAACAAATCATGTCCAGTTCTACTCAATTCCACTGGCAAGAATGTTCGACGTCAATCACTTCTTCATTCTGTATGATCTACGTCGAGTATGCTTATGCTTATCCCTAATCGAACGGTCCAAGATCCTGGGATCGCCCCGATCGTCTTTCTAAAAAACGATTTCGGAAACACGGCAAGTGGACTGCTATGAGAGGTTCACAATTACCAACATCGCTAAACTTGAGTTTGTCCTTGCAGAAGAAACGCGGCATGACCCAAGTGCATGTGAAGTGCATGGGCTTACATGTAAACCCTGACCCATGCACTCATAACTTCCTCGACACCTAAACTGGAATGTCTGGATCCCAACTCATGCAAGCACCTCTCATCGACACCTACAACGGATTCGGCCATGCCGAACGTTCGCGAAGGAACGAGCGCAACTTGCCACAAGACCATCTGATCTGGACTTTGACCAGGAATTATTAGGGCAATAAGGGTCTAATTTGGAAACCCTCGGGTTCTTGCCAGATCAAAGAACAGTAGGAGTTAGAGCATGCTGCTTTGACCTAGAAAATATAGGTGCTAATCTGGTACGCGGTAGGGCACATCGAGTCACTCGATTCCAAAACCGCAGACCGTCCATCGAGAAAAAAATGCCCATGCTTTGGGACGCTCAGTAACCGCAGGCCTCAGACTGCAGCGCAACACGCGAAGCTAAAAAAAACCCGCGACTTAAAACTCTCCCAAGTCCGCACGACAAGTCCAGTACCCTCTGAATCCCCATGCGGTGGACCGCACACTGCAAACGTCTAGGACCGAACATGTTTCGTCTTACGCCTTACGCGCTTGCACAATGTTGGAACATGTTTTTGCATAAATAGCCCCAAACTCTAAATTCTAAACCTCCAGCTGCCCCCTGATCACGATGTTGGCCGCAAGGCAGGAATGCGATGGCAACATGGGATGCAGCCGCAAGGCAAGGATGTAGGGTTTGCACCCCATCATCAGCCCGAGCCATGAATGAAAGGAGCATGCGGATGATGGCTCGGGCCGAGCATGTGCAGCATGAGCATTATGGCGGCCTGCTTGCCTCCCTATCTGTTACAGGAGCAGGAGGCGGGAGGGCCGCGCGGGAGTTAGAGAAAAGTCGAGAAATGAAACGACTCCATGTAACAGTACCGACCCGTAGTCGGGTCGAGCTCGGATGTACGCCGGACACGATGGACGGCTTCCGGGGCACGAGCGCTAGAGGAGCGCCTGGAGGTCGTCGATGCCGCACATTCCTGACAGGATTCTGGCGCGTGTGCTGTTGAGGAGTAGCGTAATGGAGGCGCCAGCGGCCAGAGGTGCGGGCAGGAAGCGTGCAGGAGCTGGGTTGGGGTAGTGCAATGACGTGATCGGGAGGAGGAGAGGAAGAAAGGGATGGAGATGGAGGCAGAGTGAAGACGGTAAGAGTTACAAGGAGAGAGACGAAGCGAGAGATGGAGATGCGGGGGGTGGTTCCAGTTTGTATCGTCCAAACGTCGTGGCCATTTACTTGGAGTTGAGGAACTTGGCGTTTCTTTCAGGTAGATTCAAACTTTGACTTGAAGGGGGCGCACATATACTTTATGTTCACGGAAATAAGTCAGTGCTGGTCAGTGCGAGATACAGTCTCTATCTGATCTTTACCGACCACTAACGTGACAGTTGTCGTTTGTTTTACCAGCATGTACCTCACGTCCGTCAAAGTTGGAGACTTATATAATGACTAACGAACGGACTCGCTGTGAGTAGAACAAGTGGTGAGCCTGATTCTTAGCCGATATTTTCTGTTGAATCCTGCGTAACTGCAACAAATTGTCGAGAGGTCTGGCAAAAATCTACTGTAGTGGGAGAAGTTTTAGGATTCTCGATCACAAGTTTCATCTTGCAAAATCTTTGTGGCATTGTGTGATCATGTAACCATGATAAATTCTTCATAACTTCCGCATTGAGGACGCAGTGGAGTTATAAGAAGAGACGGTTGGTGAGAGGTAAAGCTCAGCATAGGGTAAAAATCTTGCGCCAACACGTTATTTCGCTCCAGGGGTTCATAAAGGAAATAAATTGCATCGCGGTGAAAGTAAGGAAATGGAACAAGATCAGCAACAAGTGTGAAAAGATGAACACGAATATGAGAAGCGATGAACACCAATAATAGGGGCAATCACCACCAACTTCATCAATGTGGAACTTTATGTGGTGGACTGCGAATAATTGTGCATGTCAACATACTCACCTGATGCTTTCCTTTTCTATGGTCTCTTTGGAGCTCCGTTGCGCGAAGGCTGAGTCCATGAAGAATATCATTGTGGAGAAGGACACATTTTCCCACCTTATCTACAGCTGGTTGATAATGACAATATAATTGGACTCTTGACTTGATGATTGCAAATAATGGAGATTCCTCGACAATATGACACCATGCTCTTACCAGCTATATTTGGACTTGCGTTAGGAGGAGGTTGCATCCACTAACAAATGATTGACTACGATGAAGGACATAAGAGAGCTATTCCATCACCTGATGTCGAGCTTGTCGATCTCTGCAGAGCAAAACTGTGTACTCTTGCGTTTGTCTTGATGGTTGTCCACTATACTGTTTGGCAACCTCCAATTGACCTAAACTGGTCACGATCTTTAGGGTTATATATTGATAAATCCAACCACTTCAAATTAGACACTTACAGTACAACTCTGATCTGGAACTTTCCTGGGGCGGAAGGGATTCATTAGCAGTGATGAATGATTGACTCAGTGATCACGATCTTTGCCTCTTTCCGACTGGTTTAAGCATCTCGTGTTCGCAAGGCACTGGCTCTAGTCATGATGCTCAGCAGCCCATGAGTTTGTCCAGCCCATAGACCAAAATCCGCCTCTCGGGAACTGTACCTCCAGCTTGATCACGAGACAGAGGGAAATTGAGGAACATAGAACGAGCAAGTTGCAGGAAGGTACCAGATACCGAAGACATCTCATTTTCTCTATAAGACTAATTATGAAAACTTATTACTGCCATTATTCACCTCCACAGAAGTAAACACAAATTGTGAGTTTTCAAGTTTGCTACTATCGAGCCCATAACTTATAACAGAAAGTCGGCTAAGTACGTACGAGGTCTTGTTTCTCACCGAACTTACAGCTGAATCTATGCAACATGTGGCTCTTCCCAATGAGGGCTCATGATCGGCTCAGGTGAGTTCAACGTCCAACACTTTTGACAAAACGGACTTGTGTTCGTTCGCATGAGGAAGATGGAATGTTAGAAGCAATCATGGGTTGTGAGATCTCTTCCAGTTGACCTGTTAATACTCATGCAACTATGGACATGATGGTCTCAAGGTTCTCCCAAAAAAGACAGAAACCAAGTTTGAACAAATTTGCGTAGTTTTAAGTATCTGGAACAGTAGATAAGAGCCTGGTACTTTACCCACGATTTTCTCCGAGCGAATCGAGCAAATCAACAGTGCTCGATGGATGGATGGATGGCACATTGGCACTGCAGTCGACTTTCTCCGAGCAATATTCGTGAAAGGAAGCAACTCTCAGAACAAGGAAGGCAAGTACACCTCGCCTAACATCTTGTGTTGTAAACTTTACACAAACATATTGCGGAATATATCAAATGCTCACTTGGCTAGAGTTTCATGCATGAAAGCTATTCAAGCGAACTTTCTATACAACTCCTTGTGGTTTTGCGCATGGACCGGTCCGTACTGTTGTAAGTTCTGATAGCACGAGGAGCATTTCACATCCGGAATTTGAGGTTCGACTTTTTAATTGGAGAACTGACTTAAGGATAGAAAATTTGGTAAAGAACTCTTATTTCGAGGGAAAGACAAATTGCACTCATGGTGAGTAGGCTTTGGACTATAGACCTCGCGGTGCGGATGGACGGTGCAAGAATCAGATGCGGGTTGAGAAAGGGAGACAGGGCGTAGAAAGAGTTCCAACAAACGGAAGTGCTTCAGCTCTTCCATCAAGTTGGGGAAAGGTCGCGTTCAAGTTGGAATCTGCAAAGTGAAAACTTTTCTACGCAATCACGATGTTTGCACAAAAGGCCTGTGGTACAGTACGTCCGAAAGTATGAGCTGGTTTCGGATTCATGGAGTAATGTGACTGCAACAGTAAGCGCAGTGAGCCCTCAAATCCTCGCGTTTCCATTGAAGCCGAAAAGTTGACAAGTAATGGTGGTGCAATCTGCATGGAGAAAAGCTCTTCAACGTCCTCATTACATCAAGATGTTGAAATACTAGTCATCAAAACCTCGAGTGCATAGTGACACCTATGCTGTCTAACTTCTATCGGCGCCGGTGGAGAAAGAATAAGTTTGAGAGAGAACTTTTTCCTCATGTGACGGAACCATTTACAGTGCGGTGGAATCAGGATGGGTCTCATGTGGTTCAGTAGAAGCGATGAAGGCCGGAAATACAAGTTTCGTGTGATGCTAGAGCATGAAAGTGCGTTTCGCATCTTATTCCTCTCACGATGGAAACCTGATCATTATAAGTGACGGTCCCTCAAGTGCTACAAATATATGCCTACGCCGTCTACCGGCTTTTCCAGCAAAGTCTGGAAGAGCATGAGTTTTGTGTATAGTGCTTGCATCTACATGGAGAAATATGTCAACGCCTCCAGTCGGTCACGATATTGTCATGACGAAGTCGACCGTAAGGACCGGGAGTATCTCGAGTCCTATACATCATTGTGGTGTACTCTTAACTCCCCTAATTTAGGAGGGAGTTGATAACATCAATTTCAGACTCCAGAGTTTTCCTCTTTCTACAAAAGAAAAATGTGTATCCATCTCACATAAATTGACAGTTCTTATCTAAGAGGAGGGTGAACAGAACGCTTGATTTGAAAAGTTTCGCAAAGATGGATAGATTAAGAAACTTGTTCAATCACTTGACATTTTCACTACTTATCATCATCAAAACACAACAAAAAATGTAGGTACTTGAATCCCAGATCATACGTGGTCAAGATCATACTACTTTCCGTTTCGGTATTTCAGCACAATCTCTTTTAGATTGTGCTGAAATACCGAAACAGAAAAACACTACTGAAAGTGGATGGCAGAAAAAGGCGAAAACCCATCGTGGATAACTTGTCGAAGCTAGAATAACTGTACCCCGACCTAAATCTATCCACTTCATCGGTACGCTCCAGTCAGTCCAAAACGTAGACGTGCAGTAAACTTCTGAGGTAAACGTCATGAAACCATCAAAACAGTGCATACCTCATGTGTCCAGCTGATGATCACAAAATGTACACCAGTTCCACAAATCCACAAATCAGGTACTATACAGATGGAGTGTGTGTGTGTGTGTGTGTGTATATATATATATATTGTACACAGCATATTCTACAACCGCTAACAACCTTCCACCAAGAAGACTCCTATTCGGTGTTGACTCTCATCTTCTTCTGTGTGACCCTACATTTGGAGTTTGACATCTCAGATTCTCGTTATACATTGTCTCAATTTAGTGTTGGATGTCATTTGACCGGTCACATCTCTCATACAAGAAATATATGTTTGAACTCACTAAGCTTGAATATCCGCAACAGCTTCCTACCAACCTCATCCTTCCTCAATGATAAGTTCATCCTCGGATAAGATCCATTGACAGGAAGAGGCGATATGTCGTTGGATGCCGGATACCTTATTTATTTATATAAGGTTGAGTCTAATATTTATTTATTTATTTATTTGTATATATATATATATATATATTAGAACGCCAAAATTCAACTCCGTTGACAATCCAAGCCTGATACTTCCAATGCTACGTACTAGGTAACTCCATCATTTACCTAACTTATCTCTGCTGGAAACAGCAACCTATCCATGGAACTGAAGCCAACTGCAGTAAGTCAGGCATATCCTCCCTCAGGAATCCTTCAAGCTTGGCCACGAGTGAGAAGACGGAAACGAAGACCCTTGCACATAGTCAAAACTCCAACTCCAACTCCGTCTTTTACGCTAGTGCTAAAGTTCAGTGTATTGACTGGATCTTTTTTAAGAGCAAAGCGATTCACGTTAGCATCGCTCGGAAAAGGATAGTGTACATAGAGTTTGGATTCATTCAGATAAAGACGACGTTTGGATTTCTATGCCCATTGCACCCGCTTCTCAGACCTAGACTGTTGGAAGGGATGGGCAAGAATTGGGCACGTGGTAACAAAAGCGATGACAACGGTGAGGAGAACTGCATGCAGTACAAGAGCAAGGACCTAACACAAACGGAATAAGTTGGGATCGTTCAAGTCAAGCGCACGACATAGGAGTAAGTTAGGGCCGCACCCAAGTCAACAAGTGGTATGTGCGATGCTTCATATTCGGCATATTCAGAAGACTGCAGAACCCGTTCTCATCTAATCCACATCATCGGCTTTATTAACTACAAAAGCCGAGTTTGAGGTTTGACCTTTTGAGTCGTTCACGGGATAAGAAACAAGTGATTTGACGAGGATTCTCCTTCTTGTTGAGAGAAACTAAACAGTCTTAGGGATTGCGGCGATGTGGTAAAATAATGCGTTCTACTTGCTCTTCGGAGAGGACTACATTAGGGCGTTATGTGCTGTACATCGTATGAAAAAGTCCAAGTTGACATCCTTGGCCCTATTTAGTCACACGCAGCCTCCTGTGCTTCAGCCTCTCAGATCCGAAGTCAAAGATATGCGGTGTCCAGCACACTGTGAAAGGTGGCTGAATGCGTTCGTACAGACTGCCGCATTGCCCATGCTAAGGTGTTTCCATAAACAAAGTAGGACAAGACGGTATACTTCAATTCAGTCGAGATTGACGTTTTTGCCTTCAATTCGATCTCCCGGAGAACTGGTTACAGCCACGAGCTGCTGAGAGCAAGCATTCAGCTCGACTTCTCAGTGATGCTCTGCATGATAATAACTGCCTGTCCACTGATGGTACTAGACATGTAAGACAAACGGTGTACAAACCCGGTGTTGATAAAATTGAAGTAAAAATTTGATCGCATTGACGTTTATTAGCAGTTTGGAGCTTCACTCTGAAGCTCGAGAAATTGCTTACTATGTAGTAACATCGATTGTATTATATAGGAGAAGATGAGAGCCATTAAACCATGGACGAAGTGCCCATCAAATACAATTCCCAGAAGTAGACATCGAGAAAAAAACGAGCAGTTTAAAGATTTCTTTCCGACTCCACGACCTAGTAAAAGTGTAGCTATCCTAAAACTCAACCGAAACCTCAACTCATATATTTAACAATCTCTGATGCGCTTAGTGTTCAGACTAGTTAGAAAACAACAGAAAAAGCATCATGGCTGAAGGCATCTTGTCATCTCGTATGAGAACACATGCGTGTGAAAACACAGAGTTGATACATGCGGAGGAAAAGAACCAACATACATTACAATGTTCAAAGCATTATTTTCCACCCTGGACAAATATAATGCGGCTGATCTGTATCAAGAGAATGTGTCGATAGTTGCACGATTGGCACGGTATGTGCACTTACGTTGAATAATTCTGAGATTATGTGAAATACTGGAAGGAGCTGTATAACATAGATAACTCTCGCGAGGCTAAAACATTTCAAAAGTGCACCCGATTTGATAAATGGAGTTCCTAATGGTACAAGCAAAATATTGATGAAAATTTATCGGATGTAAGTAAGCAAAGTCATATTCTTTA
This sequence comes from Marchantia paleacea, assembly GCA_014180765.2. Classification (NCBI taxonomy): domain Eukaryota; kingdom Viridiplantae; phylum Streptophyta; class Marchantiopsida; order Marchantiales; family Marchantiaceae; genus Marchantia; species Marchantia paleacea. The sequence goes on from MUAA02000004.1 coordinate 1,214,290, forward strand.
GCAGGGAAAGTTGTTTGAGCAGGACTACCTTCATTTTCTCCTAGTTTTGTTTACCCAAATTCATATGGACTGATCTTATAGTAAATCCATCCAGGACAAACCAGTCAAATTTACAAGCAAAGTTACACTACATCTTCAAAACTCAAGCACTGGGTTCCCTCGTACAAGATCTTTATCATGCAGGATAAATTGAAACCCAAGGAACCTGATTCCATGGAGTCAACATTCTTTTAGCACGGCTTTCACACAGCAAAGCTGTAGGGATAAGAGCTCTACTCAAACATACCTCCTTGCAAGAATGGAGATCCTGGGGAAGCACAGTGGTTGAGCTCAAACTAACGGGCTGATGAACGCAGCGAATGAGCTAGTTCACATCAATTACTCCTGCGTAGAACTAGGGATAAAGAAACTCTCAGATAATATAGATATAACTAGACAGATATCAAAGGCTGCCATCTCCAGGTCGAAAAAATCAGTGAGAGAGGGAAGCTAAAACAAGAGAAGGCAAAGAAAGAGCCAGTACTCATTACTCTTCGTAATCAAATTTTGATCCCAACGTAGAGATTTCACGAACTAGAATAAGAGCTTTCCAACAGGAACCATGAGGGTAAAGTTGCAGCATCTTGAACTTGTAACGTGAACTTGCCTCGAAGTAAGAGAAAGGGGGGGGGGGGCTTTCCAGTTAATATCTGCTGCATAAAAGAATTGTGTCATAAGCTTCCATAAGTTATTTAATATTAACTGAAAAGGAGAATCTAATTTTTTTACCTGTCCTGTGTTAGTATGTATGTGTTGAAAAGTATTATACAACAAGGATATAATGACAGGGATCTCTTATCACATGAGAAGAAGAAGCCTAAGTCATTAGCTGCTGGAAGAAAATACTGCGTGTGAAGAGCGATTTCCTACGACAATATCATGATGTCTCCTTGTTAGGGAGTGGCGACAGGGTCGTTTCAGACAAGTCCAACTTTACTTGATTAACTAATAATATCTTTGGTATCTATCAGGACAGGATCTTGTACGCACTTCCCAATACATGATTACCAATACACGTCATCATCAAGACATAAAGGACCACATAAATAGGTGAAAAATATAACATGAGTCCTTGCAGAGTTTCAACCTTTGGAGTTGACCATGGAGCCATTGTGGAACTGACCATGGTGTCTTTCATTGCCTGCATCTTTTCCGATCTCTAGGCGAGAAATCCCACATGTAGAACCTGCAAATTACTTCTAAAGTGTTTCACAGCTGAACAGAATATCTGCGACTGCTAACGCTTTCCTGCAGATGAAAAAGGCCTGTTAAAACAACAAGCAGTTCACACATACTTGAGAAATGATCTCGACCTTTCTCCACTTAACAAAGTGTGCATTACTTTCCAATCGGTAGTCTTGTGCCTGATTAGGAATTCAACCCTTATCAGCTCAAAGCAAGGACTTCTTTGCCGCTGTATGGAAGGATGTATATTGATTTCCGACTTTCTTTCCTGTTTGCAACCTTACTCATTTTGCTGGAGGTGGACCGCCAGGCTTGACGAACTTTTCTGGCTTCACTTTTGTCTCGGCAGGTTGAAACAAACCAAGCATGTGCCCGTCTAAACACCTCACTGCTGCGACCTGAACAACGACACACAACCACAGTTGATGACATCGAGACGAAAGGTCCAGATATACACTGATCAAACCGAGAGGACTAAATTATCAGACTCGGTTAAAAAAAATATCAAATTGATATGCAGAGAGTTCATTCGGAGACAACAATATTTCGTACTAATAAACTTCACTTACTTTTCCATGTGGAGCGTATTTAATAGAGCCGTCTAATTCTGCACCCATGGACAGAAGCCTTGTTATTGTTCCCTCCATATCATCTATATCGAAAGAAAGAAATGGAGAATAACCTCGCGCTGGAGGATCTGTTCCCCTGCATTCACAAGTAGCCATGAGTAGGCACTTTGGTTACACAAAAAAAGAGAGACGATGCTGTACACAAAGAATTATGAAAAAACTGAGAGAGATTTTTTCGTTTAGGCATCCGAGTAGCAGAAGCTACATTATTCGCCACTCTCTTCAAAAGAAAACTGGAAAGAGGGATAGAAGGATGGACAGCAGTTGTACTTTGGAGCTTGCATGAGGGCTATCCTGAAAGCCCCGGACTGAAGCTCAGCCCAGCGTTCAGAGCAAACAGTTACAGCTAGTCCCAGACCATGTGCGTAAAATCTTGCTGATCTTGGAACATCTGTATTCAACAGCACGATGTATTTCAACAGAGCCATAGCTCTTAAATCATGTATTCTCCTCGACCGGAGAACGTTCAGTTCGACTTTTGTCAGCACCTATTCCTTCGACATCTCTGGGCAGCTCGTCATAAGATCATCTACAAGAATGTAAGAATCACAGTCAGTACTGCCCTCAAAATCCCAGAGGTCACAAATCAGCGCATGGCTCGATTTGGAGGGACAACACGAGAAGCAAACCAACCGCTGCACATACGACCAAATTCTCGTCTATAATGCCCAAGTCACCTTCACCTGAAGGTAATACCACAGTGGCAAAGTCAGAAAAATCGCGTTCAAGCAACCGATTTTTATAATCAAGCAGAGCATGTATCCGCCGCAACGCATGATAATTCAGAATCCAGAAAATACAAACAAACAACTGACAAACGCCTGTGATTTCTTCCGGGAACTCCACTCTAGAGAGATCAACCTGTCCGTGCACAACAATCAACTCACACGGCTGCTACCGTAGCGCGATTACTTGTAGAGCTTGCCACATACGAACCTATCAATCACAGCGGCAGCAAACTCCATCCCTCCGTTTCCGACAAATACATTTCTCTCTCTCTCTCTCTCTCTCTCTCTCTCTCTACTCTACTCTACTCTATCTTCTCTTGCCACTTAAACCCCACTCCCTCCTCCCATCACTCAAGGGAAAACCATCGAAAAGGAAGACGATTTTAACATCTAGGACGGCACAGCATGAACGAGGAATTTCGCTTACTGTCATCCTTTTCCTTAACAACTCAATCAGATCACCACCACCATCCTTATAGCACCACCACCGAATAAAATACCAGGCACAAGAAGAGGAGGAATGTAAGCAGAAGAATCATGAACAACAACGGCCAGAAGCTCTAAGGGAAGGAGGGAGGGAAAGCAGCAGCGCCAACTTCATTGCTTGCAGGGCAAACTTTACAGGCCAGAACCTCGTACTTCAACTTTACATCCAAGGACGACCACTTCTGGCACTCGGTTGGGCTCCGTAGGCTCCATCCTACGCGTCGGAGGTGGGAAATACGGGGCTCTCTTTTCATAGCTCATAGCCCCATCCCATTTGAGAAGATCGACAGGTTCTTCACACATGATCAAGGACAAGAACGATAGAATTTTTAGGCTGACCAAAGTCCTGGATTCTGATTTCTAGTTCTCGCATGGATCACTGATCTAGTATTGTGAGAGACTCAGTAAAATTGGATCACTGATCCAACTTATAGTATCACCTCGTGAGGTGATACCAAGCACTCCACTTAGAAGCCACCGAGGAACATGACTCCGGGCCCAATTTTCTCACGTTTAAACATGTTTGGTTAGTCCATAGTAAATCCAGGGGTGGTGTCCGATGGGTTTGGGGCATGTCTTAGCAAGCACTGAAATCCAAAGAGTTGCTTTTGTATTCGAACGTGGTATGATCTCATGAGCATGGACCAAGCGATCGCCGTTGAGCCAACCTTACCCAAAGAAATGGACGGGTCATTGTTGTGTAAAATATTTGAGAATCTACGGAGAATATTTGAGATTCTTTAGTCCCCGTTTTAGTAGATTGTGTTGTGTGTCATGACTAAAGGGTATTTAGTCTGTGATTATTGAGGTCACCAATCACAAGCTGTGTTTTGGTTCATTGCAAATTTTTCATGAGGCAGTTTTGGGAATATCAAATATCATTGTTCAAGCGTGAAAACTCTCTAAGTTTCCCTTTGTGGTTGACGGTTACTTATGGTTTGCCGTTACATAGGGTTGAAAAACAACAAAACAAAAAATTCATTTGTATACATTTTCTCATACTTCATAATGAATGTAAACCTCCTAATTTATTTGTGTTCCTTGTCCACAATGTTCTTTGAATGTGTTTTGAATGAAATTTATTAATGTTTAAATGGCTATATTGTCTAAATTTGTTTTTCTTCATAAGTCATTTGAATTAGTTTAAAGCTTTGGCAAATGTTTGTCTCATTGGTCCAACCTAGATCAATCATCTCTCACCAACTTGGAAGTTGTGTTTTGAAGTTTGGAAGCATTTGGTTTGCACTTAGATATTTGGGGTGTTATTGATTTTTTTTGGAAAAGCTCACCATTCATTCATGTTCATTCAATCAAGAAAAAATTAATTATCATTTGGGTGAAAATATTATGATATTTTTAAAGATGAAGAGGTCGTATATTTATGAATTTACCAATCATGCATAATTTGTATCAACTGAAAGCTTTGACGGGTTGTTGTCAAAGTGTTGAATATACTCAAAACTGACTTGAAGTAGTTTCCTTGTGATTTTAAATATCAACTCAATCAAAGTGGAATTAAGAGAATTGTCATCACTTGTGATTAAGAGTTTAGGATATTTATGGTGGATGCTATTGTAATAAAATATAAAATATTGATTCTTATTTTTTATCTATTTATGAGAGTCAATAAAATATCAAGTAAACAAATATGATTTTTAAAATTTTATTGATATAGAATTTTGTAAAAGATTTCAATCAGATTATATCATTGTTGTAATTTATTGTAATTTTTGTACACAAAGGATAAACAGATCCTACAAATAATTACAAATCAAATGATTTTCATATGTTCATAAGGCTATGTATATGAACTTTACACATTGATAATTTTGAGTTTGAAAAAATGATATAGTAAATCTAAGCCTTTATGATTAAGTGAGATCTGAATTATTATGTCACCAAAATTTATTACAATCATCTAAATAGAATGAGAACAAATTTATGTTTATCATCCCACAGTTAGATGATGAAAAATTTGAAGCTCAAACTTTACAAAATATTAAATGATGAATTTTTGAAGATAAGAGTCAAGTTTCAACTTGAGTTCATGAAAAAACAAATGGATAACCCACTACATATTAAAATTTTGATATGCACTAAATATGTACAAAGTTTAGTAGATTTTGGGATAAAATATGATAACCATCCACACAATGCACCAATTATATGAATAAATAATCATTCAAATTTAAAATCAATTTTTATATTTTAATTATAAGAAATAAATTTAGTAAAAATATATATAATTTCATATAATTTTATTATTAATAAATACTACATTATTTGTAGTTAAATTTTGTGACTCTTGATCGTTTGTTTATTGTATACACTCATATGCATTAATTATAATATGTACACTAATTGGATTATAATGACATAAACATTAATCAAAGTATACCTAATTGGTGTAGATATTTGAATAAAAAAATTAACACTCATATTGATAGCATCAATTAGTGTGTAAAATTAGAAATTTATCAAATTATAACATGGTTTAGAATTTTTTTTTCAATTTGGCAGATTATGTGTAAGGTCTAATTAAAATTATATTAATTATTTCATAAATTCAAATTTATTGAAAAAAAAACATATAAGAGTAGAAGATCATTATCAATAATTCAAATATGTTACTTATTGTACCAATAAAAATAAAAATCTTTGAAAAAAAAGATTATTGTAATAATACTTGCTACGAAAATATATGACTTGTCAAAAATTGTAATTCTAAGTCAGTTAATGTTTAATAATTTTTCAAAATTTATGTGATATTAGTCATAGACTACACTAGTACACACTACTTAAGAATTTACACTAATGATATACATACATAAATTAAGAAATTACATCTAGTGACATATGATTGTGTATTTATGATATCGTGTGAAAATCATGATCAGATAGATGAATCTTGAAGTAAGTAATAACATAATTTGGTCAAACAAAATCATGTTGCAAGGTTGAAATATTTTATTCCAAATACTTGATTGACTTAGATCCGATATAAATATGTGGGAGTGTTATAAGAGTTATTTTTTAGCCTTCCATCTTTGGCTTATATGACAATTGATTGTAATTGGTGAATATTTTTAATTTGATGGGATTCTCACTTGATGTGGTTAAAGCATATGTTAAACTAACATGTGGTAAATATATTTTATATTTTATGATGAAATTGTGTCATACACATCTAAACATCCAAATAATTCACAGGTTCCACTTAATATTACTTAATGGTTTTTAAACACATATCAATCTAACATTTGGTACATAAATGTGACATTTTATGATGAAATAATCTCATACATATTCACATAAAAAAATATTATAAATTTGAATTATGAATATACTTCATTCAATTATACTGTAATGATTTAAAATGGTTATTATATGTTACACTTATAAACACAACATGCGTCGTAATAAATATTATAAGATTACAAAATTTATTTATTTATGAAAAAATAAATATGATTAATTATAAAATAAAAAAATATATTCATATTATTTTATAGAAAATATTATTTCGAAAAAAATATTTCATTTTATTTAATTCATAAATATCAAATAAATTGTTATTTAGCATATGTGGATTGTATTTTTTGAATGATTTTTTAAGATGAAATCATGACAAAACATGTTACAATGAATTAATATGCTTGCAAACTATATTTTGTAATCAAAATTAAATTAATTTTATATTTTTTTGAAAACTTCAATTTTATTTACGTAAATTTATATTCTAACCAATGATAATAAAATTATATTTATTCTATAAATAATATATATTTTGGAATAATCATCATTGAATCACAACTATCATAAGACAACATATTGTAGATTGATTAAGTTTAAAAGTCATAGTTGTGAACCAAAATAGTATTCATCTTTCTTGCAACATGTTTAAGCACTCAAAAAAAATTTAAAATATATATATATAATATTTTTTATCTATAACTATGTTTATAAACTAATTATTTACTTAAATTTTTTCTTTTGATAAATCATATTTTTATAATCATCTTATTCATTTCATTGTATTTAATCATATTTTTATGTATTTGATATAAAATTATATGCTTATAGCAAAATTAATAGATTTTACACCAACTGAATTTTAATATCATCAAACCAATTTGTATATTTATAAAATAATGTGAAAAATTTTTATTTGTTGTCAAACTATGAAAGCATAATGAACTTATTGATATCAAATTCATAAGCTCAATTGAATCAATAATCTTAAACATCTAAACACATTAATATTAACCTATACCCAACACTCAATAAAGAAAATGTATCCATATTGTGAAAATAATTATTATTTTTAGATTTATTATTTTTATTTAAACTATTAAAATAAAACAAAATATGAATCCAAATTTATGAACCTTTATTTAAAATTTATGTGATTCAAAAAATAAAAAATATATATCTATCATTTTAACTATGCATTTGAAATCATTTTTTTATATAAATATAAAAATTTATTTATTTTGAATTTTTTTCAATCAAGTATTGCATATTTGATAAAGTATGTTAGTTTTTATTAAAAATTATTTATATTATTTGATTATATAAAGGAATAATTATAAATAAAATGTATAGAACTAAATTATATTAAATATTTATATTTGATTTAAGGAAATTAAAAATATTAATTTGGTCAATAAAAATTTTAAATATTTATTTCTTAAACATTTTTTTAATTTTTTTTTTCCAATTTTCAGTTAATTATCAAACATATAAATAAGGACTAACATTAAAAATTTTTAAAATATTTTTAGTTTTGTGGAAATAAAAGTTAAAAAATATTATTTTTTATGTTTCTAAATTAATTATAATATTTCAATACGTATTAAAATATATTTTTAAAATAAAATGTTCATAATTAAATTTTAAACATCAATAAATTTGAACAATAATGACTGATTAACATATAGATTAAATTTTATATATTTATCAAATATCCATAAATACATAAAAAAATTAAAAATTAAAAAAATAATTAATTTTATTGATTAAAATATTTATAAACATGAAAATTTATCATTTATTCTTGTAAATACCATGGAGTTTTATTAATTTTATTGCATGCAAGTAGATTATGTGATATAAACAGAATTTTTTCAACACTTTTGAAGTATTCATGTTTAATTTTTGTATTACAGCTAATTCACATCAATATTATAATTTTGTCTCTTAATATCATAAATTTAAATTTAAATTTATTCAACACTTGTCAAGAAGAGATATTCAAATAAATCAAATTGTATGACATAAATGGAATGGTATGTGCCAATTAAAAAAATACATATCATCAATAAATTTAATGTCATAATTAATAAAAAATGAATTTATATATTAAATTTAAATTTAAATTGTTTATTTGAAAATATTTACTACCAAGTTGATACAAATTTGTAATGTTTATTTAATCATATTCAATTTCAAAGAAAATTAATATTTTGTCATATATTTATAGGATTTCATATACATATTGCATTCATATTTGTGATAATTTAATTATAACATAAAATACTCATTTGATTTAAATTTCATTTTAAATTATTTTATATAATAAATAATATATTAAAAAAATTTAAAAATCATATTGCATAAAAATAATAATCCTACAAAAATTACTGAATTTTTTTAACAAGATTTATCATCAACTTGTAAAGATGATAGATATTACTTTATAAAACTTAGTCTTATTCAAATAAAATAAATTAAACTATTTAATAAAAAAATATTTATAAACAAAAGTTATCATCAACTTGTGAGTGTGATAAATAATAGTTTATACAATTCAATATAGTTGATATAAAAAAAATATTATTTCATGTTATAATAATTGAATTTTTAAATGATGATAAAAAAAATTATATTCATATTTAATTTATAAATATAAATTCAAAATTTATTGTTGTGATAAAATTCAGCGTTATAACATCATCTTTAAAATGAATACATTTAACAACATTCATATATAATAAAAGAGTATAACTTTTAAACAAAAATGGTTGATATATGTTAAATATATTAATAAATAACAAAGCATATGCAATAATAAAAGTAACATGTTTGTTATTCTTTCAACACAACAATCATTTATATCAGAAATTTTAAAGATTGTTTGTATATGTATGTAGTTAATTAACTAGTATGGTTGAGAGAATCAAATAAAGATAAAAATGAAATATATGTAATAGAATTATTATTGTAATAGATTAAAAGTAGTTGTGAATTACAATTATTTGTGTTGTAGTGTGACACAAGCATGATCATAACACAAACAAGATTTAAATCACATAGTTATCAAGAAAATAAAATACAAATAGTGAAAATCTTTGTTGATTAAATAGAAACTAGTAAGATTTAAAAAAAAACATGTTTATAAAATACTTTAAAGTTGATGAAAAATAATGTTGGATGTTAAGGTATTTTATAGAGTAGCAACATGCATGTTAGTCAATTTTGATATGATTTCTACTGAAAATAAATTTTTTATTAACATGTGTAACATAATATTATTTATTACGAAAACTTATGCATGTCAATGTATAAATAAAAAGATATACAAACATTGAACATAAATATTTGACATCAAGATTATGAAAACTAAAGATAGTGAATAAAATAATGAAAATATGTTCATATTAAACGATAAAAATACTATAATTTCAAATATTATTGAATAAAATTTGAATTTAAAGTTTGTTTAAAATATTATTGAGTTGACTTTTTGTTAAAAATAAATTATAATCTCAAGAATGGGAAATTAAAAAATGATAATCATCAAAGTAGTTAACACAATGATTGCTCAATAAAACACGAGTGATCTAAAAGAATATGAACTATTTTTCCCATGACAAGTTATCCAAATTATTTATATGATTTTTATAATGTTAGATAATCTAATATGTATATGAATAATAATTTTAATTAAGTCCAAGATTCAATGTTTTATGACTATTTTATTGTGCATATGCATATAAAAATCAACATGATCTATTAAAATAATACAACTTAAAGTAATTAAAATGTATAATATGTTTTTTAAAATTTATATTTTTCCGTTCATGTCTTAAAGATGAAACATAATAAAATATATATATATATATATGTTGGACATATTTGTTATTTTAAACCACATATATCATGATCTTGCTCATTTTGAATACACAATATATAAATCAAACATGTATTCTATATTTAAAAAATAAAAAAATATATTATAATATTATAAAAAAATGAAATCATATTTTTAATATTGAATAAATAATTATTAACAAAATTTGATTGATATTATTAAATGATTTATTTTTATATGTTTTTTTTAGATCAACTAATTTCTTAACCTTGCATGATATTGCTCCCAACATTTCAATATAATATCAAATTCTAGCACTCCAAATATTTGATGATGATTTCAATGTGGAATAATAATAATCATCATCACTTCAACTAATCTTATTATTGCAAGTCTTGAAATCCACATAGTTTTTAATTTATCTTTTTCATGCATAATAAATCTTCAATTTTTGCATAAATATGTATCAACAACCTATAACTATAGCTAGTTAATCACAATTTCTATGATAAATATTTTTAACATTATTTGTAGTAAAAATAAGATCATGAAAAAAAATGATGTGTTGATTCTAAATTAGCAAGATTAGTTGATATCAAATTGAAAATATATATGCATTGTGAGTTTGAGTTTGTACCACATCAAATATATCATGTTTAAGAGTATAAAATATAAATCAATAATAATCCCTTAGTGTCATTAGTAAATCAATATTGTAATTGTATCAAAACACTGATTTTTTAAAAAATTATATATGATACATATACCATTTCAATCTCATGGTTTTTTGGACCATATATTCTTCTAGTTTTTGTTCTTATAATTATTCTTTGCATTTTGATGTCTGTCACAAGATAATATACAAATTTTATAAAATAAATTTTGTTAAAACTTATCAAATTTTATTATAATTAATTTTTATTCTTATCAAAAATATAAATATATTATATTTAAAATAAAAAATGAAATATAAGCATCACTATAGAACGGTGACTCTATCATGAGAAAAGTCATATTGATAGAAAATAGAAGAATGTAAATCGTAGAAAAATTATACAAAAGGAATGAAACTTGATAAAGGTCCATAATCTCTTTAAGCTCTCAAAGCACTCAATGTACTTTTCCATTGCAAGAAGCTTACTAGCACCCAACATCTGACTAACTTATAACGGAATCTCCACTCTTGCAACTAATGCAGCCAACTAGAACAAATCCATGAAACCATTAGAGAGATCATTCACATAAAAGCAATCTCGAAGATGCTCATATATTATCCATGACAAACCCCATGAGGATCAGCGTGGGGCTTTGCATAAAAAATGGGTAAATAGTGATCTATCAAGACATAATGACTCATATGACTGATACTCTAAGACATCTAATGATATCTTCTCGCCCATGGACGGATGTAAAAGTTATAAAAAGGAAATCATCTCATCAGTATGACTAGCCATATATAATGGATGGAAGGCTACCGTGACCTTGCTATTCTCAAGGACATGCCCCAAAATCATACACCATCGCAATCAAGCCGAATCAAAAGTATCATTTGGATGAATCTTACTTCTAACTTGTGTGGTCCAATCCCATGCTTAGAATCTCCGAAATTTAACTGCCATATGTCAGTATAACATAGTATAACATAGTATAACATGCCAATCTAACTCCATATGTCAGTATAACATAGACACCATCGTGAAAATAAGAGAACAAAAATCACGCTAACTTATTCATGCGATCACGAGATAACTAATAGAGAGGTAATTGAAAAGCATGAATATATTTGTCATGAAGTGCACAAGGGAACCTATGGAATAAACATGACATAGAAATCTTTTATCAAAAAGCCATAGAATAGAACTTGCACGCGATGCTAACCACTCTCATGACCCAATCAATATATCTGAAATGATCATCGAAGGAATTGATGTAGTCTATGTGTTCCATGATAAATGTTGATATCGATGTGATTGCCCTCCTCACGTGTGTATCCCAAGTGATCCAATCATAATCTTTGTGCATCTTTCTGTGACACTAGGGAAGTGAGCAAAGATCACTCGAATAGCTCAAGAAATTCTGAAGTTGAGAGATACCTCAATGGTTTCTCTTTCTCCATATATAGTCATAAAAAGGTACAAACTAGATAAGGTTACACAACCACCATCCATTCAATTGCTCGTGGATTGATGACGTGGCGGTCATCCCTATGAGCACACGGATTGTTGACGTGTACTCCAACTAACACACTAACTAACATACAAGAAACACAACCTAAAGAGCATACGGATTGCTGACATGGCACCTTTAGATATGTAGGTCCAAAATAGGAATACATGAAGAAACATATGCAATCAAGAGTCAACACAAGAAATACATGGTTCATCTCACTGAGGCTACGACCACGGAACACACAAAGTCATTTTACTGAATAACCCTAATTGTGTATCAGAGAGCTTCTGCTAGCCCTCTTATATAGTAGTACAGCCCTAGTCCTAGTCTAACTAAATATAATCAAACTATTCAGAGTTACTCAAGACATGAGTTAACTCCTAACAATCCCCCCCTTGACTCATGTCTTGGGGTATCTAACTTTTGTTATCCATATACATACTCCGTGGGAAGTCCTAGAAGGAAACCTGAAGCATAGGTCCTCCTGTAAACAAGGATTAACTAGAACTAAGCCGTAGCCTAACTAGGAAGGAGTAAAGCATATAGAAGAATTAAACAATTGCTAGAGTAACTCTACTAGTGCTCCTTGTGCAAAACCTGCATAGTAGCACAATGCCTCGTGAAACTATCTAAAGGAATAATTTTGGTCAAAGAATCAGCTGAATTGAGTTTACCGTCAATCTTGACTAGCTCAATCTTCCTATCAAAAACTGCATCTCTGATAAAGTGATATATGATGTCGATGTGCTTCACCCTGCTATCCATCACTTGATTTGCTACAAGATGTAAGGTACTCTGACTATCACAATGGAGATTTACAATATCATATTTCAATCTCATCTTAGTGATAAGTCTATTTAACCAAATAGCCTCCTTTGCTGCTTCCGTTGTTGCTACATATTCCGTAGTTGACTGAGCTATGCACATCTGCAAGGTAGATCTCCAACTAATGCATCCACCTCCAAGTGTAAACACATACCCAGTTGTAGACTTCCTCTTGTCCATATCATGTCCATTGTCAACATCAACGTAACCCAAGAAGTATTTGGCATTGTCCAATAAACCATCAAACAAAAGACCAAAATCCTTAGTACTCTTGAGGTACATGAGAATCCACTTCACAGCTTCCCAATGCACCTTTCCTAGATTTGACATGTACCGGCTCACCTTGCCCATAACAAGAGCAATATCAGATCTAGTGCACACTATCAAATACATGAGGCTACCCACTGCCTTGTCATAGGGAATTGACGACATCTTTCCTCTCTCAGTTGCATCAATTGGACATTAAGCTGCTGAGAGCTTAAAATGTGCCGCTAAAGGAGTCCACACTCCTTTAGAGTCTGCCATGTTAAACCTGTAAGCACACGCTGAATGTACTTGCCCTGAATTAACCATAGCTTCCTCTTCCTCAAATCCCTGTGAACATCCATACCTAAAATCCTCTTGGACTTACCCAAATTCTTCATCTTGAATGCATATTTCAGTTGCCTCTTGCATCTATCGACGTCAGATTGTTCCTTTGCCAAAATGAGCACGTCATCCACAGAGAGTACTAGAATAATGAGGCTAAAAATCTCATTATTCACCTTCTTCATCTAAACACATGGATCAAACACACTTCGTGAAAATCCTTGTGCTTTCATGAACTCATCAAACCTTGCATTCCATTGCCTAGGAGCTTGCTTCAATCCATATAGAGATTTGAGCAATCTACAAACTAACTTCTCTTGACCTTTCTTCTTATAGCAAGTAGCTTGTCTCATGTAGATTTCTTCCTCCAAAGATCCATATAGAAAAGCCGTGACAATATCCATCTGATACATAACTAGACCAAATATTGCAGCAAGTGCACATACCAGATGAATTGTAGCATACTTTGCTACAGGTGAGAAGACTTCGTTCTAATCCACACCTTTCTCTTGTGTGAAGCCTTTAGCCACCAACCTGGCTTTGAAGATCCTCTTCTCTTCATCCGCTTGATTATCCTTCAACTTGTACATCCACTTGCTATCAATCAAAAGTTGACCCTTTGGAAGCTCCACCAGCTCCCAAGTCTTGTTCTCAACAAGCGATTGCATCTCACACTCCATAACAATATCCCACTCAAGCTTATTGATAGAGGCTTGAGCTTCTCTATATGAACAAGGTTCTCCTTCTTCCAAGATCAACGCATTGCCATCATCATTCTCAGATTCAATATCATGATCCTCAAGAATAGATGAATCAGCCCATGTTCCATTCCTTTCGGGAGCTCTACTAATCCGATTTAATGATCTCCTAGTAGATGGTCATGGTTGATCTCCATCATTTCGTGATGTGTCTTGAGGCTCAGCAACGACAAATTGCTCCTCCAATTCATGTTGTTCAAGAATTTGCTCCATCTATTCTGAAGCTTCTCCTTGTGGCGCATCATTAAACCCATAATGATCAATCTCCCCCTCAACAACATCCGTGAGTGGAGATTTGCCCTTGTCAGTATGGGGAGCCTGAGATATTTCCCCCTCTTTCAATGATATGGACTCATCGAAAGAAACGTCCCTACTGACAATCACCTTACAAGCTACATGATCCCATAGCCTATAACCTTTCACACCACTTGCATATCCAAGAAAACGACATTTCTTGGATGTAGGATCCAACTTGGTCCTATTCTCCTTAGGTATGAGAGGATAAGCTGTACAACCAAAAATTCTCAAACGACTATAATCAGCCCTCCGTTTGTGCCTCAATTAAAACGGTGTCAAGAAATCGATTGCACTTGAAGGAGACAGATTTACCAAATACACTACGGTATTTACAGCTTCATCCCAAAATTCATATGGTAAACCAGATTGGCTCAACATACTACGCACCTTCTTCGATACTGTTTGGTTGAGCCTCTCAGAAACAACATTTTATTGCGGAGTATAAACCGTGGTGAGATGACGAGTGATCCACTCCTCTTTATAGTAACTTCTAAACTCCTATGAAGTATACTCCCCGCCATTATCCAAACGTAGATATCTCACCTTGTGACCAGTCTGAGTCTCAACTTGGACTCTCCAACTTTTGAAAGTTGCAAAGACTTTAGACTTGTGTGTGAAAAAATAGAACCACACAAATCTTGAGTAATCATCAATAAACGATACATAGTACCACTTCCCAAAATGTGAGGCTTTAGGAGAGGGTTCCCACACGTCACTATGTACATACTCAAGTAACTCTTTGGAACTATGAGTTCCAACACCAAAGGCTTTTCTATGTTGCTTGCCCATAACACAGTGCTCACAAAATTCCATGTCAACTTTACCTAAACCAGGTAACAAGCCCCTATCTCGAAGGAAGGTCAAGTACATGTTACTCATGTGTCCCATTCTAGAATGCCAAACATGAGCCATCTCAGGCCGAGATCTGGTAAGATTGACTTCACCACAAATGGTATTGCCCTCTAGCACATACAGATTTCTATGCTTGTGAGAATAGGTGCTTAGCACCTATTCTCACCTCAAGTACTCCTTGATTAGAACTCCACTCAAGGCCTTTTGAATCTAACATTCTAAGAGAGATAAGATTCTTTCTCATTTCAGGTATAAACCTGATGTGAGTCAACGTACGTTTGACTCCATCAAACATGTGAATCATGCATGCATCCAACATCTTCAATTCTACAGGGTTGATCATTTCCCATAAGAACTAAACCGTTTGATATTGAGAAAGTATGAAAAAACTCTATAATGTAACAAATGTGATAAGACTAAGCACTACCCAGAATCCATACATCACCAACACCCTTTGGTGAGTTGCATAGGGCATACCTCTGGCTTCATAGTCCATCTTCGAGCAAGTCATTCTCCTCATCAAAATCTTGAGCCACATTGGTCAATGGAGGATCATTAGCCTTGGTCTTCACACGATAGTCCTTCTTAAAGTGACCACTCTTGCCACATTTCCAACAGACCACCGTCTTTCTGTCTTGGAATTTACCCCAAGATATGTATCTACCTCTAGATCCAAACTTCTTCCCATTCTTCTCATTCCTTGATTGTGACCGTCCACGGGTCACATTCAGTGCCGTACCAAATGAAAAGGATGGAGTAGAGGGCAACATCATCTTCTGTTGTAGATCATCATTCAAGAGAGCACTTACAACCTCATTGTAAGTGATCGTTTGTCTATCACGATGGAGCAACACTCGTGACAATGACTGATATGAAGGAGGTAATGAGCTTAACAGATAAAGGGCCTTCCTCTTATCACTTATTTCCTCTCCTAGATTTTGAAGATCAATAACAAGATCATCAAAGGCATCAATGTGATCTTGGATCTTCGTACCGGAATCTTTCATCTTGAAGCTCATCAGCTTCAAGGAGGTGTACAACCTCTTTGACAATTCTTTGCGATGAAACTATCGCTGAAGAGCCTCAAACAATAACGTACAATTGTCATACTCATCAACTTGCTTTAAAACTGAAGGTTATAAATGAAGTATAAGAATACTCACTACTTGCTCCTTAAGGTCCTTCCAGTCTTCATCACTGAATGTAGAGGGTTTAGGCCTCAATGACTTGCCTAAACCGGAAGCCTTCAACTTGCCTCTCCCACAGAAGATAGTCATCATGCCCATCATATTTGACAATGTCAAATCCGGCTCCTCCTATCTTCATGACTGCCATCTCGTTCCGTCTAGCCCTTGAACTCATCCCTTGTGTTGTTCGGTTGTCAAAAGGAACCTCCAAACTTAACTTCTTCCCACTAATATGAGAAAAAATGGAAATTTACCCTAGATAAAAATCCCTAAACCACAGGAGATATCGTTGCTCTGCTTGTTGCTTCTATTATTTGACCCACCGATCTTGAGACGTCAAGGCAAGAACTATCGCTGTCCTTCCAAACCTTTGATCCCTAGCTCTCTGACCTGCTAAACTCCCGTCAGTCACGAGCACGCTCTTAAAACTTGATATGCTTCTTCTACAGGTTCTATATCCATTACAAGCTTCTAAGCCAGTTGAATGTCAACCCCTTACTTGTAGTTTGGCAACCTGCAATAGATAGAATAAGAGCTTATGCTCCTTCATCTTGACTCTACAATGAAGTCTTGCCATCCGACGATGAGGAGTTGACAACTACAACTCTCACAGCCTGAGCGATCTCTACAACTTCATCAGATTCTTCAATAACGTTGACAATACTAACAGTCTTGTCCCTATGGTGGAGGAAATTTTCTGCATGCATCTCAACACATACTAGAGAATCCCTTTTAGAGATTTGTCACGATTGATAGTAGCTTGAGATGCATTTTTATCTACCACTGCCATACGCCCTTGCACAAGATCTGAGTCGAAAGTCTTGGAATCATTGGAGATAATACACGTTGGAACCACTCGATGCAGGATGTCGATGTCTTGTACAAGACATGGACATCCTGCATGGATGTGTCATACTAATTTATTTTTAGTAATTAAAAGTAAAAATAAAGTACATAATTTAACTATTCCACCAAAAAGTTTATTATTAGTTCAAAATAATCAATTTCGATTTATTTACTTTGAGAACCCTTAACTACATTGAGCATGAATGCAACGAACACATCCTACACGATCCTTATCACCTCTGTACAAGCCACTATTTTTAGTACCATGAGTCAAACATTGGGAGCATTAATCATTGAACGAAGCACATCCTTGCATCAGCTCCTCTGCAAGAGTTGCGTTGGTATCATCAAACTCTATGATCCGCTCCTTGACAACAGTTCCCGATAGTAACTCCGTAAAAAATCATGTCCGCCACCACTCAAACTTTCTACTTCCATCCATCAAAAGTTCGGAACCTTCCCTTCCTGCCTCGTCCTCAAATTGACCGCACAAAGAAAGACAAGAAAAACTTGCTTTCCAGTGTCACCGACTGTTGTGAGAAAACCCCAGCAATTCCTCACTACCTACTCATTTGAGAAGATTGTCGAAGATGCAGTTTCTCACACCATTCATAATCCCGCACCACCAAAAAGTCTAACCAAGACTCAGGCCCAAGCAGAACCACCCACAGCCACCGCCATAGCCCGCTTCTTTGCTATCACGGTCATTTGTCATATTCATCTGCCCTTGCAACGCAACAAAATCCCACTCATGACCGCAGCCATGCTCCCAGCAGCAGCAACAATGCAACGTCAGTCCTGCCCTCGCACAACCAATTCTCCTTTCCTACGCGTATTTGCTCTGCTCTCCACAGGCAACCAATCCCTCATATAGGGCCCAATCAATCGATCAAAAACTCAACATGACGACCCAACCGCTCTGATACCAACTGTAGGTCCGAAAAAGGAATACAAAACGAAACATATGCAATCAAGAGTCAATACATGAAATACGTGGTTCATCTCACTGAGGCTACGTCCACGGAACACACATAGTCACTTTACTGCATAACCTTAATTATGTCACATAGAGCTTCTGCCAGCCCTCTTATATAGTAGTACCAACCCTAGCGCTAGTCTAACTAAATATAGTCAAACTAACCAGAGTTACTCAAGACCTGAGTTAACTCCTAACAAGATACTCCACTAATAGTCAACTCAAGACTATCTATTTCCTCCTTGCTTAACCTCTATTTTAGTTCTCACTAACTAAAGATGGTTACACTTTTTCACATGGGTCTTTACCCATTGCAAGGTAAAGAGATGATGACACATCATACATAATGTATCACTCACCTCTATGGCCAGCCCCATGATGGGATGTGAAGCTATAACTATCACAAAGACAATGATAAGGACACATAACATTCTATCATGTATCTCCTCCCACATGCAAAATTACAACCTTTTGACACCCCACCTCACATGAAAAATGCTAACTATGAAAATCCTAATATCTAAAAATAATAATCATAATACTCATATTTTATTATTCCAATTTTCATAATTTTGCAACTAGGTCCCAATAGAACCAATGCATGAAAAGAAAAAAATTGAAATAAAAAAGACCTAGCCTATATGTCAGATTTGAGAAAAATCACTCCAAATCCTAAAATTAATAAAAGCATTGATATTTCTCTATTTCATTCTCCATAGTGTTAAATTTCGGTACCAATGGAACCCAAATTGAAAAATGAAAAAAATTATCTATTCACTCTTCATAATTGGCAAAGTAAAATCCTATAATATGTGAAGAAACAATCCCAACATCCTAATCTACTCTCCTTTTTCCCTTCTCACATGTTTTCTCGTCTTCATAATATAAATGGATTTTATAAATCAAATCTTTAATTATTGAGATTCTATAAACTTATGTAAAATTAATTGACATGTGTAACATGTCATGTACATACATGTTATTCATATATGTAATTCTACAAACTTTTGTGAAATCAATTAATTTCTTAAATGTTCAACATCATATGGAGTTTATTGTGTAAGTAAACTAACTTGTCCAATATATGAATTTGTGATAAATTTGATAGACATGAAATCTTTACACTTTGAACATTTGCAAATCATCCATATACTATCTCACATCTACTTATATACCCAAAGCTATTATTATCATGTTTGTGAATGTGAAATATATAACATGTCGCTTGTTCACATGATAGTTATTTTCGAAATGTGAAAAGTAATGTTAATGAGTGTAATATATTTTTCATATTTATATAGACAATGTGGATAGCTTTTGCATAGATTGAACATCGTGTTAATTTCTACTAAAGCATGTAAAGAATTCATGTCTATTAAATCTCAAGGATTTAAAATTTAAACGCTGTTTACGTACTACAACAATAAAGCCATTATGACATATCGTTGCCAATCACCAAGACATATTGAAGTTATTTTTTCTAGGGACTTGTTATGAGAGCCCTATTGTTCTCTTTGATGGTATGGTTGCTACCTTTTGGAGAGAAAGGTCACATACGCCCCTAACTTGGCCATAACAGTTATGGGGTAATAGTGATGAGTAGCTGTTCAAAACAAGCTAGATCTCTGCCGTGGCCATAACAGTTATGGGGTAATAGTGATGAGTAGCTGTTCAAAACAAGCTAGATCTCTGCCGTCAACAGGAAACAACCTACGGGACTTAAAGTAAATTCTTGCATTAGAGTTTTGAAACCCCTTCTATGCAATGTGCTGTAGAGCTCAGTACTGAGTCTCTACCATGGTAGTGTAGGTTACTCCGTCAAGGTTTCACACCTCATGTTCATGTTATTGGAATTCGTCGCTCAACGACTAGGGTTTGAGGTTTTTGTGCACTTGATTCAAATTTGGGACCTCCGAGCGAATTCCAGCTACGATCGAGCCAGAAGAGAGCAAATGTGATCAATGAAGCATTGAAGAATGGCTGCCCATTTTTTTGCACAGGCACGCACTGCGTCAATGTTCACGAAATCGAGAGGAAACTATGTAGTCAAGTCCTTTTACAGGACATAAGGCATATGGACTCTTCATTACGATTTGCGAAGGTCTGCTCTTTGTTGTTTGTGAGCTAGTGTCCGGGTATCAGTTTGCGGGCTTAATCAGGGGTTTAGTCTGGGCTGGCAGTCCAGTGCAGGCGCAATGAAGGTCAAGGTAATTTCACGCTCCGAGGAGGAATTCACGCGTGAGCGTCGCCAAGATTTGCAGGTCAGTTGAATTCATAAGAGCTTCGTGATTATGATACGAAATTGTCTAGAAGTGGAGAAGGGAGAGCTCATAGTAGAGGATGGTGGAATTCGGGCAATTTTCGCTGAGTTTTGTGGAAGTTTCACGTGAATTCATATAAGAAAAACTCGACAATTGAGGTTCCGAATCTATGTTCACCGTTGCATTCATTCTCTACGCACCTTCTGTAAGATCGCAGATAGACGTCAGCATACGCTGTACCACCGTATCAACACTCTCTTATGCAAGCTGTAAGGAGATTTATATTAGCAATACTTGGTCACTGGCAATCTGAGAAATTGCATCAAATCAATCCAGAACGTATGGGAGTGGGTGGCATTTAAAGGTTTAGGACAATCCTTGGATTTTAGGAAGTATGAAAATTTTGTTTCTAGTTGCGATGATCTGAACTGTAATGTTCTGTAAACACACTCCTCGGGGAACCATAATATTCTGCTCCAAGGTGGTTAGGTTCCTGACTTTTTAAATGTAGCATTGCCTTCAACAGCACAACATGTAAATATACAGCTAATAATCATCGTTCTTTGCAGAAAGTGTTCAGAAATTTGGATCCAAAGCTTCATCCACAGGAAAGGGCTCATGAGTACACTCGAGCCCTGAATGCCACAAAGTTGGAGAAGGTCAGTTCTGTTTGCCTGGTGTACGATTATCGTCCAAGGCTGAAACCTCTTCGATGGTCCTGACCTAAATATCACATCACATCAAAACGAGATACGGTATTAGAGTATCTGATGGGTTAAATAGTCTTTGATGAGTTCCGAGTTTTTACCATGTGTCTAGAGACTCTCACTTTTACTGTTCGTTGAATTATATATTGGATACTGCTGACGCCACAATCATATATCAGGTCTTTGCAAAACCTTTTCTCGGAGCGTTGAGTGGTCACAGAGATGCCGTTTCTAGCATGGCGAAAAACCCCCGACGCCTCAACTGCCTGCTTTCTGGTTCTATGGATGGAGGTTGTGCTTTATTCGAAGCGACAGTGCTCTTTTGTTACATGTTCAGAGCGTCAAAAAAATGTACAAATAATTTAGTGTGTGTAAGTTTTAATTCGTGTACAAGTTAGATGATGTTTGTTACGAGAGCTGAAAATACAGCCAGAGATGTGATCATATGTATGATATTTGTCTGTGGAAAAAGTTACTTGTGCCTGATTGATCGATGTGATGTAAACAATCAGAGATTCGGCTTTGGGAGCTCGCTAAAAGGTACCCAAAAACTGCAGTACCAATCTGAACCCCTACTGCGAGTCCTTCTACAAACTTTTCTCATCGCTCCTGATTGAAACCATCTCCAGAAATCGATTTGTACTTGTCTTGAGCATCAAAGTTAAAGAGAATCTCCCTAAAGTCGGACTTCTCCTTTGCAGGCATGTCATAAGTCAATATCCTGGCCATAAAGGAGCGGTACGGGGACTTGCAGTTGCACCAGATGGGGATCATTTTGTCTCTTGCGGAGATGATTGCACGTAAGATACTAGTTGTAATTTAACTCTACCGATCTTGTAGGATTTTTATTATCTTATACGTCAGACCTTTGTTTGTTGAAACTATTGGTAGTGGATTCTGTTTTCCTGTTCCGAATCTCTAAATGATTGGCATGATTCACATGTTTTTAAAATACAGTGTGCGACTGTGGGAACTCCCTGCTGTGGGTATTGCTACTCGTGAAGACGACGAAGCCCAAGAGGTGGAGTTCAGATCTTCCAGTCTAGCAAATCATGAATGTTAGCATTTGCATTTTACGGACGGTCGATACTTCAGCATAGTTTAAACTGATTGGAAAATTCATTCGTTCGCTTGCCAAGAGTTTAAACATTGATATCGATCCTTTGAATTTGATTTGCAGCCCATCGCAACTTTTCAAGGAAAGAATGCATTCAGGTAATTTTAATTCTATCTCACCTGTTTCTATTCGTTAATATGTGAAGTAAGTCATTCTTAAGGCGAGGTTCATGAAACGAATAGTTCAAAGAGCTGATTGTTGAAGATATGCACAGTTAGGAGTTCATATCGTAGATTAGAGTACCATATGCAGCTTCTGTGTGAGCTTTTTTCACATATTTTGTCTTCCTGTCTGCTGTCTACTTTACTTCAGGGCTGTAGATTATCATTGGAGCAACGATGTCTTCGCTACTGCAGGAGCTCAAGTTGATGTCTGGGATCCCAATAGGTGCGTTCTGATTTCTTCCTTCCAGTTTGGGAGAAAAAAATTGACTGTTCTATAGAGCTTTGGTCACCAAATGGACTGTTGTTTGATGGCTGGGGTATTGGATGCTGAAGGTCTCAACCAACAAGTACTTTCTCTTGGGGATCTGATACAGTGATATCAGTGCGTTTCAATCCGTCTGAGCCAGATATATTTGCGACAACTGGCAGGTATGTCAAGCACCTCTGAGATTCCCGCTTTCTCCTAGATAATTGGCAGATGGATGCTCTAATTTCTTGCTTCGCTCCCCAATCATTTTGGGGAATTTGAGTTTTCTTGTTCTGATGTGTATACGTGTTCGTCTTCTGCATGCAGTGATCGGAGCATAGCGTTATACGATCTGCGGACTAGCACTCCGCTGAGAAAATTAATTATGCAGGTTAGTTATATACAAACCGTGATCATGTGCTATTTGTTTACACGAACCGTGACTTAAGAATATTTGGTATCTACCCTTAGGTCCCCACTCACAGACAACAAAACATATCAACTCGAAAATCAGATTGTTGTTTCACCAACGATTTTATTTCATTTCTTCTGGAGAAGATATACCTGATAATCATTCAAATTCTTTTCCTTGCATAGAGCCCTTGCGGTTGCTCATGTGCTATTTGTATATACCTGATGAAGTGAATACGAGTCAAACATATAATATAAGGGCGGAGTTTGAAACCATAATTGTTGTTATGCGGAAAATAACTTCGATGTGTCTTCTTATTGATCCAGACCAGGGCGAACTCTGTGGCATGGAACCCTCGAGAAGCCTTCAACTTCACTGTGGTCAGTGATGCACATGAAAACTGCGTTTGGGCCTTGCCCGAAATTACCGGTGGTCGTTGCAGTCCTTGTTTTCACATCCTCTGGCAATGGGATTCTTAGACGTTGATGAGCTACACGATGTACTGAGAACATAAGCAGATAGCTTCATTTTCGTCAATACATAGGTGTTTATGCTGGTGAGAGTTATCGTTATATTCTGTCTCTTGTTCATGTAGTACAATTGTCATACTCATCAACTTGCTTCAGAACTGAAGGTTGTAAATGGAGTATAACAATATTCGTGTATAGACCCATGTTAAACATCTTTTACTTAATACCGAGTGCGATTCTGATTAACAGGGAAATGAAGACTGCAGTTGTTATAGTTACGATATGCGTAATTTCAAAATTGCGACCTGCATCCACAAGGGTCATGTCTCAGCTGTGTAAGTCTTTTCGTCTCAGTTACTTCAGTCCCTAAACCCTGAAGTCCTTATTTTTTATTAACTATGTTGAGCTCATACATCTGACGGTTCTCTGATATGTAACAGGATGGACCTCGATTTCTCTCCCACCGGCAAGGAATTTGTCACGGGTTCCTATGATAGAACTGTAAGTATTAAGAAGACATGACTACTTTCCAAGCCTGTAGGCTCTTGTGTTATCTAAATATTGAATTGTGGGCATTGGCATAGTCAAACGTACTAGTTCTAGAGATCCCTACAGTCATATCGTAGGTCCGATAGGATGATCAGGCCGTGAAGCAGAAGGTTTTAAATCCTGCTTGTTTCAAGTTTCTGTCTTGTTTGGTAGCTGTTTGTGGCTTCAACTGGAAAGGGTGTCTGACCTGGCTGGTCACGTGAATATTCGTTCAACAGGTTAGGATTTTTGCGTATAATGGAGGACACAGCAGGGAAATTTATCATACGAAGCGTATGCAAAGGTCCGCAATCTTCGAGTTTCGTTAATTTCTTTTTTTTGATATTGTTTACCATTCTCTGTTATCGTTTCTTGCCCGTTACCGTCAGCACTGCCCAAGAGGGTGGTCTTTGGGACAGACAAATACCAATATTTACAGTTTGGGGCTGTGTAAGATTCACGTTGTTGTATGATATGAGGCCTGAAGAGACCTGTCGGCACTGTCGAAGACTTCGCAAATGTCAGACTGATACTTGTTTTCTCTTTGACTTTTGCAGAGTGTTTTGTGTAAAATTCAGCAGTGATGCCACTTACGTTTTATCAGGCAGTGATGATACCAATATTCGACTGTGGAAGGCTAAAGCAGCAGAGCAACTCGGAGTGGTAAGCTGAACTTTTTTAAGCTCTTCGAAATGATTTATAATTTGACCATGGAAATGTAGAAGGTGAAAGCACTTTCTAGGTCTGTCTGTTGTTCCGAACACAAGCATCCAAGTATCCGTTTATTTACAAAGTGTCGTATTCGTTTGAGCAGCTTCTTCCGAGAGAGAAACAGAAGCATGCATACTCGGAGTCCCTGAAGGAGCGATACAAGCATCTTCCTGAGATCAAACGCATAGATCGGTAAGAATCAGTTTTTGTTGAAATAACCCAAGCATTTTTTGTTGAAATAACCCAAGCATTTTTTGTTGAACGCTTTTACCTTGACAGGCTTTATAACAGTCCTACACTAGCACATCGGGCTGTCGCATCTGCGGATAAGATTGAAGGTAGATGTTTTGTGATGGGTGTTGTGATTGGCATGGCTGTCTGTCTGTGTGCTCATGTCTTTCGAAGAAGGTCTTGGTTTGAACCAGTGGCTATGCGGGGGTAGGTCCGCGTGGTTCTTGTGTCTAGGGATGCTGTAAGTCGATGGCTTTCGTATATTACTCAAAGTTTCTCCGTCCGCCTTTGCAGATACCGACACCTACCCAAGCCAGTATATAAGGCTGGGAAATTGCGACAGGCGGTTCATGATGCAGAGAGGAAGAGAGAAGAGAGGAAACGAGCCCACAGTGCGCCCGGTTCAATGGCTCACACCTCTGCTAGGAAAAAGCGGATCGTGGCAGAGTTGGAGTAGGACGTCCACGACTGTATGCCATTTTGTACAATTTTTGAAGTGGATTAGCAAACATGGGCATCGCATTTTATTAAAGTTGTCTGGATAAAGACTTCCGGAAGTCGAATTCGACTGACCTGGTGGGGTCGTAGCTTGTAGGATATGCGGGAAGAGGTTTGATGTCTTAAATGTATCGAGGGTTAGTACACAATTTTTATTTTATCTTTAGTTAGTGCGAAATAAAGAAGTTGATCAGTATGGATCAAATCGCACAAGGAGTCGGAATGTTATTGCTATGGTATGCGTCTAATGTTTTGATTTCTCCCAGAATTGTTAGTGGTTCTTGTGACACTCATTATTCGAATTATGGATAGCGGGGAAGACCCCATCAAATTGTACGGAACCAAACCGGTAACATGGGGCTAGGCCTCAATAGTATCACACTGGGAAATATGCCCTAGAGCACCTAATATATCTGAACTATCCAAGTCAAAAGATCTACAAACAAAGTAGCATCCCAAGAAGCATCACCTAACGGGATTGCTCTCCTATGGATTGCACGAGCTAGTGTTCTCTATAGAGCAATGGAAACGTTGTCTAAAATAGGATATACATTAAGTTAAAGAGAGTGATACCCCATGTCGTTTAGTATGGTAGGCTCTCGCACATTCCCTCACGAACATGTCGAAGTCGGTGTCCATAGTTCAATATAACTCCAAAGCTAGAGGAACAAAGAGGTGATCTCTCTGCACGCCTCTATACTTGGAGACCTTGGTTGCTGTCGCTCCATTCTCCGCCCATCGTGGAGGATGGGTGATCACCCCTCTGAAATTGTGTCTCTAGTAGGATCGGTGACCATCACATTAGCAACAGTGATTTGGTCCTCCCGAACCAAGTACAGGTCTGCGTTAACCCTAGTCGACTGCAAGACATACCAACGTTCTCTCCATGTGAGGTATCCACCCTCTTGCGCCATAGCAAACATCACATCCCTAATGGCATCATGGGTAGCTATCCTCTGCCCTCCGAATGGACAACGAGTCATATGAACACATGCTGCATCTAAAGTGATACTACACTCACATGTGAGTAATGAAGATGTAGATTGATAACCAAGCCCAACATGTAACCTCATCGATGTGGAGAAAGTAGCCTAGGCGCGAGTAAAAAGCCCCCGATGCATGGTCGAGCCAAGATCCACGAGCCTGCACCCTTGCTCGAGCAAGAATGTAGACAAACTCTAGTAGTACGAGGAATGGCCGGATACACTAAGAGTGAATGTAGAGTCTCCTGAAACTGTCGGTCCATCAAGATAGTATGTAGATCCCTAGTCCAATCGGTATCCAAAGAGAAAAAAGATGGGAACTCATGTCGTATCTCCCGTGGTAAAGCATCTCTCGTATGTCGTAATAATACCTGTAAGGGAAATGATCACGTATCGACGTCCATCGTATATATCTCCAAAATAGGTCTATCTACGATCACAAATGGAGAAGATAACAAAGGTGTAACGAGCGCCCAACTCGCCAAGAAAGCCGTAGGTGCCGTCTCCTCCATCGATAATAAGCCTACACCTCCATACGAAATTGGCAAAGATGTCTGTCTCCTTGCCAAATCTCGAGTCACACACTCAAATGTCCCTGATCCGATGATGTCATCAAAGACATCCATGATCCTCCTATCAAAGGCTGTCAAACATGATATGAATGTAGGTGAAGGAGGAACCGTGCGAAGAAGATAGGTGGGTTGACGAGCAATACTAGATGATAGTATACCAAACGCCACCTGCGGATCCCCTAGTAGAGGAAGGTTGTCTACATGCAAAACATCATCGGCCAATGCAACGTCAAGGTAGCGTGAAACAAAATCCTTAGTCCCTACTGACACTCATAAAATACGTAGGCCATCTGTCGATATCATACATCCCTTTGGAAGCTGAAGGTGAGGCGGAATGCCCAAAGGAGACCAAGCCTTGCACTTTGACACCTTGACTCTCAAGCCTATCAGATGAAGCTTGATAGTCAAGTAATCAAAGGCTTGCCTAATGCTGTCTACAAGGCTCACAATGTGTGTTCCCCTCCTTAGCTAAGGAGTGGAACACACAACCGGGCACGGCCAAAGCATTACACACAAGAGCTCTATAATGAGCCATGACAAATAAGGGTCCTCCCAAAGGATATCCCTCGCCGAAAGGATCAGAAACGATGACTCCTTCCTCGGAAAAGCCATGTTGATAAAATAGAGAAGAATGTGAACCGTAGAAAGATCGTACGAAAGGAATGAGGCTTGATAGGGCCCACCGGCCTCTCTCGCCTCTCTAAAAATGGATGCGAGACGCTATTAAAAGCGTTCTCAACGTCCATCTGCAAGACAACCCAATCCATATGGATATCTAGAAGTGCTCTAATGCCCAACGATACTACCTCACAAAACCTCATGGTATTTAATCTCCAAACCGATGTGGACAAAGATGCTCCTAGAAGTGTGAGCCGATGCCGCAAAGACAACGGAGACGGCCGACAAATCGCAATAAGCACTCTCCAATAGCAATCGGTCCCGATGCCCCCAATGTCATTCCCCACATGGAAGTTCGACAAGACCCATACCGACTAACTGAGCAACGAAATCTCCTCTCTCGCAACTAATGCAGCCACTTGGAACAACTCCGTGAAACCATTAGAGGGATCATCTGCCCGAAAGCAATCTCGAAGATGCTTATATACCATCCTTGACAAACCCCCAGAGCATAAACGTGGGGCTGTGCATAGAGAATGAGCAAATAATGATCTACCAAGACATAATGGCTCCTCTAGCTGATACTCCAAGACCTCTAATGGTATCTCCTCGCCCATGGGTGGATGTAGAAGGCGTAAAGAGGAAATCGTTTCATCAGTATGACTAGCCATGGACAAAGGATGAAGGGCCCGTGCAGCCCTACTATACTCCCCGGCTTGTCCCAAGATCATACACCGTCACAATTACGCCGAATCATAAGTATCATGTGACTGAATCCGACTCCTAACTTGTGTGGCCCGAACATACTCCTCCTGCAATGTAGCCCAATTCCGTGCTCGGAATCTCCGAAATCTAGCTGCCACCTCCCTATGTCCACCACGTCCCTCTCTAGTATAACGTAGACACCATCGCGGAAGTAATAAAAATAAAAACCATGCTAACTCATCCATGGGATCGCTCGCCAACCGATCGAGCGGTAAGCGAAAGCATGTCTAGCCTCATCATGCAGTGCTCGAGGAAGCCTATGGAATAAATGTGGACATGGAAATCTAGTCTCAAAAAGCCCTAGAATCGAACCTGCATGGGAAGCTAACCACTCCCACGACCCTGACGATATACCCGAAAAGCTCAACGAAGGAGTCGATGTAGTGTGCGTGTTTCCCAAAGTGACTAACCGATGTCGATGTGATCGTCCTCCTCACATGCGCATCCCAAGTGATCCAATTATAATCTTTGTGTATCTTTCTCACGTGGGTCTTTACCCTTTGCGAGGTAAAGAGACGATGACATACCGGATATGATGTACCACGCACCGCTTATGGCGGTCCCATGAGAGAAAGTCAAGCTATAGCTAGCACAAAGGGAACAATAAAGAAACCGAACACTCCATCATGTATCTCCTCCCACGTGCAGAACCACAACCCCTAACACACCACATCACATTGGAAAATGCTAACTATGGAAACCATAAAAACTAAAAATACTCATAACTTTTTATTCAAATCTCTATAATTTTACAACTAGGTTCCAATAGAACCAATGCAGGAAAATGAAGATATTGGAACAAAAAAAACTCGACCCATATGTCTAATCGAAAAAAATCACTCAAAATGTGATCAAAACCCTAAAAATAAAAAAAATCATATCTCGCGATATCATTCGAATAGAATGTAATATTTACTTTTCCATATTTAGCAAAATATTGACTAAGAATAGAACTAATACTCTTCAGTCACTTTTAACGATCCCTTCGTCCACCCACCCCTTGTTGCACATAAGTAACATTAATCAAAAACAAGCACACTCGCATCGAAGTCGGAATAATTTTGACAAGAGTTCCTATGATTGGAACGTGGATAACCTGCGGGTACCGTTACATCGGAACCACAGTTGACTCGTGAAGAGGTTCCGGGCATGGTGGAGTTGCCTGATTCACCGCAGGTAGAGTTACCTCCACCGCATTTGGAGTAGCAGACGCATCAACAGGAGGTACGACCGGTAGAACAGGGAACCCGAAACTCGTCATCAAGTTGCAGCGTCGGTAGTACGAAGGCTGTGACCGGGAGGGAAGCCCCGGCCGACGCTCCGTGCTCCGCCGTGCTGCCAATTCGAAAGTGCGGATTCTGCGCAGCGCTTTCTTTCTTCCAGAATCGGACTGGATCGCCGCGCAAGAAAGGAGCGCGGTCTGCGGATGAAGAGATCGAGGTGCGGGACTCGAAAGATTGAGCGTTCGCTGTGCGTGGTGTGTGTTCGGGAAGGTCGAAAGTTGGGGTGCAGCTGGGCGGAGGAATTGGGGATCAGATTTGGGCTGCGCGGAGCGGAGGAAGGTTGAAAGGGCCGGTTGGGCAGTGGAGTGGGTTGGTGTTCGATGATGGAAGGACGAGGGGCGAGGCCCTATCGTACAGCGCGGTTCGATGAGGCTTTGAAGAAACAGCAGCACGAGGAGGAGGTTGTCGAAGCGGAAGATGCAATTAAGGCGCATTCTGGTGCTTCCACGGACGAGCAGGAGCCGTTCATGGGGATGAAGGTGCGCCGACGTTCTTCCATGTATCGTCTTTTCAAAGGAGATTACATCGACGCCGAGAATAATGATCAGATCCGCAAACTTCTCACCAAACAAGGTTCATTTTTTTCGGTTTTCAGTCGGCTGTAGGTGCAGTTCCTTACATTTCTTCTTCTTCGATTGTTTTTAGGATAGCTGACAATGCAGTTCGTGGCTCTTTCACGTTCGTGAAAGTCTGAAGGAAACTCTCGGACATTTTTGGATACCGGAAGACCCCTAAAACATTGACAATTTCAGCTACAGAACAGAAGACAAAAAACCTAAGGAAGCCTTTGTAATGTCAGGGTACCTTATTAACCTTTTGTTTACTCGTCTGCGTTTCAAGTACCAGTGTGTTTCATGAATAACAGAGCTTCACATCAAATTATTCCACTGTTACAAGGACACAGTTAGCCTGAGATTGAATGCTGCTACTGCGGTTAGGTATTACAGTTCCAAGCCGAAGTTGTGCTTAGCTAAACATGGTAGTTCTTAACAACACACCCTGTTCCCTCTGAAACTTGAAAATATAAACAGCCCACTCAACGCCGAAACTTGCTCTGTGCTTCTCACAGCATGGGAAAGACAAATACTCATGCCTTGTAAGATGTACCCAATCCTTGTGTATTTCCCAATACACCCATGTATTCTTATAGTCTTTAGCAGTACTTTATGAAGGATAACAGACGAACTGCCTTTCAGAGCGTACTCTACGTGAAGACTCACGAACTATCATCCTTCTTCAGTTTTCCTTGTTTTCATTTTCATTTGAGGCCTAGTTGTACCAGCACTCCGTTCTGTATAGCTTGCTCCTTACCCACGTTAGAGAGTGGTGCTGGAATATTTTGCTGCTTCTTGTACATGGATTATTTCACTCTTAGCGAATCGGGTCGTGTGGTGTCTAGCTCAGTGATGTTTGAAGGATGCTACGGATACAGGATTAGAACTGCTATTCGGGGTTCACTCATTCTGTGAGCTGTACAACAAAAAGGTGTGTTGCGCCTATTTCCTTCTGTGCTTAATTACAGTAATTTTTGCTAAACATGTTCTTAGTCTTAGTCAATCGTACGTTCTACTGGGTTCAGTTAATGTTGTCGAGGGAGCACTCTCAGTTCCTGATATTCTCTCAGGTCAGGTACTGAGCCTGAGCTACACATACATCTTAAAACGTGCCCTTGGCGAGACGATCAGGACGAGACGGAACTGCAGGTCTTGTATTCATGTTTTGCGAGAATGTGTGTACTCATCAGGTATTGGGCGTAGTGTCCATGTCCGCATATTCATTACCAACGTCAGTAAACATCACTACCTCTTTGTAGATGCGAGAGAGCTGACTTGTGCTGTACCTCATAAAAGATGAGCTACTTCCATCAAACGCGTTTGTTACTGATCAAACATCACCGTTCGTCACCAAAGCGCGAAAGATAATTACACTGTTCGCTACCAAAGCTCAAGTTTGGTCCAACATCTTACATACTGGTTTGCTGGTCCTTCTTAACGTTGAGTAGCATGACTGTAAATACCGCATGTTCACCTCCATACGAGTCGTTCACATGGCAGGACCTGGTTCTTTGTACCGTTTGGAGCTTTCACCCTCGTTAGTCACACCAAAAAACTGCCTTGCGGTCTGCTGTCAAATGCTGGAGTTATTCCAGAGTCTGTTCTTGCAGTCCAAGTTTTCTTTCCAATCTTTTTGCCGGTTACCTCAGTTTGCACGGGTTTGTTTTCACTAAGTAGTACCTCGATACTTTTGTTGTTATGCGAAGAGATGATGGTTCTCTTTTGACCATTCACTTTACACTGCAATATAATCCATACCCTTGTCCTTGCTTCCTGTCCAAAGGTTCTTGATACTGCGCCTTGCGTCTTTGCACCTTCTTACATTTGGAAGAGTTTCTATCAATGTACATACAGCCGGTTACTTGTTTTATTCGATATCACGTTCTGAGTAAGCTCCTGATTAATGGTTTCATGTAAAACGGTGACAGGACCATTTATTGAATAAGTTTATAGCTCAGATTCTTAATGACTTGCGTCTGATGCATATCAACGTTTGTACGTAGATAATAGTACTCAGACGTTGGAAAATGTCTGAAATGCATCTCACAGTTGACTTTACTTGGATGTTGCAGGAGATCGACAGGTAGTTTATGCAGAGAATGTTGTGAAGCTAAACAGGAAAGGAAAGGTCGCAAGGCGAATTCTTCTTATAACGGATGTGGCCCTTTACACTCTAGATACGCAGTTCTACAGCTTGAAAAGACGTATTCCATTGGCATCAATCGGCAAACTTTGTCTAAGCGAATGTAGCGACAACTTTTTCGCTGTTATCGTGCCATCGGAATATGACACGTTATTTGCCAGTGCTCGGAAGACCGAAATTGTGACTGTCCTTGTTGATGCGGTTAAGAAGCTTTCATCACAAGGAGAAACTTTACCAGTCGAGTTTTCTAACAAGTATGCCCTCTTTTCCTCTCTAGTACTCGAAACTCTCTTTAAAGCTACCAGGATGCACCTTTGCCTCTGCTTCTACTATGTAGTGGGTTTGATTGTTGCCACTCCCGTCGTCTTTATCGGCCTTGACCTTTAAGGTTGTTGCAGATTTGAATATTATCTGGACTCTGAGCATGTTCGCGAGGTCATCACGGAGCCGGTTGAGGGTAAGAGCTCACACCACCTGCTCTCAAGTTTAGGGTAGTGAGTCACTAACTTCAAAGATCGATCACTGAAGAAAAGAGGGAAGTGAAAATTGAATGTTTTCGTGACTGGCCGGTATTGCAGGTGGAGTGAAGACCAGGTTTGTTGACAAGTGAGATCTAATGAAGAAAGCTCTACCAACAAGGAAATCATGTTCCTGCGTTTCTGCCTCGTGAATCCTGTATTTTATAAAAAAATGCGGCGCGAAAGTATCATCCATTCAAGGTTAATTTGTTTCTTGGGGTTCATCAAGGTGCAAGTAATTTACAATGGGGCGGAACTTCGTGGTGTCTCTTTGGTAACTTGGTTAGTTCTATGAACATGCTCCCATGCAGTTGGTAGACAACTTACCACACTCGTAATGCCACCCAAGCTCTCGGTGACAATTTCCAAGTGAAGCCCAAAGCTATGCGCGACCACCATTAAGGTTGAGACGACTCTCGGAGTGATCTGCGGAAGATTGGAGTGAACACTTTCGGTAAAGTGATTGGCACTTACATTTGATTATAACATGTCTAACAAGATTGGAGTGAACACTTTCGGTAAAGTGATTGGCACTTACATTTGATTATAACATGTCTAACAAGATTGGAGTGAACACTTTCGGCAAAGTGAGTGGCACTTACATTTGATTATAATATATCTAACAATACTAAAGGGCAAATCTAAAATTCAACTATCTTTGGAATTTCAGGTGACTTAACCGAGGGTTCATTTTACTGAACAAAGTTCCTTCAGGCGACTAATTTGGATCTTGTGAAGACGTCTCTGGCATGTGGGAAATACAACATGTCATAGTTTGCACTTTTAATAAAAAAATGATTTTGTAATTATTGAAAAATCATTTACTGTGTCAATCACATTATGGGGACAAAGTGAATTATCACTATTAATAATGAAAACCAAATGAGACTTTAAAGTGCTTGTTACAACAATGAAAACCAAAGACACGGTAAAGTACTTTACCGTGTAATAATACTCAATGGTCCTTTGATATTACTCTTCAAAGGTGACACAAAACATATAAAATAAATATAATCTACAGACTTTGCATACTTTATTTTTGCCGCTATATACACTCAACTCGATATTACATGTATCTTTCTCATTAATAGATGAGAATAAAAAAATGATAAGCAAAATTAAGCTTTTGGCCGGTAGCTTTTGGTCGCGGTAACGGCTTTGGCCTTTGCAGGCTTCTTTGCAGCTGTCTTTGCCTTCGCCCTCGGTTTTCTCGCAACTCCCTGCAGCAATTGAGTCAGCAAGTGCCAGCTTTTACCGAAAAGCTTCCACTCGTGCTATGTACTTCGAAAGTGAACTCAAGTAGTTTCTTACTAAAAGCTTTTGCTAACATGCGTAACAACTGCTCATCAACAATGACCACTACCGGACGGATACCTGAACATAGTGTTGGAGAAGTGTCGGTGCAAATCTAAAAAAACTAAATATGCTCCACCTAGCCAGTCCCGCTGGCAAATCCTTGAACTAACTCATGGGAATTCAAGTACAGTTTTCTTTACAATTGATTCAGATTTATTTCCAATGCAACCCCACGGCTGAAACAAATCTCTCCAAACCAGAAGGAAATAGTTGGCATGATTTACCTTTCCAGTAGCCTTGGGCTTCGCTTTGCCACCTTTCACGACCGCCGGCTTCTTAATCTGAAGAATTTCACACCTGATCAGTCAGTCCTCATGCATTCACTGTTTCATGATGAAGGCTAAAATCATCGACTGTCATTCGCTACCGAGTTCAGATGGAACAAAGGCAAAAAATGGTACCTTTTTCTTTGGTTTCTCATCAGAATCGTCATTATCATCCTCAGCAGGTGCGGGTGTACTATTGAGGGCGGCACCAACGTCTCCTTCGTTGTCTAAGTCGAACGCAAAACCTTCGAGTGTTCCTGCTTAAGTCAAGGGACTCAATCGCGGTTTAGACAATGATTATCTCATGTCTAATGGTTCTATAATCAGACGAAATTGTGCACAGTGTGTAGAAAGTGCATACCACATAAAACTAGCTTCTAGAAAGCTGAACTAGTAGATATGAAACCAATCACAACATCATAAAATTGGTTGTTTGTTTCAGAGAAAACAAATCTGGTGATGATGCTGTCTTGTGGATCTATCACTAATATTTTACCTTCGACAACTGTCTCATCTCCGGCTTGGTTCACGTCTGGCCGGAGCTGCATAAAGTCATTCATGATTGCTTCTACCTGGTGAACATATGATTGTAAGTAACGGACGACACACTCAGATCAGCCTTTCTCGACTGCCGGCACTCCTTTACCATAATATGCATCTCGTGTTCACTCCAATGACGATATGTACTTCGAAAGCACACTGATCTCTTTTGCCTGTCGCTCAACCTTCGCCAATTCAGCTAAAGACAACGACCAACACAGTCCGGAGTACTTGGTGCAAAAGACTCACTTCTTCCACTCGATGTGCCCAGGGTAAAGACTACCAACTAAAACGAAATCGATCTCGTCAGAAAAGCCTACACATTATCCAACTTGTACACCAAAGGAACTTCCTCCCACCTTTGCCTCTGTTTGTCCGACATTCACCTGCATAAATAAGCAAAGGCTCACTTTCAGGTTGGCTTACAATTTGGAGAAATGTGAATATAGAGCACTCTGCAGACCGCAGAAAGTATGTTGTGAAGGGATACACCCGCAACTACATCTGCCTTGCAGTTGTAGTTGCGGGTGTAAGCTTGATTGGATTTTTCGAGATTAATCTATTAAGTCTTAAAAACCAGTGCATGTTCCAGAAGCTTACAGGTGGTATACGAAACAGGGAAGTAGATAACAGGTAAATACATCACAAGAGTTTGGAATCAGCAACACAGAACGCCTTGAAAGGGGATTGTCACAGCGAGTACGTACCACAAAGAATGTGTTAGATGGAACTATCGTGGTCTTGTATACAACACCTGGATAGACAAACATTACAAGGTAATAAGCATAATCAATTCAGGACAGAGTGCAAAATCGTTGTGGACAATGTTCACCTGGCTTCAAAACGTCACGAAAGTTAAATTTGGGTCTAGGATAGAAAACATACTGTATTTAAGGCTAAAAGCAAATGAATTGCGCTTGATGACAGGAATTCATGTTGAAGCAGCAATACCTTTCAGATCCAGACACATCTCATCCTCGTCATCATCTCTCCCGGAGGATACAATAAACCGTCCCACAGCACCCATATCGCCACTCAGATCCAAGGCATCGCCCTCACACTCGAGTAGCACCTGTTCAAAAGACATAAAGCTTCAATCTACAAAATTTGAATTCATAAGAAGACAAGGAAACTAACAAGTCCAGAAATTGATGGGATATGAATCCAAGAAATCTAAAACTACATTGGAAAAAACTAGTATTCAAGTTATCGACCCTTAACCAACAATGAGCAGTGTGAACTGAATGTTCCGCCTCAGAACAGGTAATTATCAAGGCAGGATCTGATTCTTCAGAATAATGACTAGAATGTGCGTTAAACCAACACCAAAATGGCCATAGATATGCAGAATCAACGACTTAAGGTTATTTACTACATCTGATACCTTATTTAAAGGTTGAAGTTTCCTTTCAGTTCTTGATTGGTGCTATTTCAATGTAAAGTATGACTAGCCAACACATACAGTTTCATTCAGATATATAAGCATGAGGCCTTACCTTCGTTCTATGAATCTTGTCGGCGAACATCACTGGGACGGTTGACAATGACTGCATGGCAGGTACGCACGAGAGATATATGTACTCATCAAAACATAGAACATAAAACATGACCTTCATTTCACTACTAGGAAAAAAATATGCATAATGATGACTAAAAATATGATGCAACAGATGCCTGGACCACATCTTTACAGAACACTACAGATAATACATTTCTAATTATGCAAACAAGGTTCAGGCTCAAAGTCCGAGCATCGTAAAAAAAAGACTGATAGATCTTACTCTTTTCGTTTTTCGTTCAGATGGCTCTCCTGTTTCCTCCTCCGCAATAAGATCTTCTTTTTGAGATGGGCCATCTTCCTCCATGACATCATCCTTTACAAGCGCTATCAAACCATCTGCACCTAGTCTAATCTTTTTGGATTGCGCAATAGTGGCTGAATCTGAGCTGGAGGGGCGAAGAGCTGGTGGTGAGAATGCCTTTGAGAAAGAAGAAAGAGTAGAAATCGGTGCTGTTTCATCCTCGTCGTCATCTTCATCTGCAGCAGTTTCCACTGGATACAGATCGATCGCTCGCTTCACTCTCTTCACTCTCTTCAAAGCTCCAATTTCTTCATCTTCAGACATCGAAATTCTCTTGTTCGTTACTTGGGAGAAATGACGCAGGGAGTCGCTAATTGCTGTCGTTCGCTTCCGATGTTTAGCAGCATCAACGTGATTTCGGAGCGCGCCTTAACTGACTGTTTCTTGAACTCCATGTGTCTATGCAGGCCATGTCGAAACCTGCGGCCTTCCACCGGTTTTGATCACCGGACCCAGAGGATAGCGACGACGACTCGTCTCATTTCATCAGTGCGGTATGCTGGAAAAACCACAGTCCCACAATGCTGGCTGCTAACAGTCAAGGGACAATTAAAATGCTCCTTGAAAGTAGGCTCTCCGAAAACCCTAAATTCACGTGTGGCCCTTTTTTTCCCGGCGGTAAACGCATCATTTTAAAATGAGATTAAATAGGTGTCTCAAGAGGCTGCAGTACCTTGTAGAAATTCTGAGTTGCGTTTATTTAGAGGGCATATAAGTTGAAACAGGTGCCTGTCCCTGAAGGGATTTGTAGCATAGTACGATTTATTTGGCCACAGAAGAATCAGTTGGTGTTAAAGACTAGTTAGGATCATCGAGGTAGTAATTTCGACCAATGCACGTAATTATTTCGTCCCTGCCCAATGTCATAGGACCCATTGTAGAGGAGAGAATAGATGCAGTGCCAGAAAGGGAAGGGATAGAGGATAATGAGAAGACGGGATCTGGCCAGAGCCCAGTTTTGGAACAATTGGCGCCCAACGACGCGGATGCAGAGCGGGGCCTAGGCTCGTCGAGTGACAGACGGCGGGAGCTGCGCGCTCCTCCTCATCATTCTTTTAAAAATATGATTCTCTGCATGCTTT
Source organism: Marchantia paleacea (assembly GCA_014180765.2). NCBI lineage: Eukaryota > Viridiplantae > Streptophyta > Marchantiopsida > Marchantiales > Marchantiaceae > Marchantia > Marchantia paleacea. The sequence goes on from MUAA02000004.1 coordinate 1,252,836, forward strand.
TGATATACTTGCATTAGTCTCGGATGAGGTGAGAATTTAGGGTTTAGATTTAGGTGAGAATTTGATTCTATGAAATTTCTGGATGCTATAATTTTTTGCATGTATTGTTCATTGATAATTATGCATAATATCGTGCTATTTGCTGTACAAATCATTGTTGGGTGTCAACCTAATTTATGTGGAATGTGCATAATTATAATTACATGAAGTAATATGTGGCATTGCCATGGTGACTAGAGAATTGCAATGATGAATGTAGGTAAGGAGCAAGATACACTTGATGTTGTTTAGAATTCTAAGTCACCAGATTCTCTAGTCAGGAAAATAGCATATGACATTAAGTAAGATAGTTCCCTTGTCTCTATTCTTGGTGTTGGCAAGGCGCTAAAGGGCGATGGTTCAAAAGGAAACACTCCAAACAAAAATGGAATACTTCCATGGAAATATAACAAAAAAAAATACAAATCGGTTTTTGTAGTAGTTGAAGAAGAAGTTAATCCTGAAGAAGAAGATGATGAAGCAAAGAAGAAGGTTATGTCCTCAAGGCGTCCAAGTTTTCTTCATCATCATCAATCCACCTTGAGGATATTACCTTCTTCTCTACTTCATCATCAACTTCCGGATAAATTTTCAACTGCTGCAGAAACCGATTTGCACTTAATCTTTTGACACTTACTCGGAGGTCTTCCTCTCTATTTTGGATTGCTTCCTTTGGAACCGATCCCTTTAATGTCTTGCCAACACCAAGAATATAGAGAAGCGAAATATTTTCCTCAATGTCATATGCTAAATCCTTTATTTTTGCAAGTCCCTTGCTGTCATGAATTTATGTGGAGGAGATGAGGATAATATCATAAATGCATCCTTTGTGGAACTCTGAAAGCATCGGCCACCGTCGGAGATGTTAAATTTCTTAAGTTGTAATATGATATGAATGATGAAGCAACATATGCTTTGCATAGGGAAAATAAAAAACTAGAAGTTGCTCATAAAACATAATATTGACTAGCTAGAAGAACGATCAATTCTAACTAGAGAATCATGCGTGATGTAGACCTCAAAACAACACCAAGTGCATCATGCTCTCTACTTACATTCATCACTACAATTCTCTAGACACCATTGTAATGCCGTAGACGGTTTCATGTTATTACAATTTTGGATATTTCCACATAAATTAGGTTGACACCCAACTTGAGTTGTTCAACAAATAGCATGACATTCTACATAATTCCTATCAATATTCCGAACCCAGTAGACTATTCTACGTGCCAGAATGAAACGTTTCTTTCATCCCAGGAAATCTATTAATAGAATCCGTCTAGCAGGTCAAGTGGCGCCTGCCTGCGGCTTGGCAGGCTGCAAGTTATAGTGAGACGACCCCACGAGGACGCAATATTGGGCTCTTTATCATTCAAGTGGACTCCCATAGAGCTGGAAACTGGCGCTAGGAGGCTCGACCCACAAGATGTCGTAGTAGCCTACGGTTAGAAGAAAGGACAAAACGCGGTCAAATATGGAAGCCGAGTCTCCCAGTGGATAATAGTAATAATAATAACGTACCGTACCAGACCATGAAGGTTACCACGTGCGTTGCGAAACCGCTGTGGATTCTTGAGGCCAGTTTGGCTACTAGAGGAGAGAATAGATGCAGTTATAGAAAGAGACACAAAATAATGTGTGTGAAAGTAAATAACAAAATGGATGGGAAGACCCCATCAAATCCTACAAGGATGGAACCAAACTGGTAACATGGGGCTAGGCCCCAATAGTATCACAGTGGTAGGAGAGTGGTGTCAGAGGCTAGCCTAAAGGGTTTATCTTAGTCTAATTCCTTCCATTCCATTCACGTGACCGTCATTTGTGCAAAAATGGTGAGGGGCCAACAAGTGCTCTTTCAGCCGGATGACTGCATCGCGTTATGAGTTCAACGGTAATAACAGAGTGGATTGGATTTCATTACCCGCTACTCATCGATTTGATGCGTTTTGGTGCAGTGTGCTTATATTTTCCAACCTTTACTCTACACAACCATTTTCCAGAAACCATGTCCCTTACATTTCATTACCATCCCAAATGTCACATCAGCATATTTCGTGTGTCCGAATATATATGCTGTTATGTGGAGGTTAGAGACTTATGAGGAGTTTATAAAACACAATTGTTGTTGAATGTATATGTATGTATTCCTCTGTAGGTCATAATGCGATAGGTATAATCTACGTTCGTAGATTACCGAATTACCTTTCATATATTTGATATACTATCAAATATATGATCAACATGGAAACGTAGGATTAACTGTTGTTTATTATTACATTCCCTCAGGGTGAAAGGTTTTTGTGTTCAGTAAATTGCACAAAGAGGGTATGTGCTTGGGTTTTTCTTGATAGTTGCCTGTCTGCTATTTCTATTTCGATGATTTCCTATTCCTTTTTGTTATTATACTTCGTCTTTCACTAGATTTCGATGAACATTTGCGCTCATTTCAAAATCTTTTCGGGTTGCACGCAGCAGGATTATCTCGTTTCCTGCCTTAATTTTTTTTCTTACAAGAGCTGATCACAACTGGATAAAATTCTGTTATAATTTTGTCCACGATAAGAATTTGACCCACGACACTGTCAACTAGACGAGTGGTGCACTTTGTCATCACATGATACTACATCAAGTTGCATTTTCTTCGAAAGGAGAAAATGTACACCAATGATCAATGTCGAAGTCACTTCTTCGTCAGCATTCGACGTACAAATCCCAGTTTGTAAAAACTTGAATACAATCTTTTGTCACCACAACCTCTTCAGGATTTGAGCCAGACTGCTGCAGGCCGCAGCGAATGGAACTGACGACGACACATCGACTCCGCGAAAGAAAGTTCCGTAAAGCAATTGTAGGATGGCAAAATTGGTGAGTACTCAAACAAGAGATTTTATTTCTTGCGTAGCAGAGCACACTCACCTTCGATTATACAAGTTTGAGGTTTGACATGTGGTCCGAGAAATGGACCGTGGACCAAGGGACAATTGACCCTTACTTGACCCTGTCAGAAAGACTATACAAATCCCCTCGAAACACCTGAAACTGAAGGGGATTTCTGACGATAGAATGGGTCCTATGACATTGGGAAGGGACGAAATAATTACGTGCTTTGGTCGTAATTATCGACTGGAAGATCCTAACTAGTCCTCCACAACTGGTTCTACTGTGACCAAATAAATCGTACTATGCTACAAATCCCTTCGGGGACTCGCACCTGTTTCAAATTGTATACCCTCTAAAATAAACGCAACTCAGAATTTCTACAAGGTACTGCAGCCTCTTGAGACACCTATTTAATCTCATCTAAAAATGATGCGCTTACCGCCGGGAAAAAAAGGGCTACACGTGAATTTAGGGTTTTCGGAGAGCCTACTTTCAAGGAGCAAGCACAAGCACTTTGATTGTCCCTTGACTGTTAGCAGCCAGCATTGTGGGACTGTCGCTTTTCCAGCATACCGCACTGATGAAATGAGATGAGTCATCGTCACTATCCTCTGGGTCCGGTGATCCAAACCGGTGGAAGGCCGCAGGTTTCGACATGGCCTGCGTAGACACAAGGAATTCAAGAAACAGTCAGTCAAGGCGCTCTCCGAAATCACGTTGATGCTGCTGAACATAGGAAGCGGACGACAGCAATTAGCGACTCCCTACATCATTTCTCCCAAGTAACGAACCGAGGCCTTCACAAAGTAGGAGGACGACGGCAAGATCAACCAAAAACAGCTGCTCACCTTGTGGTACACGTAAACCTCATTAGACTCACTACCACAGGCGATGTACTCGCTGTTGACAGCCAAGCCAACGAAATTCTTCTCATTTGTGTGCCCTTTAAGAGTCCTTATCTGAAAGACAGGTGCGTCGGAGGTCAAGTGAAAATCTTCACAACTTCAGGATGATCCGAACAAGTTGATCATAGAAAAAAAGTAACTAGTACTTTAAGTGTAGTAAAGCCACTGTTTCCGGCAAGGACAGCCTGAACTTGGCCCTTAGTACATCAAACCCGATACTAAACTAGAATGAATGCGTGTGCTATGCCTACCAAAACAAAATCATCGGCCAGAGAGAATGCATATAGCGATAACACGACATAGGATGTTCATGAAAGTTGCTTACCGCAGAGTTCTCTTGCACGTCCCACAGTCTCAATGTACTGTCAGTCGACGCCGAGGCCAGCTCATTTGGGGAAATAAATTTCACATAAGATACCGCTTTGCGGTGTCCATTAAAGACATATAATGGAGACACGGCATTCCGAAGATCATAGTAATGAATGTGATGATCTGCAGAGCCAACCTGAGAGACACCCCAGAGGAGGGTAAGGACCTATCGGGAATCGAAGGACACAACTTATATTTGCACGCGCAGTTACAAGAAGTATACGGCACTAGATCTTGAAAGAACGAAGAGCCGCAAAGCTGGCTGCAATAGCCCAGTGTCTCAATACAAAAAGTTGTCACGATGTCCTTGACTGAAAATCTGGGCAGAGCAACTTACAGCAATGTAATTGCTTGAACCAGGGTTGTATTTCACACAGCATATGTTCGCCTTCATGTCAATATTTAAAACACTCGTTTCTTGCCGCGTACACCAGACCTTGACCTTCCCATCGTCACTTCCCGACACCAGCCTAGTTGGTTCCTTCTTAGAGAAGTCCACACTCCACGCGCGTTTCTCGTGCTCTTCGTATTCCATAACACTCTGAAAAAATCAACGCCACTTTCAGCTACGAGTAGGATACGGCGAATCTACCAGTTCTCTAAGCCACTCACTCAGCACAACCTGCAGAATTAAGACAGATGGAATGGTCGGTGATGAAACGCTGGCAGTACCTGAGAAGTATTCACATCCCAAACTGTGACAATCCCCTCGTAGTCACTGCTCGCGATGTAAGATTTGATGTATTTATTCCAGCTTAAACAACTCAATTTCGAGCGTGTTGTCATCTCTACGACTGGGCAGTGTACATCTGCGAGCTCATTTACAACCTGCATGTGCAGATGTACTGATATTCAGATGAAACGCACCAAATTTACAACTAGAGCCGAAGGAAGTAAGACACCGAATCAGAATTCCAAAAAAACGAAAAACAGTAATCTGTGAGCACAGAACCAGGTCGCTCACACTGAAGCTAACGACAAACCGACGTGGCAAAGAAAGTAATAGATGGTTACCGAAGCGAACTCAAAAACTTTTATTCTTCTGGAGACTCCGGCGGTCGCAAAGAATTCATCATCGCGATCAAACTCAATGCTGCTGGATGAGGAGGTTTGTTAGTGCACTGCTTCTGGTCAAAAATGAAGGAAAAGATAGATACAAACATTTCAAGAGCAAGACTGAAAGTGAAATTACCTTGACACGATGTTGGACGAGTGAAACAAATCACCATGCCGCAACTCGGCGATTACTCGTAACTTACTGTGAGGCAGAAGAAATAACGAAGATTGTCATTAGTAATGATACTCGGGAAACAACTGGATGGTAACAGTCCATTGTTCATTTTTCTAGGTAAAACATAACATTCGCGGGAGGAAACTAGATATTGGATTGGCACCTGTAACGGGTAAAGGCAGTCAAAACAGACTGGAAGTCTTCAAGGCCAGATCGATCCATGCAAAGATCATCCGCTTTCAAGCTGCTGTCTTTCAACATCTTCTGCCGCTGGAAGGCTACTTTGCGCCTTCGTTTTTGCAAGTAGCATTCTTGTAGGTCCTCAAACTATAATCAAATCAGGAGGCACCGTTTAGGAGGAGGACGAATCCAAAGAAACTTCGACGTACAACCGCATACAACAACTGATTGATGAGATATACTTCAGAATACTTACAAGGCGATTTCGTTAAAAACTGAATTGATAAGCAACGCAAAATATATGAACTGGACCTCACCTGTTGAGCCACTCTTCGTTTCTTTGCCATCATCACACCAGTGTGGGCAGCGGCGACACACAAGGAGTCAGACGTATTGCAATTCCCAGAATCTACGGACGCTTCCTTCTTCAACGAGGACATAGTGACCACTCTTTGCTTGGGGTCCCCTCTTCGGGTAGGTCCGCTGCTGGGTACAGAGGCACCCCCTTGGCCACTACGCAAGAGAGAAACAGCACCACCTGTGCTGGAGTTATCAGATGCTAGGCGATCCAGTTGTGGAGAAGAACCATCAATGAGCATGCGAATCTTCATCGAATAGCGCTCCTTGGACTTCGAAAGCTCCAATCGCTGCCTCTCCACGTAGGCGATGTCTTCTTTCAGGAATGCCAGATCTCCTTGTAACTGGTGCACAAACAAGGTTTGTGAAAGGCAGTCAGAATACACCTCCCAAGATTGGTCCCTGTCTAGTCACTACGGTTGCACGGAACGTTCATTACACCCAACCAAATTAAGATCTGGGAAGTGTAAGAAGGTTCGTCTTCTCACTTAGAGATAATGCTTCATTACGTTTACAGCAACTGCATGGCCTATTTCTCATACAATAAGAGTAACACACTCTTCTAAAATAATGGTCTGTACCTCGTTCAACTCGTCTTGTTTGATCTGCCGAGACCGGTGGAGAAACTCAAGTAAAACCTCCATGTTAGCTTCGGCTTCTTCCTGCTCGGCTTTGTGTTTTTTATCAGCTAGCAAAATTAGAAGAGAATCCAGCTCCTTCACTGACACCTCTCCCTGATAAACAAGACGATGCGTCTATGTTAGACACCGCAAACGGCACGCAACGAGATAATTTCATGCGTCAAGAGTACTGTCTAAGTCCCCTAAGAATCTGGACGACAGCTACAAGCTCAGCTAACCCTATTCTTCGGCAATCTGCTAGGAAAGGTCGAAAGGCAGGAAGTGCAAATACCTGCTTGAGCGCCATCCGAATGTGCTCAGTCGGTGAGGCATTTGTGACAAACTGGCAGGCTGAAGCTTTCCTTAGGAGCTGTAGGCAGACGAAGGAAAGCGTCAGAGCACTGTAGAGGTTTGAAGACTTAGTGAGTCAAGGTGGTCAAGAATTGACATTGTGCAAAGAACGTTCTCAATGCGCTGACTACTCCTTAATCAAATTGTGAAAGTACACAAAAATGCACCATAATCACCACCAATAACAGAAAGAACAACCACACTATGTCGTATGAGAAGGATGCAGTTTGACTGATACCGCGATGCTTTGTGGGTGCACAGTACATCCCGCCCTCTATCTAGACTGGGCTGGAGGATAGCAACAATCGACGTGAATCTAGAGTAACAAGGACGATAAACTGATCGGATAGGATACTGGCCATGGCCTCCCTGCGTTCAACACTAGAACACTGGTCATCACAACCTTCTACAGATGTCCTCTGGCCATTGCTGCAGTCAGCCTATAGCCACAGACAGTGATCTCCATGGAAATATCCCCTCGTAGGCGATTGGCTCTCCTGTGACTACCAACACTCCTGTATGCTACACGGGGAACCATACCCCCATGATTTCCAACGGGAAAGCTCAACTGCTCCTCTGAGGCCAGCGAGTTGTTTCTAGACTTCGAAGAAAATCCCTCAGCAAAAACGACGAGAGAATCAGATACCAAGAGAAAAGAAGAAGGAGGAATTCCATAGACACGGTGCGTGTTGTTCGGGGAGTTTTGCTTGGAAGAACAGTTTCACTACAGGATGCAAAGAAGGTGGGAATAGGTATACGATACGGTCCGGGGGCCACACATCTTCCTAATGGCTACCTCAGTACAATTTAGGTCTACAGGTAATTTTACTGCAAGGAAAGGTAACAGCGTTATCATCGTTTTGATCGAGAGAAACCCCAGGAACATTACTTCAGCCTGTCAGAACGCTGACTGAACCCTCCCTCCGTGACTGCCTTCATTAAACAAAAACAAGCTCGGCATCTGGGATGACAGAGAAACTGCACTGTACGTGTGGACTCCCAGAACAGATCGAACCAGAGTAGTGAGGGGAAGATGACGGTCGGAACGGGAATGTACATAAGTAATCACCCTCATGCTCTAAGACCCTTCCGTGCTCGACCTAGAACCACTCTATCCACTGCATGCCCGTTGCAAAAGCCCGGACGTGGGAAATTTTACGATCACATTTTTCCGCTCATACTCATAACGTAGAATGGTCGTAGGAATCAAGGCACGCATAGGAGAGAGCGATTGAGAGCATGAACTTTGAAATTTAGGGTGACGTCATCGCTAGCACAGAGGCGAAACAGGATCAGATTAGCTTGGACGAGGAGGCCGTACTTTGCTCTACGCTCGGAAAAGGGGAAGGGTTGCAGAACACACCTTGTTGAGAAGGAAATTAGGAAACAGCTGGGTGTTCGTCAAATAGAGGCCGCAGCACGGACAGTTACTTTTGTTGTTCAAGTGAGTCATAATGCACGTGTAGCAGAAACTATGTCCGCAGGCCGTCAAAAACGCGTCTTTCATGGTCTGAATGCAAATCGGGCAGAGAAAATCCTTGTCAACTTCCGCTCTCGTCGACCCTCCATACGAGACCCTGCCATCCTTGCACTCCCCAGAACCCCATGAATCTCCGCGAGGCTCCATCTTCGCCCCCATGATGGAGGGAACATTGGGCCCGACGGAGCCCTCAGTACCCTCCATCCTCCTCTTTCTCACTCGCTCAATCGCACACCGCAGCCCCACGCTCGAGACCTATCCGCCTCTCTCGACACACTCAAGCCTCGCACCACCGACAGCGCGCGCGCACGGCCTTCAATGGCTCGACCTCAATCTTCTTGCTCCTCAATCTCCCCCTGCTGCTACCCACCCATCCTGTCCGCCCCCGCGCTTGTCACAGCGCTTCCTCGACAATGCACGACGCAATTGCTCTCTCCTCGCCGGGCAGTCTCCATCATCCGCTGCTCCGCATGCTGCTCTGCTCCGCGCTATGGTCCGGCGCTGCAGTCCTTCGCATCCTTTCCCCTTCCGCTCGACACCCGCGGTCTCATTCCTCCCCCTTTCAAGCCGTCGGGCCGGCGGGTCCGTTTGCGCGCTGTCTGTTTGTCTACCCCTTGACACGCTGCGCTGGAGAGCACGCGAGTCGAAGAGCTGAGAAACTGATCCCCGACTGCCTTCAATACTGAATCAAAGTCGCCATGGTGGCCATAGGCAGCTCGAGCCACTCCTTGTGAGGCTCCTGTCCACTAAAACTCCCCGCTACTGGCGTCCGAGACGGGCCCGCCAGCGGGCGGGCCTTTGAAGTTCCCGGCAGGAGAGAACCGGTGGCCTCGGGCGAGACCGCAGCAGGGCGTCAGCCCCTGCCGCCTAGTCCTACTTGGCGACTACTTTCCTACATGTGAAACGCACATGCGAGGGCTCCAGTGCCAAATTATCAGCGTCCACGTGGAGGACAAATTAATTTTACCGTGGCTTCAAACGGCCGCCTCGTTTTATTTCGGATTTGGCGAGCCCTGGGATTTACCAGCGCTCGGTCGAGAGACAGGGGCGAGCAAGTGAAGTTTGCTCGGGCCACGTCGGTCTGTTCCGAATAAACGTGGCTGGAGATCTACCATAACTTTGAGAAAGTTACCGGGGCAGGGACATTTAGAGTGCGGACGACCAATGGGAGAGCCGCAAAAGATGCGTCGGTGAAAATGGGTGAAAATGTGCCCGACAATTCAGTAAATTGTGAAATGGACATGCTCTCGCGATGGTCACGATGACTGGCTTCTCATCTCAGGTTTCCTTCCAACCCCGGAGAGTTTTTGAATATGGACCTGCGTGTTCCTCTAGCGTTCACAGAAATCCGTTCCAGTCCCGGCCTTTTCTCGTTGGAAGGTGGGTAGGTTTGGTTTCGGCTTCGGCGGAGGCTCGGGGCTCAAAGTCTGGTTTGAGCAGGTAGGCACGGATGGGGTTGTAGGAGCGGCCACGTTGATCTGCTTGATCTGCTCGTTCCTCATCTACACGAACTCGGCAGTGGTTACTGTATTTTGCTTTTGCTCGTACTATACACACAACTACACTGGTTCTACAGTCGACGTTTCAACTCTGTGAGTTAAAATACGCTCAGACCGTAGTTGATAGCCGAGTTTGCTTGTAACTTTACTCAAGAAATTGGCAAGTAATATAGCAAAAATGGATGGGAAGTCGTACAGGGATGAAACCAATTGGGGTGTAACTTTACTTGGGGGTATGAACGTGGGCCCGAGAGATGCGACAAGGGTTTATTTCCGTCGTTTAGTATCGCAAAGTCCAATTTGGACATGGTTCTGCTTCAACGAATCTACCGGCTGTGGCGGAGATTCTTCATCAAAATAATGAAATTTTTTTTAAATGAATTTTTTGAATTTTTCTTAAAGAACACAAATTTACATTAAACTCAAGCTGTCATGCATTCCATTGTCGCATTACACGTATACACCATTTCTTTTATTTCTGTAAACTGCAATCATAGAAGACTGAGGTCAACCGAGCCCTAAAAAATATGTAAGTGGAGGTTTATACTTGACCCTTAAGAACCCCAAGTACAAAGTAAAATAACAAGAAAAGTGAGACACAGTAAAATAGCAAAAGGGATGGGAAGACCCCATCAAATCGTACAACCTTAACACCTTCTATGATTGAAAAAACCAATGTAATTCATCTCCCCTCCTCTGTCTCTCGCACAAAAACTTCATATCGCAAAGTATCTATGGCTTTGAACTAACTCTAAATACTCCATTTTAATATCTATATTTCCCATTGTGATAGTATCACAATGGGAAATCTCACCCCCTTTGGTTTCATCCATGTACGACTTGATATGGTCTTATGGTACTTTTTGTTATATTACCTGGTTCTCTCGTTATATTTAATATCAAAGAATCCTCTATATACAAAACATTAGCAACCTTTAAACATTATGGTACCTTGTAGTATGTATGTAATGTCATGAAATTCAAAACTGTAGGCTGAAAAAGAGAGGCTACTTTCTCATACGGGCAAGGAAATCCATATCTGAAATATTATCAAAATAAGAATACTAAGAATTTCATTTTCCATCATTTTAATGTTATCTGTATGTTCTTTACAAATTTACATACTTATATGTTTGATAAAATCACAGTTAACTGAACAAATGAAGTGACTATGGGTCCTTTGGTAGTGACGAGCACAAAGCAGGACCGTGATTTAATTATTTTAAGCTTTAAAGCTGCTAAATTGGAAAGTATTAACTATATTAAAATTATTACAATATTGAAGTTATCATCGCGAAATGATTTGTAAAAAAATGCTTAATACGTTTAGGGTGATAGACACATAGTTTAATAACCCAATTGCATATAAGTTTACTACAAACTTATTATTAATATGTATATACATTTTTTATCAATTTTTTCAGATTCTGATTTTAATTTTAATCTTAGTAAATTTAAATATATAACTCAAACTCATTTTAAAGTTAATATTTTATGATAAATTCACATTTAAAAAATGATATATTTTTTAAAAAGTTAAATTTTATTTTTTGTTAAAGCTAAATATAAATTTCATAATGAAATGAGATCTCAAGATTAAATTTGATTTATGTTTTTTTAAAACTTTAATACATTTTTTCACATGTTCTTATTTGAAAGAAATTTTTGTATATCTGATGACTATTTATTCCACTTTATATTTTTTAATTATATTTTAGTTCCTAAGAATATTTTTTTAAATAAAAAATAATGTTTATAACTTCGTCATCAACATCAGCACAGTTTCTCATATCTTTTTTAAAGGCTTCCTTGGGATATAAAAAAAAATAGCCAATATTTGAATAAAAAAATTTATACAAATTTAATTGAAGTTATATAATTAAGATAAAGAAACAAAATGTATCTTTGTCATAAATATGAAGACATAGTGGTGAAGACCAAATATCATTTGCAAATCATTGTCATCCTCTTATTCATTATGATTCTCACTGATGTTTCCAAAGACTATCATAAAAGTAATTTCACGTACATTCAACAAATTTCATGGTAATTAAATATTATATGATTTTTATTTCAAGTTGTTGAGTGTGAGAAGGAACAAATTCATTAATAGTCTATCAATGTTAAATTATAGTCTAATAATCTAGGAAAAGAACGAAGTTTTTTTTGTAGTTTTCTGTTATTTTAATATACAATTTAATCAGTAATAACGTTTGAAATTCACTAGGAAGACAAATTTCTGGTATGACTTGACTTGAGGTTAGTTTATTTTCAAGAGATAAGAAAAGTAGAATAAATTAAGAAAACCTTCAAAATGTCACACGATTGCTTCTTATGTCTGTAAATTCTGGTTACTTGGGTCATATTCTTTCATCCCAGGATGCAGATTTTTTTCCTGGGAAAATCATCAGACTTTGGCCTATTTGAAGCGCAACCAAGTAGTTTGCAAATTCATCAGTGGAGATGTGCAGAGCAAAGTAACTTCTCTTATAGCGTGGGTTACACATGGGAAGGGGATTTGAACTTGGGATTCCACTCACGGGAGATTAGTGACTCAAACATTAAATCAACTATGCCATGCTCTTCCTTGTCATTTCGAACACTCCGTATTTTCGGCTTGGTTGATGTAGTGCACTTTTTGGTGAAAACGACACTTTATGTTAAACTTTGGTATGTCGAATTCTATCATAGCAACTCTGACTAGATATCTACGGGGAAAATGAATGGGCAGAGTTTGCGTTTAATAGAATGTTCAAATCAGTACGAACTCGAAAAAATAGGATGTTTAGCGACGTGTAATTAGAGGGTCAATAAATTGGTCCCCAATCGACGAGGAGTGGGAACTATTTATGAGATGAAGGAAAACCATAAAGAGAAATGCAAATCAAAAGCATGCAAACGTGAGGAACAAAGATCGCTGAAATGGTGGAGAGTTGAGGCTCAGAAGCGATCCATCACGTGGAATGTTATCTCTTCCCTCAGCATGGGCTGTTTATGATATCCATGGGACCCACCTCCCTTCCTCTTTGCTGGAACTTTAGAGGATCCGTTCCCTCATCCTCCTTGCCACGCCTACCGAATGGCCTCGCGTCGTCCAAGCGTCCAAGTCAGGTCTCCGCTCGGAAAAGCAGACTATTCTTACCGAGTCTTTCCATTCGTCCCCATACACGACTTTTCGGTCGTGTATCCCCGCGCTAGGAATCTCAAGACTCCTCCTCCATGAATCTCTTGGCGCCTCGTCACCTCGCCCAGACCGGACCTCTCCGTGGATGGAGTTGATGACTTGAGTTGAAGATGGCTCAGCTGGGCTGGATCGGGTTGCTTTGGTCTGGAAGCTGAACCGGTAACCTGGGTTACCCTGGTGTTCCAATGCGGGGTAGCGGTGGGGTGGCAACAAAGACCAGGACCCGAGGAGGCGGGACCCACCTGTACTTTTGTCAGGAGGGTCCGTAGGCTTTTGCAATGGCACACTCAGATGAAGGACTTGTATCGAAGGGTTATCCTCTGGCTTGTTACCCTTGACCTTCCCTAAGAAGTGGCAGTTCCCTCCCATGCGGGAAACTGGGAAAATAGCGTGGGTACCAAGAAATATAGCAAAAACTGGGAACTTGGGAACTGGGCAAATGGCAGGAGGTCAAGCGCTTTTGTGTCTACACGCTATTGACGTTTTTGTCTCCCCCTCGTGGAGTGGAGGATTAGTTGTCCTGGGCTGGGTGTCCTAGTTTTGCTCTCCTTCAACCTTTGCTGCTTTGTCCTCGTCTCCCTTCAGTCCCTTCCCTTCCCTTCCCTCCGTCGTTGTTTCCTCCAACGAGAGGGAGGACAACTCGGGGCACCAGTGGAGTTTGTCGTATATATCCTCATTGAATTGTCCCGAGGAAAATTCCTTGTATGTGGATTCTGTACCGGAGCCTGGATGGAAGTCATGTACTGGGGGGCGTAGGAGTGTTGTCCTGAAGTCGCTTGTCGCCGAGGTGACTCGGCGTAGGATGTGGGAACTCCCCAAAGTTTTACCCTGCTTCTCTGAACGTAGCACGCTCTTGCCCTGTCGCGGAAAGAGACTTCCTCCGTCCATTCCTTTCGGGGAGGGGTTTGTACTCAAGGAGTCAAGGCTCCTATGCAACTCCTTCATGCTGGAGGCTGTGAGATACAAGTCCACGTTCTTCATTACACTTGAAAATCCAGAAAATCTTAGACATGTGTGCTCGTCCAAATTCTGCAGGAGTGATGGCTATATTCTTAACGGTCTGGCGGGTTGAGTGGTTGAATTGGATTGACAGGTCTCAAAGAATATATTGCGAAAGTTCGTGACTGTGTTGGTGTAAAATTGGGATGAATCCGAAGTTCTTGGGTGATTGATGGTCCCGCATGGCCAAGTGTCTGACTGTAAAGTGCCTGGTTCCACTAACATCGTGAGGTTTGAGACCAGAGAGTCGAGAGGAGACCAACTGCAGCCACCTATATGTTTCGCTGTCGTCTGCACACCAATCAGTTCTTTGCTTCAAATGCTCAATCAAGGTCAAAGAAATACTGGAGAGGGATGAGTTAGGAGGAGGAAGAAGAAAAGAGCGAAGTATTACAAAAGTTTTCCTTTGAAGGAGTTGGCAGCAACCTTTTCTTTCTAGAGCGGCCCCTGTGGTCCACAATGGTGGCGTGCTTCCTGTCGAGGAAAACAAAATACAATTTGTAACTCTCAGTCTGGAATCGCCAAATAACTCTCTTTTCTTCTTAGCGGATGAATGTAAAAGCAGTCGACAATGTTAATAAAACAGCAAGAAATTTGCTGGAGGTGTAGCACGTGAAGTCACCTACATGTCTCCCCTGGAGAGCCCATACCCTCATCCTAATGCTACAACATTCCAGTGCGTTGTGGCTCACATCCATGAAGCAAAGACAAACAACGCGTCTCGATTTTGTGGCCTATGAGAGCAAAAGTAGGCAGTTCAAAAGCGAACCTTGTCATTTCTAATCGCTGCTGATACGATATTCTATATCAAACCTACCCCTTGGAGTGGATCTAATCATTCACCGAGGGCTCGTCGCAGATCTGGCCTAGTCATCATATATACCATCATACATATTCCGCACCCACATCCCTTCGTTATGGGGTTCTTCCATTTTTTCTGGCGAAGAGTTTTTGTCATATTCCATGTTCCAGAATTGCCCACATTATGTTGCGCTCGTTTCAAGCCCACACATGGGACGGTGTGTTTTGGTTCATGCGGTGCAAGTCGGGGGTAATGTAGTTTGCCCGCATGAACATCACATGGGTTTCCCCCTTTTCTATGAACTGAGACCACCTGTTGTTAGGCAAATGATATGGTATGCATTCGGTGCTTTGTTCGATACATGATGTTTCATGCGTATATACAAAACAATCTAGCAGATGGACCAAAAGCAAAGAAATTTTTTTGTTATTTTGGTCATTGTAAATAACCAGAAACGTTGCACTCGACTTATTTGTAGAACTAAAACAGTCTGACTTTAACGAACATTATTAGGCTAAGAATTTAAGAAGTAGCAAAAGAAAACTGATTAGGGGATCGATGATAGCATGTGGCGAAATGAATAAACAACAAGGCAAAGAAGGTACATAGCGTGCAAGTGTGCACATGATAGCAGAAAAAATTCTCAGAAGAAAAAAAGTAGGGGAACATTATCGAAAGCATGACAAGTCTGGAAGGGACCAAATATTCATGCACGAACAGGCTACGTGCTCAGTTTAGGCCAGGTCAAACCAAGATACTTCACCTAGGGCATAAAACTTTCTTCAAGTTAATCGTTAATGTCTCTTTGAATGCTAAAAGAACGTGGTAAAGTCGGAGTGGACTCGCTCTTCACGACCTATGCACCCATACACCTTTGAAGGACTTCAGGTTCCAAGCACCTCATCAACAAAATTGTAACTATACATTAGTGGCGGGTAAAGAAGGATTAATTCTACACTCCACTTTCCCGGTACATATGACAGTGTCGGCAAGAATCATCAGTAACTGCCCATCTCTTTGGAAAAATTACCTAAATAATGTGACATGTTCCAAAGAAATTATACTTTGATGAAACTCTACAGTATAATGAACTCTTTTCATACTCCACGTACTGAGGGCAGAATGCTATTGGTTTTGAAAACTGGTCCACTAGTAGGCTACTTGACTGCCCACACTTGATTGGGCAGAGAGAAAGTGAGAGATGGGATTCGCGGAGAAGCTGAAAAAGACGTACACTAGCACGTGATGTTACTATCTTTGAAACAATGAAATATCTATAACATTCTTTCCGCAATTAAGTTTCAAGTTCCAAAGCATAAGCTTAGTGGTCACGCTGTTGATAAGATTAGTACCTCTGTGGTTCCCAGTGCCCCTTTGGAAAGCACAGGTTTCACGATACATTAAGAACAATCTCGTTTCAACGGTCAGGTTCAGAAATGTTATTGGCTCTCCAATCAAACTACGAATCGCGAGGTCACAAAGTCGATGAATTATCTACTGAGGAAGATGGAAAAAAAATCATTGTTCACAGCGTTCCTCAACGCATGTTTCTACTGCAAAGTGCCATTGCCACGGGAAGTGCTTTTAGTGGTAATGGCCAAACAAAGCCACCTTGACAACAGTTTGGAAGCCTTGGAATATACATAGCATTTGGGAGTTTTTCTCCGGTGATAGAGGACCTCGAATCAACATGTAACAATCATTAGCAGAAGCATGAACACGAACCAGCACAAGCCAAAAGAATTGGGATGACTGGGTGGCTTACCGCGAGCGCTGGGGATGTCAAGAGATTCAGCAGAAAAGTTTGGATTCCCTTGGTAAAGTGGGGTCGTCTGACAAACAGGACTGTTAGAGGGAAGATCATTACAGTCACGAAAGAAAACAGAGGTCTTCTTATATATCTTTGCATGCTTGTGGATAGTGTAGTGTCCCTGAACAGACTTGTGTATATAACATGACAAAGATGAGACAGTGATTGTTCTACTTGATAACAAGCTGTCTGTCCTACCCCAAAGTGTTTTCTACATAATTATTCCGAATTGTCCCAAACTTGAGCCTCGACCATGCATTAGGGCATGAAGTTATGCATAAAAGATTCCCAGAAAAATAGGTAAAGCGTTGCCCGTATGATCATATTTGTAACCTGGGGGATAATTTACGTGGCGCGCAACCTTTTGTCATTGATCCGTATGTGGTCCCTAGGGTACGCGAATTTACGACACTAGTCATTTGAAGTTTGAGAAACATGTTGCAACAAGAAAGGCAAATAGATCGGGATTAGCTGTTCTTCTAAAAGCATGTACTGGGAGCTCTCTTGTCATGACTTATGATCCACAAGACATCCCACAACTGGTGAGGCAGATACTGCAGCTAGGTTGAACAACAGGAACACGCACGAGTTAAATGGTAGATTCAAAGAGAATTTTTCAAAAGAACACGTGAAGAATTCTTTCATTTTATAGTGACATAAACTGAAAACATAGGAGCAAAATACATATTGGAAAAATCTAGATAACTCCATCACAAGGTACACCTACGGGATTTCAAGATGACGTTTACCAAAAGTCTTAAACTATGCGTTGATTTACTTGAATACGAAAAAAAAAGACATAGATATTTATATAAATAATGTCGGTTTTGTTTTACCTAAGTCTGTGTGAGAATAAGATATTATATGATACGTAGGAAAAACGCCTTAACGAATGCAGGGAACGTTCGAAATGTCCTATAATTCACTCATCTATCCTCTGCGAAGAGAAACAGGTGACGATAAAAGAGCGGAAAGAAAACGGGAAGTTTAGAATGACATTGATCGTCGAGCTTTTCCTCTACGTAATGAGCGAAAATTCAAATCATTGCCCGGAGTTAACTTTGCTGCGATTTCCAGTTTGGACGTGACTGGGCAAAACGCTGCTGACTCCGATGGCAATTGGGATGACGTATTTCCATTGAGACGGACCATTCTGCTTCGCTTCTTGACACGTGCTGGCCTTTTCGTATATTTCGACAGTGAAATGTAGAACGAGAAAGTAAAACAGTACAAGAGTATGGGACGCAAGATGAGCACCGATGGAGTTCGTATTTTGCACGAGCAAAATGGGCCGAGACTGCAGTAACAGTGCAAGGATTTCTTGTAAATGATCGGCCTGGGGTTCTCCACGACCATTTGCTTGCTCGCCTGGTGTACTTTGTACTCTTCTTTGTCGGCGTGCTTGTGTAAAGATTCGGCCCAAGCCTACCTCCTTCCATCTGCCAAGAGGTGATGAACCATCCTACCGAGACTACTGATAAATGTTCGTACTTTTGGAGTATGTACGCGTCCCTAGATGTATACCTCCATCTTGATAGAGAGTCTCAGATTCCTATTCATTGTGTTGCACAGATTGCCCCTCGCACTTGTGGCGAACAGGAGCAATCGGTACGATTTTCGCTAAAACAGTGAAAGCCGTCGTGTCTGGCATCTAATAAAGTGTTATCGATAGTGTCATTCTATACATATGTTGGCTAGCGAGCGAAAGTGTTGTTAAAGTAGTTGATTTGACGTTTAGACCAGAAGAGAGTGATGAAAGCAAACTCTCGTACATCGAAGATGGTTGTGAGTGTTGACAACAAGCAGTAGACACATATCCATTAGCATGTACGAAAAACCAAACATAACGAACTGCACAACAATCTACCAGTCACGTCCGGTGGAAGAACCGCACTGTCACAAGTACAGAAGGACAAAGCATGACAAATGAACTTTCACGCAATTTGTACCGGGGGGCTCATTCTGTAGAGTCACATTTCTAGTGTGAACAAAAATGACATCATGAATAAAGAAACGTCCAGTTTCGAAGAATGACACGGACATGCGCCAGTTCATTTTACTTTCGCCATGTGACCGTGTCCGCTGTGGACAAACGACCCACACCAGATCTCCCTGTCGCCTGTGCAATGTGCACGTCAAGTAAAATCTCGAGCGTCCAAATAAATTTATATTTCCACTTGCGCCCGAGCTGCGACCGCAACGAACCAGAACGTACGCATCTGCCCGACGCTGAATGGAAATTTGCCACGTTCTCAACTGAATAGTAACTGGCGTCATGTTGCAGCTCCATTTGGCGCGCACTCGGCCATTGTTCTGCGTCTGAGAGCTGCTCTACGTGGCGCTATGCAAAGTCGCTCAATCTATCTGGTCCGTGCCGGTCAGCTTGCTCCCCAACCAGGGTCCGGACTGTTATTTTGGCGCTTCGAGAGCAACGAGACCTGCTTCCAGGGCATTCTGCCGGGCCAGAAGCAGATTCGGAGTCAGGCTTTGGACCCTGAGGTAGGTTCGGAAGGTTTGGCAGAACGCGAGAATTAGGATTCTGTCTTCTCCGCTGGATCTGAGGTTAAGGCAGGGTCCTCTTCGGTGAAATCACAGATCTTATAAATGCCTGCAAATACCGTACTCGAGAGATTCGTAGACAAAGGAACGCACTACAATTAGGCAAACAATACTCCCGAGAGACAGACAGAAAATACCATCTCTCATCAGAAGTTACAAGTTACAACTCACTGTTTCCTTGAAAAATGTCATCGCATGCTGTTAATCTTTTCCTTCGTTTTCTCCGCTTGGTTTTTGACGTGGAGTAGCTCAACTACTCCTTAAAAATCCATTTGTATGGTTATCTAGAGCTCCACCATCAGCCATGACCAAACATTTTCCTTGGGTGATCTATCCAATCGGACCTTGTAAAACGTGGATGCCAGCGGGCGCCGGGAGGGATCCCAACACACTGAAGAACACCACAAGCGCCAGTTACATCACAGCCTAAGATGGTCCGCTAAATGTTCTTATGAGCATTTGAGGGCGGAAGAGTTCATAAGGTGAATTCGAGTCAGGGTCTACCAAGTTCATCTTGCGGGGGATTAACCTCTTACTTTACGAGATCTCAACCACAGTATAACATGAAAAAATATATTTTGCCCACTCATAAAGTCATCCATCTCTGTGAATTTATGGATGTTTCGCATTTTCCAAATCCATGAAGACTTAAAAAATTAAAGTCCTTATACGTACTACTGATAGATTATTTGTATTTATCATTCAAATACATGAAATGTATGAACAACTTCACGTGTATGATATAATTGTAAAAATTCATCTACATGATTTCGTAAGCCACGGAAGCTTTCTGCATTTACGAATCTCCATTCATTTCAACGCTCTGCGGATCAAAATTACCATTTGGGTCATATCTTGGCTGTGCATTTTCTGATTATTTTTTTGGTTTCATTTTCTGTACTTTCAACAAGACTTGATTTCCCGGGTTTTGATGTATTAATAGAGGAGAAAGGCTGTATGTTTTAATCTGGAATTACTCGAACAAAAATGATCATTACACAATGTTGGTTACAATGTCTCGTTTTGTCAAAAGTGATTCAATCAATAAAGATTTTGATATAATTTTTTCATGCACATTTATGTCATGATATTTTGGCGTGTCTTTAATTATCAACATATGAGAAGTTTGCTTATCTCCATCGTTTTATCTGGTAATGATCATGCTATTTTTTTCGGCTATATCAGTTGTAAAGTACATAATCCGTACTTGATCTAACGATTTCGAATTTACTTTTACAATTATTGACCCTCTTATTATTTGTCGTGAATAAGAAGATTATATCACATGAAAAAACAAACATATTTTGGGATGCCATTAAAAGACATGTAGGGCTTTGTACTAAGTGGTCACATCATGTCTTCAGGTTCCGACCTCCATGACCATGCAGACTGGAAAGACTAGAAAATCCACGACGATGAAAGTCACATGATCCAAATGCAAGCATGCACGTCAGACCCTAGACGGTGAGAAATGACGAATCAAAGAAGTGTAACTCATGACCACGTTGGATCAGAGTTACTAGTCCACTCAGCCGAGAGTCCGAGACAGAGTAGTTCAGCTGGTATGACTGGACTTGGACGCCGGACTCCACATAGGCGGATTCCTGACAAGCAGATAATATAAGGTTTTCCAAGGCTGACATTCACTTCACCATATCTCCAAGATACAGATACGAATGTCAACCCGTCGTCCAGCATGCCCTTCAGAACCACGGCCAGGAAAGTAAAACTTGTGTGCAAGGAGACTTTCTCGTGGTACTCATTCCCAACTGATTCAGATGCTATGTACAGACAGAGAGAAAGGCTTTTAAAGCTAAAGCTAAAGTTGGTGCTCACACGACATTCACATCCGCTGTGATGCAATCGCGTTTGATTCGAATCTCCCCCGTATCAGCGAGTTGCGAGGCTGGAACTGATCCTGGCGGATCTCCCAGGATGCAAAGGGCTCAGCCCTTCACTCAAACTGACGTGTACACTTAGGCGGCTGATACCGATTAGCTGTCGCTCATTCGCAAAACAGCATGATGAGCTCCAACAAAAGCTGGGCTTTTACTTCCACTTCAATCAAGTGGAATTAATACACCACTTGATTGTAGTGTTATATTTTGCCAAATATATACAGTGAATAGACAATTTTAGACAACCCAACCCTTGAATTTGTTTTTCAATTTCCATTCATAACTAAATTAAACAATATAGAGAATGAAATATAGACATTAATATGTTTATATTCATTCTATATATTGTTTAAATTTTTTTAAAAATATTTTAAATGATTTTTCTCAAATTAGATATATGAATGAGGATTTTTGTTATAATTTATATCTTTTTATGTTTTGGTTCTATTGGACCATAGTTAGAATTTTATTGATATTGAAATAGAAAAATATTAGTGTTTTTAGATTTTAGGGTTTTTAATAGTTAACATTTCTCCCTTCGAGCTAGTGTGTCACATGGTTATGGTTTTACAGTGGGAGTACATACATGATGGAGTGTCATGTGTCATTATCGTTCTATTTGTGCTAGTTGTAGTTTCACTTCTCCTCATGGGACTAACAAGAGCGGTGCGTGATACACAAAATCTGGTGTGTCAACGAATAAAGATCCATGTGGAAAAGATGCACAAAGATAGCAATAGGACCACTTGGGATGCGCATGTGAGTAGAACGATCACATCGATATTTATCACTTTGGGAAACATGCATCGATTACTTCATTGATCGTTCCGACTATACCGATAGGGTCATAGGAGTGATTAACATCCAAATTAGAGTATATTCTAGAGCTTTTCGAGACTAGGTTCCCTTGTATATGTTTATTCCATAGGCTTCATCATGCATTCCATGACAAGGCTAGACGTGCTTTTCGTTTATCGTTCGATCGATTGACACATGATCGCATGAGTGAATTCGTGTGATTTTTGTTTCTCTTACTTCTACAATGATGTCTACGTTTTACTAGGGGGGATGTTGGACATAGGGAGGTTATAGCTATATTTCAAAGATTATGTGACGGGGATTGGACTACATTGTAGGTGGAGTCTATACATGCCACAAAGGTTAGCAGTTGGATTTAGCCACATGATACTTCTGATTCGGCTCGATTGCAATGAAGTATGATCTTGGGGTAAACCAGAGAGTATAACAAGGCTACATTGAGCCTTCTTCCTAAGCCTATGACTAATCATACTTAGGAGACTATTTTCTCTTTACTCCTTTTACATCTATCCATGCGCAAGAAAATACCATTAGAGATCTTAGAGTATCAGCCACATGAGCCATTATGTCTTGATAGATCGTTTTCTTCCCATTTTTTATGCCCAACCCCATACGTATCCTCATACGTCTATCAAGGATGATATAGTAGCATCTTCGAGATTGCTTTCATACACATTATCCTTTTAGTGGTTTCACGGAGTTGGTCGAGGTGGTTGTATTATTGCGAGAGGGGAGATTCAATTATCAATTTGTCAAATGCTAGGTGCTAGTTTACTTCTCGCGATGGAGAAGGACACTAGGGTTATTAGACCGATTGCTATTGAGAAGGTCTTATTACACATTGTTAGTTGTATTGTGATCTTGCAATATTGTTCACATTTCCATCAACATCTTTGTCCCCATCAGTTTGGTTTTGCCACACAAGGAGATTGTGAGGTCATATCGTTAAGCATTAGATCACTTCTAGATATCCATTCGGATTGGGTTGTCTTGTAGGTGGATGTTGAGAATATTTTTAATAATGTCTAACATGCATCTATCTTTATAAAATTTAGAGAGATTGATAGACCTTTATCAAGCGTCGTTCCTTTCGTATAATCTTTCTACAGTTCACATTCTTCTCTCTTTTATCAACATGGTTTTTCACAAGATGGAGTCTCCATTCTACATACCGGCGTTGGTACTCGAGAGGACGATATTTTGGGAAGATCCATATTTTTCATGACTCATTATAGAACTCTTATGTCTTTTGCTTTGGCTGTACCAGATTGTATGTTCCCCTCCTTAGTGGATGATACACACATTGGGCCATGTAGACCACATTACATTTCATTACTTGATTACCAACCTTCATCTTGTAGGCTTGAGAGTCAAGGTCTCAAAGTGTAAGATATGCTCTCCTTTGGGTATTCATTCTCATCTCCAGCTTCTAGAGGGATGTATGACATTGATATACGGCTGACACATTCTAGGATTGCAAGTAGGGTCTGAGGATTTTGTCTCACGCTACCTAGATGCTGCACTGACCTAGGATGTATTGCATGTAGATGACCTTCCTCTACAAGGAGATCTGTAAGTGGCATTTGATATATTCTCCTCTAGTATTGCTCGTTGACACACTAAATGATTGTTTTCAAATTTTGAGAAATCTAGGTTACAAAAAAAAGATATATCTCCTTCACATGCATTCATATCACGCTTGACAACATTTGATAAGAGAATCATGTGTGTTTTTAGTGACATCATCAAACCAAGAAGCTTTGAGTGTGTGATAGGAGATTTGGCACGAAGATAAACATCTTTGCCAATTTTGTGTGGACGGATCTACTTATTATCCATGGAAGAGATGAAACCTATAATATTTTTGACTAGTAGGGTTTTCTCGGCACTTTTGTTATCTTCCCGATATATGAGAGGGACGTGCAAACATGATCATTTCTTTTACAGGTACTATTACGACATACAAAAGATGCTTTACCCCCGGACCGTGTTATGTTGTGATGCGGTGTCGTGTTGTGACGCGGCTAGTATGAGAAGATGATGACATGTGTCATCTTCAGAGCTGTTGTCATGACGGCGATAGTTTAGGTTAGGATAACCGACGGCGCCTTTTGTAAAAGTTGTTAAGAGCCCACCGTTGGATCTACTTTGTAGGTCGGGGATGTTGAAAAGGCTCCAAGAGATATTATCTTGGACCTTATCAGATATAAAGCGCAGTCAGGATGGAAAGGGTATGGGAGAGTGCTAGACACACCACTTTGCTGACTAAGGAGCATATATGATCGAAGTGGAGCCGACGAGGACATGGATAGAGGACAACATGATCCTCCAGATGTACCGATGCCTAATCCATTTGTGATCAACATCCGGTGTCTTCATCGTGATCATTTTTGGGCGTGGTTAGTGTATCATTTTGGAGATAACTTTCTGCAACAAGTGATAAACTCTCAAGACCCGATTATTCTTCCAGTTGTTTCCTACGGCGCGATTTGGGACGTAACAGTGTACGTTTTGATTTAGTTTGGGCGCTATGGATTTGAACTTACCGGTAGTGGTGGCTTTCAACACATGGGTTCCAATCCATCACTATTGCTTACCGAAAACAAGCCATAGGGAGTTGATTGTTAGGAACTTTGGCGAGGAGTATTATTCTCAAGTTATAAACTTCCCGGTTCTGTTTGTAGTTCCGTTCATACTTAGTCGGTTTCGAGTTATCATTTTGACTCTTTATTAGTGGCAACTCGTATTGTGTATAGGATGGCTAAGTAGTGTGTTTAGGATAGTTGTAAAGCTCTAAGTTAAAATGGAGCTAATTTGGCCACACTAGAGGTCAAAATAACACTTTTCATTCTCATTGGTCTTGGAGTTTGGGCTAATGAGGGCACTTGGGTAACTTCTTTGAGGTTTTGAGGAGTTTTGGAGACCTTCCAGGGGGACATTCGGAGATCTGAGGATTGGGTTGGAGAGCTGACGGGACGAGCTACGACGTGGGCTCAAGAATGGATGGATTTGAAGGATTTGTCGCTTTGAAGTGAGGATTCAAAGTTAGAGTGAGAAATTTAGACCTTTGAGTGTATTTGGGGAGTTTCTGAGAACCTTACGAGGGTTTTGGGAGCTCTGAGTTGACAGTTATAGTTTTTGACTCATGCTTGTGTTTTGATTGAAGTTTTGACTCGATTGGACGAGTTTTGAGTACAGAGTGATGGCTTGAAGTTTGTGTATACAGTTAGAATTGTAGGACTGCACTGATTGTCACGAAGTTAGTACAGAGATCATATCTTTTGATATCAGAAATTTCTGTCAATGTATGGAGGGTTGCTGTTTGCTTCATGTGTTTGGATCCCCTCCATACTAGCTTCTTGTGTGTGCACCATGCTAGATTTGTGTGGACGTCTGATTCTATAGGAGTGCTAAGGACTTGATCACTTGTTATCACTCTAATGTGTGCTGCATATTTCTCTTGTGAGAAGTTGGAAGTGATGGCCAACTCTCCCAAGAGTGCTTGAGGTGATGACCAGTTAGGTCACCCGATCCATAAGACACAAACCAGGAGGATCTAGATTTAGACCAGTTATGATAAACGCAGAAGCTTGGATACTTAGGGGATTGGTGGGATCAACAATCAAGACGACTTTATATAAGCAACAAGCTGCGTGGTTGTTCAGGATCACAAGGAAGATTACAATGAGTGGGGAGGGTTTGAGCAGAGTCGGCGAGGTACCTAAGGTGCAGCTTGATCCGACAACAGCAGAGATGTTTCAAGCGGTCACACTCTTTCTTCAACATCAACAATTACAGGATCGAAGGGAGAATTTAGCCACAAGGGCGCTGCAAGCTATGGTGGGGAAGATGGATCAGTTTGATGAGAGGGATATCTCAAAGTACTTGAGGTACTATGTGAGAGAAATGGAGCTGAACCGTATACCTGAAAGAGAGATAAGAGAGATGTTCTGTCTTGCTGCGGTGCTGGAGATTAGAGCCCATGGGAAATCTCTACATGAACAATTTGGTGAGGGTTGGGAAACATATTCCCATGCCTTGATGGATGAATACTTCTTGGAGACTCTGATAGAATCACTAAGAATTCATTCATGGAATGGGTCGAAAGGCCCAATAAGGAGTCTCATGCAACTGAGCTTCTAAGGAAGTTTGAGAGACAATTCTCACAATTGTCTCGACTGGAGAAGATCACTTTGGAATCACACAAAATTGAATTGCTGTAGAATTTAAGTTGCAAGAGAAGCTAGAGTTGCTTCTCGAAGACAAAAATGAGAAAGAAGGATTAATAGGTAGTTGGAAGGATGTTGAGGAGGCAGTTGGGCTATTGGCGAAGAGGGAGAGAAGGAGAGAGAGATTGTAATGAGAAGACCTCTTCAGATTACTACTTTTGTTGCTCCAGCACCTGTTATTAGGCAAGTGGTTCCAACCTCCAACGTTCAAGCTTTGGCTGTGAATGACAGAAAAGAAGAATCATCCATCGATGAGATCATGCGAGGAATGAAGGAACTCAAGATCAAATTTGCAATGTTGGAAGAGAAAGATATGGGAGGGGAGAAGAAGCCTTTCACTAAGCAAACATATGTGCAATGGTGCATATGGTGTGACAGCACTAATCATGCACGAAGGTATTATGGAGATTTTGCATTTATGGAGATTTTGCAGAGTGGAGATATTTTTTGGAAAGAAGGGAAGGTAGCCCTTAAGGACACTGGAGTAATCGTACAAACCAATTTTGGTAAAGGAGGCATGAGAAAATTGATGGATGATTATCATAGTGCACACACAGTGGCATCGGTTGAAGCCTTTAGCTATGGTGCTAAGGTTAGAGGAGCAAGAGAGGAGTTTTGAAGGGCAAATACCGCTCAATGGCCTATGATCAAGTGCTCTCGGTACAATGGAGAAAGGGAAGGTAGCTAGAGAGACTCTTTTAAGAACAACGGCGGAAATTTGTGCTACTACTAGATGGGAAGATCCAGTAGAAACCATGTCGGTTCATGTTTATATTGCTAAGACTCAATATGAAACATCGGTGGAAGAGAAGAGACGGAGGGAAGAGGAAGGTTTTGGCGAAGTACTCTCATTGAAGAGGTTGGCTAGAGAACGTATCAGACCTGATACACCTCTTCCACCTGATCACGCTATGGAGGAAGCTGGTCCTTCAAGGTCTAAGGAAAGAGCCAAGGGGGGTGAGATGGACAAGGGAAAAACACCAGCTTACAAATTACAATCGGATATTGAGGTGGCAACAGATTCTAAGGGAGTCTTGGAAGAGAGAATTTGAGTGCCAAGGTAGAGTTTACCTTGAGGGAGATACTTGGCATAGCAAAGAGGGGGTTTCATGATGTTATCATTGATATCATCAAGAGGAAACACTAAATTTCCAATGAGACTGCTCTACTTCATGCGATGGGTACAAAAGTATCAAGGGATGAAGAATATGCGTTGGTAGAGTGTTGTGAAGTAAAATCTTAGAAGGTTCGCTTTGAGGATGAGGCCAAAGAAGAAGATGTGAATGTGTCTAGCCACTATACCCGATCGTATTGGGCAAGAGCAATTAATGAAATCCTTATGAAGCTAGGGGATCTTAGTGAATCAGTGTTAGCATTGATTGATTATGGATAAGAGATCAACATAATATCAAGAGAACTCTACAAGAAGGGGAAGTGGTTTATTGACATCAAGCATGGTTGGGTGATAAGGGTAGCTAACAACACTCAAGGGGACTTGTATGGATCGTGCCCTAATATTCCGGTGAAGATTGGGGATGTTGTAGTTGAGCAAAACTTCTTTGTGCAAGACTCAACTTCATACCCATTGATTCTGGAGCAATCATACATTATAGCACTCCAGATGGAGACAAGAACGTTTGATGATGGATCGGCATATGCAAGAATTTGTAGCCAAGATGGGAAGTGGTTAGTGCAGTTTTAACAATTCCGGCAAATCATGAGAGAAACAAAGCACGGTTGAGAGAGGGAGCTTTCCCAAAATCTGAAGATTTTGAGGATTTGGGGAAGAATCGCTGTAGAGAGAGGATATAGTGGTACGGAGAAGAAGGTACTCTCACCTACGCAAGAGAAAGGTACCTTTTGTACAGGATTGATGGAGATTTTGCGCGATAGATATGCTACATACAAGGAGGTTGCTGATTTGAAAAGATGAGAGAATAACAATCTGCACAGATATGAAGAAAACCTTGCAGATTTGAAGCTTATTGAGGAAATTGAATATATATAAGGAGTTTATGAGGAGTTTGGTTTGGGAGATCCATTGAAGGAGATAATGGAGATTGGATTTGGCGATGAAGACAAGATAGTGGAGGTTCACTCTAGAGAGCTATACTCCACTATTGAGATGTTCGAAGCACGTGAGGTTCAAGTGGAGACAAGATATAAAACGGTTGATAAGAAGGTGAAACTGATAGCTGCTCCTTTATCAAATGACTCAAAGAAAGAAGTGCAGGAAGCAAGTAGAGAAAGTAACTTGAGAGATCATAGTAAAATGTGACACAAGTTTACTGAAACCACTATGAAGGAGTTGAAGGTTGGATCTGATGGTTTCCTTCTTGCAAATGAGGAAACATGTTTCAAAGAGATATATGCTAGGCATGGAAAAGCATTATCTTTTGAAGCAAAGAAGAAAGGGGGTGTGAATCCTAATGTAGTAGCTCCCATGATCATTTTTACTGTGCCTCATGCGCCTTGGGACTTGAGATCAATACCAGTACCTAGGGCCCATCTTCCAAAACTCATTGAATTGTTGAAGGAGAAGATGAAGAGAAGGATTTTAGAGCCGTCCTTTGCACCATATTCTAGTTGGTGGTTTACAGTGCCAAAAAAGAATGGATTACTATGATTCATTCAAGATATGCAACTGGTGAATCAAGTGACTATCGGGAATATGATGGTGGGATCAATTGTGGACGAATTTGCTGAAGCCTTTGCAAGGAGAGCTATCTACTCCATGGGAGATCTTTACTATGGGTATGATCAGTTTCAACTATCAGAAAGAAGCATGGGTTTTACCACAATAAGAACATCCTTGGGTTTGGTAAGGATGTGCACGTTGCCACAAGGGGTGTAACATTATGTAAGTGAGGAGAGACCACTCTACTAGCTCAAGAAATTCTGAAGTTGAGAGATACCTCAATGGTTTCTCTTTCTCCATATATAGTCCTCAAAAAGGTACAAACTAGATAAAGTTACACAACCACCATCCATTCAATTCCTCATGGATCAATGACGTGGCGGTCATCTCTATGGGTACACGGATTACTGACGTGTACTCCAACTAACACACAAGAAACACAACCTAAAGAGCACACGGATTGTTGATGTGACACCTTTAGATACTCCATTAATAATCAACTCAAGACTATCTATCACCTCATTGCGTAACCTCTACTTTAGTCCTCACTAACTAAAGATGTTTACAAATTTCCCTCCTTTTAAGATGCAACGTCCTTGTTGTTCACACGTTCAAACTCTTGAAAGATCAAAGGTGCATTGGCTAAGTTTTTTTCCGGTTCCCAAGTTGATTCATATGATGGATATCCATTCCATTGAATCAAATACTCAATTTTTGGATATTTGTGAACCCGAATCCATTTTTTGAGAATCTTATCAACCTCAAATTCTGCATGATCTACTACCATAATAGGTAAAGGAGGAGGGGTTGATGGATTTGTGAACTACTTGGGACGTGATACATATTTTTGCAATCGTGACACATGAAATACGGGATGTATTTTCATATGCAACGGGAGCTCTAACTTGTAAGACACCTCGCTAACACGTTTCAACACCACAAAAGGACCGATGAATTGAGGGTTAAATTTTGGTGTTTCTACAAGTGACAAATTGGTCGTGGATAACCAAACTTGATCTCCTTCCTGAAAATTCACCTCTCTGCTATAAGCATATGCATATTGCTTTTGTCGATTTTGAGCAATTACTAACTTCTTCCTTGCTTGATGCAGTCCTTTGTGTATGTGCTCCATGAAATCATTGAGTGCCGCAACTTTGGTTGAAAACTCTTGCCCTTTAGGAATTCTCAACAAACTAGAAGGTGTCAAAGGATGAGCACCATACATCAGATAAAATAGAGACACTTTTGTGGATGCATTAATAGAATTATTATATGCAAATTCCACTAGAGGCAGAAAAGTATCCCACTCTTGTTGTTCCTCCAAGGTGAATGCTCGTAGCATATCCTCTATTGTTCTATTGGCCCTCTCTCTTTGACCATCAGTTTGAGGATGATAGGATGTAGACATTGCTAGCTTTGTTTTGAATAAACCAAACAAGGTTTTCCAAAACAAACTAGTAAAATGAGTTCCTCTATTTGTGATTAAGACTTTGCATAATCCGTGATTCACAAAAACTGCGTCTAGATACATATGAGTTAGTTGTGATGCCGTTTCTGTCTTTGTGGTATTTCACATGTGTATCATCTTACTCAATTTATCCACAAAGACCACGACTGAATCATGTCTTAAAGAGGTTTTTGGTAACTCATATACTAGATCCATAGTAACATGTTCCCATCGTTGTTTGGGAATGGAAAGGAATTGTAATAAACCTAATGATTTTTTATTTCCCACCTTATTTTGTTGATATGCTACACAACTTTGAACATATGCCTCCACGTCTTCCTGCATCCTTGGCCAATAGTTCACTTGTTGTTTGCCCTCCAAAGTCTTTTTAGCTCCCACGTGTCATGCAATGGCTATATTGTGATCTTCTGATAATACAATTGTACGTAAATCTAGATCTTGTGGGATCCATATACGCTGCTCCTGAAATACTAGACCTCGAACCTTCTTTGCTATCTTTGCTTGAAGTGCTTTCATGATCTCCTCATCCTCCTTTGTTGCAGCCATCATTTGAGACCATCAATCAACTTGGATTTTCACCTCTATGATGTTGTTGATACACGGTATTCATGTGAGAGCATCTGCAAGTTGTTTCTTGCCCTCCACATACACTATCTTCATGTTGAACTGTTGACGACATTCTGTCCATCGAATTTGTCGTTTGGAGGGATCTTTATAAGTTTCCAAATATATCAATGGTTTGTGGTCGGTTTCTACCACAAACTCCTTGTCTCCCAAGAAGTGCTTCCAATGTTTGGTGGCCAGAACAATGGCTTACTCTTCTCGTTAAGTTGTGTGATAGTTTTGCTCCGCTGCCACCATCTTTCGGGAGAAAAAGGCAACTGGATGCCAACCATGCTCCCATTCATGTTGAAGAATTCCACCCACTGTTGTACC
Organism: Marchantia paleacea; assembly: GCA_014180765.2. Taxonomy (NCBI): domain Eukaryota; kingdom Viridiplantae; phylum Streptophyta; class Marchantiopsida; order Marchantiales; family Marchantiaceae; genus Marchantia; species Marchantia paleacea. The sequence goes on from MUAA02000004.1 coordinate 1,284,092, forward strand.
TAATGAATCGGTAGTCAACTTGATTGGTCGATTAGGATCATACTACTTGAAAATAGGTGCATGCAAGAGAGCATCTTTCAATGCTTGAAATGTTAACTCTTGTGCAGTTTTCCATCTCCATTTTTGACCCTTTCCTAGCATAGATGTTAAGACTTGGGCAAGGCGTGCAAAAGCTTTAACAAATCTGCAATAAAATCCGATAAGACCTAAAAGCTATTTAGCTGAGTTTGATCCTATGTGTTGTCCATTTCTGTATGGCTTCTATCCTCACTCATCACTTGGATTTCTTCTGTTGTGACTCAATGGCCTAAATAATCTACTTCTGATTTGCCAAATTCACATTTTGAAGCTTTGACATGTAACTCATTCTCTCTCAAAACCAGAAATAAATGTCGCATATGACCTTCTAAGGTTGTACTAAATACCAAAATATCATCAAAAAGACAATAACAAATTTGTCTAAATAAGGACAAAAAATATCATTCATTAATCCCATGAATGTGGCAAGTGCGTTAGTGAGACAAAAAGACATCACTAGATACTCAAAGTGACCATACATAATAAAAAAAGCTATCTCCTCAACATCTTCATCAGAAATTCGAATCTGGTTGTACCCGCTCCTTAAATCTAGTTTGGTGAAGTACTTCGCCCCTTGATGTTGGTCAAACAAATCATCCGTTCGAGATAATGGATACTTATTTTTCACCGTTTGTTGATTCAACCCACGATAGTCAATGCACAATCTCATACTCCCATCCTTCTTCCTCACAAACAGCACATGGGCTCCATAAGGTGAAATGCTTGGTTGTATGAACCCTTTTCTCAACATCTCCTCCACTTGAGCTTTACATTCCTCCAACTCATTTGGAGCCAAACGATATGGAGCTTTGCAAGTTGGAGTGCTTCTTGGTATCACCTCGATCTTGTGATCTACACTCCTCTTAGGTGGCAATCCTGCAGGTAGATCATATGGGAAGACATCCTTATACTCCGTAATAATATCGGTCAATGAGTCCGGAATGTAAAGATTGTCCTTAGAACTTGCAACATCTATTATAAGTCCCAAGAAACATACATCAACTCTAAAAATGATAGTCTTATCAATCACGAAAAGAGAGGTAAACTTCTATTCTGAGATCTGCGTCTATCTTCGTAAATCTTCCATCCACTACTTTTCACTACTTTTTTTCTCCAATGTACCTCCGGATTGTATTGCTCCATCCATGGTATTCCTAGAATGACATCATATCAAGCTAATCGGATTACTCTCCATTCAATCTCTTCATGGTACCCGCCTATGGCTAGATGTATACTCTGTGCTTATGTCTCAATTGGTTCAATTTGCCTATTTGGCAACTCCACTTCCTCACTCACATCCTTCATCAAAGTCAATCCTAATTTCATTGCAACAGATCGTGATAGAAAATTTTCTGTTGCCCCATGATCAATAAGGACTCTCATCTTGTGTACTTCCATCATCCCATCTATGACAATAAATCTTGCTTGTTTCTTGCTCCCTCCATGAGCTTCCAATCATTGTCTTCTTCCAGTCCCACCTTTTTTTCCTTTAGTGGAACTAGTAAGGCTGCGAGGCAATTTTACTGGTGATGATCGTTTCCATGCAAGATCTCGTCTTCAAGGTCATATTCCCCTCCTTCCATATTGTTGAAAGGCCTTCGCAACATAGATCTTCCTCTGGATGGTCCTGATCGAGTTCTACAGAACTTGACAATGTGACCTATCCTTTCACATGTATAGCATTGACGATTGTAATGAACCCCCATTCCTCCTCGATTAACTGTTCCATTATTTGATCCAACAAATTTGGAGTAAGTGATTGACGATGTCACCTCCATACCTAGGCGATCGTTCTTGTGGTGGTACATATCCTTCCCTACGTTGAAGGTTTCCCAACTTCATGGGTGTTGGGCCAAGTGGATCTTGAACATTGCTCGATGGTTCACAGTGTGTGATCCTATAAACATCCGAAATCTGTTGAGCAATTGCGATTGCTTCATTCAATATGGATGGATTACTCATCATCACCTCATTTTGCACTCTCTCCTTCAGGCCACGTTTGAAGATATTAAGGCTTTTGCTCCACTCATATCCATAATGGATACTTGAAGATCATAAAATTCTTCAATGTATTCATGTATGTCTTCTTTTTGCTTCAAATCCGACAACTTCATTCTTGCGGTTTGAAGGGAATCCACCGCTTGAAAGTTCTGAAGAAGTCCCACTTGCATCCCACTCCATGAAATAGAAGCACCTCATTCTGAAAGCATTTGTTACCAGATAGTGTACCATGAAAGAGCCTCATCCATGAGATGATACTGCACGATCATTCCTGCAGTAAAATCAGAAACATGAAAATGCTATAGATGTATATTCATCCTCATGATCCATTCCTCCAAAACTCCCATGGCTTTACTGCCCTTGTAGGATTCCACCTTACATGACTTTTCCATACGAAGTAAGAGATTGGCTTGATCTTCCATCTCTTGAAGTAGTCTCCTATTTGCCTCTTCGTTGGCAATAGCAGTTGCTTGAGGTTGGGATTGAGTCTTTTGTATTGAGTTTCCACTTCCATCTCACCAACTCTTTTTCTCTCTACCTTCACACTCTCTAATGCAGAGATCTTGTCCTCCATGGCTTGTTGCTTTGTATGTCCATCTACAATAACTTTTCTTAACTCTTTGATTTCTATCATGATTGAGTTCAGAACTTCACTCATAGAAACTGATGCTTCCATGCTTCTCAACCACTCAAACTAATACAATGTAAGTATAATAACAATCCAATCTCTCAAAATAGGAATCACAAAAGGCCGAGGTGATCCTATTACAGCTCTGTAGTACTCTTCACCATAATTGCACATCCATAACTGTAGCCCACAATTTTCCCTTTCCCCCTTACTCTACATGCAAATCAAGGACCTTTGCGAGTCTCTATACAATTCTCAAGAACTTTAAGTTATCATCATCGTCTTGCTATTCCAAAAGGGGTAATCCACGCTCAAGGAAAGAGCAAGTTTGCTCTGATACCATTGTAACATTAGGGAAGTGAGGAGAGACCACTCTACTAGCTCAAGAAATTCTGAAGTTAAGAGATACCTCAATGGTTTTTCTTTCTCCATATATAGTCCTAAAAAAGGTACAAACTAGATAAGTTTATCCAACCACCATCCATTCAATTCCTCGTGGATCGATGACGTGACGGTCATCCCTATGAGCACACGGATTGCTGACGTGTACTCCAACTAACACACAAGAAACACAACCTAAAGAGCATACGAATTGCTGATGTGACATCTTTAGATACTCCAATAATAGTGAACTCAAGACTTTCTATCTCCTCCTTGCTTAACCTCTACTTTAGTCCTCAATAACTAAAGATGGTTACAAGGGGCCACAAATTCAGTAGCACACATGATGAATAAAGTGTTAAGGGACTTTATTCCAGAGAAGACTATGCCTTTTCTAGATGCTGTGCCCATCAAGGGATGTATAGAAGAGGAGAAGGATGGAACCATCGACCCAAGGGGTTGTTGGAAGTTTGTGAAGGATCACATTGAAGATTGTGAGAGGATATTATCTTGGTTGCATGAGGTTCATCTTATGTTGTCAGGAGCAAAGTCTACATTTGGGATGCGGGAGGTTGTCATTGTTGGTCATTTGTGTAGATGGTACGGTCGAAAACCACATCCCAACAAGGTGGATGCTATTCAACAAGGTGGATGCTATTCAATATGCGCGAAATCTGCTACTCCTTGATAGAAGTGAGACGGTTTTTAGATGCTGTTGTATCCTATCACATATGGATTCCTCACTATGCTCATATAACAGATCCGTTATATGGGTTGTTAAGAAAAAATCAGAAGTTTGTATGGGAGAATAGACATGTAGAGGCCATGAGGAAGTTGAAGAGGTGTATATCATCACTTCCAATTTTGCGAAGGATAGAATATCATGGTAACAAACTAGTGATATTGACGGTGTATACCAGTCCTATTGCCATAGAATGGGCCGTGGATTGGATGATGAAGATGAAGGAAGTAGATATGCTGTGAGGTTTGGAGCCAAGATCTTGAGTGAAAGACATCGAAATTATCCTCAAGTGAAGAAGGAATTGTCGGGTGTTGTTACAGCTATGAAGTGCAAAAGGAACTACCTGATTGGAGCACATGTGTTTTTTGAGACGGATTGTTTACCATTATTGGGGATGATCACCAATTCTAATACACCAGATATTGCAATGTTGAGGTGGATAGCATACATCAAGATGCTTAATCCTAAGTTCAAGCATGTGGCATGAAAGGATAACAAGGTGTCATATATGTTGTCAAGAGCTAGATATGAGGGAGAAGAAGAAATGATTGATGATATTGATGATGTTGGAACAACATTTTATTTTGTGGCTCATCAACAAGGAGTAAAACAAAGTTTGGAGATATTTCTTGAGGATTTGTATGAGGGTGAGTGGTTAGATATTGGAAAATATCTAAGTACACTTGCACAACAAAGCGGTTGGAGTGATCATGAGTTCAAACATATAAAAAGGAAGACCTACAACTACATGTTACAAGATGAATACCTATGGAAGAGACCGAAGCAGAAAGATGACATGCCACAACGTGTGATTTATGGAAAGGAGGCTCAACATGAGTTGATGCGGGAGTTTCATGAAATCGGGAGCTTATGGACATGCCACATGGATTTATATGCCACTTTCATGAAATTGAAACAGAGATATTGGTAGAAAAACATCTACAAGGATGTGGTAGGATTTGTCGAGACGTGTGAGACATGTCAAATGTATTTTGTAATCCGACATGTGATGGTTTGCATCCTACATATCCACTTACTCTCCATTACAAGTGGGTTGTGGATTTGGTGGTCATGCCGATGGGAGTAGGGCAGATGAGGTATCTGATATTAGCAAGGGAGGATCTATCCAATAAAGTAAAGGGGAGAGCACTACGATCAAAAGCAACAGAAGGGGTTTGCAAATTTCTTTTGGAGGACGTTGTGTTTCATTATGGATGTGTTGGGAAGATAACCGCTGATCGAGAAGAGTTGAATTCTCAAGAGGCACTTGACTTCTTTCATAGATGTGGAGTCAAGTTGTATCTCACCACTGTTTATAATCCATAAGGGAATGCAAAGAGTGAGCGGGGTCATCCATCTATTATCAAAGCAATTGTGAAGTCATGTAGAGGTAATGCTGGACAATGGCCTCGTTTGTTACCATTTGCATTATGGGCTGATCGTACAACAAATAGCTATGTGATACATGCCATCACAGTTAATGCAAGACCAAAAGCCAATTATGCCAATACAAGAAAACATTCCCACATGGAGTGTGTTGCCTTGGGAGGATCATCCAAGTAGAGAAGATCTTTTGACGATACGCATTTGACAGTGGAGAGGAGAACGGAGGATGTACAATTGGCAATGGAGAGACTTAGAGAGGCACGCCTTAGAAACAAGGACAGATTTGACAAACATCATAAGGCTGAGACCAAATGAGATTAAAGAAGGTGATTGGGTGTTGGTGTATGACAATAGTCTGGATAACAAACATAGCACCTTGAGGAAGTATTTAAAGAGGTGGTTTGGGGAATCTGTGGTGATCAATGTTCATGACAATGCTACTTATTTGCTAAGGGTGTTGGATGGTACAAAGCTGAAGGTACATATTGCAGGAAAGCGAATAAAGATGTTCAAAAGTAGGGATAAGAAGGTCAACCTTGGCCAACTTGAGGAGGAGTTTGACCCTTTTGGTGAAGATGAGTCATATGGGAGGATCTAGCTGGAGCAGAAGATCAAGTTGATCTAATGTGACGCTGCGCACATCTTGGTAAATTTTTTGGTGCATACCAGAGGATGCACAAGTTTAGAGCGGGTGGATGTCGTGTTGTGACACGGCTTCTATGAGAAGATGATGACATGTGTCATCTTGAGAGATGTTGTCATGACCATAATACTTTAGGTTAGAATAACCGACGGCACATTGTAAAGGTGTTAAGAGCCCACGGTTGGATCGACTTTGTAGGACGAGGATGTTGAAAAGGCTCCAAGAGATATTATCTTGTACTTATCAGATATAAAGCGCGGTCGGGGTGGCAAGGGTATGGGAGAGATCTAGAACATCATTTTGGTGACTAAGGAGCTTGTTTGATCAAAGTGGAGCTGACGTAGAATATGTTGGCTCCACTTTGATCACAACATGATCCTCCAGATGTACCGATGCTCAATCCATTTATGATCAACATACAATGTCTTCATTGTGATCACTTTCGGGCGTGATTAGTATATCACTTTGGAGATAACTTTATGCAACAAGTGATAAACTCTCATGACCCGATTATTCTTCATGTTATTTCCTACGGCCCAATTTGGGACCTAACAATATACGTTTTGATTTAGTTTGGCCGATGTGGATTTGAACTTACAAGTAGTGGTGGCTTTCAACACATGGATTCCAATCCGTCACTATTGTTTACCAAAAATAAGCCATAGGGAAATAGCTCCCCAGTTCTGTTTGTAGTTCTGTTCATGCTTAGCCGGATTTGAGTTGTCATTTTGACTCTTTATTAGTGATAACTCGTATTCAATATATGATGGCTAAGTAGTTGTAAAGCTCTTAGTTAGTATGGAGCTAATTTGGCCACACTAGAGGTCAAAATGACACTCTTCATTCCCATTGGTCTTGGAGTTTGGGCCAATTAGGGCACTTGGGCAAGTTCTTCGAGGTTTTGAGGAGTTTTGAAAGCCTTCAAAGAGAACATTCAAAGATTTGAGGACATGGTTGGAGAGCTGACGGGAAGAGCTACGACGTGGTCTCAAGAATGAATGCAATTGAGGGGTTTAGTATTCTGATATGATATACTAGACCTTTGAGTGTATTTGGGGTGTTTCTGAGAATCCTACGAAGGTTTTGAGAGATCTGATTCAATTGAGATATAGAGTTATAAACTAGAGCTTGTGTTTGGATTGAAATTTTGACTCAATTGGATGAGTTTTGTGTACACAATCAGAATTGCAGGATTGCACTGACTGTCAAGAAGTTAGAACAACGATCATATCTTTTGCTTTCAAAAAGTTTCATCAATAAAACCTTTCACAGTTGATTTTTGGATGATAAGTAACCTTTTTATGAAATTTGAGAGCAATTGGAGGCAAGGATTGGGATGTGTGATAGTTTTAGTACATAGGAATATACATCATTTCTTGTGATATAGTGTGTAACTCGACAATTATTCTGTGAGATCTACAGAAGAGAAAAATAGAAAACTTTTTCGAGAGAACAAAAAGGTTGTAGAGCAGTTTCCGTGAAGTTTATGCGAGAGTTGGTCTAATTATTGGATATCATAATCTTCTTCCGCTGAAGTTTTATTGGTTGTAATGAACTCAAATATGGACTGCTGAGGAGGAGAAAAAGAGATTGTTAACTCACACGAGGTTCAAGAAGATTCTTTTACAGCTAGGCATTTAGGCGTTCTCAGAGCAAAGCAATGTCTGCGATACCGGAGGTAGAACATAAGCTCTCATCTTTTTCTTCTTTGTCCATTAATTGGACTAGCGGTCTTTAATCTACCTTGATGAACTCACAATTTCAGAATGCTCTACATTCATTGTTAGTGGATCTGGCCATTCCTTGTACTACGAGGAATCGTATATGCTCTTGCTTTGGCAAGGATGTAGGCTCGTGGATCTTCTCTTGACCATACATTATTTTTTTCTGAAGCTATTTTTTAGAGATTCAGCATTGGTTTGATTCATTAATCTACATCTTCACTCACATACCTTACATTCATCTTCATTCATTCATAACCTTACATTCATTGATACTACCTTAGATGCAACAAATATCTTTATGACTTGTTGTCCATTCGGAGGGTAGAGGATAGTTACCCATGATGCCATTAAGAACGTGATGTTTGCTATGGCGTGAGACAGTGGATACTTCACATAAAAGGAGCATTGTCGTGTTGTGACGCGGCTACTATGAGAAGATGATGACATGTTTAATCTTCAGAGCTGTTGTCATGACGGCGATACTTTAGGTCAGGATAACCAACGGCATTGTAAGGCAGTTAAAAGCCCACCATTGGATCAACTTTGTAGGGCTTGGATGTTGAAAAGGCTCCAAGAGATATTATCTTGGATCTTATCAGATATAAAGCGTAGTCGGTGTGGAAAGGGTATAGGAGAGATCCAGACACATCACCTTGGAGCTTATCTAATCAAAGTGGAGTCGATGTAGGACATGGATAGAGGACAATATGATTCTCCACATGTACCGATGTCGAGTCCATTTGTGATCAACATCCGATGTCTTCATAGTGATCACTTTCAAGTATACTTATCCGGTTTTGACTTGTCATTTTAACTTTTATTAGTGACAATTCATATTGTGTAAAGGATGTCTAAGTAGTGTGTTCAGGATAGTTGTAAAGCTCTAATTAAAATGGAGCTAATTTTGCCCCAATAGGGATCAAAATAACACTCTCCATTCTCATTGGTCTAGGAGTTTTGGCCAATGAGGGCACTAGGGCAACTTCTTCAAGGTTTTGAGGGGTTTTGGAGACCTTACAGGGGAACATTCAAAGATTTGAAGATAGGGTTGGAGAGCTGACGGAATGAGCTACGACGTGGGCTCAAGAATGGATGGATTTGAAGGGTTAGTCACTCTGAAATTATGATTCAAAGATATAGAGAGAAATTTAGATGTTTGAGTATATTTGGGGTGTTTGTGAAAATCTTACAAGGGTTTTGAGAGATCTGAGTCAACTAAGATATAGATTACGACTCGAGCTTGTGTTGGGATTGATATTTTGACTCAATTGGATGAGTTTTGAGTACGGAGTGATAGTTGAAGTTTGTGTATACATTTAGGGTTGCAGGATTACACTGACTATCCCGAAGTTAGTACATCAATCATTTCTTTTGATATCAGAGAGTTTTGTTAATAAAACTTTTTGCAGTTAAATTTCGGATGATAAGTGACATTCTTATCAAATTTGAAAGCAATTGGAGTCAAGAATTGGGATGTGTGATGGTTTTAGTACACAGGGGTCTGCATATCACCTTGTGATATAGTGTGTAAACCAACAATTGTTCTGAGAGATCTAGGGGAGAGAAACATATGAAACTTTTCCAAGAGATTGAAAGGGTTGTGGAGCAATTTTCTTTGAAGTTTAAGCGAGAGTTACTAGTACAATCATTGGATATTATAATCTTCTTCGGCTGAAGTTTTACCGGTTGTAATGAACTCGAATATGGAGTGTTGAGGAGAAGAAGAAGAGATTGTCAATTCACACGAGTTTCAAGAGGGTTCTTCTACAGCCAGTCGCTCATGCGTTCTCATAGCAAAGAAATGTCCATGCGACAACATTGGTATGCCTTGCAGTTGATTAAGGTTAGGATAAACCTATACTTGGTTTGGGAGTACCAAGTTACTATTATATAATTGGTGGTTACTAATCCAAACTATAGGAACAAAGAGAGATGTCACATCTTTGTTTCTATAGCTTTGGAATTATTTCCGAATGAAAAATTTAAAATAAAATAGATATTCCATAAAGACTATAAATTTCATGACTTATTCAGATTTTGATACTACAATAGTGTTATTTAGCTACTTTCAAATAAATGCAAGTAATATTCAAGAATGAAAAATACAGTTGCATTTGAGTTTGGGCTCATTCATAAAAAATGACCCCACTCCTCGTCTAACAAAATTTGACATCATGGTAAATAATACAGTATTAAGAGACAATTTGAGATGCAATCTTATCAACTGGGATGTAAGCGGGTGTACTGTATGAGAGAAAAAAGAAAGTACAAGATAGATTTATGAACTCAACAAAATGAGAACACCGCGCATGGCCACAATCTAAATGATTGGTAGCCGAAGGTTAATGGAGTTCCTCAGGTACTCCAGAAGTGCCGGATGGATACAAGCAAATCGTTCAACATAAGCAGGATGTGAGATGATCAAACAAATTCTAGCAAGACACCATGAGATGCTTCACACATATTTAGAGAGAAGCGGGAGATGAGCATCCAGCTGGAGTAATTCCTGATTGGCAGATGGAACACTGGTAAGGTTTCATGGACGCTAATCACCCTTTTTTGGGCGAAATTTTTGAAAATGATGAAAGGCAATGCCAAATTTGTTGCGGAAAAAGGGAACCGTAAAACCATCAACTTGTCCAGTTATGTAGGTCCTAATCATCGTCTTGTCAAATCATTCTGTCTATCAAAACTACTCTGGATAATAAAGCAAGCACCAAACTTCACTTTCTATATTTTCTTCCAACAGAATTCCATGTTAATAAATGACTTTCAAGACAACTTGTTTTCACCTAGTAATGTCCATGCGTGCAAATAAGAAAGGAAAAACAGAAGGAAGCCCAAAAGAAGATCGCTGCCCAATGTCCGGACAAAGTAGGGCTATCTAATCTGGGAAACTTTGGTGTGATGTAACTCAAACTGATCTTACTCATTCTCACCAAACTCATGATTGATCTTCATGATTGTCTCCACGTGTCTAATTTACTTCTTGGAATTTAATGATCTTTCATGTTCCTTGTCTTTATGTAAGTTTAGGGTAGGGAGAGTAGTTTAAAAGTATATTAGTAGTTGTTCAATCATTGTGAATTTATATTTTCAAAAAGTTGATAATGAAGCGATAAATATTTTATTTTTTCAATTTTGATACCCTAGTTTAAAATTATAGAGAATTGTATAAAGAAATATTAATAAATGTGTTGTGTTTAGGGTTGATGTCGATAGATGTTTAGAAAATAATTTTTGTTAAGAAAAATCCGGACCCTCTAAAATAGCTAGATGGATCCTTTGGTTGATCATTTTTAATATATTGATACATTCTGGAAATAGTTAGTATCCAAGGTTTTATTTAGGGGCATTTTGAGAATATTTTTCTATATCTATGTTTATTTTATAGGTTCCTTGTGCCATGTAAGACAAGCTTAAAAGGGCTTTTTGATTACTACTCATAGGTTGGCACCATTATGGTAACTCATCCATGGGATGAATTAGCATAATTTTTGTTTCTCCTATTTTCATGATGATGTGTGCATTATACTAGGGAGCATGCTAGACATATGGATATGATCGCTAGATTTAGTAGATTTCAAGTAGGAAATTGGACTATATTATCGGAGTAGTATGTACGTACAACACATGTTAAGAGTCAGTTTTAGCCATGATATTTTAGATTTTACTTGATTGCATTGGTGTAAGATCTTTGGACAAACTCAAGAATTTAATAGAGTGCACAAGCCCTTATTGCTTTGCATAATCATAGTCATACCGAGGAAACTATTTTTTCTTTACGTCTTTTGCATCCATCCATGGACGAGGGAGTACCATTAGAGGTATTGGAGTATGACACGGAGGAGCTATTATGTCTTGACAGATTACTTTTTACCCATTTTCTATCCACAACTTCACATATATACTCAAGGAGCTTGTTAGGGATGATTTATGAGCATCTTAGAGACTATTTTTAGGTAGATGATCTCTCTAATGATTTCACGGAGTTGTTCAAGATGGCTACATTAGTTGCAAGAGGGGAGATTCTTTGTGAGTTAGCTAGGTGCTAGTTGGCTTCTTGCGATGGAGAAGTACACAAGAATATTGGACCGATTATTATTGGCAGGTTTTATTTTGCATTGTTAGTTGTACTGTTATCCTTAGTATCTTTCCACTTCCAACTACACCTTTGTCCATATCAGTTTGGAATCGTCACAGCAAGAGGTTGTGAGGTGATATCGTTGGACATTAGGGCACTCCTAGATATCCATTCATATTGGATTGTCTGTAGCTTGATGTTGAGAATACTTCTAATAGCGTCTCATGTGCATACATGTTTAGAGAGCTTAGGGATGCTAGTGGACCTTTGGCGAGCCTCATTTCTTTCATATGGTCATTCTACGGTTCAACTTATTTTCTCTTCTATCAGCATGAGTTTTCACATGAGATAGTCATGGTTCTACAATCCGCCGTTGGAACTTGACATGAAGATTTTTTGGGAGGACCTATTGTCATGGCTCATTATAGAGCTATTGTGTCTATGACTTTGACCGTTCCACATTGTGTGTTCCACTCCTTAGTAGATGATACATACATTGAGGATCTTCTAGACCATATTATACACACCTTTGACTACTTGATCACCAAGCTTCATCTTGTAGACTTGTTAGTATAGATGTCAAAGTATATGGCATGATCTCTTTTTTATATTTTTGAACTTGAGCTTTATTCCTTAAGAATATCATGTTTCTTGATGAAGTATGATATATTTATGACATCATTTACATTTTTATTGAAACCTGAGTTGAAAATTATCTTAATACTAAGCGTGATTTTGTAGAGAATATTAACTTAATATAATTGAAATAAGTAAAAATGTATTTATAAATTCGGATATCAATTACGAAATACTTGAAATTCAAACTGCCAGTGTATTATATAATCGTACATAATCATACAAAAAATTATACTCCTCTTTTTATTATCTATGTCATAACATTTTCTTTACACATATTTGACTTGAAAATTTCAAATTATGGAATTTGAAATTGCTGAATTTTTTTTCCTAACGACAAAAAGATATAAAAATTATACTTCTGCTAGAAATCAGTTCATTGCAAACCTCACATGGAAAATAATTTAGGAATTTTTCCAAAAGTTTCGTAAACATAATACTGATGTCCATCGAATGATTTGATTCTAACTTTGAAGACTTCAAAGTTGAGTTATCAAGTTTTATACAATTAAGAAGGGCAAGAAAGCGGGGATGTACGTACCATAAAACCACTTTGCTATTCAAATGTTATCTCTAGAGGTAACGATTCGAACTTGTATATGACCATTTCCATGAAAACTCGGAGCTCCGTATCCTTTTTTACAAAAAAAGATACTTAACTTTTGAGCCCCTCCATATGGATCATACAAATGTATCAATAGATATTGATCAATATATAAGGTGCAGCAAATTTCCCACCAAAAAAGAAAAAGAAGGAAAGAGTATGTCCGAAACCATGCTTTGAACTTTTCTAAAGACTCGGTTGATCAGGTGTTCCAACAAATAAGGCCATCGCGACGTAGTCTGAAAAAACCCGAAAACTCATGTTTGAGTCGTGCGTGATTGACAGCGTCCAAAGGCAGCGTAAATTACCTGCAATTGGTCCTGCGTAGAGCTTTTCTTCGGTCTGCATCCATGGATAAGGACAATATGCCAGCAACGAGTGGGAAAGGTCGTTCACACCTGTTCTTGATCAATTCGAATTATTCGTCATTGCCCGGAGAAAGTGACAAAGACAAAGCCCTTTGGAAGCGTTGAGCGCGCAGCGCAGCTCGTCACAAGTGTAGGTCAGTGGAAAGAAAAGGGGGCAAAGATCCTGCAAATACTCTCATCAGCCTCGGTTTTGACCTGCAGATGTCCACATCTCGCAAGGTCAGGTTCTGCAGAGTGCTCCGCCCTTTATATCTGACCCAAATCCGTAGACCAGATCTTGTTTCCTCCGGGCAGATATGGCAAGGAACATTTGCTTTCCACCAAAAAGTCGATGCGCTGGGACCAATCCTAATCCGGGATCTTGCCTGCCCCGGCACCATATGGCGAAGAACATTCACTTTTGAAAAAAAAGATGAAATGTTCAGGTGTTGGAAAGTGAATGTTCATTGACAAGAACTACGTCATTTTCTCCAAGTCCATCGAAAGTTTGATTTGATCCGAGCTCGGAGCAGGGAAAGAGAGGAAAGGAAAGGAGGCATAAGGTTCGGCATAAGGTTCAAATAATTGTATACATCTGTTCTGATTCAAAGGATCCGAGGTCTGCACGAACTGTCTACTGGTGTAGGAATGTGATGATGCAGAAGGTGGGCACACGTACTCTACACTGGAAAAACAGACCCCGTGCTGGAGAAAGGACGAAAGAGCAGGACAAAGACGTGGGTGGAGAATGTATGAATGGAGAAGGGACCACAAGACATACCCAGGGGGAGCTTTGAGAGGAATACAGTAGAGAAGAGAGAGAGAGAGGAGAAGTCGACGGACACTCAAGGTCACGCGTGATGGGCTGCATGGCAGCACTAAATGATCAACACTTGAAATTTGTGGTGACCAGAGGGCCACCGTTGAGGAACATGCCGCATAAAGGAAAAGCTACGAGTAAGAGGTAGATGAACAAAACACGGTATGAATTGTATTATATTGTTGGCGATATGAGCCCAGAGGCGCTTTTCAGATTTTCTGTACCTACTGCTAGAAGTGTTGGGGTTGGGGATAGAAATACGTGGGAACGACAGAGTGATCGCACTGTAGGTCTATAATTGACTCTATGTGACTGTGGATGGTTCCAACATACCCAGTCATCCTAGATTCTAAGCTCCGAGTTTGATGTCGAATTTTCGAAGTGGTGAACCCTAGCTCTTTTAGTTAGGTTGGCGACTTGGTGCTTTACATGAACATGGCTGCAGTGGTCGCATTGGCTCTGCACTTGATTGAAATCGGTGACCTCGCAAAGGGTGATTTGCTACTTTATGTCTTCCTGTTGGAAAGAAACCCACCTACTCACTGAAATCCCACCCTATGACAGAAAATATCACAAGTTTTGCATCCCAAAGGATCGCGAAAGTCGACCATCTCGGCCGGTGGTGAAGACCCCCTTGCTAGTGCGAAAGTGCTCGCAAGGTCTGAAAGATAAAGCCTCTAAGCCTCCATTGATATCGTGCATGATATTCATAACTGGCAGTTCCCCCAACCGAACCCACCACCTCCTTTTCGGGATCCGATAAACTCTGAAGTAACCGTAGTCTGCGAAGCCTCCGTTGCGGTCCATGGGATCTCAAGGTCGATTTGGAATGAAAAGTTCCACTCGTCCTGGGCTTCATTGCATGATGTCCTCATATCAGGCTCAAAAAGGGAATTATTGTTAGATCGGATGCCTACAATATCTGCGCTATGATATACAATTTCCATGTCTTTAGCAAATTGTTATCGCACTTACTATATGTAAAACCGTTCCAAAAATCGAGTCAAGCTAACCGTAAAGCTACTAGTGGTTTCAGCCATCAGCCATCCATGATCTCCTACTCACTAAGGTACCGTTCGATCGATTTTCTGGTGGTTCGATCTTCAACATCACAAGGCCCTTCACCAGTTCTTACCCCTGCAGATGTCAGACTCCATGTCACGACCTTTAAGTTTCAAAGCTAGAGGGCCGACTTATAATTTCTCGCAAGCCATTGGCTCTCCAGAGACCGAGGATAAAGTAGAGTGTCTGCTCAATAATCAAAAGAAGGCCCTTCCCTGACCTGAAAGAATAGAGAGTGATTCTCTCGATGATTCTCTCAATTGTGGAACGTTGAGTCCAAGCACAGCTATAGGCAGTTAATAGCCATCAAAACAGTGGTCCATTTGTTTACCTACATCTTTGGGTCATCAGGTCTACGTCCCTAGAGGTTGCATCTTGTCACCTCTGCAGATCCCTCTGCTTCAGTTTCAGGATATTGACATAATGTCCGTTTGTTCCTTCCTGGGAAGAAAGGAAATAGCTCGTCCAAAATCAGAAACGCGTTGTACTCTGAAGTCACCGCTGGTCATCTCAAAACTACATTGTACTCTACATGTATTCAATGTGGAGTTGAGAGTGTCAGTGCTTGCCTCGTTCAACCAGAGGGGCTGTCAGGAATGCTAGACTGGACAAGATACTGTCAAAATATCACAGCTACTAAAGAGGACTATGCAGAGCACCTTTGTCAACTCAGAAAGAGATGTTCCGCTGGGTTTCCACTTTGATGACATTTTCCTGAGTTGTCGACGAGCACGCACGAGGTGGCCTCTCAAGGAAGGAAAAACCTAAAGCAACATTTGGTTGCTAAGGTTCCTTCGAGTGTATATTCTGCAGGTTCGCCTATAGGGAATGGTTTCTCCTGTAGGACGCTCTGGGTCCCATTGTCAATCGCATGGAGAGCCTTTTCTTCCTGGGTTAGGTCGATCTGCACTTTAGACTCGTGAGTTCTGATCTCCTGGGTCCGGATCAAACAAAATGGTCCTTTGGTTTCTCCCTGTTCCAGTGCGTCATCTTTTCGGGCCATGATCGTATAGGTCATTTAGCGGTTGAGTCTGTTATTTTCGCATGTCTTCCAATTCAATGTTCTGGTAATGCAGTTTATTGATGCATTCCATCTGGCTTCGTCCAGCCTCCCTCTTTTCACATCAGCTGATTCTCACAGGATGTTATTTCTCTCTAGTCTTTGTCCGCTCAGAGCGCTTAGAGTACCTGCGATATTTTGCTGACCACGATTTGTAAGCCCATCATTCACAGTTCGTACCGTCAAAATTCGTACAACGTCAACGCTCTTCGGTGTAATGACAGTACAATGCAGTATGTAAGTGCTTGAGGGGACAAAAACCCTTCGGCTCTCTCGAGGCATTTTGCTGTGGTCCTGGTTAGATAGAGTGCTGGAATATGACACCCTCACCAGCCGTTTGATAAAGTCTGTCTGGTGTGGAGGAGAAGCGTTGATGTTCAACATGGGAGCTCCATGTATGCTGCAAGACATCTGCAATTGAATGTTTTGAGTGTAGAACTAGTAACATTTACGTGCAAATATTGTATTCAGATCCCGGCAGAACCATATTCATGTCTACCTACTGAGTTTACTTACGTGCAGCAATGTGAGTAACGTGGAGTCTTATACATCCTTCCGTAACTCCAGCTTCGATCCATACTGAGACGGTGTAGATCCGCCAATGATGTACAGCATTGCCCCACACGGAGTTGCATCCTGACGCCCGATGTTCTTGAAGGTTCTGTCTGATGTTTGTGTAATGAAGTTTCTTCTGCGTTCGTGGGAGTAGCATGCGGGTGTGAATTTTAGATGTATTTTATGAGGGCACCGAGTGAGACATCGGTGTAGAGAGTTGTCTGGATGAACCAGGAGAGGAGAGTGACAAGTATGTTAGATGAGCACGTCCCCTGCTATGAACTCACAAGCCTGCATGTCATATACTGTGACGAAGTTTCATGAAGTACACGCTCATGGTCAGAGTCATCAGACATTAATTCACTCTCTTCTGTCACCAACCAGCTATAATGGACGGCCGTTTACTACGACATCTACGCATCTACAACATCTACGCTTCGCATTCTTCTCTTCCTCCTCTCGTCCACCAGCCTCGGTAAACAATGTGGCATGAAGCAGATGTGGAAGATTCTTCCCCACGGCAGTCAAAAAGGCCATCTTGTCCCTACGATCATACCCTTTACTTATCCGTACAGTAGTCAACCCACTGCACTTAAACCATGCAATTTAACTGAAGTCGTAAACTCCATCTCACTACATCTCATATCGATAAATTCGGTTTCCTTTCTCAACCTTCCTTGCTAATATGTATAAAAGGCACCTGCCCCTCCTGCCGGGTCTTCTCCTCGTGAAAGTCTTGGTGGTTGAAGTTCTCAGGTCCTACGTGCGATTCCAGAACAGATTAAATGCTCTCATAAAGGGTACGAATCATGTGTCGTCCTCATCTCCTTGTCATGCACTTCATGATCGAGGTCAGTCGAGCTCGTCAACACAGCTAGATTATCCTCTTCAGACCTGTCAGCCCGTGGTCCCTTGTACATATGGTGTTCACTGACAGTCACCGGTTGAGCACTGCAAAATCTTCCCTACGAGGATTTAAAATAGATATGGTGTTAAACTGGGGAATGTGCTGGGTTGTCGTATGGAGAAATGTATGATACGGCAAAAACCTACCACGGTCTTGAAGTGGTTTCCAACCAGAAAGAACCGTCTCTGATTGTGACAACATCGGTCGAGGATGTACAAGGTGTCGACGCGTGTCTATACAGTCAACTCAACTCTTTCGTGTGGAAGACTTTTTGGCAGAAGATGGTGCTCCCGACTTCAAGTGCTCCTCTGAAGAACTTGGAAGTTCCAGAAATCTCTTGATTGGTGGTTCCCTATCCAGTGCACCCAAGCAACCCATGCAGAACCACCCTTAGCATCCACTCGGCTCAAAGATACCTCTGTTCTCGACCTACCTTTGTGCATCGCTTCAATATTCAGCAGCAGCACAAACACCACGTGAAGCTTCAAACATCTTCCAATCTACAAGCGTGGTGGACTGACACAACTGGAAAAACTTTCTTGTCTCAATTCTCTCCGTACATTCTTATTCGGGTTCTTCCCCTCCGGATATACAATGACTATATGATCTGAAACTAGTCACTCTGAAAACGGAGGATATTACCTTTCAAGAGTACGCCAGAACACCTGTCTTAGATCGACATATTATGTGACTCGGCAGATTTAGTATTGGATGAACGAATCAAGAAGGGTATTTGAATGTACCTGCTTTCTTTCACGGTAAAACCATCAACTGTGGTAACCGTCTCAAAGACACGACCTGAAGAAGATTTGAACCAACCATCGAGATATAAATATGCAAGGTTGCGAAGGAAGCGAATACTGTAGGCATTACAGAATAATACTTTGAAACAGGTTTTACCATTGAATTAAAAATGTTGGGAGGTGCTACACTGACACTGCACAGTGAGTTATATTTTATCTGTCAAGCAATCTGGAGCTCGAGGAGGTGACGGAGAACCGAATTTTGATGATCGCTGTGCCTCACTGTAATATTCTTTCTCGGTGAGTTTGCTGGCTAACCTGTTCCGGCCAGATTCTTCCCCGAGAAGTACTTGTGATTTATGCGGCGGAGATAGTCCCGCTCGTACATTCTATACTTCGCAGAGTACTCAGCAGCTTCCTTCGCAGAATCGCTGCACATATTACAAGCTGATTAGAGAGTGTTCGGCCGAGAATACTGAGACCAACATTGATAAGTAAACATGTTTGAGAACCGGGGCACGAAAATTCCGACCGATTGTTCACAAGAGGCGCATTGGCCGTGGACGAGTCACGTACTCATCTACTCTGTATTCAACCCGAAGAGTCTATTATCGACCGATGAAAACGCGTTCTTGCCCGATTAGTTCCACAGCTGACATTTATATATGAGATATCTCCGTCTCTCTGCGATACTCGAAGGTCTTCGCAGGTGCTAATATTTACTACTGAGAGCGATTCCTTTCATGGGTCCGCTGAAGGTGTCGAGTGTGAAAGATGGACGTCAACACACAGACTCGAGAATCTATTATATGGGCAATCATCTGCCGTTCTCCACAGCTGTATCAGACTATACAATACAGGGGGCAGAGAATTCTCCAGGATATGGCTTAAGCCACATATAAACAAAATCCGAGAAGATGAAATGAAGCAGCTGCTGGCTTCGGAAACAAATCAGAAGGGATCGAAATTTCTCTTCACAAAACTGCTGCCGACATCCAAAGATTCTCCGAGGGAGAAAGGGAGCTCACAATAATTCCATGCCCAAATTCAAGGCACGGGCAAAGTGCTGCAGCAAAAGTCCAAAACAAATACAACAATTGCAGCCAACGCTCACCCACCTGGACGCTCTAGACAATTTTCCCGAGGAAGTATGCAACTTCTGGGATCCATGTCTGTCACCTCCGGCGGACGCGCTGTTGTTAATGAGCTTCTCGGGATCCATGTCTGTCACCTCTGCATTCTCCGTCCCCTTCTCCTTCACGTTCTCGTGCCCTCTGAGTCTCGAAAGATCGCAATGCATGGGCAGGCCAGGCCTAACCAGCCGAGCCAAAGCGGGCCAGGGCAGCAGCTATCAATCGCTCCGTCTCCGTCTCCGTCTCCTCTCCTCCGCCTTCCCTCCCTCCTTCCCTCCCTCGCGTCTGCTCTACTCCACTGTACTCTCTTCTGTGCTTGTCCGTTGTGACGTTTAATGAATGCAATCTCCAGTTCAGACCTTTCTTATTGCGTCCTAGCCCTAAATTTACGTGAATTTGTGCACATCATCATCACCGGGAGTCAACCATCCTTCCCCAATTCGCCTTCTTATCCCTTTCACTTTACAGCTGCTGCTTCTTCTGCTTCTGTGCTTATGGCTCTGATCTGCAACTTGTAAATGTAGTCCTCCTGGAAGCGGTAGAGGTTGCAGGATGCCACCTCCCGACCTGCCTAGTAGGAAGCGATACGACGGTGATGATGGTGGCGATGATGGGCAATGTACATGATTATGATCTGCAACGAGGCACGAATCTTGAATTGTCCGAAGGTTGCAGTAGTCTTGCAGATCGTTGAGGTGACAGCAAATGATTTCGGTCATGTCCTTTTGATTTTCCTTCTTAGTGTGGAAGTTCAATGAGCCTTCCTTCCTTTCCTTTCCTTCCTGACGGTGCCGCCAGTTCATGTCCTTCTGCCATGCGTTACTTACTTCAGTTCAGCCTCAGTTCAGTTCAGTTCAGTTCAGCTCATCTCAGCTCAGCCAGCTCCCCACGTCGTCAACGGTTGTCCACGTCTGCTCCTGCCGTTGGATGCAGTTTCGCCCTCCTTCCCCTCAGCCCCTTTTTTTCCCATCCCCCTTAGCCCACCGGCCATGGAGCGTACTGAGCTTAAGGACTTGTACATTCGTGTATTCAAATTTGACGGCTATACATTATTGTAAGTGCGATCTAAGTGTGGATAAAACACAGTAGACAAGATGACGAAGATCAGCCTACGCAAATTTTTTCTGTGATCCTACGGGATATTTGTACGAATATATTTTATTCTTCTTTCACTTTAGAAGTGCAACATTTCAGCAAATCAGGATGGATAAGAAGAACACGTACGCTTTCTTCTAAAATGCATATTCTTGCCAATGCAGTTGCACGAAAGTCATCTGATTTAATACGTGCTAAAAGGCGATTGCATTTACTTGGTCTGGTTCAGTTTTTAATTTATTTATTCGCTTAAGTTTGACAAGCTATGTTTCTTGATGACTTGACACTGATCTCCATGGTGCACTATGCGGAAGTCAACACAGTATGTTGTTGCCCTTGTAATTTTGTATCAGTATGAACATTTTTTGAGAGAAATATGTAAACATTTCAAATAGCCATCCAAACCGTACAAAGGTCCACTGTAAATAAATGGTAAAATATCCCATCAGAATTTTCTGTGAAATTTATGAGTTCTTGAATTATAAAATTAAAAGCTAACTATCAGATTTGGATATGTTGTTTCCCATCTTACTTTGAGTTTATGATCTTGGAGACGTATAGGGCTTTATTGCATGTAAAATATACTAATATTCAAAATATATTTGAAATTATGTAAATGAGTTGATAACAATAAATTCAAAAATTTGAGCAACATGTATGTCGAATATCAATTTTATGAATTAAATGTAAATATATATTCTTGATATAATGAAATGTTCATATTTTAAAAAATATCTTATAAGCTTAAAAACATCTAAAAATGCATCTAAAATATATCTGTTATATATTAAATGATATCTTGGTATTTATACCAAGATATCATTTCTCAAAAACAAATCCATCACGTACAATAGAACTAATGACTTATATATAGCGGAACACATTTTTAAGGCACATAAAAACAGTGAGATTCCAAACGTCCAAAGAGGAAGAGATCCATAACTCAGACCATAACCTGTAACAGTATGAATGCATCTTCATTCATTCATCTCTGCTGTTAATAATGTTCTATTTAGAATTGCATCATCACCAAGAACCAGAATTAAAAGGTGGATCTGAAGCTAAGTCAAACAAATGTAATAGGCATGTTTGAAGTATACATTTTTTGCATGGTATCTGAGCCTGAAAAATGAGGCTAACATTGTGCCACGAGCCACTTTGAGACCAAACAGTCCATGATATAATCTGGGTCAAAACGAACAGGGTTTTTTTTTGAGGCCTACGGTTCGAAAGGCACTAGGATAGTGATGAGACTATTGACTACACACCATCGACCCAGGAAAAAAACTGTGACATCACATTGTGAACCAGGAGCTGGACCTCCACAACCTCAAGAGGAGATTTAGCCATGGCTTTCATAAAACTGGAAGAAGCCATTTGAGCATCCACAGTCACTAGAATCAACAGGTTGATGTCTAGCAACAATGCCAACTAACTGTACTGCCCTGTATATAGTTCGTAACGCTGTCATTGCATACGGAATTAGAAGAAGTCAACCACAGAAAAAGGTGGTGGTCGCAATGCAACTGCATGTTGCTCTTCAATAGTTACACTCTCTTGTTACTACAGCTGATGGAAATTCATATGCAAACATTCCATTCTTTTGTGTGTATATCTACTGAGTGTGATCAACGAAGACAAAGGGTTTCCCAAGACCCATTTCCGACTTTTCAGTTATTGAAACTCATGTATTTGTACACCTTCCTCGATATACACTCTATGCCCCTTCAATACATATACTTAAGTAGTGTGATACATGGAATTTGGCGAGGCACTGTTAAGGTGGTGTTGGCAAGGCGTGGAATGTAATTACAGTCACCTCCATGAGAAGCAGCATTTATTGTTAAAGCACACGTTTAGACTGTAACTGTATATCGCGTACATGACAATGCGAGGTGTACATATCACGAATTGTGCTTCTTCACTGTTTCAGAATACATCGTCAGTGTCGTGAGTTCCCATCGATCTCAATCTTTGCTAATTATTTCTGTCGAGTATCAGGGGCTTCAAACTCCAAATCACTGCCGTGCTAGTCTTACTACGGCGGTGACTGTGACGTTCAACACGTGCCAGTTCTTTCTCACGTGGACTGAGAAGGTTTTCAGGGAACTTCGTCACTGGGAACGACGTTTGGACTTTAGTAGAATTCTGTGATCTGGGCATGGGGATCTCGTGGTGGCTGAAGAGTGATCTAATAATTCCTTCTTGATATACGATTCTAACCAGTACGAAAGACAGAACAAAGCTGGAGGTTCGGTAAAGACACATGCGATCAGATGTACAAGTGTATACATTCTACCTCATACAAGGATGACATGACAGAATCTGGAGATAACAACTTTCGCGACGAGTCAGAGAAAGAGATCTTGTAAACGACCTTGACCCAACCAGATATTTCAGGATTTAAACTTCCCAGTCGTGCATAGTGCATGAGTATCACTGCATACATAAACTATGTTACGTTGTTACTAAAACTCAGACGTTATATATACTTTGCACAATCAAGAGCACCATGTGCCCGCGAGAAGGCAGTGCAAGGCAAGAATGACAGTGGTGATAAGAGTTTGACATACCATTTATGTACCCCAGGTCAAGAGAATATTTTGATTATTCTCTTGACAGGTTCTCGAACTGTTCCGAGCTCTACCAGCTTTGCAGGCAGTATTCTTTGAGTTGGGTCTCGTTAATTTCTGGCATCAGAGACTCTCAGAAACAAGTGTCGAAGTTGTCATGTCACATTAAGATGCCTTCCACATGGGTTTCAACCTTCCACTGAATGGGAATCTACGGCCAGCAGATGTATTAAGTCTCGTTCGAAATTCCAGGATCCATATAGATCATCCAGGTTCCATATGTGGTGGATACAGCCGTGCCTAATATACTGAAGGACTGCTGTAGTGTACAGACTGTGGGCCCTGTACTTGAATCTTCCAGTCCTCTTGTTCGGGTTGAATTCCTCTCGACTGTGTTCTTATTCCCATGAACGGTTATGATATGTCGATTTATGTAGGAGAAAACTGACTCATCAGTTCTTTAAAGAGAGGAGAATTTTACATTATATTTTGATTCCAACAACTGAATACAAGGGACCAGGTTCAATGGAAGGTACTCTTGGACATGCTAAGAGCCTCGTCCAAGAGCGCGTATCATGTTCGTAATACTATTCTCCAGCACACTGGACACACGAAGGATTTTGTTCCGAATGTTCTAAAGTAGGAAAAGAAAAATCAGAATACGTCTTCCAAGACTGTGGACCACCTGAAAGAGAGTCACAAGAGAGATCGGTATCCAACACGTAGATGGTACCGAAAGCACAATGGACAACAAAGCAAATCTTTCAAGTTGTCGCTATGCTCTCCACATTGTACTTATGTTGGAAACCCTCATAAAGTACAAAAGGTTCAATCACCACAAGCGAGCGTGAAAACGTGATCACCACATTGGAGGTATGTATTACGCAGAAGCACGAAACGATGAGGATGGGCTTCGTGAAAAGACCACAAAGCCAAGGGCGATGCGTTTCAACTCAAAACAGAGATACAAAGCAACCTACTGTGCATACAAAATGAAGGCGCAGCAAAAACAAAAACGGCCGTGATTGAGGCTAAATGTGGAGTAAGTGCGGGGGTCCGTAGAGAAACTTCGTGCATGACCCAACAGATGAGGTAATCGAGCCAGTACTTAGGAAGTAAGATCTGGAAAGAGATAATTTCTCTCGGGTCGGATCTTGGCATGATCCAGAGCATGACCTCCTTGAATACAATCACAGGATGGGAATATGGATGGTTAGCCGTTGAACCACGACTGAGCATATAAATAAAATAAACCTCAAATGCAAGTAACAGCAAGGAGAGCAGCGAAGTACCGGACTCGGAGAGTATCTAGTGTTGCACATAGCTGAAGGCCTTATCAAGCAACAGATAAGTTGGAAGCCAAGTTAGGTGAGCAAAAACCTTACACCAGAATTGTTCAATCTGCGACAATGTCAGTAGTTTTACTGTTAAAACCAAAGGCAACCCGCATATGACCAGACTGTAACTACGGCGAAAAACTGTCCTGAAGAGTGTTCTCCAGTCATAGCCTGAAGACGATAGACCCGCGCCGGCTTGAGCGGTGGTAGTGGAAAGAAGAGGTTGAGATGTGATGAAGACAGAGGCTGAAGATGGAGGACTACGTGAGAGTCAAGAGCGTTTCTTTGACAGTGAGAACTACAGCGACAAGCTAAGAAAATACATAACGAATCGTTCCAATCTAAATCCTGCATCTATCGGAGAAATCCATCTAACATATGGCAGAAGATATGTTGTGAATTAATCTAAGAGTCACACCAGATTAGTAACTCAGGGTTAACACTAAATAGAAATTTACTTTAGGGTTTTCTTTTAGGGTTACCTTTGTGCCTAAGGAGACTCCAGCCACCATGGTTTAGGGTTTCGAATTTGTGTGACCAGGCTCAAAGCTCAGCCTGAGAAATGTATATATTGCTGATGAGTTAGTAAAGCAATCATCTTGCCAGTGATCATTCCTTCAGGTTCTGATCACACCTGTTATTTGTTGGATTCTTGAGATGTGGGGGTGGTGATAGCAATCTAGCTGAAATCGAGTTGGAGCTTGGTTGAGGGTGGGGAGTGCTACATTGAGAGTTCTGACCTCAAGGACATTGTCTAAATCTACCTGAGGGTTAGATTGTGTGTAGGCAAGTTATGGCAAGTGGAAGGGAGTCCACAAGACCTGCTGTGGTAGAGACATCCAAAAGTGATCTTTATGGATCACATTCTCACACTGATTTTCAAAAGGTTATTGGCCCACATTGGGGTAGAGAGATTGACTGAGTTGAGAAGCTGAATATACTCAACTACAGAAGATGGTCCCGGAACATGGAGGAGATTTTGAAATTGTATGGGTACTGGAAATATTGCAATTCTCCCCCTGAGAACATTGAGGAGAGCTTTGCTAATGAGATTTTTGAACATAATCATCTTGTCACGTTGAGGCTCTTGAAGGATACTCTCAACAATGCCAACCTTGAGATGGTGGAAGATATTCCATATGCATGGGATATTTGGTCCAAGCTCAAAGCTGTGAGCAAGATCGGATTTTTCGCCGATGCAAGGTTGAGGTGGGCTGAGATGTCTACCTTGAAGCTTGATGATGATGATCATGATGTGATAGGGCACATGGCCAAGCTTCATTCATGCTTTACTAGAATAGGTGAGTCAGGTCTGATTATCCCTCCACATTTCAGGGTTGCACATCTATTTGCTAGCCTTTCTCCAAAGTATGAGCCCATAATTGCTGTCACTTGATTCTCTTCTGATGAACAAGTGTCATGGGACTATGCATACAACAAGATAGTCACATTTGCTACTAGATTTGATAGAGCTAGTAAGGAAGTTGCTCTTCTTGTTGACAAAAGGAAGAAGTGGGGACAGAAAAGTGGTACATAAGGGAAGAGCAAAGAGACTCGGAGTCTGTTATTCTGTGGTGAGAGAGGTCACCTGAGTTTCCAGTGCAAAAAGGTGTCTACGAAGAGCATAGATTCTTCCAAGGCTAATCAGAGACATGAGAAGCACAAGAGAGTGGTGAAGAAGAAGGAGAGAGCCAACTTGGTTGAGGAACTTTTTTAGATGATGAAGAGAGTGATTTTAGCATTATGAGTGTTGAGAGGAAGTCTGAGAAAGTGAGATATCTGGTTGGTACTTGGACTCTGCTTGTAGTTCTCATATGAGTTATGGAAGTCATCTGTTTGAGAGCATGAAGAAGGTGTTGAGATATGTAGAGAGTGGAAATGGTGATGAATCTCCAATTCTTGGAGTAGGAACTGTCCTGTGACTTTTGTTGGAGGAGAAAACAAGGACAAAAGGCATACTCGATATTGGAGAAAGTCGGATATGTACCTGATTTTGTCGAAACCTGATGTCGGTGAGCAAGCTCACAACTGCTGGTTTTGATGTACATTTTTGGGGTGGAAGGGAGTCTTGCACCATAGAGAAGGATGGACGGGTTGTTTGCAATGGAGTTCTTGATGGTAACTTGTTCGGATTGCTAGAGGTGAAGCACAAGAAATCTGAGAAATCTTATCTCTCATATGAAAAGTCACCGGAGTTGTGGCACAAAAGGTTGGGACATCTTTCTCGAGTCTAACATGAGACTCTTACAAAGCAAATGGTGGCAAGACTCACGTTACCAAAAGGATCACTTGCATTACGTGGTGCTTGTGCTCAAGGGAAGTCACACAAGGCATCCTTCCCAAAGAAGTCATTGCACAGATCTGAGGAGCTCTTGGATCTCATACATTCGGATGTATGTGGTAAGATACCTCACAAGTCCTTACTAGGTGCACAAAACTATGTCACTTTTATAGATGACAAGAGTAGGAAGAGTTTTTCTGTACTTATTGAAAAGCAAAGACAATGTGCTTGAAAAATTCAAAGTCTTTGTTACAATGGTAGAAACTCGGAGACGAGGGGAAGAAGGTGAGAAGACTTCGGATCTGATGGAGGACTTGAGTATAACAACAAGGAGTTTGTTGCTTTTCTAGAAAGCAAGGGGATAGTGTCGATGTGATAGCTAGAGATAGTCCCTCACAGAATGGAGTTCTTTGAAAGGTTGAATAGGACTTTGCAAGAGAAGGCAGAGCATGCTACAACATGCTCAACTTGAGATGCAGATTTTGGGGTGTAGCTATCAAGGTTGCTAACTATATGAGAAATCGAAGTCCCATAGCGACATTGAACAACATGACACCAGAAGAAGCATGGAGTGGTAAGAAACCTGATCTTACCATGTTGAGGGTGTTTGGTTGTCCAGCCTATGCACATATCCCAAAGGAGCAGAGAGGAGCAAACTTGGATTGAAATCTAAGAAGCTTATCTTCATTGGATATGAAGAAGGATTGAAGGGATACTTGCTTTACAACCCAAGAACTAATCATACAATACGCTCTAGGGATGTGTTGTTTGATGAGGAAAGTACTTGGAGAAATAGAGATGAGAAAAGTATCACACCAACAATAGATATTTCATTTGTTTCTATACCTGTGAGTTTACCATTAACAAGTGCTGGTGATAATAGAGATGGAGCATCATCACAAGCACACAATGGTACTCAGGAGATACCTGATCCTGAAGGTGGAGAGGAAGTGGTACTGAAGTAGACTTGGGAAAAGAGGTAGACGGTCCCACGATGCTCAGTGGAGCCTTTTCCAATGAAGTTTACATCAGAAGGACGAGGGGAAGCATGGTAATCTTTGAGGTTTCAAAAAGCTGATGATTCTTTAGAGGAGCAAGAAATTGCTCCTAGAAGATCAACAGGCGAAATTTCAGGTTCGAGGAGATTGGGAATTGCTTGAGATCTGACTAATGTATCTCTTCAAAATGATATTGTCATGGAGGAATCCATCTCTCCTTATGTAGATGATGAACCCTCATCATATCTTTGAGCGACAAGAAGATCAGATTGGAAGAAGTGGGAGCAAGCCATACTTGAGGAGAAAAAAGAATCTCTGACGGGGAATTGCACATGGGAATTTGTCGATCTTCCACCGGGGAAGAAGGACTATTGGATGCGAGATGGGTCTTCAAGGTGAAGAGAGGAGGCTTCTTTGGTGAGATTTTTGAAGTACAAGGCAAGATTAGTTGCCAAGGGGTGCAGATCAACAACGATGTTGATTATCATGAAACCTTTGCTCCGGTGGCAAGGTATGGTTTTATTCGAATCTTTGTTAGCTCTAGCGGTGAGAATAATTGGGGAGATAGAGCAACTAGATGTGAAGACGACTTTCTTGAATGGAGACCTAGAGGAAGAAATCTACATGGATGTACGGATGGCTACTCCACCTCCAATGGGAAAGTTTGCTTGCTCAAGAAAGCTCTATATGGTCTGAAGCAAGCTCATAGGAGTTGGTACCATAAGCTTGATGCTTATTTGAGGATACAAGGCTTCAAGAGAGCACACTCAGACTTGAGTGTCTACAACAAGGATCAAGAACTCTACATAGCGGTCTATGTGGATGATTTCTTTGTTGATGGGGAAGGGAGTAAGAGGCTGTGAAGAGTGTAATCTCTTATCTTTGCTCCATTTTTGAAATGATGATGCTTTGGTCCGATGAAGTTTGTTAGCCATCCACATTGAGGAAGAAATTGAAAGGAAGGATGGATTCGGTTGAGCCAAACCAAGTACATTGAGGGGGTTCTACAGTGCAAGGGATGGAGGATGCAAAACTGTTTCTACTCCCTTGGAACATGGGCGCAAGTTAAAGAAGGAGATGGATGAAACTAGCAAACAAACCATCAAAGACTTGCGGTTCCTTTTATCGAGTGCCTTTGGGTTCACTCATGTTTGCTATGGTTTGTACAAAACCGGACATAGCTCACTCGGTGGGAGCTCTAGCCAAGTACACTAATTGTCCAACTCAAAGACATTGGAGATGTCTCAAGAGAGTACTTGAGGTATTTGAAAGGGACTCTAGGTATGTATTTGGAATACGGGGAAGCTAGGATGTAAACCTACTCTCAAAGGTTTTTTCGATGCTAGTTGGGGTGACGATCTAGACAAAAGTAGATCCACTAGTGGTTACTTGTTTACTTTGAGTGGTGGAGCTATTAGTTGGGGAAGCAAGCAAGAGAAATCAGTAGCATTGTCCACAAATGAAAATTTGAAATCATGGCTTCTTCACTTGCTACTCAAGAGCCGATTTGGTCAGGGGAGTATGTTGAGTGAACTAGGTTTTGTTCAACAAACTCCAACAATCTTTGATGTGTGATAACACGGAGCTATTGCACTCACAAAAACCCTGTTCATCATCCTCGTACTAAGCACATCTCTATACGTAGGAGATTTGTTGAGGAGGAAGAAGAGGAAAAAATAGTTAGACTAGTTTAATGTCAAGCGAGGACATGATCTGCCGATGTCTTAACCAAAGCTCTTCAAAAGAGAAACATATGAAATGTGTAAGAGAGATGGGTATGTTTACGCCTCTTCATTAAGTGGGAGTGTTGTGAATTAATCTCGAGTCAAACTAGATTAGTGCTTCGGGGCTAACGGTAAATAGAAATTTACTTTAGGGTTTTTTTTTTTAGGGTTACCTTTGTGGCTAAGGAGACTCCGGCCACCATGGTTTAGGGTTTAATTTGTGTGACCGGGCTCAAAGCTCGGCTGAGAAATGTATATATTCTTCGATGAGTTAGTAAAGCAATCATCTTGCCGGTGATCATTCCTTCAGTCTTGATCACACCTGTTAGCTGTTGGATTCTTTGAGATGTGGGGGTGGTGATAGCAATCTAGCTGAAATCGAGTTGGAACTTGGTTGAGGGTGGGGAGTGCTACATTGAGAGTTCTGACCTCAAGGACATTGTCTAAATCTACCTGAGGGTTAGATTGTGTGTAGGCAAGCTATGGCAAGTGGAAGGGAGTCCACAAGACCTGCTGTGGTAGAGACATCCAAAAGTGATCTTTATGGATCACATTCTCACACTGATTTTCAAAAAGATATAATCATTATCCGTGTGACAAAACATATCAGGGACTAGTGTCCTATATATGCTTTTATTGGACAACAAAAGCTCAAAATAAGGTGAAGTGCCGCAGTTATCACAATATACAGCCAAGAATGATGATAATTATTCTTCCTTTATGAACAATTCATCCTGAAAATTGCAACAACAAGAACGGTAAAAGGTGTAGGCACATAGGAGGAAGAACAGTTCGGAGTACTGGATAACTAGATCCCGGATGACGAAATGAACGACAAAGAAGGAAAACAGAACTCAAATCAAACGTTCCTCTCTTCTCGAGGAAGGAATTGAGAAAATTTATTTCGTCGTGCAAACTTTACAATTCATAGAGAACATGATTGATGCATTGAAATCTCTATGCAAATATCACCAACTCCGAACAAGCGAGGAGATAAGTGAAGGGATGAATTCTCGACTTCGCCTCCACGTTCGCTCGAACCTCTTTACAGACAAAGAACTGTTTTGCCCAAACGACAATCTGCCTACAAATTGCTTGGAATCTACACTGATAGCTGATACACTCTGCTAATGCTCTTTAAGGAAGAAGCAAAGGGAGCTATCTGACCGGTTGATGGTGGTAACTACAAAGTTAGAGTCCAAGATGACTGGAACTTTCACTGCTAGTAAACTCAAAATCTCCTGACCTTTCGCACCAGCACATGCTTATAAAGCTTGGAGTCGAGATGTTGTTTGATGATATTCTGACAAAGGAACCTGGCTTCTCCCAATGTATCACACCTTTCCTGGTTTTTCTTGAAATGTCCAGCCAGCCAAATCTTCCACTGTGAACTCGTAGCTACTATCTGATCCTGTTCTCACATCTATTCCCTTCTCAGCTAAAAAGTCCTCAACACCTCCTCTTTCCCCGAACCAGCCATACCGATCAGCAATCAAGTGCAGATTGTTACAACCAGGACAGCGTACTATGACAACTCCAGTTTCATAAGTTGCCTTGCTCATGGTCTTCGCTGAGCGGGTTTCGCAAACCGTACACGTGAAAAGCATAGCCAAATCATGACGAGGGGAAGATTTGTAAGCTGATTCTACCGCTACATCGACTGAGGCAGGGACTTTCGAAAAAGAGGTACTGATGTCACTACCCTGAGATGAAAGTGTTTCAACAGGAGAGCTTGAACTTGTATCCGACGGCGCATTAGAGGCAAAGTCTGATGATTGTTTCCTATCTTCAATATCTGATCGACACCCGCTACTGAATGTTCTGGACGGCTCACAACAATAATGATTCTCTAAAAAGATACGGGAAGGAGCAGGTGTGATTCGATAGGGCCATGTGCTTGGTACACTTGAAAGCTGCTCGGGACTCAGAGATAAAGTGCTAGTTTGTTCACGTGCTTGCGGCAGTCCTGTAATGATAAACCGACGCAAGGTTAGACGCACGTAAATTTCAACGGTTTGCTTGACACGCACGACTCATGTCGTATTGCCACTAAAACATCTGCAAAATTGTCAAACAAATATACAGTTGTCCGTACATAATCTACACCACATCTACGCCTGAAATGTAATTTTACTGGAGGAAGAAGTACAGATCGCGTTCAATTCTCACAATCTTTTCTGGTCTCTAAAATTATTCCCATATCTGCTTTCGAACGTGTTAAACATCCTACAACACCAAAACTGGATTCAAGGTGGATTTGGCGTCACGCTAATCCAGAATTGAAAAGTCTTACAACCTCAGAGCCAAGGGTCTTCGAGTATAAACAGGGCCGGCGAAATTCTAACGAGGTCTATGGCGGAACAAAGGCCTGGTCGTGGGTTTAGGGTTTTTAAACCGACTAAATTCTGAGATGAGATAGCTCTGGGTGACTCTGGCCTCTTCATGTGGATGAGATCTTCGTCATAAAACCTTATGGCGATGATGCATGCCACAAATTTTCAGATTTTCCGTAAGCGACAGACCGACATTTGCAATAAAGACCGTTGGGATGATGGAGTAACCTCTGATTTGTCTTGAGAAGAGTGGGCGGAGGCGCTGAACCGCACTTCGAAACGCCATCTGCAACAAATCAGTACTGTCAGTGACAAGAATCCGCATCATGTCAAAAGATACAACCCCGACCAGTTTAAAATTGGAAATGTCGGAAATGGGAGCATAGTGTAAGGAACAGATTGTTTCAGACAACCGAATTGAGCCGCATCGTTCCTCCGATAGAACATTTTTTAAATAAAAAAACTGACGAAATCAAACACATTCGGGTTGTCCAACTTACGAGGCTCTCTCTCTCTCTCTCTCTCTCAAAAAGGTCATCACCAACGCTTAAAGGACACTATTAATTCCGACTACTCCTGCGCACTGACTCATGAGTCCACCATCACTGTCGGCATGCCATGCCTTCCCCCGCCACCGCTCGGACAAGGAAGGTACTCACTGCACTATTCTGGACAGGACAGTCAACCTCTAGACCCGAAGGTTTCGGGCAAAAGCTCAGCACTATATTCATAAGCCTTTCGTCCCTCCCTTGCCTTGCCTTGCCTTCCCATCCCTAAACCTGCGTTCCACAGCACAAAGACTGGTTCCGAAGTCCGCCAACGCCCGCTATTATCTGCTGCAGTGCTGCCATGTACTCCACATTTCCGCCGGCCTCCTCCCCAGGCTCAAGAATTACTACCCTAGGCAGCAGCAGCAGCCATAACAGCGGCACCCAGAGTGCAAAACGGGCTTCAGAGTAAAGACCAGATCGGGATCTGCTCGGCATCAAGGATGGAAATTGGCGGTCGTGAGAGTCTATGAATGCCACAGTGGCCCATGAGAATTGACGTCGGCGAGCCACAGCAGCAGCAGCGTGGTGCCAACGGCCACCGGGCGCTTCGCCTCGCCTCGCCTCTCGTTCTGCGCTGGGCTTACGGGGGGAGTGGGAGGGAGGCAAATTGGGGAGGGCAGGGGAGGAAGTGAAATTTATAAAGAGGAGGAGGAGGAGAGGAGGCCCGACTCCGTCGATTGGTGGAGGTGCTGGTGGGCGGAACGAGTGCATTGCAGCAAATGCCCCATTTCGGATTTTGTTCTCCGTTCGCAGCTGCAGCAGTCTGGGGGGAGCCGTCTGTGGGCAGCCCCACATGTTGTGCACTGCCGCCGGGTCTCGGGAAGCAGCTCAGTAAGCGAAATCTGTCGCGCATTGTTCCCTCCGCATTGCTGCTGTCCGTGCCCCCCATCATGAGGGGACTCAGAAATTCTGCGGACTTCCCCGAGCACAGGCACAATTGGAAACCTTACAATGCTGGTGGTGGAGGGGGAGCAGGAATTGGGGCAGAGCAACACCAGCAGCAAAGAGGTGCAGCAGGAAGAGGAGCAGCAGCAGCAGATGAGAGGGAGGGAGGGTGGAGAGAAAGGCGCAGGTTGAGAGATGGGTACGTTGCTAATGGCGATAATTCGTGGCGCAATTCTCAATTGGAGGGCCGCGGCGTTGCTGGTGGTGGATACTCTGGGGGGAGGTTTAGGGGCAGAGATGGGCATGGGATCAGAAGGCCGGGTGCCGAGAAACGTCCGCGCGATTCCCGATCTCGTCCTGTAACAGACGAGTACCGATACTGGTGTTCTGCTGTGACCGAGCTCCCTGATGTCCGTGGTAATCAATTGGCGGATGCGAGCACTTCGCTCTGTCATTCATTGTCAATTATTTTGAAGGAGTCTTGAAGCTAGATTTTGTGATGAGCAATCTGAATCTACTTATGTTGAATGCACTTTTCTTTCCCTTTTTTCATCAGATAAATTTGTGATGGTCTCGTATAATATCTTGGCCGATAAGAATGCTGCCGAACATTACAATGGCCTGTATTATCACATTCCTTGGAGGCTTATGAACTGGGTGAGGCGCAAGAATAAAATCGTGCAGGAACTAGGCCTGTGGTCTCCAGATGTCATGTGTTTACAGGTATTGGAAGGATACTTCTCTCTGTATATATGAATGACTGTATAATCCTCATGTTGTTTAACATTGAAATTGAAAGTTCCTTCGTCCAACTTTATTTTCTATACGGTAGACATTGCGCCATTTTCTCAGCTCATTCATTGAAGCCTGGGGCTCCAAGTCCTGACGTGATACGTCGTGTTGCATTGGTGGTCATTCGTTTTCTGCATTTCTGGAACACTCTGGTGCATGAGTGAACTCTGTTGATATCTCTGTGTAGTTATATCAGTACCCCTAGACACTACTGGAATTAGACCCAAAGAGGTGAAGTCATTGTCGAGGCTTGGAAGACTTTGGTTTGTTACAGGCACGTCAGACACTCGGAAGTTAATTTGGATTTCTTTGACTTGGGCTTGTGAAGACTTTACCTTGACCTTTAAGGAAAAAATTGAATTGTTTTAGGAGGTGGACCAGTATGAAGACATCCGGGAAGAGTTTGAGAAGAGGGGTTACCAGGGCACTTACAAGGTGAGTCATCACAACATTAGTGTTCACAAGCATCTACGCAGAAGAAGTAAATCCTATCGTTATGTCATCTTGCTATTTGAGTGTCATGAAGCTTCGACCACTGACTTTCGTGAGTAGCTAAGGGAGATTCAAGAGTAAAATGTCAGTTCTTCGGTTTAAGAGGCAACATATGTTCCAATGTACTGAACCTTCTGCAGATGATTTACTTTAGTGATAACTCGGAGGGTTCCATTATGATTGCACAAGACCCTTTTACCACGTTATACTGCGGGTCGTAAGTACACGCTATTATCAGACTTAAATCTCATCATTGAAACCCTGAAACTTTCTTTGGCCGATGAAACAATCTGTTGATGTCAATCTCTCTTCCTCATGAGCACTGTCGATTCGTCATTGTACCTTACTGTACTTTTCCTTCTCTTTGTACTCCCGAGAATATGAAAAAATGGTTGTGTTCACAATTTTGTCTCACTAAATACATGTCTAAATACTTCAAAGAGATTTAGCCGACAATAGTTGGGTACTTAGATTCGTGCTTCTAATCTATCTCTTCTGTTTTTAAGTATCATCCTATGCACAGCAATTATTTCGACTAGAGCTGTATTAATCACCTCTGTCAGATCCCGTTGTCTTCCTTTAATACAACGGAACGCTACTTATCGTGCAGGGCCGCACAGGAGGAGCACTTGACGGTTGTGCTATATTCTGGAGGTCTAGCAGGTGAGACTACTATCGAGGAAGGGTGTACTGTATTCTTCTCATCTTTACAACCCGTTTCACTTCCATTGTCATGTTTACGTACATATCATACCCCTGTGTTAACTAGCAATCAGTTGATATGCCGCATCATGATATGCCATGATCTTAGGGTTCATTCTAGATTAGAAACCATAGTATGAGTAGGAAGCAAGATGTCAAACTTGGACACAAAGTTACAAGAACTTCATGCAGGCGTATTGACTCCGGAGATGTCATCCGTCATTTTGACAGGTTCCGGTTGGTAGATGAACAAAGTATACAGTTTGACACGCTTGGGTTAAAGGACAACGTTGCACAGCTGTGTGCGTTACAGGTGCATGCCTCTTCTCTTACCTTACTTTCATACCTACCACGCCAGTCATGGCTTCTAGCAAGACCATGTACAAGCCAAAACATGAATTCTTAAAACATTTGTGTTCATTGATTGCCTGTTTCGGTTAAAGAGTGCTTTTAATAGCAAATCTTCTTACTTTTCACTGCGTTTGCAGAGTATTGGGGTCAGGGGAAATATGCCTTCAAACGTCGAAGTTGATCTGCCAGATTCTGGGTATCATAAAGATTTCCTTCTTACTTCATTTCTTTCATGCACCTAAAGCTAGGCAATTCTCCGAAGAGTTTATTTTTCCTCCTCTGGATTCAACCTGGGACATTGCATACTCGACCCCAAAGTTGAGCATGTAGGGGGTTGATCCTGACCTTCCCAATTTTCTTACTCTGTGGTAAGCTGACTGAAATATTGATTTACCTTCTGTAATAAGCCTTTACAGTCGGAAGCTGTAATCAGACTACCTGAAAACTTTGTTGTAACCAATCCACCTTTTCTTTCCATGCAGGTCCTCAGGGAATGTTGTTATAGTGGGCAACATCCACGTGCTATTCAACCCCAAGAGAGGTGACATCAAGCTAGGCCAGGTACTGGTGGCTTTCGCCTAGGCCAAGTTGTCTCTGACGTATAAATTCAGGAAGCGCTCACTGCTCGGTAGACACTCATATCATGTACTTACCTGCAGGTGCGTGTCCTTTTAGAATCAGCCCACGCTCTTTCTCAAAAGTGGGGTGAAGCCCCCGTTGTGATTGGTGGAGATTTTAACAGTACCCCAGCAGTAAGTGACGATTAACTTCTAATGTCTTGTTTCGTTTTTGCTAAGTACTGCGTGTCCTTTCATTTGTAACTATCCTTTCTTATCACATCTTGGAGGATGAACAGAAGTCGGTTGTATTTGCCTCATTTCTGCTTTGTGTTCAAGTTTAATCTCAACAGTCTTTTGACATGGTGAGCTTTCTGCTTGATGATTCTCGTGCATTGCAGAGTGCTATATACCAATATTTGGCCAAATCCGAGGTGAGAACTAAGAGTGCGTTGTTATGAACTTGTGATACCTATCTGACGGACTGATAACACCGGCAGGAGTATGATCTCACTTATGTAGCAGCTTGTCAGCTAAATCTCAGAGCTGAATTCTGAATATTGTGCTCAAGATGACGTAATTTTGAAGCTTTGCAGCCTGTCATCAGAAACTATTTGCTCAAACTCCTCTCGAAATGATATGACGACCGGACAGATATGGAAACTTGCCTAATTTCAAGTTGTGGTTGTTTCACAGTTGGACATTTCCTGTCTGAATAGACTGAATCTTTCCGGACAAGTGGAGGCTAATGACGGTGGTCCATGGAATTCGCAAGGTACATCAGGAAGGTAATTGAACAAAGTCAGCGGTTCAGTTACACCCACAAGTCAGACAGTCACGTTTAAACTTCATGTTTTTTGCTCTCCCGTCCTGGACCGTATCTAGGCATGGTATACGGCATGATTAATATTTGGGCTGATCATAAGGTTCAACACTCTTTTTGAAACGGTGTATTGCAATTGTCTTTTGACACCGTGAAGTCATGGTCTTTTTCAGCTTACTATATGAAGGTTTTGTTTTCCAATATGCTGATCAGTGTAACACGTTTTCCAGATTTTCACAACCTGCATGGGAAAACGTGGTCTATCAGTCTGTCCAGTCAAATTTCGCACAATCATTGGGTCCAGTTGTAGACCCTGACTTCGTGTCCTTCTCTGAGATCACCACGACTCGTCAGGAATACACAACCTGTAGTGCGGATGTCACAGGGATGTCCCCTGCAGAGTCTAGTAAAAGTCTAGACTCCCCATCAAACAAGTTCGTCAAAGTATGGCATTGGACACCTGAAGAACTTACAGCGGCAACCGGCAGCTTGGATGAGACAACAGTTCGCCACAATTTGCGACTACGCAGCGCTTATACGGAGATTGAGGTTTTATTTCCAACCACATCAAACAGACGCTTCTCTTAATGCATCCTGTTAATGATATTTTATGAGACAGAGATGTAATCTTGTGCAAAGTACCTGCGCAAAGGACAGAAGACGTTGCGACTTTTGTAATGAACTAAATTCTGTAGCGGCTCAGTCTTCAGGGTAATCGTTCCAACTGTAAGTGACTGTCGACAAGCTAGATGTCTGCGTAGGAATTTGTTTGCATCTTCTCGCTTAGGTGTTTCACGCACAGCTTCCAGACCAGTTATTGTATCATTTTTTTGGAGAGTTATCCGATTAGGGTCCTTTAGTTCGTGAATGAAGGCGCTGAGCACTAGCTAGTTTAGAACTGAGCTTCAGACACATCCTTCCGTACTCTTCTGTGGAGAAGGATTTTATCTGTTAATTTCTGTGAGTCCAATATGGTTCTAAAAATCTGGACGTTGATTTGTGTTTGATCTATGCACTGCATAGGAAAGTCCTATGCAGTGCATAGGACTAACGTGTAGCTAAGTATGTTCTTCTATTTTGCTGACAGATGGGCATAACTAAACTTGTGTATATGTGGTGTCAGGGCGAAGGTGGATGCAGAGACCCGCAAGGCGAGCCACTGGTCACTACGTATCACAAAAAGTTTATGGGCACTGTTGACTACATCTGGTACATGGACTCATCTTTTGTTACATCCATCAAGTTAATCACAAAGATTCCGAATGTAATCCTCTTGTCTCGAGCTTTTATGTACGACTAAAGCCTCAAGAAGTTTGGTATATATGCACATGATTAGGGATGATTGTCACGTTATCTCTTGATAGGTTTTTACGAGGCTATGTCAAGTTGCAGCTTACCCTGCGATGACGATTGTTACAGGCACACTGAAGGGCTTGATACAGTGAAGGTACTCGATACCTTACCGGTGAACGTGTTGCAGCGTTGTCAAGGCCTTCCGTCACAGGTAAAGTAATTTTTCTTGTTAACATATTTCTCATTCACCTTATTTTAACTTGTACATTCGAAGGAATCACAAATGCTTCAAGTTTACGCTGGTGAATTATCGAATATCTTCATACATGTGCTTCCGCTAGAGTAAGATATTTGTATAGGTGAAAAGTGATGAGTATGAAGTGCCTCTTTGCATAGACCTTTGCGGATCCTACGTCTCGTTTACAGTTGACTTCATTGAAACTGTTCAGGAAATTGATTATGTCAGTTGTGGACTATATGTTTACTTTATGGTTGGTAACAAATTTGTGACTTATGCCAAGTGCAGAAGTGGGGGAGTGATCATTTGGCTCTGGCTTGTGAGCTTGCTTTCCATCCCAGTGTGACCTCCTAAGTACCTTGGGAAATGTATATAAACTTCTGGACTAAGACAATGGGTCTGGTTGTCCTGATAACCTACTCGTGAGGAATCAGAGATGTCAAACCAGCTTAATTTTTTGGGCCCACATCCACGCCAACTTGGTGACTTGAAACCATATAGGACTGATCACCTGCCTGCAGATTTTGAGCTTGTCTGTCCTCCTGCATTACAAGCATAGGACATGTACATACACCCAGAAAATTGATACTTATGTGGATGTTCCAATGAACTACTCATGTGGGATCAGACTCTTCAATTATGTCTGGTCCTCACCGGTCAAATTTTTTCATCCATTCGGGAGACACAATAGCACGAGAAATCTTAGGCACTGGTTTGTCATGGTGTGTTGAAATCCATTTTGTCTCCCAAGAAAGTGAGGACAAGTACACTCCTTACACAGTCAACACTTTTCCCGGAAGTCCACCCTTTGCTCGGATGTAATGATGAGAGACCAGAATTCCCCAGCGTGATCTGTTCATTACTGGTCTCATCCTCATTCGTCCTGAAGGTGGAACAGTGAATTTGGAATTCTAGGAGCACTTTGGCATCCTTGGCCCGCCATCTTGTGATGGTCACTTTTCTCTTCCATGTAGTATGCGATTCCACTCTCTGTCATGCAGAGGAGAAGTTTTGTGCAAGGACATTACCTCCAACTTGATTTGGAATGTTTCTTCTTGCTCCAGTTTCTCCAGATTTTCGTTTTGTCCTGAGG
This sequence comes from Marchantia paleacea, assembly GCA_014180765.2. NCBI lineage: Eukaryota > Viridiplantae > Streptophyta > Marchantiopsida > Marchantiales > Marchantiaceae > Marchantia > Marchantia paleacea. The sequence continues at coordinate 1,323,744 of MUAA02000004.1, forward strand.
CTTTCCATTTGTGATTCTTATTCCTCATAAAGAAGGTAGGAACTTTGGTTCGAAGTCTCCTAAGTGCCCAAATATGAATTGTCACCAGCATGGTTGACGGAGTGAAAAAATTCTCTTTGGACACTCCAATCATTCCACGAAGGTGAGGCCCTTTGTGGCGGTGTTGCAAGGTACAATGAACGTCAACTAAAGTTAAAATCGTACACTTTCGTTTCAAGGTACTGTAGCCATCACCTTTGGCATCCAAAAACTATTAACATATAACGAGCTAATTTTGAGAATGTTCGTATAAGGTATCTTCCTTGCGCACGACCAAGGCAGATCCTTTGCTTGTTGTGCAAGGCACGGAGACATCATGTTTTGCCCCTTCTTAAGATAGTCCAACCTTGTACAGGCCGATTCTGTTCCGATTTTCTAGAAGAACCCGGTTCGTCAGCTCAATTTGTTGGAGTGCTTTTGACCCTCAGCTCAAAGCTGAAGGAATTAGGGAGGACATCCATCGCCCAGGCAGGTCATGCTTATTTCCCATGTTACAACCGGGTCCCCTGCAGGTAATGAAGATGTCCTGACGAGCCTAACGGAGTAACGTCAAAATATCGTCTTATATTTTTTACTGGAATCTGTCGCACCTGGAAAATGCAATGTAGACCAATAGGCCACAATTTATGTTCTTACCATAGGAATGCATTGCATGTGAGGTAAAAGCTCAACAGTTTTTGTTCACAGAGAAGATCTCAGTTGCAAGGACTGCTGTATCGGTTACTTTTTTGGATTTACGTCTAAGATCGCAACATAAAATCATCTCTTCCGCGGTCGGTGTATTAGCGTGTATATTCCTGCCGAGAAAGCTCAACAAGCAACACAATTTTCGAAGACTGATGGGTTGCACTCATATTTGTAATCAGTACATAGTAAAGTAGCGGTGAGAGAGAGATTCCCATCACGAGATGGATTAGCCTCTCCCTTTTCACTGTGCCTTTGGGCGGGGTTTTCCATGAACTTTTCAGGCCTCGGTTTTGTTCTCACGTGGATGGTTCCTGCCATCGGCCGTTTACTATTCTCGGAGAGTGTAGTTGGCCCTGTGTATGGAGTCATAGTTAGCGTCTCAGTTAAACTACCCGGCAAGTTTTCACTCTCAGATCCTGATAGCGGCCGTGACTTCGGATCATATTTTCAGTGCGGCGAGCGCGCATTCGAAAGCAAAGAACAACTGCCATCTCTAGAAAAACAATAGAGCTCCAATTACACTTCATTTGAAGAGTGGAGGTGGTGGAGACTCCAGTTAGTCTATACGGCCCAAGTGGAAGTTTTTTGACTAGGGACTCCGTTTTAGCGGTTTAGCAAAATGTAGATTATATCGTCATTTGTTAAGAGTGTCGTTGTACACTACATACTGTCGTGAGGGTGCGTACACTCTGGGAAATGAAATTCTCTCGACATTAGCCCTAGAGTCAACACACGCAAGCACGATTTTAACACGTTGCTAGCACAAGGAGTCTGCAGTATTCCGGTTGCTTCATAATGTTTTATATCTTTGGACATTGAGATCTTCGTTCATTTTCCTAGATGAGCTGATATATGAGGCAACTCCTACATGACAAGTGATGCACATGTATCTATACTGACGATAAAAATCGTCAATGTATATTTGCTATTCTTCTTAAGGTGTCTACATGATATTCGATCTTACATGCTCTCAAGCATTGGTTATTCTTCGAAAGATATCCACCTGATCCACCTGGCAACATTCTCAATCAAAGACGACCATGCAATGACCTCAGGCATTGGCATAAAGTAATCTCATGAATTGCCTACTCTTTCACAAGATAGACGATTTTGCAAGATTCTCAAACGTTGGTCATCATTCGAAAGCTGTGCACAAAGTCGACAACGATATAACGTTTTCAAGCATTAGCTATAGTTCATATGATCGACAACCTTGCAAAGTTTCCGCCCCCACAATCACGTAAAAATATCGCGTTAAATGTAGGGATGTGTTAAATTAAATGTACTCCCGCAAGATTAGATTGGATCCTAAGTTCAAAAGAATGTGGTGAATGTTCTAAGAATTTCACTTGACATGCAGGCAAAGAAGCTCGACGACACTGCTCCCCACAATGTGTAGACATCATTTCTGTCTACTAGACACAACTTTGACCAGGATGACAATTACTCGACATGGTGAGAGAGGCATATCTATCTCTATTGTGACGAATTATTATCGTCGACCGAGACAGCGCCTAGGAGACAGTGACTTAACATGGTGAGACAAGAGCCCCTATCTTTTGACCACTTATTATCATCATCCAATATAGATGACACTTCAGTGTATAGTGCTCTTGGGCTTTGAAATCCTTTGGAAGGCCCCATCACGCTCTGTCTTTAGGCTCCATAGAAGTACCGCATTAGATTTACTCCTCCAATATGTTACTGACCACACCTATTTCATCATGAAAATTCTGTTAATACCTAGGTCTCACCTTGGAGTCTTTTTTTCTTTTTTTTCGGGTCTTTGACTTTGACCACCATTATATAGAAAAGAGACGGAAAAATTTACATGTGGGTGTAAGAGTGAAGGAACGAATTTATACTAGGTGCTAAGTAAAAATTGCGGCATTTTGAGATAAAATAATAATGATCGTCGAAAAAAATTAGGTTTTCAGTAAATTCATGGCTGATGATCCCACAAAAAATAACTTGATAATATATGCTTAATGGGAATGAATTAACATTCTTTTAAAATCTGCTTTCGTACCTACAATTTTCAAAGTTCATTCATAGATCACGTGCTTCAAAATAAAATTTAAATGACATGTATGTTTAAAAACACCTTTGCAGTAGAGATCTGAAAAATAAGATTGAATTTTGAGTTTTTTGTTATCAAGGGGAGATTAGACGGATGTTGTTGCGATAAGATCTTTGAATATTATATTTTTGGGACTTTACAACTCATCTTCGTGCATTTTAACCTTAGTTACAGGATACACAGAAGAAACTTGTTCATCAAAAGTGAACTAAGAACTCAAAGCTTATGATCAGTCTTATCTTCCCTTTCCCGTTTTGGAACCTATAAAACTCAGCAAGAACTAAAGTAAGCTTATTTCTAGCAAATAAGAAAACACAACAAGCGTATAGAATAGGATATATCGAGAGAACATAGAGACCGAAGGCACCAAGGACCAGACCCACAAGACTTTGCGGTTTTGACCCTTCATATCTTCCGTCAATATGTTTACTCCTCCCATTGTGTGGAACTTATAAAACCTCATGGTATCAAACTTTCTCACTCATATTTTCCGCGTGTTATGAACTAGAGATATATTTTATATAGATTTAAAACACTAGAAACAAGGACAACATGGAAGTGCACGACCAAAAGCATATTTTGTTGTCTTTTTATAATGCTATTGGATGGTAGAGTTTCCTATTTCTCTCCATGTCTTTACTGTATTCATTGGACCTCTTGAACACTCTCAAGGTTATAAAAACTGAAAAGAAACTTGTACATAACATATACTGACAATAAAAAATAAAAAATGTAACAATGAAATCATACAAGGTAATATCGAAAGCTAAAGTGAAGGAGGAGCGAGTAATATAGCAAAAAGGATGGGAGGACCCCGATATCGAAAGCTAAATCATTTTCCTTTTTGAAGTCTCTTGTGGATGGTATCCTTTTAACTTTTACTCCCTGTTTGGTCTATATTCCACCTTGAACCGTTCCAAAACTCAAATGAAATCTTTAAATGATTTATTATAGCCTACGAAAACAATTGAAAATATTGAAAAATGGATACATACAAGGGCAATAGCAAAAGCTTATTTGTGTTGGTCCGAAAGACAGGAAATACGTGGTTCACCTCACTGAGGCTACTTCCACGGAACACAGAGTCACTTTACTAAATAACCTTAATTTGTGTTGCAGAGAGCTTTTGCCAGCCCTCTTATATAGTAGTACTAGCCCTAGCCCTAGTCTAACTAAATATAGTCAAACTAACGAGAGTTACTCAAGACCTGAGTTAACTCCTAACAATCTCCCCCTTGACTCATGTCTTGGGGTGTCTAACTCTTGTCACCATATACATACTCCGCGGGAAGTCCTAGAAGGAAACCTAAAGCATAGGCCCTCCTATAAACAAGGATTAACTAGAACTAAGCCGTAGCCTAACTAGTAAGGAGTAAAGCATATAGAAGAATCAAACAATTGTTAGCGTAACTCTAGTAGTGCTCCTTGTGCAAAACTTGCATAGTAGCACAATGCGTCCTGAAACTCTCTAAAGGAATAACTTTGGTCAAAGCATCAGCTGGATTGAGTTTACCGTCAATCTTGACTAGCTCAACCTTCCTATCAAAAACTACATCTCTGATAAAGTGATATCTGATGTCGATTTGCTTCACCTTGCTATCCATCACTTGATTCGCTGCAAGATGTAAGGCAATCTGACTATCACAATGGAGATTTACAACATCATGTTTCAATCCCATCTCAGTGATAAGTCTATTCAACCAAATAGCCTCCTTTGCTGCTTCCGTTCTTTGCTACATATTCAAACTTCCGTAGTTGATTGAGCTATGCACTTCTGCAAGGTAGATCTCCAACTAACGCATCCACCTCCAAGTGTAAACACGTATCTAGTTGTAGACTTCCTCTTGTCTAGATCTTGTCCATAGTCAACATCAACGTAACCCAACAAGGATTTGGCATTGTCCAATAAACCATCAAACAAAAGACCAAAATCCTTAGTAATCTTGAGGTACTTGAGAAAATCCACTTCAAAGCTTCCCAATGCACCTTCCCTGGATTTGACATGTACCTACTCACCTTGCCCATAGCTAGAGCAATATCAGGTCTAGTGCACACCATCAAATACATGAGGCTGTCCACTGCCTTGTCATAGGGAATTGACGATATCTTTCCTCTCTCAGTTGCATCAATTGGACATTGAGCTGCTAAGAGCTTAAAATGTGCCGTCAAAGGAGTCCTCACTCCTTTAGAGTCTGCCATGTTAAACCTGTCAAGCACACGCTGAATGTACTTATCTTGACTTAACCATAGCTTCCTCTTCTTCAAATCCCTGTGAACATCCATACCTAATATCCTCTTGGACTCACCCAAATCCTTCATCTTGAATGCAGATTTCAGTTGCCTCTTGCATCTGTCAACGTCGGATTGTTCCTTTGCCAAAATGAGCATGTCATCCATATAGAGTCCCAAAATAATGAGGCTAAAGATCTCATTATTCACCTTCTTCATGTAAACACATGGATCAAACACACTCCGTGAAAATCCTTGTGTTTTCATGAACTCATCAAATCTTGCATTCCATTGCCTACTAGCTTGCTTCAATCCATATAGAGATTTGAGCAATCTACAAACTAACTTCTCCTGAACTTTCTTCTCATAGCCAGTAGTTTGTCTCATGTAGATTTCTTCCTCCAAAGATCCATATAGAAAAGCCATGACAACATCCATCTAATCCATAACTAGACCAAATATCGTAGCAAGTGCACATACCATACGAATTGTAGCATACTTTGCTACATGTGAGAAGACTTCGTTGTAGTCCACACTTTTCTCTTGTGTGAAGCCCTTAGCCACCAACCTGGCTTTGAAGATCCTCTTCTCTTCATCCGCTGGATTATCCTTCAACTTGTACTCCCATTTGCTATCAACCAAAGGTTGACCCTTTGGAAGCTCCACCAACTCCCAAGTCTTGTTCTCAACAAGCGATTGCATATCACGCTCCATAGCAATATCCCACTCAAGCTTATTGATAGAGGCTTGAGCTTCTCTATATGAACAAGGTTCTCCTTTTTCCAAGATCAACGCATTGCCATCATCATTCTCAGATTCAATATCATGATCCTCAAGAATAGATGAATCAGCCCATGTTCCATACCTTTCGGGAGCTCTACTAATCCGATTTGATGATCTCCTAGTAGATGGTCTTGGTTGATCTCCATCGTTTTGTGCTCTGTCTTGAGGCTGAGCAACGACAACTTGCTCCTCCAATTCCTGTTGTTCAAGAATTTGCTCCATCGTGCGGAGCTTCCTTTGGCGCATCATTAAACCCATAATGATCAATCTCCCCCTCAACAACATCCGTGAGTGAAGATTTGCTCTTGTCAGTATGGGGAGCCTGAGATATCTCCCCCTCTTTCAATGATCTGGGGTCATCGAAAGAAACATCCCTTCTGACAATCACCTTACAAGCTACAGGATCCCATAGCCTATAACCTTTCACACCACTCACATATCCAAGAAAACAACACTTCTTGGATGTAGGATCCAACTTGGTTCTATTCTCCTTAGGTATGAGAGGATAAGCCGTACAACCAAAAATTCTCAAACGACTATAATAAGCCCTCCGTTTGTGCCTCAATTCAAACAAGCTGGTGGAGCTTCCAAAGGGTTAACCTTTGTGGGTGTACAAGTTGAAGGATAATCTAGCGGATGAAGAGAAGAGGATCTTCAAGGTCAGGTTGGTGGCTAAAGTGTCAAGAAATCAATTGCACTTGAAGGAGACAGATTTACCAAATACACTGCGGTATTTCTGACTTGATCCAGAATTCATATGGTAAACCAGATTGGCTCAACATACTACGCACCTTCTCCAATACTGTTCGGTTGAGCCTCTCAGAAACATCATTTTGTTGCGGAGTATAAACCGTGGTGAGATGACGAGTGACTCCCTCCTCTTTGCAGTAACTTCTAAACTCCTCTGAAGTATACTCCCCGCCATTATCCGAACGTAGATATTTC